>OX387245.1:3011992-4371945 GCA_947561735.1 Cenchrus americanus | reverse complement strand
GAGGCTATAAATAGCCCCCGACCGAGAGCCACGCGAACCGAAGTCGTATTCCGCCGCCGAGGAGCGAGAGAAGCTTGAGGGACACCAACTTGAAGATGAGGGTCGTGCTAGTTGTCTAGGGTTTCCCCGGCCGACGTGGGAACCTTGCATGGAAGACCACGTCGGAGCTCGGAGCGAGGATCAAGATCGAGGGAGGGCCCCGGTGGTGATCTTGTTCATGTAATCATTCATGGTGAAGTTTGTAAGTGAATCCGATTTCTAGCGATTAAGTGCCTTCTCGATGATTTTGTTTTCTTCTTGGTTTTGCTTCTTCTACGATCTAGTTTGCAGCTAGATTACATAGGGTGCTCTTGTAGCCGCGGTGGCTAGAGGTGCATACCGGACCGGCCAAGTGATTTCAACTTGTTCTATCGAACTCGCCCTAAGCTCCCCGCATGAATAGGGATACGTTGTGACGAACGGGGTCTCGAAAGGCGGATGTTTTCGGAGTCGGATGGGAAGGCCACGATTTAAAGATGCTTTTAATGAGATTCGCTTTTCTATCTTCATCTATCTTGTTTGGAGCTACAACATAAGCATGATCTAGATTCTCTAGATTGGTTATCTCTTGCTTTCTCTTGCTACCTCTTTAGTAGATTAGATTAGATTCGTTTTCTTTATGAGTTAGTAGATTAGATGCAACTTACCTTCATAAGATAGCTTACCTTGCTTTACTAGATTGAATCCTTGCGTTGCACATTGTTCCACGGATTCGATACCTTGGGTTCACCACTCGAGGGAAGAAGGGTCCCTTGACTACGACGGGAGACTTGTCCGCTTGCAAGTCACAAACGAACTTTGATACAACTATTAACCGTCAACACCCTACCATACGGTGAAGCCCAAGTAAGTGGATAGTACCCTTCTGCATCTCCGAGCACCGGCCCGGCCTCCGCGGCGAGCTCATACTACCCGCGAGAGGTCCCTCGAAGCTGTGGAACCCTTCCCCGGCCTCGCCGGGGCAAAGTCTACTAAGGAGGGAAAGACCACTCCCGACACGATCACACCGATCCTCCTGCGGAGGGGTGCTATCCACTACAAGTCTCACCCCGCACCCCCGCCCAATACAAGGCGGGCGGTCGTACGAAAGTAGTCATTCGAAACAAGGTCAACCGACGATCGGTCCTTAAGGGGCCGAGAGCGAGCACTCAACATCTCCATCCCACACGACACGACCCTCGGGTAAGAGGCCAGATCGCATCTTCCCTCGGCAGCCGTTCACAAGTAACAAAGCGGCTCGCTCCCGCCAAAACACAGCGAAGGAGGTACGCAACCCAGGACACACGCTAGAATCACACACCGAGATTCCCACATCTCAGTGCAAGCCCAGAGCACCATCCATAATCAAGCAACAAAAGTATGGATAGTTGAGGTAAGGGACTAGCTAGGGGTCTGTAGCTAGTCCCGCAGGTAGTAGAACAAGGATCGGGATATATCAAAACATCATGGCATGGCTAGTAAACGGGTTATGCAATTCAACGAGTTCAATGCATTAAAGTAAAGCACTAGCAGCTAAATATCAACATGGGATCTATATGGTTGGGAGTGACATGACACCTTCGTTGCCGTTGAAGCGCCGTTGTCCGGAGCGATGTACTCGGGGTCCTCCACGTCCTCCCGGTCGAAGCTCGGGTGCACACGAGATTCGACGCGAAAATAAGATAACGGTGCACATCTAAGCAATAACTCCAAATAAGATCCAATTTAGAAGCTCCAAAAGAACCCAAACTACCTACAATCAGCAAGGTTTCGCAAATACGGATTTATAGAAATTGGTTTTGTATTTTTCTGAGCTCCCTAGAATTTATTATGAATTTTTAAAGGTCAAAATCATTTTCTGGAATTTCTAAACAGAAGAGAAAAGGGTTTTCTCGTTCCATGGGCCGAAGGTGGGCGAAAGGGTAAGCGGGGCCGAAAACGGCCCTGCGGGCTCGGTCCATCGGGCCCGGGCGAGGGAAGTCCGAAAACCACCCCGGTTTTACGGCCGAGGCCTCAAACTACAAGTTGGGCCCCTCCACGGCTCCCCGGTGGGCCGGGTGCCGCTTAAGGCCCACCAGCCTTTCTTCCCCGAGGCCGGCCCGGGGAATGGGGCTCGCCCCCCCTTAGACGCACGCCGCGCCGGCGGCGTCGCGGCCTTCCCACCGCACGGGTGGGCGGCGGCGGCGCCCGGCCTCGCGCCGGGGTGCGCGGGCGTCGGTGTCCGGTGTTCGCGCGAGTTCCCCGGCGTGGGGAAAACGGCTAAGTGGCCCCCGCGAAGTCGCGCCCGCGCGGCATCACCGGCGCGCGCGTCGGCGGCGGAGCGACGGTGTGGGGGTTGGGTCACGGCGGCGGGGTGCGCCTCCGGTTCACCCACCCCCACCCCCTTATCACTCGGCACACGGACACATCGGCTCGAAGGCCGGTTCACGGGATGGAGCGGCGGATAGCACGCGGCGCGCGGCGACCGAACACCCGGCCCGCGGCGCGCGCGCGTCGCCACGGACCGACGCGCCCGAGCGGCTCCACGGCGAGGTCGTGGCCAAGGCGCGCCGGGGTGCGGTCGGCTAGGACTCTCGCACGCGTGCGCTTGACAACAAGGAGATGAACCTCCCACCGGCGACGAGGCACGGCACCCGCCTCGCACACGGCTCGGCGGCGCACCGCGGGGGTGGCCCTCGTTCCGGCCAACAACGGCGGATGCACGACGGCACGCACTCCAACCCAACCGACGCCGCGTGCCCGGGGTGGCCACGGCGCGGCGGCGCGTCATGAGCGGCACGGGTCGCCGCGCGTTCGTGGAAGAACGGCGACGCCTCTGGCGTTCAGCGGCACGAAGGCACGCGCACAGGCAAGAGCAAGGTAAGAGAGAAAGGGATGGTCACGATGCTCACAGCGGGTCGGCGATGAAGACGTTGCAGGCTTGGCGTGGGTGGCGGCGCGACGTCGATGTTCACGGCGGCGCCTGCTCTGGTCCGGTCCGGCTCCTCTTCGGTCCCGCCGGCGCGCTTTTCCCTCGTTCGGCTCCTCGCGAACTCACACTCCACGGCGGCGACACTCGGCGCGGCGCGGCCTCACCGGCGCCGACCGCTCCACCTTCACTCCTCTACCTTCCCCCTCCTCGCTTCCCCTTCGGCGGCGGCTGCGGAAGGGGGCAAAACCCCAATGTGGGTTGGTGGCGAGGCCAGCGCTGCGGCTCTCCTCCCCTTGCTTTTGAATCCGCGGCGCCGCGAGGTCATGGCGAAATTCCGAGGCCGCCCGGCTCGGTCCGACCGGCGGGCGTGGCGGCGCCACTCGCCTCCCTCTCTCGCGCGCCACGGGCAAGGTCACGGCGCGGGGGCAAAAGAGTCCTTCCTTTCCCCGGCCGGCTCGATTCGCGCGCACACGCGCCCGCGCCCTCGGCGTGCGCGCGGCCGGGTGGCTCGCCGCGCCCCGCGCCATGCAAGCGGGTGCGATGGGACCGGCGGCGGCGCGGTCTGGCTGGCTGGCTGGCTAGCTGGGTTGGTGGAAGGGATAAGGCTGACATGTGGGGGTCCACGCGCCAGCGGGTGAAGGTGAGGGTGACGGTGCGGGCTTAGCTGGGCCGAGAGATGGCACGGGCTGGGCCGGCTGCAACGCGCAAGGGGAAAGAAGCAGCCCAGCTCGCTGGTTGGGTGTTTGCAAAATAAAGGAGTAAGCTTAAACTAGGGGTTAAGTTAGAGTTTGGATTTGATCCCAATTCAAATTCAAACTTCACTCAATTGAACTCCAAATAAACCAAAGAAAAACCAACTCACAAGTTATACCATATTTTAAATATATGTTTTATAAGTAGGATAAATTAGTGGAGAATTTGGTGAGAGGCTAGCAATTTTGGCTCAAAAATTGATAGCACTCAAATGCAAGCAAAAAGTTTTAAATTTTCGCAAAATTTACACACCTAAATTCCTCGGATTGTTACGGGTAGTGAGTTGGAGAAGTGTGTTGGAAGCCGCGTTCATCTTGTTGGAGTCTCCATCTCCTTCGAGAAGAACTTTTATCGGCTCCCATTTACTCCCCCTCTCGGTTTGCCGTATCGGTCCTTCAAGTGGTATCGAGCCGGTTCGGGTCTTCGTTGACTCTAACCGCCCTAAGATCCAAGGATGGCGTACCGGGAACGGGGTTCGGGTCCTCCACACTTCGATGGCAAGAACTACCGGATGTGGAGCAAGCGGATGGGTGCTTTTCTCCGCGGAAAGGGTCGAATCCTTTGGGATGTCACGGTGGACACGAGGCTATTGCCAACCGATGGACTTCCTCGCTCCGGGATCGAGGGACGATTCGACGCCAACATTAAGGCGGTCGACTACTTGTTTCGTGCTTTGTGTTAGTCCGAGTTCGATCGGGTGCACACCGAGCACTTGGCTTGTAGGATTTGGGCGGTGTTGAAGGAGGCTCATGTTGGGAATGCCCGAGTTCGGGCACGGATGTATGCGACCTCGGAGAGAGTACGAGAACTTCACTCATCTCCCCGGTGAGTCCATCGATGCCTTGTTTCGCAGGTTCACGGTGGTTGTGAACGGCATGAGGGCCAATGTGGACGTGCTCTCGTACGATGATCATGATAGAGCGGTCAAGCTCTTACACTCTTTGGATCGTACGATTTGGGGCGGAAAGTTCGAGGCTATTGTGGAGTCGGAGAAGTATGACACTCTGACGGTGAACGAGCTGTTCTCGAAGCTCAAGTCAGCTGAGGTGGATAGGGGCATGACTGCCAAGCTCGAGGGACTGACTGATTCCCATAGTCTTGCCCTCGTTGGTGGTTCGAAAGGAAAGGTTAACACTAACCCATCCACCAGGATGTTCTCTTTTTCCTCTTTGATGCCTATGCCAGATGAGGAGTTCGACGAGCTTGGAGAGGATGAGCTGGCGCTCTTGACGAGGAGGTTCGAGAAGCTGCACGAGAACTGAGTGAACATGAGGAGGAACACAAGGACATGCTTCCAGTGCGGCAAGCCAGGACACTTCGTCGCTGACTGTCCGGAGAAGGCCGAGAACAAGGACGGCTACAAGCACAAGCCGAGGAACGATGGCAAGTACCGGTCGAGGCGCGACCACAAGAGCAAGCATAAGAACAAGTACAAGGACGAGCGACGATCGAGGAAGGAGGAGAGCCGAGGCAAGGCCCGAGTGATGGTTGGAGCGAGCGACGTCGACTCCAGTTCCGCGTACTCCACCTCGAGCTCGAGCAGCAGTGAGGATGAAGGTGATCGTCGCAAGAGCAAGAAGTCATCCAAGAACCTGAGCGGGGCCGAGCCGCCCTTCGCGAGAGACGACTTCTACACCATGGCGCCGAGCTCCGGCGGCAAGAAGAGCACACAGAGCGACTCGGACTCTGATTCCGACGACGAGGTGCGTGATGAACTTCCCTTCTTGCGCCAGGAGAATGAGAGGCTTGGCTCTTTGCTTGATAACCGTGATGACATGCTTAGAGAGGCCAAGAAAATGAGGAAAGAGCTTAGGGCTTCACTCCAGGATGGTAGAACTAGAGTGGCTGAGCTAGAGACACAGGTGCTTGATAGCAAGCTTGAGGTTGATTCCCTTAAGGCTATCCCTGTTGTTTCGGATGAGGTTGATTGTGCTGATTGCTCCATCTTTCTTGCTGATCTTGCCTTGTTCAAGGAAAAGCATGCCTCTAAGTGTGAGGAACTAGATGTGCTTAGGGTTGAAGTGGCTGAGCTTAAGTCTAGACCTGCTTTGCTAGGTGCTTGCACTTCTTGCCCTGTTTTGCATGCTAAGATTGATGAGATGCATGCTTACACTAGTTCTCTTGAGGCTAAATTGAAGGAACCCATGCCTACATCACGCTCTACCTGTGAAATGCATGCTTTGAAAAATTTGGAACTTGCACATTATGTTGATCGTTTGCAGGATGAGAATGATGAGCTGAGAAAGTTGATGGGTTGGTTGTCTGGTCATGAGCCTCAGTTAGGATGATGATCGAGGCATTTAAGAGGCAGGATGGTGAGGGACTTGGGGCAAACAAGGTTGGTGAGGGAAGTGGAGAGAATATCCCAGAGCCACCAAAAACCCGCCACAAAAATGATTTCCCCCCAAAACCTAACCATCTTAGGAACCGACTAGACACAACCCCAGCTCCACCCGTGTTTCATACACCCACAAATGATCTACAAAAGCCTATCAAGTTTGTGAGCACTTCGGGGAAAGTGTTCTTTGGGAAAGAAAGTGAAAAGGCTAGTGAAGGGAAACCGGAGGAGTTGAGTGGAGAGAAACCTATTGAGCAGCCACATCCCAAGCCTAAGCCGAAGCTTGTGAGGTTCCATTTTGTCTATTGTGGGAGAGATGGCCATAAGGATGAGTTTTGCTTCAAGAGAAAGCGAGAGGAGAGAATGGCGAAGAAGTGGGCTAACAAGGAAAAGTACCACCTTTCCGATGGTGTACTTGAGCCTCATGTGCAGATGCCTAGGGCCAAGGCGAGTGTGAGGACAGTTCGGGCTTGGGGAGAGCGGAAGGCTGTTGGAGGTGCTTTGCCGCCGGTGTCACACCGGTCGGACGGTGCGAGCTCCGGACGGCGGCGTTTTGGGTTTCGTGCTCGTACAGGTGAGAGGGTTGTTTCTGGAGGTCGTGGTTCTGGTGGTTGGGCTGGAGAGTTTGTAGGTGGTCAGGTTGCTAGGCATTCTCCCCCTCGAGTTCACTACGGGGATGGGAGGAGTCGTAGCTTTGAGAAGGAGAGGAGGGATGGTCCACAGGTTCTCTTTCGTGGTTTTGGTCCTCCTCCAGGCAGAGAGGGGTGGTTCCCTCAGGGTGGTTACCGTGGTGGTGTTCGAGAGGTAGCTTTGGTAGGAGAGATGCTTTGGTTGGTGCTAACCCCACTTTTGAGCAAATGGCTCGGCACTGGTTTTACTCTTTTGGTACTAACCCCGCTCTTGCGAGTCGTTTGTTCGCTCACGTGCTCGTTTTTGAATTTCGGTGGGAGACTTGAAGAACATTTGGTTGATTGACTCCGGTTGCTCGAGGCATATGACCGGGAGACAGGGGGTGGTTCTCAAGTATCGTCCCGATGGTGACAAGGAGGTACATCACTTTTGGGGACAATGGGTGTGGGCGTGTGCTTTCGAAGGTGAGATCAAAGTGAGTGACAAGATCACTCTGAGGCGTGTTGCTCTTGTTCAATCGTAGGGGTACAATTTGCTTTACGTGTCCCGGTTGTTGGATGAGGGCTTTGAGGTGTTGTTTCGGCCGGGTGGTTCTCGGATTTTGGACTCTCGAGGGGACCTTGTACGTATGGTCGTTCCCGAGGGTCAGGTGTTTCGTGCTGATTTTTCTCAGTCTTCGGGTGTGGAGCGTTGTTTCTTGGCTGGTTCTTCGAGTGAGTTGTGGAGGTGGCATAGGAAGTTGGGTCACTTGAGCTTTGACCTTTTGTCTCACTTGAGTAAACTCAATTTGGTCCGAGGATTGCCACGGTTGAGGCTTGAGAAAGAGTTGGTTTGTGCGCCGCGTAGGCATGCCAAGATGGTAACCTCTTCTCACCCGCCTCTCACCGATATGATGACTGAGCGTCCATGCGAGCTGCTCCATATGGATCTTGTTGGCCCAGCTCGTGTGCGATCTGCGGGTGGGAAGTGATATGTCCCTGTTGTGGTGGACGACTATTCTCGGTATGCGTGGGTGTTCTTTCTCGAGGATAAGGGGGAGACGTTTGGTTTTGTTCGAGATCTAGTCTTGAGGTTGAGGAACGAGAGGCACGGAGATGCCATACGAGCTATCCGCAGTGATAATGGCTCGGAATTCAGAAACTCTCGTTTTGAAACCTTTTGCCATGACTTGGGTCTTGAGCACCAGTTTTCGAGTCCGTATACGCCTCCCCATAATGGTGTTGTGGAAAGGAAGAACAGGATCTTGTGCGAGATGGCTCGGACGATGCTTGATGAGCATAGGACTCGAGGAGGTATTGGGCCGAGGCGGTGAATACCGCGTGCTATGTGTCTAACAGGATCTACCTCAGAGTGCACAAGAAGAAGACATGCTATGAGTTGATGCATGGTCGCACACCCAAGGTGAGTCACTTCCATGTCTTTGGTTGCAAGTGTTTCATTCTGAAGAAAGGCAGGAAGTTGGATAAGTTTGAGGCTAGGTCTGTCGATGGTATTTTCTTTGGTTATGCATCTCACTCTAGAGCATACCGTGTGCTCAATCTTGAAACTAACCCAATCATGGAGACTTGCGAGGTGACCTTCGATGAGACAAAGCCACGTAGTCAGCTTGTCTTTGAGTGTGCAGGTGACGATGAGCTTGGCGAGGAGATCTTTCAGGAGGAGGAGCATGAACATGGAGACGATGAAGATGGCGGTGCAGTGCCCCCGGCTGAACATGTACCCACTACTTCGACTACGGTGATGGACAGACCCTCTACTACACCTACAACGACAAATCAAGAACGAGTAGAAGCTGATGTTGAGGGGGAGGTAGCATCGAGGCGAGAACCTCCCCGGCTAGTACAAGTGGATCACCCAGCTTCGAGGATCATCGGCGACATGAATGAACGCACTACACGATCGAGGGTTTGAAACAATTCTCATTTCGCTCATGCTGCATTTGTTGCTACTTTTGAGCCCAAAGACATTGGACACGTACTATCTGATCACAATTGGGTTAATTCGATGCATGAGGAGTTGGAGAACTTTGAGAGGAATCAGGTTTGGGAGTTGGTTGACCCTCCCCCAGGGTGTAAGCCGATTGGTACAAAGTGGGTGTGGAAGAACAAAGAGTGAGAGAAAGGTGAGGTTGCGAGGAACAAGTCGAGACTTGTTGCTCAAGGGTTCAGTCAGAAGGAGAGGATTGACTACGAGGAGACCTTTGCTCCCGTAGCCCGTTTGGAGGCGATTAAGATCCTTCTAGCCTTTTCCGTGGCTAAAGGGTTCAAGTTGCACCAAATGGATGTGAAGAGTGCTTTTCTGAATGGTGTGTTGGAGGAAGAAGTGTATGTGAGGCAACCTCCGGCTTTGAGAGTGAGAAGTACCCCCACCGGTGTACAAGGTGATGAAGGCCCCGTATGGGTTGAAGCGAGGCTCCTAGAGCTTGGTATGGTAGGTTGAGGGGGTTCTTGTTTGAGAGAGGTTTTGAGATGGGGAAGGTCGATCGGACCTTGTTTTTTGCGAGGCGGGGCGAGAGATATCCCGATTGTGCGGTGTGTACGTGGATGATATTGTCTTTGGTGGCTCGTCTAACTCTCTTGTTGCAAAGTTTGCGAGATGATATGAGCGAGGGAATTTGAGATGAGCATGATGGACGAGTTGCGGTTCTTCCTCGGCCCTACGTTGACGGTGAAAATCCGTCAACCTAGCCATGAGTTTACCTTCGGTGTTGGCATTAGTTTTATACCTTATCCATTGGTACTAACCCCCGTGGTATAACAAGTTCACGTGTGCATGTCGTTTTTGGAGTTTAATGTTTATGCGGGGATTTAGTGTTGAATGCAAGACTTTCGGGATAAGTTCATCAAGCACCTCATGACAAGACCTTGAAGCCACTCGAACAAGTCATGCAATGAAGCAAAATTAACTCCAAGAAGACGGGGACTTGATCCGAGAAGACGACGGACTCCGGGGACCCGACCGGAAAAGTGCTTGAATCTTGCAAGACAAGGAGTTGAGTCCAATTCGGAGAGAAACCGACGACATGGACCTACATGCGAAGGGGGAAGCATCCGGGAAGCAAGGGGAACCGACCTCGGGCAAAGGAGCCCGCGGGGCCGGGCCTAAATGGGCCCGGGCCGGCCGGCCCGGTCCGGTCGGCCCGTGCCCATTTAGGGCCCAAACGCGTCGTCCTTTGCCCTAGCCGCCAATCGGGCTATTTATAGTCCCCCGACCGAGAGCCACGCGAGAGAAGATTTCGTCTTCGGCCGCCGAGAAGCGAGAGAAGAGAGGGACATCATCTAGGAGAGGAGAGGATCGAGCTAGTTGACTAGGGTTCCCCTAGCCGACGTGGGAACCTTGCACGGAAGACCACGTCGGAGTTCCGGAGCTAGAAGCAAGATCAAGGAAGGATCCCGGTGGTGATCTTGTGTATGTATCATTGTTATAGTTGAATTATCAAGTTGAATCTTTTCTCAGCGATCAAGTGTTTCCTCGAAGATTTCGTTTTTCGATCGGCTTTGCTTATTCCAATTCTATTCTCGAGATAGATTACATAGGGTGTTCTTGTAGCCGCGGTGGCTAGAGGTACACGCCGGATCTTCCGAAAGAATCTCGACTTGTCTTTTGACTCGCCCTAAGCTCCCCGCATGAATAGGGATACGTTGTGACGAACGGGGGTCTCGAAAGGCGGATGTTTTCGGATTTGGACGGGAAACCACGATTTAAAGAGGCTTTTATTAAGATTCGATTTGCTACTTCTTCTCTTGCTTGGAACTTCAACAAAAGGCTTACCCCGATCCCTCTAGATCGGTTTATCTACCCAATCTTACTTTGTTTTCTCCGGTTTTTAGTAGATTAGATTCGTTTTGTGTCTTTTACTTAGATGCATTAGGTTCTTTATTGAAGATTGCAGTTATTTGGCTTTAATAGATTAAGTCTTGCGTCACACATTTGTTCCACGGATTCGATACCTTGGGTTCACCACTCGAGGGAAGAAGGGTCCCTTGACTACGACGGGAGACTTGTACGCTTGCGAGTCGCGAACGAACTTTGATACAATTATTAACCGTCAACAAGCCCCTTTTTCTGGCGCCGTTGCCGGGGAACAAGTGATCAAGATTTGATTTTTTATCGCTTTTTTTTGTAATTTTCAGTACTGATTTTGTTTTATTTTTGCATCTATTAAATTTTGATCATCCTCAAAATACATCTAATCTAGTTTGTCTAACTCTAGTCTTTATAGATTTGTTTTGTTTTCTAGTTTTTTCTCGCATACTTTGTTTATTGCTAACCCTAACGGGAGATGGACGGCTACCTCTCCAACAAACCCAATAATTTTGTGGATGATCCGAGAAAAACTTTACGAGGCTAAGGAGACGCGAAGCACATCAAGCTAAAAAGTCGGATTTTGTAGATTCGGAGTCGGAAGACAAAGGATCGCGAGGAATCTCCGAAGAATTCACCACCTCAAAGTCCGCGGGAGAACCGACGTCCACCAATGGGTGACCAACCACCGGAAGAACGCAAGATTGGGGAGCTATGCACCCCCGGACATCATCGACCTACCAATCTTGAACCTCGAGGAGATCGGAAGACCGTTCGAGATCAAGACCTCAACAATCCGCATGGTGCAACATTCACCCTTCACCGGCAAAGAGGATCCGAACCTTCACCTCCAAGCATTCATTCAACTATGTCAGACTTTCAACATGGATGGGGTGACTCAAGATCAAATGAGGGCAAGGCTTTTTCCGTTTTCACTACTCGGGAAGGCTTTGCAATGGTTCCACTCTCAACCGGCGGAGACGGTGCAAAATTGGAACACGTTGATGAAGGCTTTCATGAAGGAATACTACTCACCGGGTAAAACTCAAAGCTTGCGTAATAAGATTGCCACCTTTGTTCAATATCCTACGTGAAACTATCTCGGAGGCATTCGAGCGCTTCAACGAGTACACCGGGCGGTTCCACATCACAAGTTCCCGAAAGAAGACCTCGTGCAAAAGTTCTATCAAGGACTCACCATGGCGTCAAGGACGATCATCGATGCATCGGCGGGAGGATCTATCATCGAGCTTACACCGACGGAAGCTTTCACGCTATTCAAGAAGGTCGCGGATAATGACACGTGGGCGTCATCCGGCGCCTACACCCCGCTCAACCCATGGGGAACGTCAAAGGAGTCTTGCAAGTGGAGAAGGAAGACATACTCGAAGGCAAGATCGACTCGCTCATGAGGAGGTTGGAGAAGATAGAGATGGAAAAGAAAGAGGCTCAAGACTTGAAGGCCGCCGAAGCAAGGTCCACATGTGAAGAATGTGGAGAGTATGGCCATGTCCGCAAAGATTGTCCGAGGAAGCCAAAGTGCTCGACTACATGAGGAAGGGAGAATTGCCGAACTTCCGCTACGGGCAAGGTAGGCCTCAATTTAATGCAAGCTCATCTATTCCTAACGCGGTTCCACTTCGGATACAATTGAAGGAGTTCATGGATGAGCAAGCTAAGATCAACAAGGACACCGTCACCAAGTTCAAGACCATAGACAAGGTGTTGGAGAACATCGATAGCAAAGTGACGGAGGTCGGAAGTTCCAATCATCAAGTGCTCAACATGATGAAGATGCTCGAGACGCAAGTGGGACAACTTGCGGGCGCCTCACTAATGATGAAGGGAAGCTTCCGGGACAACCCAAATGTCCCGAATCGGCGAAGGCCATTCAAACACGTTCGGGGAAGGAGACCGAAGATCCGAACGTTCCGCGGGAGCAAGGAAGCTTAAACCATCCACCGAGGTGGAAGGGGTCGCTAAAGAGAAGGCTACGGGGATCGTCACCGAGGAACCCGAATTCGAGATGCCGGAAGATGACACGAGGATACCGCAACTCAAGCCACGCTACTTCCGAGGTAAACTTGACAACCACTTTGAGAAGTTTGTGGAAGTTGTGCGTAGACTTAGCATCAACATGCCATTACTAGATGCCCTACAAGTACCTACATATTCTCGTTACTTTAAAGACATACTTGCAAATAAATATGAGATAGCAACACTCGGGGTAGATCATGTCAAAATGTCCGAGGAGTGTAGTGCGGCTATTGCTTATGGGCTAGAGAAGCAAAAAGACCCCCGGGTGCCCTACAATTCCATGTTCGGTTGGTTCTTTCAACTTCGAGAAGGCGTTATGCGACCTTGGAGCTAGTGTGAGCGTCATGCCGAGGGATGTGTTCGAGAAGCTACGCCTACCGATGGAGCCTACGGGAATATGTTTGGAGTTGGGAGACAACTCCATTCGCTATCCCTTGGGCATTGTTGAAGATGTACCCGTGAAGATTGGACACCACTTCATCCCCGTCGACTTCGTTGTGCTCGAGATGGGAGAGAGGGAGAAGCCGCCGCTCATCCTAGGGAGGCCGTTCCTCAAGACCGTGGGAGCAACTATTGATGTTGGCAAGGGGGAGATCATGTTCGATATCAACGGAGAAAGGAGTTCCTTCAAGTTCCGTCCAAGGATTGAGGCATGCAACATGATTGGAGTGAAGGGAGAACCAAAACAAACGGAGGGGCTGAAAAAGAAGAAGGAGCCGAAAAAAATGAACGTAACGAAAATCAAAGAAGGTGTTGCATCCGTCAAGACAAAGGAAGAGAAGCCGCCTGTGAAGACCAAAAAAATGACTAAGCCAGCCAAGCCAAAAGACAAGCCCGCGCCCAAGATGGTGCAGAAGTGGGTACCCAAGATTGCAACACCCGCAGAGAGCGTTGATCCGAAGTAATCAAGTGAAGAAGTCTAGCTATAGACTATAAACGAAGCGCTAGGCGGGAGGCAACCCGTTTCGTCAAGTCAAGTCAAGAATAAGCTACGGGAGGACAACCCGATTCCGGGTTTTTCGAGTATTTTTAATAATTTAGTTTTTGAGTTTTATTACGCAAAGACATTAGACTTAGAAGTGGTTGAACAATATTAGAGACATAATTCTTGATTGAATGTTTGCTTTATCATAAACCCTTTGCATGAACCCTCCTATGTGCTTGTTTGATTCTTTTCTTTTCGAGAAACCCCTCAACCAAATAATTTCAGAACCTTAACTCAACCTTTCACCCTCATTATGGTACTGAGGTTGACTTATTTTTCATGCTAAAACCACACGAGTAGAGCCACGATTTATATTCAAGTGTTATAAAAATTCAGCACGTGGTAGGACTCGCGTGAACCTAGAAATCAAAGCTTTTGGTTGGTTTTAAAAATCTTTATCCTTGGTTTCTCTAGGATTAGAATTTTTCTAAGCCTATTCTAATTTTGTTTTATTCAAAATCTTTCTTATTTAGCCAAAATTAGAACCTAAACCTATGCCCCCATGATCAAGCCGGAAAACGTTCGCTCTCAACCGATGAAAGCAAACTTTACCGGTGAGACCAAAATCGACGTAGTCGAAAAATATTTTCGACTTACATTTGTTTTTAATGGTTTAAAAACTTCTCTAAAATTATGCTTGAGCACTTGCATGGCTCTGAAAAATATTTTAAATTTTGAATTAGAGGAGTGCTTAACCTTAAACACACCTAAATGGAGGCAACTAGTTTGAATTAAGCATGCATGCACCATTGGATCCCCTTTTATCAACTTTCACCAATTCCACATGCAAAGGACAAGCATGGTGGGCAGCAAGCATCAACTTTGCAGGATTTTCATGGTGGCATGTGAAGCAAGTGGAGCTAGGGAGCATGGACATGACCCAAAGCATGGAGCATCAAGTGGGAGGACCAATAATTCAAGAAAAGGAGTGGACGAGAGCGTTTGGGCGGTGCAACTCGTGGAGCACGCGGGCAGGGAAAGTTGCGAGGCGAAATGATCGTGCTTTGGGAGAAAGACGCGCCGAGGAGGAGCCGGAGGACCCCGGGCCGGCCGGCCCGGCCGGCCGGCCCGCCCTATATAAGCGGCCCCCCGGCGCCCGTTTTCTGCGGCAAGCTTCCCTCTCCTTCCCTTGTTTGTGTGTTCAAGTTTGTGTGCTCGAACCTCCGTAGACTTAGCCAACCATCCCAAGCTTGATAGCTCAAGAAAAATCCACATCCTTAATCCACTCAAAGTCCACATCCGAAGCAAAGAGTTTAAGTGCCTAGTTTACCGGTTGCAACCCGGAATTTTAGTTGAAGAAAGAGTGCAGCAACCATGTGGAAGAAGACCACAAGTCTCTTCTCTAAGAAGAAGAGTTCGTCGTCGTCCAAGCCGTCATCAACCACGTCTTCAAGGAGGCACTCGGTTTCCGAGTCTCCCGAGCATGGAGACGGACACGGCACCACCGAGGAGGAACGATGCTCTCCTCCTTGGTGGTATGAGAGCTGCGAGAAGCACTTCCATGAGGTTCACCGAACCTCGTGGGCACACGGAGGAGCAGCCCGCGCCACCACGACGATCGACTCGCTCAACCGCACCACCTCCTTACACCCCGACACAATCTTCGTACGGCTTCATCATCTTGTCGGCGGCGGAGGAGGAGAGGCTCGCCAATCTTGAGAAGAGGCTTGTGCCAAACGTCGAGTTCGACGACCAAGCACTCTACACCTTGGGTTTTTGCACCGACATATACTACATGTTGGGGCACCTCGGTTGGGTGCAGTTCTCCAACGGAATATCGGTGGACACCCATTTGGGTTACGCCTTGGAAAATTTTGATGACTATTGCACCCATCGTTGATGATGATGGGGTGCAAAGCTTGTCATTCCGTTTGGAGGGAATCGAGCAAGTGGTTCCCTACGAACACGTGAGGGAGCTACTTGGATTCCACAAGGGAGCTCCGGAGAAAGTTGACGTGCCTCCCGGCATGTTGGCGGAATTTTGGGGCATGATCTCCGGAGACGCCCATCAACAACGCAATTGCATCCGCAACCCCATTATCCGGATATTTCACTCTTGGATGTGCAAGAGGGTATTGGGGAGGATGAGGGAAACAAAGGTGACCGACACGGAGTTGAATTGGCTATACTCGGCTTTAATTGCCAGGCAGCCAATTGACCCCTCTTACCTCATGATCAACCATTGGTGTTGTGAAGCAACATCGGGGGGGCGGTAATATTGGTTCGGAGTGTTACCTCTCCATGTTGGCCTTTTCCTTGCGGCCGGGGATCGCAAGAAACCCCGCTCACCTTTTGCGTGGTACCTCTCTCGGTTTTGAATACTTGCGGCAAGGCAAGTACATTAGTGGAGATGAGAGAGGAGGTTATCGGTTGGCCATTGTAAACCTACCCCTTCCGGATGAGAGACTTAGGCTTTTCACCGAAGGAAGGGAAGATTGGTTGGAAGAGGGACTACTTGTCCCTGCAAGGAAGAACAAAAGAGGAAGAATCGTAGAGGAGGGAACATCCTCCGCACAAGCGAGTGGAGCACAACCCAATGTGCAACCATTCGGCGGAGTTCCTCCTCCGCCAAGTTATTACGGAGGGTCACAACAACAAGCATGGGGGGGTGGTGCACCGGTACCCCCACAAAATTATGTTGTGCCCAACGCTAACTTCGCGGAGTCCTACGCTCATCATCCCCAACCACAACAAAGCATGGCCATTATTGGAGGGTATGCTGCAAGAAATGCTCAAAACATCGCAGCCATCCAATCTAACGCAGCCCAACTCGGTGAAGGCAACGCAAATATTGCCTTTGAACTTGGACGCCTTCACCTTGTGGAGCCAAATCAATTCGACGGAGGAAGCGTCCAACCATATTATGAGCAAGGGTATTATTATCAAGACTATCAACATCAACCACCGGCGGAGGACTAGAAGGCTTAGGAACTTTAGTTTTCTTTTCTTTTCTTTTTCTCTCGTAATTTTCAGCTTTTGCTTATGTGTGTTTGCGTAGTATTTTCTATTTAAATTTCAGCAAGCATGTTTGTTTATTTTCAGTATGTATTTCAATTTGATATCACCATTAATAAAGACACCACCTTGATTTTATCATTGGAAAAGTTACAAAATTTGTGCCATGGTGATATATGATTAAATTTGCAGCTTTGTTCATCTTTGTAATTGATTTATGCATGTTTAAGCTAGTGCTCTCTTAAAAATACAGATCTGAATTTATTTAAATACTAGCTTAATTTTCAGCGGAGGTTATGATTAAAATAAAGACCCATAGTGTTTTATGTGCTCTCAAGTTATGAATAGATTGAAGATGTCTTTTATGCTCAAAAATATTGCTAACCTTGTCACAAATATCACTTGTGTGTTGCTCAACCTATCCAAAGCCTTATATATATTTGAGTGCATGAACTTTAGTGTACAAGATTTATTTTTGAGTGCGTTATTGCAGGCCATGATTTCTCTGGCCCGAGACTAAGAAGCTGGTCATTCCATTTTTGCGTATCTATCTTGTTGCTAGCCTTTTATCCGTGCATTGTGTATCCCCGCATCGGTGATCTCACAAACTTCGCCGGATATCCACCCTTAAACCAAATATCATCTTTTCGTGATTACCTCCTTGACCACAACCTATCGTTGAGAATGGATCATCAATTCAAGGAAGATCGCAAGACGGTGCCAACGTTGAAGATTTCAAGTATCTCTCCAAGGAAAAATATTCCGGTACCTACCTTATTTTTCGCCTCTTTGCTCGGGGACGAGCAACGTCTAAGCATGGGGGAGGAGGTAGGTACGGTGCAGTTTTAGAGTTCAAAAGGGAGTATTTTAAAATATATATATATATAATGATGAAAGAAAAAAATTCGGCGATATACGTGACTTCCAAGGTGAAGAAAGAAAATATATATATATAAGAAAGAAAGAAAGAATGAATGAAAGAAAGAAAAGAATGAGAAATATGAGAAAGAGAAAAAAAATATATATATATGTGCGTAAAGTGAACTCCCCGGTTCTCTAAGAGTACATTCAAGGCTTCAAGATAAAAGATCCATTCTCATTTTCCAACCATGTGCAATCCGATAACGAGGACTTCCTTTGTGCCTCGGGATCACTCTTTGCCATTTGCACATGTCCACTTATCTAAAGTGTGTGTATTTTTCTCTTTCCCCTCCTTGATTTAACATTATTTTCCAATGACCTTTTTGACGAGTCTCGGTAAGACCATGAGAAGCTTGTCTTGTTTTGACAACACCTCATTTATAAAATCTTGTTAGGACTAAACTTTCCCAAAGCTCCATATAAAAGCCTACCACATATATATGAGAGGGAAAGGAGTAGAATATATAGGCTTGAGAGACAAGTGAGATGAGAGTTTATGAGCAATACACGAGATGATTTAAATTTGTGAATTTGGTTTAGTTTTTCTTTATCTCGTTCTTCATTTCAAAAATTCTGAGATCTATTTAAAACTTTGTGAGCATGTTAATACTTGTGGGATAAGCTTAATAAGAATCTACCCTCCGTAGGAATGAAGGCTAGTACATTATGGAACTTTAATGAATTAAAATTTTGAGAGCATTATGTTTTCTCATGTGTAATCAAGTGCAAAGTTTAAACATTGTTTAGCAATGATGATATCCATCGAAGGCTTACTCGAGGACGAGCAAGGTTTAAGCATGGGGGAGATGTTGACGGTGAAAATCCGTCAACCTAGCC
Organism: Cenchrus americanus; assembly: GCA_947561735.1. Classification (NCBI taxonomy): domain Eukaryota; kingdom Viridiplantae; phylum Streptophyta; class Magnoliopsida; order Poales; family Poaceae; genus Cenchrus; species Cenchrus americanus. The sequence goes on along the minus strand of OX387245.1, from coordinate 4,353,756 downwards.
ATGAGTTTACCTTCGGTGTTGGCATTAGTTTTATACCTTATCCATTGGTACTAACCCCCGTGGTATAACAAGTTCACGTGTGCATGTCGTTTTTGGAGTTTAATGTTTATGCGGGGATTTAGTGTTGAATGCAAGACTTTCGGGATAAGTTCATCAAGCACCTCATGAAAAGACCTTGAAGCCCCGAACAAGTCATGCAATGAAGCAAAATTAACTCCAAGAAGCCGAGGACTTGATCCGAGAAGACGACGACTCCGGGGACCCGACCGGAAAAGTGCCGAATCTTGCAAGACAAGGAGTTGAGTCCAATTCGGAGAGAAACCGACGACATGGACCTACATGCGAAGGGGGAAGCATCCGGAAGCAAGGGAACCGACCTCGGGCAAAGGAGCCCGCGGGGGCCGGGCCTAAATGGGCCCGGGCCGGCCGGCCCGGTCCGGTCGGCCCGAGCCCATTTAGGGCCCAAACGCGTCGTCCTTTGCCCTAGCCGCCAATCGGGCTATTTATAGTCCCCCGACCGAGAGCCACGCGAGAGAAGATTTCGTCTTCGGCCGCCGAGAAGCAGAGAAGAGAGGGACATCATCTAGGAGAGGAGAGGGTCGAGCTAGTTGACTAGGGTTCCCCTAGCCGACGTGGGAACCTTGCACGGAAGACCACGTCGGAGTTCCGGAGCTAGAAGCAAGATCAAGGAAGGATCCCGGTGGTGATCTTGTGTATGTATCATTGTTATAGTTGAATTATCAAGTTGAATCTTTTCTCAGCGATCAAGTGTTTCCTCGAAGATTTCGTTTTTCGATCGGCTTTGCTTATTCCAATTCTATTCTCGAGATAGATTACATAGGGTGTTCTTGTAGCCGCGGTGGCTAGAGGTACACGCCGGATCTTCCGAAAGAATCTCGACTTGTCTTTTGACTCGCCCTAAGCTCCCCGCATGAATAGGGATACGTTGTGACGAACGGGGGTCTCGAAAGGCGGATGTTTTCGGATTTGGACGGGAAACCACGATTTAAAGAGGCTTTTATTAAGATTCGATTTGCTACTTCTTCTCTTGCTTGGAACTTCAACAAAAGGCTTACCCCGATCCCTCTAGATCGGTTTATCTACCCAATCTTACTTTGTTTTCTCCGGTTTTTAGTAGATTAGATTCGTTTTGTGTCTTTTACTTAGATGCATTAGGTTCTTTATTGAAGATTGCGGTTATTTGGCTTTAATAGATTAAGTCTTGCGTCACACATTTGTTCCACGGATTCGATACCTTGGGTTCACCACTCGAGGGAAGAAGGGTCCCTTGACTACGACGGGAGACTTGTACGCTTGCGAGTCGCGAACGAACTTTGATACAATTATTAACCGTCAACACCTACAAATCAAACAATCAAAGGAAGGAACATTTGTGCACCGGGCTAAGTACACCAAGGACATTGTGCGGAAGTTCAAGATGGAGGACTCCAAGGCTATGATGACGCCGATGAGTACGACTACGGCTCTTGATGCGGACGAGGAAGGTGAACACGTGGACCAGGAGGAGTACCGAGCATGATCGGGTCACTCCTCTACCTCGACGGCAACGAGGCCGGACATACGGTTCTCGGTGTGTCCGTGCGCTCATTTTCAAGCGTCTCGAGGACTTCGCATTGGCAAGCGGTGAAGCGAATTTTCGGTACTTGCGTCACACTCCCGACTTCGGCCTTTGGTACTCCGCGTCCTCTTCTTTGGCGCTTCATGGTTTTTCAGACGCGGATTTTGCCGGGTGTCGGTTGGATAAGAAGTCCACTTCTGGGACTTGCCAATTTTTGGGTTCTTCTTTGGTGTCTTGGTCTTCCCGCAAACAATCGAGTGTTGCTCAATCCACTACCGAGGCCGAGTATGTTGCCGCTGCTAGTTGTTGCTCTCAGCTCCTTTGGATTTCATACACCATGAGTGACTTTGGTGAGGAGTATACCCATGTCCCACTTCAATGTGATAGCACCAGTGCCATAAGTGTTGCAAAGAACCCAGTGCTCCATTCCAAAACAAAGCACATAGAAGTGAGGTATTATTTTCTGAGAGACAACGTAGAGAAAGGAAAGATAGCTTTGATCCATGTACCCACACATGACCAACTAGCCGATATTTTCACCAAACCCCTAGATCAAGCAACTTTCACTCGTTTGCGGGGGGAACTTGGTGTGTGTTTGATTTCTTGAGTTGGGTGTGTGGGAGCTCCTTTGTAGCATATGTATAGTTTCTTTTGTGCATTTCTTGCATTTGGCATGGCATATGTAACATGATGTATAGGCATCCTTGTATCTTAGATTGCATGCATTTTGTATCATATGCATTGGATAGGAAAAGCTTCTCTCATATACATTGTTCACCATGGAATGAGATATATGTCTTTGTGAGCTTGTTTGGTATGCTATGGTTAGTTTGGCTTAGCTCTTGATGATCTTGATGAATAATCCATGGTTGATGGCTATGTTTTTGAAAAATGTCTCATATATGCGCTCTCACGTGTAAATGCCTTTATATGATTTTGACATGTCTTAGTGGCTTTGCTATGCTTAATTTGTGATTGGATAGCTAGTTTATTGATCATATGGGGCCAAAGGCTCATTTGCCATCATGAATGTTTAGCCCTCTTGCTTCATCTTGTGGAGGGGCATAAGTTCCTTTTTGTCGCAAAGACATTTCATGTACCAATTATGAATCTAAAAATGAAATGTAAAATGCTTGGAAAATCTGCTCCCATGTCATATGTGCTGAATTTAATTTGCTTTGGGTGCTAAACCGTTGCATGATGCCTACCAATGAGAAGTCTCATACATAGAAGTAGGCACATGGCTTGGTGGCTTTGACATGACATGAGGTGCTTGTGGGTGTTTGTGATGGTCTTATGATTAGAATGGCTGTCCTAGCATGAAGTTTGTGTGGCTTTGCCATTTTGATATGCTTTGATCATGTTTAGGACTTTGCTCATGAGAGGCAAGTTTTTCGCAAAATTGCCCAAATCCATCTTAGCTTCGTCCAATGGTTGTGAAACTTGGTGATCATGTAGTTGAGATCGATACGAAGCTGTAGAGTATCTAACTTGCTCATTTGGACATGTGTAGCATTCCTTGTTGAATTTTGTCTATTTGAGAAGCTCTAGGTTGAATTTTTTAAATTTTTGGCTTGATTCATGCATTGCCAACAAGGGGGAGAAGTTTGAGCTTGAAATGGCTTGCTGAACGCATTTAGAAGGTTTTCAGGTGGTTTCGAGCCTTTTTTGGGCTCTGTTGTGCACCGGTCTGACCGGTGAGGAACACCAGTCTGACCGGTGTGAGTGCTGGTCCTGTGCACATCTTAGGCACCGGTCTGACCGGTGGTGATGACCGGTCTGACCGGTGTGAGTCGAAGTTGTTGCGGTGCCTGCTTCCGTTTTCACCGGTTTGCATGCATTCGTCCAGGGGGAGGTGCATTGGTTCAGGGGGAGCTTGCATGTGTGCAGAGGGAGCTCTTTGTGGTGTTTGAGCCTTGTTTTGGTGGTTTGCGCTCTTTGCTTGAGCTTGGTTTTTGTCTCGGATGTGTCGAGCCGTTGCCCTTGCCTAAGGGGTCCGAGACTTGTCTTCTTCATGTGATCTTGTTCTTTGCCTTTGTTTGGCTTTCGATCGCTTGTTGGAGTTTCTTTTTATTTGTTTCTTTTCTTTTTCTTTTCTCTCTTGTTACTTTCGTGTGGGTGTTGTCAATGTACTCATCAAGGGGGGGATTGAGGACCATGTGTGGTTCGAGGACCGGTGGATGGTCGCTTCCTTGTGTGATGAGTGATTGACAACGTTGTGTGGACTGATTCTTGGCTAAGTATTGCAGGTGCAGGTTGCGGCTCGACTGGTGTTGGTGCAGGTGAAGAACAAGCGCGAAAGGTCGTCGCCGGTGAGGCCTACGGTGTGGAGAAGACAAGTAGGCTTCGTTCGAGGGACCCGGTGGCCAGCGGGGTCAAGTGCGGGCCGCATGGTGGCATGAACAACAAGATGAAGTCATAGACAGTTTCTTGGTTGAGCCTCAAAATCAAGGTCGGGCCGGGACTACGTGGGAGCCGAGTCATGAGTGGTGATTGGCGGAGGCTACACCGAGTTCGCGGGGTTTCCGGTGGTTCACCGTAAAACCACCGGGTTCCTTGGTTGATCCACAAAGCCAAGACCGAAGAACCGAAGACGCAGTCCTTGCGGCGGTGCCGGACCGTTCCGACCGGTGGGTCTGACCGGTCTGACCGGTGGGGAGCACCGGTCTGACCGGTGTGCGACGATGCAGTCCGGAATCTTCGAAGCGGAGGACACGCATCGGGATCGCATGGCTTGCGTCGAGGCTACGCAGGGTGCGGTCGCCGGGCATCCGTCCGATGGTGAAGATATGAAGACTTCCAAAGCCGCCCTTGAGGGGCTTGTATCCCTAGTTATTAGGAAAGGGCATTTTAGACATTCGGTTGCCTCCATATAACCCAAGAGGTGAGAGGATGGCAGCCAACTCTTGGAACCCTAGCTCATTTGTTTTCCTATTTTCCTTCCTATTTTCCTTAGGATTTTCATAGGACTAGCTTGAGAGTTCATGGTGAGATCTTGTGAGAGGGTTGGATGATCGAGCGGCAAGCTAGACCTTGTATGAACCTTTGTTGCATGTATAGATGATTCAGCGTGGTTCCTCAAGGTTTGGATGTGTTGTTCCCGGTTGTTCTTGGTGGTGATTTTCGGAGCCCTCTCTTGGTGATTTCTTTGGTTGTTTTCGGGACCTTTCTCTTTGGGATTTGATGGGGGAAATTTGTGGGAACCCTTCGTGGTTCTTTGGGCTGTGATTCCCCTCCCAAATCCGTGAGTAAAGGGGCTCGATTTTGGGGTTTTCCGAGTTCTAGGGTTTGTGGTGCTCTTGGCGGGATTTCTTCGATTCCTCCTTTTTGGACGAGTTTTGGTGGGATTAAACTTGGCTATGGACTCGTCATGAGGTGTTCCAAATATCCCCAAAGTCTTGTTCAAGTCCGTGGAGCGATTCGAGAGATTGAGGTTTGGATTTGGGGGAGTTGACCCGCGGGTGTTGTTCATCCCGAGTCGCCGAGCTACACCGGTCGACCGGTGCTCTTGACCGGTCTGACCGGTGCAACCCTCGGTGGGTTTTTGCTCAGGTGATCGTCTGGGTGTGTTCGCTGTTGTCCTGTGTTGCTGCTGTTTCGAGTTTGGGTCGGTTTGGTGGTCGGTTGGCCTGTTTTGGTGCTTTGGGGGCTTTCAGGCTGCGACCGGTCTGACCGGTGTGTCTCACCGGTCTGACCGGTGTGGAGCCACTTAGTGAAAGTTGCTCAATTTCACCAGCAGGGACCGGTCTGACCGGTGGTTCTCACCGGTCTGACCGGTGTTGGTCTGTAGACTCGAAGTTTGGTGTTCCGCTGCGTTCTCGGGTCGAAAGGTTGTGTGTTGGTTCCTAGGTCCAGTGGCACTCCAGTGGCTACGTGGGATTGACAAACTTGGGTAGTGAGTTGGAGAAGTGTGTTGGAAGCCACGTTCATCTTGTTGGAGTCTCCATCTCTTTCGAGAACAATTTTTATCGGCTCCCATTCACTCCCCCCCTCTCTGGTTCGCTGTATCGGTCCTTCAGCAGTGCCGCTTCCTCGAGGTCCAGTCGATGGCGGCGTTCCTAGGACGGCGCTCCCCTCGAAGTGGCCGCGACCACACAGCTCGGTGACGAGGGCCACCTTGGCGGCACGAACAGGCTTGGCGTCGAGGTACAGCTCCGCGGGGCGGCGATCCCCCGGAACGGCCTCCACCCGCTTCACCCCGCCTCCTGCTCCTCCCTCCTCCCTACTCCTCCTTGCTCCTTCTCTACTGCGAGGTCAAGGCCGCGGATTTCGGGGAAATTTTCCCCAAGGGTGGCGGAACAGGGAGAGGAGGCAGGGGTTCGATTTATAGGGCGGCGCCAGGGTTTCCGGGCAGATGGATGGACGGCGGGCAAACCTTGGCGTCCGCGCCCAAGGGCACGCGGCGCCCATCCGGCTAGGAAGGTGGGGGCGTCGGCCATGGGCGGTGCGGCGCCCTGCCCCTCGGCTTCATCACGGGGGAGCACGGCAAAAAGAAAGGGAAAAGGTGGGGAAAGAAGGGGTTGACCAGCGGGCCCCACATGTAAGTAGCACAAGCGGCAGTAGGTGGTAGTTGGGCGACGGGTTCGGTGGGCCGAAAGGCCAAATGGGCTGGCGGTTTGAGCAGGCCGGTAGAGAAAGAAGGAGGTGCTCCAAAGGACTTTCAACACTGAGTTTTAAAGCCCAACTGCTTAGAGGTTTTCCTATTTATCCATAAACCCTATAGCAACACAATTCAAATTTGAATTTAAGATTCAAATTTGAATCACACTCAAGTAAAACCAAAATAAGATCCATTAAACTCCAAAGTTCTCACACCAGCATTTTGTAATTCCTAAATTTTATTATTTTGCTCAAAATAATTCTAGGAATTTAGGAAAGGTTCAAAGAAGACATCCTTATAATTTAGGTAAGCCCTCAAATTCAAACAAAAATTTTGAAATCCGCATTTTTGCATTGCTAACATTCTGGAGAAAATTCCAGGATGTTACAGAACTCCCCCCTCAAAAGAATCTCATCCTCGAGATTGAAGCGTCACTAGTACATTGGGGTACCGAACATCTTCAAGTTGCGTGCGAGCTTCGAGCACCTTCAGCTTTATCGTAGTTTCTTTCTGGTTCCTAGTGTGCACTCAACAAAAGGCCTCTAAAGTTAGAAATTGTTCCGAGGTAAGGTTGATCTTGATCTCATTCTCTTGATCCATAGACTAGTGATTCTTGATGTCTTCGCTTGAGTATACTTGAGGGGCTCTGACCGTAACTCCTTTTACTCCCAACCACAGGCAGCTTCGAGGTATCGGGTGATTCCAACTCGAGTACTCTCTAATTCAAGGTAGTAACTTGATTCCGAACTGCCGGAGGTGGCTTATCCAAAATCTAGACCTCATATGGCATTGTTTTCCTTTCCATCTTTCGTTGAAGAGACATAACTCTGATACTCCTTATACTTGGCTTATAGAGATGACTTGTCCTCCTTTGGGTTATTTCAGGTTCCTTAGGCCAACAACCTCCAATTCATTGCATTGTGGTGGTCTTTTCCTATGAAGGGTAGAACTCGGGTTTCCTATTCTAGGAGTCAAGTACAAACATGAAAATATTCGCTAATATATAATCCTACACTCAATAGTAAGAACCATAAGATCCAACAAGATCCATAAAGAACCAAGCACTCAAACATTCACACACTATATATATAGTGCTATCTCAAGGCTGACTCATAACCGTTGAGATCTCACACACTACTCGGTCTAATTATTTCGAGGCAAGTCAAACAAGGTAGACTCTACTCTTTGTGGTTTAAGGTATTACCATACCATCCAAACTTTCTTCGGTCTCATCCTAACTAGTCCACGTAAGAAATTGCATCAACGGAGGAAAGATAGAGTTTTTCAAAGTAGGGGAGGTATATTTGAAATAATCCAAGGGGATATATATAAAATAGAGCGTAAATGTTCCTAGGCTATCGACCAAGCTATGGTTGCGTGCTACGGTCAAGTACGGCTCTGGTACCACCTGTAACAACCCGGGTTTTTGGTGAGGAAAACCCGACTCCCTGTACCCTTGTGATAGTCCATGGATCGGTAGATATCACGTACAAAACTCATTACAGAATAATATTCCATACAACGATACCAGAGTCCGAAACATCTCAGTAAACGAATTTAGTACAAGCCCCTTGGGCTAAGCGATAAGTATAAATCCTGCGTAGCGGTAGCTAGGGCTTCAAGTCTTTATCTTCAGTCTTCACCACAGGCATCCTTGAGCGAAGCAACGCAACCCTTCCTTCATGGATTCCCCGAACCCGGACTCTCAAGCCAAGTCCAATCCTGCACACTCACAAAACTATCCCCAAGGAATGGGATAGGTTCACGTCACCGACTGTATGCAGCTTTAAGTGGCCTATCTCTAAAGGATAAGAAAAGTGACAAGGTAGAAGCTCAGGCTTCCTATGCAGCAGCAGTGAAGCATAAACAGAAAACATCTCCATATCAGTCCCAAACCAAACTCTTAAACACAACTCGGAACCACCTGGTATCCCAGGGCCCCGTCTCCACATCCTATCTCCATCTAGGGTCGATGCGAGAACTTTCTCTCCTCGCACCTCAATGATTGCAATCGGATCGACGAGGTAGAGGGAGCCACTCTCCTTTAACCGACTGCAACCACGGCTCACCACACACTCAACTACAGGGGGAGGTAGAAATCCCAAAACATGAGGAACGAACATGTCTTCAAGGTTTGTCCATGACCGAGGACGCGGCTATATGTATAGATCGAACAACTCGCGAGCGTGTACACCCGTACCCAACCCGGATGGAATCCGGCCCGTAGGTAGTCGACCGAACCCACCCAACCGTGCGAACTCTCGGTAGTTACAGTCCCATCCTGCATCCGGCCCTCAAAACGATCCCCCCCCCCCCCCCCCCCCCCCCCCCCCCCCCCCCCCGCGGGGGGATTGCACCGCAACTGTGAAATGCCCCCGTGTGGCCACACAGGAGTCGCTCTGAGAGGGTGGTCTCACCTCCACCACTCCCCCACTGATACCCCGCTATCCTCCTAAGCAGCTATGGTTCCGCACTTGCCGAGCTCAACTCGGCCCTAACCCCACGCTCGGCGGGGTGGTGTGTACGAAAGTCCTTTAGACAAGTTGATCCACTCGGTTTCAGACCGGGGCGAGCTCATATCCTCCATCCGCAAGTAAAACCCCAACACCTTGGCTCCAAAAACCGTCAAAGTAGGGATACACTGAGGAGTGCACCCCTATCCCCGATCCCAGATCGGTTGTTTCGAGCTCACCCCCGCCAAAGTACCCAAAATGCCTTCTCCTGCCGGTTTTACCCCACTCACGCCAAGAACCACTATTCCCATCCCAAACACATGCATCGTGAAGCTCAGCGCAAATACACGCTTATATACATATATAGTAGTAGGACAATCAAGGACAGGATAATTAAAGAAGGCAGTGCAAGGTTCATCATCATCATGCATTTAAAGTAAAGCGCTAGCATTCTACATAGCAATGCCTAATAGGTATTTCAGAATCAGTCGGGCGTGAACACCTGTGTGCAAGTAGTCGTCGGAGTTTTCCGTAGTTGTACTTGATCTTCTAGCTCGACTCCTCAGCTCTGGGAATTCCTAGATTCGCAAGTATAAATAAACACGTTGTCTAGATGCAAATAACTACAAAGAGAAGCAATAAAGAACCAAATAACTCCAAACACTAGTCTAACGGGTGCTTCATGATTTTAGAGGAATAAAGGACCTGATTTCATATTTTTCTAAGGTAGGATCAATTTATTATTGATTTTCAAATAAATAAATATTTTATGAATTTAGTTAATTGCGATAAAGCACGGAAAACACAAGTCAGGGGGGTTAGGAAACCAGAAGCTAGGTTTTGGGTTGGTCAGCAAGGTAAGTTGGCGAGTCAACGATCTTTGTTGACCAAGTCAAAGGGAAAGATCAAAGGTCAACCGGAACCCCACAAGTCACCCTGTAGGTCCCGTATGCCAGATGAGATCAGGTTGGGTAGTTAGCGGCCTCACATGTTAGTGGAACCGAACGGTAAGTCCGTATGTCCCTTGGTCAGAATGGAGAGATCGTGCAGGATTGATCTGCTAGAAGAGATGTGTGGTTAAGAGACTCGGCTCAAGCTGGAAGGTGTGACATGGTCGACCGCTTGGTTAGCACACGCGCCGTGCACGATGAAGCTGTGACACAGTTGCGGCGATAGGTATGGCCGGGACTTGAAGGATATATAGAGAACATGCACCTTGTGATAAGATTAAGGCTTGGCGGAAAAAGGGGCAAGTGTTGCTGCTATCAAGCAACGCAAGCTAAGGTCAGATAGCACAAGACTGCTACAGCTTGCTTGACTGACTACACACAACTAGCAGGATAGTCGTAGCCTTTCTGATAGCTCGCTCCAAGATAATTCCATGGCTGGAGTGTGGCTTGGCCGATGGTTTAGTAGCATTAGGACCTAAGGAGGTGCTCACTAACTAACAAGAAGGCAGAACATGCTAACCTCGCATGGTGCAACCAGGATTAAGATCCATGGATGATTTAATTAGTACGTGCGATGTCTTCCAACACATATGCCTACTACTGCTTGTTTGTGGACTGTACATAGGCGGGCAAGCAGACTGCTTGCTGAATTGCCACAATGGCTTCCACCTATGGCTGCCGAAGTTAGTGGTTAGCTGATAGCTGGCTACTAACTTTAGTGAGTTAAGCCATACTAGACCGCATGACAGACACAAGGCACAAGCAAGGTGATGGCTAGGTACCTTGGGTATATGAGCAGGTGGCCGAGAACACATGCTATCACGCACGGGCAAAAAGAGATCACGACCCATGTTTAGCTAGCATGTGCCTGGTTTATGAGCAGCAACTAAAAGAAACATGGATGTGGCTGTAAGCAACACATGACCTGGCAGCCGAAGTTAGTGGTTAGCCGATAGCTGGCTACTAACTTTAGTGAGTTAAGCCGTACTAGACCGCATGACAGACACAAGGCACAAGCAAGGTGATGGCTAGGTACCTTGGGTATATGAGCAGGTGGCCGAGAACACATGCTATCACGCACGGGCAAAAAGAGATCACGACCCATGTTTAGCTAGCATGTGCCTGGTTTAGGAGCAGCAACTAAAAGAAACATGGATGTGGCTGGAAGCAACACATGACCTGGCAGCTTGCTACCTTTTGTGCACTGGTTGTCGTTTCACTGTTTGAGATTGAAAGATCACAAGCCAAGCATGGCTGGAAACAAGGTTGCTAGACAGATATGGAAACTAAAGGAAAAAGGGTTCGGCAGATGGTTAGAGCAAAACTAGCACTATAGGCTACAGGATATCAGAGAAGAGAGACCAAGGCGCTTTTTTTTCTGATGCGCGAGATGCACACGCAGAGGAACAGAGGGGCCTGCGGTTACTACCTGACTAGCTGATCAAGGAAGAGGATAAGACAGTTGCAGTGGGGACTCGATGGATGAAGAGAGGTGCTACTGGTTTGATGGAGTAGAAAAAGGGAGGGGGTGGTGTTGTTTGGTGGAGAAGGCGACTATTTTCAAGTGCTAGCTTCTCGCTTGGCTGTCGAGATAAACAAGGGGCAAGAGTGAGTTAGAGTGATGTTGTTGCTGCAATGAGTAAGAAAAGAGAGAAGGGAAAGAGAGCAAGTTGATGGTCCTTGCAACGCAAGAGCAGAGGGAGGTGGCAAACATGGGCTCGCGCAATGCAAGCAAGGTAGCTGCCTGCAACTTATTGATTTGCTCGACTGGCAAAAAGAAAGGAAGGGGGACGGGACTCTGGTAGTCTGGTGGCGCAAAGGGAAGCAACCTGAGTGGCTTGATTGGAGAGGATGGAGAGGCCCGGTTTTGTATTTTGGACCTTGCACTTGCTAGCAGAGAGAAAAATGAGCTCCATCTGGTGGCTTGCTTCGGTTGGAAGAATCAAGGAGATGAGTTGCGACAGCAGAGAAAGACCGGCATAACGACCGGGTCTTTGGCCATGTATTGGGGTACGCGTGGCCGTGGCTGCGGGCTGCGAGTGTGCGGGCACGTGGTTGGCTCGATGGTGAAAAAGAAAAGAACGTCGGTACACTCTAGAGCACAGCTGCGAGCTCTGGCTCAGCAGCTCTTAGGTCGGCAACAACAGAAAGCAAGGCAGTGGCTTAGATGGTGCAAGAAAAGAGAGCATGTACGTGAAACTCTTGGGTCTTACACAAAATGTCGAAAAGGTTGCGTGCATGCGAAAGTGCAGCTATGTACAAAGCAGATTGAGCAGTTGCGTTCCTCAGCAAGAGCATCCAACTTCCACGGCTCGACGACCAGCCAACACAGGCAGGCAAGCATGGAAAAGAGGGCGGCTTGGTTGGCTCCCGCGTGTGTATGCCAAAGGGAGACCCTCGACGCCGAGCTCCAGACGGGACAGAAAAGGCGACAGCTCGACCTTGCGCAAGCTCGACAGAGGATAGCACAATTAAAGGTGGAGCCTTAGTCATTTTATGGGCGCAGCTCGCATGACGGTGAAACACCAGAGCGGCGGTGCTGCGTTCAGGTTGCCGACGTGCTCGCACCAGCGCATAAGCGCGCCAGGATGTGCACGGGTGTGGCTAAGAGCCCCTAAAGGCGATGCCTTGCCTCCGAGCGTGTGCGCGTGCGCAATCCAACGGCTTGACCTCGGCGGCGAGCTAGGCGACGACGCGTGTATGAAGCACACGGCGGCACCTCAACTCGGCGAGTGCACGACAGCAAGACACAGAAGGAATGACGATTCAGCTGGGTACGGCGAGCTAAAGGCAAAGCCTTCCACCTCCCTACACGTGTGTGCACGCGTGTGCAAGCCGGCGGTTTGACCGCGATGGCGACACAAGCAGTTCGGCGCACTCGACAGCAAGAAGGACAGAAAGGTGAAGCGGGGCGCGCGCGCGGATCGTTGACAGCGGCACCTGCAGGCGTAAGGCTCGACTTGATGGTCGGCACACAAGCATCGGCGGTCGCGTGGTGGCAGCGGTGCAGTTCAACCAGATTAAAAGCGCAACATCATGGGCAAGGCCCGATTTTCCCCTCGGCTCGAAGGCCGGGTTCCACAGCAGCGAGGGGGACGACGGTGCTCACCTTGAGGTTCAGGTTGTGGTGGTGGGCGGCGGTGAAGACGCGGAGCAGAGACGGCGGTGCTGGGAGCAGATCAGTGTTGCTGGTTCAGGCAATCTGACGAAGACGTCGAGGGCGAGGCGGAAGATAGACAGTAGCTCGGCCTTGTTCTTCCTGGGAGTAGCAAAGGTGGCGTGGGAGATTAGTGTGGCACAAAGGCACACCTCCAACAATTCAGGGTAAAGCAACAAGGTTGCGGCTTGGAAGGGCATTGCTCACCGGCATTTTGTCGGGCAGGTGGTAGGCGTGCTCTTGGCCATGGTTAGGTGGCTGCAGCTTGGTGACTCCAACGCTGTCGGGTCCGAACCTGCAGGGAAACGAGCACGGTGCAAAGACCAGCTTCAAAGACAAAAGAAAGGCGGCGACTTGGTGCGTCCGTTCCTGCCCGCGGCTCGAAGGCCGGGCCTCAACAGAGGGGCAAGGAAGGTCGGCCTCACCTCGGTGGCCACTGGCCGATGTGCAGGCGTCGGTGAAGAGGGCGGAGCGGTGGCAGTGAAGCCGGAAGCAGAGCGGGCGTTCGGAGCAGAGGAACGGAGCGGGGTCATCCTTGGCTTGAGCAGTGCCGGTTCCTTGAGGTCCAGTCGATGGCGGCGTTCCTAGGGCGGCGCTCCCCTCGAAGTGGCCGCGGCCACACAGCTCGGTGATGAGGGCCACCTCGGCGGCACGGTCAAGCTTGGCGTCGAGGTACAGCTCCGCGGGGTGGCGATCCCCCGGAATGGCCTCCATCCTCTTCTCCCCGTCTCTTGCTCCTCCCTCCTCCCTACTCCTCCTTGCTCCTGCTCTACTGCGAGGTCAAGGCCGCGGATTTGGGGGAAATTTTCCCCAAGGGTGGCGGAACAGGGAGAGAAGGCAGGGGTTCGATTTATAGGGCGGCGCTAGGGTTTCCGGGCAGATGGATGGACGGCGGGCAAACCTAGGCGTCCGCACCCAAGGGCACGCGGCGCCCATCCGGCTAGGAAGGTGGGGGCGTCGGCCATGGGCGGTGCGACGCCCTGCCCCTCGGCTTCGTCACGTGGGAGCACGGCAGAGAGAAAGGGAAAAGGTGGGGAAAGTAGGGGTTGACTGGCGGGCCCCACATGTAAGTGGCACATGTGGTGGTAGGTGGTAGATGGGCCACAGGTTCGGTGGGCTGAAGGGCCAAATGGGCTGGCGGTTTGAGCAGACCTGTAGAGAAAGAAGGAGGTGCTCCAGAAGACTTTCAACACTGAGTTTTAAAGCCCAACTGCTTAGAGGTTTTCCTATTTATCAATAAACCCTATAGCAACACAATTCAAATTTGAATTTAAGATTCAAATTTGAATCACACTCAAGTAAAACCAAAATAAGATCCATTAAACTCCAAAGTTCTCTGTAACACCCTACCTCCGAAAGGGCTACTCGCAGCAAGGTCATTAGGATGTGCAAGGTACAATGGAGTCACCATTCAGAGGATGAGGCTACTTGGGAAAGAGAGGACGAACTTAAGGAAGAATTCCCTCAGCTGTTCTCTAATCTTCCTGAATCTCGGGACGAGATTCTCTTTAAGGGGGTAAGATTTGTAACACCCTAAAAATTCCATCACTAAATTAATTTAGCAACAAAAGGCTAGGTTTAAATTCCTTTAAGGACATAAATAAATTATTAAACAAATTGGCTTTTAAAATAATTAAACATCACTAAAATAATTTAGAAATAATAAGTGCTTGTGCATCATGATTCGAATGCATGGATTTTGTTTGATTGAAGTTTGAATGTTTGAAAAATGGATTTGAAAAGAAAATTTAAAAAAAAAGAAAAACCCTTACCCTCTCTCTCTCTCTCTCTCCCTTCACTTTTGGCCCGCAACCAACCCAGGCCGACAGGCCTTTTCTTTTTTCTTTTTCCCGCGCGCGCATCGGCTCAAGTTGGCCCAATCCGCCACCCGCCGGCCCAGCACCGCCCCTTCTCCCTTTTCTTTTAGCTCCAGACGCTGACAGTGTCGGGGACCGCCCTAGGGGTCCCCTCAAACAAGGGGGGGAACCCCTACTCAAATTCCCGCATCAATATAAGTTAAGCCTAACCATGCAGAAACTAACCCCGCAGACACGGCCCATGCGGCAGGACTCGGAGGCCCACCAAGGCGGCCCGCCTAGGAAGACCCCTCGAGCAGGCTCCGCCTCGCCCGAGGGCATGCTCCTCCCTCGAACGGGCTCCGCCCCGCTCGAGGGGCAACTCCCTCCTCAAACAGTACCGCCCCGCTCGAGGGGCGGCCCTTCCCTCGAGCGGTCCCGCCCCGCTCGAGGGCGCGCTCCCCCCTCGAGCGAGTCCCGTCTCGCTCGAGGGTCCGCTCCGCCCTCGGCCGGGGCCCACCACGATCACGGGCGCCCCGCACGCGTGCGCCGGCCCCGTACTTGGGCATTTAACGCCACCGACACCGCGGGACGGCGCCATCATGCGCCCGGGGCTCACGCCCGGTGCCGCCGCACCAACTCCCCCGGGGAAGGAGCCCATCCCCGCCACCGTGGGATGGACCGTGCGGCACGGCCGGTGTCGGGCCCGTGACACCGCGCGCACGCCGCCGTACGACTAACGCGCCCGACCCTCGAAAGGGGGCCGGGCGCACCCTCGATTTTACTTTCCCGTGACCTTGCGGGTTAGGTGAGGGGCGCTAGGCCGGTGGGAGGCCATCCCGGCCACCGTAACGCGCGCGGCCGCCGTGCCCACGCGCCGGCGCACGCCCGACTCCGCAGCGCACGCCCGGCACCGCAGCCAACCACTCCACCACCGCAGCTCATTGGGAAGGAACGCCGTTCGCCCGCTCCCCGTACCCCGTACCGGTCATCATCGACACCTCCCTCGAAGCCTATCGAGAACGCCATCGCCATCCGCCGCCTCCTACCCTCGAACCGCCACCGTTCGGGTACAAGGTAGGCCATCATGGCCGGATCGCGGCGAAGAATCGACCGGACGGCCGCCCATTCTACACCATAGCACGACGAGCTCCCACACGTAGCTAGGTAGCGCGGCGTGCATGTAACTCGCCGCCCCCTTGGCCTATAAAAGGGGAGGCGAGCCCCCGCCGCGGGGGACGAGTTGAGAGGAGTTCGGACGAGTCCGAAGAACACGACTCACCGTGCACTCACTCTCTTATTCTCCCACAACACCTTCAACCATTCACCAGGGACTTGGGAGCCACGCTTCCTCTCCCGCCTTGCTTGTATTTGCCCCACTACAAGCACCCCCGTGCCGAGCAATATAGTGCCACGAGCACCCCACCGCCGGACGTACGGCCCCCTCGGCGGGAACCAGGATAAATCCTTGTGTCATTTGTTGCTTAGCATCGACCATCGAGGGATAGACCTAGGCGTTATCTACCGGTTACTTGTCGGGACCATATTCCGCACCGACGCTTGGCGCCCACCGTGGGGCACACGAGCGCCTAAGGTCATTTCGCTGACTCCCTTCATGGTGATTCGCACTGAGTACCGTAGCACCCGCTACAACATGGGTAGCTCAGACCCCCTTCCGGCCGGATTCGAGATCCGCTTCGGGGACTTGAACTTCCAGGCCACGGGGAATGGCTATCTCATGCGCCTCACCAACCGTGAGGAGCTGCGCGCGCGAGCGGGGGAGGCCGGGTCCGCTCGGTCACCGCCGCACGCACGACACCGCGCGGACACCCCGCGGCACGGATGCCGCGGGTCCGTCGACGCCGCGACGCCATCGCCGCCGCGGGCTACGCTCGCGTCGGGCACGGTCCGAGCGGCGGCAGGCCGAGCGCGCCGCCGCCCAACGCGGTGCGCCCACCGTCACGACGGCCGCCACCGCCCCGGCGGGGCCGCGCGCGGTCTCCGGACCACGTGTCCCCATCGGGCCGCGTGGCGCCACTACGGCCTACAACGCCAACGTCAACACGACAATGCGCGGGGTTCCGCCCGGTCGGCACGTCTTCGTCGCCGGGGATCCCGGCACTTCGAGCCACGGACGAGTCGTCCCTGGGCTCCGTCGACACGATGCCACCCGCCAACCGTCATGGGTACGCGGAGTGGGACTTCTCCGGTGTACCGGACCCAGTCGCGTTCAGGCGCTTCCTCGACGCCACGGACTACTGGTTCGGCTGCTCCGACGACTCCAGCACTGGGAGCTACGACCCCACGCGGGAATGCTGCGCTGTCATCACCAACGACCCGGCCAACGCCGCCGGTGCGGCAGGCGCCGGAGATGGGGAGGTCACGCCGGCCCCAGGGGTTGCCACGCGCCTGGCCGCGGGACCAAGCGCTCCCGCCGGGGCCGACGTCGACGCGCGGGCCGGCCCAAGCTCGCGAGCTCGAGGCCAAGCCGGCGGAGGAGTACGGACCGTGCGGGCGCTCCGCGCCTCGATGGCGGGGGAGGCCTCCGCGCGCGGCGAACGCGCACGGGAGCTAGGCCGTCAAGTCCGCGACCGCCTCAACCCCGTCCCCAACGTTGACAACGCGGATACTCCACCGCGAGCGAGCCAAAAGCTCATCGCCGCCGCAACACCGCCGCGCGCCATGCCGCACCCTCGACCCCCGGGGCTCGAGAAATGCACCGCGAGGTGCGGACCCTCCTTGAGCAAGCGGCCGTCCGGCAGGCCGAAAGCTCGGCCTCACGCATCCGCCAACGGGGGACGCGCGGGGTGATGATCCGGCACCGGGGGGCGAACCCTCGGTGCATGCGGGACGACCCGCCGACCGGGGACGCGCGCCGGCCAAGGAACGCCTCCTCGACACGCGCAGGGCGCCGGATGGCGATGCCCGCAACGTCATCAACGCCGGGC
Source organism: Cenchrus americanus (assembly GCA_947561735.1). Lineage (NCBI taxonomy): Eukaryota > Viridiplantae > Streptophyta > Magnoliopsida > Poales > Poaceae > Cenchrus > Cenchrus americanus. The sequence goes on along the minus strand of OX387245.1, from coordinate 4,336,273 downwards.
GCACCGGCAAGGCGGACGCGCGAGCGGCCGGGGGCTACCACCCTCGAAGGGGTGGACGCTACGGCAGGCGGTGAGGATCGTTCCCCAACGCCGGAGCCCCCGGCACCCGCGTGTTCGGCAGGGAGATCCGCACGGCGGCGTTCCCCCCGGCGCTTCCGTCGGCCCTCGACGATCACCAAATACAACGGGGAGACGGACCCTCGTGTTTGGCTCAACGATTACCGCCGGCCCGTCGGTGGGCGGGGCCACCAACGACGAAGTGATCATCCGCAACTTGCCCCCGCATCCGAGCGACGCGGCCCGACATGGCTCGAGCACTTGCCCGCCGGCCGCATCCACAACCGGGACGATCCGGTCCACACTTTTGTGGGCAACTTCCGGGGCACATACGTGCGCCCCGGGAACTCCTCGGGATGCGCGCTCCCCGCACGCGAAGCCGGGCGACTCGCCGCGGGACTTCATACGGCGCTTCTCCAAGCGCCGCACGAGCTCCCCGCCGTGGCACAATCCGAGATCGTGCACGCGTTCCTCGAGGGCACCACGTGCGGGACCTTGTGCGCGAGCCGGGACGCGCCCGCCCACGGACTCGAACGAGCCGTTCGACATTGCCACCGCCTTCGCCTCCGGGAGGAGGCCGTGGGGGCAATCTTCGACGGCAAGAAGGGCAAGCGCTCCGAGGACACGCCCGCGGAGGGCGGCGGGTCCAAGGAGCCGCGCCGCAACGATAAGCGGGGCAAGAAGGGGAAGAAGCCGCGCCGCGAGGCGCGCGAGCAGGGGCGCAACGGCGGCAACGCCGAGGCCCTCGCTGTTGACCCGGCCCGACGGGGCCCTCGACCGGCTCCTCGAGGCCCGGGGGGTTTCGACGACATGATGAAGAAGCCGTGCCCCTACCACAAGACCCCCGTGAATCACACTCTTGAGCAGTGCGACATGCTCAAGAAGTTCTATGGCCGTGCCGCCGCGAAGGAGGCAGAGGCCAAGAAGGATGGGGGCGACGGCGACGCGGTGGCTTCCCCGCGGTCGAAAATGTGTTCCTCATTTTTGGGGGACCCACTTGTCGACATGTCAACCCGGCGGCGCAAGAAGGAGCGGCACGAAGTCCTCGCCGCGAGAGAGGGCACCTCCGGCCTTTCTCAACTGGTCGAAGGATGCCATCACCTTTAGCCGGGACGATCACCCAAACCGCATCCCGAACCCGGCCGGTACCCCCCGGTGGTCGATCCCATCATTGGGAACGCCCGGTTTTCGAAGGTCCTTATGGACGGACGCGAGTAGCCTCAATATCCTCTTCGCGCATACACCGCGCCTAATGGGGATTGGGCTGGACCCGATTGCGGCCCGGCAAGACGAAGCCGTTTCACGGCATCGCGCCCGAAAGCAAAAGTTCAACCCCTCGGGCGGATCGATCCGCCCGTCCGGTTCGGGACCCCCAAGAATTTCCGCAAGGAAACCCTCACCTTCGAGGTGGTGGGATTCAAAGGGGCCTACCATGCCATCCTTGGGCGACCATGCTATGCCAAGTTCATGGCGGTCCCCAACTACACGTACACGAAGATGAAGATGCCGGGTCCAAAGGGCGTCATCACCGTCGGGTCGTCGATCGAGCATGCATTCGATCGCGATGTCGAGTGCGTGGAACATGCGAGAGGCGCTAGCGCCGGATGAAGCGCCGGTAAACACGGCTGGAGAAGATGGTCAACGACGACCTCGCCTCCGCCACCAAGCACGTCGGCACATTCGAGGCCGCCGAGCAAACCAAAGGGGTCCCCCTCGACCCATCGCCCCCGAGGGCAAGGCTTTGAGGGTCGGCTCGACCCTCGATCCTAAATAGGAAGCGGTGCTCGTCGACTTCCTCCGCGCCAACGCCGACGTTTTCGCGTGGAGCCCCTCGGACATGCCGGGCATTCCGAGGGAGGTCGCCGAGCACTCCCTTGATATCCCGCCTAATGCTCGCGGCGTTCGGCGGCGGCCGGCCGCGCCGCTTCGACGAGGAACGGCGACGGGCGATCGGAGAGGAGGCCGCGGAAGCTCCTCGAGGCCGGATTCATCAAGGAAGTGTTCCACCCGACGTGGTTAGCTAATCCCGTGCTTGTAAAAAAGAAAAATGGGAAGTGGAGGATGTGCATTGACTACACAAGTCTCAATAAAGCGTGTCCAAAAGTTCCTTTTCCTTTGCCGCGCATAGATCGGATCATTGATTCCACCGCCGGTGCGAACTACTCGTTTCCTTGATGCCTATTCGGGATATCATCAAATAAAAATGAAGGAGTCCGACCAGCTCGCGACTTCGTTCATCACACCGTTCGGGACGTTCGTTACGTCACGATGCCTTTTGGCCTCGAAACGCGGGCGCAACCTATCGCCGCCGCATGCGGCACGTTTTTGGGGACCATATCGGGCGGACGGTCGAGGCCTACGTAGACGACATCGTCGTCAAAACCGAGAAGGCGGACGACCCGGTGGGCGATCTTGGCATCGCGTTCGGCACCGCCGCGGGCCAACGGGGTCAAGCTCAACCCCGAGAAATGTGTCTTTGGAGTGCCGCGGGGCATGCTCCTAGGATACATTGTCTCCCAGCGGGGAATCGAGGCCAACCCTGAAAAGGTCGCGGCCCTCGAGCGAATGGGTCCAATTCGGGACCTCAAAGGAGTGCAGAAAGTGTTGGGGTGCCTCGCCGCCTTAAGTCGCTTCATCTCGAGGCTTGGTGAGAAGGGCCTGCCCCTCTACCGGCCGCTCAAGAAGCACGAGCGCTTCTCTTGGACCGCCGAGGCCCGGGAAGCGCTCGACAAGCCGAAGGCATCGCCGGCGCACGCCCCAATCCTTACGCCGCCGCGAGACGGCGAGCCCCTCCAACTCTACGTGGCCGCAACCACCCGGGTGGTCGGCGCCGTGATCGTTGTGGAGCGCACGGAGGAAGGACACGCCCCGCCCGTGCGAGAGGCCGGTCTACTACATCGGCCGAGGTCCCGGCGGACACGAAGACGCGCTACCCCCGTGTCCGAGAGCCGTTGTACGCGGTAGTCCTCGCGCGGCGCAAGCTCCGCCACTACTTCGAGGCCCACCCGCATTACGGTGGTCTCTTCCTTCCCGTTAGGAGAGATCATTCGCAACCCCGACGCGGCGGTGCGGGGGACTTGCCAAGTGGTCCGTGGAGTTGACGGGCGAAACGCTCGCCTACGCCCCGAGCAAGGCCATCAAATCGCAAATCTTAGCGGACTTCGTCGGCCGAGTGGACGGACACACGGTGCCGCCCCCTCGGATCCAAGCGAGTGCCGGACTCCGTTCTTCGACGGCTCGGTGATGAAGACAGAGCGGGCGCGGGCCTGCTCTTCGTGTCACCCCTCGGGGAGCACATGCGCTATGCGACGCCTCCATTTCCCCGCGTCCAACAATATGGCGGAATACGAGGCCCTCCTCCGTGGCCTCAAAATCGCCATTGAGTTGGGCATCAAGCGCCTCGACGTGCGAGGGGATTCGCGGCTCGTGATCGACCAAGTCATGAAGAACGCGAGCCGCCACGACGACAAGATGGAGGCCTACTGCAAGGCCGTGCGGGCCCTCGAAGACAAATTCTACGGCATCGAGCTCAATCACGTGCCCCGCCGGTACAATGAAGAGGCAGATGAACTTGCCAAGATCGCGTCCGGGCGGATCACCGTTCCCCCAAACGTCTTCACGCGCGACATCGCGCAGCCCTCAGTCACCTTCGAGCCCTACCCCTCGAGCGACGGCGGACCCTCGGGGGCTCCCTCGAATCCAGCGGGTGCGGACCCCATGGAAGAGGACCCCTCGAACGAGGCGTACGTACTCTCCCTTCTCGAGGGGTACGGCTCCCACGAAGCTGTTGCAATGGACATCGAGCAGGCTCTCGCCCAGGCGGACTGGCGGGAGAAGTACATCGCCTGGATTGCGCGAGGGGAGCTCCCCGCAGACCGGGCCGCAGCCAGGCGCATCGCCAGGATGGCCAAGTCGTTCACCCTGGTCGACGGCGAGCTGTACAAGCGCGCCGCGTCAGGCATCCTCCGGCCGATGCATACCCATTCCCGAGGGGCGCGAGCTCCTACGGGACATTCACGCGGGGACCTGTGGCCACCACGCCGCGCCGCGCACCCTCGTCGGCAACGCGTTCCGCCAAGGCTTCTATTGGCCTACCGCGGTCGCGGACGCCCGTTGACGGTTAATAGTTGTATCAAAGTTCGTTTGTGACTTGCAAGCGGACAAGTCTCCCGTCGTAGTCAAGGGACCCTTCTTCCCTCGAGTGGTGAACCCAAGGTATCGAATCCGTGGAACAATGTGCAACGCAAGGATTCAATCTAGTAAAGCAAGGTAAAGCTATCTAATGAAGACAAGTTGCATCTAATCTACTAACTCATAAAGAAAACGAATCTAATCTAATCTACTAAAGAGGTAGCAAGAGAAAGCAAGAGATAACCAATCTAGAGAATCTAGATCATGCTTATGTTGTAGCTCCAAACAAGATAGATGAAGATAGAAGAGCGAATCTCATTAAAAGCATCTTTAAATCGTGGCCTTCCCATCCGACTCCGAAAACATCCGCCTTTCGAGACCCCCGTTCGTCACAACGTATCCCTATTCATGCGGGGAGCTTAGGGCGAGTTCGATAGAACAAGTTGAAATCACTTGGCCGGTCCGTATGCACCTCTAGCCACCGCGGCTACAAAAGCACCCTATGTAAACTAGCTATAGACTAGATCGTAGAAGAAGCAAAACCAAGAAGAAATCAAAATCATCGAGAAGGCACTTAATCGCTAGAAATCGGATTCACTTACAAACTTCACCATGAATGATTACATGAACAAGATCACCACCGGGCCCTCCCTCGATCTTGATCCTCGCTCCGAGCTCCGACGTGGTCTTCCATGCAAGGTTCCCACGTCGGCCGGGAAACCCTAGACAACTAGCACGACCCTCATCTTCAAGTTGGTGTCCCTCAAGCTTCTCTCGCTCCTCGGCGGCGGAATACGACTTCTCCTCTCGCGTGGCTCTCGGTCGGGGGACTATAAATAGCCCGATCGGCGGCCTAGGGCAAAGGACGTCGCATTTGGGCCCTAAATGGGCCCGGGGCCGATCCTACCGGGCCGGCCGGCCCGGGCCCATTTAGGCCCGGCCCCGCGGGCTCCTTTGCCCGAGGTCGGTTCCCTTGCTTCTCGGATGCTTCCCCCTTCGCATACGGGTCCATGTCGTCGGTTTCTCTCCGAATTGGACTCAACTCCTTGTCTTGGAAGATTCAAGACTTTTCCGGTCGGGTCCCCGGAGTATGTCGTCTTCTCGGATCAAGTCCCCGGCTTCTTGGAGTTAATTTTACTTCATTGCATGACTTGTTCGGGGCTTCAAAGTCTTGTCATGAGGTGCTTGATGAACTTACCCCGAAAGTCTTGCATTCAACACTAAATCCCCGCATAAACATTAAACTCCAAAAACGACATGCACATGTGAACTTGTTATACCACGGGGGTTAGTACCAATGGATAAGGTATAAAATTCATGCCAACATCGAAGGTAAACTCATGGCTAGGTTGACGGATTTTCACCGTCAACATCTCCCCCATGCTTAAACCTTGCTCGTCCTCGAGTAAGCCTTCGATGGATATCATCATTGCCAAACAATGTTTAAACCTTGCACTTGATCATACATGAAAAAAACATAATGCTCTCAAAATATTAATTCAATAAAGTTCCATAATGTACTAGCCTTCATCTCCACGGAGGGTAGATTCTTATTAAGCTTATCCCACAAGTATTAACATGCTCACAAAGTTTTAAATGGATCTCGAATTTTTGAAATGAAGAACGAGATAAGAAAAGCTAAACCAAATTCACAAATTTAAATCATCTCATGTATTGCTCATAAACTCTCATCTCACTTGTCTCTCAAGCCTATACATTCTACTCCTTTCCCTCTCATATATATGTGGTAGGCTTTATATGGAGCTTTTGGGAAAGTTTAGTCCTAACAAGAATTTATAAATGAGGTGTTGTTAAAACAAGACAAGCTTCTCATGGTCTTACCGAGACTCGTCAAAAAGGTCATTGGAAAATAATGTTAAATCAAGGCGGGGAAAGAGAAAAATACACACACTTTAGATGAGTGGACATGTGCAAATGGCAAAGAGTGATCCCGAGGCACAAAGAAAGTCCTCGTTATCGGATTGCACATGGTTGGAAAATTGAGAATGGATCTTTTTATCTTGAAGCCTTGAATGCACTCTTAGAGAACCGGGGAGTTCACTTTACGCACATATATATTTTTTTTCTGTTTCTCATATTTCTCATTCTTTTCTTTCTTTCTTTCTTTCTTTCTTTCTTATATATATATTTTTTTTTCTTTCTTCACCTTGGAAGTCACGTACATCGCCGAATTTTTTCTTTCATCATTATATATATATTTTTTTAAAATACTCCCTTTTGAACTCTAAAACCGCACCGTACCTACCTCCTCCCCCATGCTTAGACGTTGCTCGTCCTCGAGCAAAGAGGCGAAAAAAATAAGGTAGGTACCGGAATATTTTTCCTTGGAGAGATACTTGAAATCTTCAACGTTGGCACCGTCTTGCGATCTTCCTTGAATTGATGATCCATTCTCAACGATAGGTTGTGGTCAAGGAGGTATTCACAAAAGATGATATTTGGTTCAAGGGTGGATATCCGGCGAAGTTTGTGAGATCACCGATGCGGGGATACACAATGCACGGATAAAAGGCTAGCAAAAAGATAGATACGCAAAAATGGAATGACCAGCTTCTTTGTCTCGGGCCAGAGAAATCATGGCCTGCAATAACTCACTCAAAAATAAATCTTGTACACTAAGGTTTATGCACTCAAATATATATAAGGCTTTGGATAGGTTGAGCAACACACAAGTGATATTTGTGACAAGGTTAGCAATATTTTTGAACATAAAAGACATCTTCAATCTATTCATAACTTGAGAGCACATAAAACACTATGGGTCTTTATTTTAATCATAACCTCCGCTGAAGATTAAGCTAGCATTTAGATAATTTCAGATTTGTATTTTTAAGAGAGCACTAGTTCAAACATGCATAAGTCAATTACAAAGATAAACAAAGCAGCAATTATAATCATATATCATCATGGCACAAACTTTGTAACTTTACCAAAGGTAAAAACTTGGTGGCGACATTATTCATGATGAAAATAAACACTAAGATACGTGCTGAAAAATTAAACTAAAAACTGAAAATTAAAGCAAAGCTGAAAATACTACGCAAACATAGGCGCAAACAAGCTGAAAATTAAAGAAAAGGGGGGGAAGGAAAGATAACTAAAGCTCCTCCTCTCTCTAATCTTCCGCCGATGGTTGATGTTGATAGTCTTGGTTGTTGTACCCTTACTTGTAATAGGAATGCACCACTACTCCTATGAATTGTCTGACGGTGCTAGGTGAAGGTGTCCAAGCACAAAAGCGACGTTTGCATTTCCTTCACCCATTTGGTTTGCATTGGTTTGGATGGCTGCAATAAATTGCATGTTCCTTGCAGCGTATCCTCCAATGGTGGCCACATTTGTTGTGGTTGAGGAAGGTGTGCAAATGGCTCCGCAAAGGCTACGTTGGGCACCGCAAAATTGGTGGGGGTATGGCTGCACCACTCCCCCATGCTTGCATTGGTACACTACCGTAGTAATTTGGCGATGCCGGAATTTCTCCGAATGGTGGAACATAATTTTGTTGTGCACCTCCTTCTTGGGCCATAGAAGATCCTTCTCCTATAACTCTATTCTTTTATTTTATTTATTTATTTTTTTTTTTTTTTTGCCGGCACAAGAAGTCCTTCCTCTAACCGATCTTCTTCCCCTCAAGAAAAGTCTTAATCTTCAAATCCGGAAGGGGCAAATTCACCTAGGCCACTTCGAAGCCTCCTCTCTCATCTTCACTCTTATATTTTCCTTTCTTCATATATTCCTAGGGAAGTCCCGGTAGGAGATGATTTGGGTTCCTTGTAATACCCGGTTTTAAAGAGATAGTCAACATGGAGAGGTAACAACCCGATCTCCCGAATCCGATGTTGCCACAACACCACCGGTTGATCATAGGTGAGTAGGGTTGATTGGCTGCGAGTAAATCCAATTCAACTCCGTGTTGGTTATCTATGTCTCTCTTATTCTCCCCAAAAATCCACTTGCACAAAAGTGACACACTTGGATGATGGGGTTCCGGATAGTATATCTTCGTTGACGGTCTCTTCCTGTGATCATACTCCAAAAGCCTTCCCATGTGCCTTCATGCACATACTTGTTCCGAGCTCCCTTTTTGAAAGTAGGGGACACTCGCCCATGGGTCTACGATACTAGAACATGCAATCGTTTCGAACATGAAAACCAATCTAATCTATCGGGGATTGTGTTGAATGGATCCAAGGAAGCAAGGAGCCCTTACTCCCTTTACGGCATGGTTGCTAGCCTTAAGCATTAAAGTATTTTCAGCACAAGATGATAGATAGATAATCCAACAAAGTGTGATTACATCTCAAGATCGACCGCAACCCATGGATGAAAGGAGATTACCCCATCAAAGTGCTAGAAATAGCATCACCGATCAAGGTTACCCTTCCGACGGTGTCTTCCTTCTTCTCCTCTTGTGGGCTCCCTCCAACGGAATGAGAGACTCGGCACTCCTTCATCAAGGTTATGCGCCATGGTCATGAAAATTTCCTAGGCGAATTTCTTGTGGGTGTTTGCCGACACTCCGCTAGAGAATTGCACCGGTGTCCCGTGTGAAACCCAATATGTGGAGAGCTTGGTCGTCGATGTCGACGTTCTCTACAAGCCTCTACTTAAGGCGAGCGAGCTTCTTCTCCTCCTCCGTCATGATGACATACCCCTCGGAATACCGCGGAGCACATGGAGGTGGAGCGGATGATCGTGTCAAGCGGCGAGGTTGGACGAGCGGCTCCTCCATACGTTATTGAAGTTTGGAAAACCTAATAAACGAGTTTTGTGTGGCCCTCATGCCACCAAGGAGAAGAGTGTGGTTCCTCCTCGGCGGTGCCGTGTCCTCCTCCATACTCCAAGGAAACTCGGAAACCGAGCGCCTCCTCGAAGAGGTTGTCGATGCCGGCTTAGACGACGATGATCCCTTCTTCTTCGGTGAAAAGACTTGTAGTTTTCTTCCTTGATTGCAGCACTCTCCCTCACAAATATATATCCGGGGTTTTCACCCGGCAACAAGGTACACAAATATTATTTTGGAGTCTGGACTTTGAGTGGATTAAGGATGTGGATTTTTTTTTTTTTTTTTTGAGCTATCAAGCTTGGGAAGGTTGGCTATGTCTACGGAGGTTTTGAGCACACAAACTTGAACACACAAACAAAGGAAGGAGAGGGAAGCTTGCCCGCAAAAAACGGGAGCCGGGGGGCTCCTTATGTACGTGAGGCCGGCCTCGGTGCTCCTCCCCCGTCTCGTCTTTCTTCCGCACGATCATTTCACCTCCGCAACTTTCCCCGCCCGCGTGCTCCACGAGTTGCACCGCCCAAACGCTCTCGTCCACTATTGGTCCTTCCACTTGATGCTTCATGTTTTGGGTCATGTCCATGCTCCCTAGCTCCACTTGCTTCACATGCCACCATGAAATTCCTAAAAAGTTGATGCTTGCTGCCCACCATGCTTGTCCTTTGCGTGTGGAATTGGTGAAAGTTGATGAAAGGGAATCCAATGGTGCATGCATGATTACTAGACTGCCTCCATTAAGGTGTGTTTAAGGTTAAGCACTCCTCTAATTCGAAATTTAAAATATTTTTCAGAGCCATGCAAGAGCTCGAACATAATTTTAGAGAAGTTTTTAAACCATTAAAAACAAATGCAAGTCGAAAATATTTTATTTTTACGTCGATTTCGGTCTCACCGGTATAGTTTGCCTTCATTGGTTGAGAGCAAGCTTTTCCCGGCTTGATCACGGGGGCATAGGTTTAGGTCCTAATTTTGATTAGATGAGAGAGATTTTGAATGAAATAAAATTAAGTGAGGCTTAGAAAAATTCTAATCTTAGAGAAACCAAGGATATGGATTTTTAAACCAACCAAAAATCAAGTTTCTAGGTTCACGCGAGTCCTACCACGTGCTGAAATTTAAATAACATCTAGATACAAGTCGTGGCTCTACTCGAGTGTTTTTAGCATGAAAAACAAGTCAACCACAACACCATAATGAGGGTGAAGGGTTGAGTTAGGTTCTGAAATTTTTCTTTTTGGTTGTGGTTTCTCGAAAAAGAAGCAAACAATCACATAGGATGGTTCATGTAAAGGGTTTATGATCAAGCAGCATGTTCAACCAAGAATTATGTCTCTAATATTGTTCAACCATTCTAAGTCTAAGGTTTTGCGTAGTAAAATTCAGAACTGAATTAAATTTAAAAAGACTTGAAAAACCTGGAATCGGGTTGTCCTCCCGGTAGCTTATTCTTGACTCGACGAAACGGGTTGCCTCCCGCCTAGCGCTTTGTTTATAGTCCATGGCTAGACTTCTTCACTTGATTACTCCGGATCAACGCTCTTTGTGGGCGTTGCAATCTTGGGTACCCACTTTGGCTTAGTCAATTTTTTTTTGGTCTTCACAGGGTGGCTTTGTCCTTTGGTCTTGACGGATGCAACATCTTCCTTGTGGCTCGGCATCTCGAACTCCGGTCCTTCGGTCGTGATCTTCATGGTCTCTAGTGTGATCCTTCATCTCTCCCGAATGAGTTTGAGTAGCCTTTCGCCGTCTTGGGACCTTGGAGTTGTCTCGGATATTCTTCTTTGTCACCAATCGGTTGTACGGCAAGTTGTCCCACTTGCGTCTATAACATCTTCATCACGATGAACACCCCGCATGTGGATCTTGCCTTGGTAGCCTTTAGGTGTTGAGCTTCTTTCTCCGTCTCCATCTTCTCCATCCTCGTTGATCTTGAACGGCCTTCCGGCATCTTGACTTGGAGGGGGTGATTCCCTTGGAGATTTTGATGGTCCTTCGAGCTTGTGTTGCACGTCACCTTTGCCCGTAAAGTTTTCCCGGATCATCCACAAAAAAAGTTTGGGTTTCTTGGAGAGGTAGCCAACCATCTCCGGTTAGGGTTAGTGATAAAACAAAAATCTAAGCATAAGAACTAGGGTTAATCAAAACTAGATTAGATTGAAATTTTTTTTCTTTGCGGGGATGATCAAACATAAGAGATGCAAAGAAAATCAAAAGAAAAACTCGAAAGATAAGCGATACTAGATCGGATCTTGATTGCTTGTTCCCCGGCAACGGCGCCGAAAAAAAGGGGCTTGTTGACGGTTAATAGTTGTATCAAAGTTCGTTTGTGACTTGCAAGCGGACAAGTCTCCCGTCGTAGTCAAGGGACCCTTCTTCCCTCGAGTGGTGAACCCAAGGTATCGAATCCGTGGAACAATGTGCAACGCAAGGATTCAATCTAGTAAAGCAAGGTAAAGCTATCTAATGAAGACAAGTTGCATCTAATCTACTAACTCATAAAGAAAACGAATCTAATCTAATCTACTAAAGAGGTAGCAAGAGAAAGCAAGAGATAACCAATCTAGAGAATCTAGATCATGCTTATGTTGTAGCTCCAAACAAGATAGATGAAGATAGAAGAGCGAATCTCATTAAAAGCATCTTTAAATCGTGGCCTTCCCATCCGACTCCGAAAACATCCGCCTTTCGAGACCCCCGTTCGTCACAACGTATCCCTATTCATGCGGGGAGCTTAGGGCGAGTTCGATAGAACAAGTTGAAATCACTTGGCCGGTCCGGTATGCACCTCTAGCCACCGCGGCTACAAAAGCACCCTATGTAAACTAGCTATAGACTAGATCGTAGAAGAAGCAAAACCAAGAAGAAATCAAAATCATCGAGAAGGCACTTAATCGCTAGAAATCGGATTCACTTACAAACTTCACCATGAATGATTACATGAACAAGATCACCACCGGGGCCCTCCCTCGATCTTGATCCTCGCTCCGAGCTCCGACGTGGTCTTCCATGCAAGGTTCCCACGTCGGCCGGGGGAAACCCTAGACAACTAGCACGACCCTCATCTTCAAGTTGGTGTCCCTCAAGCTTCTCTCGCTCCTCGGCGGCGGAATACGACTTCTCCTCTCGCGTGGCTCTCGGTCGGGGGACTATAAATAGCCCGATCGGCGGCTAGGGCAAAGGACGTCGCATTTGGGCCCTAAATGGGCCCGGGCCGATCCCTACTGGGCCGGCCGGCCCGGGCCCATTTAGGCCCGGCCCGCGGGCTCCTTTGCCCGAGGTCGGTTCCCTTGCTTCTCGGATGCTTCCCCCTTCGCATACGGGTCCATGTCGTCGGTTTCTCTCCGAATTGGACTCAACTCCTTGTCTTGGAAGATTCGACACTTTTCCGGTCGGTCCCCGGAGTATGTCGTCTTCTCGGATCAAGTCCCCGGCTTCTTGGAGTTAATTTTACTTCATTGCATGACTTGTTCGGGGCTTCAAAGTCTTGTCATGAGGTGCTTGATGAACTTACCCCGAAAGTCTTGCATTCAACACTAAATCCCCGCATAAACATTAAACTCCAAAAACGACATGCACATGTGAACTTGTTATACCACGGGGGTTAGTACCAATGGATAAGGTATAAAATTCATGCCAACATCGAAGGTAAACTCATGGCTAGGTTGACGGATTTTCACCGTCAACAACGCCAACGAAATCGTGCGCACTTGCGAAGGGTGCCGCTTCTACGCCCGCAAAACCAACTTGCCGGCTCACGCTCCGCAAACAATCCCCGTGACATGGCCGTTCGCCGTGTGGGGGTTGGACATCGTCGGGCCCCGCGGAAGGCGCCGGGGGCTTCACCCACCCGCTTGTCGCGATCGACAAGTTTTCCAAGTGGGTGGAGGTGCGCCCCATTACGAATTTGAGGGCCGAGCGGGCGGTCTCGTTCTTCACCGACATCGTCTACCGCTTTGGAGTGCCAAACTCCATCATCACGGACAACGGGTCCCGGTTCACGGCCGGAAGTTCTTGGAGTTCGTGACAAGTTCCACATCCGCGTGGATTGGGCAGTCGTGGCACACCCACGGACCAACGGCCAAGTAGAACGCGCCAACGGCATGATTCTACGGGGCCTCAAGCCCGTAATTTTCGACCGACTCAACAAATCGGCCGGAAATGGCTCCAAGAACTACCGAGCCGTCGTGTGGAGCCTAAGGACCACCCCAAGCGAGCCACCGGGTTCACCCCGTTTTTCCTAGTCCATGGCGCGGAGGCCGTCCTCCCCACGGATGCGGAATACGGGTCGCCCAAGGTTCGAGGCTACAACGAGGACGCTAACCAGCGAGCCCGCGAGGACTCACTGGATCAGCTAGACGAAGTACGCCTCGTGGCGTTGATGCACTCTGCAAGATATCAACAGTCCCTACGGCGCTACCAAGCACGCAAGATACGACGCAGGGATTTCAGCGAGGGGGACTTGGTCCTAAGGCTACGCCAAGACAATCGAGAGCGCCACAAGCTATCGCCCCCATGGGAGGGACCCTACGTCGTGACGAAGGTGCTCAAACCAGGCACGTACAAGCTGGCCAACGAAGACGGCGAAGAACTCACCAACGCTTGGAACATCCAACAGCTACGTCGCTTCTACCCTTAGCCAGGATTTCCAAGTATTTTCCGATTGTACAAACACACGGCCAACGCCCCCGCTTGGTGTCACCTATGTAAATACTCCAAGTATAGTAAAAGGGCAACTCGGCTTTCCCCCGAAACCCAAGTTACCCTCGGGGGCTACCGCGGGGGGGCACCCCCCCAAATGGTCCCATTTTTTCGCGCAAAAAACGTAATAACACGCGCTAAGTTTGTTTCCTACTTCAACCGCGAGCTACGATTCGAACAGGGCGTAGGCGGCACAGCGGAAGGAGCGCGCGAGCCAGAGACAGCCTACGCCGCGCGGCTATGGCCCGTCTCTCTCGCCTCCAACCCAGCGGGCCCCTGCGAAAGGCGGACTTCCCTAACTAGAATCTACTCAGGAAGAAGAGGAAGCAAAAAGCGCAATAAGCAAGCGATTTCATTTACGAACTGTCTATGATTCACAAAACTACTTGTTTATTTACAAGAGGCCACGAGGCCACAATTACGATACACTTAAACAAAAAAGACGGGCCTAGCGCCCGTGCGCTTTCGGCGGGCGGAGCGGAGCGGCGCGTCGGCGGCGTCCGGAAGAGGAATTCTTCGAAGGCCTCGGCGAGCGTCCCGGCGGCGTCAGCAACAAGCGCGTCCGCGCGCTCCATGGCCACCTCGTCCTCGACGCCCACGGGCACGATGTAGCCTTCCGCCACCGCCTCGAGGTTGACCTCGTAGTGGGATCGCACCACTCCGAGGGCCTTCGCACGCCCGTGTGCAACGCCGGCGCACCCGCTCCGTGACGTGGCCACCGAGGGCGCGCAAGCGGCCGGCCGCAGAGCCGCCGGCTCGGACATCGCCTTCCTCGACGGCGTGACAGGTCTCGAGGGCCGCGTCCCGCGGCTCCCGCAGCTCTCGCTCGGAGGAGTTGTAGGAGGCCCGCAGGCCTCGGCCCGCCCAACAAGATGCCCCAAAGCCGTGCGCGAGCACGGAAGCAACAAGATGACGAGAAATTAGAAAGGGGGAAACGAATCCTCTGAAAAGAAACTAACAAGCAGGGTCAGACAGCAACTTACCCTCGACCTGCCTCTTCTCCAGATCGAGGTCGCGGCGCGCGGACTCGAGCGCCAGCTCGAGGCCCCGGACGGTCTCGCCTTGCTCGACGAGGGCCATCTCTTGGGCAGCATTGCTGATGCTGAGCGCCAGCGCCTCGTCCTCAACCTCGGAGAACGCGGCGTTCCGCTCCTCCAGCGACTTCTCCGCCGTCTCGCGCGCGACGCGCTCCCGCTCCAGCGCCGTCCGTCGGGCGTCGCGAAGGGCGGCCTCGCTCCCCGCCGGAGCCGCCCCCTCGGCCCCTTGGCGGGCGATGCGCTCTCGCCGGAGCTCGCCCCTCGGCCGGCGACGAGAGCCGCGGCCTTGACGTCGAGGGCGGCCTTCGGATCATCGGCCTCCTTGGCGCGCCCGCTCCGGCCCGCGCGCCCGCTCCTCGGCCCGCGCCGCCGCGCCCTCGCGCTCCTTCGAGCGACGTGCGGAGTCTCCCGGTCTCGGCGCGAGCGGTGGCCACCTCCGCCTCCCGTGGTGGCGGCCAACGTCCGCGTCTTCTCCGTGTCCTCGCGCGCGTTCCACGGCGCCTCGTCACGATCGACGAGGGCCGCGCGGATCCGCCCGAGGCTCGAGTCACGCGCCGCGTCCTGCCCTGAGCTCTCGGGGAGCACGTCGCACCACGCCATCGCCCGGTAGACCGGCCCGGTGTCCGGCGTCCTAAGAGCTTCCGCAAGCGCGTCGAAAGCGCTGCATCGCTCCCGGAGCTGGCGGGCCTCGGCGTTCACCTGGTCGAACGCGCTGTACTTCTCGCGGGCGCGGCGCTCAAGCTCCCGGCATAACACACATCGAATCCCGTAAGTGCCAAAGTTTGAGTGCAGCACACGAAAACGAAAGGGAAACGAGCAACCGTGGCTCACCCGGAAGACGGTCCCGGGCCGGCCGCCGTGGACCCGCGGCGCTTCGTTCAACGCGCGGTTGAGCGTGGCGCCATGGCCCGGGAGCTCGCCCCGAGCTCCTGCTCCCCCGGGCATCGGCAAACGCCGGGGGGATCCTCCACGGCCCCCCCCCCACCGGGCGGGGGCGGCCGGCGCGGGAGGACGAGGCCTCGGCATCGTGCCCTCGGCCCCCCGCCGTCATGCGACCCTCGTGCCGCCTCACGAGGGCCCCCCTCCCCGGGGCTCGGGGGAGTTCGCGGGCCGGCCGGCCCACCGGTTCCACCCGGGCGGCGGGGAGTCATCCGAAAGCTCCACCACCTCCGCCCGGGGACCGCCGGCGGTCGGAGCCGCCCGCGCCGCCTCCACCGGCGCCTCCACCTCGCGCCCCCGCGACCACGGGCGCCCGTCGTGGCGCCGTGGCCGCCACCACCGTCTGCGCCGCCACATCCGCGGCGCCCCCGCAGGCCGCGCCCGCTCCACCTCCTCGCGAGCGGCCGCCACCGCGGGCGGCACCTCCACCGTAGCCACCGCCGCGGCCGCGCCTCCGTGGCGACCGGCGCCGGTCGCCCCCCCGCAACCTCCGGCCGCGCCGCGGCGGGTTGATCCACCGGCCGGGGCCTCGAAGCCCCGGCCGGCCTTGCGCGCTCGTGCCCGCCGCCGCGCCCGTCCCTGGGCGCGACCCCCTCGACGAACGCCGCCGGGTGGGGATCGACGCGTCCGTCCTCAGCACCTTGGCCGGTGCAAGAGGAGGGACGGTTGGCACCGCCCTGCGCAAACGCGAACGGAGGATTAGAGCATCTATTAACCAAGCAAATTAAGGCCAAGTAAAGGAAGAACGGATTCCTTACCTCGCGGAGGAAAAGGCCCGCTTCCTTTTCCTCGAGGCCTCCGACGAGGCCGGCGCGCAGGGGCCGCGCCGCCGCGGCGCCCCCCGACGGCGCCGCCGCACGTGCGGGCACGCCCGCCCTCGTGCGTGGGCGCGCCCGATGCCGCCACCACACGCGGCGGCACGCTAGCCCCGCGCGCGGCGCGCCCACCGACGCGCCCCTCGACGAGGACGCCGCGCGCGCGGACGCGCTCCCCGCCGCGTGCGGGCACGCTTGACGCGCGCGCGGCACGTGCCGCCGCGCGCGCCTCCGTGGCGCGCGCCGCGGCACCTCCGCGCGCGCGAGCCGCCCCCGACGACGACCGCCGGCGGCGGGCGCCGACGCGCCCGCCCCGGACGAAGCCGCCCCCGACGCCGCGCGCGAGATCCGGCGACGGGGCGCGCGGTCGCCACCGTCCGAGGGGCCCTCCCCCTCGGACTCTTCCTCTTCGTCCCGATCCGAGGACGAGGGCTCCTCGATGTCGGGGGAGGAGAGCCCCGGCTCCTCCCGCCGCCGGTGCCTCGGCGGACCGTGCGTCGCGGCGCGCTTGGCGCCGCCTTGCGTGCTCCCTCTTGCGCGCCGCCCGCTCCTGCTTGCTCCCGCCGCGCCGCCGGCCGAGCGCACGGGAATCGGGGGGTGGGTGGAACGGACTTGGCGGCGTTGAACCGCACCGGTCGCGCACGAGAACAACGGCGGCACATCGGGAAACGGAATCAAGAACGAGGACCAAAACGAGAATCAAAAAACCACACTCACCAACGGGCGGTGGGGAGCATCTCGAGGTCCCACGGGGGTCCGACCCGCGAGCGCCGGCGTCCGGGTGTCGACGGCGCTCCGCGCCGGGTGAGCGCGTACGGCGCTCCGGCGGCGTCGGGAGCATCCGCGACCTCGCCGGGTCGACGGGGTTGGCCGCCTCCGTCATCTCGAAGATGCGGAGCGGCCTCTCGCATCAACGGCACGATTCGCCGGTGATGAAGGAAGGCGAGGACGCCCATCGCGTTGAGCCCTTCCCTCGCCCGGCCGCCGCAGGGCGGCGAGGATGGATTCTCGGCGCGCCGGTGGTTGGCCGTAGGCAACCCGTAGCCCCGCCGGTCCGGCCTCTCCTTGAACACCCGCCCGGTGTAGGGAGGGAGGCCGGGCTCGGCGTTGCGCGAGTAAAACCATCCCCGCTCCCGGCCGGCGTTGTTCGTCGTCATGGTGCGGGGGATGTAGGAGTTCTTGAGCCGCCCCCCGCACGGCAAGCGACATCCCGCCGGCGCGCACCGCGCGGCGGGTCCTCGGCTCCGTCGTAGGGGTCGCGTGATGAGCTCCGCGCGGAAGAGGTGTACCCGCAGCTCCCGGCTTGATCGGGATCCCCGGGTACCCTTCGCAGACGCCCACGAATGTAGCCGCCTGCGAGATCGCGTTGGGGGCGAAGTTGTGCAGCTCCACCCCGTAGTGGAAGCACAACGCCCGCATAAATGTGCTCGCCGGCGCGTTGAAGCCGCGCTCGTGGTAGCGGAGGAAGCTCACCACGTATCCCTCCGGCGGATTGGGCTCGAGGTGCGACGATGGCGGCACAATCCACTCCGCCGGGCGCCCTTCTTCGTTGGCCGAGAGCTGGCCGGCGGCGACCAGCTCGCCCAGGGCGAGCTGGGTCACTTGTCGACTTCTCCCGTGCGTACGGCTCCAAGACCCCGATCGGAAGCCGAGGCGGCGCCATGGCGAGGGGACGAACGAGCGCGGGGCGGAGGGCAAGGAAGCGAGAAGGAAAGCTCTAAGCAACGAAACCACGCGGTGGCGCGAGCAAAACGAAGGCGAAGGGTCGGAGGACCGAAACGGGTGAGGAGCCAAGGTAAAAAACCACCGTCCCTTCCACACCGCGGTTTATAGGCGGCGGGCGAGTTCTCCGGAGCGCACGCCCCGCCAAACAAGAATCGGCGAGAATCTTTCCATCGCGTCGACGGGCGGGCCCCACCACGGCTGGCGACTCTAACCCCGCAGGCGGGTCATCATTACGGCAAGACCGGCGGTGACCGAGGCGAAACCGTCACGTCCGCCGGCCACGTCGCCCACTACGCGCGCGCGCGCGCGCGCGCCTAAAAAGGCGCGCCCGCACGCAAAACCCGCGGCCACGCCCGCGGGGCACCTAAATGCCCGGCCCCTTGCCAAGCAAGGAGAGCCCTCGAGCGAGGCGAATCCTCGGCTCGAGACAAAGGTGACCCTCGATGGATGACGGCGTGAGAAGGTCGCCGGGACTGCTCGGTGTAGAGCGGGCGGCCGCGGGCACCCATGCCACGTGAAGCCCTCGAGCGGCGTGAACCTCGACTCGAAATAAGGCGACCCTCGGTGGGATATCGGCGTGAGAAGGTCGCCGGGACCTCGCTCGATGTAGAGCAGACCACCGCGGGCACCCATGCCACGCAGGACCCTCGAGCGGCATGACCCCCAACTCGAGACGATGTCAACCCTCCGAAAGAAGGCACGCGCGTAAGAGGATCGCCCAGGTCACGCTTGAAATAGAGCGACACCGAAAGCACTCATATCGCGCCGCGCCACCAACAAGCACCTCGAGGACTGGCACGCCCAGACCCCTCGACGGCCGCAAACGTGAAAAGACGGAGCTGTCCATGCACAGCCCCGCACGGCCTTGCCGATCGGGGGTTCGAAGCCCGACCCTCGACGGGTTCGAACGGGCGCCCCGCATCTCGCAGTTAGGGACGACGAGGGCACGCGCATTCGAGCCGTTCCTCGAGCCCGTCGGCTCGAGGGTGCCCCACATGTCGTGTTCGAGAGCCAGCGAGGGCGCCTAGCGGGGGGATCCCACCGAGGGAGAGCTTCCGCGCCCTCGGTCCCTAGCGAACGGGACCGAGCCCCACCTAGCAAACCCACGCAAGCGCTTCCATGGACGTGTCTCCGGACCGCGCGGCCTACCCTTATCGAACGGGGCATGGACGTCCACTTGAACTACCCGCTAGCGGCTCGAAGAGGAATCCGCGATTCGCGACCCGCTCGATGGGAGTCGTGGAAACCTCACCTCCCGACCCGCGGAGGGACGGCGAGGGCGCGATAAAAAAAAAAACAAGTCGTCGGGCTCGACCCGATCGCCTCGAACGGCCAAGGCTCGGGGGCTCGACGCACGGCTACACCTCCTTGGAATTGCACCCGCCCGAGACGGTGACGGGGAGCGTGCCACCCCCGATGCCGGGCCGAAACACCGCCGATGCCGGTTGGCATATGTGCCACGCCTTTCGACCGAATTGCTCGCGGTTAACCCCCGCGGGAGAACCCACACTCTGCCGCAGGGCTTCGGGGCTAGACCCGCGGGTCCGCTAGCGCGGCCCCCGGAAAGCGTTCGCAAACAAGGAGGGAAGAACGTCCTATCGCTGAGGTTCCGGCATCTGCGGGAGCCTCAAAGGCAAACCCGCAGATGCTCGGGGGCTACTGTCGGGGACCGCCCTAGGGGTCCCCTCAAACAAGGGGGGAACCCCTACTTAAATTCCTGCATCAATATAAGCTAAGCCTAACCATGCAGGAAACTAACCCTGCAGGACACGGCCCATGCAGCAGGACTCCGGAGGCCCACCAAGGCGGCCCGCCTAGGAAGACCCCTCGAGCAGGCTCCGCCTCGCCCGAGGGCATGCTCCTCCTCGAACGGGCTCCGCCCCGTTCGAGGGGCAACTCCCTCCTCGAACAGGTACCGCCCCGCTCGAGGGGCGCGCCCTTCCCTCGAGCGGTCCCGCCCCGCCGAGGGCGCGCTCCCCCTCGAGCGAGTCCCGTCTCGCTCGAGGGTCCGCTCCGCCCTCGGCGGGGGCCCACCACGATCACGGGCGCCCGCACGCGTGCGCCGGCCCCGTACTTGGGCATTTAACGCCACGACACCGCGGGACGGCGCCATCATGCGCCGGGGCTCACGCCCGGTGCCGCCGCACCAACTCCCCGGGGAAGGAGCCCATCCCCGCCCCCGTGGGATGGACCGTGCGGTACGGCCGGTGTCGGTCCCGTGACACCGCGCGCACGCCGCCGTACGACTAACGCGCCCGACCCCTCGAAAGGGGCCGGCGCACCCTCGATTTCACTTTCCCGTGACCTTGCGGGTTGGGGTGAGGGGCGCTAGGCGGGTGGGAGGCCATCCCGGCCACCGTAACGGCGCGGCCGCCGTACCCACGCGCCGGGCGCACGCCCGACTCCGCGGCGCACGCCCGGCACCGCACAACCACTCCACCACCGCGAGCTCATTGGGAAGGAACGCCGTTCGCCCGCTCCCCGTACCCCGTACCGGCCATCATCGGCACCCTCCCTCGAAGCCTATCGAGAACGCCATCGCCATCTCGCCCCTCCCTACCCTCGAACCGCCACCGTTCGGGTACAAGGTAGGCCATCATGGCCGGATCGCGGCCGAAGAATCGACCCGGACGGCCGCCCATTCTACACCATAGCACGACGAGCTCCCACACGTAGCTAGGTAGCGCGGCGTGCATGTAACTCGCCGCCCCCTTGGCCTATAAAAGGGGAGGCGAGCCCCCGGCCCGCGGGGGACGAGTTGAGAGGAGTTCGGACGAGTCCGAAGAACACGACTCACCGTGCACTCACTCTCTTATTCTCCCACAACACCTTCAACCATTCACCAGGGACTTGGGAGCCACGCTTCCTCTCCCGCCTTGCTTGTATTTGCCCCACTACAAGCACCCCCGGCCGAGCAATATAGTGCCACGAGCACCCCACCGCCGGACGTACGGCCCCCCTCGGCCGGAACCGGGATAAATCCTTGTGTCATTTGTTGCTTAGCATCGACCATCGAGGGATAGACCTAGGCGTTATCTACTCGGTTACTTGTCGGGACCATATTCCGCACCGACAACGGTGGGACCCGGCCGTCGTGCCCGTCCCCAACCTCCAGCCGGGTCAACCGCGCCCCCCTCCCTCGCACCGCCGGCCGTTACCAGCCGCCTCCCCGCGCCCCGCACCTTCAAACCGCGCAATTAAGCCGCAATGAAGCTCCTCCATCACTTCCCCCTCTTCAATCGTCAGTTACCCCCCTTAATCCCCCTCCCCCTTAACTCCCCATCAAGGCCCGTGGCCGTTAATGGCCATGTCGCCGGGAACCGCCTCCCGGAGCTCCCCCGGGGCCTATTTAAGCACCCCAGAGCACCCCGCACCTCCCCCTTCGCTTCACACCAAGCCCACGCGCCTCCCGTGCCCTAGCCGCTTGCGCCACCGCATTGAACCGCTGGCCGCCGCGCCATTGCCGTCGCCCGTGCTCTTCCGCCGCCGGTAAAGCTCCCTAGACCCTCCCACTCACTTCTCCTTCGCGTATGAGAGCTAACTCTGGTGCCCAATCGAACCCGCAGGCTCCCGTGCGCTCCAATCGAAGCTCACCGTCGCCGCCCGTGAAGACCGGCCGCCGGTGTTGAACTCCACCGCCGCCGCCTTCTCCATCCAATTCTCGCCCACCAGAGCTCCTACCCAATGTAAGGATCCTATCCCCGCCCTTCTTGTCACTTGAGCCCGACCGTAGCGCACGGCGCGCGCCGCCGGCCGCCGCCGTCCGCCCCCATGGACGCCGCGCCTCGGCCGCCGTTCTTTCCATTCGTGCAAGCACGTGGTTAGGTTCGCATTGTTCTCGCCCGCGCGTAGATGCTTTCCCCGCACGATTTCGTGGCCGGGAGCGCCGTTTTGGTCGTCGCCGGCGACCCCGCCGCCGTGCGCCGCGCGCGCGCGCCGCCGCCGCGCGCGAGCGCCGCCCCTCAGTCGTGTGCGGGCATGGCTGGCCGTCCGATCGGCCATCCACGGCCCTGAGCCGTTGGACCCGCGGGTCAATCCCGCGCGTACCGGTCAAACCGGTGTCCTTTTGTTAAAGAGACCCCCGGTTTCGTTTCTATCGCAAGCCGGTCCTCCCACCTTTAAAAATTCTTACAGATCAGTCCTAAATTTTATGTTTAGGCCCTGACCTTAATAGAATTTTGTACCCGAGGTCCAGAGCAGCCTTTTTATAGTTTAAACCTTATGTTTTTAAGTTTAATTACGTTTTAGCCCCTGTTTTCTTGCTGTTAGGTCCCTGTATAGGTTAGTTTATCGCAGATTAGTCCTTAAATCTTGTTTTTAGCATAACTTCTCCGTTATAGCTCCGTTTTTAGTGTTCTAGTAGTCCTTACGATCGTCTCAGCGAGCCCGTTGTTTTAGTAGCATGTTTCAGTCCTTAGGATTGATTGGTGATCTGTTTTATTTATTGTATGCTTTATGTGTGCATCGTAGATATCGTGCCTGTTTCATCTGAGCCACCTCTCGGGGACGATCAGGAGCGCTTGTTCGAAGAGGAAGAAGTTTTTCCTGTAGTTGAGGAAGGCAAGTGGTCTTGTCCCCCCGCATGTTCTCTTTTTGTCCTATATAATTGCATTATATTTAATGTTTACTTTTATGAAATCATTGCATTAATTTGACGGGAAACCCTTTTAAGGACTTACCTAGATCTTTTACCTTGACCCTTGGCCTAGCCCCTTTTAAATAAAGTTTTGGGTAGAAAACGCTAGTTGCTTAACATGGGTTGGTTAAATGGGTCTTTTATGGAAATGATACATGGCTTATAGTTAATGTTTGGGTAATGCAAGAACACCTGATTTAATCGGAACATGGAGAACCACCCAAGAAAACATGTGCAACCACAGTGTTACATGGCTCTGACCTTAGCCGAATAATTAGGTGTGTGATCGTACTAGTGGCCCTTTTCCGAAAGGAGCAGAGGGGGATCCGGGTTGCAGGGGTATAGCCCGGTCCTTTTGGGGTAGTAGCCTTTGCTAAGGTACTGACCACTAGGGAGGGTTATGGTCCGCCCTGATCTGTAACTATGCGGGCCGTTAGTCTTTTGCACGCCTTTGTAAAGGCTTCGTAGCGTCCCTATGCAATCACACCTCGGAAGTGTGGTATGGTGCTTGGCCAGCATCGCATGGTTGGGTTTAAAGTTCTTCGGAGCTTTTACGCGAACTGTGGGTAAAGTGTGCAAACCTCTGCAGAGTGTAAAACTGATCGATCAGCCATGCTCACGGTCATGAGCGGCTTGGACCCTCACATGATTAATGAACTTAAAGACGAGATAAAACGTGGTTGGTGAAGCTCGTTGAGCTTGGGCTGTTTTGGTATTTAAGTTTTTCTTAAGTGGGTTGGTACGAACTTACACTTAGTAATTAGGTGTTCTTTAACTAAAACTTGACCAACACTAAAATGCTAACAGCTGCAAAACCTTAGCCTATCCTTGATAGCCTTGCATTTTTCCCCCACTTGCTGAGCTCCAACCATAAGTGTGCTCAGCCTTGCTTATCGCTGTTCAGAGGAAAACTTTGGAGGGGAGTTCTATGATGACTTCGATGAGCTGTGAGGCTTGCGGACCCCAATCAAGTGCCTGTGGGAGCGGAAGACGAGGACTCGACGAGTAGTTAACGTTTTCCGTTGTTAGAGACCTTCGAGTCTCCCGCATGAGTGTAATAAGAGGTTAAACTTTGAAATACGTTTGAATACTGTTTATGATATTTCACTCATTTTTGTCTATCATATGTGTGTGAACTGATCCTGGCGCACATATGAGATGCACTTGGTTCCTCTTCGGAAATCAGGTCTGACATTCTCACACCAGCATTTTGTAATTTCTAAATTTTATTATTTTGCTCAAAATGATTCTAGGAATTTAGGAAAGGTTCAAAGAAGACATCCTTATAATTTAGGTAAGCACTCAAATTCAAACAAAAATTTTGAAATCCACATTTTTGCATTGCTAACATTCTGGAGAAAGTTCCAGGATGTTACAGATACTCTGTAGGATATTGAGCAAAAGTAGCAATCTTATTACGCAAGCTTTGAGTTTTACCCGGCGAGTAGTATTCCTTCATGAAGGCCCTCATCAACGAATTCCAATTTTGCACCATCTCCGCCGGTTGAGAGTGGAACCATTGCAAAGCCTTCCCGAGTAGCGAGAACAGAAAGAGCCTTGCCCTCATTTGATCTTGAGTCACCCCGTCCATGTTGAATGTCGGACATAATTGAATGAACGCTTGGAGGTGAAGGTTCAGATCTTCTTTACCGGTGAAGGGTGAATGTTGCACCATGCGGATTGTTGAGGTCCTGATCTCGAACGGCCTTCCGATCTCCGCGAGGTTCAAGATTGGTAGGTCGATGATGTTCGGGGTGCATAGCTCCCTGATCTTGCGTTCTTGCGGTTGTTCTCCCATCGATGGAAGTCGATTCTCTCGAGGACTTTGAGGTGATGAATTCTTCGGAGATTCCAACGATCCTTCGTCTTCCGATTTCGAATCTACAAAATCCAGCTTTTTAGCTTGTTGTGCTTCGCGTCTCCTTAGCCTGTAAAGATTTTCTAGATCATCCACAAAATTATCGGGTTTGTTGGAGAGGTAGCTATCCATCTCCTGTTAGGGTTAGCGATAAACAAAATATACAAAAACGAAAAAGTAAAAACAAATCTATGAAAACTAGGGTTAGACAAACTAGATTAGATTGATTTTGAGGATGATCAAAGGTTAATAGATGCAAAAAGAAAAACCAAAAGAAAACTAAAAATTACACAAAAAAGCAATAAAAGATCGAATCTTGATCACTTGTTCCCCGGCAACGGTGCCAAAAAAGGGGCTTGTTGACGGTGTATAATCATATTAAACTTCAAGTAGACTTGCAAGCAGACAAGTCTCCCATCGTAGTCAAGGGAACCTTCTTCCCTCGAGTGGTGAACCCAAGCTATCGAATCCGTGGAACAATGCGTGATGCAAGAGTTGATCTAGTAAAGCCAAGAAACATTGATCTTCAAGAGGTGAAACTTTTGCATCTAATCTTAAAGAACATCAAAACGAATCTAATCTACTAAAGACCGGAGGTAGCAAGAGATAGAGGGGGATAGATAAACCGATCTAGAGAGATCGGATCAAGCCTTTTGTTGAAGTACCGAGCAAAAGAAGAAGTAGCAAGTTCAATCTCATTAGAAGCCTCTTTATACCACGGTTTTCCGTCTGACACTGAAAATGCCCGCCTTTTGGAGCCACCGGTATGTCACAACGCACCCCTATTCATGCAGGTTAGTCTAGGGCGAGTCAAAGGACAAGTCAAAATCTTTCGGAAGGTCAGGCATGCACCTCTAGCCACCAAGGCTACAGGAACATCCTATGTGATCTATCTCGAGAATAGATCTAAGATAAGAAAAGCCAATCGAAAACGAAGATGCCGGAGAAACACTTGATCGCTAGAAATCGGATTCAACTTGATAAATCAACTTGGTACATGATACATGAATCAAGATCACCACCGGGATCCTACCTCCATTTTTCTTATAGCTCCGGGAACTCCAACGTGGTCTTCCTTGCAAGGTTCCCACGTCGGCTAGGGAGACCCTAGTCAACTAGCTCGACACTCTCCTCTCCGAGATGGTGTCCCTCTCTTCTCTGCTCCTTGGCGGCCGATGACAAATGGATTGATGTGTGGCTCTTCCTCGGGGCTATCAATAGTACGAATGGCGGCTAGGTCAAAGGGGGTGACTGGGCCCTAGAATGGGCCGGGCCGGCCAGCCTGGGCCGACCGGCCTGGGCCCATTTCGGCCCAGTCAGCCGCCTACTTCGCCCGATGTTGGTTCCCGAGTCTTCTAGATCCTTCCCCCTTATGCATGTGGGCCCTTGTTGTCAGTTTCTCTCCGAGTTGGACGAAGCTCCTTGTCCGGCAAGATTTGGCACTTTTCTGGCTAGGTCCTCAGAGTTTGTCATCTTCTCGAGTTTGGTCCCTGGGCTTCTTGGAGTCAAGTTTGCTTCAATGCATGACTTGTACCGGGCTTCATGGTCTTGTCACAAGGTGCTTGATGAACTTATCCCAGAAGTCTTACTTTCAATGCTAAAACCCTGCATAAACACTAAACTCCAAAACCGACATGCACAAATGAACTTGTTATACCAAGGGGGTTAGTACCAATGGATAAGGTATAAAACTTATGCCAACACCGAAGGTAAACTCATGGCTAGGTTGACGGAATTTCACCGTCAACAGCACAATAGAAGTCGCAAACTCTGGAATGAGAAGGTTGTTGGTGGTACTGCGATAAATGTACAAAGAAAAATAGTGATACTTACCTTAACCTCATTGTGATGTTCCAAGGTGCGACGGGGCAACTTCTCGTCGACGTAGTAACTATTCCAACCCCTACAACAAAACAAGCAACAATGGTTAGGTCACTATTAATTAACTCTACATAATTTGTTGAGGAAGCTTGCAGGTTAATAATGAAAAAAACTTAATCATCAATGCATTTTGTTGAAAGGGAAATATTAGTGTTAAGGCTCTTCAATGAAACAAGATACAAGACCCTCTTCTGCTTCGGAAGGATCACCACTACAATCCAATGGTTCTCACTGATATAAGCGAAAATGGTGAGTCTCTTTTTAGCATATAGTTGGAAGGCACACTTCATATAGGATGCAACGAAACTGAAAGATAGACCATAGCTCAACATTGTCAAGTTAAAGCATTTGGGATCAAGGAAGCCAACTTCGCGCCCCTATTCTCAACTTCTACAACCATATTCCTATTATTAAGAAAAAAGTGTAAGGAGGCCAAATACATGGTAACGACGACGTGAGGCAAAAAAGCACATTTCGATAGAGAATGATTAGTGAGAAGCAGGTTAAATTTTCAAGTAACTTACAAGATGAAGCAGCGAAGAAGTGTCACATCCAAACCATCCAACATGCATGAAGAGATCATACAAATCACTAAGTTACACAGGTATATGTTGGACTTTGTTTGAAGATTCTTCTCTCCTAGGCCACCAGCTGGTCCCGGGCCGAAGTGCGACCATAATCGGAGAATTAACTTGTGCTATACAACGTTCCATGAAGAATGTGTGCATGTCTCTGGTACAAGGAGCAACCACATTGAGTACAACATCACTGAGAATGCTGTAATTTGGGTTAGTCATAGTCCAATGATTCTTCTTGGTGTTTCTCTCAAGTCATTTTCTAGTAAGCTTTTTAGAGCTTTTATTTTCGGCAATTTTCTTTTCTTGCTACTTTGAGATGGCTGAAGAAGGTTTCTCAAGGGCTTTCTTGCCTACTGTAGGTGGTGTAGAGCTTTTATTTTTGTCAAATTTCTTTTTTTGTTGCTTTGAAATGGCTAAAGGTTTCTCAAGGGCTTTCTTGCCTGGTAAAGGTGGTGTCTCACCAGGAGGTATTACGGAGGTATTAGGCCCAAATGTACCTACAAGTTTCTTTGAAATGTCTTCCATGGATTTATCAGCATCAGCCAACACATCACTCTAGTTGCCTGGTAATGGTGGTGTCTTACCAGGAGCTATTACTGAGGTATTGGGCCCAGATCTGTGTGCGTGCCAGCGAGATGACGGCGAAGAGAGAGACGACGGTGAGTGTCAGAGAGGGGCCAAGTGGTGGTGGAGCGAACCCAAAGTCGGAGATGAGGGTCCTTGACTAGATCCTCTTGGGTTACAATGAGGGGCCAAGCAGGGATAAGGAGGAGCGCTCGGGCGAGGGGCAGTGAAGTGGGTGAGACGTCTGCCTCACTGCGAGCGCAAGTGTCTGGCAACGACGAAGAGGGGTCGAGGGAGCGACGAAGGTGTAAAGGACCTCATCTGTGACTTTGGCGACAACCACGATGATGACGAGACAAGTTTCTCTGAATCTCACTGCCTTTTACTTGTTTTATAGATGGAACTTGAGCTTGAGCTTGATAAAGTTAGTGCATATGATGATGTCTTCCATGCTTTTTATGATTTCTTATTCTAAGTTCTGAGGCAAATCAGTTCTGAACTAAGTTCTGCTTTTACTTGTCACCCTTCTATGAAGCCTAGGATAATTTTCAAGTTCTTATATAATTTTCCTACGATGATTACTGTGTCTATACTGCTCCAAGTTATGAGGCAAATTAGTTCTGAATTAACTATGTTATTATTGTACCATGTTTAACCCTATTTTAGGCAAAACTCAATGAGTCGTGAGCAGAGCTTGAGTTACTTCTAAACCTTAAAATTTGGGATTATGTGAAACCTGAGGTTGAAAAAATCACGAAATAAGTGAACATCCTCATCAAAAAGGCTAAGCACAGAAGGAGGTACAAATATATGACTGAACAAAATCTGGAGCCCATTGAAGATGCACTCGAAGGGCTTCAAGAAATCTTGGTTGCTTACAAAGAGGTTGCAAAAGGAGCCAATCTTGATGGGGCATGAGGAAGTTCAAGCTTGTTGATGTGTAGGGTTACATAGCCACACTTTTGTGGATGTTCAAGGGGCATGCTTTTGTTGATATGTATGGTCAGATAGCATGACCATAGTAAAAAATGTGATGGACAAGTTAAGTCCTAGCCAAATGGACAAGTTAAATGTTTGAAATAATTATCTTTATTCATGTGGACAAGTTATCTTTATCTATGTGGACAAGTTATCCTTATCTATGTGGACAAGTTATCTCTCTTATGATGTCTATTTTGTCTCAAAAGATATATGTGTTGATTGTGTCTGTATGTAGAAATGGAAGCAATGAGCGATCGAGCTGACATATCAATGAAGACAGACACAAATGAGACGCGGATTCACAAACCTGCGTCTCCTTTGTTCACAAAGGAGATAAAATTTGTAGTTGCACAAATTCTATATATGCAGGATTGCCACCCCCTTGCATTGGAGACCCTCAATCGGTTTGGCTAATCATCCCCTACCGCCTATTAGACTTCAATTATTGAGTTACCAGTCTAGTAACGAGCATCAAATGCTCATCGGTAATGGACACTAAAGCCGATTACCGATACAACAGTGATCAGAAATGGACTTAAAGAGTTCGTTACCGATAGGGTATTGATTGGTAACAGATTTTACGAGCCCGTTACCGAAAGGTTTAACATTTGTAATGGACTCAATTTAACATCTGTTACAAAGAATTTTGGTAACGGGCGTTTAAGAATCCCATTACCAGAAGTTCTTATTGGTAACAGGTGTTGTGGTGGCGAACCCCGGGGTCGGCCTACCGCGCTTATGGGTAACGGGCGCCAAACAACAATAGTTACAGATGTGGGTGCATGTAACGGGTGTTAAGGGCTCATTACAAATGTTGCGTGACCTATTTGAGGTTTTCACATAGTGTACGTTAGGTAATGCATCTGTTGTCGGCATCGATAGGGGTCGGGCGAGGCTTTCACCATGCTCCAAATCCAACTCCACACAACAGGCCTCGGGGTTTCGAAGATAGACGTTCTGATGGAAAGACAGCATACAAACCATGACGCGAGAGCAAAGAGAAATAGCAGCAGGCCGATGACCATCCAAATAATGACCAACAATATGCAACTGGCAGCAAAGACCGATGACGACCATCCGAACAACGTCGTGGGGGAGAAACATGCCAGAACCATCACATGCGTCGCCTCTCAGGCGACACGGGCAGAATGCCCCACGCAAGTGCCTGCTCGCCGTCGTCGTCGCCCCACGCAAGTGCCTGCTCGCAGTGCAACACTCCAAATCTTGTCGGTGCGGAAAGTAGTCCTGACACTAACTAGTAATGAGCGCTGAGATCTGCCTCTCGATGGTCGGTGCTAAGCAACTAAGGACACTTGGTTTATCCTGGTTCCGGCCGGAGCCGTACGTCCAGGAGGGGGGTGCTCAAGGCACTGTATTGCTTCGCACCGGGGTGCCTGTAGAGGGGTGGCTACAAGCAAGGCGGGAGAGGAGGCGTGACCTCCAAGTCCCAAGAGGTGTGATTGAGGCGAGTGTCGATATCGTGGGGAAAGCAGAGAGCGTGAGATTGATCGCTATCCGTTGCCCGATGCCCCTGCGGCGGGGGGGGATCGCCTTCCTTTTATAGGCCAAGGAGAGGGCGATTTACAGGCATGCCGCACTATTCCACTACGTGTGGCGGTATGGCGTACAGTGCCGTAGAGTTGACAGCCGTCCTGGCGAATCCTGCTCCAGTCACGGCGTCGTGGCGCGTCCTGTGCTTGAACAGGGGCGGCTTCGAGGGTAGAGGCGTGGTGGTTGACCGGAGCGTCTTCGAGCGAGCTCGAGGGAGCCGTTGGCGGCAATCCGTACGAGGTGCAGTGGCAGGCGTGGCGGCGTCCCGTCCCTGCCTGCTCAATAGTGTCGGAGCAGTTGTAGCAGTACGCGGCGTGGCGTAGCAGGGGCGGGGATGGCCGCTCAGGATTGACAGCGACGGGGATGGCGCTCCCGCCGGCCTGACGTCACGGTTTGACCCTGCGGAGTCACGAGAAGAGGGCTGGAGGGTGCGGCCGTCCCCCCTTCGAGGGCGCGGCGCGTTAGCCGTACAAGAGTGGGCGGCACAGTGTCACGGAGCTGACACCGGCCTCGTCGCATAGCCCCCACAGTGGTGGGGATGGGCTCCCCCTAGGGAGTTGGTGAAACAGCGCCGGGGCGTGATTCCCAGGCGCGTAGTGGTGTGACTCTGCTGTGTCAGAGCATTAAATGCCCGTACATGCGTGCGGGAGCAGGTGCGCTTGTGAGGGAACCTCGAGCGAGGCGGACCCCGCTCGAGGGAGGCGGGGACCCTCGAGCGAGGCGGACCCCGCTCGAGGGAGGCGGGGACCCTCGAGCGAGGCGGACCCCGCTCGAGGGGGGCGTAAACCCTCGAGCGAGGCGGACCTCAGTCGAGGGGGGCGTGAGCCCTCGAGGGAGGCGGACCTCGCTCGAGGGGGCACTTTGCTGGGCGGCTCTGGTGGGCCGCGGGGGCCACCGCGGCATGGATCGTGTTGGGTGTGTATTTTGCGTTAGGCCCGAGGTTGGTTTTGCGTTTTGCGTTTTGCATTTTTTGCAGGTTTTAAGCAGGATTCCCCCCTGTTTTTTAGGGGACCCTCATGGCTGTCCCCGACAGTAGCCCCCGAGCATATGTGGGTGTACCGGTCAGGTTCCCGCAGATGCTGGAGCCTGCTGATAGGACATTCTTCCCTCCTGGTTGCAAATGCCTTTCCGCGAGGCTGCGTCAGCGGACCCGCGGGTCTAGCCCCCGAAGCCCTGCAGGAGCGTGAGTGCTCCTGCTGGGGTTTTCTCGGGGAATTTTATCAGTGGGCGTGGTACATATTTCAACCGACATCGGCGATGTTTCAGCCGGCTTCGGTGACGCACGTGCGACTGGTACCTTTCGCGTTCGGTGCATCCCAGGAGGTGTAGCCGTGCGTCGAGCCCCCGAGCCTGGGCCCATTCGAGGCGATCGGGACGTGCTCTTCGTCTTGTTTTAAACGCGCCCTCACCGTCCCTCTGTGGGACGGAGGGTGAGGTCTCCGCAACCCCCATCGATCGGGTCGCGGATTGCGGATTCCTCGTCGAGCTGTTAGCGGGTGGTTCAAGTGGACGCCCATGCCCCGTTCGATAAGGGTAGGCTCGTGGTCCGGAGACTCGTCCATTAAAGCGCTTGCGCGGGTTTGCTAGGTGGGGCTTGGTCCCATTCGCTAGGGACTGAGGGCGCGGAAGCTGTCCCTCGGTGGGATCCCTCGAGCCGGCGGGCTCGAGGAAAGGCTCGAATGCGCGTGCCCTCGTCGTCCCTGACTCTGGTGATCTGGGGCACCTGTTCGAACCCTTCGAGGGTCTGGTTTCGAACCCCTGATCAGTAGGGCCGTGCGGGGTGGCAGCTGAGTGCTCCCGTCTTTTCGCATCTGCGGGTTTCGAGGTTTCTCAACCGTGCCGGCCCTCGAGCCGCTGATCAGTACTTTTTGCAGATCGAGGGCACCTGTGGCGCCTGTTCACTTTGAACGGGCTTCGAGGCAACTGGTTGGTAATCGCACCCTTCGAGGGTCGGTTTTGTTCGAGCCTGGGGCTCGGGCCGCTCGAGGGTCTTCCTTACTTGGTAAAGAACCGGGCCATTTAATGCCTGCAGTCGCTCGAGGGGGTTCGTTCCCTTCTTGATTTTCTTTGCTCGTGGTATCCAGGCCTGCGCACCGCGCTGGGGCACGCGACCGATCGGGCCGAGACGTTGCAGGCGGCCCACGACTCCTCCGAGCGAGAGCTGGTAGAGCTGCGCGCTGCGGCCCTCGAGACCTGCCAGGCGGTCGAGGAGGGCAAGGCGCAAACTGGGAGCTCGTTGGCAAGCCGCCTGCGTGCCCTTGGTGGGCATGTCTCGAGGCGCATGCGCCGCGCGCATCACTTGGGCGTCCAGAAGGCCCTCGGCGTGGTGCGGTCCCACTACGAGGTGAACTTCGAGGCTGTGGCGTCAGGCTACGTCGCCCCGGAGGGCGTCGAGGACGAGGTGGCGATGGAGCACGTGGACGCGCTTGCCGCTGATGCCGCCAAGACGCTCACTGAGGACTTCATGGAGTTCCTGTTCCCTGACGCTCCTGACGCCGGCGCGCCCCAAGCCTGAAGGCCGTTGGGCACTTGGCCCTTTTTTGTTTGAATGTTAGTATCCGGGCCGCGTGGCCGTGTAAATAAACAAGTATTTTGTTAAGATGTTTAAACACTTGTGGATGTAAATGGCGTTTCTTGTTTCATTTGTCGCGCTGTTCTGTTTTTTCCTTTGACTGGGTGAGTTCGGGTTGGGGGAGTTTGATTTCGTGAGTAGCCCGCTGGGCCGGAGGAAAGAGAGAAGGGTCGTGTCCTCGTGGAGGCGTAGGCTATCTCTGGCTTGCGCGTCCTTTCCGCTTGGCCACCCGTGCCCCGCCTGAACTCGCTCAAGGCCAAGGTCGAGTCATACTTAGCGCGCTTGCGAATTTTTTGCGAAAAAATGGGACCATTTTTTTGGGGGGGGGGGATGCCCCCCGCAATAGCCCCCGAGGGTGACTTGGTTTTCTGGGGAAAGCCAAGTTGCCCTTTAACTTTATTAACTTGCTGTTATTTACATTTGTGCTGCCAACTGGGGTGTTGGGCATGTAATTTACAACAAAAAACTTGGAAATCCTAGCTAGGGGTAGAAGCGACGTAGCTGCTGGATGTTCCAAGCGTTGGTGAGTTCTTCGCCGTCCTCGTTGGCCAACTTGTACGTGCCGGGCTTGAGCACCTTCACCACGACATAGGGTCCCTCCCATGGGGGCGACAACTTGTGGAGGCATTAGTTGTCTTGTCGTAGCCTCAGGACCAAGTCCCCCCTCGCTGAAGTCTCGTCGCCGCACCTTACGGGCTTGATAGCGCCTTAGGGACCGCTGGTACCTCGCGGAGTGCATCAGGGCCACGGTACGTGCCTCGTCCAATTGGTCCAGCAAGTCCTCACGGGCTCACTGGTTGGCACCTTCGTCGTAATCCCGGACTCTGGGCGACCCGTACTGCAAGTCGGTGGGGAGGATGGCCTCCGCGCCATGGACCAGGAAGAATGGGGTGAACACAGTGGCCCTTCTTGGGGTGGTCCTTAGGCTCCACACAACCGCCGGCAGCTCCTGGAGCCATTTCCGACCAGACTTATTCAGCCGGTCGAAAATCCTGGGCTTGAGGCCTTGTAGAATCATGTTGTTGGCATGTTCCACCTGACCGTTGATCTGTGGATGCGCCACGGCTACCTAGTGCCCATGAATTGGGACCCATTATCGGTGATGATGGAGTTGGGCACTCCGAAGCGGTAAATGATTTCGGTGAAGAACGTCACCGCCTGCTCCGCCCTGAGATTCGTGATGGGGCGTACCTCCACCCACTTGGAGAACTTGTCGATAGCGACCAACAGGTGGGTCTAGCCCCCGGGTGCCTTTCGCAAGGGCCCGACGATGTCCAGCCCCCACACGGCAAAAGGCCATGTGATAGGGATGGTTTGCAGGACGTGCGCGAGGATATTGGACTTGCGGGTGTAGAACTGGCACCCTTCGCAGGTGCGCACGATTTCGCTGGCGTCGGCAACCGCGGTGGGCTAGTAGAAGCCTTGGCGGAACGCGTTGTCTACGAGGGTGTGGGGTGCTGCGTGGTGGCCGCACACGCCCACGTGTATTTCTCGGAGGAGCTCGCGCCCCTTGGGGATGGGCACGCATCGCTGCAGAATGCCGGACGCAGCGCGCTTGTACAGCTCTACGTCGATTAGAGCGAATGACTTGGCCATCATGGCGATGCGTCTGGCCTCGGATCGCTCCGAGGGGAGTTCCCCTCGATCCATCCAGGCAATGTATTTGTCGCGCCAGTCCCTCTTGCTAGGAGCCGGCTCTACGTCCATGTCTTCGGCCTTGTCGGCGCCGTACCCCTCTAGTAGGGAGAGAACGTACGCCTCGTTCGAGGGATCCTCGTCCATGGGCTCCGCGCCTGCTGGACTCGAGGGAGCCCCCGAGGGTTCCTCGCAGTTCGAGGGGTGTGGCTCGAGGCTGACGGACGGCTGGGCGACGTCTCGCGCAAAAACGTTCGGGGGAACGGTGATTCGCCCCGACGCGATCTTGGCGAGCTCGTCCACCTCCTCGTTATACCGGCGAGGCACGTGGTTGAGCTCTATGCCATAGAACTTGTCCTCGAGGGCTCGCACATCCTTGCAGTACGCCTCCATCTTGTCGTCGTGGCAACTCGCATTCTTCATGACCTGGTCGATCACGAGCTACGAGTCCCCCCTCACGTCGAGGCGCTTGATGCCTGTCTCAATGGCGATTTTGAGGCCGCAGAGTAGGGCCTCGTACTCAGCCATATTGTTTGACGCGGGGAAGTGGAGACGCACGGCGTATTGCATGTGCTCCCCGAGGGGTGAGACGAAAAGCAGGCCCGCGCCCGTGCCTGTCTTCATCACTAAGCCGTCGAAGTACAGAGTCCAGCATTCAGCCTGGATCTGTGGCGACGGCAATTGCGTGTCTGTCCACTCGGCAACGAAATCTACCAAGATTTGGGACTTAATGGCCTTGCGCGGGGCGTAGGCGAGCGTTTCACCCATCAGCTCCACCGACCACTTGGCAATCCTGCCCGCTGCATCCGAGTTCCGGATGATTTCTCCTAACAGAAAGGAGGAAACCACCGTGACCGGGTGAGCCTCGAAGCAGCTTCTGGACTTGTGGGTAGCGCGCCTTGGTCTCGGACAAGACTTCGCTGATGTAATACACCGGCCGCTGGACTGGCAGAGCGTGCCCTTCCTCCGTGCGCTCCACCACGATGATGGCGCTGACCACCTGCGTGGTTGCAGCCACGTAGAGGTACAGAGGTTCGCTGTCCTGAGGCGGTGTAAGGATCGGGGCGTGGGCAAGGGTCGCCTTCAGCTTGTCAAGCGCCTCCTCGGCCTCGACGGTCCAGGAGAACCGCTCGTGTTTCTTCAAGAGCCGGTAGAGCGGTATACCCTTCTCGCCGAGCCGCGAGATGAAGCGGCTCAAGGGGGGCAAGGCACCCTAACACCTTTTGGACCACCTTGAGGTCCCGAACCGGACCCATTCGTTCAAGGGCTGCAACCTTTTCGGGGTTGGCCTCGATGCCTCGCTGGGAGACGATGTATCCTAACAGCATGCCCCGCGGCACGCCAAAGACACATTTTTCGGGGTTCAACTTCACCCCGTTGGCCCGTAGGGAGCCGAATGCGATGCGAAGGTCGCTAACCAGGTCGTCTGCCTTCCTGGTTTTTACGACTATATCATCTACGTATGCCTCAACGGTTCGCCCGATGTGATCTCCGAAGACGTGCTGCATACATCGTTGATATGTTGCGCCTGCGTTTCAGAGACCGAACGGCATCGTTACGTAGCAATACATCCCAAACGGCGTGATGAACGAAGTCGCGAGCTGGTCGGACTCCTTCATTTTTATTTGGTGGTACCCGGAATAGGCGTCAAGGAAACAGAGGAGTTTGCACCCGGCGGTCGAGTCAACGATTTGATCGATCCGCGGCAAAGGAAAAGGAACTTTAGGACATGCTTTATTAAGACTAGTGTAGTCTACACACATCCGCCACTTCCCATTCTTTTTCTTTACTAATACAGGATTAGCTAGCCAAGTGGTGTGGAACACTTCCTTGATGAACCCAGCCTCGAGGAGCTTCCACAGCTCTACTCCGATCGCTCGGCGCCGCTCCTCGTCGAAGCGGCGCAGCCGTTGCTGCACGGCGCGGGAGTGAGGTAGGATGTCAAGGGAGTGCTCGGCAACCTCCCTCAGGATGCCAAGCATGTCCGAGGGGTTCCACGTGAAGATGTCGGCGTTGGCGCGGAGAAAGTCAACGAGCACCACTTCCTATTTTGAGTCGAGGGTAGAACTGACCCTCAACGCCTTTCCCTCGGGGGCAGCATGGTCGAGGGGCACCTCCTTGGTCTGCTCAGTAGCCTCGAAGCTGCCGGCGTGCTTGGCGGTGGAGTCGAGGTCCTCATTGGCCATCTTCTCCAGGTTGGCCATGAGCGCTTCGTCCAGCGCCAGCGCCTCGGCGTGTTCCACGCACTCGACGTCGTAGTCGAATGCGTGCTCGATGGATGAGCCCACAATGATGACTCCGTTGGGCCCCGACATCTTCATCTTGAGCTAGGTGTAGTTGGGGACCGCCATGAACTTGGCGTAGCAGGGCCCCCCAAGTATGGCGTGGTACGCGCCCCTGAACCCCACTACCTCGAAGGTGAGTGTCTCCTTGCGGTAGTTGTCCGGCGTGCCGAACCAGACTAGCAGGTCGATCTGCCCGAGGGGCTGGACGTGCTTGCCCGGTGCGACGCCATGGAGCGGTGTCGTGCTGGGCCGCAGCTGGTCCAACCCGATCCCCAGCAAGCGCAGCGTGTGCGCGTAGAGGATGTTGAGGCCGCCGCCTCCGTCCATCGGGGACCTTCGAGAACCGCGCGTTCCCGTTGACCGGGTCGACCACCGGCGGCACCGACCCGGTTAGGGATGCGGTTAGGGTGATCCTCGCGGCTGAACGTGATGGCGTCCTCCGACCAGTCGAGGAAGGAGAGAGACGCCTTATCTGCGGCGAGGACCTCGTGCCACTCCCGCTTGCGCTGGCGGCTGGACATGTCGACGATTGGCCCCCGAAGATGAGGAAGACATTTTCCACGGCGGGGAAGCCGCCGGCATCGCCGTCACCCCCGTCCTTCTTGGCCTCGCCGTCCTTCGCGACGGCGCGGCCGTAGAACCGCTTGAGCATGTCGCACTGCTCGAGGGTGTGGTTGACCAGCGTTTTGTGGTAGGGACATGGCTTATTCATCATGTCGTTGAAAACCCCAGGGCCTCGAGGGGCCGGTTGAGGGCCCCGTCGAGCTGGGTCAAGAGCAAGAGCTTCACCGTCATCGTCGTCGTGCCCCTGCTCGCGCGCCTCGCGGTGCGGCTTCTTTCCCTTCTTGCCCCGCTTGTTCTTTTGGCGGGGCTCCTTGGACTTGCTGCCCTCTGCGGGCGCGTCGTCCACGCTCTTGCCCTTCTTGCCGTCGAAGATCGCCCCACCACCTCTTCGCCCAAGGAAAAGCTGGTGGCGATGTCAAACAACTCGTTCGAATCAGCCGGTGGGCTGCGCCCGAGTTCGCGCACAAGGTCCCGGCATGTGGTGCCCTCGAGGAAGGCGTGCACGATCTTGGACTGGGCCACGCTAGGGAGCTCCGTGCAGCGCTTGGAAAAGTGTCGTATGAAGTCCCGGAGTGACTCGCCGAGCTTCTGGGTGCACGCGCGCAGGTCCCAGGAGTTCCCAGGGCGCACGTACGTGCCCTGGAAGTTCCCCACAAACGTGCGGACTAGATCGTCCTAGTTGTGGATCTGGCTAGCCGGCAGGTGCTCGAGCCACGTCCGCGCCGAGTCGGCGAGGTGCAGGGGGAGTGTTGACGCAGAATCCGCACCTAGTGCCAAGCACACAGCAAGCCGAACAAGCTGGCTTCACACGCGAAGAGGTCACAAGACGTGCTAGTCAATTTTTCCCTGAAAATTAACAAAAAGACAAAGTAGTTAAATTCCAAAGCTTGGAACTTGCCGGGTGGTACCAGACAGTTCCATATTTGCGGCTATAGAGCCAAATGGGATGACATATAGCTATAGAAAGCTATCTGCCAGCAAACTGAAGCTATTCGGGAGCTATAAAGAGGAAAAAGTAACATAGCCGAATAGATGATGTAAGCATGACGACGAATCGGTCTTTATCTGGACAAAGATGCATGTGCGCGAAACCATGACCGATCCCCATGGTGATCAACATTAGATAATAAATGAAGTAAAAGCGCAAGCATAAATATGTAATAAACAAGCATGCATAGATCCAAAGCACTAGTCTACCGCATGTCTAGGTACTTTAAAACCCGTCGGGTACGACACCAAGCGAATCTATCCACCGCATGATACAACTTGCTTGGGATCGTGCCACCTTCCACAAATAGATCTATCCACCGCATGATACAATCTAAATATGGAAAGCTAAAAGCATACATTATTTAAAGCATACATTACGCACGTGTTTTACTCGTGAAGAACATAACCGAATACGGCTGAACAGCCGATTCGGGGTCCATGAAGAAGGAACGAACATTACCAAGTGAAATAAATCAATCAGATTGATCTGAAATCTAATCCATCGGATGACTAGCTCCAGAGCAACCCAAAAACCTGCATCTACCGCGTGATACCCGCTTCTTTCAAGATTTATACAAACTTTGGCAAGCTTGAACCCGCAACACGTAACAACCTAGATCGATTCGGTTTCGGCTATCAAAGAGCATGTGATTCACGTGTTAAATTAGCCAAAGAAACGAACTTGACTCGCATAAGGATCACCAAAAGGTATAAAACCGATCCAAACCCATCTAGATTGGGCAAAAGGTGTTACATGAATTTAAACATAAAGCAAAACTCAAAGTAACACGGGGTAACTTAATAAATCTATTGAATCTTGCCAAAATTCAATAGAGCCGATAACTAGCTTCAAGCTAGATCTTAGCCTACCGCATGGCTCATGACCTAACAAGAAACCCTCTTGAACCAAGCTTGAATCTCTTGCATGACACTAAGCATGGTAACAAGACTACTTGCATCGATCTAAATCCACCGCATGATACTAGATATGATACAAGGTTGCCGGTACTCACGGAGGTCGACGGATCGATGAACCCTCTCGAAGAACTCGACGACACGACAAATGGACTCTAGGGTTTGGCGTAAAGCCGGTTTGTATTGAGAATGATTACGTATATCTGTTACATACATTCAGGGTTCATATTTATACCCTGCCAAGCACAACCTCGAATGGATTTGATACCTAAATTATCTTTAAGCTTGATCGCTTATCCATCCATTCGTCCTCCCTGCTTGAGCCACGTCACCGTACAATCCCGCAAAATCAGCTCAACTGTTCCCTTGCCGAACAGAAGCAGATAGCCGACCGCGGATTTTTCTGCCGAATGCATCTGAAGAAACCTTCCTTCCGCCGGACGGATTTCTCACCGAGCTGGACCCACAAGTCGACTCCTTACCGAATTTTGGTGTTAACACATGCCCCTTCAATTACGGGATAAAAGTGATTTTATTCCGGAATTGACTCCAGCCACCAATGTCTTCAAATCGAATCTGTTCAACACCTGTTCTCTCTCTTCGCAATCCGCCGGAATCCTCGTCTAGATCCAAACCCTAGATCCCCTTGTTTTGAGCTCGAATCCCCAATGGCGGCTCAAAATCAAGCTGCTCAGGTAAATTCCTCTACCATAAGCTTCATTCGGCATTTAGGTTTTCAATTTTTACCTGAGATTCCTTTTCATCTGGTGACTTGGGGTTCCCCTTCATGATAATTGGATGAAGGGAAGAGCCGGGTGTTCAGGTCAACACCAACAATCTAGTGCATGTGCAGTTGCAGCCACATTTGTACAAACCACCAAGGGCCATTGACACATGCTATCCTCTGGCTAGTGTACATTTGGGTGACAGTTTGATGAAGCATATGGTATACACTACCCAGGAGGTATTTCCCAAGAGGAAAGCGATTACCATTGGCTAGATGTGAAGCCATTGCAATGTGATTCAGGGTAGGCTCATTGGCTTTACCACAGAAGATGAACCTGCACAACCACATGTTCAGGAATGCCCTGTATTCGACTTCACCAAGGGGGCCATCCTTCATATGGTTCAGGATATAATTTTTGTATCCGCTCCCTGGTTTCACCCCTGTTTGTCTTGTGGAACCTTTGAAATCCCAGGGACGAACAGATCCTGTTATGTCAAGGCCGGCAATCATGTACACATTGGCCAGAGTTGGGGACATTGGGCCGTGACCAAAAAGGAAGGCGTTGACGCCATTTGACCAGAAGTGGCAAGCCGCTATCAAGAGGTCTTCGTTTTTTGGGGTCTCGGCCAAGGACAACTCCAAGCATTGAGTAATGTGGAGGGTATCCCAGTTTTGGGTCTTGGCACTCTTATCCACAAGAATTCTTTGATACCAATTTCTCCAGCCTGCAATTGGGGGCAAGGGCCAGTTCTTGAAAGCATCCTGCCACTGAGGGGGCTTGGTTAGAGCCGCTTTGAAGGGGATCCTCTGGGATTCAGCTGCGATAAGTTCGCGAGGATTAGAAGCTCCCACAGGACCAAGGAAGTAGGATCTTGAATTGGCCTCAGTACGGATTAAAAGCTCGGTGGAAAGCTCCTGAGGGAAAGCGGAGAAGAAATTTCAGGTAAAAATTGAAAATCTGAATGCCGAATGAAGCTTATGGTGGAGGACTTTACCCGAGCGGCTTGATTTTGAGCCACCATTGGGGATTTGAGCTCGGAAAAAGGGGATCTAGGGTCCGGATCTAGACGAAGATTCCGGCGGATTGCGAAGAGAGAGAACAAAGGTGTTGAACGATTCGATTTGAAGACGTTGGTGGCTAGAGTCAATTCCGAATAAAATCTCTTTTATCCCGTAATTGAAGGGGCATGTGTTAACACCAAAATTTGGTAAGGAGTCGACTTGTGGGTCCAACTCGGTGAGAAATCCGTCCGGCGGAAGGAAGGTTTCTTCAGATGCATTCAGCAGAAAAATCCGCGGTCGGCTATCTGCTTCCGTTCGGCAAGGAAACTGTTGAGCTGATTTTGCGGGATTATGTGGTGACGTGGCCCGAGCAGAAAGGACGAATGGATGGATAAGTGATCAAGCTTAGAGATAAATTAGGTATCAAATCCATTCGAGGTCGTGCTTGGCAGGGTATAAATATGAACCCTGAATGTATGTAACAGAGATACGAAATCATTCTCAATACAAACCGGCTTTACGCCAAACCCTAGAGTCCATTTGTCGTGTCGTCGAGTTCTTCGAGAGGGTTCATCGATCCGTCGACCTCCGTGAGTACTGGCAACCTTGTATCATATCTAGTATCATGCGGTGGATTTAGATCTGATGCAAGTAGTCTTGTTACCATGCTTAGTGTCATGCGGTAGATTCAAGCTTGGTTCAAGAGGGTTTCTTGTTAGGTCATGAGCCATGCGGTAGGCTAAGATCTAGCTTGAAGCTAGTTATCGGCTCTATTGAATTTTGGCAAGATTCAATAGATTTATTAAGTTACCCCGTGTTACTTTGAGTTTTGCTTTATGTTTAAATTCATGTAACACCTTTTGCCCAATCTAGATGGGTTTGGATCGGTTTTATACCTTTTGGTGATCCTTATGCGAGTCAAGTTCGTTTCTTTGGCTAATTTAACACGTGAATCACATGCTCTTTGATAGCCGAAACCGAATCGATCTAGGTTGTTACGTGTTGCGGGTTCAAGCTTGCCAAAGTTTGTATAAATCTTGAAAGAACTGGGTATCACGCGGTAGATGCAGGTTTTTGGGTTGCTCTGGAGCTAGTCATCCGATGGATTAGATTTCAGATCAATCTGATTGATTTATTTCACTTGGTAATGTTCGTTCCTTCTTCATGGACCCCGAATCGGCTGTTCAGCCGTATTCGGTTATGTTCTTCACGAGTAAAACACGTGCGTAATGTATGCTTTAAATAATGTATGCTTTTAGCTTTCCATATTTAGATTGTATCATGCGGTGGATAGATCTATTTGTGGAAGGTGGCACGATCCCAAGCAAGTTGTATCATGCGGTGGATAGGTTCGCTTGGTGTCGTACCCGACGGGTTCTTAAGTACCTAGACATGCGGTAGACTAGTGCTTTGGGCCTATGCATGCTTGTTTATTACATATTTATGTTCGTACGTTTATTTCATTTATTATTTAATGTTGATCACCACGGGGATCGGTCGCGATCTTGTGCACGTGCATCTTTGTCCAAACAAAGATCGATCGCCGTCATGCTTGCGTCACCCATTCGGCTATGTTACTTTTTCCTTTTAAAGCTCCCGAATGGTTTCGGTTCTTTGTGCGTATAGCTTTCTATAGCTATATGTCATCCCATTTGGCTTTATAGCCGTAAATATGGAACTGTCTGGTACCACCCGGCAAGTTCCAAGCTTTGGTATTTAACTACTTTGTCTTTTGTTAATTTTCAGGGAAAATTGACTGGCACGTCTTGTGATTCTCTGCAGGTGTGAAGCCAGCTTGTTCGGCTTGCTGTGTGCTTGGCGCTAGGTGCACATTTTGCGTCAACAAGTTTTGCGAGAAGTTCTTTCCAATTAGCAAAGTTCAACATCTAAGGAGGCAAGTGATCAACTTTATGCAAGGAGAAGAGGAAGGGATAGACCAAGCCTGGGATAGGTTTAATTGGTTGATCGAACAAGGACCAAAACTCGGCTTCACCGGTGACGTACTCTTGCATACATTTTTCTTTTCCCTAACCCCTAGTTGCATGCAACACGTCGAAATGTGTGCAAGTGGGGATCTCATGGAGAAAACACTCACGGAAGCTGCCCAACTTCTACAAAAAGTTAGTAAAGTGGCTGCCATGCGAAGAGATTGGGAAACAAGACTTGCGGAAGAGCCGGAATATAATTCGAGGAAGAAGAAGTGTGCTGATTTTTTAAAGAGGCAACCCTAGAAGTCACAAAAGAGGAACCAATCGCGGAAAAGCTTAGAGAAGAACACATCAAGTCAAGAACTACCCCGAGCGTCGACTTCGCCGTACCAAATGAGACGAACAAGAGAAGCATGTCAAGCGCGAAGCCACTAAGGGAGTTCGAACCAATGGATTGGGTTCCTATCGATTACGGAGAAGTATTCGACAAGAGAAGACCGTTCCCTAATCAAAAGGGAATGGCGAGAGCATTGGAAGTGGATTTCCCACCGGAGAAGAAAGCGGAGAATTCATACGACCTTGAAACCACCGGTGAGATTTTTCAAAAGCTCTTTGGAGATGATATAGTGGATCCGGAACACATAGCCGAGGTGAAGAGAAT
Organism: Cenchrus americanus; assembly: GCA_947561735.1. NCBI lineage: Eukaryota > Viridiplantae > Streptophyta > Magnoliopsida > Poales > Poaceae > Cenchrus > Cenchrus americanus. The sequence goes on along the minus strand of OX387245.1, from coordinate 4,292,739 downwards.
CATGGGGATCAAGCCCGAAGCATCACCATATGCTCGCCTTGCTGAAGTCTACGCGATAGGATCCGAAGAAGAAGAGAAGATGGCACCACACTTGAGTTGTGAGATCAACGGAGTTCAATGCAAAGCTTTATGCGACATTGGAGCCCAAGTAAGTGTCCTATCTTCTAATATTTACGATAAAGTTTAAGACCACAACCTAGACTTAGCTCCAACATCAACGAAATTAATTATGGGAGATGGTAGAACTATTAAACCTCTAGGTATTGCTTGCAACATGAAAGTAAAAATCTCTAGAAATTACATACCAACCGATTTCTTTGTTATTGATGCTTACCATAATAATCATGATCACATAATCTTAGGTAGGCCTTTTCTTAAGTTGGTTGATGTCGTGTTAGATGCCGGAGAAGGCAAAGTAACAATGAACCTTAATGGAACAAAGTACACATATAACTTTCTTCGTGCTTCTAAACACCTTACACCCTTTCCTCCCGAATATGAAGAAGTAGAAGAGATAGATAGTCTTTGTTTTGTTGAAACTCTTAGAGACCCGCTGCAAAGAGCGATGGAAAATCAAATTAGTGATCAACAAGATGAAGAACTAGAAGAAGCAACAAAAGTCTTAGAGCCACATGATGGAAGCGTGGAGGAAGGAAAATTCGAAGACATAGGAGAAATAAAACCCGAGGAGCCACAAGCGCCCGAGGTAGACCTTAAACCTTTACCCAAAGGATTAAAGTATGAATTTTTGGGCCCCGACAAAACTTATCCAGTCATTGTGAGCGACGAGTTGAGCCCCGAAGAAAATGAAGTGTTGCTGATTTTATTAAAAAAACATAGGAAGGTGATTGGATATTCGATTAATGATCTCAAAGGTATTAGCCCAGCCTTTTGCACTCATCGTATACCAATGGAAGACCAATGTAAGCCCGTAGTGGACCACCAAAGGAGGCTAACCCATGCCATGCGAGAAGTAGTAAAGAAAGAGGTTATCAAGTTACTTGATGCCGGAATCATCTACCCGGTTCCGCATAGCGAGTGGGTGAGCCCGGTACATTGTGTACCGAAGAAAGGAGGTTTGACCGTGGTGAAGAATGAGAAGAAGGAATTGATACCGCAAAGAAACGTGACCGGGTGGCGGATGTGTATCGATTATCGTAAGCTTAACAAAGCAATGAAGAAAGATCACTTCCCCCTACCGTTCATCGACGAGATGCTCGAGAGGTTAGCAAACCACGCTTATTTTTGCTTTCTTGATGGGTACTCAGGGTTCATGCAAATTCCCATTCACCCGGATGATCAACACAAAACGACATTTACATGCCCTTACGGAACGTTTGCATATAGAAGAATGCCCTTCGGTCTATGCAACGCTCCGGCCTCTTTTCAACATTGCATGATGGCCGTATTTTCGGAATTCATCGAAGAAATTGTTGAAGTGTTTATGGATGATTTTTCCGTTTACGGGAAGACATTCATGGATTGCTTGCAAACTTGGAAAAGGTCCTCACGAGGTGTGCGGAGGTGAATTTGGTGTTAAATTGGGAAAAGTGCCACTTCATGGTTAGGCAAGGCATAGTGCTCGGACATGTTATATCCGAGAGAGGAATTGAAGTGGACAAGGCTAAGGTAGAGACGGTTGAGCAACTCCCACCTCCTACGGATGTTAAGTCCTTAAGGAGCTTTCTAAGCCATGCCGGATTCTATATTAGATTTATTAAGGACTTCTCAAAGATCACTAAGCCTTTAACGCATCTTCTTCAAAATGATGTGGCTTTCGACTTTGATGAGAAGTGCCTAGCGGCATTCCGGGCCTTGAAAAGTGCGTTGGTGAGTGCTCCCATCATCCAACCTCCGGATTAGAGCCAACCTTTCGAGATCATGTGTGACGCAAGTGACTACGCCGTAGGCGCGGTTTTGGGTCAAAGAAAGGAAGGTCGAGTTCACGCCATTTACTATGCTAGTAGGACTCTTAGTGGGGCGCAATTAAATTATGCCACTACGGAAAAAGAGTTACTAGCGGTGGTATTCACTTTTGAAAAAATCAGATCTTACATCGTGAACTCGAAAGTCATTGTTTACACCGATCACGCAACCATCAAGTATCTCTTGGCTAAGAAGGAAGCTAAACCACGTTTGATTCGTTGGATCCTTCTTCTCCAAGAATTTGATGTTGAAATTCGTGATAAAAGGGGGTGGAAAATGTTGTGGCTGATCATTTGTCTAGGATGAATCGTGGACAAGATGACAAAGAGCCCATAGAAGATAAGATGAGAGATGACCACCTCTATAGAGTGCTTGATAAAGACACATGGATGATCGATATCATTCGAGCAATTCGAAAGATGCCCCTCGATCATCTAGATAAAAACACTCAAAAGAAGATAATCTCCGAAAGTAGGAAATACTTTTGGGATGCACCATACCTCTTCAAACTTGGCAATGATGGACTAATGAGAAGATGTGTGCCAAGAGAAGAAAGGGTAGAGATTTTGAGAAAGTGTCACTCGGCGGAGTACGGTGGACACTATAGCCATTTTCGAACCCAAGCAAAGGTATGGTCGAGCGGATTCTATTGGCCAGAGATGCATGAAGATACTAAAAGATATGTTGCATCATGCCCCGAATGCCAAAGAACCGGAAACATCTCTCGGAGAAATTCTATGCCTTTGAAATACAACCTACAAATCGACATATTCGATGTATGGGGTATAGACTTCATGGGGCCTTTTAAAAAACTCATTTGGATTTGAGTATATCCTAGTCATGGTTGATTATGTATCCAAGTGGGTAGAGGCTATACCATGTCGTAAAGCTTCCACGGAGGAGTCCATTACTATGATCAAGAACGTGATTTTTCCCCGTTTTGGTACACCGAGAATCTTGATAAGTGATGGAGGAACTCACTTCACCGGGAAGAATTTCAAAAAGTGTGTCCAAGTTGGGAATTGAACATAGGGTCTCTACGGCCTATCACCCACAAACCAACGGACAAGCGAAAACGTCGAATAGGCAATTAAAAAGCATCCTCAACAAAACCATAGAGAAGGGAGGCAAAGATTGGTCAAAAAAATTAGACGGAGCTTTATGGGCTTATCGAACGGCATTCAAAACACCGATAGGTATGACCCCTTACCAATTCGTCTATGGAAAAGCTTGCCACCTTCCGGTTGAGTTGGAACATAAAGCCTATTGGGCGATTAAAGAGATGAACCTCGATCTCGATGCCGCGGTGGTGAAACGAAATAAGCGAGCTGGAGGAGTTGAGGTTGAAAGCATATGAAAATGCAAGCATATACAAAGAGAGGATCAAAAGTTGGTATGATAAAAGATTGAAAAAGAAAGAGTTTAAAGAAGGAGATAAGGTCCTCCTCTACAATTCGAGGTTTAAAACCTTCGGAAAGGGGAAATTGCAAAGCAAGTGGGACGGACCTTATGTTGTGCATTCGGTGTTCTCCAACGGAGCGGTAACCATTATGGATATAAACGGCGATCAATATATGGTAAATGGTCAGCGGCTTAAGGTTTACTACGAACCCGACATCGTGCCCCTTCACCATGTTGACGTCTTCACCATGGAAGAAGAGCCCGAACGTCCGTCCTAGGACGAAAAACAAGGCATCAACTTTTGTAAATAGTTTTTCTTTTAGTTTTCTGGAGTTTCTCGCGAAGATTTACTGGGCCAACTTTTTCGCATGGGCTAAGGAGGTGAAAAAAGGGCGGTGCACGAAAAACTGGACTGACCCGGCCCCCGAGACAGGGTGGGCCGGCCGACCCGTGCCGACCGGCCCCGGGAGGGTCCCGGCGGCCGTCGTCCCCGATTTTTGCCCGAATTGCTCCTTTTCGACTTCCTTCTTTGGTCAGAAAATTTTAAAGGAAGTTCAAAAAAAGGAAAATAAGGTTCCCAAGGCTTTTCTCTCAGGACTATTTACTTGGCCGAATTGGGAGCTCGAGGATCAAACCTTTCAAGCAATATTTTGCATCCTTGCAGCAGCATTTGTGCCCCAAGAAGCTTAGAGTTGAAGCACCAAGCCAAGAAGCCATCGATGGAGGAGGCGAAGCGATGCGAGCTCAAGATCAAGAGGACCGCCCGCATCCGCTGCGGAGGGCGTGTCCCGACCGGAGCTCTCGCACCTCGCAACTCCACCGAGAAGGAGAACATCCCTTCTCCCGTTCGAAGATCGGCACGCATCCGTGGTATGAAGCGTAGAGATTACAAGGAAGCGTCGCCCGAGCCTAAGGACTACGGGGGTAGCGACTACTCTGATGATCGCAGCCCGAGCTCGTGGGCGGCTGCCGGAAGAGATGATGACGATTTGGATGAGCAGCCCAAAGAGAGGACTCCCGAAGGCCCCAACGGCGACGGTAACGATGGCAACGAGAGCGGCAACAACAATGGAGGTGGCGACGACGGCGGTGACGACGGTGAGACAATGGCGATGAAGACCCCTTCGGATTGCATCCGATGTGTTGTCGAACTTGCCGTCAATCCATCGGGGATCTCTACACGTCGGTCGATGAATGTCTCCAAGCCATGGAAGCGATGAAGCATCGTATGGAGGATTTGGAGCACGTAGTTGAAGACAACTACAAGTTCCTTAACCGTAACGTGCGCAAACTTTTTGGCATGGTTGGAAACATGAGAAGCAAGTGGTGCAATACTTGCTTGAAGTATCACTAGATCTAGTTTTCCCCTTAGGAATTTTGTAAGATACGACGAGGACGTCGTATGTTTTAAGCGTGGGGGAGAGCTAGCTCGCTAGCCTTAGCTTTTGAACTTCATGTTTAGGTTCGGTTTAATCTTCGTCTGAGAGTCTTAGCGTTTTTATGAGTCTTAGTGTTTTAATGAGTCTTTAGTTTTTGAGTGTGTTTTTAAATTTTTGCAAGTTAGAAAGTGTCTTAAATTAGTGTTGAGTCAAAGAAAATCAAATAAAAAGAGTCTTTATATATTTTTTGTGTCTTGTGTGATGCTCGTCTTTATTCACTTGTTTGTTTATCTTTGATTCTTGGTATATGAACATAAGTGTGTGGTTTGAAAAATGTTTACCGTGGTGCTTAGTGGAATTGCTACTACTTAAAGTATCCATACCACACTTCGATCTTGAGCTTCACATTTTAGTTGTGCTGCGTTCAATGCTAAAAGTTGGAGGATTTCAGTTCTGAAAATTACATTAAAACCCTGGTAATAAAGGTTAGCAAAACCTCTTTTTCCAAGTTGAGAGTAAGAAAAAAGTTCTATACAAAGCCAATTTATTTTTTACTCCACCATAAGTGTGATTAGCACGATGAGTTGGGCTAGGATCCTTCTCTCTTGGGAGTTTTAATTTCGAGCAATGATCATGTTCTTGTGCTTATTTTTTATTGCTAGCCTCGTCATTCATTCGGTCACGATACTTTCACCTTGGAAGTCCCGTGCATCGCCGAATTCCATACCCAACCCTATACATCTCTTTTGTACATCGTATTCCTTGAACACAACCTATTTTCAAAGTTTCGTCTCGTCTCTAGCATGACTTATTTAAAATTTCAGATTGTATGCATGCGAGAAAAGAGAGAATTGAAAGCTTTGAAAAGTTGTCAAGAGAGAGAAAAATAAAGAGAAAAAGTATGAGTATGGAAAAGAAAGAAAGAAAGAAAGAAGAAGAAATAATATGTGAATGAAAGAAAAAAATAGAGAAAAGAGGAGGTAGCAATAAAGATATGAGAGGGATGAATCAAGTGAAAGAAAAGAAAAATAAAGTGTAAGGAAGGATGTCACATTGATTGTGAGACGAAACTTTTACTCTTTTTCCAACCATGTGCAATCCGACAACGAGGACGTCATCGGTGCCTTGTAGTCACAATTTTCTTTTGCCCTTGCACATGTCCACCATTCTAAATCTTCTCATCCTTGATATCCCTACATATGGTTAATTCTCATGATCATTGGCTTTGAAAGGTAAACAATCATTAGAGGAAGTTCTTAGTTTGACAACATTTGTGTTAATTGCACTAGCCCTACCTATAGCTCCACTTTACATGATATATGAGAGATTAATGGGAGGTGAGAGTTTTATAAAATTTGGTTAGGATAGCCACTTCATATGAGTGACTTGAGAGAGCTTGGAGAAAGGTTTTTGTCTAATACTTGTTGCAGGAATTTTTGTTTTGAAAATCATAAAAACCCTCCGATGGAAGCAAAGAAGTAAGCATGGTTGAGATTGAAAGCTTCGAGTGAAGAGTTTGAGTTGTGGGGTAAAACTTGACGTGGTAAAAATTCTAAACGCCCATGTTTATATTTGATTATCATTACTTTGTGTTTATGTATTAAAGATGAAGGGATTGACTAACTTGTGAAGAAGGATTAGCAATTCATGATTACAACACTTTGGACGAAGTTCTTTTACGAGCACTTGCTCGAGGACGAGCAAGAGCTAAGCGTGGGGGAGATGTTGACGGTGTATTTTGGTGCACCTAGCATGTTCATTACACTTTGGTTTGGATTTGATTATGGAACTAACCAGCCACTAGGCGCACTAATCATATAACAAGTTCATCTTTGTGCATGCATTTGGAAGTGTTGTGTTTATGTAGGAAAACATGGACATAAAGGACGGATTCGCAACAAGTTCAAAGGAGCATTTACGGAGTCTTGTTCGTGTTCATGAGCTTGATGAAATCACTTCCAATGGTGGCAAGGACCGAAGTGTTACAAAGGAACACCCCCGAGGATTGAAGTGTAAAAGACCGAACTTCATGCAAAGAGAATCTCCATCTTGGACGCGAGGATAACATCGTCAAAATCATGCAAGTGGAGGGGGAAAAGTACATAAATGCATAAGGACCCACGGAGCGAAAGGGGCGACCGAACCGAGTCGAGGTGGGCCCAGGCCGGTCGGCCCAGGCCGGCCGGCCCAGCCCACTTCGGTGGCCGGTTCGGTCCCGCTTTCCTTGTACCCGAAGGATCTTCAACCCTAAAAGCCCCGAGGCGCCGCCAACACTGAGGGGGAGAGTCATTCGCACCAGGAGGCCATCCACAAGCTAGAGAGAGAGGAGGAGGATCTCCGGAGGGAGATCAACCACCTCGAAGGAAGCACCCTCTCGTGGAGAAGAAGGAAGACACTGTTGGAAGGGAAACCATGATCAACGGTGCCATGATCAGCACTTTGATGGGGTAATCTTCTTATTCGTCCATGGGTTGTAATCGACCTTGAGATGTAATCGCACTTTGTCGGATTATCTATCTATCATCTTGTGTTGAATATACTTTAATGCTTAAGGTTAGCTACCATGCCGTAAAGGGAGTAGAGCTCCAATGCTTCCTTGGATCCATTCAATACGCCGTGTCCATCAAAGGTCTAGTCATGAATACCTTCGCGTAGTGACAGTACGAGAGGAGGGAAAGGGCGAAACCGTGGTCACAACCCCCGATAGATTAGATTGGTTTTCATGTCTTTAAGCGATTGCATGCTCTAGTTTCGTAGACCCATGGGCGAGTGTCTCCTATCTTGATATCTTAATCGTTCTCTCTAGTGTAGTTTAGTTGTTTTCTAGTTTAATAGTAAGTTAGGGTTTTAGTAGCTAGTGTGTCGTTGTAGATTAAACGCTTGTAATCCCCTTGCTCCGCGGATTGACAAGAACCTTGGGAATCCCGTGGTGAAAAAGGTGTGGGGTGCGTACGCTTGTGGATCGTAGAGGGATACATATTTTATCCGTCAACACAGACGCGCGCGCCACGAGCTATGGCAGATGAATCGTCCGCCACACTCAAAACACTGTAGCGTGGCGAGGTCGGGTGTGGCGAGGCGGATTGTGGCCTGCAACCAAGCAGCCCCTTAGTCCCTTTTAGCTCCTCCATCCCCTACTAGCAAAGTTTAGCCTCAAGACTAATTTTAGCCTCACTTTAACCTCACCTGTTTGGAAGTTTAGCTCCAGCTAGAGGCTAATTTTAGTCAAGCTAATTTTAGTCCCTATGATCCAAACATGTTCTCACCTGTTTGGAAGTTTAGCTCTTGCTAGAGACTAATTATAGTCAGACTAATTTTAGCCCTTATGATCCAAACATGCTCTTAATCTTTTGTTGCTGATGCTCTCAACGCCAGTTTTTTCCTCATCCTCACCGCATCGTACGTAGTGGGTCACACGCAACATGAAAAGTTGTGTTATCGGCTTATGTTGGGTTTATCGACATGCTTTTATATCTCCTCGTTACTCTTTCTTCCACGTAGGATGAAATGTGACCTAGAATCACTATGAAGAGAATAACAACACCCATTGTGGGTGCCCTTAAATAGCTTAACAACTAAGCAAAATGGTAATATGACAGCTTAATTAGTGAGGAAAGATAGCACAAACCGTAGAAATGATTTCCTCCTAGAGAAACCGTGTCTACTCTGGACCCAATACACAAGAAATCATGAATTTGTTATTGAGAAGAAATCATTAATTTCTATAGCACTACTGGAAACAGGTCCTTTGCCGAGTGCCCGAAACCGTCGGCAAAGACGTAGAAACCGTCGGCAAAGGCTTTGCCGACGGCCGCACTCGGCACCGTACTCCCGGAAAATTTTTTCTCGGCCAAGGATCTTTGCCGAGAGCCTGGGGTCCAGACCCTCGGCAAAGTCTCTGCCGAGAGCCCACGGCGGGGCGTCGGAGGAAAAAAAGTAACCGTTACGAACGACGGATTTTCAAATCCTCTTTGCCGACGGCCGGACTCTAGGCCATCGGCACGGAGGTTTAGGTTTTTTAAAAAAACCAAACTACGCCGACGGCTCACCCCAGGCCGTCGGCAAACATGTAATCTTTGCCGATGGCCAACTCTCGGCAAGGCTGGGAGACCAGGATCGGGTGCTCCCAGCTGTGCCGAGTGCCCTATGCAAGTACGCTCGGCACAGCTGGGAACACCCGAGAAGGGGTTAGTTTTCCCAGGTGTGCCGAGCGTACTGGCACAAAACCCTCGGCAAAGACGGCTTTGCCGACGGCGGCTCTCGGCAAAGCAGTCATCCTTTGTTTATTTTTTTTTTTGCTTCCAAATTGCAACCAAATGCATATCCCCTGCAAACACACATATATCACCTGCAAACACACATGCGGCGACATATCACATATATATCACATCCACAAGTTCACACATCACAATAGTTCACACATCCACAAGTTCACACATCCACACAAGTCCACAAATCCACATAACATCCACAAGTCCATCGAAACAAGTCCATGGTAGATCCACAGGCCTACGGTGACTGCTCGGGCGGCGGGAAGGGTGTGAAAGCTGGCATCTGAGTGACGGGCGAGTGGTGGACTTGATCGCCACTTGGAGCCTGCTGATTTGAACCCGCCGAGAAAGGCTGCACAAAGGAGACAAGATTGCAAGTGTTAGATATGATTAGCCACAAAACCAGAAAGTCTTTGGTATCATACTCACAGGACTACCGAGAACTTGCGGCGTAGGAGACACCTGTGGAGCGATCGGAGTGATAGGAGCTAGGAGCCCTGGTGGTAGAGCCATACCACCTGACGTCGCCAGGAACCTAGTAAGTTCCTCGAACTTACTCGCCATTGCCCGCCGCCGAGCCCGCTCTGTGCTAGCCGCTCTCGCTAGCCGCCGACGTAGACTCCGCTCCTCTCGCTAGCTCGACCTAGAACATTTAACTTAAATGTTTCGATAATGCAAATCTAAGAATGTGTTTCAACATTAATATACCATGTTTAGTGGATAGTGCATACCTCAAGGACGTTCAACCGGCCAATCCCCACGCTCGGCCGTGCCCGTATCTGGGGGTCAGACTCCGTCCTCCGTGCCGGACGTCGGAAAGTCTCAAGCCGGAACCGTCGATGATGCCATTGCCAATCCACAACCTCCCGTGCTTCTTTCCTCCACCCAAGGCCATGACTATGTCCGTATCAATGTCATGCTCGCTCGGGTTGTAGTCTTCCCCGTACTTGTGCTTACATGCCTCTGTGTACTCAGCAATGCGGCGGCCGAAAGACGGGTTCTTTGTATGCCTCGGCCCGTCGCTCACGGCTCGTAGGACACATCGGACGTCTCCTTGGCCTTGTGTGCCATGCACAAGGCATCGAAGTCCGAGCATTACCTTCCGGATGTGCCTTTTGCTGCAAGAAAAGCAGGACGAAGATTAGTGTGATGAAACAAGTTTGAGCCTTTGCCGACTTAGAAAGAAAGGCGTACCCATAGCTCCTTGTACTCTGGAAGGCTCCGCTGCCTTGGTGGTGTGATGGGCCCTCCATCATCAAACGTCGCTCTCGTGCAGCGTCGTGCGCCTGCTGGTACTCCTCCATGAACCACTTGTTCACCTCCATTGCCCACGCGTCGGCCTTGGCGCGGCTCCACCTGGGACAAACCTGCACATCACGAGGTAATTGATACATGAGAAGATCAAACATAACATAAGTAATATCAAAACATAGCTTCACTTGAAGTACCTCAATGAACTGCTCACGGGTCAACATTGTCCTTCTGGCTTCTTCCTTGCTTATCTTTTGACCAAGCACCAACTCGTAGTAGGTTAGGACGGCTGGTGCTTTACCTCGTGATGCATATCCGTGACACGCTTCTTGCAAGAGTTCCTCGGGCACATGTCCGCTCTCTCCTCTCCTCCATCCTCACATCGAAGAAGGTGCGCATACAAATACGATGTCAAAATCATTTTGTTAAGATTGAGTGGAACGAATGTGATGTAATGAGAAACTTTGTGATTTGCTAGAGTTACCCAGAACGTCCTCAGCACGCGCTCTGCCGTGTGGGTGAACTCTCGGTCTTCACCCTGGTAGTAGTGGCCCCACGTGTAGGCTGGCTCAGTCGCCGTGGTACGTGACAATGCGGGGGTAGTGCGCCTACGAGAGAAGCCCGACAATGCCGTTGGGCTTGCGGGCGTCGCCACCCGACACAACGAGCCAGTTCCTGCACATGTCGAACAAAATATTAGTGACTCGATAATCAAAATGAAGTTAGGCATCAAAATGAAGTTAGGCATCTAAATTTACTTACATTCGGCCTTGGGGCGAATGATCGGGCGGTTCCGAGGGAGCGGGGCCGAGGGAGTCGTGCGGGGCCTCGCAAGTAGACCTTGGCCGCCGTAGCGGCCTCCCCCGAGGAACCCGCACCCGAGGCGCCGGGTCCTCGGTCTCCCGGCACCGTCGGTCGGCTCCTCTACCTCGTCGTCGGCCTCCGTCGGCTCGACGGTGGCCCCCCGGCCCTCCCCGGTCCTCCTCTCCGACCCCTCCGCCTCGTCCACCGCCCCCGTGAGGCGCGCGTAAAAGGTGGACAAGGGCACCGATGTCGGCCCTCGTCTACCTCCACCTCTCGGTACCGGTCGTCGTCCTCCGCGACGGCCGCCCCCGCCATCTTTTTCAGTCACCTGTGATCAACATATAAACAAAACATAATTAGTATGACATGCATAATAATAATGAGACATGCATAACAATAATGAAAACACAAATACGAAAGAACATAGTATTACATGTATTAAAAGTAGTCCGGATCATCGTGGGGATTAGGCGGTATGTCCGTACGCTCGTCATCACTTGTCAAAATTATCCAGATAATGAAGATAATCTGACGGCTCTAAGTTTCCTTCATGTTCCATGTCCAATCGCTCAAGCATTTGTAAGTCCTTTGGGTCATACACCTCATCTTCATCCTCATTGCGTTCGACCAATTCATTGTCTACTTCCGTTACTATAGGTGTAGTTAGGTCTATCACAAAGCTCCCAATCAGCCCCTCTTCTTGATAGAATTCTCCTTCATATGTGTTTGTGGTACTTCTATTGGGTCGACTCTCTTCGTAGCTCGTCGTGTGGAAACGAAATCCGTTGACATCATAACCGGTAAATGACCTAACCCTTAGGTCACAGCCACATGCAACAGCACACAACTCACTAGAGATGGACACATCGGTTTGGGCCTTTCTCCTGAACCATGAAATGAAATCGGGCCGTTGTTGGCCCGCACCTTGCGAAATAAGGTTATCAACTTTGTGTGGCTGCGGCAACCTCGATGCGATCCGGAACTCACGGAGGAATTCTTGTTTGTAAGGTTCAACCTCCGGCGAGTTGAGCGGCACATATAGCATGATGCTACGCCACTCTTCATTGGTGAGTTGCTTGGTGGTACATGCACTCGCGCTTCCGAATTGTCCTTGGAAAAGACCGAGTTTGGATTGATTATCCGCAACATTGTAACGAGGGGGGTGATCATGCACGCTAGGAAGGTTCTCTTTATAGTACTTTTACGTGAAGTTTGACACCTCCTCCACAATGTATGCCTCTGCAAGCTCGAAGCCTCGATTCCCGGCTTTATTTGTACATTTTTTGCGTACGAGCTTCGAGTTCTCTCAATTGGGTAGCACCAATGGTACGCACGAGCCCACCCATGCGTACCTCGTATGGAAGGTGCACAATCATATGCTTTGCATTGGCAAGAAGAATCCGAGGTGGAAAGATTTTCTCCAACTTACATAGTAACACGGGGGCCGCTTTCTCCAACTCTCTACATACGGTCGAGATATCTCCTTCGCACATAGGTGCGGGAAGAAATAGCTCAACTCTGCCGCACTTGCCATATATTCTGCGGGACAAAGCCTCGAACCATCGTGGGAAGAGGCCGCTCGATCCATACATGGTAGTCATGACTCTTCATGCCATTTACTCGCATAGTAGTTAAATTTACTCCCCTCTTCACATTATGTGCATACCCATCTGGAAACCTAAGCGTCTTCATCCATTTAAGAACTTCCCTCCTTTGTTCAATGGACAATACATAATCGGCCTTGGGTCTTCTCCATTTCTTGTGGTCTTACGGAGGCCTCATCTCTAGCTTAGGTCTATCACATAGTGTTGCAATGTCCACTGCGGCCTTAGGATTATCCTTAGACTTTTCGGTGTCCATCGGTGTGCAAAAAAGTGCCTCTGCGATATTCTTCTCGGTGTGCATAACGTCAATGTGATGTGGCACAAGAAGGTCATCATGATAGGGGGGCCGTTGTAAGCCCGATTTAAGGCTCCACATATCTTGCTCACCATACCCCACATAACGACCATCTCCTTCATTGGCCACAAGAGCCTCTACACGAGCACGAACCTCGGCACCGGTCGGCATACGCGGTCGAGGTTGTGTCACTACAACACCTTTTCGAAGTTCTTCTTATCTTGTACGAATGGATGGTCAAGAGGTAGGAAGCCGACGATGTTGGTCGAACGATGAATACTTAGCACCCTTCGCAACCGAGATGAACCTCAAATGTTCCTTGCATATTGGGCACGGGAACTTTCCATGAACACACCGGTGAGAACAACCCATACGCCGGAAGTCATGAATAGAGTATTGGTACCAAACATACATCTTGAAGGATGACCTTTCGGCTCGGTCGTATGTCCATACACCTTCCTCCCGAGCACTAATCAATTCATCCCACAAAGGATCCATATACACACCCATATTACTCCCGGGTGTCCGGGGATTATTAAGGACATGAATATCGTGTCCCGTTGGAAGGCGACACCGGGGGAGATTCAAGGGTACAACGAACACGGGCCAACATGTGTAAGGGGCGGTACTCATTCCATAAGGATTGAACCCATCGGTTGCCGGCGCAAACCTGGAGATGTCCTTAGCACAAACCTAGACAATGTCTAGGAGATCTCCTGGGTTGTGCTCAGGTGAACGGAAACATGCACGAAATCATTCCAGGTTTTTACCACTGACTACACATGTGATATAACGACCACTCGTCACATTTCGTGATTTTTCGACTATATTTCCATTTTATATAATTTGAAAACGATTCGCGGGAAAGTGAGTGGACATGCGATCCGCCCAAAGATGTTTGAATTTTGGCACGTGGGCCTAGATTAGGACTAAACTCACACTAAAGAGCAAGAATATCATTTTTCCCGTCACATACATGCACTTTGTTTTGATGACTTGCAGTTCAAATTCGAAATATGCAGAGAAATTCAAAACAAAGACCAAAATACATAAAATATAGTAAAAATTTGTCAAAAATCATACCAAAATTGCAAATCAATCTCTAGGTCATGTACCTTTACCAAAGAAAAAACTCAAAGCAAAAACAAAAAGAAAAATATTTCTTTGTCGAGGGCCTGGTGGGGCCCTCGGCAAAGAACGGTGTGCCGAGCGCGGGCTGTCGGCACAGGCTCCTGTGTGCCGACGGCCGGGCCGGGCTCTCGGCAAAGGCCGGTCAGCGGGTTTTCAACGCGGTCAACGGGGGGCGGGTCTTTAACGAGGGATCACTCTTTGCCGACGGCCCCATTGATGCGGCCGTCGGCACGGTGTGCGACGATCAAATGTAACGGCCGTCCGTTCTTCTCCGACGGGCGGTTATGTCCCGAGAGCTAACCCTCGGCAAAGAGACCGTCTTGCCGAGGGTCATGCGGTGCCGACGGTATGGCCGTCGGCAAAGATGGTTGTGCCGTGCGTCAACCTGTCCCGACGGCGGCGCTCGGCACAGATCAACTCTGCCGAGTGCCCAACGAGAGGCCCTCAGCAAAGCCCTATACGCTCGGCAAAGCCTGAGTTTCCCGTAGTGTAGGGTTTTTTTTGAACTGCACTAATTTCTATAGGTTAATGCAACGCTCACGTGAAATTGGGAGTGAGAAAGAGAAAACGATTATTACTAAAAACACTAAAATAAAAATAACTTTTATAGATGGTATATTATGATATGGAAACAGTGTTAGTTTCCTCGGTTGTGAATGCGCCCTTGTGCTGCAGCCGACGGGATTCGATCGGCCAGGACGAAAAGCTTGCGCGTCCTATAAATGGATACGGAGTAACGCAGGAAGAGACCAGACCATTCGCGCACTGAGCCACCCCTTGGAGTTCTTGCCTCCGACGGTCGGTATGGCGGCGGCGGCGGCTTCTCGTGTTCTCGTCACGGTGACCATCCTCATCGCAGTCAGCTCGGTCCTTGGTGACGGCGGCGGCGGTAATTGTTTCACGAGGCTCTTCAGCTTCGGCGACTCCATAACCGACAACGGCAACTGGATGCGCTACGCGCGCTCGCCGGGCGCCGTGGCATGGCCGCCGTACGGGGAGACGTTCTTTCACCGCCCCAACGGCCGCTTCTGCGACGGCCGGATCATCATCGACCACATTGGTACGCGCGCGCCGCCGGACACCGCCGCGCTCCCCTCGCCGTACGTCACGCGCTTACTTGCACGGATGTGATGTTGTGTCTTGCAGCTGACGCGTTGGGGATACCGTTCCTGACGCCCTACCTCGCCGGCAACACATCCGAGGACTACGCGCACGGAGCCAACTTCGCCGTCGGCGGCGCTACGGCGCTCGGCCACGACTACTTCGCGGGGAAGAAGCTCGACGTCCGTTTCACGCCCTACTCACTCCATTGGCAGATGAATTGGCTCAAGAAAGTGCTTCGAATGCTTTCTCCAGAAGAACAAGGTGATCACGCTTGCTCTCACAGTAGTAAAGATGTGTTTTTAATTTAAAAAACGAGAAATACATCACCTGCACGATTGCACGAAGCAGTACCGAACAAGGTATATCGGGAATGTGATTATTTTGAAGAAAATTTGTAATCTGCAACGGACGCTTCGTTTCACATGTCTGAATTCTGAACTGACGACCTGAATTTTTGACTCGCCCACGGCTATCGACCGCTATCCAGGTCTAGAGTTGAGCGATCTGATGGCGAGCTCACTTTTCCTCGTCGGAGAGATCGGCGGGAACGACTATAACCAGGCCTTGTTCCAGGGCAGGTCCGTCGACGAGGTCAAGACCTACGTCCCCGACATCGTCGCCGGCATCAGCTCTGCAGTCACTGTACGTCGTGACCCCAACAGAACCACACAAAAATTCTCACAGGCATCAGCAAGTATGTAACCTAGTGTAATCCAGCAACAACTGATCCATCATCCACGTCCATGCCGATTTGCAGGGACTGATCGAGCTAGGCGCCAGGACAGTGGTTGTGCCCGGGAACTTCCCGATCGGGTGCAACCCCGGGTACCTGACCAAGTTCCAGACCAACGACACGGCGCAGTACGACTCCATGGGCTGCCTCCGGTGGCCCAACGACCTCGCCGAGCTCCACAACCGCGCGCTCAGGGCGGAGCTGGCCGAGCTCGGCCGGCGGCACTCCGGCGTTGCCGTCATCTACGCCGACTACTACGCCGCCGCCATGGACCTCGCCGCCGACCCCCGCAAGCACGGTACTCTGGTCCCTCGTGCATTCTTTCTTGGCTTCGCATCAGACCAGATCATCATCATATCCGTGGCGAAATGCTCGAACTTTAATTTCCCTCGATCTGATCGTCAGGGTTCGGCGGCGAGCCGCTGGTGTCGTGCTGCGGCGGCGGGGGGCCTTACAACACCAACCTGACGGTGCACTGCGGCATGAGGACGGCGACGACGTGCCGCGACCCCTACGCGGCGGTGTCGTGGGACGGGTTCCACTTCACGGACCACGCGTACAAGGTCATCGCCGACGGTGTGCTCCGGGGGCCGCACGCTGCGCCGCCCATACTGGCAAAATGCGGCGGCCGCCGGCCGTGACGCGTGCCCACCACCTCCGATCCCCTCCCAAGACATCACCGAGGCACCTCGCCTCACGTATGGAAAGTGTCACATCAGAGATCAGACGAACAATTTTATATTTTTATTCAGCATCTTATTCATTTCCCAGCGTGAGATGCACCATGGCAACAGTACGTACTGTTCAGAATTCCGAACGCAACTTTGCTCGATCCCAACCATCGGCATCTTCTCGGCCATGAACTTGTACATGGCCTCTAGGACCTCGTCGTAGTAGTCGACGTAGACGATGGAGACGTCCGGATGGTCTCGACGGAGCTCGCTGAGATTGGCTCTGAGGGGGTCGTTGTGGCAGCCGGCGTCGTTGTAGCCTTGGGGCGTCGCTGCCGCGGAATAGTAGGAGGAACCGCGGGACGCAGCCCAGTGGGAAGATGCCTGACACGTGATTCTCCCTCTGTGAATTTGCCTTTTGAACATCTTCTTCATAGGATCCCCTCCTGCAACCACTACTCCCTCTATACTCGTATGCACCACATCTATGTTCCACCCCTGTTGGTACTCTGCTTTCACTCTCGATAGGTGTAGGGCACGCTGCAATTGAGCCTCCTCATCTTCTTCACCAGGGTTGTTTTCCTCTGTTGCAGTCTTCTCTTGTCTTAACTTCTCTCGACCCGATCAACAGTTGCCTTATTAGTCCTCAATGTCACGCTGATAGTACTCACACACATTTGGTGGAACATGCCTGCAATGGAGCACCTCCGTCCCGCGCCCAACTAATTGTTGTTTCAATCTAGTCGAACCTCCTCCTCCTCCTTTCACCGTATTACAATACTTGCATCTCCATCCGGGGTAAAGATTTTCACCGTGTTCCCATACACCATCTTTATCTCTACTTGACATTGTGCATCTGCAAATACAACACAAGCCTCCATCAACTATGGGCATTGCGGATGCATAAATGGAAACCACATGAACATATAAATCACCAGTTCCCAAAACATACCTAAATCAAAATATACTAAATTCACAAATCACAATACACCTAAATCACAAATTTAAAATACACCTAAATCAGACTATACCTAAATCACAAATTCACACTACACCTAAATCACAATATACCTAAAACAAATCATACCTAAGTCATACCTCAATGCTAGGGTAAATCACAGGGGTGGGGGAGGTGGCGGCTTACCGGCTGGAGAGGGCGGTCGATCGCGATGACCGGCCGCCGGGCCGGCTAACCGACGAACCGGAGCGGCTAGCTAGTGCCCTGGAGGGGAGGTGTAGCTGGCCGGGGAAACCGCCCACCCGCAGCGGCTTACCGCCTAACCGCCCAGTGGGATGGCCAGGCCATAGATCTGCCCAACCCTCGGCTAACTTGTGCTCTCGTGCGGCTAATCAGTGGGGGGGGCTAGCCGGCAGCGGGGCCAGGTTGGGGCGACTGCGGGTGGCAGTTGAGGGAGAGGAGTGAAACTGTTAAAGGTGAGGGGGGGGAGACGATAGATTATTTTTGTGGCCAGCCGTGGGGCCTAAATGGGACATTTTTTATTTTGAACCCTTTTTGAACTAATATTTTAAAAACAACCCCTTGAAATATATTTCCAAGAACCAGCCCTTTTGATCGCGTCAAACTCTGTGGCGCGACTAATAGTTGAGTCACGCCACATGAAGTGGCGCGACTTATGTATATCAATATTTGAGCCCCAAGAGATGACTTCAAATGAAAAAAAGGTTTGAACTACGAAGTTGTTGATCTCGCCGAAAGCTACAAGTTTCATAGAAAGTGTATCTCCATCCGAGTTCATACACAACCCTAACCACTATGGGGTAAACAAAACCGCGAGAATCGACCCTAACCGAGCCGGTTCGGTTACTAAAACCGACCGAGTAACCGCTCCCTAACCGTACCTACGAAACCAAGCTTTTCGGCTAACCGCTCGGTATGAGCGGTTTACCGGTCCGGTTTCGTTGAATTCGAAAACCACTACCGTAGCGGTTTTTTAAACCCCGTTGTGGGCCATGGGCCACGACATTGGACGGTAAGTTAGTTTTGGTATAAAAGTTGAAACAATAAAAAATAAATAAAATAAATAAACTTCTCGGGATTTTTTATGTTTATTTTATCAAAATTTTGCAAAAATATATGGTCCGTACAAATTTAGCAAAAATATACATCCGCCTTGCCGTGGGCCACGGCATCGGGGACTAAACGCCGTGGCCCACGGCGGTAGGAGCCGCCGGGAGTGGGCCCATAGTGTGGCCCGGACTTAGCGCCCAATGACATGGCGTCGGAGGCCTAGCGTCGTGGGCCACGACGTCGGGCCCTAGCGCCGTGGCCCACGGTGGCGGCAGGGCACCGCTAGCGCCGTGTCCCCACGGTGCTAGCGTCCACCGCCTATATAACACCGAAATTTAGCCAAAAAATGTCATAATAATTCGAAAAGAAGAAAAGAGAGGGAGAAGAGGAGAAGGGAGTGAGGAGGAGGGGGTGAAGGTGTGAAGCTCTGCCGGTTTTTCGTCTCGTTAGAGGTAATACTACGAAACTTAATAGTTTTAGTGTAGATGTGCTTAGTAGATATACGGTTTTAGTGTAGATGCAACGCGGTTAATACATAGTTTTAGTGTAGATCCGCTTAATGAATATATAGTACTAGTGTAGATCTGCTTAGTAAAATTATAGTTTTAGTGTAGATCCGTTTAGTAAAATTATAGTTTTAGTGTAGATCCGGTTAGAAAAATTATAGTTGTAGTGTAGATCCGAGTAGGTATATTTGTAGTTACGGATCCAATTGTTAATAGTGTTTTATTTTTTCATGTTGTCGGACATGTCGGATGATCTCGGTGTCAAGTTGTATTTCGGTAATGGGCGGATTAGATATGGTGAGCATGGAGTTGACTTGTCGAATTTAATTTCGTTGACCATGTGCTTAAAAAAAGCGGACTCAATAAGTTTTAGGTCCATTGTCCAGTTTTTTAAGGGCATTTCATGTAGATGCGAGCAATATGACTTGTCCATTATGGCTCTAATCAATAGAAGTGAGTCATTATGTTGGGAGCTTATGCCACTTCAAGGCACCGAACATTAGATGAGTTATATCAAAACAACATGTGATATTGGTTTGCCCGTGATGCCGTACTTGTTTGTGCTACCGTGTTGTAATAATTGAACTACTTATGCATGTTGTCATCTTGTAATATTTGAACAATTTTATCTTGTAAGGTCTTGTACTATTTGAACTTATGCATGTTATCGTGTTGTAATAATTGAACTACCTTTGCATTTGCTTGCTGTTTTATTCTTGCTGTCGAATTTGTTATCATATTCGGTTATGTTTTGTTCTATAATTTCAAATGAAACAAGTAATGAAATATCATATTTCTCATTTGTTTTGTAGGATTTCAATGGCTTCAACGGGTCTCGAGTTGGATTTGGAGTTGCTCACCAATAGGAAGGACAAAGTTGAGGTGCCTAAGGGGATCCACACTCCTATGTGCTACTTGCGGTGACAAGCCGTAAGCTTGTCAAGTGCAACGTTCTCAGGTACCGCTACGGGATGAGGTTCTTCATGTGCGAGAACTACGAGCATGACCCCCTCCCACCATGTCCCAATGTTAGACCAAAAGTAAGAACTAACTGAATTACTAAATAAATATCATATCATTGCTATTTTGTTATGTGCTAACTTGTCTTTGAAAAAAAAAAAGACTCGGCCTCCTCTCGTGATTTTATGTAGTGGCTAGATTGTGAGCAATCCGAACAAGACAAGCGTTACATCGAGGAGACGGGATGTTCAGCACGTGAGAGGTGGCAAAGTATGGTTCAAGCAGAAAAACAAGAACAAAAACGTAAGGAGCAGCAGGAGGAAATTCGCATTCGGCGGGAGATCAAAGAACGTGAAGCGGCTGCGGCCTGTGAAGCAGATAGAGAGAGGAAGAGGGAGAGAGCTCGCCGGGCTAAGGAAGCTGGACCGGATGCTATGAGGAAGGGGAAATACCCCCATTGTACCCGATGAGACGTAGTACTCGACGACGAGTGCTACCGTATCCATAAAAAATTATGATTTCATTTCATCATTCTCTAAAGTCGGGTTGTATATTTAAGAACTTGATTTGAGATGCATTTCGGATACGAACAAGAAAACTCGTACTAGGATGTGTTTTCCGTGAAATGCTCCAAATATTGAACACATAGGGTGTGTTTTCTGTGAGTCACAACACCAAACAGTGTACCTACTACTAGGGTGTGTTTCCTCTGAGTCACTGGCCGTTTTTTTGCCCCGGATCGAATGGCCCACCACCCATTCTCGCACTTACATATATGTGAGCACTTTCTCGGAGTCTCACTTCACAACACTAGCAACAATGAGTTCCCGGATCGGGGCCGATGATGATGATTCCCTCGGTCGGTGCCGCAAGATCCATAATTCAACACCAACTTTCCAGTCTTAGACAAGAGAGATTTTGATATGACCATGCCGCATCAACCACGTCAACATCCTCGGAGACCGGTCCGGCCGATCTCACCGACATCTCCAATTTCGTCACCGTCCCCTCTCTGGACCAATTACTCGTAGCCGAGCTAAAAAGATACAACAAGAGGTGCACGCGCTACTTTGTGAATTTCAATTAAATACTAATGAGAATTTTATGCTACCTAAGTCGTGCATGTTTACATTGCTTAGGTGTAGTGGCGAAGCTAGCTCTAGCTATTAGGAGGGGCTCTTCCCTCTTCTTTTCCTCTTCCTCTCTCATTTCTCTCATCTTCTTCCTTGTTTCTTCTCAAAAATGGAAGGAGGGGCTCCCGGGGGGCTTCATGGCAAAACCAGCAGTGGGGAGGGGGCTTGAGCCCCGGCCGCCCCACCGCTGGCTTCGCCATTTCTTATGTGCCCGAACACATCAAGGATGGCACAGAAAGGAGAAACTCGTTCGAACCAGACCAACGTGATAGAACCATCACAAAGAATTAGTCATATCTTTTGATTCATAGAAGCTATGAATGTCCATGAGTACACGTTGGAAATATCATGAAGCCATCTTTCTGATGCTTCTAGTGCCAAGTGGTTTAGAGCTTTCAGTTTGGCAGCCAAGTGGTTTTGGTGCAGACGGGTCAGAAGTCCAACAGTCTGCATGAAGTCCATGTTCCCGTTCAAGTCTGTACCATCTCGGGAAGATACAGGGGTCAAGTGATACATCACTAGAAGCGTCTTGAAGTCAAGATTCCATCCCAACAAATGGCACATCATTTGAACTTTCGAGCTAGGAGTAATGACAATTTTGCTGAAGGCTGCGCAGAAGCTCAGAAGACGCGCGTGAAACCGAAGAACTGCATGAATGCTTCCATCAGTTGGCCTTCCACCTCCTCAACGTGGCTTCTTCAGTTCATACTTATTACCCACTCATCTAAGAGAGTTGTTCCTAGTATAAATACCCCCTATGTACTACAAAAAACTCAGTTTTGATAATCATAGCCTCATTTGGTTTGTCGCAGCCAAGCTGCTGAGTGCCTTGCACACCCTTGTTCTTCCTTGTTCTTCTAGGACTTTTGAAGAGATCCCTCCGGGATCCACTACTTAGTGCTTTACGGCTTCCATTCGGCTGCGCCGTATTGTGTGGTTTAGTTCCGACTTGTGGTTCTGCGGTCGTTTGGAGATCGAGTCAAAGTCTTCGCAGTTTCGGTGCCTCTCTCCCGACGCTTGGTCACATCCAACCTTTGTCGGTATAAAGCATTTACCCGCTGCTTGCAAGAACTTATCTTGTTATGAAACCTACCGCCGTGAAGATCGAGCCATCCCCCGGACCTTTCTTGCAACGGTCCCTATCATGTGGTATCGAGCTATCGTTGTCACGGTAGGTTTTGGTTATTACCCACCCTCCCACTCTTTATCATCTGTTATATCTTTTTTCCTATCCTATAGTCCACTAAAAAGCCATACAAAAAATCCCATAGCCTTTTGTGGTACTGTTGGATTGTGTGTTGTGTTCATCGTGTTCTTAATCGCCATCTTTGTTCTTCCACGGTGCTGTAATTTTTTTTCGCACCCCTCGTATGTTCGCTTGTGTTTGTTGTTAGTGAAAAAAATCAGAGAAAAGTGTGAAAGAAAGAGCAAAAAAAAGAGAGAAGAAAGAAAAGTGAAGTAGAAAGGGGTTGTGTTGCAGATTTTGTAATCAAAAGTTTGATATCCGTAATCTCAAGTTGGTGGTGTTTGAGGACAGCAACATTTTGATCGGGTTACTCACTTTGTTTCGCACCATAGCCTTCCTTGAACAGCCACCTATAGCTCCACAAAAATCCATAACCGGGGCTTTTGACTCGTAATCCTTTCAACCGCTTAATCACGGTTTGGTTACGCCACACTAGCACACTCACGATCCGTGAGAACGTGTGTGCAAGAGGTGAGGTTGTGAGAGTGTCCTATCGACCTCCCCCGGGCCCACTACCTTGGTGGGTACCGGACCGACTACTCGGTGGGCCCTTGGGACTACCTCGGCTTGCGCTCCACGGCACCCGAAGGCGTGGAGCACAAGGACTACACGGAGTAGTATTCGGTTAGGGAGCCGTACATGTTCCGCACCGTATGGAGGACTCTTGGACGTACTCGACTAGTACTCTCTCCCTACTCCGACTTGTAACCTTGCCTCCCGACTATATAAGGCGAGGCGGGACCGATCTCTAGCATCCCAATCTGATCTCATACAACTCACGGCGCACTATTGCACCATCTTGTAATCGTGCCCAATCAATCCGTAGCTACGCACATACGGGACGTAGGGTATTACGCACCTCGCGGCCCGAACCTGTCTAAATTGTGTGCCACGTGTCTCTTCCTTCGAGTTACCGATCTCGGCGAGTCACATTCATCTACTCCGGGTACTCCCCTTAGTAGGTTGCCAGTCTAAAACACCGACAGCTGGCGCGCCAGGTAGGGGCTCTCGCCCGAGATCACATGGCGAACTCGACGGCTCCCTATCTCGCTTCCAAGCCAACCGTCGCCTTCAACCGCGGCGACACCTTCGTGTTCGGTGCTTGGGTCTGCACCGCCGACGGCGCGGGCTCCTTCCAGCGCCGCCTCACCGTGTCGCCCAACCCGAAGACTGGCCTCGTGACGCTTCCGAAGTCGTCACGTGCGAACTCCGCCGGCAAATTCGGTGAAATTTCGCTCTTCAACCGCCACGGCCGACTTCGAGCTCGAGTCCGCTTCCAACTCGAACTCGACGTCGCCATGGGCCATCGCATGCGAGCCGGCCGCTCGCCCATCGCAGCGATCCCCTCACCTCGTAAGCGCTCCGTGCGTGGCCCCCGCATCCTCGGCCGGGCCCGCACGGGGCTCCCACCCGCGTCGGGGCCGGCAAGGAGCCCATACCCGAGTACGGCCGGGCTCCGACGCCACCCCCGATCGCGCTCCGACTCCAACCCCCTCTCCGAGTTCTACTCGAACCCGGACTACGAGTTCGACTTCGGGTCGGACCCCGAGAAGCCCGAGTCCGAGAACAACTCCACCGAGCTTCCTTTGTCGGGCCGGCCTCTCGGGCGGGTATAGCATCCACACCGGCCGGAAGATACATCTACTGGCCAGACCGCAAGCCCGCCGACCGATAAGGGGAGACTCACGCTACGTCGCCTACATCGACTCGCTACCGTTCCGGAGGGAACACCCCTAGCTCGGGGCCGACTCAAGCACACCAACCGAGGTGGCACCCTTCGAGTCCGGCCTTGGCACCCCCGATCGCCAAGTCTTCATGGCCGCCGGCGACACCCCGGGGCCTTCGTGCACGGCTCGGGACAAGTACACGGAAGACATCTCCTCCGACGAGCTCTCTCGCCGATGCTCCACCAAACGAGACTCCGGCGGGACGAGAGACGCTCGACGTGAACGTAACCGAAGCGCAACGAACGTCGTCGACGCCTCCGCGACAACTTCCCCCGTCCGCAACCTTGCGGAAGCTCTCGAGGCGGTCGAGAGCAGAGCACACACTACCCCCGAGCAAGTGCCTCATGTCGATCACGGCGATCGCACGACAAAGCTCGGGGCATACGCGCCGGAGAGGTCATCGCCAAGCTGCCGAAGAAGCCTACTTCATGCGGGTCGACAACGGAGTCAACCAGCCTCCTCCCGCCGTACCCCGCGACAACGAAGCTACTAGTCGCGAGCGCTAACAATGGTCCCAACCGTACTCGAGCCGAGCTCCCGGCCGAGCCAAACCGCCGTCGCTCCAACGCCGGCGGACCTTCACCGCGCGACCACGACAACCGAGAAGTCGTCCCTCACCGCGCTCCGGCCGGCGGCGGCGGAAACGATCCCGACGGCGGCGGCGGCCGACGGCGGCAGCTCCAATCATGGGGCCAACAGGAGGGCTGGAGGCGGCGGCGGCCGAGGCCACGCGAATAGCCACGCCTCTGGCACCTCGCAGGGCGGCTACGACGCTCGCCAGAAGATAGAAGAGCTACGGCGGAAGAAGTCGACCACCGCAGCTGAGGGCGACGGCTTCCCCGCCTTCTCACCTCGACTTCGCAACTTGCTCCTCCCCGACAAATTCAAGCCTTTGGGGATCACCAAGTACGACGTGAAGCAGGATCCCATCCAGTGGCTCAGATGCTACGCCCTCTCCATCAAGAACGCCGGCGGCAACGGCCGACACCAAGTGCCTTTACTTCCCCTTCGCCTAGACCAAGCACCACTCACTTGGCTCGAGTCGCCCGGATAAGCACTCGATCGACAAGTGGGACCAGCCGAAGGAGCAACACACAAGAAACTTCGCGGCGCCATGGGCCGATCGGGTACTCGCATGGACCCGGCCATGATCAAGCGAGGAGCAAGGCGAGACCCTCCGCAAGTACATGCGCCGCTTTTTCGACAAGCGCACTACCGTCGTCGACGTCATCGACAAGGAGGTCATCGACCTCTTCCAAGACGGCCTCTACCACCGCCGCACCTTCGAAGACTTTGGTCGCCGCCGTCCCGAGTCCATCCCCCACCTCAAGGACATGATCACGTCTTGGGCGGATGAAGAAGATAAAGCCAATGCCAAGTACGACGCCATCCGTGGCAAGACCAAGCGAGAACCGGGCGGCGGCAGGCGAAGAACGCGAACCGGGCGGTCGCAACAACAACAACAACTACTACTACTACTACTCGGTCCCAACCGCAAGCGCAAGCCAAACAACACCGTCGCGGCTATCCAGCGCCCTGCGAAAGGGAACTCGAAGAAGAACTCCGGCAGCTTCAAGGACTCGCCGAAGGAGAAGTGCCCGTGGCATCCAAACGGCAACCACACCATCGAGCGGTGCTACCGGCTCAAGCACGCACTCAAGGAGACGCCGAGCCACCGCACCCTCACGACCAAAAGGGCAAGAAGAAGGACGGCGACAACAACGACTTCCAGGAGCCCGAGAAGACCGTCAACGTTCTCTTCGGCGGATTGCCCGGCGGCGGGAGCGAAGGCTACCCGTCGTGAAGTAATGTCCATTGAGCGGCGGTCCCCGACCCCCTCGGTACCCATCACCTTCTCCCGCGCGGATCAATGGACCGGCTTCTGCGAACCGGACGGTTCCCCCTCGTCCTGAAGCCAACGGTGGCGGGCTCCAAACTCAACAAGGTGCTCGTCGACGCGTGGAAGTGGGCTCAACGTTCTCTTCACCAAGACCTTGAAGAAAATGAAGCTCGACATCACTCACATGCTCACCAAGAGCAACGTGCCCTTCTACGGCATCGTTCCCGCAATGCGGCTATTCCACTAGGCTCGGTGGTCCCCGCCGCTTACCTTCGGGCATCTCGGGACAACTATCGTACCGAGTACATCAAGTTCGAGGTCGCGGATTTCGAGACCTCCTACCACGCCATCCTCGGCAGACCGGCCATCGCCAAGTTCATGGCGGTGCCCCACTACACCTACTTGGTACTCAAGATGCCAAGCCCAGCCGGTGTACTCTCCCTCCAAGGGGACACCGAAGATCTCCCACGACCGCGACACGAAGCCGTGGAGATCGCCTCCACAAATCAAGTGCCCAACGTGATGATGGAGGTCTACGCCGCGTCGAAGAAGATTGCTACAAGTGAAATCGACATTCCGGAGAAGTCCGACGGCGCCAACAAGCCTCGCCCACCCGAGGAGGTACTCGTCAAGACGATCGACCTTGGAACAGGTGATCCCAAGAAGACCACCACCATCGGGGCGGGCCTCGACCCCAAATAGGAAGACGCGCTCATCGGCCTTCCTTCGGGCTAACCGCGACATCTTCGCGTGGAAGCCGACGGACATGCCGGAGTGCCCGTGGAGCCGATTGAGCACCGCCCTCAACGTCGATCCTAAGGCCACCCCCAAGCGACAACACCTCCGACGCTTTGCCGACGACGGACGGGACGCCATCAAGAAGGAAGTCGCCAAACTACTCGCGACCGGCTTCATCGGAGAAGTCTTCCATCCCGAGTGGCTCGCCAACCCCCGTCCTTGTCCGCAAGAAGAACTCGAGCGAGTGGAGGATGTGCGTCGACTACACCGACCTCAACAAGCACCGCCCCCAAGGACCCCTTCGGGTTGCCGCGGATTGATCAAGTCATCGACTCCACGACGGCCGCGACTCGCTCTCGCTTCCTCGATCGCTACTCCGGTACCACCGGATCGCGATCAAGGAAGAAGACCAGGAGAAGACCGCGTTCATCACCCCCGTTTGGCGCGTACCGCTACACGACCATGTCCTTCGGGTTGAAGAACGCCGCGCTACCTACCAACGAGCTATCCGGGCTTGCTTCAAGAGGCGGCTCAACAAGAACGTCGAGGCATACGTGGATGACGTGGTCGTCAAGACCGTAAACTCCGCACCCTCATCGACGACCTTGAAGAGACCTTCGCATCACTGCGCGAGTACCGCTGGAAGCTCAACCCGAACAAGTGCGTCTTCGGCGTACCTTCAGGCAAACTACTCGGCTTCATCATCAGCCAGCGCG
Source organism: Cenchrus americanus (assembly GCA_947561735.1). Taxonomy (NCBI): domain Eukaryota; kingdom Viridiplantae; phylum Streptophyta; class Magnoliopsida; order Poales; family Poaceae; genus Cenchrus; species Cenchrus americanus. The sequence continues at coordinate 4,265,274 of OX387245.1, read as the reverse complement.
GCATCGAAGCCAACCCCGAGAAGATCTCCGCCATCACCAGCATGCGAGCTCCCACGAGCATCAAAGATGTCCATAAGCTGACAGGGTGCATGGCGGCGCTGAACAGATTCATCTCGAGGCTAGGAGAACGGTACTCCCCTTCTTCAAACTACTCAAGCATCAAGAGAAGTTCGTGTGTACTCCGGAGGCGGATCAAGCCCTTGCCCGGCTCAAGGACTTCCTATCGAAGCCACCGATCCTCACGGCTCCTCGCAAGGGCGAGCGCCATCTTGCTCTACCTCGCCGCGACTACTCACGTGGTCGATCATCGCCATCGTTGTCGAGCGGCATGAAGACGGCCACGCCTACCCGGTCCGGCGCCCGGTCTACTTCGTCGGCGATGTTCTATCGGTGTCCCGTGCCCGCTATCGGCCGTGCAAAAGCTACCGTACGCGGTACTCATCACCTCGCGTAAGCTACGACACTACTTCCCAGCGGTACTCGATCTCCATCGTCACCGACTACCCGCTCGGTGACATCCTGCGAACCAAGACGCTACCGGAAGAATCTCCAAGTGGGCGGTCGAACTCGGCGCCCTCACTATCGACTTCAAGCCACGCACGCCCATCAAGTCGCGATCACTAGTCGACTTCATGGCGCAGTGGTGGGAGAACCAGCTACCCACTCCCCACCGTGCAACCGAGCATTGGGTGATGTACTTTGACGCGCTCACTCAACCTCGAGGGCGCGAGGGCGGGGAGTACTCCCCGATTTCTCCAACGGGCGAACAACTCAAGTACGTCCCGCGATCTTCTCGGAAGGTCTCAAACAACGAAGCCGAGTATGAAGCTCTCCCCGCATGGGCTTCGCCTCACGGCTTCATTGGGCATCAAGCGGCTACTAGTCTACGGCGACTCCGCAGCGGGTCATCAACCAAGTCAACAAGTCCCGGGACCGCAACAAGGAGACCATGGACGCCATCGCCTAGAAGTCCGCAAGCTCGAGAACAAGTTCTATGGTCTCGAGTTCCATCACATCGTCCGCGACAACAACGTTGCGCGGACGTCCTCTCGAAGCTTGGATCCACCCGCGCTCGGTACCGGCGGGCGTCTTCGTTCACGAGCTTCACGCGCCATCCATCCCGGAGCCGGCGCCACCGACCACTGTCCCAGCCTCACCCACCAGGCCGGGCAGGAGGTCATGATGATCGACGTGGACCGGAGGCAACCCTTCATCGACTACATCAGCGAGCAGAAGGTCCCCTCCGACAAGAACTCGGCTGAGCAGCTTGTCTGCCGCGCCAAGTCCTACGTCCTCGTCGGAGACAAGCTTTACAAGCGGGGCGCATCTTCCGGAGTACTCATGAAGTGCGTCCCTCGTGAAGAAGGCAAGGACATCTTGGAGGAGATCCACAAGGGTCTGCGGCAACCACGCGTCCTCACGCACGCCGGTCGACAAAGCCTTCCGGCGAGCTTTCTGCGGCCCACGGCTCTAGGCGATGCCGAAGAACTCGTCGAGAGATGCCAAGGCCGCCGCACTTCGCCAAGCAAGAACACGTCCCGGCCTACAAGCTAGTCACCATACCGCCAACCTGGCCCTTCGCTTGCTGGGGGCTCGACATGATTGGGCCACTGCCAACTGCGCCAGGAGGATTCAACAGGGTATTGGTGGCCATCGACAAGTTCACCAAGTGGATCGAGGTCAAGCCGGTCACATGCCCCAAGGCTGACAGAGTACTCGACTTCCTGGATGAACTCGTACACCGCTACGGACTACCCCACTGCATCATCACAGACCTGGGCTCCAATTTCAACAACCACCAGTTCTGGGAGTACTGCGAGAACAATGGGATCGACGTCCGATACGTCTCAGTTGCCCATCCACGGGCCAACGGACAAGTTGAGCGCGCCAATGGGATGGTGCTCAACGCTCTCAAGAAGCGGCTACACGACACTGCTAACTCCAATGGGGGCAAGTGGATCAAGGAACTACCCAACGCACTCGGGGGCTACGGACCCGACCATCCAAGCCAACGGGGCAATCCCCCTACTTCCCGGTCTACGGCTCCGAAGCAATCCTCCCCGCCGACGTCATATGGAACTCGCCGGCGGTGGAGCACTACGACGAAGGCGTCTCGGAAGACGACGGACGAGTTGACATCGACGGCCCTCGAAGAAGCTCGGCCGCGCCGCCCTCGTCCAGTCAGCAAGGTACCTAGAGGGTATCCGACGCTACCATGATCGCAACGTCAAGGAACGCTCCTTCAATGTTGGTGATCTCGTCCTCCGCCATATCCAGAACACGGAAGGACTACACAAGCTCAGTTCCCCCTGGGAAGGTCCCTTCACCATTGCAAAGGTGACCGGACCGGCTCCTACCGCCTCCAAACACTTGAAGGTGAAGACATCAACAACTCGTGGAACGTCGACCAGCTCTGTCGATTCCACGCCTAGTCTACACGACTACTCCGGGGTTCAAGTCTACACGACTACACCAACACCCCACCGCCGTAAGCGGCCTCCGGGTCCTGGCTCCAGTCTCCGGACTTCTCCTCTCCAGGCTCCAGCTAATACGGCTACCTACGGACCCTGGGCTGCGACGAGCGTCAAGGACTCTAGCAGCGGTCTACAGAGAGACCACCCTCCAAGATCCAGCCTCCACGGCTACTTAAGGATCTACGATCCAGCCTACACGGCTACCTACGGATCCACTGCTGCAAGCGGCTACCCGCTCCAGCTCTGCTCGGCTGTAAGTGGCCTCCGGGTCCAAGCGACTACTCTGTAACTACGGCCCTGGCCATCCAGGTGTACTTCTTCAGTAATAAAGTCTGATCATTCATCAACTTCTTTACTGCCTACTCCCTACAATGGGACCACCACCACCGAGTATGACTACTCGCATCCACTCCACGATGGGGCTCCGCACTCTGAGATCGCGGCCACGAGTACTCATTGCTGGAAATTTTCTTTCATTGATACTCAAGCAATTCATTACAATTGTTTTTTGTACAACCCCGGCCGCTAGCTATCTATTACGGGGCTACCGGAGATTGAGCTTCTCGGCTACTTGCTCCGCGATGGGGAGCCATCTCGCTCCAGCGGCTCCGCATACTACTCATCAATGCGGTTGGCGGCTACCCCCGCCCGGCGACTACTTCCACCGGGGCCTTCGAGAAGTACGACTTCATGAAGGCCAAGACCCGCCTTGGGATCGACCTCGCCATGTGCTTCACGTAGGCCGCCGCCGGCTTGGAGCTTCCTTGGAGGCGATCCACCGGTGGAGCTATCTTGGGGCCGCCGGGTGCGGCACCGAGAGCCTTGCGATCGGCAATGCGGCTTCCTCGAGCTCCTTCCGTTGGGCCCGCGGTGCCTCGCGGTCTTCATTCAACCTCCCGCAAGGATTTGTAGCAGCTTGACGAGATCGCGTTCGCAGGCATTCCGAGCTCCATGTGCTTCTCGCACTCGAAGGCAAGCTCTTTGTAGTCGAGCTCGAGTACCGCGGCGGCTTCTTGCTCCCGGTAGAAGAGGTTTTTCATGCTCGTCTCCGAGGACTTCGCCTGCTCCACCCGGCCCTCAAGCTCGCAACACGGCAACACAACACAACGGGGTCGAGACTTCTCGACCTCCAACAAGTACCCGACAAGTTCGGCGGCGTACCTTTATTCTTGTTGCGAGGCCCTTATTCTTCCGCACCAAGTCATCGCCCTTCGCCCGCAGCTCTTGAACATCGTTGTGGTATTTGGCGAAGGCGGCATCAAGCTTCGACCGCATGGCGCCCGCGTGCTTCCGCGACTTCATAAGTTGCTCTTCTAGCGCTTCGGCCCGGAGCACCGCGTCACCATAGCCCTGCAGCATATTGGACTTGTCGCGGGACCTCTCCGCAACGTCCCGCACGGACAACTCAAGTCAAACGAGTACTCAACAATAAAGGATTGACTACTCGGAAGCTACGGCCACATACCTTCATCCACCGCTCGCCCGGCGAATCGCCTCCGGGTGCTTCGCCACCGTCGCGAGCTCGACGAGATCATCCGCGAGCAACTCTATCCCGCCGCGACTACCCGCGGTGGCCTCCGTCATCGGTGCGGAGCGGATGGGCTCGCGTCCCCGGATCTCCGGGAGCGGATAGCCACCTCCCGCAGCAACCTCTCGGCGACGTGGTGACGCCTTCTCCCCCGGCCGTCACGGCGGCCTCCTCGACGACTTCTTCTATAGGCACGGGGGCTCCTCTCGCGGCCCCCCGGGGCCTCGATGTCGACTTCGCATCGGCACCCCCGCGGGGATGTCACCGCCTTCGGCCTCGCCGCCCGTCAACGAGAAGATAAGTGCATCGACAATTACGACTACTCCTCGAGAAGCTCCATAGCTTCGGTGTACTCACCTTCGACTACGCCGGCTTCCGACGGCGGCGCCGCAGGCCGGCGGCTCGGCACCGCCCGGGAAACGGGAGCGGCCTCCTCGGCGGGCGGCGCGACTTCTTCCGCCACCAATGAAGAGGGCTCATCCCCCCTCCCGGGACGGATCCGTGGATTTCCCCGCGAAGTACACAAAATTGGTCGTCGGTCAACCTCGACTACTACAACGGTGCTACTCGCAAAGATGCGATACTTACAAGTTCGACCGGACTATTGTCACGGCCGGGGTGCCAAGGATGCCGGCAATATCGACCGATCCACCCTCGGTGGGCGTCTCCTCTCGCGCCCCCGCGGCTACCGCCTCCTCCACAACGACGGCCAGGCGCGCAGGTGCCCCTCTTGCGCTCCCCGAAGCCACCACCTCTTCAACGGCGGCGGCTACGGGCTCCGTGCTCCCCCGTGGAGCGAGGGGGGCGGCACTCCGCCGCGCCAAGAGCTCCTCCACGGTGGGGGTCGACTACGACTTCCAGCTGGCTCACCCACCGTGTCCCATACGCCTTCGTCGCCCTCTTCGACGGGCTCCGTTGGCGGCACCTCCTGCAAACATGAAAGACTACGCATCAGCAACGGTACTCGCACGATGGGGTACTCGACTACTCTAGTCAAGACATCTTACCTCCTGAGGCGTGGTCTCTGAGACCTTAAGCTTCTTCGCCACCCGCTTCCTGGCGGGGTTGCGCGGCCTCCGTGGCGGCGCAGCCAGGCTAGCCTCCAGGCTAGTTGGGGGGTCTTGCACCAGAGGTACATGAGGTAAGCCTGGGCGGCTAAACCTCGACCGCAATTGAAAACGGTCCTGCAACGTCTCGTCGTCGTCGTCGTCATCGTCGTCGGAGGTGTCCTCCACGATGACGGTGTCATCGCCTGCACCGACTTCTCGCCGCTCTTTCTCCTTGGCCTTCCCCTCCTTCGCGGATCTCGATCCCACTTGGGGCGGCCGCGCACTCGGAGATGAATTTCTTCAAGTCATCCTGCAAGACACGAAGACGTCAGCAAGTCTACACCAAGCAACGACTACTCGACTAAGGGAGTACGACTACTCACCTCCTTTGGCGGGCGCGCGGCGGAGAATTCCTGGACAGGGCACGCCGTGTACGACGGCATATCTTTGAAGATCCGCGACAGCCTCTCAACGATGTCACTGTCGTCCAGCTCGCCTCCTGGCATCCGTGACGTGTCGTCATCGCCGGTATACTCGAAGCCCAAGGTGTCTCGAGCCATCAATGGCTGCACCCTCCGCTTCATGAAACTGAAGGTCACGTGCTCGGCCCTCAGTCCCGCTTCCCTGAGCACCTTGATGCGTGCCGGCGGCCTCGGGGAAGCCGGATCCCCTCTTGCATGGTGGGCTCCGAGTTCCACCACTCGCGGTGCTCCGGGCCGCCGTCCGCTCGGTTTCGGCGAGGCCGTGGTGGTGGTTCGTGATGTAGAACCACCTTGTCTTCCAATCAGTGTTGGAATCAACAAGCTTGTACGCCGATATTGCTCCGCGGCGTCTTCTCTCAACCGGATGTCGGCTCCTCCGACTACCCTTGGGTTGGTGGCACTTGGTCGCGGCTTGACGCGGAAGAACTTCCCGTAAAGAACCCAATGAGGCTTGATTCCGAGGAAGGCCTCGCGAAGTGCACGAAGACCGCGGTGTGGAAGATGCTTTGTTGGGGTTCGGATTCGGTGTACTCGATCCCGTAGTACCCGAGCAGCCCTTTGAAGAAATCGCCGGCCGGGAGCGCAAGCCCGCGCTCCACGAACCGCGCGAACATTGGAATCTCGTCTTCGGCCTTCTCCATAGGATATGGATCTCCGGCGGCGGGCCTCCACATGTCGACCTCCTTCTCCCCGATGAACCCATTGTTCGGGAGAGTCACCGCATCTTCCGTCTTCACCTTCGATTTCTTCCACTCGCGGCTTGGATCGCACGCGGGGAGACATGGGCGGCGCTACTCCGGTGGCGGCCGCGGCGGCCTCTTCGCGGCTCCTCTTCTTCCCCGGCGGTTTTCAATGCTTCATTCTCCAAGAGCAAAGTGTCTTCACGCGCATCCGCTCGGGGGCTACCCTAAAAGCTTTGGGTGGCGGTGCACTTGGATCCGCTACGGCGGCAACTAGCGCCGGGAGCGAGATCTACCTCGTATGGAAACTAAATGGCTACAGCTCAAATGGGTGAAAAACCCTAAGGGTTTTCGCCTCTATTTATAAGTCAAACCAGCCTCCGCAACGGCCGGGATGGCTAAGTCCACGCGCAGCTGAATCAGCGGCTCAGCGTGACCCTTCGTATTCAACTAGTCGACGCGCCTCACCTCGGGGGCTCGGCTACTTCTACTCGACTACCCGGGAAGCGACTAGTCTCAAGAGCATCTCAGGACACATTCTTCAAGATGACCCTTCAATTTGAGAGGAAGTACTCGACTCAAGGCTCGGGGGCTCCGTGCCACGCGTCCTTCGGTTTTTCTCTCCGGATTTTTCGGGGTTTTCTTGCCAAGACTTCGGATGGACCCTCGGCCCGCAGTCTACAACTCAACCTAAGGCTCGGGGGCTACTCCATATGGAGTGCGATTTTGCGAATCGCACCTCCATATCAGCTCCGGCTTCAAGACAAGGCAGGCAGTTTTTGAAGACCTTCGAAGGCAATGCTCGAGGACGCTTGGGACTACTCGAGAAGACTTCAAGATTGCTCAAACATCAGCTGGAGTACATTCCAGCCTCGGGATGCTTCGACTACTCTTGAGGACTTTTGACTTGTAGCACTCAGGGACGCTTGAGGGCTACTCGTTAAGGCCGTCAAGACTACTTGAAGCTATCCTTCTCGACTACAAAGTACTCGGGGGCTTGTCGTATGGACCTCCCTGGGCCCACTACCTCGGTGGGTACCAGGACCGACTACTCGGTGGGCCCCTGGGACTACTCGGCTTGCGCTCCACGCGCACCGAAGGCGTGGAGCACAAGGACTACACAAGAGTAGTATTCGATTAGGGAGCCGTACATGTTCCGCACCGTATGGAGGACTCCTAGACATACTCGACTAGTACTCTCTCCCTACTCCGACTTGTAACCCCTCCCTCCCGACTATATAAGGCGAGGCAGGGGACCGATCTCTAGCATCCCAATCGATCTCATACAACTCACGGAGCACTATTGCACCATCTTGTAATCGTGCCCAATCAATCCCGTAGCTACGCAAAGCATACGGACGTAGGGTATTACGCACCTCGCGGCCCGAACCTCGTCTAAATTGTGTGCCACGTGTCTCTTCCTTCGAGTTACCGATCTCGGCGAGTCACATTCATCTACTTCGGTACTCCCCTTAGTAGGTTGCCGGTCTAAAACACCGACAGAGAGTCCACATATTTTCCTATTCCACTTTATCTTGCAATATCCTAACATGACGGATCTAATTCGTATGTACGCGGTCGCCATCATCATGCTCAAGAGGCCATTGTTTCACGAGCCGAGCTACAACGAGTACAAAATTCGATGCCGCAGGCCATGGAAAGGATGTTCGATGAATGTCTTCCAATCTCAAATAGTGGGGTTCGACATCAACGTGTTCCCGCCGTCCCGCATGTCAAGGATGGTGTGAAAAAGTCCATCAATGGTGCTTCCGCATGTTCTTTGCAGCAAGGAGCAGGTTCTCATAGGCGTGGTCGTGTTCCCCATGTGCGCTTCAATGTTGAACACATTCAAGGTGATCTATGCAGTCCTTATGATCATTGTGATAGAAGAAATTCAGATTGTATTCTATGGGATGATTTGAGTATACCGAAATTTGTTGGAAGAGAAGACCCCAAAGCTTATATTGTTTGGGAAGAAAAGTGTGAATATCTTTTTGGTGTACATCGTGTCTTGGATGGCCAACAAGTACACTTAGCTGCAACTAAATTCTATGGTTACGCTCGACTTGGTGGAACGATGTGCAAGAAAATCAGCATGTGTTGGGCGAGAGATCACATCAACACTTGGGCTGAAATGAAGCAAGTTATGCGAAGGAGATTTGCTCCTTCATATCATCATCATAAGCAGCAGCAAAGACATCACAAAATCGATGATTGTTCCACTCGGAGCTCATCTAAGGCAAGAGCAAGGTATTCCGTACAACGAGAATACATTTCAAAGATGTTTGGTTCAAAAAAACATGTTGTTTTGAGGGAGAATAAACATTTTGGACAGCGAGAGAAGGTCCGAGATGCAAAGGTGCAGAAGTACAATGGCAAGAAGGATGATCATAGAGCCCACAAATAATTCATCTAAATCTGCACATGTACAACATATCCCACACGTGGAGATTGCAGTCGATAGTTATGATGGTGTTCCTGTTCCGTTCTTCATGGAAGGTAGTTTATTCCAAAACCCATGTGAGAAGGAGTGCCACCAGCCAAAATTGAGTGTGAGAGTTCAAAATGAGAAGAAGAGAGACTCCACCATATGTGAGGAAGAGTTCCACGACAAAGATTGAGTGCGAGAGTTCAAAATGAAATGAAGAGAGACTCCACCATACGTGAGGAGAGCCACAAAAATCCGTGTGAAGAAGATACACAAAAATTGAGTGAAGTAGAAGATAGGCCATGTGAGGAAACATCTCTTTCAAACATGACAATATATTCTAGTTTTTCTTTTGATGTGCTGCAGCAGATACCGAAGAAAATAATATGGTGCGGTATGATCAGCCCCCAATTTTTGATGAAGAAGATCGGATAATGGCCATGGACAAAGGTACTGAAATTTCATTGTGTTTGCAACATAAAGTTCGATTAAAGGCAATAATGATGCAAATGCTTCTCATCCAAGTGATGCAAGTTCGGTAGCATTTGAGGAAGATTTAATTCTTGGTTCTTTTGCTGCTCCATTGCATTTACGTAACTTGGTGAAGTATGACACGTATGCATATATTGGTTCACAAGATGTTGAAGTGATTGTGCATCAAAACCTTTGTGAGAATGAGGGCCACATAGCCAAACCGAGAGAGAGTGAAAATAAAAGTGAGTTGTGTGATCCCATCCACTATGACATTGAGAGTACAAAAGATGCAAATGTGAGGGATACACAACCGAGCAATAGTGAGTTGCAATGCAAATCATGTGAGGATACTTTTGAAACTAACACTCTAATCTCTCCTGCTAGTGTTTTGTTTCCAAATGTGCAGGTTTGCAATAAAAATGAGGAAGATATGGTTGTTCGTGATGTCACCATACTTGTCAAGAGAGATGTGAAGGTAGACAATCAAACGAACCAATTGTATGCAGCCCAAAACATGAAACATGATGAGTCAATTGGTAAGATTTCAGAAACGTCATCCATGATACTAGCACTACCACAAATTTTACAAGGCAATGAAAATGATTTAGATTGGATTAAGCAAAATATAGTGGTGAGAGATTGTGATAAAACACATGTTTTAAATAGACGTAACCATAATGTTTGTGTTGATTTGGTAGTGTCACATGATCGTACCTTTGCTGAAAGTTTGCAAGTTGCTAACCATTGTTCAATCATATATGATCTTTTCTATGCTTTGATATGGTTGATTTACATGATACTTTGCACTCATATATCAAGTACTATGCATGTAAATACAATTGGTAATATAGAAATGAATACTCATGATATTATTGTTATTTCAAGCAATAAGATGTAATCGAAACCTTTGTGCTGATTTGATTGAACTACATGTTGATATGAATGTTGAATTTGATCATAACATTTGTGATGATAATAACATTTGGACTTTGACTGATCTATGCCATGCTTTAATGTCAATAAACTACGCCATGTTCATGTTATTAGTGATACCGAATTCGTGCAAGAATATCTTCTACCAACTACTTGCTTTATACTAAGTTTGATCGAGTCGAAGTCCTCACGGTTTCGGTGCCTCTCCCCCCGTCGCTTGGTCGCATCCAACCTTTTGTCGGGTATAAAGCATTTACCCGCCGCTTGCGTAACTTATCTTGTTACGAAACCTACCGCCGTGAAGATCGAGCCATCCCCCCGACCTTTCTTGCAACGGACCCTATCGATTTCAAATCCATGCGTGATGTTAGAAAGTACGCACCAAATCAAACGGTGAACTGGCCAAGGTGTGCACACGGTGAGTTCGTGTGATGCGGGTTTATCAAGGATGGGACAACTCGGTCGCCGCTCCGGCATTGCTCACGAGCATGGGTAGGCAAAACTCCATGACCTCTATCCTTCATCATTTTATTTATGATTTACTAATGTAATCACGGTTTCTGCAGTACTCCGAACAACCAGATAACTGTGGTTTCGTGCAATGGGTGGATCCCCCAGCTATTCACCCATATCAAGAGTACATCAACTACCTCGAGGATGTTGTCATCTTCAACCTGAGGCAAGAACTCGCGTCGGCATTGGCTTCTCCAGATCCGACATCTACCAACGACGATGACGGGCGGCGGACCGGACCAATGGTGGTGAAGACGAACACCGACTGTGAGGACGAGTACCGCCGTTGTCCGTGCCACGAAAAGAAGGACAATACTACACCAGCAACTCCACCCCGCCACCATCTAATCCAACTCCACCCCCCGTCGGGTACTACATGCCCTCCTAGCACTCCGGGTCTATGATGTCCGGTTCTTCGGTATTATTCGTACAACTAGATGACAATTGTTGTAATCATTTATCTAAATTCCCTAAGGCACGTTAGGACTAGCAGCAGCGGCACAATTTTAGGTTAATTGTGTCGCACGTGCCATTGCAAATGTTGCAATCGTTTATCTAAATTCGTCGTTAAGTATTAATGGTTCGTCATTCTATCAATCCTTCAACAATTCAATTTTTTTTAAAAAAAAATCCTAGCGCCGCAGCCCACGGTGGCAAGGAAATGATACCGCCGTGGGCCACGGCGTTACCCCAACGCCATGCCGACGCCGGCGTTAGGCCCCGACGCCGCGAGGCACGGCGTCGGGGACATAACGCCGTGGCCCGTGGCGTTAGGGCTAAAGGCCCACTCCCGGCGGCTCCTACCGCCGTGGGCCACAACGTTTAGTCCCCGACGCCGTGGCCCACGGCGCCGGATGTATATTTTTGCTAAATTTGTAACGGGCGATATATTTTTGCAAAATTCCGATAAAATAAATATAAAAAAATCACTTCTCGGAGAGGGAGTAGGTTAATTTGGGCCAGATCACAGAGAGCTAATGCCTGGGCCGACGGATTTCATATTTTAGTGGATACGGCCCATGGATGTGCATCAGCAAATCACCATCCCCATCTCCATCGCTGCTCCGACTCTCTCCCTGCCCGAGCGCTTCGTCGTCTCAGCCTAGTCGCCTGCTAGCGGCCATCACAGCCGCCGGCCCCGCCGGAAGCGAGGAGGAGGTACGCTTCGCCGCCGTTCGGATCTGGGTCTGGCCGCGCGGGTCGGATGGGAGCCGGGGCTTTGGGGTTGGGCGCTTTCTGATCTGCTTGCATTCGGGTTTCACATCCGCAGAAAGCAGGGCCGGGGCCACGCGGCGACTACGCTCGTCGGCTCCGCCGCCAGCATCGGCGGTCTCTCGCGATGCCGCCTCTCACGGCTCCCAAGTCCGGAGACGCCCTCTTCGCCAGCGTCGATCGCGTCGTAAGCGCCTGGGGCCGTTTGCGTTTGTGGGGGTGGAAGAAACCCAGGAGGGTCCTGGCGCTGGATCTGGTCCTGCTCTGTTTCGCTCATGGGTTCTTCGTTGGGTGCAGAACGCGGAGCTGTTCACGCTCACGTATGGCGCCATCGTGCGGCAGCTGCTCACGGATCTGGAGGAGGTCGAGGAGGTCAACAAGCAGCTAGATCAGATGTATGTGCCTCTCATTTTCTTAATCCTTCGTTTTCCTGGTTAATTTGGATGATGGAACCAATTAGATATTACGGTACTGATCTTAGTATAGCAGTTGAAACTGCAATTGTGATACTGTAGTAGGATATTCAAATTGTTTGAACAGTTGAACTATGGACTTTTGGCCTGAGGTTGAAACTGCAATTGTGATACTGTAGTAGGATATTCAAATTGTTTGAACAGTTGAACTATGGACTTTTGGCCTGAAATCAGTAAGGTGTTGGTAACATGTGAATAAAATGAATACTGGTATGTATTGAAGTTAGTGTAATTGGGTACGATTGTAGAGTAATGTAGGCTTCAGGAACCTAGTGTCTCCATGCCGATTCCAACTCGTAGTACACATTTCATGTGTTGGTTCTGTTGATATGGCAATACAGCATTCATATAATCATATGCCACAGTTTTACTAAGGGAGAAGATTCGCAACTGTGTTGTATTCCACTTGCAATTTTCTTGTTAATTGAAGAATTATGAAGTTGAATCTGGAGTAGAATCGCAAATGAAATAGTATGATCAGTGAGTGGTGAAAGAAATATTTGTAGCTTATTTCATGGAGTTATGAAATACCTCTTTTTTTTGTTGGCTGCAATTCTCATCATTTTCTGTATTAAACCTTTGCCTTTTCCTTTGAAAACTTTCTAATATATGTGTTATTTATTTTTAAATACCTTTCACTTCCAGGGGTTACAACATTGGAACACGATTGGTTGATGAGTTCTTAGCCAAGTCAAATGTATCAAGGTGTGTTGACTTCAAGGAGACTGCTGATGTTATTGCAAAGGTCTTTACCTTCTGTTCTTGTCTCCTAATTACCATATGCCATACCAGTGACATTCTTTGTGTGTTTAATATCCTAACAAGTATTTATCCAATGCACAATTAGTTCAAATTCTTTCAGAAGCAAATGCTCTGGGATCTGTCTTGTTGCAGCCAGCGATCTGGATCGTGCTCCTCTACAATTTCTGCCCCCATAAATAACCAGTAGTGAATAAAATTCAGTACTATGATGTACCTTATATTTCTCTGCTGTTTTTATCATGTGCTAGGCTGTTTATTTTGTTTACCTTTTGTTTCTTGACTTATTGTGAAGTCCAGCGACTCTTTACATTATTCTATTTCGCTTGATTGTTCCCTTTGCTACATTAAGATAGCAAAGTTATTGGCTATCAAATGTTTTTCACTTCATTTCCAGCCTTTCTTCTATTTCCCCCCTCTATGGCTATATGGTCTGACAGATTCTTTATTTCATTTTTAAAACAGCTTGGATTCAAGATGTTCTTGGGTGTGACTGCAACTGTAACCAGTTGGGATGCTGAGGGTACAAGCTGCAGCTTTGTATTGGAGGACAATCCTCTTGTTGATTTTGTTGAGCTCCCTGACACTTGCCAAGGCCTTCAGTATTGCAACGTGTTAAGTGGAGTAATCAGGGGAGCATTGGAGATGGTTAGTTCTTCTGTTATCACCATCTCATTAAGGTTTTATCTTTTTTACTCATCTAGTCATCTTGATATTTCAAGATGTTCATCTGAAATTATTGAGATTTGTCACTTGCAGTCTGTACCACTATAGCCCCCTAGAATATAGTAAGATTAACTCTGGGAGTCATTGAAACTTAACGTCCGGACCCGGGGTTTGAAGCCTTAGGATAAAGCCCGGGGGTAGTCTCCTGGTTGAGTATCTGCGAACCAGTGTTCTATTTGTGTGTATTATTTAGTTGCCTTTATCAGATTATCATACTTTTAGTCTTCATTTCTTTTTTTTTAGGAAATAGACCTCATAGGTTCTTGATTGCCCCCTGACTGATTGAAATTGCGATTCAGGTGTCAATGAAGACAGAGGTGACATGGGTCCGTGACATGCTTCGTGGGGATGACGCCTACGAGATGCGGGTGAAGCTTATCAAGCAAGTCCCCGAGGAATACCCCTACAAGGATGACGACTAGTTTGATTTCAGGTGAAGTTCACGCAGCAGGGCGTGGTCATGTTTGGATGTTCATTTGCTGTAGTTTGTGGATCCAGCTCTGGTATTACATGTCACATGAGAAGACTGTCGTTGCTGATGTATTCTAGAAACGCTCTGTATCTTACATGCCTCAGGGCTTTGTCCTTTGAATTAAGTGCATTTGTGATGCTCGCGATAGATCTTGCTGTGTTATCAAGAAATAAAGATTTTTTTGGGATAGTTAACTAGCAGATCATCTGGAAAGAGGTGACAGCGTACTGCTCCATCAGTTTTTCTGCCTGCTTTTTCTAACGAACTCTTCTAAAGTGTTGTTATGATGTTCTTAAATATGTAACGTCTAGTACAAGATAATTACTTTTGGGACAATCTAATTAGTTATTAAGTAATGCTTCAAGCTTTTTAAAACGGAATACCATTTCATTAGCCAAACATGCGTTTACTACGCAGCGTCACAGTTTACACATTTGATGTACTTTCAGAGGTCATAATGTACACATCAAAAAGTACAAAATCGATTTACCAACAAGCAATAGTAACAATTGGTGTGTTTATATTTCAAAAAAAAAAAGTGTGGTGACTGGTGACAAGTGAAAAAAAGAGCGCTTGAGATGGCCTGCGGCATACCCATACTTGCAATTTGCAAAGCAACTCTGCAGGAAAATTTAAGAGAAAAGTAATTATAATATGAAAAAAACGTCAAGAAGGGGGAAAAAAACCTCACCTTCGAGTGGACTCCTCCTGCTCGCTAACGGTAAAAGCAGAAAGGGAGCCGTAAAAATTCCCCAATCTTCACCCACGAAATCAAAGGCAAGGGCCGCGGCGCAACCGCCCGCCCCCTCCTCCTCCACTTCCGCCGTTCCGCCGCCTATTCGGTTCAAACCCCGTCCCCGAGCCCAAACCCTTCCCCCCTTTCCCTCCCTCCGCAACCATGGCCGCATCCTCCTCCAGCGGCGGCGGCGCGGGCGACGACCACGAGCCCTACCTCCTGGGCTTCATCGTGTCCAGGATCGTCGGCATGCGCCACTACCACGCCAAGGTCGCCGGCCGCGAGAACGTTGGCCTGGTCCGGGAGCCGCTGAACATTTACGACGGGAACGCTATCGCCGTCCACAACATCCGCGGCGAGAAGGTCGGCCACCTCCCCGCCGTCGTCGCCAGGGCGCTCGCCCCGCTCCTCGACTCCGGCGTCCTCGCCGCGGCGCACGGCATCGTGCCCCGCACGGACTCCAGGGTCAACAACCGCGGCGGCGACTTCAAGCCCCACATGCTCCCCTGCCAGGTCCACCTCTTCGCGCGCCCCGACGCCGCCGCCGTCGTCGAGGCCGCGCTCTACGAGGCCGAGCTTGACCTCATCCACCACGCCCACCCCGAGTTCTCCCTCTCCCAGTCCGCCGCGGTCATGGAGCGGACCAAGAAGACCGACCGGGACGTCGATAAGCTCTTCTCCCTCGTGGGGGGAAAGGAAGGGAAGACCCAGATTCTGCCGATGGAGGCGCCCGGCGATGTTGTGCGGTCTGAGCTCTTCGACCATCAGAAGGAGGCGCTGGGGTGGATGGTGCGCAGGGAAGATTCGGAAGACCTGCCACCGTTCTGGGAAGAGACTGAAGATGGGGTATTCGAGAATGTGCTTAGCAAGCACAAGACAGAGGAGCGTCCGCCGCCGCTGAAGGGTGGCATTTTCGCTGATGATATGGGGCTAGGGAAGACCCTCACGCTCTTGTCCTTGATTGGCAGGACCAAAGCTCGCAATGTGGGTGTGAAGGAGTCTAAAAGGGTGAAGAGGAGGAAGGTTGAGGATGCAGGGGAGGGACCACGGCCGACGCTCGTGGTGTGCCCACCCTCGGTGTTCTCATCTTGGGTGACACAGCTGGAGGAGCACTTGGAACCAGGCGCCTTGAAAGTGTATTTGTACCATGGGGAGCGGACAAGAGATAGGAAGGAGCTGTTGAAATACGATCTTGTTCTTACCAGTTACAGCATCTTGGGGACAGAATTTGAGCAGGAGGACTCACCGGTGAAGCATATTGAGTGGTTCCGCGTGATTCTGGACGAAGCCCATGTCATCAAGAATTCTACAGCACGGCAGACAAAGGCGGTGATTGCTCTGAATGCAGAGAGGCGATGGGTGGTCACTGGGACGCCAATTCAGAACAGCTCAGTTGATCTATACCCCCTGATGGCATTTTTGAAGTTCCAGCCTTTCTCAATCAAGAGCTACTGGCAGAAATTGATCCAGCGCCCCTTGGAAAAAGGGAAGGAAACTGGGTTGTCACGGTTGCAAGTAAGTTAGCGCAAATTTCCCTTTATTCATTATCACTGCCTAGGCCATTTTTATCGTTGGACTACTGGTAAGAGCTAGGAACTAGAAAGTATGGGTCTGCTGCATCAAATGCTCTTGAGTGGCAAAAGAAGCTGACTCGCAGCTTCATCAAATGCTCTTGAGTGGTAAAAGAAGCTGACTTGCTTTCCTGCTCGTAGATTTATATTTTTGTACTTATCTATGGAGCTTCTCATCCTACTTTAGTGGTAGGAGGTCCTGCATTGTGTAGTATACATGCTGCTATGTTGTGTGGTTTATGTTCTGAACTCTGTTATTACTTGGCAGTTGCCATCGCAATTTGCTTGCATATATTTACATTATGTTATTTGCATAATTCCATCATGACACTACATGTGGTAAGAGACATAATAGGATCTTCTATTTTAGTTGGAAAAATTGGAAACTGACAGTTTGTAACAACGCACTTTCAATCAAGTATTTGCTTATCTTTCACTCTCAAAGATTAACGTCGTTTTTTGTCCTGTTTGCTTATTCTAGAACCTCCTAGGTGCAATCTCACTGCGCAGAATCAAAGAGACAGACACTGGAACCAAGAGCATGGTTGAGCTTCCCCCTAAAACTGTTTTAGAATGCTGTATTGATCTTTCTGAGGAGGAGCGTGAGATCTATGATCGGATGGAATTGGAAGGAAAAAACAAAATGCAGGAATTTGGTGACAGAGATTCAATTTTGCGCAATTATTCCACTGTGCTTTATTTCATTCTGCGGCTCCGCCAATTGTGCGATGATGTCTCATTATGTCCTTTAGATGTTAAATCATGGCTTCCATCCAACTCCCTTGAAGGTATGTCCTTTTCTTATCTTGTGTATTTTGACTATGTTACCACTTGCCACGATGAAGTATGGCCAGAGCAAGTTTTTCATATGATCAAAATGATAATTAAAACATTGATTTAAATTGGATGGCCTTGTTACTTATATCATTTGTGAGGCATAGCATATTAGTGTTTATTTGAAATTTCGTGTTCCTTTTCTTTTTCCTGGAATGGAGTTCAACCGCCAACTAGAACGCAAAAAGTGTAGGTTTTCCAATTCAAGATATGTAAATGCTTTTATGCTTTATACGGTATTATCACTTGTTGGAGGGGATGGTTGAAATGCATATAGTGACTGGGAAATCTTAGAGAAGTAAACAAATCTATTTTTTTCACCAACTTTGGTCATCTGTGCTGAAGTGCTCAATATCGTGTTCTTCTTCCAAAAAACCTAAAATAATTTCATAGCCAGCAAAAGCATATTCCTTCATTTTTTTCTCCAAAATCCCAATACTGTGCTTACTCTTGTTTGAAGGATAGTGCACCATAAAGAAATCAAGATGTGATAAGTATGGAAGAAAGGGATATTAATATCATCAGCATAAAGTTACAATCTTTAGACTTCTTTTGCTAAGTTTACTTTTGCCACTAATTGTAATGATCAATTTGTCAAATTCTTATCTTCCTCTTCATACCTTTTTGTATACCGTTAATTTGTCTACCACTATTGACTATTCTCATGTCCTTTCACTTTGGTGTGCTTTGATGCAGATGTGTCTAATAACCCAGAGCTATTGAAGAAACTGGCCTCACTGGTAGATGATGGAGATGACTTTGACTGCCCAATTTGCCTCTCCCCACCTACTAAAACTGTCATAACCAGCTGCACTCACATATACTGCCAAACGTGCATTATGAAAATCCTCAAGAGCTCAAGTTCCCGTTGCCCAATATGCCGACGCACCTTATCTAAAGAGGATCTCTTCATTGCTCCAGAGGTAAAGCATTCCGATGAAGATGGATCAGGCAACCCTGCATCTGACAAACCCCTCTCTTCCAAGGTGCAAGCCCTACTGAAGATGCTGAAGACTTCACAGAATGAAGACCCCTCGTCAAAGTCTGTTGTTTTTTCTCAGTTCAAGCAGATGCTGATCTTGCTGGAAGTGCCCCTAAAAAATGCAGGCTTTAATATACTGCGTCTTGACGGGTCAATGAGCATGAGGAAGAGGTTGCAAGTCATCAAGCAGTTTGCCCACGTTGGCCATGACTCTCCAACTGTGCTACTGGCCAGCCTGAAAGCCGCGGGAGCCGGTGTGAACCTGACGGCTGCCTCGACGGTGTACCTCTTCGACCCCTGGTGGAACCCTGGGGTGGAGGAGCAGGCCATGGACAGGGTTCACAGGATTGGTCAGAAGAAAGAGGTGAAAGTGATACGGCTCATCATAAAGGACAGCATCGAGGAGAGGATACTGTTGCTGCAGGAGAAGAAGAAGAAGCTGATCAGCAGCGCGTTTGGAAAGAAGGGGGCCAAGGGTGACAAGGAGATGCGTGTGGAAGAGCTCCGGATGATGTTGGGCCTGGATAAGGGAAGGCCGGCCAGCAGCTGTTGGTAGGGGCAGTTACCCTTCTGAAGCTTCTTGTCATACAGGTGCTGGGGCTCTAGGGATGGTTAGTTGTAGCTAGATGGATAGCTTTAAGGACGGAGGTTGTGGCTAAGTAGAGCAAATGTTGCTGAGAGCAAGGAGAGGCTTGTTGAAGCGCGTACTGCCTGGTAGTGGGAGCATCTGATGTTAGAAGAGCTCCCTTAGTATTTCAGTTTCTGAAGCGCGGGGCTGGAAGAAGTTCCTGCGTTGATGTATGGCTCTGATGCTAGACATTAATATTAGCGTTAGATCAAGAGTGCTAAAATGGATGCAGGTACGGTCTATGGACTCCTGAGTTGTGGTGGTGGATGCTGGCCTCCTGTGGTGTGACAATGCTGAATTTTTTGTACTGGCATTTCTGCTTTTGGGGGCACGCGCCATTAGCTTCCGAGTCCGGCCCGGAGTTAAATGACACCATGCAATGTGATGCGATCCATTAGCTTCCGAGTCCGGCCCGGAGTTAAATGACACCATGCAATGTGATGTGATCATGTTCTAGGCTCAAGTTATGTGCAGTTCAAACTGCAGCAGAGATGACACTGCAGCTCTCCTAACTGAATAATGTTCTGAAAATTTGGACTCACTGAATGTCCAGGGCTAATGTCAGTATTTCGATGGGCCATGGCTGCGGCCTGCGCGGGGTCCAACAAGGGCGCCGTGGACCAAATTTCTTCGACTGCCACGGGGACAGCAAACAAAAGAAGTTGATGGGCTTACGAGACTGGGCCGGCCCAACAACGCTGCCGTTTCACCTTAACAGATCCATTTTTTTTCAATCTCAAATAAAAATATCGAATTTTTTTTATATTTTTTTCTATCTCTATTTTGCAAAAATAAATGGTCCGCCCGAAATTTTGCAGAAATATACATCTGCCGCGGTGGGTCACGGCGTCAGGGATCATCTACTGGCCAGGGCTTGGCCCCCCTGGCTGCCAAACGAGGCCTTATAGTGCTCGGGTCCACTTTTACATTTTGATTCTACCCTTGTGTACAAAGCATATTTGAGAAATATTTATTTACGAAAGTGCCCTCACATGGCTAAGCTTCTCACTTCTTAGTAGTACGTAGCTAAACTTCTCATGTTTCTCTTCATCTTCCTGGTCACGCCACTGACCGATTCAACTCTGAGCTTTTCCTTCGGGATTAATATTGCTTCCTCTTTTTTCGCTCGAAACGACGTCAGTCTTATCAATGTTGACGTCATCTTTGGCGGAACTTCCACATTTCACATCTTCTTGAGCTCTAAAGTGCGCCGCTTCCTGTCCTTAGCTCTAGGAATCCACCTCATCATCCTCGAACCATCACCCAACCTCGCATCCTGCAAAAACAAGGGAGAAGGTATGTTCGGAGAATTTCACATTTTGCACAAACTCTCATATTTCTCCAATCCTTTGCAGAGAATGACGTCACTTCTCTCAATCCACAAGAAATCAAAGATCAGTTACCTCTGAAGTTCACAAGAGTCTAGGAAATATCTAAAGGCATCTTTCTATATAAACTTCGCACAACAAGATCCCAAAAGTTTCGTTGAAAACTCGATTGATACTTAGCCGTTTTTGAGTCTGAAGGTGAAGGTCCTACTCATCCTCAGTTTTACTGAAACATCCTTATTCAAAACCTCAGAACCGACATTATTATTACTTATGGCTTGTTCTGAACGATTTATAGAAAAAGTATGTTTCCTTCAATGCTTCGAGAGTAACCAAATTTGGTCTATTCCCCGACACCCGGTTTGCTTTAAATCGCATGAAAGCAGCCCTTGTTGTTTCCGGTAGGCACTAGGCCTTGGACCAGGCCGTGCGCTCGAGCCCTCTCAGCGGCTTAAATACCATCACTGCATGATGCATCGATCGCTCATCGCTGCGTGCAGGTAGTGATCAAGCAAGCAGTTGGGCGCTCTGCGACGACGCCTCGACTGGACCTGGCAGCGCACAGGGCCAGCTAGCGCAGCACAATCACACAGATAAGATGGCGAACGCTAGCTTGGACAGCGCCACGACGACTCGACAGTTACTACGAATACCGGCCTGTATCCAACGGTAAATTTAACCCTGCTTTCGAGTCGTCGTCGTCGCGGATCCAGAACGAGAGGCCCGGAGCACGCAAAATCTTTTCAGCGAATTCACGGCGACAAGTGTTGGATACCCTCATCAAATATCATTCACGAGTTCATGCCACACCGTCGTGAAGAGTACACTAGTCAACAACAGCGTGGAAAGCTTTTTAAAAAAGAAAGAAAGATAGAAAATGCAAGCAGAACAAGAACATCAATCAAATATAGTACATGCAGACGGCAGAGCATCAGCCATCGAGAACACAGCATTTTAGCAGAAACCCAAAGCTCTACCAGGTAGGCAGCCGGCCCCAGATAAGTGTCGTTTGCACTTCCCAAGTAATAGTTTTGACTAATTTTATAATAAAAATATTAATACCTATGATACATACTCCCTCCGATTTGGCAAAGGAAGACGTTTATGACAATGACACGGTCTCCAAAGTGCAAACTTTGACTTTCCATTTTTTTACAAAAATAATAATTAAAAACTAACATATGTATACTTTTATGAAAGTATTTTACAAGACAAATATACTCATGTAGTTTTCACATTTCCAAACTCAACAACTTAAAAGTTATTCATGATTTATATTCCCAATGTTTGACTCAAATCTTGTCCAAAACTCCTTCTTTTACCAAACCAGAGGGAGTAATTAGTATCATTAGAAAGATATTTGAAGACCTTCCACGATAGGATGAGTGAGCGAGAGCCCCCCACGGGCGACCCCTGCGGGCGCCCGCCGCCCCCCTTCCCACCCCCGCCGCCTCTCGCCCGGTCTCAGAGTACCCGTGGCTCTCCTGGCGTTCCCTCCCCTGCTGCCGACTCCCCCGCACCTCCACCCGCTGTTCACCCGTCTCGGCACGCCCGTTCCCCTTCCCCTCGCCTCACTGACTGACCTTGCCGTCGCCTGGTGGGGAAGCAAGCTCCGAGCCGCCCTCAGCGCCATCTCCCCCCCCCCCCCCCCCCCCCCCCCCCGCCGTGCCCCACCGACCACCGTGTCAAGCTCGCCAGCCCGCGGGACACAGGCCTGTGTCTCCGCGGCGGATCCGCCGTTCAACCCCAGGTGCTGCTTTTTGCTCTTTCGCTCTGCGCAACCTCCATGTCCTCCGCGTGCCGGGGGCAACGACTCCTCTACCCCTCTTTGGGTAACCTCGCGCCCTTCGGAAAAAGACCTCTCCATGGCCATGGTTGGCAACACCCTCAACTTTTGCTTCTCGGTCCCCCCCTTCCGTTTCTCGGTCTCGAAGGTCAGTGGTGGTGTTTTTCGTTCCGAGGTCTCCGACCAGCAGGTCGCCAATTTCATGGCTGCTCGTGGTTCTTGCGCGCTTGGGTTGGTGACTCTGTTCTTGTTCACCTCCTTGCCTTCCGCCATTTCCGACCTCGAACGTTGGTCTGCTCGAGGGAGGACGGAAGCAGGGGGTCCTGTGGCAGCTTGTCCTGACGTCAGCAATACTTTCAAATTTCAAACGCAAACCCTTCCTGGGCTGGCCGTATCTCCGCTCCCCCCTGCTGGGCCGGACGGCCAACACTCGGCCCATCTGGCCACTGAGAGCGATTCTTTGCCCAGCGGGTCTTCCCCGCCTTCTCCGACTGTTCACACCTGTGCTCTCAGTGGCAGCCGTCGCTTCGTCGAGCTGCTCCTCAAGCCCATTCCCTCCACTGCTCGCTGCAGTGTTGTGGATTGCAATCCTTCTCAGGGAGAGCCTGCCGCCCCAGTCGCCCCGACCGGTCATGGGCTTTGCACGTCCGCCTGCGTTTGCTCCAACATGGCGCGGGGTGTAGAGACGTGCGACTTAACTCCCCGTCGGGGAGAGCCTGCTCACAACCCTTTTCATTCCTCGACCACTCCCACAGCAGCCCGCCCCCTTTGAGGGTTCCCGAGACGGTGACCTTGCCCACAGTGCGCGGCATGGCTGCTCCGCCCACCCCTGTGCCCGATCTTACGGCCATGACCGTAAATCTCGCCAGTGGTCTGCTGTCTGCTCATTACTTCCGTCCGCCCTCGACGACAGGGCCCAAGACGTTCCTCCGAGTCCTCCTTTCCTCCGCCCCACCCCTATAAATGCCGCCGACGGGAAGAGTTCTCGTCGTACCCGCTCTCTACTTCCTGCTCAAAACTAGTGCTTCCGCTGCCTGTCAACCGACCATCTGGTTGCAGCGTGTCGGGATCTGGTTCGCTGTCGTTCCTGCCTTCGCCACGGCCACCAGAGCTACTCCTGCGAGATGGCGGGGCCGTTCTCACACTTGCTCCGTCTGGGGGTGTCTCGGCGTTCGTCTCCAGGAGCGGACTCCGCCTCACCGCCGTGTTTCACCTCGCCACCGCCGACCTCTGCGCGATCGGCTTGGATCTCGCCAACCATCGACTGCCGAGTGGAGCGCGGTTCCGTCCCAGTTCCTACCACCACTGCTGGCCATCAGCGGTCCCGCTCCCCAACTCCTGCTGCAAGGGGACGAGATGCCCTTCCCTCAGTTCACTTCGCTCCCACACCTTTGGGCGCCACCGCAGCAGGTCCTCCACGGCACCGAGCCTGGCGTTCTGCTACTCCTTTCATCCCCCGCGGTGCCTCTCTCGCTCCAGCAGACGCCCCCGTCGACCTCGACGATGACATCACTGAGGTCCACATGCCCGCCGTGAACATGGAACCTAGCCGCCTTGCCTACGCCTTAGTCGAGCCAGCTTGCGCTGATCCAAGGCTCTTCATCAGGCTTGCCCTCGAGCAGCGTGGGGGCGGTCCCCCATCTGACTGTTTCCTTCTTCATACGTCACCATGATGGTGGTGTTTGCCCATCCCCACTTCAGGGAAATGGCGGTTCGGAGTGGCCCCATCGACATGGGTGGGCACAGACTCTTCCTGATCCGCCACGAGGAGGCGAACTTCCGCGTCAACTGCTCCTACGGTCGGCTGGTCGAGCTCGCGGCCACCAACTTCCCACCAGAACACTAGAATGAGACCGGCATCCGTGTCGCATTCCATGCTTTTGGCCAGGTGTGCAAGGTCGCCAGGAGCTATCTGCGTGAGGTGGACGACCACATCGGCTACGTCGTTGCGGACTACTCCGTGGTTCGCGTTCTTGTCCTCCTGAATGCGAACCGTAGGGTCACATCCAAGCTCCCCGTGCGCAACCCCGACGGTGTGGTCTCTGCCATTGCCAACATACGGCTGGTGGACCAATGGCCGTACATCCTCGGTGCGCCTCTGCCAGACGACCACGACTTCTCCGAGGATCTCGATGACGATGTCTCCGATGGGGGCCCTCCTTCCCCTCCAAGTTCAAGGGTGGGCCAGTTCTAGGGCTGCAGCTCCTGTTCCCACCTTACGCGCTCTAGCGGGGCGACTGCTCCTCCTCACCACAGGCACTACCGCGTGCCCGGGGCACTGTTGTACCCCTCGGTCCCGCTTTGGACGTTCGTGTCTGGGGCATTATCGGCTCTCGCCAAGGCCCTGTCCCTGGCGGGCATCCCTAGTGTGGTGATCAGGGACTTGGACACGCCGGTCCGTCCGCGTACACCGCCCCACCCTGCCGCCGATGGCGGTCTCCACCAACCGCGCTCCACGATCCCCTCTCTGGTTGACCTGTTGGAGAGGAAGCTCACGAGGTGAGCATCTGACGGCACTGGGTGCGTCGCAAGCGCGCGGCCGACAGTGCTTCGAAGGTTCGTCGCAGTCGCAGGCTCGTGGCTAAAGAAGACCCCTATTACACCGACGCTACCACCAAGGCGACCCGGGTCAAGGCGGCGCAGCTTAATCTCACCAGAGCTTCTACACGCATGAAGTCTGCTGTGGAGGAGTCCGGGGTGCTGCTGCACTCACCGCCCTCCAGGATCTCCAAGTCCAAGCTTCTCTGCCTGGGTCGTGCCTGCGGTCCGTCCCACCTTTCGGAGGTGGAGGATGAGGTGGCCACCACTGCCTGATGTATGTCTGCTGTTCTTGTACTGTGTGTGCTCTGGGAGCTTGTTCTCCTCCCGTTGAAGCTCCTCCTTTGCCGCTCTGTCAGGAGGTGTCTGTGTTGTATGGTCCCGTCTGTCTTGCTGAGCAAAGGGTGCTCCTTGCTGCAGTGTTCTCCCCCGCTCCTGTGCAGGGGTTGAGTGAGTCCATGTGGTCGTGTGCCCGACGTAGAGGTGGCCGGTGTGTTGTGTTTCGCCTCACGTTTGTGCCGTCATCAATGTAATGTTTGTTCCGTTACTCGGTGCTCTTGTTGTTTCAATGGTGACTCCCTCCCTCTCCTTTTCTTGGAACGTTCGTGGGTTGGGTCAGGATTGCAGGTGTGAGGACGTCCTTGCTGAGCTCATCTCTGTCCGCCCCACCTTTGCTGCCATCCAGGAAACAAAACTCTCCTCGCTTGACTCTAAGAAAAAGAACACCTTCCTTCCCACTCGCCTCTCGCAGTTTGCTATGCGCCCTTCCGTCGGAGCTGCCGGCGGGATCCTCTCCTCTTGGGATGACTCTGTCTGCTCCCTCCTCACCTCGGACGAGAGGGCCTTCACGCTCACCTACTCGTTTGCGCTGCTCTGTGATGGCTGCGCTTTCTCGGTCACGAATGTCTATGCGCCTACTAACCATGCCGACAAGGCTTCCTTCCTGGACGAACTGTCCAGCATCGCTAGCTCAATGGGTGGCCCTTGGATGGTCATCGGGGACTTTAATCTTGTGAGGGCCCCAATCGACAAAAACTCTTGGGCTTTTAACGCTATTAAAGCGCACATGTTCAACGATGCTGTTAACCGTCTCGGGCTGATTGAAATCCCGCTCCTCGATAGACCCTACACATCGAGTAACAAGCGGGCAAACCCCACTCTTGTTCGTCCTGACAGATGCTTCGTTAACGTTGATTGGGACTCTGCTTTTCCCAACACTTCCCTTGCCTCGCTCACCCGTACTGCCTCTGACCATGTTCCATTGCTGCTCACGGCGTCCACCAGGGTCCCTAAGAGCAGGTGCTTCCGCTTTGAAAATGCTTGGCTCGGCCACGCCAGTTTTAAGGAGCTGATGACCGTCACCCTCTCTCCACCTATTTTTGGTCGCCCTGGCACCGGAATGGTGCCTGCAGGGGAGTGTGTCGTTCCTGGTCGAGACGGACCAGCCCGATTGTGCAACGGGAGATCAACACCAAACTCTTGATCACTACCTTGGACATGCTGGAGGAAACGCGCCCCCTTGTCCCCGGCGAAGCTTCTCTTCACCGCCTCGCCACTGAAGCAATCTAGGCAATTCATAGTGAGAAGCTGTCCTTTTGGCGCCAGAGATGCAATTTGAAGATGGCCGTTGAGTGGGATGAGAACTCACATTTTTTCCACTCGGTGGCGAATGGGCGCCGGAAGAAAAATGCCATTCCGATACTGGAAAATGGTGGAACGTAATTTAACTCCCATGAAGCGAAAGCTTCCATCCTTTTCGACTTCTACAAAGGGCTCCTCAGCTCCTCTGCGTCGGTCAAGTGGCGGTTCCACCTCTCTGAGCTATACCCGTCGCTGGACGTCACTGGCATGGGCCTCACTGATCCTTTCTCCCCTGATGAAATCACCATGACCCTCTTTGCCATGGATCAAAATTCTATTCCAGGCCCGGACGGTTTTGGGCCCCCCTTTTATGGGGCTTTCTGGCCTTTGCTCAAGCTGGTTGTCCAGCGGCTGTTCGATGGCCTGCTCGATGGGACGATCGACCTCGATGGCTTGAATAGAGCCCACCTCGTCCTCCTCCAGAAACTTGAAGGCATCCGTCGGGCTAATGAATTCAGACCCATCTCCCTCCAAAACTGTCTTATGAAGCTCTTCTCCAAAGTGATGGAAAACCGGCTCAAAAATGCAATTCCGCTCATCGTCGACGCAGATCAAACTGGCTTCGTGCATGGAAGGAGTGTTGCTGAAAACTTCGTTTACGCCGCGGACCCCCTGAGTTGCTGTCACAAGCGTGTCGTCCCTACGGCCGTTCTCAAACTCGACTTCCGTAATGCCTTTGATTCGGTGCATTGGGACAGTCTTGATACTATTTTGCAGGCCAGAGGTTTTGACGATCGCTGGCGTGCCTGGGTCTCCCAAATTCTTTCCAGTGGCAAGATGGCGGTCTTGCTCAACGGAGTGCCCTGTCGATGGATCACTTGCCGCCGGGGGCTGCACCAAGGGGACCCAATCTCGCCTTACCTCTTCATCATTGTTACGGATGTCCTGCAACGCCTCATCCGCAAAGCCGAGCGCGACGGTCTACTTCGCCATCCGATCTCAGAGGGCCTCCCTTGCCCGGTCCTCCAATGCGCCGATGACACCTTGATCTTCTCCCCTGGGACTGTGGAAGTTGTGACAGTGCTTAAGTCCATCCTCGACAAATTCTCAGTGGCGACCGGGTTGGATATCAACTTCCATAAGTCAACCTTCGTGCCGATGAACGTTGACCCGGAAACTGCTGGCACCATGGCTAGCATGCTGGGATGCCAACCCTCCTCTTTCCCGCAGATATATTTGGGTCTCCACCTCTCGCCACATAAACTAAAGGCCTCTGACTTCCTCCCCCTCCTCAGCAGTTTCGACAGATATCTTGCCGGTTGGAAAGCTCGTCTGCTGAGCACAGGGGGCGCCTCATCCTTGTGAACGCGGTCCTTGGTAGCCTCACGGTCTACTTCATGTCCACTACGTTGGTCTTGAAATCAGGTTGTGACACATTAGAAGTCCGTCGTCGCGCTTTTCTCTGGATGGAGGAAGAAAAATGCTATGGAGCCAGCTGCTTGGTGGTGTGGGAGAATGTTTGTGCTGAAAAAAGCCACGGGGGCTCGGTATACGTAAGCTGAAGACCAGAATCACTGTCTGCACTTGAAGTTTGTTCATAAAATTCATGAGGCCGGTAGCGCCCCTTGGAAAAACTGGTTCTTGACCCACAGCGAGGATGGTTCCTTCCTAGCCAGATTAATTCAGGAGGAGCTCCCCTGCTATCGAGCTTTAACCTCAGTCAGAATTGGCGATGGGAAAACCACTGCATTCTGGTTGGACCGTTGGATTCTCAACACCACGTTGGCAGTCACCTTCCCCGCCCTCTTCTCCCACTGCGTCTGGCCGGACATTTTTGTTTGCGAGTCCTTGACCTCCCCCCTTAGCTCCCGGCTCCGTCCCCGCTTGTCTCGGTGCGCTCGTGAGGAGCAACAGATGCTGTCCGACTGCCTCGCCCATGTCTCCCTCACGGATGCTCCAGACGTGCGCCACCTCTTCTACAGCTCGGCCAAGGAATTCAGCTCCCGCATTGCCTACGCTGATTTACATCAAGATTGTGTGCCCGACGACGATGCTCATCGTCTTTGGCACACGAGGCTACCCAACAAAGTTAGATTCTTTGCTTGGCTGCTCCACAAAGGGCGGCTTAACAGCCGACCTCAACTTTGTCACCGGAACAATCGTTGCCCGGAAGAATCCAATTGTGAGCGTTGTGTCGACACCTTGGAGACGATGACCCACATCTTCGTTGAATGCCCCAGCGCAGCAGAGATTTGGACCTTGACAGGGATTCATGTGGATGGTAACAGTCATATGTTGCCATGGTTCCTGGGCAAAGAACTCGACCTCCCTACCGAGGTTCGCCTAGATGCGGTGGTGGTGCTACACTAGAACATCTGGAAAGCCCGAAATGCCCTCATCTTCGACCACCAGAACTCGATCGCCGTCGGAGTTGTGCGAAAGGTGATCTCTAACCTAGACTCTTCGGCTTGCAGATACAACAAGCACAGGCTCCATCTTCGATGCTGGCGCGACTATGTCCTCTCTCGTATATAATTCCCATTTGCTTGTTAATTTCTGCTAGTTAACTCTCCTACTTCTCCTGTACCTCTCCTGTTGCTATTGGTCTCTTCTTCAGGGACTAAAACATTGTACTTGAGCGGCAGCTCCTTTCGGATTAATGGAATGTAGGTGGGGTTTTTTCCCGTTATGGTTCGAAAAAAAAGAAAGATATTTGAATCTAGTTTTTTAACAAAATTATTTGGAGACACAAATGTTACAATTTTCTACAAATCGAGTCAAACTTGTGACACGCACACCAACGACGACACTTATTTAGGGACGGAGGGAGTATAGGCTATAGCATCAAGCGTACTTGTCGGCGATGTTGGTGAGGTAGCGCACCAGTTCGTCAGGCCTGGAGAGCATCACCATCTGGTCGGCGGCGATCTCCTTCACCTCGTCCACCGGGTTGTTCTCCACCATCAAGCGTTGGAACCCTTGGAACCCCTCTGCGACGGCGTGGTCCTCCGTGCACACCACGTACACCTTGGGCACCGACCCGTACGCGCCCTTGGTGAGCCGTACCCGCCCTTGGTAAACCTTGGGTATATCGATCGAGGCACAAGATTGTATCATGAGTGAGACAACCGGTCAGGTCCATGAAAGTATAAATTATGTAAAGCCATTCAATGGTTATAGAATTCCAAACGGGCTGTCTGGTCCTAAATGGCCCGACACTAAGCGGCCTGACACTATGCGGCCTGATGGATTCTTCGTGTTGGGCCATGTCGGGCGTCGTACCGCACCGGCGGCCCGGTGCACGGCCGACACGAACGGGCCGATGGTCGCGTCTAGCTCGGCACTACCCCCCACTCTCACCGCCTCTGTCACTCTGCCAGGACCTCCATGGACATGTTGGAGCCACCGTTGTCGTGACCTCGTCGCAGATCCGCACGCGGGGAGTCTCAGGTTGGGAGGGGGCGACGGTGGCGAGGTCGGAGCTCCGACCGCCCGACCGAGGCTGCGCAACCACCGTGACTGGGAGCAGCGCACGTCGGTGCGACCACCGCGAGACTGGAGGTATCGACGGCGGAATTGACCAGAGCTCTGCCCCCATAGTCGAGACAGTGCGGACACCATGACTGGGGGCGGCGGCACAGGCGGAAGAGGAGGGGTGGCCGGGAGGGGGCGGCGACATCGGGAGAGGAGAGCGGCCGCGACAGAATCACGAGGAGTAGAAAGGAGGACCGAGAGGGTTGGGGCAGCTGTAGGTGGATTATGGAGGAAAATTAGGGTTGGAATGTATTTATATGAGATGGATAATTTTATGTCGGGCCGTCTATCGGGCTTACCAAAAATCGAGCCGTGCCTCGGGCTGGCACTATGGGCCGAAGTGGCGGCCCGGGCACTATCGTCTTATCGTGCCGGGTCGGCACTAGGCACTATTGATCGTGCCTAGGGCCAGGCTAGGGCTGTTTTTTGGTGGCGTGCCTCGGCCGCCAATCGTGCCCGGCCCATTTGGAATACTATACAAATGGAGAACGTCCCTTGATTTTCAGGTCATGATGCTGAGTGCAAGAGTTAGTTTCAACTTGGTAATCTTCAGAGAAATCTTTATCATTCGTTGTTGATTCATTTGGTATCAAAGAAATGAGATTATTTTTGATGCGGAAAAGCGCGTAGCTAAGTAAAAAATCTAACCTCCCCCGCCCCTCGTGTCATCTCCCTCAGAGGCGACTCGAGGGGTTCCACCCCCGCGTCGCCAGGCCCCCACCCCCGGTTCCTGAAAGCCTCCGCCGCCTCCTCCTTCGCCGGCGGCGACGGCTATTGGCGTTGCCGCACAACTGGCGACAACGCGTCTCTTCCTCCTCCCTCCCTCTCTCCCTCCCTCCCCTCCTTATCTCTCCTCTTCCGGTGGCGATGCAGCTTCTCCCTGACGCGGATCCGGCCGTCACCCACGCGCCTGTCGTGCAAGGTGATGGATTCGGTGCAGGGTACGGTGATGGATTCAGGGTTGACCTAGCGGCGGTGGTTGCTCCCCGGTCGGCTAGGGTTGGCGGGTCCCTCGATCCGGTCGCCCTGGGCACCGATCCGACCGTCTCGTGTGCAGATTTTGCTGCGGCGGCGACTGTAGTTCAGGCTGGGGCGGTCGGTCTGTGTTGCCTCGACGGCAGCGACAGTTGTTCTCCGGGCTCCCTCGTCGGACGGTGGGGCTCCGTCCGGTGTCCGTTTTCTCGGGCGGTGGCTGCCCCTCCCGACACGGTCGGTTCAGCCCGTATCGACTGACGGCGACAGCGCGGATCTGCCAGGTCGCTGGTGGCCCGGGCCTTGGCGTGGGGCTGCTCTGCTGCAGCCTTCCTGCAGTGTTGTTGGCACATGTTGACGGTGAATTTCCGTCAACCTAGAGTACTTGTTATACATTGGTTTCGATTATGATTTGCAACTAACCCGCCACTAGGCATACTAATGATGTAACAAGTTCACACTTGCATGTCGATTTTGGAGTTTGTTGTTTACGCGGAAATCTACGCTAAAGAGGAGACTTTCGGGATAAGTTCATCAAGCACTTCAAGAGAAGATCACGAAGCCCGTCACAAGTCAAGACACGAAGTGAACAAGACTCCAAACAACCCAAGGACCGCAGCATCAACACGCAAAACTCCGGGGACTTGGATGTTTACCAACGAGATCAACTCGGCCCGAGAGATATTCTCGCATGCTCGGGACAGCATGATCTTTCGGTACAGATTCGGAGACTTAAACGGTCTCTAATGGCAAAAGTTTGACTACCAAAGTTGTGGGTCTCGACGATACCTTCGATTTGGACATGTGGAAGGCCCAATTCGGATAAGGGAGCTAGGAGATATAGCCCCCGAAATCCCTGCTGCGCAGTCAGTCCGAAATCAGAACAGATTATCTTCCAAGGCCGATTTGGAGATCTTATCTTCGTTTTTAAGGAAAGAAATGAATACCAAAGTTGAAGATAATTTCGTGGCACACAACCTGGACACCGAATTTGCATTATTTGGAGTCCAGACGTGGGAGATATGGCCCTGGCAAGGAAGGACTGCGAATCAGGAAAATCTGGCTGATTTTATGGAAACCAAGTTTGCTTCTCTCCCAAGGAGGATCTCGTGCAAGGTAAGGTGGAGCACGCCCAAAGGCACCCCGAGGACATAAATACAACCCCCTAGGCGCCCCAAGGTGGTTACACATCGAACAAATCATCCTACCGACGCCAATCACCGAAAAACCGCCGCCGCAAGATGAGGGAGAGAGTTAGATGAGCTCGTCGCAAGGATCAACGCCGGCGGAGAGAAGGAAGCAAGAGGAGGACTCCAAGCCGCTGGCCTAGGGGTGTTCCCAAGCTCCATCGCCGCCATCTTCATCGACGACGTTCTCCGGAGTCTCCATCACCCCTATGTGCTTCAATCCGTGTAAGATGATGGGGTAATGTCTCCGTTCATCCCTAGGATTAGATGGATACATGCTATGTGACCGCTACTTGATTCGTGGTTTCAATCTATTATTTTCATGTTGATGATGCTTTGATGATTAAGGTTAGCTACCGTGTTTTTCGGGCGTATGATATCCGCTACTCCCATAGATTCCATCAACATACTGTGTCCATCATAGGTCTAGTCACGAATACCTTCGCGTAGTGACGATGCGAGAGGAGGGAAAGGGCGAAACCGTGGTCACAACCCCCGGTAGATTGGTTTACCGCTTTCGTGTAGTAGATGCATACCATGTTATCCTAGATCCTAGGGAGGGAACGCTTATCTTTCTTACTCACTCTCTTGTGTTCACCCCTTTATCATCTAGTTTAACCCTAGATTTGTTTGATCAACTTAACTCAGTTTAACTTAGGTTAGATTGTCTTTATCTTTAGATTAATACCCCTTTCAAAGGTTTCCATTCAACTAGATTAGTACTTGGTTAAGCGCTAGTAATCCCCTTGCTCCGCGGATTGACAAGAACCTTGGGAATCCCGTGGTGAAAAAGGTGTAGGTCCGTACGCTTGCGGATCGTAGGTGGATACGAGTTTTATCCGTCAACAAGCCCCTTTTTCCGGCGCCGTTGCTTTGGGGGAACAAGTGATCAAGATTTGATTTTTTATTGCTTTTTTTTTGTAATTTTCAGTACTGATTTTGTTTTATTTTTGCATCTACTAAACTTTGATCATCCTCAAAATACATCTAATCTAGTTTTCTAACCCTAGTTTTCATAGATTTATTTTTCCTTTCTAGTTTTTGCATACTTTTCTTATTGCTAACCCTAACCGGAGATGGTTGGCTGCCTCTCCAAGAAACCCAAACCTTTTTGTGGATGATCCGGAAAACTTTACGAGGCAAAGGTGACATGCAACACAAGCTAAAGGGGTGGAAACCCTAGATTCAAAAGTTGAAGTCGAAGGACCGTCGAAATCTCCAAGGGAATCACCACCTCCAAGTCCAAAGGAAGATCAACCTCAACCACCGGAGCGCCGCGCACCCCGACATCGTTGATCTACCTATCATAAACCTTCAAGACGCCGGGAGGCCGTTCAAGATCAAAGTCTCAACTATCCGCATGACGATTGCGAGAGCTGAATGCATATGAGTCGGATTCCTTGAGTGGCATATCGGTTTACTTAATAGGAGGATGGAGAAGATGGAGATGGAGAAATAAGCTCAACACCTAAAGGCCGCTGAAGCAAGATCCTCATGCAAGGAGTGTGTGGAGTACGACCATGTCCAAGGACGCCGTCACTAAGTTCGAGGCTATGGAGAAAATATTGAAGAATTTAGATGGCAAGGTGACGGAGGTCGGAAGCTCTATACGTGAAGTGTTCATCGTGATGAAGATGCTAGACGCAAGTGGGACAACTTGCCGGCGCCCGATGGGTAACTAAGAAGAATATCCGAGACAACTCCAAGGTCCCAAGACGGCGAAGGCTACTCAAGCTCATTCGGGAGAGATGAAGGATCACATTAGAGACCATGAAGATCACGACCGAAGGACCGGAGTTCGAGATGCCGAGCCACAAGGAAGTTGTTGCATCCGTCAAGACCAAGGACAAAGCCGGCTGTGAAGACCAAAAAAATTGACTAAGCCAAAGTGGGTACCCAAGATTGCAACGCCCGCAAAGAGCGTTGATCCGGAGAAATCAAGTGAAGAAGTCTAGCCATGGACTATAAACGAAGCGCTAGGCGGGAGGCAACCCGTTTCGTCAAGTCAAGAATAAGCTACGGGAGGACAACCCGATTCCGGGTTTTTCGAGTCTTTTTAATAATTTAGTTTTTGAGTTTTATTACGCAAAGACATTAGACTTAGAAGTGGTTGAACAATATTAGAGACATAATTCTTGATTGAATGTTTGCTTTATCATAAACCCTTTGCATGAACCCTCCTATGTGCTTGTTTGATTCTTTTCCTTTCGAGAAACATCAACCAAATAATTTCAGAACCTTAACTCAACCTTTCACCCTCATTATGGTGCTGAGGTTGACTTATTTTTCATACTAAAACCACACGAGTAGAGCCACGATTTATATTCAAGTGTTAATAAAATTCAGCACGTGGTAGAACTCGCGTGAACCTAGAAATCAAAGCTTTTGGTTGGTTTTAAAAATCCGTATCCTTGGTTTCTCTAGGATTAGAATTTTTCTAAGCCTATTCTAATTTTGTTTTATTCAAAATCTTTCTTATTTAGCCAAAATTAGAACCTAAACCTATGCCCCCATGATCAAGCCGGGAAAAGTCCGCTCTCAACCGATGAAGGCAAGCTATACCGGTGAGACCGAAATCGACGTAAAAAGAAAATATTTTCGACTTGCATTTGTTTTTAATGGTTTAAAAACTTCTCTAAAATTATGTTCGAGCTCTTGCATGGCTCTGAAAAATATTTTAAATTTCGAATTAGAGGAGTGCTTAACCTTAAACACACCTTAATGGAGGCAATCTAGTAATCATGCATGCACCATTGGATTCCCTTTCATCAACTTTCACCAATTTCACATGCGAAGGACAAGCATGGTGGGCAGCAAGCATCAACTTTGTAGGAATTTCATGGTGGCATGTGAAGCAAATGGAGCTAGGGAGCATGGACATGACCCAAAACATGAAGCATCAAGTGGAAGGACCAAGGAGTGGACGAGAGCGTTTGGGCGGTACAACTCGTGGAGCACGCGGGCGGGGAAAGTTGCGAGAGGTGAAATGATCGTCTTTGGAAGAAAGACGAGGCGGGGAAGAGCACCGAGGCCGGCCTCACCTACATAAGGAGCCCCCCGACTCCCGTTTTTTCGCAGGCAAGCTTCCCTCTCCTTCCTTTGTTTGTGCGTTCAAGTTTGTGTGCCCAAAACCTCCGTAGACATAGCCAACCTTCCCAAGCTTGATAGCTCAAAAAAAATCCACATCCTTAATCCACTCAAAGTCCACATCCGAAGCAAAAAGTTTAAGTGCCTAGTTACCGGTTGCAACCCGGAATTTTAGTTGAAAAAAGAGTGCAGCAACCATGTGGAAGAAGACCACAAGTCTCTTCTCCAAGAAGAAGAGTTCGTCGTCGTCCAAGCCGTCATCAACCACGTCTTCGAGGAGGCACTCCTCCTTGGTGGTATGAGGGCTGCAAGAAGCACTTCCATGAGGTTCACCGAACCTCGTGGGCACACAGAGGAGCAGCCCGCGCCACCACGACGATCGACTCGCTCAACCGCACCACCTCCTTACACCCCGACACACTCTTCGTACGGCTTCATCATCTTGTCGGCGGAGGAGGAGGAGAGGCTCGCCAATCTTGAGAAGAGGCTTGTGCCGAACGTCGTCCGACGACCTAGCACTCTACGCCTTGGGTTTTTGCACCGACATATACTATATGTTGGGGCACCTCGGATGGGTGCAATTCTCCAACGGAATATCGGTGGACACCCATTTGGGTTACGCCTTGGAAATTTTGATGACTATTGCACCCATCGTTGATGATGATGGGGTGCAAAGCTTGTCATTCCGTTTGGAGGGAGTCCAACAAGTGGTTCCCTACGAGCACGTTAGGGAGCTGCTTGGATTCCACAAGGGAGCTCCGGAAAAGTTGACGTGCCACCCGGCATGTTAGCGGGATTTCAGAATATGATCTCCGGAGAAGCCCATCAACAACGCAATTGCATCCGCAACCCCATTATCCGGATATTTCACTCTTGGATGTGCAAGAGGGTATTGGGGAGGATGAAGGAGACAAAGGTGACCAACACGAGTTGAATTGGCTATACTCGGCTTTAATTGTCGGGCAGCCAATAGACCCCTCTTACCTCATGATCAACCGTTGGTGTTGTGAAGCAACATCGGGGGCGGGTAATATTGGTTCGGGGTGTTACCTCTCCATGTTGGCCTTTTCCTTGCGGCCGGGGATCGCAAGAAACCCCGGCCACCTTTTGCGTGGTACCTCTCTCGACATTGAGGCAAGGCAAATACATTAGTGGAGATGAGAGAGGAGGTTATCGGTTGGCCATAGTGAACCTACCCCTTCCGAATGAGAGGCTTAGGCTTTTCACCGAAGGAAGGGAAGATTGGTTGGAAGAGGGACTACTTGTCCCTGCAAGGAAGAACAAGAGAGGAAGAATCGTAGAGGAGGGAACATCCTCCGCACAAGCGAGTGGAGCACAACCCAATGTGCAACCATTTGGCGAGGTTCCTCCTCCGCCAAGTTATTACGGAGGGTCTCAACAACAAGCATGGGGGGGTGGTGCACCGGTACCCCCACAAAATTATGTTGTGCCCAACGCTAACTTCGCGGAGTCCTACGCTCATCATCCCCAACCACAACAAAGCATGGCCATTATTGGAGGGTATGCCGCAAGAAATGCTCAAAACATCGCAGCCATCCAATCTAACGCAGCTCAACTCGGTGAAGGCAACGCAAATATTGCCTTTGAACTTGGACGCCTTCACCTTGTGGAGCCAAATCAATTCGACGGAGGAAGCGTTCAACCATATTATGAGCAAGGGTATTATTATCAAGACTATCAACATCAACCACCGGCGGAGGACTAGAAGGCTTAGGAACTTTAGTTTTCTTTTCTTTTCTTTTTCTCTGTAATTTTCAGCTTTTGCTTATGTGTGTTTGCGTAGTATTTTCTGTTTTTATTTAATTTTCAGCAAGCATGTTTTGTTTATTTTCAGTGTGTATTTCAACTTGATGTCACCATTAATAAAGTCACCACCTTGATTATATCATTGGAAAAGTTACAAAATTCGTGCCATGATGATATATGATTAAAATTGCAGCTTTGTTCGTCTTTGTAGTTGATTTATGCATGTTTAAGCTAGTGCTCTCTTAAAAATACAGATCTGAATTTATTTAAATGCTAGCTTAATTTTCAGCGGAGGTTATGATTAAAATAAAGACCCATAGTGTTTTATGTGCTCTCAAGTTATGAATAGATTAAAGATGTCTTTTATGCTCAAAAATATCGCTAACCCCTGTCACAAATATCACTTGTGTGTTGCTCAACCTATCCAGAGCCTTATATATATTTGAGTGCATAAACCTTAGTGTACAAGATTTATTTTTGAGTGCGTTATTGCAGGCCATGATTTCTCCGGCCCGAGACTAAGAAAATTGCCGGTCATTCCGTTTTTGCGTATCTATCTTTTTGCTAGCCTTTCATCCGTGCATTGTGTATCCCCGCATCGGTGATCTCACAAACTTCGCCGGATATCCACCCTTAAACCAAATATCATCTTTTTGTGATTACCTCCTTGGCCACAACCTATCGTTGAGAATGGATCGTCAATTCAAGGAAGATCGCAAGACGGTGCCAACGTTGAAGATTTCAAGTATCTCTCCAAGGAAAAATATTCCGGTACCTACCTTATTTTTCGCCTCTTTGCTCGAGGACGAGCAACGTCTAAGCATGGGGGAGGAGGTAGGTACGGTGCAGTTTTAGAGTACAAAAGGGAGTATTTTTAAAAAATATATATAATGATGAAAGAAAAAATTCGGCGATGTACGTGACTTCCAAGGTGAAGAAAGAAAAAATATATATATATAAGAAAGAAAGAAAGAAAGAAAGAAAAGAATGAGAAATATGAGAAACGAGAAAAAATATATATGTGCGTAAAGTGAACTCCCCGGTTCTCTAAGAGTGCATTCAAGGCTTCAAGTTAAAAAGATCCATTCTCATCTTCCAACCATGTGCAATCCGATAACGAGGACTTTCTTTGTGCCTCGGGATCACTCTTTGCCATTTGCACATGTCCACTCATCTAAAAGTGTGTGTATTTTTCTCTTTCCCCTCCTTGATTTAACATTATTTTCCAATGACCTTTTTGACGAGTCTCGGTAAGACCATGAGAAGCTTGTCTTGTTTTGACAACACCTCATTTATAAAATCTTGTTAGGACTAAACTTTCCCAAAGCTCCATATAAAGCCTACCACATATATATGAGAGGGAAAGGAGTAGAATATATAGGCTTGAGAGACAAGTGAGATGAGAGTTCACGAGCAATACACGAGATGATTTAAATTTGTGAATTTGGTTTAGCTTTTCTTTATCTCGTTCTTTATTTCAAAAATTCTCGAGATCTATTTAAAACTTT
Source organism: Cenchrus americanus (assembly GCA_947561735.1). Lineage (NCBI taxonomy): Eukaryota > Viridiplantae > Streptophyta > Magnoliopsida > Poales > Poaceae > Cenchrus > Cenchrus americanus. The sequence continues at coordinate 4,227,032 of OX387245.1, read as the reverse complement.
GTGAGCATGTTAATACTTGTGGGATAAGCTTAATAAGAATCTACCCTCCGTAGAGATGAAGGCTAGCACATTATGGAACTTCAATGAATTAAAATTTTGAGAGCATTATGTTTTCTCATGTGTAATCAAGTGCAAAGTTTAAACATTGTTTAGCAATGATGATATCCATCGAAGGCTTACTCGAGGACGAGCAAGGTTTAAGCATGGGGGAGATGTTGACGGTGAAAATCCGTCAACCTAGCCATGAGTTTACCTTCGGTGTTGGCATGAGTTTTATACCTTATCCATTGGTACTAACCCCCGTGGTATAACAAGTTCACGTGTGCATGTCGGTTTTGGAGTTTAATGTTTATGCGGGGTTTTAGCGTTGAATGCAAGACTTTCGGGATAAGTTCATCAAGCACCTCATGACAAGACCTTAAAGTCCCGAACAAGTCATGCAATGAAGTAAAATTAACTCCAAGAAGCGGGGACTTGATCCGAGAAGACGACGGACTCCGGGGACCCGACCGGAAAAGTGCCGAATCTTGCAAGACAAGGAGTTGAGTCCAATTCGGAGAGAAACCGACGACATGGACCTACATGCGAAGGGGGAAGCATCCGGGAAGCAAGGGAACCGACCTCGGGCAAAGGAGCCCGCGGCCGGGGCCTAAATGGGCCCGGGCGGCCGGCCGGCCCGGTCCGGTCGGCCCGTGCCCATTTTGGGCCCAAAACCGTCGCCCTTTGCCCTAGCCGCCAATCGGGCTATTTATAGTCCCCTGACCGAGAGCCACGCAGAGAAGATTTCGTCTTCGGCCGCCGAGGAGCAGAGAAGAGAGGGACACCGTGTCGGAGAGGAGAGGGTCGAGCTAGTTGACTAGGGTTTCCCTAGGCCGACGTGGGAACCTTGCATGGAAGACCACGTCGGAGTTCCCGAGCTAGAAGCAAGATCAAGGAAGGATCCCGGTGGTGATCTTGTGTATGTATCATTGTCATAGTTGAATTATCAAGTTGAATCTTTTCTTAGCGATCAAGTGTTTCCTCGAAGATTTCGTTTTTCGATCGGCTTTGCTTATTCCAATTCTATTCGTACGATAGATTACATAGGGTGTTCTTGTAGCCGCGGTGGCTAGAGGTACACGCCGGATCTTCCAAAAGAATCTCGACTTGTCTTTTGACTCGCCCTAAGCTCCCCGCATGAATAGGGATACGTTGTGACAGAACGGGGGTCTCGAAAGGCGGATGTTTTCGGATTTGGACGGGAAACCACGATTTAAAGAGGCTTCTATTAAGATTCGATTTGCTACTTCTTCTCTTGCTTGGAACTTCAACAAAAGGCTTACCCCGATCCCTCTAGATCGGTTTATCTACCCAATCTTACTTTGTTTTCTCCGGTTTTTAGTAGATTAGATTCGTTTTGTGTCTTTTACTTAGATGCATTAGGTTCTTTATTGAAGATTGCGGTTATTTGGCTTTAATAGATTAAGTCTTGCGTCACACATTTGTTCCACGGATTCGATACCTTGGGTTCACCACTCGAGGGAAGAAGGGTCCCTTGACTACGACGGGAGACTTGTACGCTTGCGAGTCACGAACGAACTTTGATACAATTATTAACCGTCAACGAGCACACTTGTCCGCCCCTCCGTTCCGCTTCCGGCGCCTCTGGCGCAGTCAGACGGTGTTGGGTCAGGTCTCGGCGTCCTGTGCGGGTGGGCCTAGCACGGACGGGCTGCGACTGGAGCTGTCGGGCGCAGGTTCTATTGCCTGCCTCCTCTCCTCTGCCGACGCTAGATGCTGGTTCTGGTGGGGGTTGGAAAGCATGTCCTTTTGGTTATTTCGTCGCTGGTGGAGGTCATTGGGTTGTTCTCGTTGCCACCGTGGGGGGTCTCACGCCGGTGCCGCCTACCGTGGGCTTTGTGGAGGGCTGTATTCTTCCCCTCATGATGCTCGGGCGAAAGCTTGTCCAGTTTTGTGTTGGGCCAACAACAACGGCGCCTGAGGGTGTCGTTTCCCTTCTCGAGGTGTTGTTGCGATGTCTCGAGGGACGTCGCCGTTCTTCCCCACCATTGCATTGTGTCGCATCGTTCGTCGAGGGGCTCCCCAATGTCCTGGTCGTCTTTGCTTGGCCTACCTCGTCGTCGCTGGGTTGGTTGTTGGAGCTTGGTTGTCCCCGGGGGATCTTGCTTCTCCGACTGTCTTCTTCGCTGGCGGATTAGGAGGACGAGTATTCGTCCTGCTCTTGATCCCTTGTTTGTCATTCATTTTCCAAGAATGGGCTCAACCCGGGGACTTTGGGTTGGTTGGTCGTGGGGAGTGGGGATGTGGGTGAGCTCCTTCCCCCTCCTGGTAGTTGTGGTCGCTCTTGATCGCCTTCCCTGCTTGAAAAAGCCTTTCATCGTCACCCTCAAGAGTTGCTTGTTGTCATTCCATCGATTGGCTCCTTCTAGGCTTTGGCTGAGGGCTGCATAAAGTTGGTTCTGGAGGCCTGCGAAAGCTTGATTTGAATTCTTCAGGCTGACAACGGGTACGTTTTTCGAAACGAACCTCACCTCGTTGGAGGTGTTATTTCGGCCTTCGTCCAGTTGTCTTGCCAAGTGAAAGCTTGGTATGCACCTTCGTGGGTAGACGGATGTTGGCGGCGTTGGCATCGTTGCCCTCCTTAGACTATCTCCAACAATACCTACCTAAATAGAAGACCCATTTGATGGTTTGGGTATTGCACGGCAAAAGGGTTGCGGACCTTAATGTATTTGTTTCCAACGGGGAACCCAAAACAATAGTTACCCGGGTATTTTGGCCGAGAGAGACGGGCGGAGGAGACCCGGACAGAGGAGAGAGAGCGATGCATTTTTGCATCTCGCCGGGGTTGGCTCACAAAATACATAGGGTGTTTGGGTCACCTGTTGGAAGTCGTTTTCAAGACCCAAAACCATTGTTGCGACCCATTTATGCCTTTGCCTGTTCTCGTTGGAGATAGTCTTAGAGACCTCATCTTGCATGTCCTTCTAGTTCTTCTCCCGTTGACGCCTAGGCCTTGTTGTTTGCTTTAGTGCAGGTTTAGGCGTTGCCAGTGGTGTTGTGTTGTTCCTCTGACCATATTAGGTGGTGTTGTTGTTCACCTATTTTTTCTAGTTGGCTTGGTTGTAACTTCGCGTCTTAGGAGTTATCCTAAGCTTGATTAATTGTAATTCTCGAATTCTTAATGAAAATGTGCTATGCACGTCTTAAAAAAAGATTATTTTTGATGCAGCATCTCTGTCCTCCGATAAGTGGTGAAGATTTTTTGTTAGGGAGTTACAGGCGGTTACTCTACGAGCTAAACCGCGCATAGCTGATAAAATCAGCATTTGGCTGAGTAGCTCTTGTAATTTTAGTCTTTCTTTTTTTTAGCCTCTGACCTTGTAACTTGTACATATTTTTTCATTTATATATATACACAAAAAAAGGGTAGGAGCCTTTCCTGGTGATTCTCGTAAAAAAATCGATGATATATTGTAGGAATAAATATGGCTCTGGATAGGATAAAGCTCTTTGCAAGAATTATTACTGAAGTGAACCACAGCTGATGCTTAGGTCTCCACTACTCTGTGTTTGACTAAATTTCAAAATTTTAAATGGTAATCACCACATATATAGGTGTAGAACAAAATTATCATAATAAGTGTAGAGTGTGGACCAAAATTAACATTTGGAGACCTAAGCCTTTCGATAGGAAGGTAGTTGCCTGTTACTAAGAGGTCCACATCTCATGATAATTTTGTCGGCAGCTGCGCGCGGCATTTAGCTTGAGTAACTGGACATTGCTACCGTGTCTCTACTCTCCACTCGCTGAAACGCACGGTGTGCGCTCCTGTCCGGCCGTGTGGTCGGCAGCCGCACGCCGGGCAGTTTAGGCTCACAGTCAGCGCATCAGGTGCAGCAGCGCTGATGCGATTGACGGCGGGGTGACGACATCGACGGCTCGACGTGGTCGGCTTACGAAGTCGTACGTCGACGTAAAGTACGGAGAAGTATATATGTAAACACGTCATAAAATTGTTGCTTACAATTCGTTGTTGAGGCAATTAAGCATGTGCTCTTCTCTGACTGCTTCAATTATGGTCGGTTTCCAAGCTTCTTTCTCCGTTGTCAACACAAGTTCCAGACCATAATCGAAGACTAGCGCTGCAGCGATGTTTGACGTAGCGCGGTGCAGCTGTTTTCTCCCTCTCGTGGCTGAACCTTTAGACTTAAGAGTGACTGAGTGAGCAGAGACTAATCTCGGCTGTAATCGAGAAAGACAGATGACAAGCAGTTAGTGTGAACGCACGAATCAATTAAGGAAGATGTATATCCTCTCACGTTTTTTCTCTAAATTAAACCTGCTTGCCTCGTGCACTCGCACACAACATATAATCTACTCGCTCTGAATCGTTTTACTTACTCCCTCCGTCATAAAATATAAGACATCATCGGCAAATAAAGGAGGCTTTACATTTACTCTGTTGCCCCTGCAGTGGCATCCTAGCAGGGCTGGCGTGGAAGCCTCAAGCCAATACTATGAGAAGCGAAAATAATTTAAAAAAAATTCACCTGAATTGGGTCTATCGTACCCATCACGCTAGACCCACCCGTCATATTTTTTAGAGTGGATAGGGTGGAATGACTATAGAAGGACAAAAAAATCGTAATTTGGAGGGCATTTATGCCAAAAACGAATTATTTTTCTCACCTAATCTCACGTTACCCACTAGTGTACCCGTGTGGGCTCACCCACGCTGCACCCAGCGACGACGAGTCCCTACCCAATACCTCCCGGCAATCACGCTCGCACTCCTCTCCTTCTCGTGTTTCTTTCCTTTTGCAACCCCCTCTCCGTCTGCCCTCCATCGATCCGCCGCCTCGCTCGAGCAATTTCTCACCTTCCCCATCTGGCCCTCTCCCGGGCTCCCTTCCCCGTCCACCTCGCTTGATCCGCCGCACCCCGCATTGCCAGCATTAATGGATGACGAGCGTGAGGCCTGCCCCCGTCGACCCGCGCGAGGACGTCAGTTCGCTCGCTAGTGGGAGGGTCCCCGGTGAGGCCTGCTCGACCAGATGAGAGAGCCTATGCCGCCGTCTACCCACGTCAGAGCCGCCACCATCCGCACCACGACATCCTTCTGTAAGCTGCAGGCCTGCAGTTCCGTTCATGCGCCCGCCTGCCTGTCGTGGATCAGGTATTCAGGTGGATGCGCTGCCGCCGGCAGCGCATCTTTGGCTCCTCCACCACACGGAGGAGGGCGATGGTGCAACCGCTGGTGAAGCTCGGCTCGCTCACGTTCCGTACTGCTTGACACTACTGATGATCTAGTTGTTGGAGTATAAGTGAATTGCCCACCTTTCCCTATCAGCTTAAGCTTTTGGGTTGAACTGGTTGGTGCATGCAACTCAATATGGTACCAGAGCCAAAAGTCTCGAGTTCGAATCCTGGCGGGCGCGTTAATTAAAATAATTACAGTCCACTCCAATATTTCACGTATGCGGCCTGGGGGAGCCTGCACGTGAGGGGGAGTGTTGGAGTATAAGTGAATTGCTCACCTTTCCCTATCAGCTTAAGGTGTTGGAGTATAAGTGAATTGCCCATCTTTCCCTATCAGTTTAAGCTTTTGGGTTGAACTGGTTGGTGCATGCAACTCAATACTAGTATACATGTAAACATGTCATAAAATTGTTGCTTACCATTCGTTGTTGAGGCAATTAAGCATGTGCTCTTCTCTGACTGCTTCGATTATTGGTTTCCACGTACGCTTCTTTCTCTGTTGTCGACAAGGTCCAGGCTGCAGCGATGGTGACTTAGCGCGGTGCAGCAGTTTTCTCCTTCTCGTGGCCGAACTTTTAGACTGAGTATGAGTAGAGGCTGAACGAAATGTAATTAACGTGTTGAGAGCTAGTGGAAGACAAATGACAAGTGCGAACTCACTAATTAATTAAGATATCCTCCCACGTTCTGTGTAACCTGCTTGCCTCGTGCAATCACACATGACAAATTATGGTCTCCTTCCCAAACCATTTGCTACTGCAGTATATATCTAGAAGTGACAAATTTTCTCCACCTACACAACGTTCACTTTTTTTTTGACAACAATCATATATATTCATTAAGATAAGGCAGCAGCCATTTTACAGATAGGTCCTCGCAAGAAGACCAAATTACACATAAGTCTTGGATCTAAGGAGAAACAGGGCAGCGCTGTCCATGGCGACGGGGACGATGGAGCCGCCGGTGAAGTGTCGCAGGGGCGTCGCGATGACGCGTACAACCGGGCGGAGACCGCGCAACATAGTGTCAGTTGAAGACGGGCCGGAGAAGCCAACGAGGAAGGAGCACACCGACGAATGTAAGATGCGGTTGGATTCGTCGTCGGAGATTGTTGATGCAGCTTGGACCGGGATCCTAGGGGGATGCGGCACCATCGCACAAGTACCAGGAGTGAGGCCACCATGTTGAAGTAGGAGAGGCCAGGATCTTCAAATGTTGTGTTGAGGAGGCGGAAGTGGTGGAGGTGGAGATCGTAGCCAGAAGAGGGGGCCAACAAGAGACAGTCCCAAAGACAAGATCCACCAAGGGGAAGATCCGATCTACACAGAATTCGCTCAGATTGACCTCCCCTTCGACCAGACCGGGGGCGGCGACGGTGGAACTCCAACAGAGGAAGGGGAAGGGCGGAGGGGGAGCTGCTGGAGGAGACAACGGAAGGACGCGAGAGAAGTTATTTATACTACGTATTAGGGCAGAGAGTTCGCCGGCGATGAGGACGGCGACGACGGCCACGCAACACAGGTAGAGCACACCACAAGGGAACAAAGCCATAAAGACAAACTACAACTATAGTCTAGGGCAATAGGTAGTAAATCGACGGTAGGACGCCAGAGGGGAGGAAGGGGAGGGGTCCGAGCAGGCGGCGGAGTGAGAGGCGAGAGGGGAAGAGGTGTCGAGATCTTTGAAAGGACGACGATGAACTATCACACAACGTTCACTTTTGGTTCTCTAATAATAATATATAGGTCGTTCTTAGTTTAGAGGAATAAAATTAGTGGGCAAATTTACCATTTGATATGAACTTGAGGTACTGTATGTTATACAAGTTGGTTGTCCAATTTACCCAGCTATCAAGTTATCGTAGCGCGATTTACTCGATATTGCAAATAAATTGAGTTGCTGAATATTTACCTTTTGGTGTCGTACCACTTCATCACTAAATTTGTATCAGCAAAAAATATAATTCTCACGGCAAGGAGACAATCTAAATTGGTCTACCCTTAACTTGACTAATTCACCCACAGAGATCGAACCAGTCATTTTCTCGAAAAAAGAAAATACAAAAAATCTGAAAAGTAAAAAAAAGGGGGGGATCGGAGATCGCCGGAGTAGATCGTGCCGAGTCTTTTTTTTTTTTGACTACATACTCTTCCTAATTGAACACAAGAGAACACCAGACACACACGTCTCTTGTCAATTTCAGAATCGTTTTTTTATCAGCCCTTCCGCATCCCTACACGTCTATAAATACTGGTTCATCCAATCATCCATGAACAATAACAGCGCAATTGTGCTAGATATAGAACAGAGAAAAAGAATGGGGTTACATTCTTTCTCTCGTGCCTCTGCAGTTTTGTCGTTGTTGCTTTCCTTGTTTTGCATAACGACGCTCTTTGGGGTGCACGGAGAATCTCCTAGGGTAAGCAATCAATTCTCCTAACATTTTAGGCACTAGATAGTGATGAGTAGTATAGGATTAGCTTAGTAATTAAGTTTCTAAAATTCAAATTATAATCCTTCATATATGTTTGTAGCTTTACATCGTGTACCTAGGCGACGTGAAACATGGTCACCCCGACCATGTTGTTGCTTCGCACCATGATCTACTCGGCACTGTTCTTGGAAGGTACGGAGTATGCAGCTTCTTCGAGTAATACATATGTTCGTTTCGTTTTTATTTTTGTACTCTCTTTTGGTATCCGGAATTCCGGTGCAATAACTTTAATACTGAAATTACAGGTAGTAGTTTTTTTCACAGGTAGTAGTTATTATTAGTAACAACCATAGTCTGGCAAATACTAATTCATCTGTTTTTGTTGAATCCTGAATTTTCAGTAAGGAAGATTCTTTGTCTTCCATCACCCACAACTACAAGCACGGCTTCTCAGGCTTCGCAGCGATGCTCACTGAAGATCAAGCTAAACAGCTTGCAGGTATAGCGTTGTCATTTAACGCTTGTGCAATACAAGACTTCAGTGACAGAAGTATGAGTATACAGTAAACCTAACCTTACCGTTGAGGCTTCGACAACTAAACAACCCATGTAAATTCTGAACTTTACAGAGTGTCCAGAGGTCATTAGTGTCGAACTCAGCAGAATGTGCACAGCGACCACCACTCGAAGCTGGGACTTCCTGGGGCTGAACTACCAGATGCCCAGTGAGCTGCTCCGTAAAAGCAAACAAGGGGAGGATATAATCATCGGGGTCGTTGACAGCGGTTAGAAATTAGTTTAATTCATGCAAACGGGCAAACTTATTTGGATTGAAATATTAATAAATACATTTCTTTTGGCGCCACCGCCACTCATTGTGCATCATATCTTGTGGTGAACTACGTACCCCAGGTATCTGGCCGGAGTCGAAAAGTTTCAGCGACGATGGGTATGGGCCGATACCATCACGGTGGAAAGGCAAGTGCGTGATCGGTCAGGGCTGGAACAGCAGTAGCTGCAACCGCAAGATCATCGGTGCTAAATTCTACAGCAAGGGAGCGAACAAAGAGCGTCTCAAGGTTGACTACCTCTCGGCCCGGGACTATGGCGGCCACGGCACACATACGGCTTCCACCGCGGCAGGCTCGGTCGTGGAGGCAGCCAGCTTCCATGGACTCGCCGCAGGCACCGCACGCGGCGGCGCGCCCAGGGCTCGCATCGCGGTGTACAAGCCTATGTGGGGTCCCGGTACTGCGAGCGGTAGCTCTGCCGATATTCTTGAGGCTGTGGACGACGCGATACACGACGGGGTGGATGTGCTCTCGCTGTCCATCGGTGGCGGCTTCCCTGATGACTCGTTTGCTACCCTACACGCGGTTCAGAAGGGGATTACTGTTGTGTTCTCGGGCGGGAATGCGGGCCCAAGTCCACAGACCGTTGAGAATACTGCCCCGTGGGTCATCACCGTAGCCGCGAGTACGATGGATCGGTCCTTTCCGACAGTGATCACACTGGGGAACAAGCAACAGATAACGGTACAAAACACAAATACAGCTCAGAATAGTAAATGCTACATCTTGAAAAAACTTATTATATGTACGGAATTAATTAGAAGTGATCGATCTTGGGAAACTCATCTGCCAATTTTAATTTGCAGGGACAATCTCTCTACTACCACGGGAAGAACTCATCCAGGAGCATTTTCAGAAATCTGGACTTTGGGGGAAAGTACGTTAATCCATTAATTTCACTTACATGTATCATGCTTGACGTTTTCCTACGGTACGTGTCACACACACACTCATGGGCGTTTTCTTTTTCTTTTTCTCGTGATCAGCTGCTCGGCAGACACTTTGAATGGTACGGACTTGGCAGGGAAGATTGTGCTATGCTTTCCACTCGAGACTGTGAGATTCACAACAGCGGTGCAAAACGTCCTGAATGTCGGAGGCTCTGGTCTTATTTATACGACCAACAATGGACTTGATGTTACCACTACCGATTATTGCGAAGGCATTGCTTGTGTCCTTGTGGACCTTGACACTGGGTGCAAGATTGTAGAATACATTACAACCGCGAGGTACAGCACTTGTCGATCAACCTAAACATTGCAAATTACTAATACGTTCCCGGTGATTTTTTTTTTTCCAAAACAAGTAGAATCCTCTCAGATATAAATAACTGATTGTCTCAAGCAGCTCTCCCGTGGCAAAGATTGAACCAACACGCACCTTTACGAGTGAAGAGTTATCAGCTTCCAAAGTGGCCGCATTCTCCTCGAGAGGCCCATCAAGCTTATACTCTGATGTTATCAAGGTACGTAGTAGATAAGAAGAGTTAGTACTATGCTCTGTAGCTCTCTAGGCATGCAGTAGGCCTTGTGAAGACATCTCATCTCACTCCACTCTTGCTTCCTCAATAGCCTGACATAGCTGCACCTGGAGTCAGCATCTTAGCAGCAAAGAGAGACTCTTATGGTTTAGACTCGGGGACATCAATGGCGGCTCCACACGTAGCAGGCATCGTCGCACTGCTGAAAGCTCTGCACCCAAACTGGTCTCCTGCAGCTGTGAAATCTGCTATCGTCACCACAGGTAAGCTGACCGATCAAAAAATGTATTGACCAACCATAGGCAATGTATTGCAATTGTATTAATTATTATGTTTCATTTTGCATGACAAAGCATCTGTAACTGACGAACATGGCATGCCGATACACGCTCAAGGATTGCCTCGAAAGATCGCCGACCCATTTGACTATGGAGGTGGGAACATAAACCCCAACAAGGCAGCTGATCCTGGCTTGATTTATGACATTGACCCAAGCGATTACAACAAGTTCTTTGATTGCGCCATCAAGAGGGAATCTGCAAGCTGTAATAGAACTTCAGTACCAGGATATCACCTGAACCTACCATCCATGTCCATTCCAAATCTCAGGCATTCGATTACCGTACCCAGGACGGTCACAAACGTAGGCAAGGTTGATGCAGTTTACCATGCCACAATCGAGAGCCCGCCTGGAGTCAAGATGGATGTTGATCCATCGGTTCTAGTGTTCAATGCTACAAACAAAGTTCAAACATTTCATATCAAGTTATCACCTATGTGGAAGTTACAAGGGGACTACACTTTTGGAAGTCTTACATGGCGCAATGGCCAAACGAGCGTGCGAATCCCGATCGCAACCCGAATGACACTTCATGATTTCTACGCGGATGTTGCATAATTAGGTTGGATGTGTAGCCTGAAAGGTAGTACAATATCACCCCTTTCCTTTCTGAAGGAAATCTCATAGTTTTCATATAAACAGTGTAGAAAAGCGATTGCATTTATGTTGTTTATCAGAGTTATCAAAACAGCCAGCGTTGTTGAGCTTGCTTAATTTGAATAAAGTTGTGCTTGTTATACAGAAACATTGCTTGCACACAGTGCTTTAATTGAAACTTTTTTAGGGCACATACAACAATGTAGATATTTGTTGTCTATTTGGAAAAAGTCTAAATTACTCTCCTCAAGTACTTAGCTTAGAGCTGAGTGAGTGCAAGGTTGTGCCAACCTTGTGAGGTGATTCCTGAGTGAATCAAGTTGTACAAGGTTCGCCGGAAGCTTTGGTGCCTAAGTGGCTCACCGGCAATCGTCATCGACCCTCCGGCTTGGTGTGGAGCGGCGAGGACAGTTTGTGCGGGGGACGTGGAGACCCACTTCCTTGGTGGAGAAGCTCCTTAGTGGAGGCAGCATCAAGGTGACCAAGGGAGCTTGGCAAGTGCCTAAGTGGCTAGCCTTTGTGGCGAGTCAAGTGGTGCTCTTGGGAGAGACTTGGTGACCGGGAAGCAATACTCTTGTGTGAGTGCTTCAACAACGTGGACTAGGGGTGGCTTAGTGCCTACCGATACCACGGGATACATCGCGTGTCAAGAGTTTGCTTCCTCTCATCCCCTTTACGTTTCCGCATTTACTCTATTGCAATCTTTGCTTGCCCTTACTTTCCTAGAGTAGTATCATGCTAGGAATGGCTATAGGTTGCAAACCTTGTTTTGGGATGGGAGTTTCCCACTAGAACAACCCTAGTTGTCTATCTAGATAGTATGTTCTAGTTTACCCTTGTGCAAAATTAGTGAAGCCACGGGTTAATGTTTTTAGTTGCCTAATTCACCCCCTCCCCCTCTTCGGCTAACGAGCATCCGATTCCTTACAAAGGGCCCACGGCCTAGAAAGCCGCAACGGCCCACCAAACGAATGGTGATGGTACCCCTCGGGCGAGTCTCCGCCTCGCTCGAGGACCAGGCGCCACGCCACGAAGTCCTCGCCTCCCTCGAGGGCCTGACACCCCCTCGGGCGAGTCTCCGCCTCGCTCAAGGCCGCCTTAGACCCACGACGCCACACCTACTCCCCCGACCAGAGCATTAAATGCTCTGGCACGCCGCGAGCGCCTAGGTCAAAGGCGAATCCCCGCCACGCCGGCCCTCTGACACCGCTTGGGAATCATATCCCAGCGCTATTCCACCAACCCGCCCTGTGCGGCCATCCCCGATGCTATGCGGGAGCTGTGCGGGAAGGCCGGTGTCAACACTGCGACACGCCGCCCACTCCCGTACCGCCTCCACGTCGCCCCCCCCCATGAAAGAGGATAGTGGAACCCTCGAAAGGGGGATATTTAATCTTTTGCCACTATAAGAAGGTGCAAGCATCCATTTGCCACTTTTAGAATTTAGCTTACACATTTGCCACTGGGGAGAAGTTTTATCAACGTTTTTGCCCTTTCGTCCGATGTGGCATTCCACATCACCTCGCCACGCTGGACCCAACACGCGAAATGACCATTTGCCCCGTGCCTTATCCTTCTACTCCCCTCTCTCAAGCCACTGACGTGTGGGGCCCACACATCAGAGGCTTCTTCAACCTCGAGCTGTGGCCGAAGTCCACCCGGGGTCGGTGCTCGCCGGAGGCAGGGCTCCGCTGCCCTCGCGACTGGGGCTCACTGTCACACCTTGAAATTTCCCAATTTCAGGATGTGAATAGAAAGAATAATTAAACAAGAGTTTTCTCATAATTTTAAAAACTTTCTCAACATTTATTTTGTTCACAAGAAATTTAGTATAGGAAAAAATCATTGTTTGATTTTCTGAATAAAAATAAATTGGTTCGATGTGAGTGTTGCATTCATGCCGATGCATCTTGGTGCTTCTTGAATGCAAAAGGTTTCAAAAGTGCGATTAGGAGCTGTCCAAATCCTTCCGAGAATTTTCCGGACTTCTCTGGGATTTATTCTCACTTTCCTTTGAGATATTTCTATTTATTAGAAGGCTCTAAAATCATTTTCATGAGCTCCAAATAAATTATTTGGATTCATCATGACCCAAATCATCTCTAGTAATTTTCCTAAATTTTTCTGAGCTTTCGAAGTATTTTTCGTGATTTAATTAAGATTTCAGGATTTCCTGAAATTATTTTTAATCCGAAATTAATTTCCAAAATTAGAAAAAAGGGGAAATAAAATCGGACTCAATCTCGGCCAATAAATAGTTGCCGGCGATCTCCTTGGCGTCCTCTTTCCAACACCGCCAACCTCGTTCCGTTTCGATAACCCTAGCTCCCACAAACCCTCGCCGAACTTTTGCATCTACTAAATTCCGGCGAACTTTCGGCGAGCTTTTCCGGCGAAACTGTGCACTTCCGGTGCAAGTGAACACCACCCTAGAGTTTCCCTCGTCGAGCTCTACGTCGTGATGTGCTTAGTCACGCGAATCCGGCGTCGCCTCCGTCATCTTCCCCACTCCGGCGAGCTCCTCTCCAACTCCGGCGAGCTCTTCCGTCTCCGTCGTTCATCTTTGGCCGAAGGTGAGCACACCATCGCGTTCGTCTCGTCGTTTCCTTTCCGTTTTGCCGTTCAATCTACAGTTTCGTGGTCGTTCCCATCTAATCCCTTTGCCCTCTCTTTCTTTGCTGTACTGTTTCGAGCTGCGGCCATCACCGTTCCTCCTTCGGTTTCAGCCACCACCATCTGTATCTGCCCATGGTAAGCACTCCTAGGATCTAGGCCATCTCCTGCTCCACTCAATTGGATTTCTAGGCCGCCGGAACCCCTCAACCCCCATCGGCCAAGAGCTCTGTGTCGGTGTGCCCGTTTCTGTTCGCAACGAACCAGATGATCATTTTCGCATTTAAGCCCCTAGAGAATCACGTAATCCTTGTTCTATCTTATGTGTCTTGCACCTTTTATGGAAAACCCCCTAGAATAATCAAACCATTCGCACACAAATCCCACCCGAGCCTTTTATAGATCTAACCCTGTCCTTTGTCCTTTTCGCGAGCACTATTCAATGTGTGTTGCAAATTTCCTTTGCTACTCCCTCAAATCTATAGTTAATCGCAAACAGGTCTTTTTCATCTTGTTTTCCCATATCTTTTGAGTTTTAGCTCCGTTTTAATCCGTTCAAGTTGCGTTAGGTTCATAATAAGGTAAAACACGCGTTAGTGGTGAGTTTTCATCAAGTTTTGTTCTCTGAAAATAAAATTAATAATAATTTTGATTAATGTCTAGTTATACATGCCTTTTGTAAATATAAGTAATATAGATCTATACATCGTTTTTCATAAGTAAATTTAATTTGATTAATGTTTCTATCACATGTTTTTTACATAAAAGTTAATTAGATCTTTATCTCGGTTTTCGTAAACCAAATATTAATTTGTTTAATAGTTAATTAATCTTTTCTAAATTAAAATTTGATTAGGCTTTTACATCGGCTTTTGTAATAAATATTAATTTGATTAATGCCAATACCATAATGTTTTAATAATAATATGATCTACTCGAATTACAAAGTTTCGTTTAGATTGTTCATATAGTTTAGTTTTTCTAAATTAAATGTTTAATCGGTTTAATCAATATATGAATCTTTATTAATAAAACTTGACTAGTTCTTTACACCGGTTTCGTAAATAAAGTTTAATATTGCATTAATGTCAACATAGGGTATTTTATTTCTGAAATATCCTTTATATTTGTGAACCTAGCTCATAGCCCTGCTCTCTCATATATGCAAAACGTTCGTTAGACGTTCTTTTCTCAGCTCAATCTAAGTGTGATCTTTCCGGTTCTTGCTCAATCTTCCGCAACCATCTTTTTAAAGCTAACCAAGCCTTTCCCTTCCAAGCACCCTTTGTGTTCTTTAGTGATCCATCTAATCGATCCTATCCTTTAGTGTGTTCTTTTAAAGCTTTTCTTTCGAGTGGAGTATTGTTCTTTGTTTGTTTGTTTGTTTGCTTTGTATGTTTGTGCCTGATGGTTGATACACTTAGAGTGAACGTCGTTCGAGAAGTTTGGAAGAGCTTGAAGTTGAACATTGTGAGAAACTACTCTTTGGTTAAAGGCAAGTGTGCCCTTGATCTTTTGTCCTAAGAGTTATATTTAATCACTCATTGCATTGCTTGCATTAATTTTGATGGGTTCCTATTAAGGTTTATCCTAGTCTTTATGATCACTCCTTGTCAACCTGGGTTTACATTTATGTTGGGTAGCTATGCTTAGTTGCTATACCCGGGTTATGGTGGTTTTAATGAACAATAATAATGAATAATGTTATACCTTTATGTTATATCTTTGGATGTTTAATACAAGACCATATGTTTAATCAGAACATGGAGAACCACCCAGGACAACAGTGCAACCACAAGGACTATATGGCTCTGGTCTTGGCCGAGTAATTAGGGAAGTCTTTGGGTGGTTATTACTCGCATAGTAGGTTGGGGACGGAGGAATGCTTTTATGGCTCTTCTATTCCGGAGTGGTGTTGGAACGGAAGTACTCTATGGCTGACCGTCCGTAATAGAAGTGTGGTACGAAAGATAGCCTCTATGACATACTACTATGGACTAATACACATGGGAGGACTCTTTGTAAAGGCCTCGTAGCGTCCCTATGCAATCACACCTCGATAGTGTGGTATGGTGCCTAGCTAGCATCGCATGGTTGGGTTTAAAGTTCTTCAAGACTTTTACGCGACTTGTGGGTAAAGATGTACAACCTCTGCAGAGTGTAAAACTAATCGATTAGCCGTGCTCACGGTCAAGAGCGGCCTGGACCCTCACGTGATAATTAAACTTGAAGATGGACTTAAATCGTGTTCTCTGGTTATGCTTGCCATATGCTTATGGCGTATCTTATCTGTCTCTTATGCTTAATTGTGGGATGGTATATTCTTATACTTTATTAGGAATCAGGTGCTAATAAAACTTGACCAACTAAAAGTGCTAATTGCTTTTAGCCCAATCCACTATAAAGCCTTTGCATTAATGTCTTTCCCCACACTTGCTGAGTACGACAAGTGCTCACCCTTGCAATAAACAATGTTGCTCAGAAGGAGGAAGCTACATGAAGATGACATGAAGATGTTGTGGAGTGCTAAGCGTACGCAACCCCCAGTCGACTGCATGTGATGTTTGGAGCCTTCGTTTCCAGGATAAAGCGTAAACTCTGATAATCTTTCTTTTTCTTACGTGATACTGTTTTTGTATTCACTTTTAAGTCACTATATGCATGAAACTTGATCCTGGCATGCATATAGGTTTGCACTTGGTTTCCTTCGGAAAATTGGGTGTGACACTCACTGTTGACGGTGAAAATCCGTCAACCTAGCCATGAGTTTACCTTCGGTATTGGCATAAAATTTATACCTTATTCATTGGTACTAACCCCCGTGGTATAACAAGTTCACGTGTGCATGTAGGTTTTGGGGTTTAGTGTTTATGCAGGGTTTTAGCGTTGAAAGCAAGACTTTCGGGATAAGTTCATCAAGAACCTTGTGACAAGACCTTGAAGCCCCGTACAAGTCATGCAATGAAGCAAACTTAACTCCAAGAAGTTAGGGACTTGATCCAGGAAGACGACAAACTCCGAGGACCAAACCAGAAAAGTGTTGAATCTTGCAAGACAAGGAGTTGTGCCCAATTCGGAGAGAAACTGACGACATGGACCTACATGCAGAAGGGGGAAACATCTAGAAGACACGGGAACCGACATAGAGCAAAGGAGGCCGCGGGCCGGGCTCGGATGGGCCCGGGCCGGCCAGCCCCAAGCCGGCCGGCCCAGCCGTCTAGTGCCCGTTCGCCTCCTCCTTTGCCCTAGCCGCCATTCGGGCTATTTATAGCCCCGGGCCGAGAGCCACGCATCATCAAATTCGTCATTGGACGCCGAGGAGCAGAGAAGAGAGGGACACCATCTCGGAGAGGAGATGTCACACCCCGAAATTTCCAATTTCGGGATGTGAATAGAAAGAATAATGAAATAACGATTTTCTCATAATTTTTAAAAAAAATTCCAACATTTATTTTTCTTTACAGAAATATAGTATAGTAAAAATCCTTTGTTTGATTTTCCGAATTAAAACAAAGTTGTAAGTGTTGCATTCATGCCGATGCATCTAGCGGTTCTTGAGTGCAAAAGGTTTCAAAAAATGCGTTTAGGAGTCGTCCAAACTCTCCCGAGAATTTTCCGATTTTTCTGGAATTTATTCTCATTTTCCTTGAGCTATTTCTATTTATTAGAAGGCTCTAAAATCTTTTTCATGAGCACCAAATACCTTATTTGGATTGTTCATGTCCCAATCTGTCTCTGGGAATTTTCCTAGAATTTTTAGAATTTTTAGAATATTTTTTTCGTGGCTTTTATGAATTACCTAGCTATTTTCTAGATAATTCATTTCCCGTAAAATAAATTCTGAAATCCCTTTTTCCTTTATCCTTTTTACTTCCTCCTTTTCGGCCCATAACCACTTTCACCAATCTCCGAAGTCCGGCGAACCTCCCTCAACTTCCTCTCGCCCCATTCTCTAAGAGGTCCGTTCGGCCCCCTCCCTCCAACTTCTCCGCCCTCGCTCTATCTTTCTCCCGCCTCGGCCCCGGTCCACCTACCCGCCGAGGCCCCCGCGCCGGCCCGTGCGAAGCCCATCCGGGCCTAAGCGCCGCCATGCCGGCCGCCGCCAGGACTCCGTCCGAGTCCGGCGACCGCACGCTCCGGCGTCCGTGCCGAGCACGCCAAGCCTACGCCCCTATTTAGCTCGCGCACCTCGCCCATGAGCGCTAGCCGCGCCTCGCTCCTCCCTGCCTTGCGCCACCTCTGCAGAACACCGCCGCCGCCATGGGAGCTAGCTCTGCAGCGCCGCCGTCGCTGATTTGACGCGGTCGCCGCTCTTCAGGGCAAGACGACGCCACCGGCGGCTCCGCGACATCGCGCCGCACCTCCCTCGGCCCCTCCCCCGTCGCCGGCCCAACACCGGAGCGCCGCGCGTGCCCGGAGGCCGAGCCGCCGGCCGCCAACACCGTCGGCCGCCCCTTCTCAAAATCCGGCGCCTCCCGTCCTTCCCCGCTCGAGGTGAGCACACACGTGCGACCATATCAATCTCGTCTTCGTTTTCCCTACTTACCCGAGCATCCGGCGCCCTAGGACGTCGGCTCCGCCACCCCCCTAGTGCCGCCGCGCTCGTGGTCGAGGTAGGGGATGAGTTGTGGAAGTTTTGCAAAAAGGCCCCTGCAAGAGCCAGCAATCGTTAGATCCAATTAGGTGTCTTGCAAATTCCCGCATAAACCCTAGATCTTTTTTAGATCTCCACAATCAGATCCATCCTGAACCTTTTTGAAGATCTAACCCCCATATTAGATCTATTTGCGAGCACTGTTTATTGTGTCTTGCAAACCTTTTCTGCTACCCCTTTAAATCTATGGATAATTGCGTAAAGGTCCTACCAATCCTGTTTTACCTACACCTCCTTTGTTTTAGCTCCGTTTTAATCCGTTCAAATTGCGTTAGGTCAATAATGATGTAAAGCACGCATTAGTGGTGTGTTTTTCACCATGTTGGTTTTCGGAAAATAAATTTAATATTACTTTTGATTAATGCTTCTTAAACATGCCTTTTATAAATAAAAGCAAAATAGATCTATATATCGTTTTTCATAAGCAAATTTAATTTGATTAACGTTTCTATCACATGTTTTTGTACATAAAAGTTAATTAGATCTTTATCTCGGTTTTCGTAAACTAAATGTTAATTTGTTTAATAGTTAATTAATCTTTCCTAATTAAAATTTGATTAGGCTTTTACATCGGATTTTATAATATATGTTAATATGATTAATGTCAATACCATAATGTTTTACTAATAATATGATCTACTCGAATTACAAAGTTTCGTTTAGATTGTTCATATAGTCTAGTTTTTCTAAATTAAATATTTAATTGATTAATTCATATATGAATCTTTATAAATAAAACTTGATTAGTTCTTTACACCGGTTTTGCAAATAAAGTTTAATTTACTTTAATTCCAATATGGGGTATTTTATTTATGAAATATCCTTATATATATTTTGTTAATTAAAATAAACCTAGCTCAAAGCTTGATCGCTCACATATATGTGCAAATCAGTCGTTAGACGTTCTTTACCTCAGTATCTCCTTTGATCAAGTTTATCAGAAGTTCTAAATCTTTCTAGTGTTAGCCCAAGCTAAACCGTGTGCATCTAATCAAGCCTTAGAGTTTCGCTTAGCTTAGTAGCTTCATCCGTGTGAGTAGTTTGCACTTTGCTCATTTGCCTATCAAGTAATCTTATCACTCTTGTTTCATGTTTATCATAGAATCTTGTTTATCGAGCATCTAGCTAGTTGATGTCTATTCCATCTCTCGTTAGGTTGTCCTTTTATAAATCGGCTATGTTCTTATGCCCAATCCTTTGCAGCTATACCTTTCTTTAGAGATAATCTTGTTATCGGTTCCTTTACCAACTAGTCCAGCTTACCTTTTGTTCGGTTCGTTGCTACCCGTCTAGTTCGTTTCACAAGAACTCCGTACGTTAGCATGTGTATCATCTCGTTACTTGTTTTAATACCAAAGATGCATGTTAATCTTGACTAATTCTTATTCCAATGCTTTTATAAATAAAAAGTGATTAGGTTCTAATCCGGTTTTCTTTAATCATAATGTAATTGGTTAATCCCTATTCATAACTAGTTTTCCTAAATAAAAGATGTTAGAGTTAAACATCGGTTTTCATAATAAAGTTAATGTTCCTAATGACATCATAAATGCCTTTTCAATATTAAATTTGTTTAGTTGAACACGTGACATAAAGTTATTCGCCTAGATATCTATACTTGCTTTATCTTTCTAAAGTAATTGTTAACTTGACATAACTTCTACTCAAATGTTATAAATAAAATATGATTAGGTTTATCACGTTTTCTTTAATGTAATGTAACTTGTTTAATGGTAACATAGAGTATTTCTCTGAAATATTCTTTCACGTGATTTCTTAATTAAAATATGCCAAGCGTAGTTTCTTGTGGTTTGATAATAATCTTTCGATAGATTTGAGCTTAGTTCCGTTCTCAGTGGTTCCCTCGTTTCTTGCGTAACCAATAGGACCGAGCTCTATCTCCGTGTGATCTTTCCGGTCGTTGTTCAACCTTCCGTGACCATCTCTTCAAAGCTAATCAAGCCTTCCCTTCCAAGCACATTTGTGTTCTTTAGTGATCCATCTAGTCGAGCTTATCCTTAGTGCGTTCTTTTAAAGTTTCCTTTTTGATTGGTGCTTTGTTCTTAGTTGTACTCGTGTGTTTGCTTTGCATGTTTGTGCTTGATGATTGATACGCTTAGAATGAACGTGATTCGAGAGCTTGAAGGAGTGTGAAGGTGAAGATTCTGAGCAACTACTCTTTGGTTAAAGGCAAGTGTGTCCTTGATATTTTGTCCCAACAACTTTATTAATCACTATTGCATTGCTTTGCATTAATTTTGTTAAGGATGACTAGCCTCTTTTGACCATTATCTTGAACCTGGTTTTAATTAATATTGATGGTAGCTATTGCTTAGTTTGCTCGATTGGGTTGGTAATAATCAACATGGTTATCATTTTAGGCTCTATGTTCCGTTTATGATCTTTACTTTACAAGACTACTTTAATGTGATAATCGGAACATGGAGAACCATCCAGGAAAACGAGTACAACCACAAGAACTAATGGGCACCGGTCTTGGCTAAATAATTAGGAACTTTAGCTTGGAGTGATCTTACCCGATAAGGACAAGGGATCGGCGGTATTGCGGGGTATGGACTCGCTCTAGCGAGGGGTTGGGTGAGTTATTCTTTTTATGGTGGGGTATTGACCCGCTAGGGGACTTTATACCTTGCTAACCGATCCGGACCTTGTGGGTCACAACTTGTTGGAGAACCTTTGTAAAGGCCTTGTAGCGTCCCTATGCAACCACACCTCGGCAGTGTGGTATGGTGCCTGATCAGCATCGCATGGTTGGGTCCAAAGTTCTTCGGAGCTTTTACGCTACTTGTGGTGAAAGTGTACAATCTCTCGCAGTGTAAAACTAATCGATTAGCCGTGCTCACGGTCAAGAGCGGCCTGGACCCTCACATGATTAACTGAACTTGAAGATGGACTTAAATTGTGATATGTGTTATGGTTATGTTTGCCATGTGCTTATGGCGTATCTCTTATCTTTATGCTTAATTGTGGGTTGGTATAAACTTATACTTTTATTAGTAATCAGGTGCTAATAAAATTGGACCAACTAAAATGCTAAATGCTTTGAGCCAGTCCACTATAAAGCCTTTGCATTCATTCTTTTCCCCACACTTGCTGAGTACGACAAGTGCTCACCCTTGCTATAAACAATGTTGCTCAGAAGGAGGAAGCTACTCGATGTCTTGTGAAGATGTTGCCGGTTCTAGGCGTACGTAACCCCCGCCGATCGCTTGTGGAGTTTGGCGCCTTCGTTTCCAGGATTAATCGTAAATATCCGGTAATCACCCTTTTTCTTACGTGATATTGTTTCGTTATTCACTTATGTCTCTATATGCATGAAACTTGATCCCGGCATGCATATAGGTTTGCACTTGGTTTTCTTTGGAAAAACGGAGTGTGACAGTGGTATCGTAGCCGTATCAACCGTAGGACGCAAGCCTAGATAGTATGTAACACCCGAAAATTCCATCACAATAAAATATTGTTAGCAACATGGCCTAGTTTTATTTTCTAAGGATTTAATAAATTTGAATAAATAAATTTGCCTTTAATTAAATTAAACATCATTTAATAATTAGAAACAATCAAGTGTTTGTGCATCATGTCGAAATGCATGAGTTTTGGTTGTGGTGTGATTTTAAAAAGTCTTAAAAAAACACTTGTGAAAAGTCTTAAAATATTTGTGAAAAGTCCTTAAAAAAATAATAATTGTGAAAATTGGAATAAAAATTTGAAATAAAAAAAAATGAAAAGAGGTTGAAAGTTTGAATTTAAAAATGTTTGAAAAAGTTTTCTAAAAGTCTTAAAACATTTGAATAAATTTGTGTTAAAATTTCAATTTGAAAAGATGAAAAAGATTTGAATTTAAAAGATTTGAAATAGGTTTGAAATTGGATTTGAAAAGAAAAGAAAAGAAAAAAAAGAAAACGACCCACCCAATCTAACCCAACCCGCGGCCCATCCTCTTTCGGCCCACAGTAGCCGGCCCACCCCGCCGCCTCCCTCCCTCTCCTCTCTCTCCCCCTCTCGCCGACGACGGTGGGGCCCACCGGTCGGGTTCTCCTTCAACCTCCGGCCCCGCGCCCCCTCCTTCTTCCCCCGCGTCGGCCGCCGGCCATCCCCCTCACCCCGCGCCGCCTCCCCGCCCCCGCGCCCGTCCGCCTTCGCCATCAAGGCGCCGCGCACTCACCCACCGCCGTCCTCGCCTCTTCCCCTCCCCGTAACGGACGCCGCCCGCACCGAGCCGCCATTAATGGCGCCGGCGCCACCGACCTCCCCGCGCCGCCTCGGCCGCCCTCTCCCCTTCCCCCCTCCGCCCTATAAAGTGCGAGCCCGAGCCTCACCTCCACCCCCGCACCGCTCCCCGAGCTCCTCCACTCCTCCACCGTGCCACCACCGAGCACCGCCGCCACCGCCGCCCCCGCCGCCCCGATCTCCTCCTCCGCGCCGCTCCCACCCCTTCAAGCCCGTGGTAAAGATCCTCGCACTCCCCTCTTCCTTCGGTGTTTTTCCCGTGCGTTTTGGTGCCGGGAGGCCATCTTGGCTCTTCTCCGGCGAGCCCGCCGCCGCTGGCGCCGCCGCCGCCGTCCGGCCGCCGCCGCCGTCGCCTACGGCCGCGTCGGCCGTCCGATCTAAATCTACGGCCCGATTAAAAGGGCTGCGTACCCCTTCACCCGGTCCACGGTGGGCCGGGGACCCGAGTCCACCGGCCGGTCCACACGCTTGCGTCACCGCCGACATCATGCCTCGCGTCATTGCTTGCGTCGCCCCACCAACCGCAAGCCGCCACGTGTCGCTCCCATAAGCTCACCCGCCGGCTGCCTTGACAGTTTTGCAAATAACCCCTCCCATTTCTGAAAATTACATATATACCCTTCCACCTATATAAAAGCTTTCCAACTAGGTCCTGATTTTTATATCTAGGCCCCTGATCTCCATAGTTTTCATGTTTAATAGCCTATCCTTAACCTTTTACATATTAGATCTTCTAGTTCCACACATATTTGTGTTTAGGTCCCTGAAATCTTCCAGAAAACCCCCTAAACTTCCAGTTCTTTTACAATTTAGTCCCTGAACCTTGTTTCAGCCATAACTTTTCCATCCTAGCTCCGTTTTACGCGTTCTTGATGTCCACGCGATCGTCTCTCCGAGCCCGTCATTTCTAAAAGCTTGTTTTAGCCTTTTGGTAATGTTTGATGTATTGTTTTATTTATTGTATGTTTTCTTGCATGATCGTAGCCAACGCGCCGTTCGAGGAAGTTCAAGTGCAGAGCTTTGCAGATAAGGAAAGTAGCTTATCGTTGGAGAAAGGCAAGTGACCCTAACCACCCTTCTACCTATGCTTTAATCAAGATTACTATAAGTTAATCGGAACATGGAGAACCACCCAGGAAAACAGTGCAACCACAGTCCATATGGCTCTGGCTTAGCCAATTAATTAGGTGTGCGATTGTGTTGACGACCCTATCCGAAAGGAACACAGGGGGCTCGGGTTGCGGGGGTATAGCCCGGTTCTTTTGGGGTAGCGACCTTTGCTAAGGTGCCGACCACTAGGGAGGATTATGGTCCGCCCCGAGTCAGAATCGTCGTGGGTTGTTGATGCTTTTGCACATCTTTGTAAAGGCTTCGTAGCGTCCCTATGCAATCACACCTCGGAAGTGTGGTATTGTGCCTGATCAGCACATGCGTGGTTGGGTTCAAAGTTCTTCTGAACTTTTACGCGAGCTGTGGGAAAAGTGTGCAACCTCTGCAGAGTGTAAACTGATCGATCAGCCGTGCTCACGGTCAAGAGCGGCCGGACCCTCACATGATTAATTGAACTTAAAGATGGATTAATATTGCTTTCCGGTTATTCTCGTGGCCTTGCCGAGTACCAACCATAAGTGTACTCATCCTTGCTTACGCCGTTCGAGAGAAGAATCCCGGAGTGGAGCACTTCACCGACTACGAGGAGTTCGAGGATGCGATCAACCGCTCGAAGCTTTGTGGAAGATGAAGATGGAGTAGCGTCTTCATAGTTATCGTTGTTCGTGTAAAGACCTTCGTGTCTACTTTCGTGAGTGTAATAAAAGTTAATAAACCTTTTACGTACGTTTTTGAGCAATGTCTTGTGATATTACACTCATGAGTCTATCATATGTGTGAAATTGTGATCCCGGCACACATATGAGATGCATTCGGTTTTCTACGGAAAATCGGGTGTGACATAGTAATGGTCGTTTCTCGGGGTTTCCTTTGATCTAAAATTCATCACTACCTTTCCCTTGAGCCGTGTGATGAATATTCTTGCTCCTTAAACCATATCTTTGATCAACCCTCCTTGACGACTCACCGTTGATCGTCACATTTTCAATTGCACATCATTGTTTTGCAAATGATTATGACCTCTACGCTTGCCTATTTATTTACTCTCCCCTTGGACTTGATCTTGTCTCTCTTCCACTTTTCTCAAGCAATTTCACCAATAAGCCAAAAGGTGAATTGTTACCCTTAACATTCTATCTGTTCGCGCAACTCTCCAACATGTCAGCGCTGTTTTAATTCTTTCTCAAGATACAGAACTTCGATTGACATGAAACCAGTTGGGTTAGTTCCTAAATTTTATAAGTGAATCTCTATCAAAAATTCAGACCTATCCAGTACATATTCCAGGAGCTATGCTCGAAACATTGGAGCTATCAGAATCTGTAAACTCTGCTGACCTAGTTACCTTCATTATTTTATATCTCGGGCTATGGACCTCCGATTGAGATAAATCCAATTGGAGTAGTTCAGGAATTTCATAAGTTTCACTCTGTCCAAAATTCATCAATTTTGGTTGTATATACAGAGACTTATGCCCGAAACTTTGGAGGTTCTCGAATCTGTCAACACTGCTGACATAGCCATCTTGTTTAATTCATATCTCGAGTTCCAAACCTCCAATTGAGGTGATTCTAGTTGGGTTGAACTCATAATTTCGTACTCCTTGATCGGGAAAAATCCATTATTGAAGGATATCCTTGTTGGGAGCTACATCTGATATATTAGGAGGATACACTCGACTTTGTTAACAACGTGTAGCTCGTTCCCTTAACTATGTCTTGTTTGGTGAAATTCGGTGTTTGTGTGATGATGCTTGGTTTTATGGCATTGCTTGTATTGGTTCCCAAGTGAGTGTTGGTGTATTGTGGATCTTATATCTGCAATAACATCAGTTGCTTAGTTGGGTTCTTCTTTTGTATCTCCCACCTCCTTGCTCTTTCCATTCTTTCTCTCTACTCTTCAACCTATCTCTTCTGATCCTATTGCAAATACCCACCCAAATGGAGAGCGCCAACACAAATCATGAAGCTAAAGATAATGAAGGCAACATCAACATTCTTCTTGCAACCTCATCATGGGAACGCAAGATGTTGGAGTATATCGTTGCATAAACTCGGGTTTTGCAAGCAATGGCCCAAACCATCGGTCCATTAAAGAGCAAGCTTCACTCACTAAAGACCACAATACCGTCACCAATGGTAACCATCAAAACATGGCCCCCCACCATTTGATAAAGAGAAGCTATCGGCTATGCGGACTCAAACCTAACAAGGAAGGATGCGGCCTAGCACAACTTCGCTTTCGTAATGAGATGGCGGAAGACGAGTTCCCACCGGGCTAGTGAAGAGGCAAGTTCTTTGAAGCAAGGGATAATCAAAGAAAGAAGAAGAAGCATGAAGCACCGAAACTAACCATGAAGAAACAACATGATGTTAACAAGGTTTCAAATATGTGTCCGTGTGGTCAACACCATGGTCTTTCATGTCCCCCGAAGGAAGCTAGTCTTATGACGGCGAAGCTCGCCAACATAACCCTATAGATATCAATAAGCGAGAGGATGTTGTCCACCCAAAACCTAATTCAAGAAGAAGGTTCTCAAGCCGAAGGTCATACTCAAACCCTAAACCTTGATGATTGGATTATCACTTGCAAGGAATACAAACCTGGTAGACGCAAGTGATCTAACAAACAAAATCATAGAACGAGACGAGAGAAGAAGTTAACACATCTAGGGGCGGATAATGGTACTAAACCCGGTTCGACAAACCCCACCTAAGATTGTCCGACCCGTATATGTCACTCCTATCAAGATGAATCCCGATGCACAAGTAGATCTACCAAGGACTATGTTGGAGCAAAGCGAAGAATGGAGAAATCACAATGATAGAAGAATCGATAAGTTATAAGTGGGACCAGACTATACATTCCTATACATGTCCAATGAGCTATGGAGAATAGAAGAGCATGTTTGGTATGATTGTGTAAGGAAGGTCGATATGAAGAAAGTTGATAAGCTTTGGATAAAACCCACATGAGTCCTTGTTTCTTGCTAACCTTTCTCGAATCTCGGGACGAGATTCCTTTTAAGGGGGGTAGAGTTGTCACACCCTGAAATTTCCAATTTCAGGATGTGAATAGAGAGAATAATGAAATAACGATTTTCTCATAATTTTAAAAAAAAATTCCAACATTTATTTTTCTTTACGGAAATATAGTATAGTAAAAATCCTTTGTTTGATTTTCCGAATTAAAACAAAGTTGTAAGTGTTGCATTCATGCTTTGATGCATCTAGCGGTTCTTGAGTGCAAAAGGTTTCAAAAAATGCGTTTAGGAGCCGTCCAAACTCTCCCGAGAATTTTTCGGATTTTTCTCGGAATTTATTCTCATTTTTTGAGCTATTTTTATTTATTAGAAGGCTCTAAAATCTTTTTCATGAGCACCAAATACCTTATTTGGATTGTTCATGTCCCAATCTGTCTCTCGGGAATTTTCCAAGAATTTTTGGAATTTTTAGAATATTTTTTTCGTGGCTTTTATGAATTACCTAGCTATTTTCTAGATAATTCATTTCCCGAAAATAAATTCTGAAATCCCTTTTTCCTTTATCCTTTTTACTTCCTCCTTTTCGGCCCATAGCCACTTTCAGCCAATCTCCGAAGTCTGTCGAACCTCCCTCAACTTCCTCTCAGCCCATTCTCTAAGAGGTCCGTTCGGCCCCCTCCAACTTCGCCGGCCTGCTCTATCTTTCTCCCGCCTCAGCCCGGTCCACCTACCCGCTGAGGCCCTGCGCCGGCCCGTGCGAAGCCCATCTGGGCCTAAGCGCTGCCATGCCGGCCGCCGCCAGGACTCCGGCCGGAGTCCGGCGGACCGCACGCTCCGGCGTCCGTGCCGAGCACGCCAAGCCTACGCCCCTATTTAGCTCGCGCACCTCGCCCCCGAGCCCTAGCCGCGCCTCGCTCCTCCCCTCGCCTTGCGCCGCCTCTCGCAGAACACCTCCGCCGCCATGGGAGCTAGCTCTTCGGCCGCCGTGGTCGCCGATTTGCCGCGGTCGCCGCTCTTTAGGGCAAGCCGACGCCACCGGCGGCTCCGCGACATCGCGCCGCACCTCCTCGGCCCCTCCCCGTCGCCGGCCCAACACCGGAGCGCCGCGCATGCCCGGAGGCCGAGCCGCCGGCCGCCAACACCGTCGGCCGCCCCTTCTCAAAATCCGGCGCCGTAACACCCTAAAATTCCATCACCAAATTAATATAAGCAACAAGGTGTTTTAGATTTTATTTTCTAAGGATTAAATAAGTTATCAAATAAATTATGCTCTAAAGTATTTAATATCACTTTTGAGTAATTTTAGAGTCAATAAGTGAATGTGCATCATCTTTTGACTTTGCATAATTTTTGGTTGCTTGTGTGAGGTTTGAAAAGTTTATAAAATTTTGTGAAAAGTTTGAAAAAGTTTTGAATGTTTTTGGTTTGAAAATGGTTTGAATTTGGATGTTTGAAAAAAAAACAAAACAAAACTCAACTCTCTCCCTACCCAACCCTTTTTTTTCAGCCCACCGGCCTGCTATCCTCCGCCGGCCCACCTCCTCCTCTTTCGGCCCAGCACCCGCACGCGCGGCCCACCAAACCCGCGGCCCAGCTCCCCTCTCCTCCCCTCTCTTCCGGTCACTGACCGACCGGGCCCACATATCGGCCCTTTCCCCTTCCTCCAGCCGCGTCCCCTGCTCCGCATCCAGCGCCGCCGCCGGCAGCTCCCCACTTCCCCCCTGCCAACTTGCGCGCCATCAAGGGGCAATTGAAGCCCGGCTTCACTCCTCTCCCTCCTTAACTCTCATCCGTTTCTCCTCCCATCACGCCGCCCCCTTGAATGCATTGAAGGCCGCAGGCCCTCATGGCCATTGATGGCCGCCGCCTCCCCGGCGGGGCGCCCCCTCTCCTTCCCTTTCCCCTACAAGAGCCGAGGCCGAGCCCCCGCCTCGCCCTTTTCCTCCTTTCCACACCGCTCATGCATCCGCACATCCTCCATCCTCGCGCTCGCGCCGTCGCCGTCGGGATTCCGACCGCCGCCGCCGGTGTTGCCACGCCGATTCACTAACCCCGTCGATCTTCGGGACGAACGAGCATCGCCCCGCAGCTTCGCCGAGCCGAGCCACACCTCCTCGGCCCCTTCCCGTCACCGGAGACCCACCGGAACCCCACCGCCACCGCGGACCGCCGCCGCCGCCGCAATCCTCCACCACCGGCCATTCTCCCGTCCGTCTCTCGTCCAAGGTGAAGATCTCCAAGTGTTCCCCATCATCTTCTCTTCATTTTCCCCTATTTACTCGAGCTCCTCGTGCCTTAGGTCACCGCGCGCGACGGAGCGCCGCCCGCCGCCGGAGCGCCCCCGCCGGGCTCGCCCTCGCCGCCGATCCGCTTCTCCGCGCGCTCCTCCCTCCCTTGCGAGCCCTCGGTGAAATCCTCGTGGCCTTCTTTTCAATTTGGTAGTTTTTCCCTTGACTAGGAGGCCCCGTTGGCCGCCGCCGCCGGCGAGCCGGCCGGCGAGCCCGCCGCCGCCCGGCATCGCGCGCCGCCGCCGCGGAAGGCGGCCCGCGGCCGCCCACCCGCTTGCATACGACCGCCACCGCCTGATCTGATTTGAACGGCCCAGATCAAAAGGGGGCATACCCCTTAGATCGGTCCACCGTGGACCAGTGGACCGGGTCTGCAGGCGCCGGTCCACGGGCTTGCGTCATGCTCGCGTCGGCCTCTGCGTCGCGCGCCCCGGCCCAACCACCGCACGCCACATGGCGACACATCACCAGATCCACCGCCGTCAGCCGCCATTTTTGCACAAAAGCCCCTGCGGTTTCCTAGTATATCATGCCGGTCCTTCCACCATCAAAGATCCTTACGAATAGGTCCCCGTTTTTATGATCTAGCCCCCGAACTTCCTAGATTCTTCCACCGCAGGTCCTTTTCACTCCCGTTTGCATATAAACCCCTCTCGTTTATATGTATAATTATGTTTTAGCCCCCGGTTTCTTGCGGTTAAGCCCCCGGAAGCCTAGTTTCTTCGCGAAAAGCCCCCGAAACTCGTTTTAGCCATATCTTTTCCGTCCTAGCTCCGTTTTAAGCGTTCTTGGTGTCCACACGACCGTCTTTTTAAGCCCGTCGCTTTTAGAATCTTGTTTTGGCCGAATCTTGTGCGTTTTAGCTCCGTTTCTACCGTTTCAAGTTGCGTTAGGCTCATATCAACTAAAACTACGTGATAGGACCAATGTGGCACATGTTCTTTGTTTTATATTTTATTTGATTTAAATATTAAATATGATTAAATCTTATTATGCATGCTTTTCTAATTAAAACCTAATTAGAAGTTTAACACGTGTTTTCATGAGAAAACTAATATGCCTAATACTAGTTAAATACTTCTTATAATTAAAAGCTAAATAGATGTGTACCTCGGTTTTTATAATCAAACTTAATTTGAGTAATGTTTATGTAATTTGCTTCCTAAATAAAAGCAATATAGGTTTATCTCGAGTTTCTTAATTAAATTGTTAATTTGATTAATATGAATATAAATGTGTTTTTAAGTTGTAATTTGATTAGAATAACTCGAAATATAAAGATAAGCGCCTAGATGCTTTTACATGCTTGTTTTGAATTAAAATGTTTAAATTGCATAAATCATACTTGAATATTTATAAATAAAATTGGGCTAGGTTTACATCGTCTTTTAAATACAAATATAACTCGCTTAATTATTAATAGGGTATTTCTTTGAAATAACCTATACACATGATTTTACTTAACTAAAAGATACCAAGCACATAACTAGCTCTTGTTTATGATCATCCAAATCTTCCGATAGTTCCTAGTGCTTTTGTGTTCGCGTTCCTAGAGCCAACCTTTGTTCTCTCTTGGTGAATCAACTATGTTCTTACACCTAATCTTTCCGAACCACCTTTCTTTAAAGCTACCTTGTTATCTGTTTCTTCTGTCAGATCAGTTTACCTTTGCTTGGTGTATTGTTTTGTTTATTGTATGTATTCTTGTGTGCTCGTAGACATCGAGCCAGTTTCAAGTGAGCAGCCAGTTGGAGTAGATCAAGAGCAAGTGTTTGAAGAAGAACTCCAATGTTTAAGCAAGGAAGGCAAGTGGACTTCTCCCTCTGCATATTCTATTTTGTCCCACACAACTTGCATGATAACTAAGTTTACTTTTAAATGTTGTATTGCATAAACTTGATGGGAAATTACCTTTTTAAGGACATGACTAGACTTTTACCCTCATCACCTTGGACAACCCTTTTTAAATAAATGTTTTGGGTAGAAATGCTTAGTTGCTATAACTTGGGATGGTTAAAATGAATCTTATGCAATATGTTGAATGTTGATCATGATAACTTGGATCATATACATGTATGTGTGTGCTTATGGTTAATAACAAGATCATATGGTTTAATTGGAACATGGAGAACCACCCAGGAAAACAGTGCAACCACAGTCCACATGGCTCTGGCTCAGCCGATTAATTAGGAGAGTGGGTTAGCTGATAGCTCTTTTCCGAGAGGGGCACAGGGGGCCGGAGTTGAAGGGGTATAGCCCGGTCCTTTTGGGGTAGCGCCTTTGCTAAGGTGCCGACCACTAGGGAGGGTTATGGTCCGCTCCGTCGCTTGAATCGTTGCGGGCCGTTGGTTTCTCTTCTTTCCTTTGTAAAGGCTTCGTAGTGGACCCCTAGCCACTCACCTCGGAAGTGTTTAAGGGTCTGATCAACCCGGGCGACATGGGGAACACGAACTGTGGGTAAAGTGTACAACCTCTGCAGAGTGTAAAACTGATCGATCAGCCGTGCTCACGGTCAAGAGTGGCCTGGACCCTCACATGATTAATAAACTTGAAGATGGAACTAAATCGTGGTTTCTTGTGGGTTTTGAGAGAAGATGCTTTCCTAAATGCTTAAGTGGGTTGGTATAAACTTACACCTAGTAATTAGGTGCTTGCTAATAAAACTTGACCAACATTAAAATGCTAACCGCAAAGCAAAACTCTTAGCCTATCCTTGATGGCCTTGCATCTTTCCCCCACTTGCCGAGCTCCAACCATAAGTGTGCTCACCCTTGCTTACCCGCCGTTCGAAGAGAACACCGGAGGAGAGTACTTCGGCCGACTACGAGAAGTTCCGAGGCTTGCGTGCCCCCGATCATGTGCTCGTGGAAGATGAAGATGGAGTTGCGTCTTCATAGTTAACGTTTGATCGTTGTAAAGACCTTCGAGTCTAACGTCCGAGTGTAATAAAGAGATAATGTAATGGTTTAACTCTTGTACGATTTTTATTGCCGATTATTGATATTTCACTCATGACGTCTATCATATGTGTGTAAACTTGATCCCGGCGCACATATGAGATGCATTTGGTTTT
Source organism: Cenchrus americanus (assembly GCA_947561735.1). Taxonomy (NCBI): domain Eukaryota; kingdom Viridiplantae; phylum Streptophyta; class Magnoliopsida; order Poales; family Poaceae; genus Cenchrus; species Cenchrus americanus. The sequence goes on along the minus strand of OX387245.1, from coordinate 4,195,092 downwards.
CTTCGGAAAATCGGGTGTGACAGCACCTCCCCGTCCTTCCCCGCTCGAGGTGAGCACACACGTGCGACCATATCAATCTCCTCTTCGTTTTCCCTACTTACCCGAGCATCCGGCGCCCTAGGACGTCGGCTCCGCCACCCCCCTAGCGCCGCCGTGCTCGTGGTCGAGGTAGGGGATGAGTTGTGGAAGTTTTGCAAAAAGGCCCCCGCAAGAGCCAGCAATCGTTAGATCCAATTAGGTGTCTTGCAAATTCACTCGCATAAACCCTAGATCTTTTTTAGATCTCCACAATCGATCCATCCCGAACCTTTTTGCGGATCTAACCCCCGCATTAGATCTATTTGCGAGCACTCGTTTATTGTGTCTTGCAAACCTTTTCTCGCTACCCCTTTAAATCTATGGATAATTGCGTAAAGGTCCTACCAATCTCGTTTTACCTACATCTCCTTTGTTTTAGCTCCGTTTTAATCCGTTCAATTTGCGTTAGGTCAATAATGATGTAAAGCACGCGTTAGTGGTGTGTTTTTCACCATGTTGGTTTTCGGAAAATAAATTTAATATTACTTTTGATTAATGCTTCTTAAACATGCCTTTTATAAATAAAAGCAAAATAGATCTATATATCGTTTTTCATAAGCAAATTTAATTTGATTAACGTTTCTATCACATGTTTTTGTACATAAAAGTTAATTAGATCTTTATCTCGGTTTTCGTAAACTAAATGTTAAATTTTTAATAGTTAATTAACCTTTCCTAATTAAAATTTGATTAGGCTTTTACATCGGCTTTTATAATAAATGTTAATATGATTAATGTCAATACCATAATGTTGACGGATAAAAGACGTATCCATCTACGATCCACAAGCGTACGGACCCCACACCTTTTTCACCACGGGATTCCCAAGGTTCTTGTCAATCCGCGGAGCAAGGGGATTACAAGCGTTCGATTAACAACGACACACTAGCTACTAAAACCCTAACTACTATTATACTAGAAAACACTAAACTACACTAGAGAGAATGATAAACGATCAAGGTATCAAGGTAGAAGACACTCGCCCACGGGTCTACGATACTAGAACATGCAATCGCTTAAAGACATGAAAACCAATCTAATCTATCGGGGATGTGACCACGGTTTCGCCCTTTCCCTCCTCTCGTACTGTCACTACGCGAAGGTATTCATGACTAGACCTTTGATGGACACGGCGTATTGAATGGATCCAAGGAAGCATTGGAGCTCGTACTCCCTCTGCGGCACGGTAGCAAACCTTAAGCATTAAAGTATATTCAACACAAGATGATAGATAGATAATCCGACAAAGTGCGATTACATCTCAAGATCGATTACAACCCATGGACGAATGAGAAGATTACCCCATCAAGGTGCTGATCATGGCACTGTTGATCATGGTTTCCCCTTCCGCCGTGTCTTCCTTCTTCTCCACGAGAGGGTGCTTCCTTCGAGGTGGTTGATCTCCCGCCGGAGATCCTCCTCCTCTCTCTCTAGCTTGTGGATGGCCTTCTCGGTGCGAATGACTCCTCCCCCCCGTGTTGGCGGCGCCTCGGGGGTTTTAGGGTTGAAGATCCTTCGAGGGCAAGGAAAACGGGACCGAACCGAGGCGGGAAGTGGGGCGGGCCGGCCGGCCTCGGCCGGCCGGCCCAGCCCACTTCCGGCCGGTTCGGTCGCCCCTTTTGCTCCGTGGGTCCTCGTGCACTTATGTACTTTGCCCCCTCCACTTGCACGATTTTGATGCTCGTTATCCTCGCGTCCAAGATGAAGGCTCTCTTTGCATGAAGTTTGATCTTTTTCGCTTCAATCCTCGGGGGTGTTCCTCGTAGCACTTCGGTCCTCGCCACCATTGGAAGTGATTTCAGCAAGCTCATGAACACGAACAAGACTCCATGAATGCTCCTTTGAACTTGTTGCGAATCCGTCCTTTATGTCTATGTTTTCCTACATAAACACAACACTTCCAAATGCATGCACAAAGATGAAGTTGTTATATGATTAGTGTGCCTAGTGGCGGGTTAGTTCCATAATCAAATCCAAACCAAAGTGTAATGAACATGCTAGGTGCACCAAAATACACCATCAACACATAATGTTTTTAATAATAATATGATCTACTCGAATTACAAAGTTTCGTTTAGATTGTTCATATAGTCTAGTTTTTCTAAATTAAATATTTAATTGATTAATTCATATATGAATCTTTATAAATAAAACTTGATTAGTTCTTTACACCGGTTTTGAAAATAAAGTTTAATTTACTTTAATTCCAACATGGGGTATTTTATTTATGAAATATCCTTACATATATTTTGTTAATTAAAATAAACCTAGCTCAAAGCTTGATCGCTCACATATATGTGCAAATCAGTCGTTAGACGTTCTTTACCTCAGTATCTCCTTTGATCAAGTTTATCAGAAGTTCTAAATCTTTCTAGTGTTAGCCCAAGCTAAATCGTGTGCATCTAATCAAGCCTTAGAGTTTCGCTTAGCTTAGTAGCTTCATCTGTGTGAGTAGTTTGCACTGCTCATTTGCCTATCAAGTAATCTTATCACTCTTGTTTCATGTTTATCATAGAATCTTGTTTATCAACATCTAGCTAGTTGATGTCTATTCCATCTCTGTTAGGTTATCCTTTTATAAATCGCCTATGTTCTTATGCCCAATCCTTTGCAGCTATACCTTTCTTTAGAGATAATCTTGTTATCGGTTCCTTTACCAACTAGTCCAGCTTACCTTTTGTTCGGTTCGTTGCTACCCGTCTAGTTCGTTTCACAAGAACTCCGTACGTTAGCATGTGTATCATCTCGTTACTTGTTTTAATACTAAAGATGCATGTTAATCTTGACTAATTCTTATTCCAACGCTTTTATAAATAAAAAGTGATTAGGTTCTAATCCGGTTTTCTTTAATCATAATGTAATTGGTTAATCCCTATTTATAACTAGTTTTCCTAAATAAAAGATGTTAGAGTTAAACATCGGTTTTCATAATAAAGTTAATGTGCCTAATAACATCATAAATGCCTTTTCAATATTAAATATGTTTAGTTGAACACGTGACATAAAGTTATTCGCCTAGATATCTATACTTGCTTTATCTTTCTAAAGTAATTGTTAACTTGACATAACTTCTACTCAAATGTTATAGATAAAATATGATTAGGTTTATCGCGATTTCTTTAATTAAATGTAACATGTTTAATGGTAACATAGAGTATTTCTTTGAAATATTCTTTCACGTGATTTCTTAATTAAAATATGCCAAGCGTAGTTTCTTGTGGTTTGATAATAATCTTTCGATAGATTTGAGCTTAGTTCCGTTCTCAGTGGTTCCCTCGTTTCTTGCGTAACCAATAGGACCGAGCTCTATCTCCGTGTGATCTTTCCGGTCGTTGTTCAACCTTCCGTGACCATCTCTTCAAAGCTAATCAAGCCTTCCCTTCCAAGCACACTTTGTGTTCGTTAGTGATCCATCTAATCAAGCCTATCCTTTAGTGCATTCTTTTAAAGTTTCCTTTTGATTGGTGCTTTGTTCTTAGTTGTACTCGTGTGTTTGCTTTGCATGTTTGTGCCCGATGATTGATGCGCTTAGAATGAACGTGGTTCGAGAGCTTGGAAGAGTGTGAAGGTGAAGATTCTGAGCAACTACTCTTCGGTTAAAGGCAAGTGTGTCCTTGATCTTTTGTCCCAACAACTTTATTAATCACTATTGCATTGCTTTGCATTAATTTTGATGGGTTCCTCGTTAAGGATGACTAGCCTCTTTTGACCATTATCTTGAACCTGGTTTTAATTAATATTGATGGTAGATATTACTTAGTGTGCTCAACTGGGTTGGTAATAATCAACATGGTTATCATTTTATGTTCTATGTTCCGTTTATGATCTTTACTTTACAAGACTACTTTAATGTGATAATCGGAACATGGAGAACCACCCAGAAAACAAGACAACCACAAGAACTAATGGGCAATGGTCTTGGCTAAATAATTAGGAACTTTAGCTTGGAGTGATCTTACCTGATAAGGACAAGGGATCGGCGATCTTGCGGGGTATGGACTCGCTCTAGCAGGGGGTTGGGTGAGTTATTCTTTTTATGGTGGGGTATTGACCTGCTAGGGGACTTTATACCTTGCTATCCGATCCGGACCTTGTGGGTCACAACTTGTTGGAGAACCTTTGTAAAGGCCTTGTAGCGTCCCTATGCAACCACACCTCGGCAGGTGGTATGGTGCCCGATCGCATCGCATGGTTGGGTCCAAAGTTCTTCGGAGCTTTTACGCTACTTGTGGTGAAAGTGTACAATCTCTCGCAGTGTAAAACTAATCGATTAGCCGTGCTCACGGTCAAGAGCGGCCTGGACCCTCACATGATTAATTGAACTTGAAGATGGACTTAAATTGTGATATGTGTTATGGTTATGCTTGCCATGTGCTTATGGCGTATCTCTTATCTTTATGCTTAATTGTGGGTTGGTATAAACTTATACTTTTATTAGTAATCAGGTGCTAATAAAATTTGACCAACTAAAATGCTAAATGCTTTGAGCCGACCCACTATAAAGCCTTTGCATTCATTCTTTTCCCCACACTTGCCGAGTAAGACAAGTGCTCACCCTTGCTATAAACAATGTTGCTCGAAGGAGGAAGCTACTCGAAGTCTTGTGAAGATGTTGCCGGTTCTAGGCGTACGTAACCCCCGCTCGATCGCTTGTGGAGTTTGGCGCCTTCGTTTCCGGATTAATCGTAAATCTCCCGATAATCACCCTTTTTCTTACGTGATATTGTTTCGTTATTCACTTATGTCTCTATATGCATGAAACTTGATCCCGGCATGCATATAGGTTTGCACTTGGTTTTCTTTGGAAAAACGAGGTGTGACACGAGAGGGTCAAGCTAGTTGACTAGGGTTTCCCTAGCCGACGTGGGAACCTTGCATGGAAGACCACGGCGGAGTTCCCGGATCTAGAAGCAAGATCAAGGAAGGATCCCGGTGGTGATCTTGTGTATGTATCATTGTCATAGTTGAATTATCAAGTTGAATCTATTCTTAGCGATGAAGTGTTTCCTCGAAGATTGTTGACGGTTAATAGTTGTATCAAAGTTCGTTTGTGACTTGCAAGCGGACAAGTCTCCCGTCGTAGTCAAGGGACCCTTCTTCCCTCGAGTGGTGAACCCAAGGTATCGAATCCGTGGAACAATGTGCAACGCAAGGATTCAATCTAGTAAAGCAAGGTAAAGCTATCTAATGAAGACAAGTTGCATCTAATCTACTAACTCATAAAGAAAACGAATCTAATCTAATCTACTAAAGAGGTAGCAAGAGAAAGCAAGAGATAACCAATCTAGAGAATCTAGATCATGCTTATGTTGTAGCTCCAAACAAGATAGATGAAGATAGCAAAGAGAATCTCATTAAAAGCATCTTTAAATCGTGGCCTTCCCATCCGACTCCGAAAACATCCGCCTTTCGAGACCCCCGTTCGTCACAACGTATCCCTATTCATGCGGGGAGCTTAGGGCGAGTTCGATAGAACAAGTTGAAATCACTTGGCCGGTCCCGTATGCACCTCTAGCCACCGCGGCTACAAGAGCACCCTATGTAATCTATCTTAAGTATAGATCGTAGAAGAAGCAAAACCAAGAAGAAATCAAAATCATCGAGAAGGCACTTAATCGCTAGAAATCGGATTCACTTACAAACTTCACCATGAATGATTACATGAACAAGATCACCACCGGGCCCTCCCTCGATCTTGATCCTCGCTCCGAGCTCCGACGTGGTCTTCCATGCAAGGTTCCCACGTCGGCCGGGGGAACCCTAGACAACTAGCACGACCCTCATCTTCAAGTTGGTGTCCCTCAAGCTTCTCTCGCTCCTCGGCGGCGGAATACGACTTCCGTTCTCCGTGGCTCTCGGTCGTGGGACTATAAATAGCCCGATTGGCGGCTAGGGCAAAGGAGGGCGGCATTTGGGCCCTAAATGGGCTCGGGCCGACCGGATCGGGGCCGGCCGGCACGGGCCCATTTAGGCCCGGCCGCGGGCTCCTTTGCCCGAGGTCGGTTCCCTTGCTTCCCGGATGCTTCCCCCTTCGCATGTAGGTCCATGTCGTCGGTTTCTCTCCGAATTGGACTCAACTCCTTGTCTTGCAAGATTCAAAGCACTTTTCGGTCGTGTCCCCCGGAGTCCGTCGTCTTCTCGGATCAAGTCCCCCGGCTTCTTGGAGTTAATTTTGCTTCATTGCATGACTTGTTCAGGACTTCAAGGTCTTGTCATGAGGTGCTTGATGAACTTATCCCGAAAGTCTTGCATTCAACGTTAAAACCCCCGCGTAAACACATAACTCCAAAACCGACATGCACAAGTGAACTTGTTATACCACGGGGGTTAGTACCAATGAATAAGATACAAAAGTTATGCCAACACCGAAGGTAAACTCATGGCTAGGTTGACGGATTTTCACCGTCAACATCTCCCCCATGCTTAAACCTTGCTCGTCCTCGAGTAAGCCTTCGATGGATATCATCATTGCCAAACAATGTTTAAACCTTGCACTTGATCATACATGACAAAAAAACATAATGCTCTCAAAAGTTTAATTCGTTAAAGTTCCATAATGTACTAGCCTTCACCTCTACGGAGGGTAGATTATTATTAAGCTTATCCCACAAGTATTAACATGCTCACAAAGTTTTAAATAGACCTCGAGAATTTTTGAAATAAAGAACGAGATAAATAAAAGCTAAACCAAGTTCACAAATTTAAATCATCTTGTATATTGCTCATGAACTCTCATCTCACTTGTCTCTCAAGCCTATATATTCTACTCCTTTCCCTCTCATATATATGTGGTAGGCTTTATATGGAGCTTTGGGAAAGTTTAGTCCTAACAAGATTTTATAAATGAGGTGTTGTCAAAACAAGACAAGCTTCTCATGGTCTTACCGAGACTCGTCAAAAAGGTCATTGGAAAATAATGTTAAATCAAGGAGGGGAAAGAGAAAAATACACACACTTTTAGATGAGTGGACATGTGCAAATGGCAAAAGGTGATCCCAAGGCACAAAAGAAGTCCTCGTTATCGGGTTGCACATGGTTGGAAAATGAGAATGGATCTTTTTAACTTGAAGCCTTGAATGCACTCTTAGAGAACCGGGGAGTTCACTTTACGCTCATATATATTTTTTTCTCTTTCTCATATTTCTCATTCTTTTCTTTCTTTCTTTCTTTCTTTCTTATATATATATATGTTTTTTTTCTTTCTTCACCTTGGAAGTCACGTACATCGCCGAATTTTTTCTTTCATCATTATATATATATATTTTTAAAATACTCCCTTTTGAACTCTAAAACTGCACCGTACCTACCTCCTCCCCCATGCTTAGACGATGCTCGTCCTCGAGCAAAGAGGCGAAAAAATATGGTAGGTACCAAAAATAATTTTCCTCGGAGAGATACTTGAAATCTTCAACGTTAGCACCGTCTTGCGATCTTCCTTGAATTGATGATCCATTCTCAATGATAGGTTGTGGTCAAGGAGGTAATCACAAAAGATGATATTTGGTTTAAGGGTGGATATCCGGCGAAGTTTGTGAGATCACCGATGCGGGGATACACAATGCACGGATAAAAGGCTAGCAAAAAGATAGATACACAAAAACGGAATGACCAGCTTCTTAGTCTCGGGCCGCAGAAATCACGGCCTGCAATAACTCACTCAAAAATAAATCTTGTACACTAAGGTTTATGCACTCAAATATATATAAGGCTCGGATAGGTTGAGCAACACACAAGTGATATTTATGACAAGGTTAGCAATATTTTTGAGCATAAAAGACATCTTTAATCTATTCATAACTTGAGAGCACATAAAACACTATGGGTCTTTATTTTAATCATAACCTCCGCTGAAGATTAAGCTAGCATTTAGATAATTTCAGATTTGTATTTTTAAGAGAGCACTAGTTCAAACATGCATAAATCAATTACAAAGATAAACAAAGCGGCAATTATAATCATATATCATCATGGCACAAACTTTGTAACTTTACCAAAGGTAAAAACTTGGTGGTGACATTATTCATGATGAAAATAAACACTAAGATACACACTGAAAATTAAACTAAAAACTGAAAATTAAAGCAAAGCTGAAAATACTACGCAAACATAGGTGCAAACAAGCTGAAAATTAAAGAAAAGGGGGGTAAAGGAAAGATAGCTAAAGCTTCTCCTTTCTCTAATCTTCCGCCGTGGTTGATGTTGATAGCCTTGGTTGTTGTACCCTTACTTGTAATAGGAATGCACCACTCCTCCTATGAATTGTCCGACGGTTCTAGGTGAAGGTGTCCAAGCACATAAGCGACGTTTGCATTTCCTTCACCCAATTGGTTTGCATTGGTTTGGATGGCTGCAATAATTTGCATGACCCTTGCAGCGTATCCTCCAATGGTGGCCACATTTTGTTGTGGTTGAGGAAGGTGTGCATATGGCTCCGCAAAGGCTACGTTGGGCACCACAAAAAAATGGTGGGGGTATGGCTGCACCACTCCCCCATGCTTGCATTGGTACACCACCGTAGTAATTTGGCGATGCCGGAATTTCTCCGAATGGTGGAACATAATTTTGTTGTGCACCTCCTTCTTGGGCCATAGAAGATCCTTCTCCTATAATTCTTTTCTTTTATTATTTTTTCTTCGCCGGCACAAGAAGTCCTTCCTCTAACCGATCTTCTTCCCCTCAAAAAAGTCTTAATCTTCAAATCCGGAAGGGGCAAATTCACCTAGGCCACTTCGAAGCCTCCTCTCTCATCTTCACTCTTGTATTTTCCTTTCTTCATATATTCCTAGGGAAGTCCCGGTAGGAGATGATTTGGGTTCCTTGTAATACCCGGTTTTAAAGAGATAGTCAACAAGGAGAGGTAACAACCCGATCTCCCGAATCCGATGTTGCCACAACACCACCGGTTGATCATAGGTGAGTAGGGTTGATTGGCTGCGAGTAAATCCAATTCAACTCCGTGTTGGTTATCTATGTCTCTCTCATTCTCCCCAAAAATCCACTTGCACAAAAGTGACACACTTGGATGATGGGGTTCCTGGATAGTATTTCTTCGTTGATGGCCTCTTCCCGTGATCATACTCCAAAAGCCTTCCCATGTGCCTTCATGCACATACTTGTTCCGAGCTCCCTTTTGAAAGTAGGAGACACTCGCCCATGGGTCTACGATACTAGACATGCAATCGTTTCGAACATGAAAACCAATCTGATCTATCGGGGATTGTGTTGAATGGATCCAAGGAAGCATTGGAGCCCTACTCCCTTTATGGCATGGTTGCTAGCCTTAAGCATTAAAGTATTTTCAGCACAAGATGATAGATAGATAATCCAACAAAGTATGATTACATTTCAAGATCGATTGCAACCTATGGATGAAAGGAGATTACCCCATCAAAGTGCTAGAAATAGCATCGTTGATCAAGGTTACCCTTCCGACGGTGTCTTCCTTCTTCTCCTCTTGTGGGCTCCCTCCAACGGAATGAGAGACTCAACACTCCTTCATCAAGGGTATGCGCCATGGTCATGAAAATTTCCTAGGCGAATTCCTTGTGGGTGTTTGCCGACACTCCGCTAGAGAATTGCACCGGTGTCCCGTGTGAAACCCAATATGTGGAGAGCTTGGTCGTCGATGTCGACGTTCGCTACAAGCCTCTACTTAAGGCGAGCGAGCTTCTTCTCCTCCTCCGTCATGATGACATACCCCTCGGAATACCGCGGAGCGTATGGAGGTGGAGCGGATGATCGTTTCAAGTGGCGAGGTTGGACGGCGGCTCCTCCATATGTTATTAAAGTTTGGTAAACCTAATAAACGAGTATTGTGTGGCCCTCATGCCACCAAGGAGAAGAGTGTGGTTCCTCCTCGGAGGTGCCGTGTCCTCCTCCATACTCCAAGGAAACTCGGAAACCGAGTGCCTCCTCGAAGAGGTTGTCGATGATGGCTTAGACGACGATGATCCCTTCTTCTTCGGTGAAAAGACTTGTAGTTTTCTTCCTTGATTGCAGCACTCTCCCTCACAAATAAATATCCGGGGTTTTCACCCGGTAACAAGGTACACAAATATTATTTTGGAGTCCGGACTTTGAGTGGATTAAGGATGTGGATTTTTTTTTTCTTGAGCTATCAAGCTTGGGAAGGTTGGCTATGTCTACGGAGGTTTTGAGCACACAAACTTGAACACACAAACAAAGGAAGGAGAGGGAAGCTTGCTCGCGCAGAAAACGGGAGCCGGGGGGCTCCTTATGTAGGTGAGGCCGGCCTCGGTGCTCCTCCCCGCCTCGTCTTTCTTCCAGCACGATCATTTCACCTCTCGCAACTTTCCCCGCCCGCGTGCTCCACGAGTTGCACCGCCCAAACGCTCTCGTCCACTCCTTTATTGGTCCTTCCACTTGATGCTTCATGTTTTGACTCACTTCCATACTCCCTTGCCTCACATGCATCCATGATATTCCTACAAAACAAAGCCTTGGCTGCCCCCCCATGCTTGTACTTTGCATGTGGTTTAAATATGTTGGAGGGGCATCCCGTGATGTACCATGGTGCAAGCATGGTTAGGTTAACTAGATTGCCTCCCTTTAAGGCTAAGCACTCCTCTAATTTCGAAATTTAAAAATATTTTTCAGAGCCATGCAAGAGCTCGAACATAATTTTAGAGAAGTTTTTAAACCATTAAAAACAAATGCAAGTCGAAAATATTTTTTTATTACGTCGATTTCGGTCTCACCGGTATAGTTTGCCTTCATTAGTTGAGAGCAAGCTTTTCCCGGCTTGATCATGGGGGCATAGGTTTAGGTCCTAATTTCGATTAGATGAGAGAGATTTTGAATGAAATAAAATTAAGTGAGGCTTAGAAAAATTCTAATCTTAGAGAAACCAAGGATATGGATTTTTAAACCAACCAAAAATCAAGTTTCTAGGTTCACGCGAGTCCTACCACATGCTGAAATTTAAATAACATCTAGATATAAGTTGTGGCTCTACTCGAGTGTTTTTAGCATGAAACACAAGTCAACCACAGCACCATAATGAGGGTGAAGGGTTGAGTTAGGTTCTGAATTTTTTTTTTTTGGTTGTGGTTTCTCGAAAAAGAAGCAAACAATCGCATAGGATGGTTTATGTAAAGGGTTTATGATCAAGCAAAATATTCAACCAAGAATTATGTCTCTAATATTGTTCAACCATTCTAAGTCTAAGGTTCTGCGTAGTAAAATTCAAAACTGAATTAAAAAGACTCGAAAAACCCGGAATCGGGTTGTCCTCCCGTAGCTTATTCTTGACTCGACGAAAACGGGTTGCCTCCCGCCTAGCGCTTCGTTTATAGTCCATGGCTAGACTTCTTCACTTGATTACTCCGATCAACGCTCTTTGCGGGCGTTGCAATCTTGGGTACCCACTTTGGCTTAGTCAATTTTTTTGGTCTTCACAGTCGGCTTTGTCCTTTGGTCTTGACGGATGCAACATCTTCCTTGTGGCTCGGCATCTCGAACTCCGGTCCTTCGGTCATGATCTTCATGGTCTCTAGTGTGATCCTTCATCTCTCCCGAATGAGTTTGAGTAGCCTTCGCCGTCTTGGGACCTTGGAGTTGTCTCGGATATTCTTCTTTGTCACCAATCGGTTGTCCGGCAAGTTGTCCCACTTGCGTCTCTAACATCTTCATCACGATGAACACCCCGCATGTGGATCTTGCCTTGGCAGCCTTTAGGTGTTGAGCTTCTTTCTCCATCTCCATCTTCTCCATCCTCGTTGATCTTGAACGGCCTTCCGGCGTCTTGACTTGGAGGTGGTGATTCCCTTGGAGATTTTGATGGTCCTTCGAGCTTGTGTTGCACGTCACCATTGCCCGTAAAGTTTTCCCGGATCATCCACAAAAAAAAAAGTTTGGTTTCTTGGAGAGGTAGCCAACCATCTCCGGTTAGGGTTAGCAATAAAACAAAAATCTGAACATAAAAACTAGGGTTAATGAAAACTAGATTAGATTGACGCTTTTTTTTTCTTTTCGTGGATGATCAAACATAAGAGATGCAAAAGAAAATCAAAAGTAAAACTGAAAGATAAGCGATACTAGATCGGATCTTGATTGCTTGTTCCCCGGCAACGGCGCCGAAAAAGGGGCTTGTTGACGGTTAATAGTTGTATCAAAGTTCGTTTGTGACTTGCAAGCGGACAAGTCTCCCGTCGTAGTCAAGGGACCCTTCTTCCCTCGAGTGGTGAACCCAAGGTATCGAATCCGTGGAACAATGTGCAACGCAAGGATTCAATCTAGTAAAGCAAGGTAAAGCTATCTAATGAAGACAAGTTGCATCTAATCTACTAACTCATAAAGAAAACGAATCTAATCTAATCTACTAAAGAGGTAGCAAGAGAAAGCAAGAGATAACCAATCTAGAGAATCTAGATCATGCTTATGTTGTAGCTCCAAACAAGATAGATGAAGATAGCAAAGAGAATCTCATTAAAAGCATCTTTAAATCGTGGCCTTCCCATCCGACTCCGAAAACATCCGCCTTTCGAGACCCCCGTTCGTCACAACGTATCCCTATTCATGCGGGGAGCTTAGGGCGAGTTCGATAGAACAAGTTGAAATCACTTGGCCGGTCCGTATGCACCTCTAGCCACCGCGGCTACAAGAGCACCCTATGTAATCTATCTTAAGTATAGATCGTAGAAGAAGCAAAACCAAGAAGAAATCAAAATCATCGAGAAGGCACTTAATCGCTAGAAATCGGATTCACTTACAAACTTCACCATGAATGATTACATGAACAAGATCACCACCGGGCCCTCCCTCGATCTTGATCCTCGCTCCCGAGCTCCGACGTGGTCTTCCATGCAAGGTTCCCACGTCGGCCGGGGAACCCTAGACAACTAGCACGACCCTCATCTTCAAGTTGGTGTCCCTCAAGCTTCTCTCGCTCCTCGGCGGCGGAATACGACTTCCGTTCTCCGTGGCTCTCGGTCGGGGACTATAAATAGCCCGATTGGCGGCTAGGGCAAAGGAGGGCGCATTTGGGCCCTAAATGGGCTCGGGCCGACCGGACCGGGCCGGCCGGCCCGGGGCCCATTTAGGCCCGCCCCGCGGGCTCCTTTGCCCGAGGTCGGTTCCCTTGCTTCCCGGATGCTTCCCCCTTCGCATGTAGGTCCATGTCGTCGGTTTCTCTCCGAATTGGACTCAACTCCTTGTCTTGCAAGATTCGAAGCACTTTTCCGGTCGTGTCCCCCGGAGTCCGTCGTCTTCTCGGATCAAGTCCCCGCTTCTTGGAGTTAATTTTGCTTCATTGCATGACTTGTTCGGACTTCAAGGTCTTGTCATGAGGTGCTTGATGAACTTATCCCGAAAGTCTTGCATTCAACGTTAAAACCCCGCGTAAACACATAACTCCAAAACCGACATGCACAAGTGAACTTGTTATACCACGGGGGTTAGTACCAATGAATAAGATACAAAAGTTATGCCCACACCGAAGGTAAACTCATGGCTAGGTTGACGGATTTTCACCGTCAACAAAGATTTCGTTTTTCGATCGGTTTGCTTATTCTAGATCTATTCTCGAGATAGATCACATAGGGTGTTCTTGTAGCTGCGGTGACTAGAGGTACACGCCGGATCTTTCAAAAGAATCTCGACTTGTCTTTTGACTCGCCCTAGACTCCCCGCATGAGTAGGGATACGTTGTGATAGAACGGGGGTTCCGAAAGGTGGATGTTTTCGGATTTGGATGGGAAACCACGGTTTAAAGAGGCTTCTTATAAGATTCGATTTGCTACTTTTTCTCTTGCTTGGAACTTCAACAAAAGGCTTATCCTGATCTCTCTAGATCGGTTTATCTACCCAATCTTACTTTGTTATCTCCGGTCTTTAGTAGATTAGATTAGTTTCATTTCTTTTACCTAGATGCATTAGGGTTTCTCTTTTACCGAAGATTGAAGTTACTTGTTTTTACTAGATCAACTTTTGTGTCACACATTTGTTACACAGATTCGATACCTTGGGTTCACCACTCGAGGGAAGAAGGGTCCCTTGACTACGACGGGAGACTTGTCCGCTTGCAAGTCTAAACGAAATTTGATACAACTATTAACCGTCAACACTCACCGAGCTCGCCGGGCCGCCGCCGCTGCTCCCCCGGGCCAAGCTCGCCGTAGCCGCCACCGCCGCTCCCCCTAGGGGGAGCTCGCCGTGCCGCTATCGCAGCTCCCCCAATGGGCGGAGCTCGGTAGAGGAGCCGCCGACACTCCGCGGCTACTCACCGGACCGTCGCGAGTGCTCTCTCCGGGCACGGCTCATCGAGCCACCGCCATTGGCCCGCCGGCACGCAGCTCGCCCGTGCGGGGGCGAGTTCACTCGCGCCATGGTCGAGCTCGCCCCGCACCGAGTCGAGCTTGCCGAGGCCGGGGCCAAGCTTTCCCCGCACGGGGAAGAGAAGATGGAGCAGGAGGAAGATGAAATTGCCGTTCGAGGTTGAAGAAGGCCCAGACATGTGGGTCCCACATTGTTGACGCAAAATCAGCACCTCGCGCCAAGCACAACACAAAGAAGCCGAAAGAAGGCGGCTTAACACACGTGCCGAATACGAAGCGTGCCAGTCAATTTTCCTGAAACTGACAAAGGATGAAAAGCAGTTAGATAAAAACTTGGAACTTACCGGGTGGTGTCAGACAGTTCCGTATTTACGGCCAGAAAGCCAAATAGAAAGACATATAGCTACAAAGAAGCTATCTGTCAGCAGATTGAATATCATTCAGGAACTTAAAAAACATGAAGATAGGATATAGCCGAATGCATGACATAAGCATGATGAAAGATCGGTCTTTGTTTAAACAACTTTGCTCGCACATGATCATGACCGATAATCAAGGATAAAACATGATAAATAAATAAAAATGAAAGCATGAATATGAATCTTCAATAAACAAACATGCATAGGCCAAAAGCGCTAGTCTACCGCATGTCTAGATACTTTAAAACCCATCAAGCATGATATCAAGCATAGTTAATCCACCGCATGATACAACTTGTTTGAAATCACACCACTAACCAAGAATAGATTAATCCACCACATGATACAATCTATACATGGAAAGCTAAAAGCATACATTATTTAAAGCAAACTCATAAGCACATTTCACTTGTGGTAAAATTGCCGATTACATCTGTACAGCCGAATCGGGTTTCGTGGAGAAGGAACAAGCATTGCCAAGGATGATAAATCTATCAGATTGAATCGAAATCTAATCCACCGGATGACTAGCTCTAAGACAACCCAAAAACCTGCATCTACCGCATGATACTCGGTTCTGTCAAGATCTAAGCAAGATTAACAAGCTTGAACCCGCAACACGTGACAATCTAGATTGATTCGGGTTCGGCTATTAAAGAGCACGTGATCCATGCATCACATCGGGTTAAAGGTTTGAACACGCAACATAAGGTGTTGCATCCGCCAAGACAAAGGAAGAAAAGCCGCCCGTGAAGACCAAAAAAATGACTAAGCCGGAAGACAAGCCCGCGCCCAAGATGGTGTGGAAGTGGGTACCCAAGATTGCAACGCCCGCAAAGAGCGTTGATCCGAAGTAATCAAGTGAAGAAGTCTAGCCATGGACTATAAACGAAGCGCCGGGCGGGAGGCAACCCGTTTCGTCGAGTCAAGAATAAGCTACGGGAGGACAACCCGATTCCAGGTTTTTCGAGTCTTTTTAATAATTTAGTTTTGGGTTTTATTACGCAAATACATTAGACTTAGAAGTGGTTGAACAATATTAGAGACATAATTCTTGGTTGAATATTTTGCTTTATCATAAACTCTTTGCATGAACCCTCCTATGTGTTTGTTTGTTCTTTTTCGAGAAACCACAACCAAATAATTTCAGAACCTAACTCAACCTTTCACCCGCATTATGGTGTTGTGCTTGACTTATTTTTCATGCTAAAAACACACGAGTAGAGCCACGACTTGTACCTAGGTGTTAAATAAATTTCAGCACGTGGTAGGACTCGCGTAAACCTAGAAACTAAACTTTTGGTTAGTTTTAAAAATCTATATCCTTCGTTTCTCTAAAATTAGAATTTTTCTAAGCCTCATTTAATTTTGTTTTATTCAAAATCTTTCTCATTTAGCCAAAATTAGAGCCTAAACCTATGCCCCCGTGATCAAGGCGGGAAAAGTTTGCTCTCACCCAATGAAGGCGAACTATACCGGTGAGACCGATATCAATGTAGTCGGAAAATATTTTCGACTTACATTTGTTTTTAATGGTTTAAAAACTTCTCTAAATTTATGCTTGAGCTCTTGCATGGATCTGAAAAATATTTTTACATTTCAAAATTAGAGGAGTGCTTAACCTTAAACACACTTAAAGGGAGGCATTCTAGTTTGAATTAATCATCCATGCACCATTGGATACTCTTTCATCAACTTTCACCAACTCCACATGCAAAGGACAAGCATGGTGGGCAGCAAGCATGAACTTTGCAGGAATTTCATGGTGGCATGTGAAGCAAGTGGAGCAAGGGAGCATGGACATGACTCAAAGCATGAAGCATCAAGTGGAAGGACCAATAATGCAAGAAAAGGAGTGGACGAGAGCGTTTGGGCGGTGCAACTCGTGGAGCACGCGGGCAGGGAAAGTTGTAGAGGTGAAATGATCGTGGCTGGAAGAAATTCGAGGCGGGGAGGAGCACCAGGACACCCGTGCCGGCGGCCCAGTGCCGGTCGGCATCCCCTACTTAAGGAGCCCCCCCGCCTCCCGTTTTCGCGCAGCAAGCTTCCCTCTCCTTCCTCGCTTTTTGTGTTCAAGTTTGTGTGCCCAGAACCTCCGTAGACATAGCCAACCTTCCCAAGCTTGATAGCTCAAAAAAATATCCACACCCTTAATCCACTCAAAGTCCACATCCCGAAGTAAGATTTTAAGTGCCTAGTTACCGGTTGCAACCCGGAGTTTTAGTGGAGAGAAGAGTGCAGCAACCATGTGGAAGAAAACCACAAGTATCTTCTCCAAGAAGAAGGGTTCATCGTCATCCAAGCCATCGTCAACGACGTCTTCGAGGAGGCACTCGGTTTCCGAGTCTCCTCGGAGCATGGAGACGGATACGGCACCACCAAGGAGGAACGATGCTCTCCTCCTTGGTGGCATGATTACAACAAGGAGCACGTCCATGAGGTTTACCAAACCTCAAGGGCACACGGAGGAGCCGCCCGTCCCACCTCGACGATTGTGACGCCCCAGGTTTTTAATTACCGTCATTAACGCTAATGACCGGATCGGCCAGTCAAATGGTCAACCGTGGTCAAACCTAGGTCAACCTGGGCCCTCACCTCAGAAAACTCACTAACACACCCTAGTGACCCTAAATGAATAGTAAACACACTTGTGGGGCCAACCCATGGTCAAAGGTTGGGTCAAACCCCTTGCCACCCCAGTGTCCACAGTGTCCGCCGAACTTTTGCCGCGTTCTCCAAAATCCACCTAAACACTTAAAATTATACCTTTAGGAAAGTTGTAGATCTTGTTGAGGGACACAACTTTCATGTAGATTGGCATTTCAAATTTTGAGGGGAAAAACTTGAAAAATCCATTGCAAGGCGAGAAAACACTGTTTGTCAAAACAGGCGACATTCAAAGTTGGCATTCAAATATTTTCAAATCTAGGCAGAAAAAAACTATATAGCCTGTGTAGAAAATGTTGCTGGTAGCTAGATCTACAACTTTGGTATTCATCACTTGGACCAGTTGTATTCAAATTTTTGGAGAAAAATCGACTTGAACAGGGCACCAGCAAAAGGGTTTGGGCAGAGCGCGTCGCGCCGCGACGTCGCGCGCGCCCGTGCGCCGCCCGTCGCCGGCCGCGTGCCGCCGGCCCCGGCGTCCGCGCCCGCGCCTCCCGAGGTCGCGCCCACCCCAAGGGGTGCTCCGCCCGAGCCAACCCGCGCCCCAACACGTCTCCCCGCTCGAGGTTGCGCCGAATCCGCGCCGGCCGCGCCGCCGCACGCGCGCACGCCGCGACCGCCGGTCCGTCGGCGGTGTCGCCACCGTACACGCGCGCCTCGAGCCGCCGTAGCACGGCGAGCATCTTGCGCTGTCACCCTTCGTCATCCCGAGCTCGAGCATCTACTTAAACCGCCCCCCCTCGCGCCCTCCGCGCACCACCGCGTGCTCCTCCCCGCCATGGCCGCCGCCGCCGGTGCTAGCTCCTCCCCGCCCGTGCTCGTCGCCGGCCGCCCACTCTAATAGCTCCGGTAGGTGCTAGTGAAACTCCAAAGCCCGCTTGTTGCCCAGCACCGCGCCTCCTTGCCACTTTTCCCCGAGCCGCCATGGGTGCCGCCGCCGCCGCCGCCGCGCGCCCCTCGCCGGAGCTCGCCCCGACCCCGCCACCACCGCCAATCGACCAGGGGTGAGGCCAATTGCACCACCGTGCCACATGTTGCCCTGGCCCGGCCCCACATCGCCGCCGGCGAGCCCTCCCGCCGCCGCGAGGGCACGGTTGTAAATTCCAGGGGCTTAGTTGTGAAGAAACCTAACTAGCTTTTCTTGCAGATTGGTCCAAAGATCTTGAAAAATGCCTAGAAATTCGTAGAAAAATCAGAAAAATCCCAAACCAATTTTGTAGGGTTCAAGATGATAAATCCCACCTCTTTTGTTATATACTCATGGCTAGATTTTAAATAGTTTTAGCAGGAAAAATACAAATGTGCTAAACCTAGATCTGTCATAACTTGAAATCCATAATTTCTATGTAGCCCAATTTTGGATATGTTGTGTGTTAGCATATGGCTATATGCTGTGCCAAAAATTGCACAAAGTTATGCAGTAGATCTTGCTAGATAAATTCTTTTCCATTCCTTCAAGAATCGCTTAGATGATTGTTCCTGTTAAAAATATTTATGTTCTTGAGCCCAACTTGTGCACACTGTCTTGTAATGTCATAATGCATATCTTGTGAATTAATCATGAATTTTAGATTAACAGAAATAATTATTCTTGATTTATGCATGTGTTCCTTTGTAAATTAATAAACCAAGTTCAGTAGAGGTTCCATGTGAACATGCTGATTCTTTAGACTTGTTTAGGACCAGAGAGCTTGCACAAGAAAGTTTGGATCAAATTGATGCTTATTTATTTTTGTATGCATTTACTTTGAATCACTAGCTAGCCTTTGTTATTTTCCATAGTATTTAATTTCCAAGCATCCAACACTTACATGTGGGTCCAATAGACCAGGATAGGTGCTAGTAGGCTTAAGAAACACTCATTCAATTTTTGGTAATTTAATTGTTCAATAAAAAGCTAAAATGCCCTTTTAATATTAAAGGGAAATTAAATAAAGAAAAATCCCTAATTAATTCTTTTCCTTTTTGAAACGTATTATTTAATATAATTAAAAGATAATTAATTATCATCACTGATAAGAAATTAATTCATAAATAAAAATATTAATTACACCTTTGTTGGTGAAGATAAAAGGAAATGAAGCTTTCACATGAAATGATAAGCTTAATAAAACCCTTTATTCAAATGTGGAATAAAAGAGTAACCCATGTACAACCAATAACCTTCCTAAAAGAGAAACATTATCTAGATGCTTGTTAAGGTGAATATGACCAACCAAGAGTTGGATAATACAACAAACCATCACATCACCTAAAGTGCATTGCATTCCGTGTAGATCTTCCGGACGGAGAGTACTCCCTTGTCCCGAAACCGAGGAAGGAGGAGCGGAAGCTTCACCGCAAGTACGTGGAAGTGCTCGACACCGAGGGTGCCCAAGATAAACTAGCCGACGAAGGCAAGCTCCGGTGCATCTAACCTAGTTTTAAAATTCTTTATTCAATTATCTATGAATGATTGTGCATTTACGTTCGGGAGTTGAATGAAACCCTAGATGCATGATCCATAGGTACCCTTGTCCTCACTAGTATGATAGGTCGGTAGAGTCGCTAAGCTATAGGACCGTTACAAGTCGAGTGATGACCTCACTCGCGAGAATAGGTTCCTAGATAGGAATCACAATGTATCCTTAAATGGATTGCTCACGTGGTAAGAGCATGGGATCTGGGCTCCGGTCCAGTGGTTATGTGGGTTAAGTTTTTGAACATACTAAGCACATGCGGTTATGGGGCCGGTAAGCCTAGTACCTTAATGAGGCGGCGAGGGATCCCTCCGTTACTACTCTTGGGATTCGCTCTCACGGCTCGCCACCGGTGGTGTATGGTGACTCCGGGTATCTCGCGGGGTATGCCGGATAGCCTGCACCAAAGACTGTAAGATTCGATCCCGACCCGAGGATTTATGGGGACGGCCTGGGAAGTTGTCCTCGCGGGGGCAGCCTACCATGTGTTTGGGTCTACCTTGCAAGGTTTGAATCAATCGATTGTCGGCCTCTCACCGTTATCCGAGACTACTTACTCCACTAGTCATGAGATCCCTAATGATAGAAGTTGATGAACTTTATGCTTGATTAATTGTATTGTACAACTTTGCTTGTACTAGTTGGCTAATGTAGTAAAGATTAAACCTACTAGAACTTGTGCTAAAATCTTGAAAGTAAGGACCTACTCTTTGTTACTTTTTAGCAAAAGCAACCCAGTAGCCAAAAAAGCCTTTCATGGTCTAGATTTGGTGAAGTAGTTATCACCGATGGGTAAGTCTTGCTTGAGTATTAGTATACTCAGCCTTGCTATAATGTGTTGATCCGGGTAATGCCTTCGGTGATGTGTGGCCCGGAGAGATCCCGCCCGACCGGGAGCCGGAGTGGGTGGAGGACGACTACCGAAAGCATCATGGATGGCCTCCCATGGTGACTTCGCTTCGCTAGTTTATTTCCGCTTCTTTCGAAAACTCGAACTATTTCGTCGTGACAAAAACTATGGCTTGTAATAAATAAACCCCTCGGGGTATGAATTTGGATATCAATGATGTTGTATCTCCGGACTCGCCTTCGAGTGAGTTTTAATGCATATATTCGATCCTTGTTGCTTTTCAAGTGATTTACCGGCGTTAACCCGGCAACTAACGACAGGATGATACTTTATTATGGCTTAATGACCAAAGTGGATCGGTCTTAGGCGATAGTACGGTATTTTCCGGGCGGGGCGTCACGCTTGGCATCGCAGCTTATATGCACCAGAGATTAATTAAAAAAACCTTAATCAAATGATTTTTGAATAAAATATGCCAAGATTGTCTGATTTTCCAAAATACATTGGTCCGCTAAGGATAAACTAGACCGAGAGGCCCTAGAGGGAATTTTGGGTTCTTTCAGGTGGCTTATTAATCTATGGTTTATTTTGCTAACTTCTAGCACATTACTTTATGTCAGACTTACTTTCTTGCACAACATACTAGTTCATCACGTTTTGCCATACGTGGTGGTACCACAGAAAAAGCCCTATGAGGGACTAGTGGGACCTATTCCAATGGGTGCCACGTCGCGTCGGAGTCTCGTCACGTTTTGCCATACGTGATGGTACCACGGGAAAGTCCGTGAGGGATGAGTGAGGCCTATTCCAATGGGCACTCACGTCGCGTCAGAGTCTTAAATAGGACGCTGTCCATGCAGCGGCTTAACGCATGGATACCGTTTCTATAGTGAATGGTAATGTATGTGGACACTTTCATGACGTGCCGGCACGAAAAGTTCATTTTCTCGCAGGTACATAACGCCGCTTCGTTAGTTGTTAAGCGAGTACCGTATAGCTCTCGACTAGATATTATAGGGAGAGACGAATAAAAGCCTTGCCACCGGCACTAACTCCGATTTTTGGCTTGATTGCCATGTGAGGTCGAATAGGACGTCTTGCATGCATGTTAAAAATTGAAACAACTAAAATGGACCCAAAAATCGAATTTCCATATGTTCTCTAAGGAAGTTTATGCTAGTGTCGTATGGACCTCCCCGGGCCCACTACCTCGGTGGGTGCCGGGACGGACTACTCGGTGGGCCCCCGGGACTACCCGGCTTGCGCTACACGGCACCCGAAGGCGTGGAGCACAAGGACTGGCGGAGGAGTAGTACTGCGGTAGGAAGCCGTACATGTCCTGCACGTTATGGAAGACTCCTAGACGTACTCGACTAGTACTCTCTCCCTACTCCGACTTGTAACCCTGCCTCCCGGACTATATAAGGCGAGGTAGGGACCGATCTCTAGGATCACCTCAACACATCTCGTCTCATACAACCCACGGCGCACTATTGCACCATCTTGTAATCGTGCCCAATCAATCCAGAGCTACGCAGCATACAGGACGTAGGGTATTACGCACCTCGCGGCCCGAACCTGTCTAAATTGTGTGCCACGTGTCTCTTCCTTCGAGTTACCGATCTCGGCGAGGCCACATTCATCTACTTTGGGTACTCCCCTTAGTAGGTTGCCGGTCTAAAACACCGACAGCTGGCGCGCCAGGTAGGGGCTCTCGCCCGAGATCACATGGCGAACTCGACGGCTCCCGTCTACTTCAAGCCGACCGTCGCCTTCAACCGCGGCGACACCTTCGTGTTCGGCGCCTGGGTCTGCACTGCAGACGGCGCGGGCTCTTTCCAGCGCCGCCTCACCATGCCGCCCAACCCGAAGACTGGCCTCGTGACGCTTCCAGAAGTCGTCACAGGCGAACTCGCCGGCAAATTCGGCGAAATTTCGCTCTTCAACCACCACGCTGACTTCGAGCTCGAGTCCGCTTCCAACTCGAACTCGACGTCTCCATGGGCCATCGCATGCGAGCCGGCTGCTCAGCCATCGCAGGCGGTCCCCTCACCTCGCGAGCGCTCCGCACGTGGCCCCCGCATCCTCAGCCGGGCCCGCACGGGGGCTCCCACTTCGCGCCGGGCCGGCAAGGAGCCCGTACCCGAGTGCAACTCGGACTCCGACACCGCCCCTGATCGCTCTTCGGACTCCAGCCCTCTCTCCGAGTTCTACTCGAACCCGGATTACGAGTTCGACTTCGGGTCGGACCCTGAGGAGCCCGAGTCCGAGGACAACTCCACTGAGCTTCCCTTGTCAGGGCCAGCCTCTGGGCTGGTTATAACATCCACACCGGCCGGGAGATACGTCTACTGGCCAGACCGCAAGCCTGCTGACCTGATAAGGGGAGACTCACGCTACGTCACCTACATCGACTCGCTACCGTTCCAGGAGGGAACACCCCTAGCCTGGGCTGACTCAAGCACACCAACCGAGGTGGCACCCTCTTAGTCCAGCATTGGCACCCCCGATCGCCAAGTCTTCATGGCTGCCGGAGACACCCCAGGGCCTTCAGGGACGGCCCAAGACAGATATCTGGAAGACATCTCCTCCGACGAGCTCTCTGCTGATGCTCCACCAAACGAGAACCCTCGCAGACAGAGACGCTCGACGTGAGCGTAACCGGAAGCACAGCGAACGTCGCCGACGCCTCCGCGACAACTTCCCCGTCCGCAACCTTGCGGAAGCTCTCGAGGCGGTCGAGAGCGAGTACACACTACCCCCGAGCAATGCCTCATGTCGATCACGGCCGATCGCACGCCGTGCTCAGGGCATACGCGCTGGAGAGGTCATCGCCAAGCTCACTGAAGACGCCTACTTCATGCGGGTCGACAACAGAGTCAACCAACCTCCTCCAGCCAGACCCCGCGACAACGAAGCCACGAGTCGCAGCGCCAACAACGGTCCTAACCGTACTCGAGCTGACCTCCCGCCCGAGCCAAACCGCCGTCGCTCCAACGCCGGAGGACCCTCACGAGCGCGACCACGGCAACCGAGAAGTCGTCCCTCACCGCGCTCCGGCCGGCGGGGGCGGCAACGATCCCGACGGCGGCGGCGGCCGACGGCGGAAGCTCCAATCCCGGGGCCAACGGAGGGCCGGAGGCGGCGGTAGTCGCGGCGGCCGAGACCACGCGAACGACCACGCCTGCGGTGCCTCGCAGGCGGCTACGACGCCCGCCGAAGATCGAGGAGCCGCGGCGGAAGAAGTCGACCACCGCAGCCGAGGGCGACGGCTTCCCCGCCTTCTCACCTCGACTTCACAACTTGATCCTCCCCGACAAGTTCAAGCCTTTGGGGATCACCAAGTACGATACGAAGCGAGATCCCATCCAAGTGGCTCGGGTGCTACGCCCTCTCCATCGAGAACGCCGGCGGCAACGGCGACACCAAGTGCCTCTACTTCCCCTTCGCCCGGACCAAGCACCACTCACTTGGCTCGAGTCGCCGGATAAGCATTCGATCGACAAGTGGGACCGCTTGAAGGAGCGAGTTCACAAGCAACCTCGCGGGCGCCATGTGCCGATCGGGTACTCGCATGGACCCGGCCATGATCAAGCGAGAACAAGGCGAGACCCTCCGCAAGTACATGCGCCGCTTTTTCGACAAGCGCGCTACCGTCGTCGACGTCACCGACAAGGAGGTCATCGACCTCTTCCAAGACGGTCTCTATCACCGCCGCACCTTCGAAGACTTCGGTCGTCGCCGCCCCAGGTCCATCCCCCACCTCAAGGACATGATCACGTCCTGGGCGGATGAAGAAGACAAGGCCAATGCCAAATACGACGCCATCCGCGGCAAGACCAAGCAGAACCAGGGCGGCGGCAGCGGCAGCAACGCGAACCAAGGTGGCCGCAACAACAACAACTACTACTACTACTACTCGGGTCCCAACCGCAAGCGCAAGCCAGACAACACTGTTGCGGCTATTCAGCGCCCTGCGAAAGGGAACTCGAAGAAGAACTCCAGCGGTTTCAAAGACCTGCTGAAGGAGAAGTGCCCGTGGCATCCAAACGGCAACCACACCACCGAGCAGTGCTACCAACTCAGGCACGCACTCAAGGATACGCCAGAGCCACCGCACCCTCATGACCAAAAGGGCAAGAAGAAGGACGACGACAACAACGACTTCCAGGAGCCCGACAAGACCGTCAACGTCCTCTTCGGCGGATTGCCCAGCAGGCGGGAGCAGAAGGCTACCCGTCGTGAAGTGATGTCCATTGAGCCAGTGGTCCCGACCCCTCTCAGGTGGTCGGAGGTACCCATCACCTTCTCCCGCGCGGATCAATGGACCAGCTTCTCGAACCGGGACGGTTCCCCCTCGTCCTGAAGCCAGTGGTGGCGGGCTCCAAACTCAACAAGGTGCTCATCGACGGTGGAAGCGGGCTCAACGTCCTCTTCACCAAGACCTTGAAGAAAATGAAGCTCGACATCACTCATATGCTCACCAAGAGCAACACGCCCTTCTACGGCATCGTCCCCCGGCAACGCGGCTATTCCACTGGGCTCAGTGGTCCTGCCAGTCACCTTCGGGGCATCTCGGGACAACTACCGTACCGAGTACATCAAGTTCGAGGTCGCGGACTTCGAGATTTCCTACCATGCCTTTCTCGGCGGACCGGCCATCGCCAAGTTCATGGCGGTGCCCCACTACACCTACTTAGTACTCAAAATGCCAAGCCCAGCTGGTGTACTCTCCCTTCAAGGGGACTTGAAGATCTCTCACGACTGCGACACAGAAGCCGTGGAGATCGCCTCTACGAACCAAGTACCCAACGCGATGATGGAGGTCTACGCCGCGTCGAAGAAGCTTGCTACAAGTGAACTCGACATCCCAGAGAAGTCTGACAGCACCAACAAGCCTCAGCCACCTGAGGAGGTACTCGTCAAGACGGTCGACCTTGGAACAGGCGACCCCAGCAAGACCACCACCATCGGGGCTGGCCTCGACCCCAAATAGGAAGACGCGCTCATCAGCTTCCTTCGGGCTAACCGCGACATCTTCGTGTGGAAGCCGACGGACATGCCGAGAGTGCCCGTGGAGGCCGATTGAGCACTGCCTCAACGTCGATCCTAAGGCCACCCCCAAGCGACAACACCTCCGACGTTTTGCCGACGACAGACGGGACGCCATCAAGAAAGAACTCGCCAAACTACTCGCGGCTGGCTTCACCAGAGAAGTCTTCCATCCTGAGTGGCTCGCCAACCCCGTCCTCATCCGCAAGAAGAACTCGAATGAGTGGAAGATGTGCGTCGACTACACCGACCTCAACAAGCACTGCCCCAAGGACCCCTTCGGGTTGCCGCGGATTGATCAAGTCATCGACTCCACGGCGGGTCCGCGACTCGCTCTCGCTTCCTCGACCCGCTACTCCGGTACCACCGGATCGCGATCAAGGAAGAAGACCAGGAGAAGACCGCGTTCATCACCCCGTTTGGCGCGTCTTGCTACACGACCATGTCCTTCGGGCCGAAGAACGCCGGCGCCACCTACCAACGAGCTATCCGGCTCGCTTCAAGAAACAACTCAACAAGAACGTCGAAGCCTACGTGGATGACGTGGTCATCAAGACCAGAAACTCCAATACCCTCATCGACGACCTTGAAGAGACTTTCGCATCACTGCGCGAGTACCGCTGGAAGCTCAACCCGAACAAGTGTGTCTTCGGCGTACCTTCGGGCAAACTACTCGGCTTCATCATCAGCCAGCGCGGCATCGAAGCCAACCCCAAGAAGATCTTCGCCATCACCGAAGCATGAAATCTCCCACAAGCATCAAAGACGTCCCGTAAGCGACGGGGTGCATGGCGGCGCTGAACAGATTTATCTCGAGGCTAGGAGAACGGGGGCTCCCCCTTCTTCAAACTACTCAAGCATCAAGAGAAGTTCGTGTGGACTCCAGAGGCGGATCAAGCCCTTGCCCAGCTCAAGGACTTCCTATCGAAGCCACCGATCCTCACGGCTCCTCACAAGGGCGAGCAGCATCGCTCTACCTCGCCGCGACTACTCACGTGGTCGGTCATCGCCATCGTTGTCGAGCGGCAAGAAGACGGCCACGCCTACCCGGGCCGGCGCCCGGCCTACTTCGTCGGCGAGGTTCTATCGTAGTCCAAGGCCCGCTATCGCCCGTGCGAGGCTCCTATACGCAGTACTCATCATCTCGCGGAAGCTACGACACTACTTCCGGCAGCAGGTACTCAATATCCGTCGTCACCAACTACCCGCTCGGCGACATCCTGCGGAATCAAGATGCCACCGGAAGAATCTCCAAGTGGGCGGTCGAGCTCGGTGCCCTCACCATCGACTTCAAGCCACGCACGCCATCAAGTCGCAGCACTAGTCGACTTCATGGCGAAATGGCGGGAGAATCGGCGCCTACTCCCACCGTGCGACCGCAGCATTGGGTGATGTACTTCGACGGCTCACTCAACCTCGAGGGCGCGAGGTGCGGGGGTACTCCCGATCTCTCCAACGGGCGAACAACTCAAATACGTCCCGCGGATCTTCCGGAAGGTCTCAAACAACGAAGCCGAGTACGAAGCTCTCCCTACACGGGCTCCGCCTCGCGGCTTCATTGGGCATCAAGCGGCTACTAGTCTACGGCGACTCCGCAGGGGTCATCAACCAAGTCAATAAGTCCCGGGACCGCAACAAGGAGAGCATGGACGCCATCGCCTAGAAGTTCGCAAGCTCGTGAACAAATTCTATGGTCTCGAGTTCCATCACATCGTCCGCGACAACAACGTCGCAGCGGACGTCCTCTCGAAGCTTGGATCCACCCGCGCTCAAGTACCCGGCGGGTGTCTTCGTTCACGAGCTTCACGCGCCATCCATCCCGGAGCCCGCACCACCGA
Source organism: Cenchrus americanus (assembly GCA_947561735.1). Taxonomy (NCBI): domain Eukaryota; kingdom Viridiplantae; phylum Streptophyta; class Magnoliopsida; order Poales; family Poaceae; genus Cenchrus; species Cenchrus americanus. Next base: position 4,167,435 of record OX387245.1, on the reverse strand, counting down.
CCATTTCCCCGGCCTCACCCACCACCGGGCAGGAGGTCATGATGATCGACGTGGACTGGAGGCAACCCTTCATCGACTACCTCAGCGAGCAGAAGGTCCCCTCCGACAAGAACTCGGCTGAGCAGCTCGTCCGCCGTGCCAAGTCCTACGTCCTCGTCGGAGACAAGCTTTACAAGCGGGGGCATCTTCTCGGGAGTACTCATGAAGTGCGTCCCTCGTGAAGAAGGCAAGGACATCTTGGAGGAGATCCACAAGGGCGTCTGCGGCAACCACGCGTCCTCACGCACGCTGGTCAGCAAGGCCTTCCGGCGAGCTTTCTACTGGCCCACGGCTCGGGCGACGCCGAAGAACTCGTCGAAGGTGCCAAGGATGTCGGTACTTTGCCAAGCGGCAACACGTCCCAGCCTACAAGCTAGTCACCATACCGCCAACCCGGCCCTTTGCCTGCTGGGGGCTTGACATGATTGGGCCACTGCCAACTGCGCCAGGTGGTTTCAACAGGGTATTGGTGGCCATCGACAAGTTCACCAAGTGGATCGAGGTCAAGCTCGGTCACATGCCCCAAGGCTGACAGAGTACTCGACTTCCTGGATGAACTCGTACATCGCTACGGACTACCCCACCGCATCATCACAGACCTGGGCTCCAACTTCAACAACCACCGCCCGGGAGTACCGCGAGAACGGCGGGATCGACGTCCGATACGTCTCGCTTGTCCATCCACGGGCCAACGGACAAGTCGAGCGCGCCAATGGGATGGTGCTCGACGCTCTCAAAAAGCGGCTACACGACGTTGCTAACTCTAAAGGGGGCAAGTGGATCAAGGAACTACCCAACGCACTCGGGGGCTACGGACTCGGCCCATCCAAGCCAACGGGGCAATCCCCTTACTTCTTGGTCTACGGCTCCGAAGCAATCCTCCCCGCCGACGTCATATGGAACTCTCCAGAGGTGGAGCACTACGACGAAAGCGTCTCGAAGACGACGACGAGTCGACATCAATAACCTCGAAGAAGCTCGCTGCGCTGCCCTCGTCCAATCAGCAAGGTACCTAGAGGGTATCCGACGCTACCATGATCGCAACGTCAAGGAACGCTCCTTCAATGTTGGAGATCTCGTCCTCCGCCGTATCCAGAACACGGAAGGACTACACAAGCTCAGCTCCCCCTGGGAAGGTCCCTTCACCATTGCAAAGGTGACCGGGCCGGGCTCCTACCGCCTCCAAACACTTGAAGGCGAAGACATCAACAACTCGTGGAACGTCGACCAGCTCTGTCGATTCTACGCCTAGTCTACACGACTACTCCGGGGTTCAAGTCTACACGACTACATCAACACCCCCCCGCCGTAAGCGGCCTCCCCGGGTCCCGGCCCCAGTCTCCGGACTTCTCCTCTCCAGGATCCAGCCCGCGCGGCTACCTACGGACCCTGGGCTGCGACGAGCGTCAAGGACTCTAGCAGCGGTCTACTGAGAGACCACACTCTAAGATCCAGCCTACACGGCTACCTACGGATCTACGATCCAGCCTACACGGCTACTTACGGATCTACTGCTGTAAGCGGCTACCCGCTCCAGCTCTACTCAGCTGTAGGCGGCCTCCGGGTCCAAGCGACTACTCTGTAACTACGGCCCTGGCCATCCAGGTGTACTTCTTCAGTAATAAAGTTTGATCGTTCATCAACTTCTTTACTGTCTACTCCCTACAACGGGACCACTACTGCCGAGTACGACTACTCGCATCCACTCCACGATGGGGGCTCCGCACTCTGAGATCGCGACTACGAGTACTCATTGCTGGAAATTTTCTTTCATTGATACTTAAGCAATTCATTACAATTGTTTTTTGTACAACCCTGGCTACTAGCTATCTATTACAGGGCTACTGGAGATTAAGCTTCTCAGCTACTTGCTCCGCGATGGGAGCCATCTGCTCCAGCAGCTCCGCATACTGCTCATCAGTGCAGTTGGCGGCTACCCCGCCGGCGACTACTTCCACTGGGGCCTTCGGGAAGTACGACTTCATGAAGGCCAAGACCTGCCTTGGGATCGATCTCGCCATGTGCTTCACATAGGCCGCCAGCCGGCTTGGAGCTTCCTTGAGGCGATCCACCAGTGGAGCAATCTTGGGGCCGCCCGGGTGCGGCACCAGGAGCCTTGCGATCGGCAGTGCGGCTTCCTCAAGCTCCTTCAGTTGGGCCCGCAAAGGTGCCTCGCCGTCTTCATTCAACTTCGCAAGGATTTGTAGCAGTTGACGAGATCGCGGTCAGATGCAATCCGGAGCTCCATGTGCTTCTCGCACTCGAAGGCAAGTTCTTTGTAGTCGAGCCGAGTACCCGGCGGGCTTCTTGCTCCCGGTAGAAGAGGTTCTTCATGCTCGTCTCCGAGGACTTCACCTGCTCCACCCGGCCCTCAAGCTCGCAACACAGCTCGTTAACACCAAAATTTGGTAAGGAGTCCGACCCGTGGGTCCGGTTCAAAAAAGAGTCCGTCCGGTGGAAGGAAGGATATTTTCGAGAGATTTTCGGCAAAAAGACCCGCGGTCGGCTATCTGCTCCGGTTCGGCAAAGGAACAGTAAAGCTGATTTTGCGGGATTGGACGGTGACGTGGCTCAATCAGGGGAGACGAATGGATGGATAGGCGATCGAGCTTAGTTAGGCAATGAATCCATTCGCATCTGTACTCAACAGGGTATAAATACGACCCCTGAATGTATGTAACAGACACAATCATTCCTCAATACACACCGGCCTTACGCCAAACCCTAGAGTCCTTGTCGTGTCGTCGAGTTCTTCGAGAGGGCCAATCGATCCGTCGACCTCCGTGAGTACCGGCAACCTTGTATCATGTCTAGTATCATGCGGTGGATTTAGATCTGATGCAAGTAGTCTTGTTACCATGCTTCGTGTCATGCGGTAGATTCAAGCTTGGTTCAAGAGGGTTTCTTGTTAGATCATGAGCCATGCGGTAGGCTAAGATCTGGCTTGAAGCTAGTTATCGGCTCTATTGGATTTTGGCAAGATCCAATAGATTCATTAAGTTATCCCGTGTTATCTTGAGTTTTACTTTATGTTTTAATTCATGTAACACATTTCTGCCCAATCTAGATGGGTTTGGATCGGCTATATCCCTTTTATGATGCTTATTCGAGTAGGTTTCATGTTTTAACACGTAGATCTTATAGCCGAAACCGAATCGATCTAGGTTGTTACGTGTTGCGGGTTCAAGCTTGCTACGTTCGTATAAATCTTGAAAGAGCCGGGTATCATGCGGTAGATGCAGGTTTTTGGGTTGCTTTGGAGCTAGTCATCCGGTGGATTAGATTTCCAAATCGGCTCGATAGACTTATTCACGCGGTAATATTTGTTCCTTCTTCATGGACCCTGGATCGGCTGTTCAGCCGTATTCGGTTATGTTCCCACGAGTAGATCACGCGCATTATTTATGTTTTAAATGATGTATGCTTTTGGCTTTCCATATTTAGATTGTATCATGCGGTGGATAGATCTATTTGTGGAAAGTGGTGTGGTTTTCATGCAAGTCGTATCATGCGGTGGATAGATTTGTTTGATATCGTGCTCGACGGATTTTAAAGTAACTAGACATGCGGTAGACTAGTGCTTTGGATCTATGCATGCTTATTTAATACATGTTTATGTCCGTGCTTTACTTCATTTATTTTAATTTTAATCTCCATGAGGATCGGTCACAACTTTGCACATGCAATCTATGTTGATCCAAAGATCGATCGTTGTCATGCTCACGTCATCCATTCGGCAGTGTTCTTTTTCCCTTTGCGGTTACCCGAATGGTCGTGGTTCTTTGACAGATAGCTTTACATAGCTATGTGTCATCTTGCTTGGCTTTTTAGCCGTAAATATGGAACTGTCTGGTACCACCCGGCAAGTTCCAAGCTTTGGTATTTAACTGCTTTATCTTTTGTTAATTTTCGGAAAAAATTGATCGGCACGTCATTTGCTCTCTCGCGCGTGTGAAGCCGCCTTTCCGCTTGCCGTGTGATTGGCGCCGAGTGCACTTTTTGCGTCAACAACAAAGAATAAGACATCGGGTCGACTACTTCTCGACCTCCAACAACTACCCGACAAGTCCAGCGGCGTACCTTTGTTCTTGTTGCGAAGGCTCTTATTCTTCCGCACCAAGTCGTCGCCCTTCGCCTGCAACTCTTGGACATCGTTGTGGTATTTGGCGAAGGCGGCGTCGAGCTTCGACTGCATGGCGCCTCGTGTGCTTCCGTGACTTCACAAGTTGCTCTTCCAGCGCCTCAGCCCGGAGCACCGCGTCACCATAGCCTTGCAAAGCATGTTGGACTTGTCACGGGACCTCTCCGCAACGTTCGCATAGACAACTCAAGTCACACGAGTACCCAACGACGAGGATTGGCTACTCAAAAGCTACGGCTACTTACCTTCATCCATTGCTCGGCCCGGCGGACCGCCTCCGTGTGCTTGGCCACGGCCGCCGCTCGACAAGATCGTCCGCGAGCAGCTCTATTCTCCGCCGCGACTACTCGCGGTGGCCTCCGTCATCGGTGCGGAGCGGATGGGCTCGCGTCCCGGATCTCCGGGGAGCGGATAGCCACCTCCGCAGCGACCTCCGGCGACGTGGTGACCCCCTCTCCCCCGGCCGCCACGGTGGCCTCCTCGACGACTTCTTCCATAGGCTCAAGGGCTCCTCCCGCAGCCTCCGGGACCTCTCGGTGTCGACTTCGCATTGGGGCACCCCCGCGGGGATGTCACTACCTTCAGCCCTCGGCACCGTCAAAGAGAAGACAAGTGCATCGGCCGACTACGACTACTCCTCGAGGAGCTCCACAACTTCGAAGAGTACTCACCTTCGACTACGCCGGCCTCCGCAACGGCGCTTTGGTAGCCGGTGGCTCGGCACCGCCCCCGGGAAGCGGGAGCGACTCCTCGGCGGGCGGCGCGACTTCTTCCGCCACCGCCGAAGAGGGTTCATCTCCCCTCCCGGACGATCCGTGGATTTCTCGCATTTGGTAGTCAGTCAACCTCGACTACTACAACAAGTACTACTCGGGAAGATGCAAGTACTTACAAGTTTGACCGGACTATTGTCACGGCCGGGCACCGAGGATGCCGGCGATGTCGACCGATCCACCCTCGGCGGGCGCCTCCTTCGCGCCCCTCGCGGCCACCGCCTCCTCTCGCAAGCAACGGCGGCCGGCGCGAAGTGCCCTCCTCGCGCTCCCCGTAGTCACCACCTCTTCAACGGCGGTGGCTACGGGCTCCGTGCTCCCCCCGTGGAGCAGGGGCCGGCGCTCCAACCGCGCCAAGAGCTCCTCGACGGGGGGGCCGGACTACGACTTCCGGCCGGCTCCCCCACCGTGTCCCATACGCCTTCGTCTCCCTCCCTCGACGGGCTCCGCGGCGGCACCTCCTGCATACAAGGAAGACTACTCATCAGCAAGCGTACTCGTACGACGGGTACTCGACTACTCTGTTCAAGACAACTTACCTCCTGAGGTGTGGTCTCCGAGACCTTGAGCTTCTTTGTTACCCGCTTGCGGGCGGGGTTGCGCGGCTTCTGTGGCGGCGCAGCCAGGCTGGCCTCCAGGCTAGTCAGGGGGTCTTGCACCAGAGGCACATGAGGTAAGCCTGGACGGCTAAACCTCGACCGCAGCTGAAAGCGGTCCTGCAACGTCTCGTCGTCGTCGTCGTCGGTGGTATCCTCCACGATGATGGTGTCATCGCCTTCGCCGACTTCTCGCCGCTCTTTGTCCTTGGCCTTCCCTTCCTTCGGGATCTCGATCCCACTCGGGGCGGCCGCGGCTCGGAGATAAACTTCTTCAAGTCATCCCGCAAAGGCACAAGACATCAGCAAGTCTACACCAAGCAAGGACTACTCGACTAAGGGAGTACGACTACTCACCTCCTTTGGCGGGCGCGCGGTGGAGTACTCCTAGACAGGCACGCCGTGTACGGCGGCATATCCTTGAAGATCTGCGACAGCCTCTCGATGATATCGCTGTCGTCCAGCTCGCCTCCGGGCATCCGCGACGTGTCGTCATCGCCGGTGTACTCGAAGCCCAAGGTGTCTCGAGCCATCAATGGCTGCACCCTCCGCTTCATGAAACTGAAGGCCACGTGCTCGGCCCTCGCTCCCGCTTCCCCGAGCACCTTGATATGTGCCGGCAGCTCGGGAAGCCGGATCCCCTCCTGCCGCATGGTGGGCTCCGTGTTCCACCACTCGCAAGCCTCGGGCCGCCGTCCGCTTGGCTTCGGCAGGGCGGGGGTGGTGGTTCGTGATGTAGAACCACCTCGTCTTCCGGTCGGTTGTTAGAGGCAACAAGCTTGTACGCCGTGTACGCTTCGCGGCGTCTTCTCTCAACCGGATGCCGCTCCTCCGACTACCCTTGGGTTGGTGGCACTTGGTTGCGGCTTGACCCGGAAGAACTTCCGAAAAGGATCCGGTGTGGCTTGATCCCAAGGAAGGCCTCGCGAAGTGCACGAAGACCGCGGCATGGAAGATACCGTTGGGGTTCGGATTCGGGTACTCGACTCGTAGTACCCAAGGAGACCCTTGAAGAAATCACTAGCCGGGAGCGCGAGTCCGCGCTACACGAACCGCGCGAACATTGGGATCTCGTCTTCGGCTTTCTCCATTGGATATGGATCTCCAGCTGCGGCCCTCCACATGTCGACCTCCTTCTCCCAGATGAACCCGCTGTTCAGGAGGGCCAACAGATCTTCCGTCTTCACCTTGGATTTTTTCCACTCGCGGCTTGGATCAGCCCGCGGTGGAGACATTGGCGGCGCTACTCCGGTGGCAGCCGCGGCGGCCTCTTCGCGGCCCCTCTTCTTCCCGGCGGCCTTCGTGGACTTGGACGGTGACGGCTTCATTCTCCAAGTACGGGCGTCTTCCACGCGCATCCGCTCGGGGGGCTACTCTAAATGCTTTGGGTGGCGGCGCACTTGGATCTACTACGGCGGTAGCGTGCGCCGGGGAGTGGATCTACTTCGATGGAATCAAAATGACTGCAGCTCGGATGGGTGAAAAACCCTAAGGGTTTCGGCTTCTATTTATAAGTCAAACCGGCTCGCAACGACCGGCCGGATATGTCCACGCGCGGTGACTCGGCGGCTAAGCGTGACGCTTCGTATTCTACTAGTCGACGCACCTCACCTTGGGGGCTCGGCTACTTCTACTCGACTACCTGGGAAGCGGCTAGTCTCAAGAGCATCTCAGGACACATTCTTCAAGATGACCCTTCAATTCGAGAGGAAGTACTCGACTCAAGGCTCGGGGGCTCCGTGCCACGTGTCCTTCGGTTTTTTCTCTCCGGATTTTTCGGGATTTTCTTGCCAAGACTTCAGATGGACCCTCAGCCAGAGCCTGCGGCTCAACCTAAGGCTCGGGGGCTACTCCATATGGAGTGCGATTTTGCAATCGCACCTCCATATCAGCTCTGGCTTCAAGACAAGACGGGCATTTTTTGAAGACCTTCGAAAGCAGTATTCGAGGACGCTTGGGACTACTCGAGAAGACTTCAAGATTGCTCAAACATCAGCTGGAGTACATTCCAGCCTCGGGATGCTTCGACTACTCTTGAGGACTTTTGACTTGTAGCACTCAGGGACGCTTGAGGACTATTCGTTAAGGCCGTCAAGATTACTTGAAGCTATCCTTCTCGACTACAAAGTACTCGGGGGCTTGTCGTATGGACCTCCCCGGGCCCACTACCTCGGTGGGTGCCGGGATCGACTACTCGGTGGGCCCCCGGGACTACCCGGCTTGTGCTACACGGCACCCGAAGGCGTGGAGCACAAGGACCGCGGAGGAGTAGTACTCGGTTAGGAAGCTGTACATGTCCCGCACTGTATGGAGGACTCCTAGACGTACTCGACTAGTACTCTCTCCCTACTCCGACTTGTAACCCTGCCTCCCGGACTATATAAGGCGAGGCAGGGACCGATCTCTAGGATCACCTCAACACACCTTATCTCATACAACCCACGGCGCACTATTGCACCATCTTGTAATCGTGCCCAATCAATCCCGAGCTACGCAAAGCATACGGGACGTAGGGTATTACGCACCTCGTGGCCCGAACCCGTCTAAATTGTGTGCCACGTGTCTCTTCCTTCGAGTTATCGATCTCGCCGAGGCCACATTCATCTACTTCGGGTACTCCCCTTAGTAGGTTGCCGGTCTAAAACACCGACACTAGTGTGTGCTTTTTATAAATTAGAAGTACCTTCCATACCTAGCCGTCATGCCGCCAAAATTTTGTGAAAATCTGTTTATCATGTGATAGGTTAATTAAACCAAATTGTTAAAAATAATTGCTCCTCAACTAGATATCTTGTAATAGCAACTCTCAATCCTAGTTTCGTTGGGTTGGTTCACACTTCCCTAGGCACATCCAGGTTAAGAACCATTCATCTTGTTTCCTTGATCGATGCTCAACCTTAAAAAGCTTAATTAAAAGTATTAAAAGTTTAATTTAACTTGGGAAATATTTGGGGTTTCTGGATTTTTGGTTATGAATTTTTATTCACAGCTGCCAGAACTTCACCATTTGACATGCCGTTCTCTTTGAGATCTGACATGAGTTACATTTGTGTACAGATGGATTTCCCTGTGTTCCACCAGTTCGACGCTGACGGTACGATCCGTACCAACGGGTTGCACTGGGAGGGTTTTCCGCGCCTGGCGTGGGAAGCACTCAGTGCCGCAGGCTACCTCACCCCACCGACTTACGAGGTGAAGGAGTTTGAGCGCTTTGGTGTTCCCCGGCTGCAGTGATCGTTACTGTTCTGCCACACCCAGACCACGCCGACTGGTTTGACTTGAGCTTTATCTACTGGGGATTTATCACTCACGAGTCCGTTGAGTCAGCCGCCCTCAGAGTGTTGACAGACTTCTGTGACCACAACCCCACCGTGGTAGCTCTTTCTCCGTTTGGACTGTTTCCTGCTGTGAGTCCTCACGACCCAGCTTGGTTGGACCGTATGGACCACCTACGGGAGCTACTGACCCTAGCAGAGCCGTTGGATGTTACTCAGACGCTTGCCCGTTGTCTGAACGTGGTCTTCACACTTCAGGGGCTGCGTTATAACACCGCAACGATTATTGCACGGCCGCTTGGAGGCATCTAGGCGCGATTGGGAGTAGCTTTCAAGCAGACACACCGGCGGCCGAACTTCACACTTACTCGGTGCGCAAGAGAATGACAGTCGTGTGCTAGGAGGTTCCGGTTGGAGCTTGAGAGAGGCGATCGCTTACGAGGATCGTAGATTTGGAGGAGGAGAACCATGCACTAGAGGAGGATGCCGACACTCACGAGATCGAGAGGCCGACACTACCTTGCGGAACATTGCCGAGATGCGGGAGCATGTGCGGGAGGCCGAGGTACGGTGGCGGCCTTGCGGCTATAGTGGCCTTACGGCCCACGCCCCCCGCACGAGCACACCCGGAGGAGCAGCGGTCGTGTTCGGTCCGGATCGATGAGCCGAGCAAGACCACCGCTACCGACTCCCCCGGCTTCGCCTTCGTACGGTGGTGCTTCGGTGGGCAACTAGGTTGCCGACGCCAGGGCTTAGGAGGGTGTCGATCCTATCGAGTTATTTGGAGGTGTTTAGAGTAGTGGCTTGACAAAGACGTCTTCGTGCCAAGCACTCGCTTGTATCGTGTCATGTCATGTTGTTTCAAATTCGAGTTGTAATGTCTTTGAACCTTGTTCTATCATGTTGTAATAAAGGATGCTTAAGCTTGTATGCTTTAAGTAAATTTCGTTGTCATTCAAATTTGAAATTTCCTTGCGTATGAATACCGAGATCCTTGGATAAATCGTTGCAAATGACCACGCTTGTCAATTTTGCATTCTCACCTAAAAATGTTGGTAAACCAAAGCATTTTTAGGGACATTACTCGTTGCCGCGAATAAGTGCTCGTTCGTATACCACCTTTTTTGGTATCCGAAATGACGATGATCGTGCGAGAGTAATTATGAGCCGTGCAATTGAGTAATCACGGTCCTAACCGTGATTGAGAAGAACGATTCTATGAATCTTGGTTGCTATAGAATATTGTTGATTGTTGCTTGTCCTCCTTGTTTACGTACTAATGAGATGTGATTATGCATGATTGTTCTTGTCATCATTTGGAGTAAGCTTTTGGTTATCTCACTAATAAAGCTCACTTTTCGGATGGTGGGAACCACGCGCAGCTCTCCCAACGGTTTTGGAGCAAGTGGTAGTGGTGACTTGCCACCACCCCCGCCCATGACACCGACGGAGGCCTTCATGGCCACCCAAACCGAGGTGCCGCGCCGGATCCTGCGTACGCAGCGGTAGATCGCCCGGCGGATGAATCGAGGGCCGCCACACGTGGCCAACCACGAGGGGCCTAACCAGTCACCACGTACGCCCGGTTCCATCGCTATGAAGCCGCCAACCTTCGCTAAAGCGAGAAGACCCCCCGGGAAGCCGAGGCTTGGGTCAAGGCCATAGAGGCAAAATTCTCTGCCTTTGTGCTGCCTTGCTCCGAGGAGAACAAAGCGAACTTCGCAGCGCTGCAACTGCGAGGGGAAGCTTTGATGTGGTGGGACCACTTCAAGTCAATGCAGCGAGGCCACGCTGTGACTTGGGATGAGTTCAAGCAGGCTTTCAAGAGCCACCACATTCCCAAGGGACTGATGGATAGGAAGATGAGGGAGCTGTTGGCCCTCCGTCAGGGATCTGACTCAGTGTACCGCTATGCTCAGAAGTTTAATAGCTTGTGTCAGTATGGTGGGCATCATGTTGATACTGATGCCAAGAAGATCGAGAGGTTTCATGACGGGCTTGATGGCAAGCTGTATGAGCGCCTGAATCTGCTCGAGCCCGCCAACTTCCATGAGCTAGTGAACAAGGCTATCTCGCAAGAGGATGCTATGAAGAAAGCCCACGGGGACAACAAGAGGATGTCCGGTTTCACCCCAGCAAACGGAACAAACAAGAAGTGAAGCTTGTGAAGAAGCTTGTGAAGGCGGCGGACAACATGAGCTTGTGAAGAAGGAAGCTCCGGGCCCATCCCGAAGCAATCATCAACCGGACGCCGGACGATGAAGCCACCTCGGGGCAAACCCGCCAGGAACTTCCCGGTTCCGCCGTGCCCAGCAGCGGCCCCAAAGCCTAATACACCCCCTCGCGATGTTGGAGATCGTCGTTGCTACAACTGTGGCCAGCCAGGGCACTACATTAATGAGTGTCCCAAGCCCAGGCAGATCAAGCCCAACCCGCAGAATCAGGGTACGGGAAGCAAGCCTACCACTCCGGCCAAGAAGCCCATGGTGCAAGTGCGCCAAGGCAAGCTGAACTTCACTACGATGAGTGACATTCCAACAGGAGCTCCAGTACTCACGGGTACATTCTCTATCAATAACACTCCTGTTAAGGTTTTATTTGATTCGGTGCCACCCATAGTTTCATAAATGACAACCTACTAGACAAATTGGGTCTAAGAGGAGTACAAACCAAATCGCTTATAAAATTACCACACCAGGTGGAAACATCACGTCTCAATTAGTGACTTTTGAAGTTCCTCTGAGACTAGGAAGTAGGGTTATTCGATCTAATCTTATAACCATCAAATTGGGAAGCATGGATGTTATCTTGGGTATGGAATGGATGAATCAACATAAGGTGATTCTAGATATATCGGATAGGGTCGTAGAGATCAACTCTCCTACGGTCGGGCACACTACCTTGTACCTACCTTTCCGAGACGGTACCGACTCCTGTGCCTATGTGACCATTATCTCCTCTCTTGATGAAATTCCAGTAGTGTGTGAGTACCCGGACGTCTTTCCTGACGAGTTGCCTGGTATGCCACCAGACAGAGATGTCGAGTTTGTGATCGAACTCCAGCCTGGTACCGCACCCATTTCCAAAAGACCTTATCGCATGCCACCCAAAGAGTTAGCCGAGCTAAAAGCCCAACTCCAAGAATTGTTAGATAAGGGTTATATTCGCCCGAGCTCTTCTCCTTGGGGTTGCCCTGCCCTCTTCGTCAAAAAGAAAGATGGTAGCTTGAGAATGTGCGTAGATTACCGACCACTCAATGCAGTCACCATCAAAAACAAATACCCGCTTCCTCGAATTGATGTTCTTTTTGATCAATTGGCTGGTGCCAAAGTCTTCTCTAAGATCGATCTTCGTTCTGGCTACCACCAAATCAAGATTCGACCTTGCGACATTCCTAAAACCGCTTTTTCCACTCGTTATGGTCTTTACGAGTTCTTGGTCATGTCTTTCGGACTCACTAATGCGCCCGCCTACTTCATGTACCTCATGAACTCCGTGTTCATGACGGAGCTCGATAAATTTGTCGTGGTCTTTATTGATGACATTCTCATCTATTCTAAGAGCGAGAAAGATCATGTCAATCATCTCCGAGTTGTCCTTCGGTGTTTGCGAGATCACAAGCTTTATTCTAAGTTCTCCAAATGCGAATTCTCGGTTGAAAAGTGTCAAATTCTTAGGGCACACCATTTCTCACGATGGTATCTCCGTAGATCCTAGCAAAGTTCAAGAGGTGATGGATTGGAAACCACCCAAGTCCATACATCAAATCCGCGCTTCCTAGGATTGGCGGGATACTACCGTCGATTCATTCCCGACTTTTCCGTAATCGCAAAACCCATGACCGAATTAATCAAGAAAGGAGTGAAATTCGTGTGGAGTGAAGCATGTGAGAAAGCTTTCCGCACCCTTAGACAACATCTAACTTCAGCCCCCGTCTTTGGCTCAACCCGATAATTCCAAACTCGTTTGAAGTCTTCGTGACGCATCAGGCACGGGTCTCGGCTGTGTCCTTATGCTAGAAGGCCGAGTCATTGCCTATGCTTCACGGGCACTTCGACCCCATGAGCTCAATTATCCTACCCATGATCTTGAGTTATCTGCTGTTGTTCATGCGCTCAAGATATGGAGACATTAACTAATGGGCAATCATTGCAACATCTTCACCGATCACAAGAGCCTCAAATACATCTTCACCCAGTCAGAATTGAATATGAGACAGAGAAGATGGCTTGAGTTGATTAAAGATTATGATCTAGAAGTGCACTATCATCCCGGCAAAGCAAATGTTGTTGCGGATGCTCTTAGCCGCAAAGATCATTGCAACCACCTAGAGTTGGAGCCAGTCAGTGAACCCTTGTGTGAAGAAATGAGAAGGCTCAACTTAGAAGTGGTACCGCAGGGAATTCTTTATGCCTTGACGGCAGAGTCAAACCTTTATGACAGAATTGTCACTGCCCAGCGCAATGATGCAGATATTCAAACCATCAGGCAGAAACTAGCAGAAGGAGACCCCAAGTACACTTGTTTCCAGAAGGATCACCAGGATGTGGTCTGGTTTGGGAAACGTCTAGTGGTCCCCGTTGACCCAGAAATTAAGAAAATCATTCTAGATGAAGCTCACAGGTCCAAATTCTCTATTCATCCCGGTAGTACCAAGATGTACCAAGATCTGAAGCGATGAAGGTGGATGTAGCCAAGTATGTAGCCGAGTGCAATACTTGCCACCGGATGAAAGCAAGTCATTTGAAATCGGCAGGGAGTACTCCAACCCCTGTCGATACCTATGTGGAAGTGGGACGATATCAGTATGGATTTCATTGTGGGTTTACCCCTAACCGCTAGAAAGAAAGACTCTATTTGGGTAATTGTGGATAGACTCACCAAGACCGCTCACTTCATTGCCGTGCACACCACTTACTCCGTACAACAATATGCAGAGTTGTACGTGGACCACATAGTTCGTCTGCATGGAATCCCAAAGACTATAATATCTGATAGAGGGACTCAGTTTGTAGCTCATTTTTTGGAACAGTTGCACGAGTGTTTGGGAACTCACTCGATCCGCGGTTCCGATTATCATCCGCGGACCGATGGTCGGATGGAGAGGATAAATCGATTCTAGAGGACATGTTGAGAGCAAGCATCTTGCACTTTGACAAGAGTTGGGACAAGTGTTTGTCCTTGGCGAGTTCTCTTACAATAACGGCTATCAAGCCGGCTTGAAAATGGCACCGTTCGATGCTCTATACGGACGTAGATGCCGCACTCCGCTGAATTGGTCGAGGGCCGGAGAGAGAACACTCTTTGGACCGAGTTAGTTAAAGAGGCCGAAGAAAGGGTGCAAGTGATACGAGAAAATTTGAAGGTGGCACAAATGAGGCAAAAGAGTTACCATGACAAGGGAACTGCACCTCGACACTTTGAAGTGGGAGATTATGTGTATTTGAAGGTATCCCCCACCAAAGGTGTGCAAAGGTTCGGAGTCAAGGGAAAGTTAGCCCCGCGCTACATTGGACCATACGAAGTTATAGAAGTATGTGGACCCGTGGCTTACCGTATCCAATTGCCAGAACGGTTTTCCACAGTTCACAATGTGTTTCATGTAACTCAGTTGAAGAAGGGAATGCCTGTTCCGGAGAATGAGATCATCACAGAAGCTAATGCTTGGATCGAGCCGGATTTCTCGCTCGTCGAGCATCCATTGAAAGTACTAGACCAAAAAGAGCGAAAGACCCGAAGGCAGACCGTGCGAATGTACAAGATCCAATGGAGCCATCACACGGAGGAAGAAGCCACATGGGAGACGGAGGATTATCTTAATACCAAGTATCCGGGCTTCCTACAGTCCCGAAGCTGTGAGTCCTTCTCCCCATCTCTTCGTTATCAAGTCGAATCTTGGGACGAGATTCCGTTTAAGGCGGGTAGGCCGTGACGCCCCGGGTTTTTAATTACCGTCATTAACGCTAATGACCGGATCGGTCGGTCAAATGGTCAACCGTGGTCAAACCTAGGTCAACCCGGGCCCTCACCTCGGAAAACTCACTAACACACCCTAGTGACCCTAAATGAATAGTAAACACACCCGTGGGGCCAACCCATGGTCAAGGGTTGGGTCAAACCCCTTGCCACCCCGGTGTCCACACGTGTCTGTAGGAACTTTTGCCGCGTTCTCCAAAATCCACCTAAACACTTAAAATTCTACCTTTAGGAAAGTTGTAGATCTTGTTGAGGGACACAACTTTCATGTAGATTGGCATTTCAAATTTTGAGGGGAAAAACTTGAAAAATCCATTGCAAGGCAAAAAACACTGTTTGCCAAAACAGGCTGACATTCAAAGTTGGCATTCAAATATTTTCAAATCTAGGAAGAAAAACCCTATATAGCCTTTGTAGAAAATGTTGCTGGTAGCTAGATCTACAACTTTGGTATTCATCACTTGGACCAGTTGTATTCAAATTTTTGGAGAAAAAATCGACTTGAACAGGGCACCAGCAAAAGGGTTTGGGCAGAGCGCGTCGCGCCGCGACGTCGTGCGCGGCCGCGCGCCGCCGGCCCCGACGTCCGCGCCCGCGCCTCCCGAGGCCGCGCCCGCCCCAAGCGGTGCTCCGCCCGAGCCAACCCGCGCCCCAACACGTCTCCCCGCCCGAGGTTGCGCCGAATCCGCGCCGGCCGGGCCGCCGTACGCGCGCACGCGCGCGAACCGCCGGTCCGTCGGCGGTGTCGCCGCCGTGCGCGCGCGCCTCGAGCCGCCATAGCACGGCGAGCATCTTGCGCCGTCACCCTTTGTCATCCCAAGCTCGAGCACCTACTTAAACCCCCCCCCCGCGCCCTCCGCGCACCACCGCGTGCTCCTCCCCGCCATGGCCGCCGCCGCTCGGGTGCTAGCTCCTCCCGCCCGTGCTCGTCGCCGGCCGGCCACTCTAATAGCTCCGCAGGGTGCTGGTGAAGCTCCAAAGCCCGCTTGTTGACCAGCACCGCACCTCCTTGCCACTTTTCCCCGAGCCGCCGTGGGTGCCGCCGCCGGCCGCCGCCGCGCGCCCTCGCCGGAGCTCGCCCCAACCCCGCCACCACCGCCAATCGACCGGGGGTGAGGCCAATTGCACCCCCGTGCCACATGTTGCCCTGGCCCGGCCCCACATCGCCGCCGGCGAGCCCTCCCCGCCGCCGCGAGGGCACGGTTGTAAATTCCGGGGGCTTAGTTGTGAAGAAACCTAACTTGCTTTTCTTGCATTGGTCCGGCGTCTTGAAAACTGCCTAGAAATTCATAGAAACATCAGAAAAATCCCAAACCAATTTTTCAGAGTTCAAGATGATAAATCCCACCTCTTTTGTTATATACTCATGGATAGATTTTAAACAGTTTTAGCAGGAAAAATACAAATGTGTTAAACCTAGATCTGTCATAACTTGAAATCCATAACTTCCATGTAGCCAAATTTTGGATATGTTGTGTGTTAGGATATGACTAGATGCTGTGCCAAAAATTGCACAAAGTTATGCAGTAGATCTTGCTAGATAAATTCTTTTCCATTCCTGCAGTAACTGCTTAGATGATTTTTCCTGTTAAATATATTTATGTTCTTGAGCTCAACTTGTGCACACTGTCTTGTAATGCCAAAATACACATCTTGTGAATTAATCGTGAATTTTAGATTAACATAAATAATTATTCTTGATTTATGCATGTGTTCCTTTGTAAATTAATAAACCAAGTTCAGTAGAGGTTCCGTGTGAACATGCTAGTTCTTTAGACTTGTTTAGGACCAGAGAGCTTGCACAAGAAAGTTTGGATCAAATTGATGCTTATTTATTTTTGTATGCATTTACTTTGAATCACTAGCTAGCTTTGTTATTTTCCATAATATTTAATTTCCTAGCATCCAACACTTACATGTGGGTCCAATGGACCAGGATAGGTGCTAGTAGGCTTAAGAAACACTCATTTAATTTTTGGTAATTTAATTGTTAAATAAAAAGCTTAAATGCCCTTTTAATATTAAAGGGAAATTAAATAAAGAAAAAACCCTAATTAAATCTTTTCCTTTTTGAAAAGTATTATTTAATATAATTAAAAGATAATTAATTATCATCACTGATAAGAAATTAATTCATAAACAAAAATATTAATTACACCCTTGTTGGTGAAGATAAAAGGAAATGAAGCTTTCACATGAAATGATAAGCTTAATAAAAACCTTTATTCAAATGTGGAATAAAAGAGTAACCCATGTACAACCAATAACCTTCCTAAAAGAGAAACATTATCTAGATGCTTGTTAAGGTGAATATGACCAACCAAGAGTTGGATAAGACAACAAACCATCACATCACCTAAAGTGCATTGCATTCCGTGTAGATCTTCCGGACGGAGATTACTCCCTTGTCCCGAAACCGAGGAAGGAGGAGCGGAAGCTTCACTGCAGTATGTGGAAGTGCTCGACACCGAGGGTGCCCAAGCTAACCTAGCTGACGAAGGCAAGCTCCGGTGCATCTAACCTAGTTTTAAAATTCTTTATTCAATTATCTATGAATGATTGTGCATTTACGTTCAGGAGTTGAATGAAACCCTAGATGCATGATCCATAGGTATCCTTGTCCTTACTAGTATGATAGGTCGATAGGCGCTAAGCTATAGGACCGTTACAAGTCGAGTGATGACCTCACTCGCGAGAATAGGTTCCTAGATAGGAATCACAATGTACCCTTAAATGGATTGCTCACGTGGTAAGAGCATGGGATGCGGGCTCCGGTCCGGTGGTTATGTGGGTTAAGTTTTTGAACGTACTAAGCACATGCCGGTTATGGGGCCGGTAAGCCTAGTACCTTAATGAGGCGGCGAGGGATCCTACCGCTACTACTCTTGGGATTCGCTCTCACGGCTCGCCACCGGTGGTGTATGGTGACTCCGGTATCTCGCGGGGTATGCGGATAGCCCGCACCAAAGACTCGTAAGATTCGATCCCAACCCGAGGATTTATGGGGACGGCACAGGGAAAGTTGTCCTTGCGGGGGCGACCTACCGTGTGTTTGGGTCTACCTTGCAAGGTTTAAATCAATCGATTGTCGGCCTCTCACCGTTATCCGAGACTACTTACTCCACTAGTCATAAGATCCCTAATGATGGAAGTTGATGAACTTTATGCTTGATTAATTGTATTGTACAACCTTGTTTGTACTAGTTGGCTAATGTAGTAAAGATTAAACCTACTAGAACTTGTGCTAAAATCTTGAAAGTAAGGACCTACTCTTTGTTACTTTTTAGCAAAGGCAACCCAGTAGCCAAAAAGCCTTTCATGGTCTAGATTTGGTGAAGTAGTTATCACCGACGGGTAAGTCTTGCTGAGTATTAGTATACTCAGCCTTGCTATAATGTGTTGATCCAGGTAATGCCTTCAGTGATGTGTGGCCCGGAGAGATCCCGCCCGGCTGGGAGCTGGAGTGGGTGGAGGACGACTACTGAAAGCATCATGGATGGCCTCCCGTGGTGTCTTCGCTTCCGCTAGTTTATTTCCGCTGCTTTCGAAAACTCTGAACTGTTTCATCGTGACAAAAACTATGGTTTGTAATAATTAAACCCCTCGGGGTATGAATTTGGATATTAATGATGTTGTATCTCTGGACTCGCCTTCGAGTGAGTTTTAATGCATATATTCGATCCTTGTTGCTTTTCAAGTGATTTACCGGGCGTTAACCCGGCAACTAACGACAGGATGATACTTTATTATTGCTTAATGACCAAAGTGGATCGGTCTTAGGCGATAGTACGGTATTTTCCTGGGCGGGTTGTCACAACGATCGACCCGTTCAACCGCGCCACCTCCATACACTCCGATATATTCCTCATATGGCTTCATCATATTGTTGGAAGAGGAGGAGAAGAAGCTCTCTCGTCTTAAGAAGAGACTTGTGCCCAACGTCGAGTTCGACGACCAAGCACTCAACTACTTGGGTTTCGGCACCGACATATATTACATGTTGGGGCACTTTGGATGGGTGCAATTCTCCAACGGAGTATCGGCGGACACCCGTAAGGAGTTCACCTTAGAAATCTTGATGACCATTGCACCTATCCTTGATGATGGGGTGCAAAGTTTATCGTTCCGTTTGGAGGGAGTCCAACAAGTGGTTCCCTACGAGCATGTTAGGGAGCTACTTGGATTCCATAAGGGAGCTCCGGAGAAAGTTGACGTGCCACCCGGCATGTTAGATGGATTTTGGAATTTGATCTCCGGAGAAGCCCACCAACAACGCAATTGCATCCGCAACCCCATTATCCGAGTATTCCACTCTTGGATGTGCAAGAGGGTATTGGGGAGGATGAGGGAGACGAAGGTGACCGACACGGAGTTGAATAGGCTCTACTCGGCTTTAATTGCCAGGCAGCCAATAGACCCCTCATACCTTATGATCAACCGTTGGTGTTGCGAGGCAACATCGGGAGCGGGAGATATTGGTTCAGGGTGCTACCTCTCTATGTTGGCCATCTCCCTACGGCCGGGGAGCACAAGAAACCCCAAACATCTTTTAAGTGGGACCTCTCTCGGCATTGAGTATTTGCGACAAGGCAAATATATTAGTGGAGATGAGAGAGGAGGTTTTCGTTTAGCCACGGTGAACCTACCACTTCCGGACCAAAGGCTTAGGCTTTTTGTCCAAGGGAAGTTAGATTGGTTGGAAGAGGGACTCCTTGTCCCGGCAAGGAAAAATAAAAGAGGAAGAATCGTAGAGGAAGGATCCACCTCCGCTCAAGCGGGTAGTGCACAACCCAATGTTGTGCCACCTTTCAGTGGGATCCCTCCTCCACCAAGTTATTACGGAGGGCCACAAGAGCAAGCATGGGGGGGTGCACCGTGCCCCACCAAATTATGTGGTGCCCAACGTAAGCTTCGCGGAGCCCTACGCACAATATCCCCAACCACAACAAAGCGTGGCCATAATTGGAGGGTATGTTGCAAGAAATGCACAAAACGTCGCAGCCATCCAAGCCAACGCAACTCAACTTGGTGAGGGCAATGCAAATATTGCCTATGAGCTTGGACGCCTTCACATAGTAGAGCCGGATCAATTCGTTGGTGGGGATGTCCAACCTTACTACGAGCAAGGGTACTACTATCAAGATTATCGACACCAACCACCGGCGGAGGACTAGGAAGATTAAGGAACTTTAGTTTTCTTTTCTTTTCCCTTTCTCTGTAGTTTTCAGCTTTTGTTTTTGTGTGTTTGCGTAATATTTTCTGCTTTTATTTAAATTTCAGCAAGTGTGTTTGTTTATTTTCAGTTTATATTTCAGTTTGATTTCATCATTAATAAAGACCCCACCTTGATTATATCTTTGGAGAAGTTGCAAAATTTGTGCCATAATGATATATGATTATAATTGTCGCTTTGTTTATCTTTGTAATTGATTTATGCATGTTAAAGCTAGTGCTCTCTTAAAACACGAATCTGAATTTATTTAAATGCTAGCTTAACCTTAGCGGAGGTTATGATTAAAATAAAGACCCATAGTGTTTTATGTGCTCTCAAGTTATAGATAGATCGAAGATGGTTTTTATGCTCAAAAATATCGCTAACCTTGTCATGAGTATCAATTGTGTGTTGCTCAACCTATCCAGAGCCTAATATATATTTGAGTGCATAAACCTTAGTGTACAAGATTTATTTTTGAGTGAGTTATTGCAGGCCATGATTTCTCTGGCCCGAGACTAAGAAGCTGGTCATTTCATTTTTGCGTATCTATCTTTTTGCTAGCCTTTTATCAGTGCATTGTGTATCCCCACATTGGAGATCTCACAAACCTCGCCGGATATCCACCCTTAAACCAAATATCATCTTTTGTGATTACCTCCTTGAACACAACCTATCATTGAGAATGGATCATCAATTCAAGGAAGATCGCAAGACGGTGCCAACATTGAAGAATTCAAGTATCTCTCCAAGGAAAAATATTTCCGGTACCTACCTTATTTATCGCCTCTTTGCTCGAGGACGAGCAACGTCTAAGCATGGGGGAGGAGGTAGGTACGATGCAATTTTTAGAGTTCAAAGGGGAGAAAATAAAAAAGTTCAAAGGGGAGCAAATAAAAAATCAAAACTCCGATGTGAAAGTCACGTTACCGAATGTATGACAGAAAAAAAATGATGAGAGAAAGAAAGAAAGAAAGAAAGAAAGAAAGAAAGAAGAGAAAGAGAGAGAAAAATATGAGTATGTGTAAAATAAAAATAAAGTGAACTCCCCGGTTCTCTAAAGTGCATTAGGAAATTCAAGGCTTCAAGATTAAAAGATCCATACTCAATTTTCCAACCATGTGCAATCCGATAACGAGGACTTCCTTTGTGCCTCGGGATCACTCTTTGCCATTTGCACATGTCCACTCATCTAAAGTGTGCGTGTTTTTCTCTTTCTTGTCCTTGATTTAACATCATTTTCCAATGACCTTTTTGACGAGTCTCGGTAAGACCATGAGAAGCTTGTCTTGTTTTGACAACACCTCATTTATAAAATCTTGGTAGGACTAAACTTTTCCAAAGCTCCATATAAAGCCTACCACATATATGTGATGAGAGGGAAAGGAGTAGAATATATAGGCTTGAGAGACAAGGTGAGATGAGCGTTTATGAGCAATATGCAAGGCGATTTAAATTTGTGAACTTGGTTTAGCTCTTTTCTTCATTTCGTTCTTTATTTTCAAAATTACTGAGATCTATTTAAAATTTTGGGAGCATGTTAATACTTGTGGGATAAGCTTAACTAAGAATCTACCCTCCGTAGAGATGAAGGCTAGTACATTATGGAGCTTTAATGAATTAAAATTTTGAGAGCATTATGTTTTCTCATGTGTGATCAAGTGCAAGGTTTAAACATTGATGGGCAACGATGATATCCATCGAAGGCTTACTGGAGGACGAGCAAGGTTTAAGCATGGGGGAGATCTTGACGGTGAAAATCCGTCAACCTAGCCATGAGTTTACCTTCGGTGTTGGCATAAATTTTATACCTTATCCATTGGTACTAACCCCCGTGGTATAACAAGTTCACGTGTGCATGTCGGTTTTGGAGTTTAGTGTTTATGCAGGGTTTTAGCATTGAAAGCAAGACTTTCGGGATAAGTTCATCAAGCACCTTGTGACAAGACCTTGAAGCCCCGTACAAGTCATGCAATGAAGCAAACTTAACTCCAAGAAGTTAGGGACTTGATCCGGAAGACGACAAACTCCGAGGACCAAACCGTAAAAGTGCCTGAATCTTGCAAGACAAGGAGTTGTGCCCAATTCGGAGAGAAACTGACGACATGGACCTACATGCGAAGGGGGAAACATCTAGAAGACACGGGAACCGACATAGAGCAAAGGACGCCGGGGCCGGGCTCGGATGGGCCCAGGCCGGCCGGCCCGTGCCCGTCTAGTGCCCGTTCGCCTCCTCCTTTGCCCTAGCCGCCATCCGGGCTATTTATAGCCCCGGGGTCGAGAGCCACGCATCATCAAATTCGTCATCGGCCGCTGAGGAGCAGAGAAGAGAGGGACACCATCTCGGAGAGGAGAGGGTCGAGCTAGTTGACTAAGGTTTCCCTAGCCGACGTGGGAACCTTGCACGGAAGACCACGTCGGAGTTCCCGGAGCTAGAAGCAAGATCAAGGAAGGATCCCGGTGGTGATCTTGTGTATGTATCATTGTCATAGTTGAATTATCAAGTTGAATCTATTCCGAGCGATCAAGTGTTTCCTCGAAGATTTCGTTTTTTCGATCGGTTTGCTTATTCTAGATCTATTCTCGAGATAGATTACATAGGGTGTTCTTGTAGCCGTGGTGGCTAGAGGTACACGCCGGATCTTCCGAAAGAATCTCGACTTGTCTTTTGACTCGCCCTAGACTCCCCACATGAGTAGGGATACGTTGTGACAGAATGGGGGTTCCGAAAGGTGGATGTTTTTGGATTTGGACGGGAAACCACGGTTTAAAGAGGCTTGTTATAAGTTTCGATTTCCTACTTCTTCTCTTGCTTGGCACTTCAACAAAAGGCTTATCCCGATCTCTCTAGATCGGTTTATCTACCCAATCTTACTTTGTTATCTCTGGTCTTTAGTAGATTAGATTAGTTTCATGTCTTTTACCTAGATGCATTAGGGTTTCTCTTTTACCGAAGATTGAAGTTACTTGGCTTTACTAGATCAACTTTTGCGTCACACATTTGTTCCACGGATTCGATACCTTGGATTCACCACTCGAGGGAAGAAGGGTCCCTTGACTACGATGGGAGACTTGTCCGCTTGCAAGTCTAAACGAAATTCGATACAACTATTAACCGTCAACACTCACCGAGCTCGCCGGGCCGCCGCCGCTGCTCCCCCGGGCCAAGCTCGCCAGAGCTGCCACCGCTGCTCCCCCTAGGGGGAGCTCGCCGTGCCACTACCGCAGCTCCCCCAACAGGCGGAGCTCGGTAGGAGCTGCCGACACTCCGCAGCTACTCACCGGACTGTCGCGGGTGCTCTCTCCAGGTGCAGCTCGTCGAGCCACCTCCATTGGCCCGCTGGCGCAGAGCTCGCCCGTGCGGGGGGCGAGTTCACTCGCGCCATGGTCGAGCTAGCCCGCACCGGAGTCGAGCTTGCCGAGGCTTGGGCCAAGCTTGCCTGCACGGGGAAGAGAAGATGGAGCAGGAGGAAGATGAAATTGTCGTTCAAAGGTTGAAGAAGGCCCAGACATGTGGGTCCCACATTGTTGACGCAAAATCAGCACCTCGCGCCAAGCACAACACAGCAAGCCAAAAGAAGCTGGCTTAACACACGTGCCGAATACGAAGCGTGCCAGTCAATTTTCCTGAAACTGACAAAGGATGAAAAGCAGTTAGATAAAAACTTGGAACTTACCGGTGGTGCCGCAGACGCTTCCGTATTTACGGCCGTAAAGCCAAATAGAAAGACATATAGCTACAAAGAAGCTATCGTCGTCGCAGATTGAATATCATTCGGGAACTTAAAAAAACATGAAGATAGGATATAGCCGAATGCATGACGTAAGCATGATGAAAGATCGGTCTTTGTTTAAACAACTTTGCTCGCACATGATCATGACCGATAATCAAGGATAAAACATGATAAATAAATAAAAATGAAAGCATGAATATGGATCTTCAATAAACAAACATGCATAGGCCAAAAGCGCTAGTCTACCGCATGTCTAGATACCTTAAAACCCGTCAAGCATGATATCAAGCATAGTTAATCCACCGCATGATACAACTTGTTTGAAATCACACCACTAACCAAGAATAGATTAATCCACCACATGATACAATCTATACATGGAAAGCTAAAAGCATACATTATTTAAAGCAAACTCATAAGCACATTTCACTTGTGGTAGAATTGCCGATTACAGCTGTACATCCGAATCGGGTTCCGTGGAGAAGGAACAAGCATTGCCAAAGATGATAAATCTATCAGATTGAATCGAAATCTAATCCACCAGATGACTAACTCTAAGACAACCCAAAAACCTGCATCTACCGCATGATACTCGGTTCTGTCAAGATCTAAGCAAGATTAACAAGCTTGAACCCGCAACACGTGACAATCTAGATTGATTCGGGTTCGGCTATTAAAGAGTACGTGATCCATGCACCACATCGGGTTAAAGGTTTGAACACGCAACATAAGGATCGTAAGATAAGATAAAACCGAATCTAATCAATCTAAATTGGGCAATAAGAGTGTTACATGAATTAAACATAAAGCAAAATCCAAAGCAACACGTGGTAACTTAATGAATCTATTAGATCTTGCCAAATCTAATAGAGCCGATAACTAGCTCCAAGCTAGATCTTAGCCTACCGCATGGCTCATGATCTAACAAGAAACCCTATTGAACCAATCTTAAATCCACCGCATGATACTAAGCATGGTAACAAGACTATTTGCATCACGATCTAAATCCACCGCATGATACTAGACATGATCCAAGGTTGTCGGTACTTACGGAGGTCGACGGATCGATGACTCCTCTCGAAGAACTCGACGACTCGACTAAAGGACTCAAAGGTTGGCGTAAAGCCGGTTTTGTTTTGAAATTGTTCGATGATGCATTACAAACACTAAGGGTTCATATTTATACCCTTGTCCTAACATGACTCCTATGCGACTACGAGTACAACAGTCATTGCCTAAAATAACGTCCCGGCATCAATATCCATCTTGCACCCGTCATCAATTCGTCCTTCTTTATATTCAGGCCACGTCATCACGTATTCCCGAACACTTCTTCTTCCAAGCATAAAATAACCCTTCTGCCGAACGATGACGCATTCCTAACTGCAAGCACCTTTGCCGAATGCTTTCAAGAAAAAAACCTCCTGCCGAATGATATCTTCTTACTCAATTCGGCCCACAAATCAGCCCCTTTCTTGTACCATTTTTTGGTGATAACACACATGTCAATGGCTTGAGAGAGGGGAGTTCAGGGGCACGGGAGTCATTTCACGTCATCATTCCAGCATGGCACGCAGACATGGCCTGCCATGTCAGAAAAAGGGCAAATGTGTTGACAAAACTTCTCTCCAGTGGCAAATCTGTAAGCTAAATTATAAAAGTGGCAAATGGATGCGTGCACCTTCTTATAGTGGCAAATAATAAAATACCCCTCGAAAGGCGTACAACCGCCTACTCCGCACCCGCCTGGGACGGTGCCGTGACGTCATGCCAGTAAGGCGCGTCCCCTCCATCATTTCCGGCCATGTGCGGCCATCCCCGTCTTTGTGTTGCCACCCCGAGCACTGCAGCGTCGTCACCGGCACTGTGGAAGCCCGGGACGACGGGACACCACCACACCCGCCGCTGTACATTCTCCGACCCTCCGTCAGCCCAACCCTCGAGCAGGCGTACGGACGGAGACCAAATGAGAAGCTCCCGCGCCACCACCCTCGAAGCTGCTCCTGGTCAATCGCAGGACTCGCCACGACGCCTGCCAGAAGCGAGATTCTCCAGGACAACCATCAACTCCACGACATTGTGCGCCATGCCGCCATATGTAGCACTAGAGTCATGCGGCATGACTGTAAACCGCCTCCCCTTGGCCTATAAAAGGAGGAGGCGGTCCCCTAGCCGAGAGGGGCGACGGATAGCTGCACACTTGCACATTTCCGCCTTCATCCACGATATTGTCACTTTGCCTCAATCAAACCTCAGGGACCTGGAGGCTTCTCTCCTCTCCCGCCTTGCTTGTAGCTCCCCTCTACAAGCACCACGGTGCGCCGCAATACAGCACCCCGAGCGCACCCCTGCTAGACGTAAGACCCACGGCCAAAACCAGGATAAACCCGTGTCATTGTGTTGCTTAGTACCGGCCATCGAGAGATAGATCTCAGCGCTCTTACTAGTTAGTGTCGGGACTACTTTCCGCACCGACATCTGCAACTACAAAATATATCTACTCAGAGCTGCACTAAATCTATATATTTACTAAGCAGATCTACACTAAAACTATATATTGACTAAGCAGATCTACACTAAAACCATATATTTACTAAGCAGATCTACACTAAAACCATATTTTTACTAAGCAGATCTACAGTAAAACCATATTTTTACTAAGCAGATCTATAGTAAAACTATATTTTTACTATTATCACAGTTCAAACTATTAAGTACCAGAGTATTACCTCTAACTAGACGAAAAATCAGCAGAGCTTCGCACCTTCACCACCTCCTCCTCACTCCCTTCTCCTCTTCCCCCTCTCTTTCTTTTTTTCAAATTATTATGACATTTTCGGCTGAATTTCGGTATTATATAGGCAGCATAGCCTAGCGCTGTGGGGCACGGCGGCAGCAGCTCTGCGCCGCCGTGGCCCACGGCGACCTGCCGCCGTAGCCCACAGCGCTATGTCTCTAACGCCGTGGGTTACGACGTTATGTCTGTTGCATGCTACGGGCCCACTTCTGGCGGCTCAAACAGTTGTGGGTCATTTATTTTTGCAAAATAGAGATAGAAAAAATATAAAAAAATTTCTAACAGATCGAACGCAGATGCAGCCTCCGGATCTGACGATCCTACGGAACCCAGGTCTGGACGGGAAATGTACCATCCACCCCAATCTTCCCAAATCCCCAGTCCGCTCCTGGCGCAAGTCCAAATTTTCAGAACACCGTCAAAACCGTGACATGCTCTGGGATCTCTGCTGCAGTTTGATAAGGCAATGTACTCACACGAAAAAGAAAAGGCACGCCTGTTGCATTGCCATATTAGCACTTCTTGGATGACTTGCAACAACAATAGCATGTTTGCATGTATATATTCGATCCCCACGGGATTGTGGATGACACTCAAAGGATACGACAGCCTCATATATACCAGTTGTTTCCATCACTGGATCCAATGGTAAAACTATGATATATACATGAAGTATTGGAGGAAACCAAAATATCATGCTGAGTTTTTCCAGTTAGAATTTGGCAAACAAAAGCAAAAGGTTTCTATCCACATGCTTCTAGACATTTAGTGTTACTATTCTTCAAGCTGCATGACCCATTTCGTGCACCGTGTTCAAACAGTGTTTTTTTTAGCAGCGTGTTCAAACAGTGTTTGATGTGTTGGTTACTGGAGTATCACGTGTGGTCTGAAGCAGCACATCATTATCTATTTTTTATCATTATTTCAACATTTCAGTGTTATGAAAAATACAAAAGGAGGAGGTTTCATCAGTCGTAATACCCTTGCTAAAGGCGTACAATAAAGGTTTTCTTTTTTTGACAAATGTACAATAAAGGGTTATGTTGGTTCATTCATATTATAGTAGTTGGAGTCCTGTGGCACTAGGGTCATAAAACCAACTGGGTTGTATGAAGTTTACTTTTTTTCTATGAGATTCTTTTTCATTTGGATTCAACATAGGATCTTGAATCGCCTAAGATTATTAGTGTGACAATAATTATAGGAGCAACTTTGGCCAAAAAAAAAGTTGTCTCGAATATTTCAGACATTGGATAGATGAAGAAGACAACAATTGATGTAAGAATAAATTGAATGGTTAAAGAAGAAAACAAATGTAAATAAGCTCATGTTATGGGAAAAGGGTCAAGATTGTTCCTTTTTATTACATGAGACTGTTGCCATTCACACAACAGCCATGATCATGTAACGACTCGTTCATTTAGAAATGTCTCGTTCTCATATCACGTGAACACACATGAGAAAGTTGTTTGTACCCGATGGTCAAGAGCAAGGTCGTTCGTGCCATGAAACAAGTGGTTTCAGTCTTATTCATGAAAGTAGCACACCAATCAACTACCATTTTGCCTTGAGATCTTCGAAAACAATTGAGGCACAAATTGCAAACACAGGTTAGGGTTGTCATGGTTTGGACTTGCGAAAACCAAATTTTCAAGTTGTCGTGGTACATAGAATGTTTGCCTCTTAGAAGTCTGAATCAATGAATTACGTTTGCTAGACTCCAGCCAGTAATGTCAGTCACTGGTGATATGATCCTCCAGACTTGGTTGTACGCTGTACTGTAAAATGGCAGTCAGTCGTGCATTTCAGCGAGCAATCAACTGATGATGAGCTACCGAGCTGTACAATGCCAGTAGGCATTGCTAGATGCTAGCTGTGCCTGTAGCAAACCGGTGTGTGTCAGCAGTTCAGCACCAGCAAACATCACAAGAGCTGTAATTTTTCACAGGCTCATACATTTAGATGCAGAGTCTTTCCCCAATTCCCCTCAATTTCTGATAGGATGTCACAGAAGTAAAGTGATGTTTACATTTGGTTCGAGAACCGGCAAGCAGCAGCCCCTCATCGCCTGCGCCTCAGAGGTCCGAAGGCCCAGTTTCTTCTTAAGCCCACGAATCAATCTTTTGTTGAATTGTTGTCAGGGAGGGAATGCGCGGTCCGCGTGGCCGGCCCTCTCTCGCTCGCCGTCGTCGATGTGCCTGCCGTGCCCGCGATGTGGTGGCATGGCATCGGCTCGGGTCTCGAGGGATCGATCACCGGTAGGTTCGCCGGCGGGCCCGTGTGGGCATCACATGCCACTCCGTGCATCCACTCCACCGGCCAAATAATGCCGGTGGTTGGTTCCGCTGGTTGAGGGCGGCACTGGCAGTGCAGGCGCGCGCCGGAGCCGGATCGACACGGCACGCCATTGTGTTGTTTGTATCTGCATGCATGCATG
Source organism: Cenchrus americanus (assembly GCA_947561735.1). Classification (NCBI taxonomy): domain Eukaryota; kingdom Viridiplantae; phylum Streptophyta; class Magnoliopsida; order Poales; family Poaceae; genus Cenchrus; species Cenchrus americanus. Next base: position 4,138,455 of record OX387245.1, on the reverse strand, counting down.
CATCGTGTGTGGTCTGGTCACTTCACTGCCGGCAGGCAGGGCATTGAGAGAACAGGGAAGGACGGCACGGGTTGACCCGGCCGCCACACTACTCTGAGCTGACACAGACCCTAAACGTCCCACCTTTTAGATTGTACAGCAGTACTGCATGTTCTATAAGATACTCCTAATCAATGATGAATTGTTTGGCCCCAATAAACGATGAATTCATCAATCAATTAGGAAAAGCAGACCCCAAATCAAAGATGAATTGTTTGGCCCTTCTTCCAGAATGCAAGTGGTAGCAGGTCATGGCCGTGCTACTCCTACACGTACGCCTACACTGTGTGTTACTGCTCCCATTCTGGGTGGCCACCGGAAAGCAAAAGCCGCTGCCGGCCGCTCCCTGCTTCCTTTGTTTTCTCCACCCGATCCAACCGCTCTCCGCCACCTCGCTGTGCCGCCGTCGCGTCGCGTCGCCGTCGACCCCATCACCGGTAAGGTAACCAGTCTCGACGCTTCATTGGACGAGCTGGAGAGCACGCTTTCCCAGCGCATTTTGCGACTTGCGCGTCGCTGTGTCTGTGCGTGAGCCACAGCCACCAGTGCAGTGCAGCTAGCCGCGACCTGACGTGGTGTGTGTGAGTAGCCGGGAGCGCCGGCCGAGCGGGTCGCCATGGCTCGCTCGCTTTTGGTGGTGCTAGTTGTCTCCATCGACGGCGACGGCCACCGCCGGCCGTCATCCAGTTCTCCGATGAGAGGGGGAGGGAGGTTTGGCCCGTGATGGGATCAGATCATTTCGTCTCCGCGGAGGAGATGTGGTGGGCCCTCTTCGGGGTGGCTGGTGGGGCCGGCAGGGTGGTTCGTGCCTCGTCGTCATCGTTCGTCGCTGGTCGTGGCCTCCGGCCATCTGGATTTTGCGAAATTTTCCCATCCATCAAATGGGGGGGAAACTGTCAGCATCGGATGGTGGCAAGATTTTGTGGTGCTGTTTCTCGCATGGAGCACTGCTGGTTCGTGGACGCGGGACTCCCGGGCAGGGTTTTTTTAACCAACCGTTGCATTTTTACCGCCAGGGAGCGGTAACGGTTGGTACATCGGTATACCGCTAAATACCGCTCGAATTCAAATTTCAAACCAAAACCGCTAGTTCAAACGGTATGGAGGGGTATACCGTGGTATAAACTATTTATACCGCTGCAAATAAAAAAGACCACCCGACTTCGAATAAATGAAAATTTTGGCATGGTGTTGGCACAAATTAGTGTTAAATAGCACCCCAATCAATGATTTATAGTTATACATATAGAAATACTACACCAAACACAATAATACTAGCCGTGCATAAGTGAGTTGGTAGTTCAAATACAAATAGTTCATACAACACAAGTTCAATGATAGAAAGGAAAGATCCCCAGTTGGGTCGCGGAGTGGTACTCGGCGATGGACATGACATTCAAGCCTCTCGTCCTAAGCAATACCTTAATACTATACCTAATGAAAATGTACCTACTTCCGAAACAAATCCTAACTAAAATTGGATCCTACCACAAATCCTACATCACCACAAATTATCCTCCTAAACCTAAAGGCTAAAGCAACAATTCCATTTCTACCTAAAGCAACAATTCTATTTCTACCTCTACCTCACATCCTAAATCCTACCAAAAATCCTAAACCAAAGTAAACCTAAATCCTAACACAAATTCTAGATCCTAACACAATTCCTAAAGCCTAAATCTACTCAAAAGCAAAAAAAAAAAATTTACCTAACCGCGGTATACCGTGCGTCGCCCGCGGTATACCGTTGCTCCCGCGCGGCTAACCGCGCCGCCCGCGCGGTAAGGGGTAGATCCGCCGCGCGCGCGCGCCTACCGCCGCTACCGCGCGGTAAACCGCGGTCGGGGCGCGGTAAACCGCCGGCGACGGCGCGGTAGGGGCGAAGCGGCGGCGGACGGCGCTTGGAAGCTTGCGGACGGGGAAGAAGGAAGGCTCGGGATGCTCGGGGGAATGCGGTTGGGCACGAGCTAGGTCATCTAGTTCATTTGGGCTTCATGGGCCTTAACGGGCCGGCCCATATTTTTTCTTTTTCTTTTTTGTTTTCAACTTCTAAAGCTCCAAATAAATACCAAATGCACTCAAATTTGAAAACTTTCAACAACATAAGACTCTAGAAATCATGAACTATTTTTTGGTGATTTTTATTGATTTTTTTATTTTTTTAATTCAAATTCAAATTTGAATTTTGGGACCGGTTTGCTACCGCCGGGTACCGTTACCGTACCCCGATGGTAGCGACGGTAACCGCGGTATATCGCGCGGTTAACACCGGTAAAAAAACCCCGCTCCCCGGTGGTCTTTTCAAGCAAAAGGTTGTGCGGGCGCGATATAATCTTAAAAAAATAATAACTCCGAGAGACCAGCTATTTTGGCTTGTCTAGTTAAAAATAGAAAATTTGTCTAAAAACTCAATGCAACAGATTAGATAAACTCGCTCTAACTATCTTCCAATAGTTAAATTGGGGGCTTCGCTAGCCATCTTTGGCTAGCCAGTACCGCTAGCTATCCCCTCAGAGCAACTTCAAGATTGTGCCTTCACTAGCCAAAGATGGCCAGCGTCCTCTGCTAGCTATCCTCCGCGGCCCCACCACCTCCTGCGCAGTCCCCACCTGCTCTCACCTCCCTCGCGCGGCTGACACGTGGGCCTAATTATGGGATGACTATTCCTTTTAGCTAGTTTGTTGGAAGAAGAAGAAATATAGAGGAAGAATACTAGCTAAATGACTAGTTAAATGTGAATTTAGCTAGTCTAATTTAGTGAGTCTCTTGGAGTTGCTCTCATACATGAGTATGACAAGCTAGACCCACTAGCGGTGGAGCATATGGAGAGTTCATTTTAGCTAGTCTGTTGGATTTCATCAACTTTTTGCTAGCTATTTCATTTTACATACTAACCAAATCAGGGTTTTAGCTAGTGATTTTTAGAGAGGCGCTTGAAGTTGCTCTTAAGAGAGGTTTTTTATACACAATACGACATGTACAATCGGTTGAAAAAGAATTCGTATGTAATAAAAATGACTTATACTCCCTCCGGTTTGGTAAAAAAAATCATTTAGTACAGTGACACGGTCACCAAAGCACGACTTTTTTGACTTCTCTTTTCTATAAAAATATTTTTTGAAAAGTTATGTACGTATATTTTTATGAAATTAGATATCAAGACAAATCTATTGATGTGGTTGTCACATTTTCAAACTCAACTACTTAAAAGTTATTTGTCCTTTATATTCCCAGTGTTTGACCTAAACCTTGTCCAAAATGACTTCTTTTACCAAACCGGAGGGAGTATGTGAAGATCTCACAGTTGCGATAAATTCTGTACGATCGGTTTTTTAGCTGCCGTACGGTATTTTTTATAGGTTGTATGGGTAGTATAAGAGTACTATCGGAAATGTAAAATGTTATTGTTGGAATAGACAGTGATGTGTGACGGGGTGGACAGGTGGATGGAGGGAGGAAAATTTTTCCAAATAATATACATCGACCAAATTACCATTATACACACGAGAAACCGATAATACCACTATATTACCTGTTACATGTGAGTCATATTGTGTACAGTAAAAAAACATCTCTTAAGAACAGTGGAGGGTCATCACCCTCTCTTATTCCATGACACTCATGTGGCATGATATTTAATAACTATGACACTCCCATTTGAAACTGGTCACAATCTGCATTCCACGATATCACAGTTGTTTATGCATACTTCTATATAAACAAAAAAAAGGCAAAATAGTCCGTTTAGTCTCTTAACTTTCTTTCAAAGGTCAAGTTCATCCCTCAACTTTAAAATTGGTCAAATTAGTCTCTTAACTTTGAGATTTGAGTGGAATTAGTCCTGGTGTTCCATACTTACATAAAAGTAATGTGAAAAGTCCTTCTTACCCTTAGCTACTTCTATCTTTAAATTTTACTTATGTGGTGCTATAGAATTATTTGGATCCGTAATTTCTCATTCAAGATGTGACCCGCAAGTTCATGGACCCAATACGTTGTCAGATGGTAACACCTAACTGTTGTATGTTACCATTTATAGCCACCGAATATTAATTCTTCAAGTATTTGATTTATTGCTAAACTTACACGATTGATCGAAGAGAGTTCTTAGAACTTAAACTGTAGGGAAATATGAATTAGAATTCCTAGGAATAGATAATTATACTCCTTTTACACAAGGGGACAAAGAATATGTGAACTGTGGACTTTGATCAGCACTACAATAAAAAAAATTAGGTGAATATTCATGGTGTCCAAGTAAATTCCCAAAAATTGAGAAAATGAGGAGGGGAAAAAGAAAGCAAGGGCAATAAGAACTTTTCGTATTAATCTCATGCCAATTTGCATCTCCACAAGGATGAATTTGACCCAACAATAAAATTTGAGAGACTAGACTGGCAAATTGAAAAGTTGGGGGATGAACTTGACCCTCAGAGTAAAGTTGAGGGACCAAAACACCTATTTTGCAAGAGGGAGAGAGAGAGAGAGAGGCTATTCCCTGAAAAAATATCTGAAAAGGCCAATCCATATCTTCTGGAAAAGGTTGTTTTTGTGGATCGTCTTTTGGAAAAAGGTGGCATTATAAAAGTAAAACATGTATGATTTCTACAACTAACAACTATTCTTTGTGTTGTTTCTAATTTATGTATCCTATATACTATATGCATGCTGCACACATGTTGGGGAATTCAGGAAAACCCGCCACCCTCGAAACGTCGAGTCTAACGGAATTCTCAAAGTATGTTTTTCAGGAGCAAGGAATTCGCGATTCTCGGAAATCTGGGACCTACGAAGTCTCGAATTCGCGAATGTGCGGGTTTCGGGAATCTGGATTCGGTGAAGAGGCGGAGTCATGAACACGCGGAAGCCCGGAATCTCAACTGTTGATGGTCCGAACTTCGGAGATTTGGTCGATTCGGGAATCGATGAAGACTCGTTCGGGACTCGGGCGCAAGGACACGCGCGAACCTGGCCGGGAAGCAAGAGCCACTTCGGGAATGCCGTAGAAGACCTAGTTCGGAAATTTCGGGCGAAGACATTCACGAATCACGGGAGAAGCAAAGTCAAAGTTGTAGTCCCTAAAAGTCCGGGTTTAGAGTGTGAACTAGTGGCAGACTTGTAAATATGTAAGGGGGAAAAGACATCCTTGTGTGTGTTCACATTAGGAATATTCTCTGAGCCCGAGGGTGTTATCGGAATGTAAAAGTCCCTTCGTCTCCCTATAAAAGGGGGCGCGAGGGCACGTGTAAACGGACTCAGACTTTTTTGGGGCTTGTGCTATTGACGGGAGGGGTTTCAGTCTCTTTGTGCCCTAACTGTGCTGTTGAACGTGTCTTGAACTTTCACTTGTGTTAGGGTAGTATTCCGAATTTTTCGGGTACCCCCAAACATTGGCGCCCACCGTGTTCCAGCCGAAAAGAAACTCACGATGCCACCTCGAAGAAGTCAAAGAAGACCGCTCCCGGTGCGGGCCAACCAGGAAGACCGCCATCTCACCCGGGGAACGAAAATTCGTTTGTTCTTGAATCCTCGAACGTAACGGACCGGCGGCGAAGAGAGAAGCTCGAAGCCCTCATGAAGGCAAGAGCGGAAAAAACGGCTCACATCCAAGAACGGCCTGGCGAGCGGCAAGAGCACGAGAATGTTGATGCGATGACGATTCCATAGACGAGAGAGCTAGCCATGGTAAACCAAAAGATACAACGGTACAAGAGAAAGACAAAGAAAAGTTCGCGGCTCGGTTGCGGGCGAAGAGGAAAATCTACCGATAAACTAGAACAATGAACAAAGCAAAAGAACAAATACAAGCAATACGAGAGAGAAATCGACGAAATGAAAGAGCAAGAGAACAGCTCCCTGTGGCAAGAAACACCGCAGCAGAACCCCGAAGAGAATCCCCGAAGGAAAACTTCTTCGCGGGAAACGGAATCTCGCACTTCGTGGATTCTGAATCACCACTGTCGATAGGGCTGCAAACAGCACCTTGGCCGCCGAAGTTCAAGCCTGTCTCTCTTCCCAAGTACAACGGTTTCGGAAACTCCAGGCAGTTCCTCATGAGATACGAGTCAGCTGTGAATTCGGCAGGAGGAGATGATGTTGCACTCGCCAAATCCTTCATCATAGCTTGCGAAGGACCCGATCGAATTGGTACTTACTTGCGCCTCCACACTCGATCTACAGTGGGTAGATCTCAAAACAAAATTCATGCAAGCGTTTCGGATGTTCCATGACACAACGGCCGAAGCCTCGGATCCGTATAACGCAAGCGAAGGACGGGGAACCACCGCGAAACTTCGTGAGAAGATTCATGCAACGAGGTCTCGGATCCCCGACGCCGATGACGGGACAACGATCAAGGCATTGATCAAAGGGCTCACCCCGGGGCCGGCAGCCTCCCCATCTCACAAGGAAGAAGCACGAGACGCGTTGAAGAACTATTTCGAGAATTGGAGGATTACATTCGTCCGATGATGACCACCGCAAGAGAGTAGCCGAACGAAACGAGGCAAGACGGGGTGGCGAGAGATATGACTCGGCGAGCACCACCACGAGCATCCACGAAATGTAAACAATGTCGGAAATCCTCGGCAACAACAACAAAGCGAGGCCAAGTGCCGGGGGAGGATTCGATCACGAGAGGAAGGGGGAGAGGAAGAGGAATCCCAAGCCTCCCGAACCACAACCCAAGAGATCCCCACTTCTACCGCCAATATCACGGAAGAGGCCACGAGACCGAAGGGTGCCCGAGAGACAAAGAAGAACATGGCACGAATCCAACAAGAGAAAGCACTCATGAGCATTGCATCCTCGATGCCAACACGATTTCGGCCGAACTTCGGCGGCCCGCGGTTCGCGAGTCCGCGATCCCGGCTACCGTACCGGTTCGACAATTTCCACAACCACAATCGACATGGCGACCTTCATAGCAATTCTTCCCTCGGTCGCAAGCGATACGGTCGATCCAACGGCCACGGCCCATTCGGGAAATCTTGCCACCGCCTCCGAAAGCTCATCAAGGCCTCGGTCAAGTTCGGGACCTCGGAACTCCAAAGCATTGCCATCGTTCGGGACTATCATGCCAATCACGGGTGGATCTACTATGGAATTCGAAACAAAGAAGCAACGAAACAACTACTTCGGATCCGTGAACACCATCATCAATGATGGCCCAGCGGCCGGCCGGAGTGGGCGAAGGTGCCAATCACCTTTACGAAGAAGATTTCGGTGAAATCCGCGATTCACAATGATGCCATGGTGATCGAGGTCAACATTCTTGGATGGGTCATAGGAAAAATATTGGTGGACAACGGGAGTTCGGCGGACATCCCGTTCTTGAAAACATTCGAGAAAATGAATCGAGCCGGCACATGTTGGACCCACCGGAGTACCCATTGCGGGGGTTCGGAGGGAAGCCCATCAAGCCGGTTGGAAAAATACACTACTAGAATCCTAAGAATGGCTTAGCGTTCTTATACCGTTGGCCATTACTTAAGACGCTTGGAAAAAATAATGGCCGAGTGTAGACTGTCGGCAATTTCCCCTCGGCCACTCTTTGTTGGCCATTCGACCAATTGCCAAGGGCCTGTTGGCCACTTTATTACCTACAGCTAATGCCCAATAGTTGACCATCGGCTACATGTTGAGCACAGGATTAAAGAATGTGGTCATTCTTACACTTGCCAACAGGTGATTTTCTCTTGGCAATGACTATTTTCTTAATTATCATTACTATAAATTACCTTGCATCATTTATTTATTTGAAAAAAAAATAGTGGTTTGCTCCGTTATGCCAATCTTAGTTCCAACATTTGTTTCACGTTTCTGCATATGGTGATAAACCAATTGCGTTAATGTTGCAGTTTTAATTATTTCACACAGTGGCTCAAAGTTTGAAACAGAAAAAACAAGATAATAAGTAAAAGCTCATATTAATTTGACTGGGAGGCTGTATACATTGGACGGGAAATAAAAAAGACAAAATATACATACATTATACATATACATTATTATTCTATAAGGCTACTTTAATAAGAAAAAAAATGACGTCTAGATCGCTTCTGTCTTCTTGTCTCCACCCTTCACGCAGTGTCACAAGTACTTGAATCCAAACCTTGGTCCTATTTGACGCCACAAATCTAATCCAGAAAACATACAAATACATTAAATCCAAGGATTGGAAGTTTGTTGAATATTTTCAAACCGGGAATAAAATCTGTGCAGTGATTAATCTCCCTGGGAGGATGACGAATCCTGAAAAGAAAGTGCGATTAGTTCAGAGTGGACTATGCCATCTATCAGGGCAAAGAGAATGGCCGTCGATGGTCTCAATCTACAAACCTTAAGATTATCTGCAGCACGGCTGATACCGTCTTGACTCTTGAGCCCACGCGGGGACGGCACGCGGCGACAGCTCAGCCTCCGATGATGACTGCAGGCGGCGGCAACGATGGGCGGCCGGCTCCCCCAGGATCTGCACGAACCTCCCATGAAGAAGGAAAAGGCACGATCTTACCTGAGTTATGAACTGGCGGCGGATCCGATGACGACAACCGAACAAAGGAAAAGGAGGCGTTGACGAAGAGGTTTTTTGAAGGTATGTGTATATAAATACTTGTCCAGATCATGGATGGCTGTGATATGGCCGGTTACACAATCTTACGGTCCTGTATGCTTTAATCACAAACGTGGGATTGATTCCAACAAAACGTGGGACAAAGAATCAAGAAAAATAATATTGGGAATATACACCACGTTCTGTTTTCACAAAATCTTTCCGACTGGACTTGTTGAACTGACGGTGATTCTTTCAAGCGGTCGGCCACTTGTGTATTTTGCAACTGTGCCCGGAAAACTCTCGGACACTTTCATATGTTGCCGATCGCGCGATGAAACTATCGGGCACTAAAATTACTGTTGGCTATTGGTATAATATCCGAGAGTGTTTACCGACTTTGTTGGGCATATGGAAACAATCGGCCATTCTCGGTTTTACCAACCAGCGGTCGGTAAATTGTAGTAACTCTTGGCTAAGGTTAGATTTCTAGTAGTGATATCACTCCCGGTTTCTTTCGGAGATCTTGAGAATGCCGGCCGAGAACCTCACCTTTGATGTGGTTGACATATATCACCCGTATCTTGCGATCTTTGGCGGGGGTTTCATGAACAAGTTCGACGCCGTAATAAGGCAACGAGTTCCTATGCATGAAGATGCCTCGCGCCCAAAGGGGTTATCACGGTATTCGGCAAACGAAGAAGAGGCCGGGAACATAGAAAAGGGCCACACGCCCGGTCAAACGAATGTGTATCAGTGAAAGCAGTGAAGAGAGGAAGGAAACTCGTGAAGAGCCGAAGCGGGACAAAGAGAAAAATAACATAGCCGCGAGAAGATGAGACAAAGAGAGTGTATCTGGATGACATGCCTGACAGAGCAGTCATAGTGGGGGCGAACCTCGGCACCGAAGAGGATGATGAACTCATACGATTTCTGAACGAAACAAGGATGTTTTTGCATGGTCGGCCAAAGATTTGCAAGGCGTTGACAGAGACATAATTGAACATGTCCTCGAAACGAGATGACAAGATACCGCCCAAGAAGCAAAAACTTCGGAAAATGTCCGACGAAAAGGTCAAGGCGGTGGAAGCGAGAAGTTCGAGAGATTACAGGATGCCCAAGTAATCGGAGAAGTCAAGTACCCGGTCCCGTTAGCCAACACCGTGCCGGTCAAGAAGAAAAATGGCAAATGGAGAATGTGTATCGACTTCACCGATTTGAACAAGGCGTGCAAGAAGGACGATTTTCCCTTGGAAAGGGTAGACAAAATCGTGGATGATGCGGCTAACGGTGAGATGCTTTCGCTCCGGACATGTTCTCTGGGTATCATCAAATCAGAGTTCGCAAAGAGGACGAAGAGAAGACAAGCTTCATCACTCCTTTCGGAACATTTTGTTTCGTAAGAATGCCAGAGGGGCTGAAGAATGCGGGGTGCACGTTTTCAAGAATGATAGCAATAGTACTGCACCAGCAGATTCGGAGAAATATCTTGGCATATGTGGATGACATAGTCGTCAAAAGTATTCAGAGAAAGGACCATATCAGTGATTTGGCAGAAACGTTCGCGAACTTGAGGACAGCAAACTTGAAGCTAAACCCAGAAAAATGTGTGTTCGGAATTCACAAGGGGAAAGTTCTTGGATGCCTGGTTTCAACGAAAGGCATTGAAGCAAACCCTGACAAGATAAAGGCTCTGATGGAAATGCAAGAGCCAGCCTCAGTGAAAGATGTTCAGAAGTTGACAGGGAGAGTGGCTGCCCTCAACAGATTCATCCCCGTAGCCGCAGAAAGAAGTTTGCCATTCTTCCAAGTTCTCGAAGTGCCAAGAAATTCCGGTGGTCCGAACCTCGAAGCGAGCTTTTCGCGAGCCGAAGGACTACTTGTCCAAGGCATGACCAAGCTATGTCCTCCCGAGCCAAAATCGCCGCTTCTGCCGTATGTGTCCGCATCAAATTCGGCGGTAAGCGCGGTCTTTGGTACAGGAAAAGGAAGAAGAAGGAAAGTTGAGGCAAATTCTGTATATTTCGCCTCGAAGCGTTGTCTCGGTTCCAAGGTTTTCTATTCCGAACGGAGAAGATCGCGTATGCGGTCATCATGGCGACAAGAAAGCTAAGACATTACTTCGAGGGCCACGAATAAGAGTTATCACCAACCAACCGTTAAGTGACCCTGTTCGCGAACGAGGAGGCATCTACCCGAATTATCAAGTGGGGTGCTTGAACTCTCCGAGTATGTGGTGGATTTCGAAAGAATAAGTGCAATAAAATCCCAAGTCCTAGCGGATTTCGTCGTGGACCGGACCTCACCTACTCGGAATGTGGAGGAAAATATGCCCGAACCTTGGGTAGTGCGGTGTGATGGAGCATGGTGTTATAAGGGGGTTGGAATTTCGGTACGTTGTAACATCACCGACGGGCGTGGTCATAAGATATGCGGCACGGCTCGTATTCGCGAATAATGAATACTCCACGAACAATACAACGGAGTACGAAGCTCTCTTCCCGGCACCGAGAAAAATGAAAGCTTTGGGGCAAACGGACCTTCATAATCGAACGGATTCGAAAGTAATCCGGGAACACATCGAGAAGGAAAGCGAGGCCAGGAATCCAGTTCTCATGAAATATCTTGAAAAAGTCGAGAGAAATGGAAAGATACTTCGGGGGTATTCGATCCGAAGCACATCCCAAGGGATGACAACAATGAGGCGGATAAGCGGCGAAGGCAAGGCCAGAAATCAAGAGCTACCACCGGATGTGTTCTTTGAAATCATCGAGAGAACCCTCCATCAAAGATTCAAGAACTCAAATCGTGAATATGGTGGAAATTCCGGATCGGAGAGCGAAATAATGGCCTACCTAAGGGGACATTATGAACCACAAGATGAACTAGAAGAGAAAAGGTTGAGGCAAAGGGCTCGGGGCTATACGATGGTAAATGGAGAATTGTACAAATCGGGAGTCACCGAGCCTTTGCTACGCCGCATCACCTCCGAAAAAGGTCGTGAACTCCTAAAAGAAATTCACGAGTGGATTTTGTGGGGCACACATTGGCACCGGGGCTTTGGGCGGCAAGGCGATAAAACAAGGATTCTATTGGCCAACCATAAACATTGACGCCAAGATGTTGGTTCGGCAATGTGAAGCATGCCGAATACGGGAAATCGGCGAGGATCCGCCTTCAATGCCGCTTCATTTAATTCCTCCAACTCGGCCTCTCGCAAAGATGGGGCATGGACCTAGTAGGCCCGTTGCCAACGGCTCAGGGTAATTGCCGGTTCGCGGCTGTAGCGGTCGACTATTTCACGAAGTGGGTAGAAGCAAAACCACTCGCGAACATCACGGCGGCAACGAAAAGAAATTCTTTTGGCAGAACATAGTCTGCAGGTTCGGAGTTCCTAGAGAACTAACGGTTGATAATGGCAAACGGTTGACCGTTACACCTTCAAAGAGTATTGCGGAACCCTAGGCACACAAGCGAAATTTTCGTCGCTTATCATCCACGGTCCAACGGAGCGGTTGAAAGAGCCAATGGCCCGATTTTTTCGGGAATCAAGAAATGCTTATTTGATCGAAAAAAGGGAAAGTGGGTGGATGAACTTCCAAAGGTGATCTCGGTCTCACAATACCACAGTTTCAAGGGCAACAGGTTTCACACCTTTTCGCCTGCTCTTCGGGACTGAGGCTATGACACCAGAGGAGATCAAGAATGAAAGCATGAGAGTCTTGAAAGGAAAAGAGATAGAGGAAATTGACAAGAAGGTGGAAAAGGACATGATCGAGCTGACAATCCTTGAAGCCGCAGAAAACATTGAGAAATACCAGAGAGAGACAAGGGCATGGAGAGACAGAAAGGTGGTCCGGAAGGACATCAAAACTGGTGATCTTGTCCTGAAAAGAAAGAAAAATTGGGAGAACCCAGGAAAACTTCATGAGTCATGGGAAGGGCCTTACATAGCTAAGGAAACAAATATGCCAGGGGCTTTTCGCCTGATGGAGCAGACTGGCGAGGAGTTGCCGTATTCGTGGAATGCCGATAGCTTAAAGAGGTATTATCCATGAAGATCCTAGTTGTACATAAGTGTAGTAGATAGCAGTTCTTCAATTTTCGTAAATTTACGTTTTAGCAAGATAAAAGCCCGAATCACGTATTTATAAGTGATTTCGGAGAAAAAACTATTTTTATTTCTTAATCGTAGTTCTAGAATAAGAAGGACCGTACTCTTTTCCTTGCAAAGGGGGCTCTAAATCAAGAGGCAAGGTTTTTAACGAGGCGGATCCTATGTAAATACTCTTTCTGATATATATATATGAAAAGAGTCTCCCCCCAAATTGCACGTTTAGTATTTTGTGTCTCGAAATTCCATCATAAAAAAAATGGTCCGTGAGAAAGGCTCCCTGATAGCCGAAATTCCATCGTGAAAAAAGAAAAGTTCGTGTGAAAGGCTCCTTGATGGCCGAATTCCATCGTGAAAAAAGAAAAGTTCGTGTGAAAGGCTCCTTGATAGCCAGAATTCCATCGTGAAAAAAGAAAAGTTCGTGTGAAAGGCTCCTTGATAGCCAGAATTCCATCATGAAAAAAGAAAAGTTCGTGTGAAGGGCTCCGTGATAGCCGAAATTCCATCGTGAAAAAAGAATGAGTTCGTGAAAAGGGCTTCCTGATAGCCGAAATCCCATCCATCAAGGGATTCCCACTGAAAAGGCCTGAGACAACAACAAGTTGTGGCCTAGAAAAATCCCATCCATCGAGGGATTCCCACCGAAAGGCCTGAGACAACAACAAGTTGTGGCCTAGAAAAATCCCATCCACGAAGGGATTCCCACCAGAAAGTTCGCATGATGATTTCGGAAAAATGAATGTCCGGAGGTTCGCCTAAATATTCTCATTCAGTTCAGACTGTTGGAAATTTTTTCAGGTATCATCGTTAAAAGAAAATGACAAGGGGCTCTGTCGGACGTTCGCAGAAAAATCTTGGTTGAAGCAACTGAAGGTTGCAATTTCAACCAGGGCAAATTTGCCAGTTGGGGCAAGTCCGCAAAATTCGAAAAACAAATTTTGCCGACTTGCACAGCGACAGCCGAAATTTTCAAAAGCTGATGAAGACCTCTCCGAAACAAATGCTAAAGAAGGACGTGAATGGTGAGATTCGTGAACTCGCCATCTAGTTTTCATGCGAAACGGTAATGTGGGGGAGGGTGACATTTTTTCAAGAAAAAACATTCATTGCCTTATTCGCATAAAAACTGCCGAATAGTTTCTAGAAAATTACAACAATCAGTACGAAACTTAGAATAAAAGTTCTACAACATGTCCTGGTTTACAAACGTTGTTGTTAGCCACATCGCTAGCATAGGCGAAGTCAGATGAATCGGCTAAGGGGCTAAGGGGCTCCGTCTTCGGAATTCTCGTGGATCGCGAAGTAGAGGATGCAGAACGGCTCTTTTTACGAAGCAAGAAACATGAAGAGAGATCAAAGCAACCTATAGAAAATTTGAGCGAGGCCTCAAGCCAAAAATCGGAAAAATCTTGCTCAGGATGTGCTTGTTTGAATAGACGCCACGCTTCACCACTAACGAACATATCGTCTTGATGAATCCGAAGTGGTAGAACGTCCTGCGCAGGCCCAGCTTGCAGGACCTGCGCAGGTTAAAATATACATAACATTTGTTCAGAAAAGATTGACACACCCATACGAATGTACAACCAATCTACAGTTCGCCCAAATGTTCGAACATGTCGTTAAGTTCGTGACATCCACCTTCGGTGAATCCTCCTCCCGTTCGGGGACTTGTTCGCCGTCGTCGCCATCACTGCCGCCGCCGCCGCCGCCGCCGCCATCCGAGCCCTCGCCGGTTTCGCTCGAACTCTCGCCGGAGGCCGATCCTTCGGGAGATGCGGCGACGCCTTCTTGGTACTCCTTTTCTCTCAACTGAGAAAGGAAGAGAAGAGTAAGGAAGGCTTAAGAAACTGGAACACATGCGACGAACATAAGTCACGAAATCGAGCAAAAAGAAATTACCTCGTCAAGCTTTGCCCGCGCAACAGTCTTAGCCATATCCGCCCCGCCAACCATCCAGAATTCCTTCGCGAATTTCAGCTTTATAGCAATAATGTCAGGGTTGTCTCGAAGTATCGTATCGCTGGGTAACGCCCGGGAACCGAGAAAGGTTCGCGCGAAACTTCGCCAAGTCCACACAGTCGTAATCGTGAAGGACCTTCAGAATACTCTCCACAGAGAAAGATACGGCAAAGTTGCCGGCACCAGAGATGACTTCGGGGAGAGCCTTGAATTCTTCCTCAAGCCAATCCATAAAATCGGGGATATCAATGTCATCCGGGAGAGGAGCCGGACGAACACCGTACTCATTCAGGGACTTCTGGTACTCATCATAAAGCAATTTCAACCTTCCCGAATTTCCGAAGTGTGTTTCTCTGAAGCTTCACTTTCTTCCGCCGTGCCTTCTCAAGATCCACGATCTTCCGATCCTTCGAGCTCGGTGACTTGGCAAGGCCGGCGTTGTTGATGCGAAGATCCTCGGCAATCTTTGCAGCCCGCTCTTGTTGTTGCCGAAGTTTTTCGATCACACTCAGGTCATCTTCGTGAGATTTCCGAACTTTCTCCAGTTCCTTTTTGGACTCCTCGAGCACGGCTTCAGCGACTTTTTTCTCGTCGTGACTCTTTTTCAAAGCCTCAGCCAGCTCAGCCACCTTATTCTCGAGTTCCAGGTTCGTGGACTACGCAAGGCCAAAGTTACGCTCTAGTTCCTTGGACTTCAGAGAAAGCTCTTCATTAATCTTCTCCTACTTAGAAAGCCGCTCTATGGCAACCTTCCCAAGCATAGAGTACTTGAGAGTATAGTCTTCGTGAAAAGCGCGAGAGCGATAAAAAATTTTTTACACGCGCCCGCCCGCTATTTATAGGGCCGGGGGAGGGGTAGTTTCGCGAAGTGCGTCTCGATTTAACCGCCTTTGGCTCTCTCGGGTGACGCGTGTCCCCTCCGACGTTCCGAGGGTGACGTTTTTTACTAAATTTCCGAAAGATTCGTGGAATCGGATCGTCGAGTCAACCCGCTTCCCCGAGGGGCTAGTGTTGGGGAATTCAGGAAAACCCGCCACCCTCGAAACGTCGAGTTTAACGGAATTCTCAAAGTATGTTTTTCAGGAGCAAGGAATTCGCGATTCTTGGAAATGCGGGACCTACGAAGTCTCGAATTCGCGAATGTGCGGGGTTCGGGAATCGGATTCGGTGAAGAGGCGGAGTCATGAACATGCGGAAGCCCGGAATCTCAACTGTTGATGGTCCGAACTTCGGAGATCTGCCGATTCGGGAATCTGATGAAGACTCTGTTCGGGACTCAGGCGCAAGGACACGCGCGAACCTGCTGGGAAGCAAGAGCCACTTCGGGAATCTGTAGAAGACCTAGTTCGGAAATTTCGGGCGAAGACATTCACGAATCACGGGAGAAGCAAAGTCAAAGTTGTAGTCCCAAAAAGTCCGGGTTTAGAGTGTGAACTAGTGGCAGACTTGTAAATATGTAAGGGGGAAAAGACATCCTTGTGTGTGTTCACATTAGGAATATTCTCTGAGCCCGAGGGTGTTATCGGAATGTAAAAGTCCCTTCGTCTCCCTATAAAAGGGGGCGCGAGGGCACGTGTAAACGGATCCGGACTTTTTTGGGACTTGTGCTATCGACGGGAGGGGTTTCGGTCTCTTTGTGCCCTAACCGTCTTTGTTGAACGTGTCTTGAACTTTCACTTGTGTTAGGGTAGTATTCCGAATTTTTCGGGTACTCCCAACAACACACTCGTGCACCTATTCATACAGTTTGTTTGATAATTCCCAACATCTAACAAGGTTTCAGGCATGTCAGCTCAAATTTGTCTATCTAGGGTAGCTCACAATTGTCAAAATCCTTGCAAATTTTGTCTATTTCTTCCATCCAAGACAACTGTGTTTTTGTTTACAAGGCTGGAACCACACTGTTGTAGTATATGTGCAAGAGAACTACTGACTGGTTCATGTGATCATATCTTTTGCTAACTTGATATGATATGCCTATTGTGCTTTTTCTGTGCTGTCTATGTGAAAGCGCGCTTGCTTACTGTCCTAATTACTTTCAATTGTGTTTTGCAATGCAACCTTTAATGGCTGATCCCTCCTAGCACCTATGGTAAAAACCGCACTGATCCTAATTACTTTCCATTGTATTTTGCAATGCAAGCTTTAATGTCTGACCCCTCCTAGCACCTATGGTGAAAACCACACTGAATCTGTCTTGTTCCTCGTCGTCTCTCCCTACAACTACTTGATGAACTAAAATACGAGAGTAAACCATGGCCAAACACGCTCGATGGCTCAAGACAAAAATTCCTGCTCGATGGCTCATGCAGAGTCCAGCTTGTTCTGCTTCAGAAACTCTAGGTCCTTGAGCTGCCGCTGCTGAACTTCCTTGGACACGGTCCTCCCGTCCCGCTTCCTCTCGCCGGAGGCCACCTGCTTTGCCATGGACGCTACCATCCTCTCGATCGCCGGCCTCCCGACGGAAGGGAAGACAGCGTTGAGTATCGCGCGGAGAAGCTTCTCGTCCTCTTCCTCAACCATGTCCTGCCCGAAGCAGCAGACGTAGATGGCTTCCAGGGCCTTCTCCGCCCGTGTCTCCATTGGTATCTGCGGAGCCGGAGCCTTCAGCTTTGCTCGTTTCTGCATCACAGTTCATCTACTCTCTCAGCGATCAACTGATTCTTTATTTCTGTATGTAATTCTAGCATGCCATTGCAATGCAGGTAGAAATGTTATCATCGAGAGAGCTAGCTGCAGAAATTGAAGGTGTTTTACCTCCTTGGCCGCCCTCATCATGTCGATGAACGTCTCCTCCTCGAACTCGATGTCGTTGGAAATGCGGAGCCGCGCCACGCCTTCCAAGATCTCCTCTGTTTTGAGCAGCCCGGCGCCGACGGCGGCGAGCCAGCAGCACAGCAGGACGTAGAAGGGATCCCCCGGCTGCATGCCCAGCGGCGCGAACAAGAAAGTGTCTGTCTCTGTTACTTGCAAGTTTCTCACGGCAGAGCAGTGGGAGAAGAATCAGAACACGAGAGGTAGCTCGCCGACCTTGCCGCGGCGCTCGTTGAAGTCGTAGAAGGCCTGGGAGTCCATGACGGTGCACTTCTTGCTGACGCGGCGGCGGAACTCGGCGAAGTCGATGATGTCGCCGCCGACGCCGCCCTCGTCGCTCAGGATGCGGGCGACGAGGCCCACCACGGGAAGCGCCCCGACGAGGCGCCCCGCGATGGCCGCCGGCGAGTTCGGGTTCGGCTCCATGTACGCCACCACCGCTCCATGTCGCCGCCGGCGCTGCCCGTGGTGGTGGGCAGCGGGGCAGGGCCGGCGGTGGCGCGGGAGGAAGGGGGACGTGAGAGCGAGCTTGTGGGCGACGGGTAGTGCCCCCATGCCCGCCGATGAAGAGCTTACTTGGATGCCGCTGCGCCTGTGTGGTGGCGCGCGCCTTATCGCCTTGTCAAACGGACTGCTCACTGCTCACTGCTGTCCGGGAAGGCGGGGGAGAGCTGTTTTTCTTTTTTTTTCTTTTTTTTGTATCGGTCGAAATTCACACTGATACTGAGAATTTCAGTGGACTAATTTGGGGTCGGTTCACAAACTATACAGCGGATGATGGGGCATCGCTAACCAGCGACCGGTTTGGCCGGGAGTCCTCCCCTTCTTCTTTCCTTTTCTGCAAATGTTTTTCTTCCCACAAATTTTTAGTTTTGGATCTATAATTTTTGATGCATAATTTCGATCTATAATTTTTGTCAAATAATTTTTAAGCATAAGTTCGATTCGCGCAAAACTTATGCGTACAACTTGTATGCACAACTAATTGAAGAATAACTTGTGCGTATATTTTTCTCTCTAACGATAAGTTGTGCGCATAATTTTTTCTGTAAACATTGAGTTATGTGCATAACTTATTTCAACGAGCGGTGCACATAACTTATGTATAAGAAAAATATTGAAGAAAAAACTAAAAAAATGGAAAAAACGAAATGAAAAAAAAGAAAAGCAAGCAAGTGGCTTGGGCGGCACTATAGTTGGCCATATGGCCCGCGATCCGCGGCCCGGTACCTGGGCCGGCCCGATCCGCACTTTGCGGGCTATGGGCGGCCGGTCCGGTGGCGGGTTGGCCATGGGCCGCTTCCTCGGCCCGCGCACCGAATGTGACCCGTCCGTTAGCCCGTATAGCCCGCTAGCGGCCCGCCTCCACCGCCCCATATAAAAGCTACCCCCCGCCTAACCCTAATCCCCTCCCCTCCCCATTCCAACGCCACGCCCCGCCGCCCCCCGGCCCCCGGCCTAACCCTAATCCCCTCCCCTCCCCTTTCCTCCGCCGCCGCCGCCGCTCGGGTGGAGTGGATCTGACGTCCTCGCCGACGTAGCCCGCCGTCGGAGCTGTGGATCTGACGTCCTCGCCGGCGTAGCCCGCCGTCGGAGCTGCTGTCCTCGACTCCTCGCCGTGATCCGCTGTCCTCGTCGTCGTCGCCGTCGGATCTGCTGTCGTCGTCGTGATCCTTGTCCTCGTCGTCGTTGGATCCGCCTTCCTCGCCGGCAAGCCGGTGACTTTTTCCCTTTTACTCCTTACCACTCTCTCCTTTCTCCCCCCCCCCCCCCCCCCTCCTCTCCCCCTATTCTTTCCGTCGGCATGTGAGTCGCAGTTCAAGCTCCATCATTTTTCTTCATCCCCTCCCCGTCAAAGCTCACCTTTGTCTGTCTTCTCCTCTTATGACCTCTGCATTCCGGCACCGGGCTCCGTCCGTCGCAGGTAATCATCTCGTCCCTTTCTTCCTCCTCTGTTTCAAAGCCGATTAGGCATGATCTTCTTCCTCCTGACCTCCTTTGTTTCTGTTTCAGGTCGAGTTGGGTTGTGCCTGACGCCGAGTCCTCCTCCTCCGCTGGAGTGGACATGGCCACGCGGCCTACTCCCAAGCGGGCGTCGAGGGACGGTGCTGGTGATGCCGGGCGTGGCCGTGGCCGTGGACGTGGACGTGGACTCGCAACGTGTGGTCCAGGCGCGGTTGATCGGCGTCCGGGCGCCATCGACGGCGATGTCCATGACCCGGACCGCTGCTCGGATGACGACCTGGAGGTCGAGGACGACGACGACCTACGTGAGGACGGTGCTGCCTTGTTGGGCATTCCCGTCGTCGACATTGATGTCGATGGCGAGGACGCCGATGACACTGACACTCCAACTCAATCTGGTAAGAAATCTGATGTGTGGTCCTACTTTGATGAGGTAAAGGATGGTGACAACTGTCGCATTGCAGCTATCTGTAAACATTGTTCTACTAGATACTCTGTTATACCTGCTAATGGAACAACTCATTTAAGACGTCACATGAAAAAATGTATGCAGCAGAAGAACCATTCTAATATGGTTCAGGCTAAGCTAGCTTTGAATGCTAATTGTTTAGCTAATTGGAAGTATGATCCTATGATTGCTCGTATTGAATTGTGCCGCTTGATTGCTAGATTAGACCTTCCATTAGGCACTGTTAAACCCAAGCTTGGTCTGATTACATTAGGAATGCTCACAACCCTCTGTTAGAAGGTGTTTCTAGGCAGACCACAACTAGAGACTTGGCCAAATTATTTGATGAACAATGTGCAATGCTTTTGAATATTGATTTGCCTGCTGCATCTTCTGCTTCTTCGACATCTGATATCTGGTCTGGTAATGCTAAGGAGGACTATATTTATGTTGTTTGCCATTATGTTAATAAAGAATGGGAGATTGAAAAAAAGTAGTTGGTTTTAGGCTGATTAATTGCAAACATACTGGTGAGAACATAGCTGAATCTATAGCTAATGTGGTTGAGGATTTTGGTTTGGCTGATAAAGTGTTTGCTGTAACTCTTGACAATGCTAGTGCTAATGCTAAAGCTTATGATATCTTGGTACTGTTTTGTTTGGTTACTTGGGTTCTTATCCTGCACCTACTATTAAGGATCCACATGCTGTTAAGTACTTCCTTGTGCATCAGTATTTGTGCTACTCATATAATTAACCTTATTGCGCATGATGGCTTGGCTGTTTGCAAGCAATGGCTTGATGATTTGAGAACTGCAATAAACTTTTTAAATTCTTCTAATGTAAGGATTGTCTTGTTCAAAGAATTCTGCATTGCTAGAGGCATGACACCTAGGAAATTTGGGCTGGACATGGATGTTAGATGGAATTCTACTTACTTGATGCTTGAGCATTTGTTACCATGCAAGGAAGTGTTTACTGTGTTCATTAACTCTAATTATGGCTCTGAGTTATTGAAAGATACTCATTGGATACTGCTGAACATATGTTTAAATTCTTGAAAATATTTTATGAGTCCATTGTTATTCTTTCTGGTGTATACTATCCTACTGCTCCACTTGCTTTGCATCAACTGATTGACATTGCTTGAATATTTGAAACAAGTCGAGAAAGATGATAGCTTTAAACATGTTGCAAGGCCTATGAAAATGAAATTCCTTAAATATTGGGATGAACTTCCTATGCTTTATTGTTTTGCAACCATTCTTGACCCAAGAGGTAAGATGCAAGGGTTCAAGTGCACTTTAGATCTACTTGGTAATGCAACTGGTTCTGATTATTCTCTATGTTATGGTGATGCCAAAGATGCATTGACCAGATTGTTTTGTAAGTATCAGGAAAAGTATGGTGCAAGTGCAGGTACAACAAGGGCTCGAAGGCCTGGGGTTCCTCTAGTTGGTTCAAGTAACAGATGGGGGAGGATCTTTGACAGATCCTCATCCTCTACTCCATCCACTGGTGCTGTAAATGAGCTCACAACTTACCTTGACAGTGACCCTGTCCCATGGGGTGACTCCAACTTTGGCATTCTTCTTTGGTGGCGTGAGCATAAGCTATCTTATCCAATACTGTATATTATGGCTCGTGATATAATGGTTGTACCTGTTTCTACTGTATGTTCCGAGTCTTGTTTTAGCCTGACAGGTAGAATACTCGAAGAACGACGTCGTCGCCTTTTGTCAGAGCATGTGGAGATGCTGACATGCATCAAAGACTGGGACCAAGCTAAAAGGAAGGCGCAGCACACGGCTGAGGACACAAAACTGGTTCAGCTATTCAAGACAATGAAGGTTGGTGATGCTGTTCCTAAAGATGAAGACACCGCAACCGACAACGTCACCGTCACTGGCAGCATCGGCACCAACAGCGGGAGAGGAGGCAGCAACGGGAGAGGAAGAGGTGGCTAGAGAACTAAAGGTAGGTTTGTTGATTTGTGAAACATGAGCTAGCTATGTGAAATCATAGTCTGATCTAGTTACTTTGTGATGTGCAGGGATCAAGTTACTTATTTTGCTGGCAATCCTAGACTGGAACTGGTATTTTGCAAGTCTGAGATGAGTCATGAGATGAACTTCTTTAGCTTAGGCCTATTTCTTTTGCTGCCAGCTTGCCACATGATGGCTATTGTAATGATATTGTGAATCTGTGACTTTGATCAATGAACTATATATATATGTATATATATATGATGAATATGAACTTGTTGTACTCTTTTCCTTTCTAGGGTTTATCCCACAAGGGTGGGTTTACCTAGAAAGGTTTTTAATGAGGCAACATTGCACAAGTTCGTATTCATCATTTAAAATTCCATGTTGTCCTGTCTGTTTTAAAATTCCCTGTTGAAAATGTTATTTTGAAGTTTGTTTCAAAGTTCCCTGTTGAAACTGTTAGTTTGAAGTTTGAAACAACAGGCGAGCTATGGCCCGGTCCGTGGATCAGTGGCCCGAGTGGCCCGTGGGCCGATTAAATGACCCACGGACCGGGCCATGGGCCGAGGGCGCGACCCGTGTCCGTAGGTGGCCCGGCCCGTGTGGCCCGTAGCCCGTAGCGGCCCGCGGCGGGCTGGCCCGGTCCGGCTCGAGCGGGCCACGGGCGGACCGGGCCGGCCGTTGGACATCTATAGGCGGCGTGGTCGCTCTGAGCGACCGCGCGCCCAATTGATTTTGTGGTGGATGAATGATATATTCTTAAAAAAATGATGCAATAGATGAGTAGCTGAACCATATTGTAAATTTTGTTTTATTGAATGGGTTCAGGTTCACTGCAATTTAAGCAAAATGGCTTGATAAACAGATGCTGTTGCCATTCAGTTTTCTCGGTATGTCAAAGAATTACTCGCTTCACGTCCATAAAACAATTTATTCTGGACAATATTTCAGTCAAATATTAAGAATTTAAATCGTGAATAATTTTTAAGTTGTCGAGCTTGAAAATGTGAAAAGTACATAAATAGTTTTGTCAAAAAAATACAAAATCACAGTAATGCTTTGGAGACCGTGCTAAACGACTTGTTTATAAGTATAGATGGAGTACTCATTTTTGCTGTTTATGAACAATTACCAGGAGGTTGCCATTGTCCCAACTCTTTCTCTAAATTAGTTGATGCCAGAAGTTCGCATCGAAAAGGCTCCGTGCATGAAAACGCAACAAAGAACAAAAGCACGTGGGCAAACTAACTTGCATCCTCTAATTTTGTCAAAACAAGAAAATTGACCTCTAACAGTTTGTCAAATCAACTTAATAAAAATAGAAACTTATAAAAAAATCTATCTCACCACGTGGAAATATACTTACGCCGATTCGGGTTGGCATCAGCGTGGTTAAACCAGGTGATCGGAGATGCTTAGGAGTAGGCTACTTGTTGGGGGGATACCCGAAAAATTCGGATAACTACCCAAACACGAGTGGAGTTCTCAACACGTTCAAATACACAGTTAGAGCGCAAAGAGACAGTGATGCTCTCCGCAAGTAGCACAAGTCCCAAAAAAGTCTGAATCCGTTTACACGTGCCCTCGCGCCCCCTTTTATAGGGAGACGAAGGGACTTTTACATTCCGATATCACCCTTAGGCTCGGAGAATATTCCTAATGTGAACACACATAAGAACGTCTTTTCACTCCTTACATATTTACAAGTCTGCCACTAGTTCACACTCTAAACCCGGACTTTTTGGGACTACAACTTTGACTTTGCTTCTCTCGTGATTCGTGGATGTCTTCACCCGAAATTCCTGAATCAGGTATTTAACAGATTTCCGAAGTGGCTTCCGCTTCTCCGCAGGTTCACGCGTGCCCCAGCGCCTGAGTCCCGAACAGAGTCTTCACTGGATTCCCGAATCGGAAAATTTCCGACATTCGGGCCGCCAACAGTTGAGATTCCGGGCTTCCGCATGTTCATGACTCCGTCTTTTCGCCGAACCAAGTTTCCCGAACTCTGCACATCCGCGAACTCGCGACTTCGCAGGTCCCAGACTTCCTGTATTCGCGAATTTCCTGCCCCTGAAAAACATACTTTGAGAATGCCGTTAGACTTCGACGTTTCGAGGGTGATGTATTTTCCTGAATTCCCCAACACTAGCCCCTCGGGGAAGCGGGTTGACTCCGACGATCCGATTCCACGAACTTTTCGGAAATTTAGTAAAAAACGTCACCCTCGGAACGTCGGAGGGGACACGCGTCGCCCGAGGAGCAAAAGGCGGTTGAATCGAGGCGCACTTCGCGAAATCGCCCCTCCCCGGCCCTATAAATAGCGGGCCGCGGCGCTTAAAAAAATTTTTTATCGCTCTCGCGCCTTTCGTGATTTTCACATTTTTCTTCCTTCGCGGGATTAGCTTTCTGTGCTAGAAGACTTGCGAACTCCAGGCCTTTGCTCGCGATTTTCTAAGGTATTCCTTTTCTAAGGTGTTCCTTTATGTTTGCTATGTTGTCTCGTTAGTTCGTTTAACTTTGGTGTAGTAATGTTACGATTTTCGTAGCACTTTTTCGACTATTAGCCTAAACTGTCTGACTGCTTATGTTTGCTAGGTGGCTCGCATCAGAAATACAGCTAGACCTATGACTACTGAAGAATTGATCGCTGCCGGTCTCCCACTCGACCAACCTGCCGAAAGTGCGGATCGTGCTGCGCCGGCCGAAGATGCTGGGTCACCTAGCGGCTCCCGAAGTCGCGAAGACGGAGACGTTGGGTCCGATGGCGGCGAAGACGTCGGGGATGTGGATGCTGGTGTGGAGGATCTTGTTATGCTGACGACCTCCGGCCCCCTGCCGCCCTCGCTCGACTTCGGAGAGTCGAAAGTGACGAGCGATATCATTCGTGAGTACGAGAAGGCTGGATTCTTCTCACCTGGGGCCGGGCGCGCCCCACTCGATGAAACAATTCCTACTCCCAAGCCTGGTGAAATTGTGGTTTTTCGGGACTTCTTCATCTGCGGGCTGCGATTCCCTTGTGATCCTGTGCTGCCGGCTATTCTTGATGCATTCTCAGTGAAGATCCACCAGCTTACCCCGACGTCTTTCCTCGAAGTATCAAAGTTTATTTGGATTCTGAAGACTTTCGGGTGCAGTCCTACCATCGATGCCTTCACCAGGTTCTACGAACTGGTGATTATTCCGGAAGTTGTGAAAGGCGAAGACGGGCAATTCTATCATAGCCAGCACGCGTGCTGTACTTTCAATACCCGACGCCAGAATACATGACAGGGGATTGCCCGAATTCAGATTTCTCCCTGCTGCAAGACCAACCTCTCCGATGATTGGAAGTCCTACTGGTTTTACCTTAAGGTCAATGTGCCGAAGTTGCCGTGTTCGATCGCGCCCCTCACCGCAATGAATGTGGGGAAGTACAACCAGCGAGCCCTAGGCATTCGGAATTGTGAGAGTGCATTCCATCTGGCCAGCACGATACTTGGCGGCCGCGACATCATCGAAGAATTCGTCGCCGCGCGAATCTGGCCTATCTCGAGGGGCTGGTCCCCTGCCGAAATCGTGGACTACAACGTCAACTGGGCAGATCGGCAAGTTCCTTTCCCGAAGTTCGGGATTAAACTTCGCGAGGGCCAAAGCGCTAAGGATTTTATGGATGAAGTTGAGAAGAAGGTCAATGTCATGGTAGGCGAGTACACCATGAACGAATACAAAGCATACAAGGCCCTGATGAAGCACAAGAAGAAGATCAACCGCGTCTTTTCGGAGATCTGCGGTGACAAGTTTTTCAGCTCTCGAAGCCCTGGTCCGAAACTGAAACTTCCTGCCGTCGCCGTGGCCAGCTGCTCAGCCGCTCCAATCAACGCTCCTCGAATTAGATCGTCGAAGCGAAACTTGGCACCTGCCACCGAGGGGACATCTTCAGGGGTGAAGCCTTCGAGGACCAGATCACTCGAGTCGTCGAAGCGTAAACGGCGGACCTCCGAACCTCAAACTTCAGAAGCTGAACTCCAGGTCCGCCGGGGCTTGCCCAGATGAGCCGCAAGAAACTGAAAAAAGCTGTGAAGAAGGTTTCCTCCTCCGGAGTTCGGCGGGTCCCGTCCGCCTTTGACGACGACATTCCCGCGAAGCCGATAGCCCCAAAGGTGTTTTCCTCCGGCCATTATTTAACTTTCGAGACATTTGTCCCGCTCGGTTCCGAAAATGAGTTCGTCGACATCGATTCCTTTTCGAGATATTGCCCCCGAAGTTCGACGAGAGGCATCCCCTTCGTTGCGAGAAGTCGCCGTTGTTGCCGATGTTGCCGTTCGTGCCTGAGTCTCCCGCCGCCGCCGAACTTCCCGCCGCCGATGTTACCGCGCCGATCAAGTCTCCTCCGATTTTGCTCGTGATCTCGAACGAACCATTCAAAGGGACGGCCATTCTTCCGAAAACATTCCCTTGGTCGAAGTTCGGGAGGTCGTCCCCGAAGACCAAGCGCCTTCTCCTTCTTTGGCCGCCTTTAACAAAAATTTTGGTACGTCTTATCGCGGCAAACTGTTGCGTGTTGGTTTCGAGACAATTGGCGTCGGGGGCAAGGCGTCCAAGTTTTTAACTCTATGGAAATCGTCCACGATTGTTGATGAAACGAGGAGAGGGTGCCTCGGAACAACCTGAAGAAGCCGCTCAAGGCTCCGAAAAGAGGCCTCTATCTATCTCCGACGCTACCCCTTCACCTCAGGGGAAGGCCTCCTCAGGTTCGACTAAGCAGGTCACTATGCAGCACTTCAGTAAGCAAGGTTCGTTGATTCTTAGTGCCCCTTTGCGCGATTCTTGATTGTAGAATCTTCATCTGAGATTTATTCTTGAATTTTTCAGAGTTCAAGGATCTGTTGCATTCCTATTCTCCTTCAAAGCTTGCGCGCTTCCATGAAGACTACACTCTCAAGTATTCTATGCTCGGGAAAGTTGCCATAGAACGGCTTTCTGCGCAGGAGAAGATTAATGAGGAACTTTCTCGGAAGTCCAAGGAGTTGGAGCGCAAGTTTGGTCTCGCGGAATCCACGAACCTAGAGCTGGAAAAGAAGGTATCTGAGTTGGCTGAGGTTTTGAAAAGAAGTCAGGACGAGAAGAAGTTCGCCGAAGCCGCGCTCGAGGATTCCAAAAAAGAACTGGAGAAGGTTCGAAAATCTCACGAAGATGACCTGAGTATGATTGAGAAACTTCGGCAACAACAAGAGCGTGCTACCAAGATTGCTGAAGATCTCCGTACCAACAACGCCAGCCTTGCCAAGTTACTGAGCTCGAAGGATCAGAAAATCGTAGATCTTGAGAAAGCGCTGATGGCAGAAGGTGAATCTTCGAAGAAGCAAATTTCGGAAATTTTGGGAAGATTAAAGTTGCTTTATGCCGAATACCAGAAGTCCTTGAATGAGTATGGCGTTCGTCCAGCTCCTCTTCCAGTTGATATTGATATCTCTGACTTTATGGACTGGCTCGAGGAAGAATTCAAGGCTCTCCCCGAAGTCATCTCTGGCGCCGGCAATTTTGCCGTATCCTTTTCTGTGGAAAGCATTCTGAAGGTCCTTCACGACTACGGCTGTGCTGACTTGGCAAAGTTTCGCGCGAACCTTTCTCAGTTCCCAGGCGTTACCAGCGAAACTATACTTCAAGACAATCCTGACATTATTGCTATAAAGCTAAAGTTCGCAAAGGAATTCTGGATGGTTGGCGGGGCGGAAATGGCTAAGACTGTTGCGCGGGCAAAACTTGACGAGGTAATTCTTTGGCCTATTTCGTGACTTATGTTCGTCGTATGTATTCCAGTTTCTTAAGATTTCTTTACTTTTCTCTTTGTTTCGCGGCCTAAGAGAAAAGGAGGAGCGAGAACATGCCGCCGCATCTCCCGAGAAATCGTCCTCCGGGAGAGTTTGGGAGAATCCGGTGAAGACGGCTCGGGCGGCGAGCGGCGGCGGCGGCAGCGAGCGGCGACGGTGGCAACGATCGTGGACAAGTCCCCGAACCGAAGAAGACTCGCCGAAGGTGGATGTCATGAATTAAACGACATGTTTGAACTTTTATGTGGTTTGGGGGGTCGGTACGTACGTTTGTGTAAATTCGTCAAACATTTCCGAACGGATGTTTTGTATATTTTAACTTTGTGCGGGTCCCGCAAGGCGGGCTGCGCGGGACGTGCTACCACTACGAATTCATCGAGATAGAATGTTTGTTAGTGGTGAAGCATGGCGTTTATTCAAACGAGCACGTCCTGAGCAAGATTTTTCTGACTTTTGGCTTGAGGCCTCGCTTAAATTTTCGATAGGTTGTTTTGATCTCACTTCGTTTTTCTTGCTTCATAAGAAGAGCCGTTCTGCATCCTCTACTTCGCGATCCACGAAAGCTCCGAAGACGGAGCCCCTTAGCCCCTTAGCCGGTTCATCTGAGTTCGCCTATGCTAGCGATGTCACTGACAACAACGTTTGTAAACCCGGACATGTAGTAGAACTGTCATTCTAAGTTTCGTATTGATTGTTGTAAATGTTGAGGAACTATTCGGGAGTTTTTATGCGAATAAGGCAATGAATATGTTTTTTCTTTGAAAAAACGTCACCCTCCCCCAGCTTGCCGTTTCGCATGAAAACTAGGTTGCAGACTCGCGAACCCTACTATTCTCGAATTTGTAACGCATTTTTCTGAGAGTAGTCTTCCTTAGTTTCTGCGAATCTCGATTGCTAATGCGCAAGTCGACAAAATTTGTTCCGAATTTTGTGGACTTGATCGAACTGGCGGACTTGCCTCGGTTGATACAGCAACCCTCAGTTGCTTCAACCAAGGTTTTTCTGCGATCACCTGACCGAGCCCCTTGCCCCTTTTTTACAATGATGATACCTGAAAAAATTTTAAACAATCTATACCAAGTGAGAAAACACAAGCACGAAAAATGTCACAACTTTTCCGGAATCAACATGCGAATTTCCTGATGGGAATCCCCTCGTGGATGGGATTTTTCTAGGCCACAACTTGTTGTTGTCTCAGGCCTTTTCGATGGGAATCCCTCGATGGATGGGATTTTTCTAGGCCACAACTTGTTGTTGTCTCAGGCCTTTTCAGTGGGAATCCCTCGATGGATGGGATTTCGGCTATCAGGAAGCCCTTCTTACAAACTTTTTTCTTTTTTTCACGATGGAATTTTGGCTATCACGAAGCCTTTCTCACGAACTTTTTCTTTTTTTTTCACGATGGAATTCTGGCTATCACGAAGCCTTTCTCACGAACTTTTTCTTTTTTTCACGATGGAATTCTGGCTGTCACGAAGCCTTTCTCACGAACTTTTTTCTTTTTTCACGATGGAATTCTCGAGACAGAAAATACGAAACATGCAATTTGGGGGAAAACTCTTTTCATATATATATCGGAAAGAGTATTTACACGGGATCCGCCTCGTTAAAAACCTTGCCTCTTGATTTAGAGCCCCCTTTGCAAGGAAAAGAGTACGGTCCTTTTTATTCTAGAACTACGATTAAGATATAGAACTAATTTTTTCGAAGTCACTTATAAACACGTGACTCGGGCTTTTATTTTCTTACGGTGCAAACTTACGAAATTTGAAAAACTGCTATCTACTACACTTATGTACAACTAAGATCTTCATGGATAATACCTCTTTAAGCTGTCGGCATTCCATGAATACGGCAACTCTTCGCCGCTTGCTCCATCAGGCGAAAAGCCCCTGGCATACTTGTTTCCTTAGCTATGTAAGGCCCTTCCCATGACTCATGAAGCTTTCCTGGGTTCTCCCAATTTTTCTTTCTTTTCAAGACAAGATCACCGGTTTTGATGTCCTTCCGGACCAACTTTTTGTCCCTCCATGCTCTTGTCTCTCTCTGGTATTTCTCAATGTTTTCTGCTGCTTCGAGGATTGTCAGCTCTATCATGTCTTTCTCCACCTTCTTGTCAATTTCCTCTATCTCCTTTCCTTTCAAGACCCTCATGCTTTCATTCTTGATCTCCTCTCGGTGTCATAGCCTCGGTCCCGAAGAGTAGGCGAAAAGGTGTGAAACCCGTTGCCCTTGAAACCGTGGTGTTGTGAGACCGAGATCACCTTTGGAAGTTCATCCACCCATTTTCCCTTTTTCGATCAAACAAGCATTTCTTGATTCCCGAAAAAATCGAGGCCATTGGCTCTTTCAACCGCTCCGTTGGACCGTGGATGATAAACGACGAAAATTTTACTTGTGTGCCCGAGTTCGCAATACTCTTTGAAGGTGTAGCGATCAAACCGTTTGCCATTATCAACCGTCGGTTCTCTAGGAACTCCGAACTCCCGCGACTATGTTACGCCAAAAGAATTTCCGAACCGTTCTTCGCCGTGATGTTCGCGAGTGGTTTTGCTTCTACCCACTTCGTGAAATAGTCGACCGCTACAGCCGCAAATCGGCAATTACCCTGAGCTGTTGGCAACGGTCCTACTAGGTCCGTGCCCCATCTTTGCAAAGGCCAGGTTGGAGGAATCAAATGAACTGGCATTGAAGGCAGATTCTGCTGATTTGCCGTCTTCTGGCATGCTTCACATTGCCGAACCAACATCTTGGCGTCGATGTTGATGGTTGGCCAATAGAAACCTTGTTTTATTGCCTTGCCAGCCAAAGCCCTGGTGCCTATGTGTGCCCCACAAAATCCACTGTGAATTTCTTTCAAGAGTTCACGACCTTTTCGGAGGTGATGCGGCGTAGCCAAGGTTCGGTGACTCCGATTTGTACAATTCTCCATTTACCACAGTGTAGCCCCGAGCCCTTTGCCTCAATCTTTTCTCTTCCATTTCATCTTGTGGTTCGTAATGTCCTCTCAAGTAGGCCATTATTTACGCTCTCCGATCCGGAATTTCCACCATGTTCACGATTTGAGTTCGTGAATCTTTGATGGATGGCTCTCGATGATTTCAAAGAACACATCCGGTGGTAGCTCTTGATTTCCGGCCGCTTGCCTTCGCGAGCTTATCTGCTTCATTGTTATCATCCCTTGGGATATCTTGAATCGAATATCCTCGAAGTGTCTTTCCATTTCTCCGACTTTTTCAAGATACTTCATGAGAAGCTCGGATTCCCGGCCTCGCTTTCCTTCTCGATGTGTTCTTGGATTACTTTCGAATCCGTTCGATTATGAAGGTCTGTTGCCCCAAGGCTTTCATTTTTCTCGGTGCCGCGGTAGAGCTTCGTACTCCGTTGTATTGTTCGTGGAGTATTCATTGTTCGCGAATACGAGCCGTGCTTGCATATCTTATAACCACGCCCGTCGGTGATGTTACAACGGCTGAAATTCCAACCCCCTTGTAACACCATGCTCCATCGCACCGCACTACCCAAGGTTCGGGCATGTTTTCCTCCATATTCTGAGTAGGTGAGGTCCAGTCCACGACGAAGTCTGCCAATACTTGTGATTTTATTGCACTCCTTCTTTCAAAATCCACTACATACTCGGAGAGTTCGGCACCCCACTTAATGATTTGAGTAGATGCCTCCTCGTTTGCGAACGGGTCACTTAACGGTTGGTTGGTGATAACTCTTATTCTCGTGGCCCTCGAAGTAGTGCCTTAGCTTTCTTGCTGCCATGATGACCGCATACGCGATTTTTTCCGATTCGGAATAGAAAACCTTGGAACCGGACAATGCCTCGGAGGCGAAATATACGGGGATTTGCCTCGGCTTTCCTTCTTCTTGCTTCTCCTCCGTACCAAAGACTTGCGCTTCTTGCCGAATTTGATGCGGACACATACGGCGAAGCGGCGATTTTGGCTCGGGAGGACGAGCTTGGTCATTCCGGACGGGTAGTCTTTCAATTCGCGAAAAGCTTGCTTCGAGGTTCGGCCCACTGGAATTTCTTGGCACTTCTGAGAACTTGGAAGAATGGCAGACTTCTTTCTGCGGCTCTGGGAATGAATCTGTTAAGGGCAGCCACTCTCCCTGTCAACTTCTGAACATCTTTCACTGAGGCCGGCTCTTGCATTTCCATCAAAGCCTTGATCTTGTCAGGGTTTGCCTCAATGCCCTTTGTTGACACTAGGCATCCGAGAACTTTCCCCTTGTGAATCCCGAATACACATTTTTCTGGGTTCAGTTTCAAGTTCGCTGTCCTCAAGTTCGCGAACGTTTCTGCCAAATCACTGATATGGTCTTTTCTCTGAACACTTTTGACAACTATGTCATCCACATATGCCAAGATATTTCTCCGAATCTGCTGGTGCAGCACTATTGCTATCATTCTTGAAAACGTGCACCCCGCATTTTTCAGCCCCTCTGGCATTCTTACGAAACAAAATGTTCCGAAAGGAGTGATGAAGCTTGTCTTCTCTTCGTCCTCTTTGCGAACTCTGATTTGATGATATCCAGAGAACATGTCCAGGAGCGAAAGCATCTCACTGTTGGTCGCATCATCCACGATTTTGTCTACCCTTTCCAAGGGAAAATCGTCCTTTTTGCACGCCTTGTTCAAATCGGTGAAGTCAATACACATCCTCCATTTGCCATTTTTCTTCTTGACTGGCACAGTATTGGCTAACCAAACTGGGTACTTGACTTCTCTAATCACTTGGGCATCCTGCAATCTCTGAACTTCTGCTTCCACTGCCTTGACTTTTTCGTCAGACATTTTCCGGAGTTTTTGCTTTTTGGGTGGTATCTTGTCATCTGTTTCGAGGATATGCTCGATTATGTCTCTGTCAACGCCTTGCAAATCTTTGGCTGACCATGCAAAAACATCCTTGTTTCTGTTCAGAAATCGCATGAGTTCATCATCCTCTTCGGCGCTAAGGTTCGCCCCTATTATGACTGCTCTGTCGGGCATGTCGTCCAGATACACTCTCTTTGTTTCATCCTCTGCGGCTATATTGTTTTTCTCTTTGTCTCGCTTCGGCTCTTCACAGATTTGCCTTTTCTCTTCAGCTGCTTTTAGCTGATATACATTCGTTTGACCAGGCGTGTGGCCCTTTTCTATGTTTCTGGCCTCTTGTTGATTGCCGAACACTGTGATAACCCCTTTGGGCGCAGGCATCTTCATGCAAAGGAACTGTTGCCTTATGACGAAGATCGAACTTGTTCATGAAACCCCTGCCGAAGATCGCAAGATACGGGTGATATATGTCAACCACATCAAAGGTGAGGTTCTCGGTTACGGCATTCTCGAGATCCCCGAAAGAAACTGGGAGAGATATTTTTCCAACTGGTTTGATGGGCTTCCCGCCGAACCCCTGTAATGGGTACTCTGGTGGGTCCAACATGTGCTGGCTCAGATTCATTTTCTCGAATGTTTTCAGGAATAAGATGTCCGCCGAGCTCCCGTTGTCCACCAAGATTTTTCCTATGACCCATCCAGCAATGTTGACTTCAATAACCATAGCATCATTGTGGATCGCGGATTTCAGCCTGAAATCTTCTTCTGTAAAGGTGATTGGCACCTTCGCCCACTCTGGGCGGGCAGCTGGACCATCATTGATGATGGTATTCACAGATCTGAAGTAGTTGCTTCGCTGCTTCTTTGTTTCAAACTCCATGGCAGATCCGCCTGTGATTGGCATGATAGTCCCGAATGATGGCGGTGCTTTGGAATTCGAGGTCCCGAACTTGACCGAGGCCTTGAAGAGCTTTCGGTGGCGGTGGCAAGATTTCCCGAATGGGTTGTGGGCCGCTGTATTGATCGTATTGCTTGTGACCGAGGGAAGAATTGCTTGTGAAGGCTGCCATGTTGATTGCGATTGTGGAAATTGCCGAACCGGTACGAGCTTGGGCGCGGACTCGCGAACCGCGGCGGCCGGAAGTTCGGCCGAAACCGGGTTGGCATCGAGGATGCGATGCTCATCAACGCCTTCTCTTGTTGGATTCGTGCCATGTTCTTTTTTGTCTCAGGGCACCCTTCGGTGCTGTGGCCTCTTCCATGATACTGGCAATAGAAGTGGGGATCTCTTGGGTTGTGGTTCGGAAGGTTTGGGGTTCCTCTTCCTCTTTGACTGAATCCTCCCCTGGCACTTGGCCTGCTTTCTTGCTGTTGCTGAGGATTTCCAACATTGTTCACATTTCGCGGATGCTGGGGTGATGCCCTCCAGGTCATATCTCTGCCGCCCTGTCTTGCCTCGTTTCGTTCGGCTACTCTCTTGCGGTGGTCATCATCAGACAGGATGTAATCCTCCAATTCCCGAAATAATTTTTCAACTGTCTCAGGCTTCTTTCTTGTGAGGTGGGAAGCCGTTGGCCCTGGGGTAAGACCCTTGATCAGTGCC
The DNA here is from genome assembly GCA_947561735.1 of Cenchrus americanus. Classification (NCBI taxonomy): domain Eukaryota; kingdom Viridiplantae; phylum Streptophyta; class Magnoliopsida; order Poales; family Poaceae; genus Cenchrus; species Cenchrus americanus. Next base: position 4,104,334 of record OX387245.1, on the reverse strand, counting down.
TTGATCGTTGTCTTGTCATCAGCATCGGGGATCTGAGACCTCTGTTGCATGAATCTTCTCACGAAATTTCTTAGTGGTTCCCTGTCCTTCTGTTTGCAGTTATACAAATCTGAAGCTTCGGCTGTTGTGTCATGGAACATCTGAAACGCTTGCATGAACTTTGTTTTGAGATCTACCCACATTGTAGATCGAGTGTGGAGGCAAAGCAGTGAGTACCAATTCGATCGGTCCTTCGCAAGCTATGATGAAGGATTTGGCAAGTGCAACATCATCTCCTCTCCGCCGAATTCACGAGTGACTCGTATCTCATGAGAAATTGCCCGGAGTTTCCGTAACCGTTGTACTTTGGAAGAGAGATCGGCTTGAACTTCGGCGGCCAAGGTGCTGTTTGCGGCCCTATTGACGGTGGTGACTCGGAATCCACGAAGTGTGAGACTCCGTTTCCCGCGAAGAAGTTGTCCTTCGGGGATTCTCTTGCGGTGCGGTGTTCGTTGCGGTGTTTCTTGCCACATGGAGTCGTTTTGTTGCTCTTTCATTTCGTCGATTTCTCTCTGGATTGCTCGTATTTGTTCTTTTGCTTTGTTCGAAATTTGCTCTAGTTTTTCGCAGATTTTTCTCTTCGCACCGCAACCGAGCCGCGAACTTTTCTTTATCCCTTTGTAATTGCTTGAATCTTTTGGTGGACCATGACTAGCTCGTCTGTCTATGGCATCATCATCGGCATCAACATTCTCGTGCTCTTGCTTTGTTCGGTGGGTTGTTCTTGGATGTGAGTTTGTTTTTTCTGCTCGGCCTTCATGAGGGCTTCGAGCTTCTCTTTTCGCCGCCGGTCCGTTACGTTCGAGGATTCGGGAACAAACGAAGTTTCATTTCCTTGGGTGGGAAGGTGATCATCCCGGTTCACTGTGCACGGGGCATTCTTCTTGGATTTCTTTTGAGGTGGCATCGTGAGTTTCTTTTTCGGCTGAGACACGGTGGGCGCCAATGTTGGGGGGATACCCGAAAAATTCGGATAACTACCCAAACACGAGTGGAGTTCTCAACACGTTCAAATACACAGTTAGAGCGCAAAGAGACAGTGATGCTCTCCGCAAGTAGCACAAGTCCCAAAAAAAGTACCGAATCCGTTTACACGTGCCCTCGCGCCCCCTTTTATAGGGAGACGAAGGGACTTGTACATTCCGATATCACCCTTAGGCTCGGAGAATATTCCTAATGTGAACACACATAAGAACGTCTTTTCACTCCTTACATATTTACAAGTCTGCCACTAGTTCACACTCTAAACCCGGACTTTTTGGGACTATAACTTTGACTTTGCTTCTCTCGTGATTCGTGGATGTCTTCACCCGAAATTCTCGAATCGGTATTTAACGGATTTCCGAAGTGGCTTCCGCTTCTCCGCAGTTCACGCGTGTCCCAGCGCCTGAGTCCCGAACAGAGTCTTCACTGGATTCCCGAATCGGAAAATTTCCGACATTCGGGCCGCCAACAGTTGAGATTCGGGCTTCCGCATGTTCATGACTCCGTCTCTTCGCCGAACCAAGTTTCCCGAACTCTGCACATCCGCGAACTCGCGACTTCGCAGGTCCCAGACTTCCTGTATTCGCGAATTTCCTGCCCCTGAAAAACATACTTTGAGAATGCCGTTAGACTTCGACGTTTCGAGGGTGATGTATTTTCCTGAATTCCCCAACACTACTCAAAAAAAAGTAAGGGTAGGCAATAAGAAAGAGCTCAAAGTGCCCCGACTGTTCCATACAAGCACATCTGCCGCGTGAGCACATCTGCAAACTGCAAACGGAAACATTACAGAGAGCGAGCTAATCTTCGTTGAACTAGAATGATAGGATCACTATCTTGTGTGCTAACCTTCCGTTAACAGCTCTCTCTCTCTCCATGAACTCGTCGACTATGATGAAACTCTGCAATTCCGCATCACCTCTGGTGGCCTGTGCATACTTACACTGAGGATGGTGATTGCAGCTAGGATCGCATCCTAGATCAACACAAGTGAATCTCCCGGTAATTCAAGATCAGAGACAGGAGGGGTTCTGAAGAACTTGAGCAAAACCACCAATGCCGGAATCTCTCGACCAAAGTCTCAAACTACCATGCCGTTTGACTTATCTTGGTTTGACTTATTTAGGCTTATTTTCTCTCACACAACACCGTCAATCTACCAGTCGAACACTGTTCTTAGTATCAGACGAACTGGCTCTACATCTGTATCTGTACTGTTCTACTGTATGTGTATTTTCTGCCCTGAGATTTCTATTTATCGTTTGTTGGCACTTGGCAGGTCAGAGGCTAGCGTGTACTACTACTCCGAACAGTAGCATAGTACTAGCTCGGCAATGGCACGCAGGAAACGTGTCCCACGCCCGCTGGCTCCCATGGCTTCCCGCGAGACATGGACGGTACACGCCGCGTCCACGTCACCACAGTACCCATCCATCCGTGTCAGGCAGCCGTGTTTCTTTTTCGTTTTTTGCCTAGTACAAAACACACGATGAGGCTGCACGTAGAGACACGTTGCGGCGCGGCGCGGCGTGTCACGAACAAGGTTTCTGTCGAGATGCGTACTGATCAGATCAGATCAGATCAGTCTGGTGACCACACCGTCCAGGAGCCGAACCAACCAGACACGCTGCTGCGACGACGCGCCCCTGCCAAGCCCGTGCCGGGCGCCGCGCGGACCACGGGTATCCCCCGAGCGGAGACGGCGGCGTCAGAGCTGTCGCCGCCCGCGAGGCGACACGGCGACAGGCCCGGCCGGCCACGCTGCCGCCGCGGAATGAGTATGTGTCGCCGCCCGCGCCGCCCGAACCCGATGCGTGCGCGCCGACGCCGACGAAATCTTCTCTGGTTTTGTTTTTGCTCACTGACGACGATTTAACTGTAATCCTCTGCTTAATTGCTACTTTAATCAGATCTGCAATAATCGTATCCAGCGGTGGCTGATCTCGACGGGGAACAGGCAGCTGGTGGTAGTACTAGTTGATTTGGTGAAGGGGACAGTTGCTTCAGACCCCTGCTTTGCTTCGCTCTGCTTTCTCCGTCGAGATGGGTTTGAAGATTTCAGTTGGAGAAGCTGATCAGAGTAGTATGTGTATGATGATGGCTTATCATAATAGTTTCGGGCGACCTCTGGACCACCAGGATTGATTTTTTTTAATCTAAAAATCGGTATAAATAAACCTGCCCATTCCGTCCTTTTTTTAAAAAAATCTCCTGACTGATGATTTAACTGTTTATTTACATGCAAGTTCAGCGAGGTTGCTTCATTCGTTTTTTTCATGATGTGGAGGATGGCGGATAAACTTTTAAAAAAGATATACTATGTGGTTGCGTATCGTTTATGTTAATCAATCAAAGTGGGGGCGGAAAATGTAAGCGAATAGTAGCCGTGTGGAAATGGAAATCAAACACGCTTCAGGAATTTGTTTTTTAAAAAAAAAACATGCGTCGGGCGGCGACTTGAGAAAAAAAAGGTTACGGATGAGAGCATTTAGAGAAAAGCTGCGGCAGGGGGTTATGTGAGTTGTGACAGCGACTAATGCTGGACGGCGGCAAAGTTTAGCTTTCTGCGTACGCGTAAAATATCCGCCCCGGAATAAACGAGCACAAGATCGTACTACCCCCCAAATCCCACTCCTTTTTGTTATATATATTTTTTAACGGGATGCATGCACGGGACGTGTCATGTACTTTTGATGCCGTATTTTATTTTTTTTCTATCTATATTCTATTTTCGAAATTCAAATCCAACGCGTACTTAGTAATTGCTATAAGCAGGCGAAATAGGTAAGTACACCTAGTTCTAATTTTCAAATGATCTCGGCAGGATTTCAAATTCCCATCCATGCTTCCATCCAGCATTCCCGCTGGCCTTCCCGTTAGCTGCATGCATGCATGACGGGCCACAAACGTGGCCACAGGGTTCGACGCCACAGCACAGCACATCCCCACCACCCCCAGCCAACTTTCAACGCCTCCCCTCCCACAAGCGCTTCGAGGAGCTTTGAAGCCAATGTTGTCCATTCCCTCCATATTTAAACGCGCCTCGGGGCGGGGGGGCACCCCGCGTCCCCGCGCGACGCCGTCACGCTGACCGGTGGGCCCCCGAACGTCCTGGACCCACACGGCAGTGGGAGGGGGGTGAGGCCTCTCCGTTCGGGCGGGCACCCAGCACGCGACGCGGGAGACGCCGATGCCCCCCCGCCCCTCGCGCTCGCGCGGCCGAGGGAGGGAGGGAGGGGAGGGGAGGCATGAATGATCACGGCCAATGAATGATCTGCTTCGGGCTTGTCAAACCCGGCCGCGCTGTTGGTTTATGATGTTCACACAAAGCCTGCCTACCCCTACTCCTTTTGCTTGGGACTGACAAAGAAAATGAAAAGGCGCAAGCGAATTGACCGATTCTCTAAGAATTTCAAACGTCAAACTCTAAGTAATCTTTTACCAAACTTGGTTATTCTTTATCTCGCGTCAAATTTGACCAAACAGGCTGGAGACCGAGTATCACCGCCATAGTCATACAGTTTGCGCCGGAGGTTCGCGGGAGTTTGCAGGAAATGCTAGAACAGTTGCTATTGCACTTTCTCTACCAGGAAAAAAAAAACAATGCCTCCATGCAGCTCTGTCAGCCACGGTGAAACTACTGCTCCTAGGAGCCAAGAACAGAGCACTTGCCGGGATGATGTCAAGCAATTCCAATTCCAGTTGCAGGGGGGGACAAGCTACGCTGAATTCAGCGAAAAGACAGGCGCCCAAAAAGGCACTCGAGTCTGAAAAGCAGGGCGCAGGGCGGCCAAAGCAAGCAGAGAACATCCTCATTCCGATGACAGCGTAGTAGTAGGAGTAGAAAGCACCCCCCGCATAGCGACCGAGGCGCGCGGCGAGCGAAAACCAACCTTCCGTTTCGGAGCTCAAGATCAGAATTGGTATTAGGACTCAGCATCGTATCTTTACAGGTTTGATTGACAAGCACTAGGCACTGGACCAGCCATCGGTGACCAAGGGTCAGGGGATGCAAGTGTCTCTTGGGAGCACTGTGAGCAATCCTGAAACAAGTCTTATTGCTGCTGTTTTATGTACTGGCCTGGACTAAAAATTTAGCCGAATGATTAAATAAAAAAGAGAGAGGACAAGAATGAAGTTTTGAAGGGGATTTGATGGTTGCAATCTAGAGTATGATCACTGCTGCTCGATGGAATTGGTTCCTCATCTTGACCAATTCCGGTTGCTGTTGATGTTGCTGTTATTCCTTGGCTTGCCACTGGGTTGGAAATTCCGGTTGTTCCCTTGCTTCGGCAGATTTTGCGGATCCACCATTTGTATGGTTCTCTGCTTCTTAGCTGCATTGGAGCAAAGTAAAGAATTCAGCATCCAAGTTCAACACATAATAATCTCGCTCGAGTAGCAGGATGTAGCAATCAGGAAAAAAAAGGTGCCCAGATCAAAACCTCTTCACTACCAGATGCATCAAGGACATTATGATTAAGAATGAAAAAAATATATCTATCGACAAGGCAGCAGGCATACCATTATCAAATTCTTGGTAGCCTTCCTGAAGCTTTCTCTTAGTAGCCTCTAGCTTCGCATTCTTGGCGAGTTCTAGCTTTGCTCGGACAGAGTTTGCATCATGAGGGGCCGGCGGTTTCTACACATCAAGCGAAATTCAGACCAAACCAAACCTTGCAGCAATCAAAGTATGTGCACTTTGTTGACAACACAAAATGCTCACCTCAGATAAAGCTGACTGTGGCCTGCTTTGAGCTGGTGAGCCATCTTGATGCTGCCTAGGTCTTGCCTGTGGTCTCCCAGGGCCAAACTCTGCGTTTGAGGGCCTTGCAAGCATTTCAGCAACAAATTGCTCTTTCGTCTGGCCATTGCTCAGTTCCTGCGGCCAAGACTGCTTCATTGCAGGTTGTTCTTGCCTCCAATACGGATCAGGATCATACCGTTGACCCATTGAAGGAGGCCTTCTAGCTTGTTCTTGGTTGATCGGATACCGCTGGCCGCAGTCCCTACCAGAATTGGTCATGACGCCTGTATTGAATTCACAAAAGGAAGATAATAATAAATACAAATGCCTAGTCAAGCATAATTAAAGAGGGAAGGGACTGATGAAGATCGATCACTCACTTCCATCATCATCCATTCCATCAGAGAACTTGGAACCTTGGTTTTCCTGAGGAATGCCGAGATGGAGCAGTGTCAGATCATACCATGAACTTAACCATGCAAAGTTTCTACACCACCATAGACGCTGAATTGATTGATTCTGTATGTATGAAACAAATACCTCAGACAGCCGAATGGTAGTGCTCGGTGTTGCGAAAAGGTCGCGTTCATCCACGGGGGTAGAAGCCACCCCTCGATCGTCCTGATCCAAACTGGAAGGGCCCATGGACTGAGGTGTTTGATCTGTGGATTGTTGCAGAACCATTAACCAACAACTCAATGCATAGCACTAGCAATGCGTAATGCCTTGTTAGGCAAATATGAGTCTAGATTTTGGAATGATGAGCTAATTTTGCTTGTTACCTACCTACAACAGCCTCTCGGCGGCGAGCAATCCACACATCAACTGTATGCTTCCAACCTCTGGAGTCACACCAAACATGTCAACATACAGAACCAATGGAAGAACACATCATGCAAACGCTTTCCAAATGATAGAGATGGAGACATACTCGATGAGCGATCTGACGAGATTCCGAATCTGCTTGGAGCTGTGCTTGCGGAAGTTGGCCACAGCTTTGCCAATCGCAGTAACCTATCAAAGGAATCCAAATGAACACTGATTAAACGCATGAATTAATTAAGCACTGAGTAATCCATCAACGGAGGCAGCGGTGGCGGCTCACATCCAAGGTGTCGAACGCTAGGTCCAACTCCTGCAGCCGCCGGAGCAGCTCCAACAACTCGGCCTCCGACTGGAACGTGGAAGCAGAGAAGATTCAGTACTAGTTACCAGTAAGCAACCGGCGGTACAGAAGGCGGCGGCGGCGACGACATGGAGCGCAACGAGAGGAAGAGAGGGACCTTTTCTTGGTCGTTGAGGAGGACGGCCTTGATCCGCTCGGTCTCGGCGAGGACGGGATCGTCGCAGCGCGGCGCGCCGTCGTCGGTGATGGCCTCGGCGCGGTCGGAGCTGCAGAGGCTGGGCACGCTGGCGGCGCCCTCGGGGTGGAGCTGCGCCGGCGTGGGCGCCCCAGCGACGGGGGTCCCCGCCGCCGCAGCCGCCGCCGCGGCGGCCACCGCCGCCGCCCCGGGCGCCACCGTGGCGCCGGTCACCAGGAGCGCTGTGAAGAGGCGCTCGGCGATGCCGTCGCGGCGCTCGCGGAGGGCGCCCGGGTGGTCGGACGCGGCGACGGTGATGGCCGCGTCGATGGCGTCGAAGATGCTGTCCCCCGCGCCACGGAAGAAGCCGAGCCAGTAGTCCCTCGACGGCGGCGCCATCGCCGATGAATCGGCCGGCCCGCCTCGCCCCCCTGCCAAGACCGCCCGCCCTTCCCCCCCACCCCCTATAGCAGATTAAAATTTACGTTCTTTTCCGAATTCGATTTGATCGAGTTCTTCTTCTTCGGTTACACGAGTCCTGAACAGGGTAAGAGAAGGACGTAGATTGCCACGCTCGGACGCAAGAACTCGCCGGCGGATTCAAGAACAAGAGCCAAGAAGACGCGACCGGGAAAGAAGGCGGCGAGGAAGAAGAAAGGCTATGGCTCTCTCTTCCCTTCCCCCCCTGGCTCTCTCCTCCTGGGTGCGTGACTAATTCTGATCTTTGTCCTGTCTACCTGTGCCTATCTGCCTATCCCCCTCGCGACTTGCCCTTGCCCCCACAAGAGGGAGAGAGAAGAGGGAAGGGGGGTGCGGGCGGGTGGCGCTGCGGTGGCTGTTGCGATTGCTCGTGGATTCGCGAGCGCAGCGCCGCAATCTGGGTGCGTGGGCGTGCGCTGCCGTGGGTAGCAGCGCAGCTGCGCAGGGGGAGGAGGAAGCGGTAAGGCTGGCCGCGTGGACGTAGCGGTGTCGCCACCGCGCCGGGCTCTGTTTGTTTCGGCTCTGCCCTAGCGCTAGTGGGCAGCACTGCGCGCGCGCTCGCCGCCGAATAATCTACGCGCACACACGCGCGTGGCAACAGCTCGGGCTGGCAAAAATCTTTTTCTTTTTTATTGAAAAAGTGCGGTAGGTTCGACCTGTCTTTGTGTGACATCTTCTGATAATTTGCTAGGAAGCAAGTTCTGCTATGACCACAAATATAATTGCTGTAGTAATTGTATATTTATTACTAGTTGAACTTGCAATTCACGTGGATCTCAATGTCCCGGCTATGAGTGGGTCTCAATGTCGTCGGCTACCCTGTTACTTACGTTTGAAAGGATAATTGTTGTGATGTTATATTAGTTGAACTTGCAATACACGTGGATGTCAATGTCCTGCTACACGTGAGTCTCGATGTCGTCGGTTACGTGTTACCTACGGTTGAAAGGATATTGGTTGTAATAATTATATATTTATTATTGTTATATTAGTTGAACTTTCAATACACGTGGATCTCAATACCCCGGCTACACGTGGGTCTCAATGTTGTCGGCTACAAGTTACCTACGGTTGAAAGAATGATTATTGTAATAATTATTACTTATTGTTGTTATATTAGTTGAACTTTCAATACACGTGGATATCAATGTCCCGGCTACACGTGAATCTCAGTGGCGTCGGCTACGTGTTACCTACAGCTAAAGGGATAATATTAACATGGTCCAACATTAATTTATGGTCAAAAATGCATTTTTTAGCATGCGATATCTTTCCCTTTTTGAAAAAAAAAGTAGGTCGGGTCCGGGTTGTCTTTGTGTGACCTCTCCTAATAATTTGCTGAAAACTAAGAATATATACATCGTAGGTTTACTGTTATACTGGTTGAACTATCAATACACGTGTTGGTCTCAATGTTTTCAGGTACTTGTCTGAAGGGACAATTTACCAAACACAGTCACATGCTCCGAGTTAAAAATTAAAGCATAAAGATTTTGATTGAAGAGGCTCTCTATATTCTTTCTAAACTGGAGAAATATGGATTTTGGTGAAAACATTGTCTTCCAACAGCTTATCTAGATGATCATCCAAATATAGTCATCTTCTATTCCAGATTTTTCCGCTAATCAAACCTAGAAGACGAGAATGACTCTATAGAGTGCGCATAAGAAATAGAAAAGTTGTTAACAGATATAGAAAATGATTTTTATGCAAATGGCTCAACTTTAGAAAGACTCTTGGAGTTGCTCTTAGCCCAATCTTCATCTCAAAAGTAATGTTACATTATTTTTATTTGTTTTTTATGAAACATTAATGTGAATTACTACAACAGTAATCTTTTTTCCCCGGCTAATTACAATGGTGATCAATTATCAAAGTAGTGTGCTATTGGGGTACATGATCATATCCATGGTAAAAAAAAATCAACTTCCCATTATGATAGGGGAGGGCTGATTTACATTCAAAATGGATGAGCATCTTCGCGTAAAGAACTCGTGGTTGGATCAATTCATCCTTCTTAACATTTCTGGTCATTCCTGAGTGTGCTCCCATCCTGGAGAATATGTTCCTTTCCTTAAACGCACAAGCACAACGTACCCTACCACCTGCTAGAATTTTCTACTACATGTGATGCTTGCTTGTATTTACAAAGTTGGGTTGATGATAAATCTCTTAGAGCCCGTGGAAGAAGGCAAGCACTATATACGGGGGAAGCACCAATATAAAATGAAAATCGGGCAGCGAACCTGTGTTGTTCGCTTCATGAATGTCCGGGCGGGAGAAACCGGGAAAGTGTGCGCCGTGCACGCACGCGGTCGAGTCGATTCGTGGCACTCGCAAGCACGAAATGGTCCCCCGGCGCGGCGGAGGAACGGATGGAGGGGGGAGTCAAGGAACACGACTGTGAAAATCATGGCGGGAGACTGGCCATGCATCTTTTTTTTGTTGAATTGACCATGCATCAAAGTTGCCTTAGCTTCTAGTTCTATCCCATGCCCTGCATGCGTCCCCCCCGCCTACAATCAAGTAGCGGTAGCAGTAAAATATTCGCGTATTATTTGTGCCACCACCATGGACTTTGCGTGTTATTCTTTTGATGACTTGGAGGATGAACTCGACGAGAGGAATTTTTTTTAAGAAGGGGACGTATACGTGGGGCCGGTCAAATCTGCCACGCTGGAGAAGGAGAAGGTGAAGGAGAAGAGAATCCGCGGCGCTGGCTGACGGGCCATTTATTATACAACAAACTGAAGGGTACGAAATCTTTGGCCGTCATAGTATTATTAATAGTCTGTATGTATGGCTGGCTTGAATCGATCAAATCTTGGAGGCAGAGCCGCAGAGCACAGACGAGACCAAGCCTTGTGTGGTTGTGTAATTGGATCACGATCAGGCGGAGAATCAACTGGTGTTTCAGCTGGAGCAGAAGATCCCAAAGGATCCGGCCACACACAGCAGTCCCGGCAGGCACGCGATCTTTCCATTTGCATGGAGGGGCAGGGTGCAGTAGATATGGGCGCGATTGGTTCACGTTTTATGGGCCAACCAGGCCCGTGGGCTGCAGGCACGCGCCGTTTGGTCGCCCGCACGCCCCAGCAGCCAGGCCCCGCAGATGCTTTTCCTTCCCCGCTGCCTGCATCCGGCGAAACGCTCGAAGCTTCCGTTTCCTGGGAGCCAGGCTCTGGAGCTCCAAGGTCGCGTGATGGCGGGGCGAAAATTTTTCTCGGCGCGTGCAGGCGGGAGATGAGGCGGTGTGCGCGGGAAAGTTAGGGTTACCGCACTCCATTTCGCGCCATCCTCCCTCCTTATATCCTCACCTCCTCGCGCTCTTCGTCCCCATCGCCTCCTCGGTTTCTTGTCGCTCGGTCGCCGAGATCCGCTCGTTGCGGTAAGTGGTGTGTCCGGTTCGTCCTCGTTCGTCCTCCTTCCTCTCATCCGTCTCGATTTGTAGTCGGATTCATCGATTGCGACACTAGGGTTGTTCCTCTCTTACTCACCCACCGCAGGTTCCTCCTCTCGGATCCGAGCTTTCTTCCCTCTCGTTCTTTGTAAGGTGAAGTGAAATCCACCTCGGATCCGTTGCTTTCCTCCCTCTTCTCGTACCATATGATTGTGTGCTTATGTACCGTATGATTTTCGTGGCCGGATCTCGTGCTTGGTTGATCCCGTTGGTGTTGAAAAGGCAAGTATTCCCCCTCTAGGTTTTCGATCTATGCATCCATGTCCTCGATCCGGCTAAATCTCTTGTTTTTGATGCTATGCTTTCGTACTAATAAGTGTGCATCCGTAGGTTCTTGCTTGGTTTGGTTTGGTCGACCGGTTGCTTGAGGATTCGCGTTGACGGTGTGTGCTAGGCTCGCACGGTAACATCCGTGTAACCCACCCCTTTTTGTTTGCATGGCCGATGATGCTCTACCCGGTTTCTTGTGTTTTGATGGACATGATTATATCGGGAAATGATAGCTTGGTTCATGTTTAATGTTATCTTAAACCGAGCACAACTAGTTGGCCGATGATAGTTGGTACTACACAATTAATTCGAGCACATGTTCTTAGTCGATGATGTATGCTTACATGCAATGAAATGTTCTTTTGAATGTGCACAAGTTCTTGGCCCGTGATAGCACTTCATATTTCGAGCACATGTTCTTAGTTGTTGATGTATGCTTGCACCGCAATGAAATGTTTTTCTCGAATGTGAGCCCAAGTATTTGGCCTATGACATCACTTGATATTTGTGAGCACATATCTTGGTCCGTGATAGCACTTGAATTTCGAGTTTGTTTTGTTCCTACTCGAGACATGTGCTTTGAACTTGTCATGTTTTAGATGAATCTCGCCGAGCAGAGGAGGTTGCTTGTGATCCAAGCCGCTTTGCTTTTGTGTCTGCTTGTTTATGCATGTCCGATGACTAGGTTGAGGATGGCACGTAGTTCACGGCCTAGGATTAGTTATGCCCCAATGAGTGCAATGGACTTGGAAAGGCAAGCCAACCTTAACAAAATCTATAATTGCAATGACACTGAGTGCATTAACATGCTTCGTATGCGTAGAGCTCCCTTTTTCAATCTGTGTAACCTATTTAGGGAGAGAAACTTGTTGAGGGACACTATACATAGCTCTGTGGAGGAACAAGTTGCAATGTTTCTCCATGTAGTGGGGCATAATCAAAGATTTAGGGTGATCCATCAAAACTTTAGGAGGTCCATGGAAACAGTTAGTAGGTACTTTAGAGAGGTTTTGTATGCTGTTGGAGAGCTCAGGGGGGAGATGATAAGGCTGCCATCAACTCAGACATCCCTTAAAATCAGTAATAGTCCAAGATGGTACCCATATTTGAAGGTAATTACATGAACATAATGTTCACCTATTTTTTGCTATAGTTCAGCCCAAATTGAAACCATAAGTCTTGCTGACCTGTAGGATTGTATTGGTGCAATAGATGGCACCCATGTTCATGCTAGGGTGCCAGCAAAGATCTCAGCAGCATTTCGGGGTAGGAAAAATTATCCTACTCAGAATGTGCTTGCAGCAGTTGACTTTGATTTGAGGTTTACCTATGTGCTAGCTGGATGGGAAGGGTCTGCACATGATGCCCTTATTCTCGGCGATGCTCTAGAGCGGGATGATGGATTGAGGGTTGCACCAGTACCTATAAGCCAACTATATAGTTGAGATTAAACATAATCACTACAACTAATTGTTACCTACCTAATTAATTATATAGGTAAATACTACCTAGTGGATGCTGGGTATGCTTGTCGGCCTGGGTTTCTACCGCCATACCGGGGTACTAGATATCATTTGAAAGAGTATGGTGGGAGGAATTATCCTACTAACAAGAAAGAGTTGTTCAATTTGAGGCATTCAAGCTTGAGAGTCACAGTTCAGAGGGCTTTTGGGGCTTTAAAGAACCGTTTTCGTATTCTTGACAATAAGCCCTTCCACCCCTACAAGACACAAGTTAAATTAGTCCTTGCATGCTGCATTCTACACAACTGGATTGTGGGTCATGGGGAAGATGAGTTGTTCCCTGATGCTGCCACCTGGGAACCAAACCCACCATCAAATATTTCAGCTGAGGAAGTAGCTGATAATGTAGCTTGGGGTCAAAGAAGGGATGCCATAGCTGATGCCATGTGGAACAATAGGGGCCACTATCATGTCTAGCTGTATCACATGTTGTACTTTGAATGTTAATGTTGGGACTAATTACTTTGTGCAATGATGATCTATGACGATCTTTTTCCCTACCCGCTTTGACTTGTTGAGGCCAAGTGATTTGTGCAATGATGCTTAAAACTATATTTTTCCCTACCTACTTCATTTCTGCTGAGGCTAAGAACATGTGCAATGATGCTTAAAACTATATGTTGAGGCCAACTAGTTATGCTGTGATGTTTTGTTTCATTGTAGCTGAGGCCAATTATTCTGCTGTCCTCTTTTTTGTGCAATGATGATAAAAGCATGCATTGTTAACTCGAAATAGGCAATGAGTTGTCTTTGTGATGACTTGGATAATATCTGAAACTTGTTCCTATACCTTCTCCTCTCTACTCCTCTTTTTTGTGCAATGATGATAACCGAGGCATGCATTGTTAACCGAGGCATACCGTGGATCGGTCCACTAGGAGATGGCTCGGCAGGTGCCTAGAATTGACTTGGAGGAGCCTTCTGAGGTTATCACCTTAGAGGGTGAGGGTGCTAAGGAGGTCACCATGGGGTCTGTGGCTCAGGAGGGTAATGAGCAGCGCAATAGAGGAGCAATGCGCTGGACAAGTGCGATGTCAAGCTTTGTCTTGAGGCGCATGTGCCGGCTCATTGAAACCGGGGTTAGAACCGACAAAGGTTTTAAGGAGGTCCATTTGAACCAGGTTGCAAAGTACCCGGCCGAGTTTAGTGGGTTGGAGGTAAGTGGAACTCGGGTCTATAATCACTTGAGGAAGTGGAGACGGCGGTGGTCGAAAGTGTCAAACCGAGGGAGCTCGGTGGTGCCCGATGGGTTGAAGATGTGTCCATGATTAGCCTAGATGATGAGCACTACCTAGGTCACATCAAGGTGTGTTGTGTGCTCACTACTTCCTTTCTTATTTATTTGTTGCTCACTACTTCCTAACTAATTTTGCAAAAATAAACCTAGGCTCACCCTAAGGATGCGAGAATTCCTCAATGTTCCTATTGTCAACTACAAAGAGATGGAAACCATATTTGGGAATGGTTTGGCAACCGGCAAGTATGCAATGGGTTCTAATGAAGCTTTAGGCAGCCCTTCTCTCTTTTATGATAGTGATGTGAAGAGTGAGCCATATGATGAGGAGAAGGCAACAAAGGGGATGGAGGAGCATGCCAAGATGTTTGCTAATGTGCCTAAGGAGGTGACCATTGAGCCAAAAGAGACCGGGAAGAGGAAGAGGTCCGTCCTCTCCGAGGAGGATCATGCTATCTTCTCTAGTATGACCGATGCCGTGAAGGATGTTGCTCGTCGCTATTCGTGAGACCAAGGTTGAGGTGCTCAATCCGAACTCTATGGGGCGGTGATGTACATGCCCGGGTTTAGTGATGAGTCTTTGATTGTTGCTTTCTCCCATCCGGGCCGACAACAAGGCCCAAGGTGATGCTTTTGTGAAGATGATCGATGCACACCGTGTCCTCTGGCTTAGGACATGGCTTGCCAAACACTACTACCAGTAGATTCTTCTGCAGGTTAACTGACTAGTCCCTCTTTTGAGGAGTGAAGCCTCTTTTGTGGTTTCCTGCTTCCTCCAACTTTTGTGCAGCCTCTTTTGTGCAGGTTACGGCTAACTGGAGCATGCAACACTTTGCTCCTATGATTTTGGACAGTTGGGTCATGGTTGGCCATGTGATTTAGGTCTAGGTGGTGATGGTTGTTGAGACTAGTCACATTATTTGCCAATGATGTAAGACTTTTAAACTGCCTGTGCGCAGATATTGCACTCATGATCCGTGAACCACCTCTTATTTTTATCTTGTTATGTTCTATTTCCAACATCCGATTGTGAGTTTGTTTGCCTCTTGTTTTCCTCATATGATGAAATGTTGAGTGTCCGAGCACAACTCATATGCCTCGTTATGATTCAATTGAGATATTGCATGCATATCCGAGCATATCCGTGTTCCATGTTACATTCTATTTGCCTCAAATGATCTGAGCACAACTCATTGCCATTGTTGATGTATTTGTTAACATATATGCATGATCCGAGCACAACTCATTGCCATTGTTGATGTATTTGTTAACATATATGCATGATCTGAGCACTATTTTGTCCATACTTCCCTTGTTGTACATATATGATCTGAGCACAACTCATGAGCCTATTTGATTAACCCGATATATTGCATGCATGATGCCGGGGACCACCCAAATATTTGTGTCTTTTGGTTCTTATGCAATCTGTTTTGAGATTTGGCCGTATCCGAGCACAACTCATTAACTTGAGAGATCTACACATTGGTTCTTATGCAACCTGTTGTTTTATTTCTCACAAGTGCTTGTTACTTCTAACTGTTTGTGCATGCTAAAGATCTAACAGCAGCCATAGCTCTGCTGCTAAAACCAAGGATGCATCTGTGTTTGATGAAGACCTGATCATCCTCTTCCTAGTGATCAATTGATGAAGACCTAGTAAAACCAAGGATGCAGCCATCTCTGAAGCTGGGAGGGCTAAACAAGCTCTTGTGTAACCTGAATTGTTTTTGAACTGATCTGTTCTAGTGTAAACTGAATGTTATTCCAACATATTGTAATAAGCTTGATTAATTGCTATTTCAACTCGTTAATTAGGACATGTGTTATTTGACAAAGCTCATAATTTGTTTGTAAGGAGAATAACTTGAGAGCCTCGCTTGTTTGCGGCATGTATGTGGTAACCTCACCATTCTATGCAACTCGGTGATCGTACTTCTTTTTATTCAGGCAACCAAACAAGATTTGTTGCATGATTTCCTTGCATCTGCATGTACATCTGGGCAACCAATCACTGGCTCCCTACAACCTGGCTCTGCAAGTGCTGGAGACCAAACTACGCCTCATTGCATGCTCCTGGCCTGGCCAGCCGGAACCTGCACATGCAGATGCAGGCCACAGAAACGGAGATGAGAACCAAACACATCCTATATGCTCGGAATAGTGCGATCAATGCAAATATGCAACAAAGCTGCGTGCGAGTGGTGTACACTGTACAGCCAGCCAAGCGAGCAGCCAGCCCAGTCACCCACTCACCCTCCCCCGGCCCCGAGGCCCCGAAACGCTAGCTGCCCGGTCAACAAAATTCGAAGCATTTTTTTAGGTGGACGGGAGGGAGGGAGGGCCAGAAATGGCGGGAGCTGGCTGCGGCCAAATCTAGGCGAACGGAGGAATCTGCCAAAGCGCCCAGGCAACAGGCGTTGCTGATGTCACCGCCTGCGGTCGCGGTCGCGGCAGTTTTTTCGTTCGTTTTCACCTCCGCGGGCGGGTCCAGATTTTTGGTGGCCGCGCCGCGCGCCCGCCCGTCTCAGACAGAACATCGGCACGGTTTGAGAACGGCCGAGCGGCGCTGGGGCGGGCTTCCCGCCACTGGGGGCATGGCGCCTGGGACGGACGGGTGAAAGCTGCCGTGTGCCGTGCCGTGCGTCGGCGGAGGCCCGGTCCCGCCCGGCGCAACGTGCTGCCTTGGTGCCGCGCCGCGCCGCGTGGGATGGGTTGGCCGCGTACGTGGTGGACTCGGGGGGCGGCAGCAGCAGCGCCCGCGGCTGGGGTTGGTCGGGTCTGGACTCTGGACGTGGGGGCGGCGGCCGGCGGGGGCCCGTGCCCGTGTCCCCCCGGGCACACGTGACGGACGGAGCGGAGGGTGTCACTCAGGGGCCCGTGCCGTGCCGGTGGTGCCCGTGCCCCCACGCGCTGCGTCCGCCGCGTTTCAACGAACGCGCCAGCAGAGATAGAACTTCGTCAGCGGGGGCTCGGCGAAGCTCAGCTCAGCTCCGCTCAGCTCAGCCAAGCTCGCTGGCAGCGCGCGTCCGCCGACGTGGCCTCTGCTGACCGACCGGGTCGTGCACGCCAACCAGCCGTGTCGACCTGTGCTGTGTGCCGCACGCGGCTGTACCATACCAGGTGCCCCGCACTTTCCGTCTCCGTCACGTGGTTGGTGTGCGGGACGGCCACGACGAGCGGAGCGACACGGCGAGCGGCGTGGGCTGTTCCCCCGCACCGAGACCGCGGGGTTTGCTTGGGTTTCGTTGAACCAAAGAACCAACCAAGCAGCAAGCAAATGGAGGACGACGACGGCTGGCACGGGCGACACGATCTAGCAGTAGAAATGGTGCGTGCCCCGTGGGGGGCACGAGGAACATGCGTGCTGTGATCGCCCCCCGTGCGGGGCGTGGCGTGGGACGGTGGGAGTGGGACCATCCATCCATCCATCCGCTACTAGTACTACAGTGAGTGGAGTGCGGAGCCGAAAGGCTTCTGTCCTCTGATCCTCTCGCTCCTCGGTGCATGCAGCTGCTGAGCTGCAGCTTCCTGCTGGCTGCTCTCTGCTCTGCTGCCTCCCCTCCGCCTCCGGCGCCGGGCTCCGAAACGGACTCGGCAGCTCCTAGCTTCCGCGTCCTGGTCAGTTCCGTCCCGTTCTGCTCCGTTGCTGCTGACATGCGCCTGAGAACCGTGTGCCGCTGCCGCCTCGGCGGTCAAACAAACACGCCAGAGCAGCTTGGCACGAACGGTTCGGCGACTTTGGTAGATAGATGGCCGGTAGTAGCAACAACCAACAACCACTAACGACTCGGGGGGGCTCGACGGCGGCGGCACCTCACCCACAACACAAAAAGGCGAGGGGCCCTCTTGGCCTCTTCTCTTCCGCTGCGCTCACCTCGCCGCTGCCTGCAACCAATAATACGTGGCCCGTGGCGCCTGAAGATTTCCTTCATCCAGATGGTGATCTCACGAAGAAAAGAAAGCAAAATGAGGGGCTTGTCCGGCCCACAGGCCAAGCAGGGATGATCGATGGGTGGGTGGATCATGCATGGGGACGAAGTGGTGGATGGGAAACGCGCGCGCAAGCGGCAAGTTGTTCGGGCCGGGCGGCGGCGGTGGTGATGGTGACTCGCCGACGGCGACGCGCCGTGCGCCGGGAATCGACGCACGCAAGGACTACTGCTACTCCGATGCCCCTACCTCTCTCTGCTCGACAGCTGGGCGGGGGCACCCGCTCGCTTGCGGCTGGGAATTGAGGCCTCTCGGTGCTCCCAGTCCCAGATTTTTATGATTCCCCCGACGACCTCCCCCAGGGGTGCAAACTAATTACGATGTGGCGCACCTCCGAACTCTTTTAACTAATTATTTATACTACTTCACCAATTTTGAAGAAGTAGTACAAATAATTGAATTGGTAGGGTTTTGGAGGTGCACACCTAACTGCTACCCCTTCGCAACCTTAACCTCCCCCGGCTGGGGTTGCGCCTTGCGGCGGTGCCGTCCAACCGGATCATGCGACAGTAGAGCATGATCCTACTGTGCACTACTACAGTGGATCAGGTTGGAGCGGCTGCATGCCGTGTTTTATTTGTGGCACTCGACGTGTGCCGTGTCGTGGACCACGGCGGCGTCTCGTTCGTCGTCGTCTTCTTCTCCCCTGTTATTAATTTTTTCATATGTAAAAAAATGTGCGTGGAAGTTTTGGTCGCAACTGACCACAATTTTTTTTTGTTCAAAAGGCACCTGTTAAATTTTCCTTCTGCAAAAATCAAAGTGCGTGGAAGTTTTGGTCGCAACTGACCACAATTTTTTTTTTGTCAAAAGGCACCTGTTTGAATCGCAAATTCGCAAGTTCTTCTTGCGTGGGTGCTACGGGTATGTGCTGTTAGCAGCAGCAACAGTCTCCGTCGCCTTTGACATGTTGCTCTCTCCTTTGCCACTACGAGTTGAATTTTGAGAAATTTGGATCCGTGTCATTAAAAAAATTGCAACTTTAGATATATAACATAACATTGCAACTTACATGTGAGGTTTACATGAGTCAAGGACATGCAACTTACATGTGAGGTTTACATGAGTAAAGGACATGCAAAGTCAATGATATATATCTAGCTTTGCAATTCTTCGAATGGTATGGGCCAAATAGTTTCTAGAATTTTTATCTTCTGCACTCCTCTTGTTTTCTTCCCCTATTTCCAGGCAGGACAGGAGGGAGGGACGAAAGGGGGAGGTAGATAGACTGGTCCAGCCCACTGGCCCAGAGACAACGTAACAATTCAAACAAGAGATGGGCCAAGGTGCACCCAAGATGAAGAAGAAGATATATCCATTTTGTTTGGGCTAGATTTCCTCCAGTTTCAAGTTTGGTCTGCGGCCCACAAGAATGGACACCCGACTGAGTCGTCGTCTCGTCTCCTCTATTTGGAATGAAGCAGCAGGCATGAGAATCTTTCTAGTCAGTGCCCGGCGTCCACACTCACTCGATCGATCAGACACAGCACAGAGCACAGCACATGGTGCCCATTCCACGCGAAATCTTTTCTGTATCATTGTTTGTGACCAACCGCCGAATGCTGATTGGGTCGTCAAGTCACTTGCACGCCTTGCAGATTGCAGTGTACTGTACGAGTAGGATCTTGACGCGATGTCGGCCGTCGCGCAGATCACTTTCTGCGATTTTTTGGAGCTTCTGGTAACAACAGATCGCATATCGCAGCTGCAGAGAATTCGAGAAGTGGATTTCCACGCACGCAGGGCAGCTGTCAATTAAAAAAAATGGAAATGGAATCGCGTTCGTTTCAAAATTACCAGAGTGGAAAATTTAATTTCCTCCAGCATTATATTTCGCTGTCCCGTCATTTTTCTGTTGCCTATGATATAAGGCATTTTAATTTGATTGCTGAAATTGAACTCCAAGGAGATCGACTAGCAGTCATGGGCTTTATTGGCCACCAAGTACTGATGATGTTCGTTTGGACTTTGCGCCGCAGTACATCGAGTGAGTTGAGAGGCGGCAGCAGCATGATCCGTTTTTTGCACGTCTTCCCGTGCAAGAGATCCTCTACTGATGCCGCCACTTGCAATCATTGTTCTTCAAGTCGATTTCCTTTTACCTGCCGCACCGAACAAATTATTTCCCCCGGTCAGTTTTGTCTTGATACATGATGAGTTGTCGAGTTGATGACGGGCCTAGCGGTAGACACTGCTGACTGCAGGGACTGCGACCAGATCATTCATCTCGAGTCACATGCGCACGGCTGGTGCTCTACTACTATCAATTAACTAGCTTATTTTCCTCATTGTAGTGATCATGTGTTATGCAATCTGGTTGTGCGTTGTGCCATGGACATGAACGGATCGTGGCATAGAGAAATAGAGATAGTTAGACATGGATCGGAGAACACGCACGTACAAATGCTTGCAGAGTTTGCATTATTATACTAATATATAACTAGCACGTTGGCCCGCGCTAATAGCGCTGTTAGATTTGGTAAAATTATCCTTATATACGACTTATTATTCATCTCTTTGAAATCATTAACACTTGATCTTTATGTAGTGTCTTGATTTTGAAATTAGTATCGGTACACCCGAATTTTGTTGTTTGGGTGTGCTCTTGGATTTGTGGATGGAAATCCTA
Organism: Cenchrus americanus; assembly: GCA_947561735.1. Taxonomy (NCBI): domain Eukaryota; kingdom Viridiplantae; phylum Streptophyta; class Magnoliopsida; order Poales; family Poaceae; genus Cenchrus; species Cenchrus americanus. Next base: position 4,083,674 of record OX387245.1, on the reverse strand, counting down.
TAGCGAATGACACAATCAATGCTTTACTGCACCCTCGCATATATTGCAAGCTCTGCAGCTTTGTATATTGGATTGAAATTGTAAATCACCCTCTCTGGCATCTCTTGGTCCCTCCACGAATCTCTCTCTCTCTGCACCTATCTCTTTCTTATTTTTGTCGACTGAACTATGCATTTCTGATCCTGCGGCTTCTGAGTCCGACTTAGGCATTGACCTTGTGTAGAGTCTCGATGCTCCACCTCCCAATGCGTGGATCTATTAAACCATATTTTTTAAAATGCTATGTTAGCATTGTATTTTCTTTATCTATTAATTCATTAACCATCCTTTCGCAATCACTAATACTAATGTAAATATTAGAGCTCAAAATTCAGAACTGATATTGATACACTCGAATTTTGTTATTTGGATGGTGTTATAATTGGTGGATGGAACCTAACCTAATAACGAATGTCATTTGACGCTCTGTTGCACCCAAGTGTCAACCTTTGAGCTCTATAGTGGAAGAATTGTTGTTCAACCTCCCATCACTGAGTCGCCACCTCAACCGACTGAGCCTCTTACTCTCCACTCTCGATGGTCGAACTCCGCCTATTGATTCTATGGCTCATGATTTTGGCTTGGTTAATGACCTCACACAGAGTCTGGGTTGTCCACTTTCTTATGTGCAGATCCAATTCCTCCAGCGAGCTCGTCATACCTCGTGGCACCGTTGGTTGTCGATGTAGGTGACCTTGAAGCTTGATCTGGGTTGGGCTCAAGCAACGGTAGCGTAGGTCCTCTTCTCTTTCCATATGGGTGCACCCCCTTCTTCATCTCACCCAATAGTACCTTCTTCCTCTCGTCCGAAAGTCTCTCTTCCTTAGCTTGAGGGTTCATCTCGATCTAGGGATATGCACGTGTAGTGGTGGCACGGGTCCCTTCATCCCTCCTCTCTCTTTGCGTGCGCACACACACTCTCTCTCCACCCTGACAATGTCTCTTTCTCCCTTACTTTTGTCGTGCAAACTCTACTTCTCTAATTCTGCTGCTTTCGAGTCTGACTCAAAAATTGTTCTTGTGTAGAGTTTCAATGCTTCAACTCTTAGCACATGGATTTAACTCCTTCCGGCGAGCTCGTTGTACATAGCTATGATGCCAGTTGTTGGCGTAGGCAACTTTGAAAGTTCCTCTTAATCTAGGTACTGGCTCATGAAATAGTTGCACAGGTCCATCTGATCCCCCTCATCTTCCTCTCCACCCTAACAACACATCCTTCTTAGTTTCCCCTACTTTTGTCGAGAGAACTACGCCTATCTGATTTCGCGGCTTTTGAGTCTGACACAGACGTTAACCTTGTGTAGAATCTCAAGTGCTCCACCTCCAAGCGCATGGATCTAACTCCTCTGGGCCAATTCGTCGTACCAGGTGGCGATGGCAATTGCTAGGATATGCAATCTTGAAGGTTCATCTTGATACAGGGACAACTCATGTAGCGGTGGCACAAGACCCCTCCCCCTCTCATTTTTCCCTTACTTTTTCCGGGTGAACTCTGTCACCCTGATTCCACGACTTCTGAGTCTCTGGTGCTGACATTGTGTAGAGTCTCGGTACTCCACTTCCCAGCGTGAGGATCCAACACCTCTCGGCGAGCCTGTCGTACCTAGCGGCAATGTCGGTTGCTAGCTTTGACCCTCTCGTGTGTTGGGTGTTGTTGGTCTGATTGCAAACAACTGCTAATTGGATTTGACTATTTATCTTTTTCTATCAAAAGATATTATACTATTGTATTCAAATTTAGATACTAACTACTCATATTGTAAATGAGATGCTTATTAAAGGAATGTTCCAATATAGACTCATAAAATCACAACATATTAAAGGTGGAGAAGGAATTAAGGACATATCAAATACTTGCAATCGATTTGTGGTGGTCAAGCATATTATTTATAAGAACAATATTAACTTTCTTTATTTTTTATAACAAATTTAGTTCTTTATTAATTGTATTTAGTATGGACTATTTTATTTAGCTATTTCTCTTCTCAATCCGTGTAGAAATCTACTTCTAATTTTTTGTTTTTTAAAATCTTGAATTTGTATATATATTTATTAGTTATATTAGATATGGATTCTTTGGATTGATCTAGACCGTCAGACCAATGGTGACTTCATCTATCTCGAGGATTTGTCGGCTCACTCATTCAAAAGTGCTAATAGAGGAAGGGGCGAGTGTGTGTTGTATGTGAGCATCACGTCTATACCATGTGATTAAAAAACTTGCTTTCATATAATCTGTAGAGCCGTATTAATATGTATCCCTCTTTTAATTTTACGTGACATACTCCACAATCCATTAAGGGGAAGTCTCAAAAAGCAAGTTTGTTAGGAAATTAAAAAAATTCCATGTGATTCAAGTTCGTATTCAAGTCCGACATCTAATGTTAGGCAATAAAAAATATTGCATATATATTCAAGTACGGAGTGCCATAAGAAAAGGAAATTATAGATAAAAAATATTTCAATTTTTTAGAATGATATGAATCATTAGATCTTCATAAAATTCAACGGCCCAAACTCTTCTCCCCTTTTAGATTAACGCAGGTATTCCTTTTTTCATAATAATATGAATCATTAGATCTTCATAAAATCCAACAGTCCAAACTGTTCTCTTTTTTAAGTAATTACTATTTTTCTTATTTTTAATTCCGAATTTATGAATTTATTAATTGTGTTTGTATTGAATGTGGACTCTTTGGATTTCCTTATTGCAATTCCGAAATTGTGTATCCTTTGGATTAATTTGGACCTTCGGATCTTCATAAAATCCAACGGTGTATATTATTCCTTTTTTGATTAACGTGAGAATTTCTAGACCCTCTCGGCGAACGTGGTGGCTTCTTTTAACACTCAAGTATAAAAATAATAGATAGATGTCACCCCAACGTTCAGCTTTCTCAGCAGATTCAACACAATTAAATTTTTATAACTTCACAAAGATCAGTAGTCTGACATGAGCGACCAAAAAACAGTGACTACCATTGTACAGAAACTAAACCCAAGCTCACCGGTGCTGAAACCAGACTCCAGAGGGTCGAAAGTCACCTCTTTGTCCACACCTTTATCACCTTAAAATAATAGCATTAATGTCATAAAATTTAGCACACATAGTAGAAAGCTTAAAGGTCTCATTAATAGAAATCCAAGTGATACATATTTTAAGATTTTTAATTTCAAAGTAGGCTAAAAATTATCTCTATATCGCACTTAGGGTCCTCGTTAAATGGTTATAGACTTAAGAGCATCTTAATAAAATAGCATTTAAACTTTGAATGTCATGAAATTTGGCATACACACACTAGAAAGTTTAAAGGTCTCATTTTACTACCTTTGATAATGTTTGGGTTTTTTTGCAAATTTGACAGTCCTTTTGGCATTTTTTTCAAAGTCCGAGAGGGTTTCTATAAAACTTCTCGAAAGATGGTTTGAGCAAATGCTATTTATACAAAGTTCAATAGGTTTTTTATAAAATTACTTAAGTGTGGGCTGGACTATATATTAATTTTGATGAACTATGATGGGTCTTTGTAAAAATACCGAGGCTCTTGGATAGATCCTAGCCATCCACGCTGAACTCTAGCTGGTGTGGCGCAATTTTGGGAGGGGGGGGGACCCACCCGTTACCTACTAAAGATGGGCTTTTGACGCATTAAACAAAAAACAAAACCTTGGAAACATACCAACGCTAAAAAAAACATAGATATTTGTCCACATCGGCATCCAATAAATCACTTCCAGTATTAACCTTCACGCTACAACTTCAGCATAAACATCCATGTGATACATCACCCAGAACTACAACATCAAACTTGCAAAAGCCTCCCATCAATCCTCCATGCGATGTCTTGTAGAGTTTACATTATAATGTCATACCAACGTTCAGCTTTCTCAGTAGATTCAACAAAATCTTTATAACTTTCAAAGATCACTAGTCTGACATGAGCGACCAAAAAACAGTGACTTCCATTGTACAGAAGCCAAATTCAAGCTCACCAGTGCTAAAACCAGCTTCCAGAGGGCCGAAAGTCCACTCTTTTACCACACCTTTATCACCTTCCTTGACACGAAATATCAATTTTCCACTAACTTCAACAGTAACAACACGCCGTGAGAGCTCGATCCGACCGTCACCGGTAACAGGCATTTTCTCACCGCCTCTAGAACCAAGCAACACGATCCTCTCACGACCGATGCATACAATACGCTTGTCCAGAAAGATACCATCGATCAGTGTACTTGTCGAAGGCACCGGTGGTGAAGGCGGCGAACACGCCACGCAAGCCGTCCGGCCATGACCCGTGAGTGACGCGCACAGCTATCGTGGCCTCCACGGAGGCAACGATGTGGCCAAGTTTAAACTCCAGTGTGCTGAGGTCGCTAGTTATTAGAGGATAGTCATACTACCTGTGCAACTTGAAAGCTCAAGCATTCATACTGGAATCAGTCAGTTTCTACCTAGCAGGACTAATACTATGGTCCCAGCCGGACTAATACTGTAATCTTAGGCCAAATCGAAGCATAGTTCTTAAATTCCATATCCAGATCACAAACATGAACAAGCATGCATATATGGAAACCTGGACCCAGCCGCTTCCATTGCAAAGAAATCCTAATCTCGATCTGAGCTAGGGTTAAAAAAGAACACAATGCACAAAACAAGAAGACATGGTGTGATAGAATCAAAATCAGTGACACAAGAAGGGATGGAGGTGACCTTGTTCGGATCAACAGTAGATCCATCGCCGCCGAGCTCCGTCGCGAGCAGTCGTGGTGAATCCACATCCATATCGTGGGACCTGTCCATCGAGGCAATAGCTTCCCGGAGCCGCCAAGCTTCCTCGGCCGCCAACGCGGCCTCCAACTCGAGGCCTTCAGCGACGACGCCCTCCCGCGGCATCTCCGTCGCCGCCGCGGCGCCGCCCCCCCTTTTCCCCTTCCGCTCCGGCCTCGGGTTCGATGGTTTGACGGGTTGACACCGTAAAACAAGCCGACGCCCCATGTTTCATTCGGGTCCACACCGGTCCGGGTCCAACCCGTGCTAGGAACCGTGATGCTGGGTCCATTTGGCTTGGGTACGGGTTGGTTCGCGGTTTTACTGAACCGATGAACAGGGTGAGTCATTAGTTCCCTTGACTTTAAGGTCAACCTCAATGACCACAGGACACGACACTATGAACATAGTACCGCACGGGTAGGTCCTGTCAGTACTAAATATGGATCCTGCATACAGCACCATAATAAGAAATTGAAGCAAAAAAGGAGGGTACATATATATTGAGCAGGACGATCAAAACAAAAGTGTAAGGATCACAAAGCATAAATTATACAGCGTACACAGCATAAAAGATGAGAGAAGTATCTTAGCAGTCAGCACAATGAATTGGTAACAGATAATAGGGTACCTGCCACAATTTTTCAAGCGCAATAAGATACCAATGCATCATGGGGTCTGGGGAGGTGGGAGCAGTGTAGAGAGGCCAGAGTTCCTAAGGGCAGAGTCGAATACGCAGCCCAGGTGTCAGGTGTGGGTAAAACCTATAGGGAGGACAGTGCAACGAACGATTTGGTGGGCCGCGCCTGACGCAAATAAATAGGGCCTCAAGTGGGCCTATCGGCCTAGTCCGATTAGGATCACGCTTCGCGGCGCAGTCCCCCCAATGTTTCCATGTACAGACTCCCTCCGTTTTTTTTGGAAGTAATAATAATATAAAGAAGAAAAAAGCAACCCCTTTTCTCCCGTCGATTTTTTTTTTTGCGTGGACGGAACAAATTATTACCCTGTCAGTTTTGCCTTGATACGTGATGAGAATGATGACATTGCTGACAGGGACATGACATGGATCGGAGGAGAACAAACACGTCACACGCAATGGCGCAACGTGTATCCACGAACGATTTGTTGTTTTTAGAGCTTGGCGAGTTCGCGTACTATGCTACATGATGCCCCGCTGTCCCGGGGTAAACCTATTCTAAGAATCTTACGGAAATAAATAAAAAAAAAAGAGAGAGAGAGACGAAGTGATCGCGCTTGAAGTCAAACCGAGCACATGGGTGTGCTGCGTTAAAGCTGATCGATGAAAAAGAAAATCAATCGAGTCGAGTCGAGTCAGCGTCATTTTCCTTTGAAACCGGGGAAGCGAAGCAAGTAGTAATGTAAACCATGTGCCTGCTGGCTACCTCTACGTCGTCCATCACTTGACTGTTCGCTTGATGCTACGTAGTACATTTTCTTCAGCTTCTAGAACGATATTTCGTCGAAAAGATGATTCCACAGCCAGAAAAAAAAAGAGAAAAATGAAGCCGACGAAGAAGATCCGGCGGTCCAAATTCAAAAAAAAAAAGGAAAGCTGGAAAAAAAATGACGTGCAAAGTCCCCAACGGCTTTTGGAGTTCAAACAGGAGCCGGCCGGAGTCCGACCGATCGCGAGGAGCGTGACGAAAACACCACCGTCTCGTGGTGGACCCACGCCACGTTTACCGCCCCGCCATCACCGGGGGCACACGCACACCTCCCCCACGACCACTCCCGACGCTCCCCCAACCGGCCACACCGGCCACTCCCCTCCGCCCGATCGGGATCCGACGGGTGGGGCGCCGCGCCCCGGACAGGGGAATCTCGGCGGCGCGGGCCGTGGCGCGTCCTGTCCCGCTCCCGCGCCCGCTTGTCCCGTTCCGGTTCGGATCGCACTGGCCTGACCTGAGACCCGACCTGACTGACCTGCGCTGCGCCGGGATCTTCTGCTCCAGCGTCCAGCGACCAGCCTCCTGCTGCTGCTTCTTCTCGTTATCCTGCATTCCTGCGCTCCTCCCGCCTTCGCATTCCAAGTTCTCTCCGCGCGCGCCGCTCGGCACCACCAGGCCTTCTCCTCCGGCGCTCCGCCGACGCCCGGAAGCGCGGATCCACCCGCCCGCACCCCGACCGGTTGGTTCCTCCTCGCGTTGGTACGGAGGACGTCCCCGTCGATTCCCATTTCCGCCTGTTCTTACTTCTTATATAGTAGTAGATAGAGCTTTCTAGTTCTGTTCTGGTCTTCCGTTTCGTTTCGTCGACGGGGGCAGTCGAATCCGGCGGGTTGGTTTCTTCGCGCAATCCACCGCTTGGATGTGATTTGCTTGCCCGGTTGCCCCCCATTCCGCTCCGCTCCGCCCCCGCGAGCGAGTGCTGCCGAGTTGCATTGCGCGCGCTGGCATTTTCGTGGAGTCGTTGGCTGGTTAGCTAGAAGCGCGGCGCGGAGGGGAGGGGAAGAGAGAGAGAGAGGAGAGAAAGGGAAATAGTTTCCAACGGTTGGGGTCATACGGCTGTACGTCGGCTAGTGTTGGTTGCCTCCCCTGGTACCGCGTAGAAATTCGTATGAATCCATCTGGTGGCGGCAGCAGTCCATCAACAGTGGATTTCAAGTTTTTTAGCCAATCTCGGTATAGTTTTTATTGGTAAAATGCAAGCTTGTTGTGTTTCAATCGTTGCTTTCTCTTCGCTATTTTCTTGGCTTTTCTTTGTAAAATGGGCGTGCAGGTGTCTGTTCCCTGCAATTGCTACCTGTATTGTATCAGTTGTCGCTTTTGTATGCTAAGATTTCACTCTCAGTCATCGTAGCACTCCATTTTTGGCTAACAAACCCACCCAAGTTCTCCACTGTTGGACACTCAACTGTACGTTTGTACAGCGGTACAGGGAAGCCCTCCTTATTTCGTGGACAAGTTTGCGCTCCGTGCCATCTAACTGTCCTTTTGAGTGGAATTCAAGGCATGTGGTGTCAACACTACTTGCTTTTCCTGAATTTAGTTGCTTCTAGTGCGGATTTGTACTCCTGTTTAGTGGGGGGCACTGGGCAATACTGCAGGTCCATGTGATTCCATAAGCGTTCCTACTGGCCTACTAGCACAAGCATTCAGCTATATATGCTTGTATATTCTGTAATTGCTCTTCCAGCTTTCGCTACCTTTTTGTTCTTTTTTCAGGTTCCGCATTTTTATTTTTACTGTGGTACCAATTTGCTGTCATTCCGTACAAACGATACTTTCATTGAGGCGAATTGCTAATTTGGTGCACTAATGCTAACTTTTCTGCAATCAGGGATTCAGGGTTGAGGATCCCTTGTAGATGACTCGAGCTTCGACTATTGATTTTGGACGGAAGAAGCAGGGCGATCTCTTTGGGTCAGGACCGCTGCGCCCAGCAAACATCATCAGAAATAAATTCCCTACCTTCAAGAATGGTTCAAATGGGATTATTACCAAATTGGCAGATAGCACAGAAATGCCATCTCTTAAGGAGGTTGTTTCCAAGGACACAACAGATCTGCTTGATAAGCATCAGCGTCTTTCAGTCCGTGAGCTCACCATGAAATTTGAGAAGGGTTTTAACACAGCCACCTTGTTGTCTAATGAGGTTTGAACTCTAGCTATTCAGTTCTTTGCCTCTTTGGTAATTATTTAACTATTGATTCAGTTACTGGAACTGTCTTTATTTGGAACTGCTTACATATTCTGTGCTTCAAAGTTGTACACATAAGCATTTTATTTAAGGTTCTACTAATATTCAGTTCTTGATTATTGAGTGCCTGAGTGGCAGTAACTATAAACTACAAATACATGCTAGATTAGTTTTTTATATTCTCCATTTTAACTACTTTTAACTTGCAGGTGAAATGGAGACATGCGGCTTTATTGGAGCGAGACGTCCTTTTGAAGAATCTAAAAAATGTATTGGAGTCACTGAGAAGTCGAGTAGCTGGCAAAAATAAGGATGAAATTGAGGAGTCTCTATCTATGGTTGGTTTCTTCCTTTAAACCATATTTAGATTCTTGCCAGATAACTATTTTTGCTCCTCGATGTTTATTTACTTTTGAATTTGAGGCTAGTTTAACCCCCCCCTCTCCTTCTTCTTCAATTAAATTTCTTGGACAACTTAATAGTTCTGTACTTTCCTTAGGTGGATATTTTAGCAGTTCAGCTGTCCAAAAGAGAAGATGAGTTGCTTGAGCAAAAAACAGAGGTCACAAAAATAGCAGCCTCGTTGAAACTGGTGAGTTCAAAATTGCTAGTTTGGCAGGCAATAGCTTAGCATGCATCCTTCTCAACAGGAGATGTGATCATTAGGATGCCGACAAGGTGAGATTTTTTAGGAATACTAATACCCGTGAGAATTTGTTTTTAGTATTATGGTCTCTGGTGTTTTCTATTTGTAATTTATAACTAAATAGCAGTCTCCATGTTTTACTTTTCTGATATCATCTTCTTATATGGAAGAACACTTAATGAATCGCACGTAGAGATATTTCTAGTACACAAAAAGTTAATGTAAATCATATAAATAAGAGCGTAAAGGCGAGCTCTGTCTATTGCCACCACTCCACCAGGCACCACCTTTTATTCAGTCTTTTCAAGTGCTGCTCTTTTTTCTGTCTTGCTCATAGGCTTCTGAAGATGCCAAGAGAATTGTTGATGAAGAAAGAGCAAATGCTCGGGTGGAGATGGAAAGTGCTAAAGGTGCCACCCTGAGAGTTCAACTAGCACTTAAAGAGCAAGAAAAAGTATCTCAAAGAACTGGGAAGCAGGTCAGCGTTATATATATATATGGAAATATCGTGTTACTTTCATTAATACATGTAGATCCATTGCATATTTACTTTGAACACATGGATTGAACCACTTCACCCTATTTATCTTTTCACACTCCCGGGTTTAATTTATCCTCAGGTAGACCCACCTTTTTCTTAATAGTCCTTTTTGCGGCTCCACTATCTATATGCACGTGTCCATATTTGGCAAACTGAACTTGCTATTGGGTATAGACATAACTCAGATGGTGACCTACAGCATTGACCACTTAATTATTTTTTGAGTATCATTTACCTACACACATTTCCTTTCTCTGACATCTTTTTTGTTTTGTTTTTTATGTTTATCTTAACTGAAATTATTAGCCTTAACTCTTGAACCCCTTATCTGTAGCTTTTCATAGGTGTTGAGGGTTTATTTAGTTTCTAATTGGCAGTTTGTTTAGTTTCCAGCTGTTTGTCTGAAAAATAAGTTTCCAGCTGAAATGTGCACATATGGTAACCATTCCCTGTTTGCAATCTCTTAAGGATGTGGATGAACTGAAGGAGGAAGTTCAAGAAGCAAGAAGAGTGAAAATGCTGCATTGCCCAAGCAAGGTAGAATCTAAATGCTTACTACCACAGTACAATTGAATAAAAGCTGTATCTTTCCTCTGGCACATTTCCTTGATTACGTATGAATTTTATAGAGTACCAAATATATTTCAAGTTTCTGAATATGTGTCTAGGCAATGGACATCGAAAGCGAGATTCAAGTTCTACGTGATCAACTTGCAGAAAAATCATCAGATTCTGTTCACCTTTTGAAAGAGGTATACATTCTAAATCCATTAAATCAAACTGCTCATGTTATTCTGTGTGTTTGCCAAACTTTTGGAGTTTCACTGTCCTTTTCTTTTCATAATTTCTTGTAGTGCTGTTAACTGAATTCTAATTGTGCTTTTTTATATCAGTTGGAGCTGCACCAGCGATTTGAGGAAAAGAACATGCCTTTGTATGTGTTAGAGGGTCTTGAAACCTTAGGCTCAACGTTGCACATAGTCATCCGGGGCAATGCATCTGTAGATTTTTCAAATGCTTCAATCCAGTGGTTTCGCGTACAACCTGAAGGAAGCAAGAAAGAAATCATTTCAGGTTGAACTAGTTTTCATCCTACAAAATATTTTATTTTCTAGACATCATAATTTTTTTCACACTTGTTACTACTAAAACTTTTTAGGTGCCACAAAGCCAGTGTATGCTCCCGAACCACATGATGTTGGGCGGTACATCCAAGCTGAAATCACATTCGGTGGTCAAATATCAATCGCAAAGACTGCTGGTCCAGTAGACCCTGGTATGTTTTCCTGATGGGTTATGTAACATATTTAGCCGCTTTCATGAATGTGACTTTGCTAACATTTTAACTGTTAAGCAGCTGCAGGATTGGCTGATTACGTAGAGGTTCTTATAAGGAATCCTGAAACCGAGTATAATGTACGGTTGGTCATTCCTTCTTTGTCCTTTTTTTGGTACCATGTTTTAATCTGATTAAAACATGTTTGAAAGAATGCAAAAAAATGCGATGACATCATGTATTTACTTACCATTTTGTTCCTCATGGTAGGTCGTTGTTCTTCAAGTGAATGGAGTTGCTCAGCCTGCAGATTCTCTTCACGTTCTTTGCATTGGGAGACTGCGGATGAGACTCGCTAGAGGAGCATCAGTCGCTGCAAAGGAATTCTATTCCTCATCGATGCAGGTACTCCATAGGAACCACTTTCATCACTTGAAGTGTGCAGAGGAGCTCGCTTCCAGATCACTCATTGTAGGTCGCTGGTATTCTGAAGCACAGAGGTCATTGTACTATCTAATTTATACCATCTGTTTTCAGCTGTGTGGTGTTAGAGGTGGTGGAGATGCCGCCCCACAAGCGATCTTTTGGCAGCCCAGAAAGGAGCTCAGCTTTGTGCTGGGTTTCGAAACAACCAGGGAACGCAACTCGGCGCTCATGCTCGCCCGGAGATTCGCCATGGATTGCAATGTGAGTGGCCGAGCTTAACGGTCTCTGCTGCACCTTGTCGTGTTATTGTGAACTGGAAATTGTTGGATCTCTGACTCTGACCAGTTTTGCCGGCTGTATATTTCGCAGATCATCCTTGCTGGGCCAGGGGACAAAACTCCGTGGTAACGAGCAGCCCGCGCTGACAGCTTCGAGGAATGTACATCTCTGCACATGCAGTAGTTAGATATCTGATCTGATCTGATCCTTGAGTAGTTGCATTCAGTTTAGCAGCGTAGTTAGTGCCTGGCACGGGCAGCAACCGATTGATTTCAGTTTAGCCACTAGCTGTATTGTACTTGCAGGCTCCAGCGTTGTGTATTTGTGCTCCCTGAACTCCTCGAACATTGAAGTCTTCTCTTCAAGAGATCAGGTCGTCTGGGAAAAACGGCACATTCTCCTTAGAAGAGAGCTTCCAAGAACACAAACTTATACTGTTTAGACATTACAATATACACTAATACATACCAACAGAAGACAATACTAGATGAGGTTTTTTACGGTACACAATACCACCCAACGGTGGTACGGTAGTATTATTAGTATTTTTTCTAGTTTTTTGCTATATGTAAAATGGAAATTTGCTCGGTGTAAATTATTTGGAAAAAAATTCCCCACACTAAAAAACCGGTAGTACAGAATTAACCTCAACAGTCCTATCCTTACTCCTTTTCAACCGGTGGTACGAGTGGTATTGTGTCAGAAAAAAACCTACTGATCGACTCGGACCAAACAACAACATACTCCACGTACGTGTCTCTTCCAAGTTCCAATTGCCAAGCATTGCTTGCATCGCCAAGCTCAAACGCGATCGCATCCAAGGAATCGGACAGCCCGGTGCCGGTCTTGAAAGTGACCTTGACAGGAGCGGCCCCACGACGCTGAGCCAGAGAGCATGAGCTCGTTGGTCTTTCACCCCGGTGACCTTCCTCAGCTAGCTTGGCCTTTCTCCACGAACGCCGTCACCTCGCTGGCATACGACACCGTCTGCTTGAACGTTCAGATGGAACAGGCCCTTGGGATATATTGAGAAGAAGGAATCAGCCCCTGGACATTTACTCCTGTGAGCTTTGCCTCAGACAAAGACTTAAGGCTCCCACGCACTCATCTCTTCTTCAGATGCAGCTTTGCAACTGCCTGTTGGCAATCGATAGGAATTTCGTTTGTCAACACAAGACCTCTTATACAGATCATAAGACGGATCAAGATATCCCTGGGAGTTCCTTTTTTTCACGGAAGTAATCATCTTAATGCATGGAGCATATGGCACACAAGGAATGAGTGGATGTTTAATGGAATTCACCCCACTGTTCAGGATTGCAAAAAGAAATTCGTGGCTGAATTTTCTCTAGTTCTTCTCAAGGCTCGTCACAACTTTCTCCTGGCAATGTCATCTTGGCTGGATTCTTTGTAACCTTTTTCTTTTTCTCTCTTCTTTGGGGCTTCGGCTGCTTCTCCCTTTCGTTTTTTTTCTTTTGCTGAGTCTTGTGTAAACCTTGCGTTTCTCTTTTTAATATTTAATCAGTAGGGGCTCTCGCCCCTCCTGTTTTCTAAAAAAAAAAGCATGCCGGTCAATATAGTGGAGAGCTAACTGACCTGCAAGGCCACACGAAAATATTGTATACTGGCACAACAACTGCCAACCCATTGAGAGGAGCAAAAGTGTCGCTAGTGCATACCGATCAACTTGCCAGACAAAACAAAGGGTGCAAGACACAAAACTTTCATGCCGCTAGTGCATACCGATCACCAGTCAGAATTTAATTATAGACAAACCAAGCTTATGTGCTCCACAGAGAAACAAAGCATAGAAGAGCAAGGCCATCACAAAAATGTCTGCTCGCCTGCTCCTTCTTCAAGGAGCTGCTGCAAGCTTCGTCCTGATTGTCTCCGTGATACTATCCTCGTCGTCCTTTGTTCAGGCAAAGGCGGTCTTGAGTCGTGGCTGTGTTGCAAGCGAGCGGGAGACACTCATCTCCTTCAAAAAAAGCTTCATTGATCCTACAAGACGCCTCTCGTCATGGCGAGGCGAAGACTGCTGCGGATGGAAGGGAGTCGGGTGCGACGACCAAACCGGCCATGTCACCAAGCTTGATATCCGCGGCCATGAGGACTTTCAAGAAGTGGACAAGCTGAGAGGCGAGATAATGAATTCCTCCATTATTGCTGCCTTACCACATCTGAGGTACTTGGATCTCAGCTTCAATGACTTCAATTATGACATAAGGAAGCCTTTTGCGTTTCTGGGTACCCTTAGAAACCTAAGGTATCTCAACCTCTCAAACGCTGGTTTTTTCGGGAGGATACCTTCACAGCTCGGTAACCTTTCTCGCTTGCAGTATCTTGATCTTAGCAATGTTTACTTTCAGCAAGTGTCAGATCTTACATGGCTGCCACATCTCTCTTCACTGAAGAGTCTTGATATGAGCTACTTTGACCTCAGATCTGCAAGGGATTGGGTGCGCAAGGTTAACATGCTGCCTAATCTGAAAACCCTTTACCTGTCTGGTTGTGTGCTTAACGGCACAATCTCTACTCTATCACATTCTAACCTCACACATCTTGAGACCCTTGATTTATCATACATTTCATTTAACTCTTTGCTCCAACACAACTGGTTTTGGGATGTCACTAGCATCAAGGAGCTTATCCTCAGTAGATGTGGATGGTCTGGGCCCATCCCTGGTGCATTAGGAAACATGTCCTCCCTTGAGGTATTGTATTTAGATGGAAATTCAATATCAGGTATCGTGCCGTCGACCTTGAAAAATCTGTGCAATCTGCAGCTACTCAATTTAGAACAGAACAATATCAATGGGGATATTTTGGAGAGATTACCAGAGTGTTCATGGAAAAAGTTGCGTGAGCTACACTTGCAGGGTGCAAATTTAACTGGGCAGCTGCCTATTTGGATCGGAAATCTAACTAGTCTCAGCCACCTTGATATTTCTCAGAACATGCTGATTGGTTCGATACCTTGTGGGATTGGAAACATGAGGAGTCTAAGTATTCTTGATCTCTCACAGAATATGTTGGGTGGTTCTTTACCTTCTGGGATAGGAAACATGAGGAGTCTGAGTATTCTTCACCTCTCACAGAATATGTTGGTTGGTTCTATACCTTTAGGGATAGGAAACATGACAAATCTTACTTGGCTTGGGATTAATGATAACATGCTGGTTGGTGATGTACCAGGTGGGATTGGAGCACTTGGTAATTTGAATTCATTGAGCCTTGGCTCGAACAACTTCAGCGGCGTGCTTTCAAAAGAACATTTTGCAAGCCTCGTGAACCTTGAGTCTCTATACCTTTCAGCAAACTCCCTGAAATTAGACTTCAACGACAATTGGGTTCCTCCGTTTAGATTAACACACGGATATTTTCAGTCATGTGACATGGGTCCTCAGTTTCCTGCATGGTTGAGATGGCAAACAGGCATACAAGAACTTGACATCTCGAACACAAGGATAAATGATGTTTTGCCACACTGGTTTTGGGCTGTGTTTCCTAATGCTTCGAGATTGGACTTGTCAGGAAATAAACTCAGCGGTCCTTTACCGCCAAAATTGGAGTTACCGTTTTTACAAAACATGGATCTCTCTGGAAATTCATTATCGGGGCAGCTACCTGCAAATCTCACAGCGCCCTACCTAGGTAGTTTGGTTCTTCACAACAATCATTTCACAGGCACCATCCCACAATATGTGTGTCATGGTTTCTGGGAAATAGACCTGTCAAACAATCAACTAACAGGGAATTTTCCACAGTGTCAAAAAAACACTTCTTCATCTTCATTATCTATGCTAGACCTGAGAAATAACAATCTATCCGGTGAGTTCCCTAGCTTCCTTCAATACGCTGCACAATTAAGCTTTCTCGACCTTTCCTATAACAATTTCTCTGGAAGTGTGCCAACATGGATTGCAGAGAAAATGCCCAGCCTAGAGGTGCTGATTCTAAGGTCGAATTTGTTTCATGGTCACCTTCCAAAGCAGTTGACAAGGCTTGCCCAACTTCATTATCTCGACGTAGCACATAACAACATATCAGGAAGTATACCTTCATCCCTAGCAAGGTTGAGTGCCATGGCACATCCGCATGGAGGAGCAGATGACAGTTACAATATGGCATATTCCTTTGACAATTACAGTAGCGACAGTATATCAATATTCATAAAAGATCGAGAGTTTAACTACTCGCATGAATTCACAAAGCATACTGTGTTGATAGACTTGTCAAGCAATGGTTTCACAGGACACATTCCGAAGGAGCTATCTTTACTCAAGGCGCTTCGAAGTCTGAATCTCTCCAACAACCAAATAAGTGGATCAATTCCAGATGATATTGGTGCTTTAAGGGAACTAGAATCCCTTGATCTGTCTTACAATTATTTCACTGGAGAAATCCCCTCAAGTTTATCAGATCTTACATTCTTGAGTTGCCTGAACTTGTCCTACAATGATTTATCAGGTAGAATCCCCTCAGGACAGCAGCTGCAAACACTCAATAACCAGTACATGTACATTGGCAATCCTGGACTTTGTGGGCCTCCACTTCTCAACAATTGCTCAATGATGAATGGAACAAATCCAAGTGTCAATCAAGAGCCTGAAGGTGGCCGATCATCTTTGTACCTTAGCATGATCATGGGATTCGTGATGGGTCTCTGGACTGTATTTTGTGCTATGCTGTTCATGAAAACATGGAGGATTGCTTACTTTCAGCTTTTGGACCAACTATATGATAAGGTATATGTGCAAGTGGCTATCAGCAAGGCTGCCTGCCTTTCTAAGTAAATGTGGAGACGAAGGGAGATGAAAGTTTTCTTCAATTGCACAATAATGTTTGAACCCTTTTATATTGTTTTTGTTTCCATTTCGGTTTAAACATGGTGTGTGGTGCTACAATAAACTCAATTTGAAAGCCTTGTAATTAGCAACCATGCAGCGGCTTTATTAAAATGTTAGTTGTGTACTTGTGTGTGCGCGACCGTGCGCACAAATAATCTACAATCACGTAGTTGATCACAATGGTAGCATCATGTGCCATTATCTCTGTACACTATTTGTTTTGTATTAAAGTTGTTGTGTCATCAGATATGCATAGTGATGAAGTGATGAACCGGTTCTAAAGGCGGGCCTCACAGTAAAACTGCGTCTGTTACTTAGAGCTGGATGAAAAACTCGAAGCTTATTAGCTCGCTTGGCTCGACTCGACTCGACTTCAGTATAATGAGCCATTCAGTTTGCCCAGCAAGGTTAGCATATCTTTAAGGCCGACTAAATCACTGTCTAGATGAAAACATTGAACTCGGGTGTTGACACTCAAAATTGGCAAATTCCATATCGGGCGATGCGAGCCGGTCAAACCGGGTCTTAGGGGGTGGTCCGACCGGGGTGTGCCGTGGCCGGTCCCGCACGAAGCCGCCGGCGGTCTAACCGCCCCCCGTGGGTGGTAATACCGGGTCACCCGAGTCCGAATAGAATTAGGAGTTTGGCTTGATTCCTAGTTGTAAAGCGTTGCTTGCGGGGCAAGACCTCCCACCCTATAAATATAAAGGGTCGTGGCCGATTGAGACCTATCATCTAATCAAATCGAACATATCAATTTTACTATTTTTTCCTCCAAACCCTAACTTTTCCAACCCCTATTTCTCTCCTCCGTCTCCACAAGGTTGAGGGAGTTTTGAGTTGCTCGCCGATCTCGGGACAACCCTAGGCACACCGTTCCCGATGGGGGTCCCTCCCGGAGCAAGAAATTTAGGGTTTTCGGCGTCTCTCCTATCCAAGGCGGTTAGACCGGCCCCGTGGCGGTTAGGACCGGCCCGTGCCGGGAGTTTCGACGAGGTGATTTTTGATGATCGCACGATCTAGCGCACTCGTGTGTTTCGACCGGAAAAGCGTCAACACACTTTTGGCAACTCCGTTGGGGACGGATCCGGTTTTTACAACCTATCTTTTGATCCTTGCATGGGAGCATGTTGCGATCTTGACAAGAATAACATGATCATGGTGAACATTGAATAACTCAGCGAGGAAGATTAGAGAAAGTACAGCAAGCTTCAAGATTACATCAAGCAACAATTTCTCTATAGAGCCAAAAAGGATCGCTAAGGCAAGGTGACAATTACTCAAGAATTCGAGTTGCCGCCGATCAAGATGAACAAAGACAAGGTTGAGGTAATACCCATTGTAAGACAAACACCTCCCTCTGATTTAATTACACAATTATCTACTATTTCTGATAAGTTTGAATGTGCGTTTAATGATAAGAATAGTTTGGTTGCTAGTGTTATTATTCGCCTTGAAAAAATAGAGGGTAAGCGTGTAGTTAATAATATACCTAATGATCTCCCTCATGTAGATTCGCAGGGGGTTTTGCATTCAACCACATTGGCAATATGGTACGCCGACGGGATTTTATCCGGGACAATCACCATTGCCCAAACCGACCCCCCGTAAAATTGCCCCGGGACGGTTTAACCACCCGTCCGGTTAGATGGTGATGGTTCCGACCAGCCGTTGTCTTTGTCGGTTGTGCCTAGTATATTGGTTCGCAGTCAAAATAATGTTTATGGTACAGTTCCACCAAGTGTATAGCACAATAGCTCACACATCGCCACCTATCCCTAATGTTGCCTTCATCCTATGGTGTGCCTAATGATGTGTTCGCCGACTTGCATCGTATTCAAAATCCTAATCAACCCCCCGTGAATAGAGTTGATTTATCGGTTTCAATGCAATCTCGCTTAGTCGCTAGGAATGAATTTTCTCAATTTAAGGAAGAAGTAGCTAATATGATGAGAAATAAGCACAACGTTGATATGGGTATCACAAGATTGTATCAAAAACCTACGTGGCTTTCCCCCCCCCGGTTGGCGTATGTCCGATTTTGTTAAACATAGTGGTCATGGCAACCACACAACCTCGGGAACATATTAGCCAATACACTCGCTCAACTAGGTGAAGCTGGTACCTTTAATTATTTAAAAAAATTGCTTATTTTCATTGTCTTTGGCCGGTACCGCTTTTGTTTGGTTCTCCTCATTAGCTCCCAACTCTATTGATTCTTGGGATCAATTAGAGCAAAAGTTTCATAACCACTTCTTTAGTGGGAGCTATCAATTAAAATTGACAAATTTAACATCGGTTAGGCAAGGTAAAGAGGAGTCGGTTTCCGATTACCTTAAGCGCTTTAAAGAAGTTAAAACCATTATTTTAATTTGTCTCTTACCGATTGTGACCTTGTCGTTCTAGCTCCTAAAGGATTAAGATATGTTATTAGAGATAGATTAGAATGTATAGAATTTCATACTCTTGGTAATATGCTTGTTAGAGGTATGGCACAAGAATTAAAATTGAATAAGGAAAAATAACGAGTTTAAGCCTCATCGGTCTAATGCTCATATGATTGAGTATGGTTCCGATAGTTCGGACGACAAGAATGAGGTTTATGTTGCTCGAGTTTGTGTGGTCTTCAAAGGCTAATGTTAGTCCTTGTGCATCACTTAAGCCGGGTACTAAGGGTCGGCAAGAAGAACTAAAATTTACTTTTGATGTTTCTATGTGTGACCGTATGTTTGATGAATTACTTAAGCTTGGAAATATTAAATTTCTCATACTATGCCTCCACTTGATGAAATTAAACGACGTGCATATTGTAAGTTTCATACATATTATTCTCATGCCACTAACGATTGCAATGTGTTTCGTCGTCAAATTCAATCGGCCTTTAATGAAGGTCGTTTGATACTTCATGAGATGCAAGTGGACAAGCAACCTTTTCATGTCAATGCCATGGAGTTGCAACAGCCCAAGGTTCTGGTTTGGCCTCGTCAAGCCGAACCAAAGGCAAGAATGTGGTGGTCGGGGAAGCTAAGCCCGATTTGAAGGAAAAAGTTGACAAGAGAAGTAGCATATGAGAAGACCCCCGATGGCAGAGAAACATTCAAAATCACTATCAAAGCTTCCGGACATGGGGGGGCAAGGATCGTCCACGCGTCCGGTCGGCAAACAACCGAGCCCGTCCTAGATAGGGCGGTTAGACCGGGGGCACGGGGCGGTCTCCGCATCCGACATCTACCAACGGCGACGACGGACGGTGACCGGACCAATGGTGGTGAAGACGAACATCGGCCGTGAGGACGAGTACCGTTGCCGTCCGTGCCACGAAAAGAAGGACAACACTCCACCGGCAACTCCACCCCCGCCACCATTTGATCCAACTCCACCCACAACGGGGTATTACATGCCCTCCCGGCGGTCCGGCGGGTCTATGATGTTCGAGTTCTCCGGGTATTATTCGTACAATTAGACTACAATTATTGTAATCGTTTATCTAAATTCCCTAAGGCACGTTAGGACTAGCGGGAGCGGCACAAAGTTAGGGTAATTGTGTCGCACGTGCCATTGCAAATGTATGATAAATTCGTCGTTAAGTATTAATGGTTGGTCGTTTTATCAATCCTTCAACAATTCAAATTTAAAAAAAAATAAAAAAATCCTACCACCGCAGCCCACGGCGGCAAGGAATATATATCGCCGCGGGCCACGGCGTCGGGGACTTAACGTCGTGGCCCTTGGCGTTAGGGATAAGGGCCCACTCCCGGCGGCACCTAGCGCCGCGGCCCACGACGTTATGTCCTTGACGCCGTGGGCCACGACGCCGGATGTATGTTTTTGCAAAAGTTGTGTCGACCACATATTTTTACAAAATCATGATAAATTAAATATAAAAAATCCCTCTCATCCGATCCATCCATCATAGACTACTAGAGATGAAAATAGTTACGAAATTCCCGATCAACCGGTCTTCGTTTCCGAAAAATATGAGAAACAATAAAACCGAAATGCTAGGTCCTTGGAAATGGTACGGAATTAGGAAAATATTGGTGGAAACGAAAATGGAAATGATGGTGGCTTTGTTCCGCCGAAGACATATATCAACAATTTTTTCTCGTAAAATTATGTCGGAATTCCCAAATTGTCAACGGATGGCCCATAAGCCTAAGGAACACCGAGGCCCAACGTGACCCAATAATACAACCCAACGTATATAACTTTGGTCTCCACTCGCAGTCCCCGCTCACGGACACAACCGTCGCCGTAGGCTAGCCTACAGGTTGGTTGCTTCGACATAAACTTGTTGGTCAAGAATTTAGTAGTTGTGAGTCACGTGTGGTTATAGTATAGGCATACGGCATAATAATGTTCATGTTGGATTGTTGGTCACTCATGTTGGATATGGTGTTTTTGATTTGAGGTAATCGTTATCGATCGATATCGACACATTTTCGATCCGATGATTTCGTTTCCGATGTATCGAATTTTTTTTGATATCGGTATCGTTTTCGAGCGTATCATTTCCATATCGTTTTCGAGTAAAAAAATGATACGAAATGATAATGCATATTTTCGATCGTTTCCGACCAAATTTCATAAAAATATGATACAAAATAATAATGTATATTTTCGATCGTTTCTGACTGATTTTATCCCTAATGTAGACCATCTAAAAAAATAATTCATCGTCTAGACTCAAGAGCAGCCCATGCCGGCCGGAGCCTGGCTGGGTCGTGGTCGTCCTCCTCGCCCTCGACGGGCAGCCGGGACCGGGCGCTGCGGCGTACGCCGACGACGTCTCGTTCGCCGGCGGTCTGTCTCGTCTCGTCTCGGCGGCCCGGCTAGCTCACCCACCACCACGCGACGCATTCACCGCGATGGCAACGGACGGCGGCATTGTGGAGAAAACTGTGTGGCGCGGTGTGTAGTACCTCAAGGATGAGAAAACTGGTGGAAAAATTGTTGTACCTCAAGGATGAGAAAGTTGTTCCAATTATTTCTCTGCGCCTCACTTCCAAGTGTGGGGAAAGCAGCAGAATGGGGAAAAAATTTTGGGCAGACACCATTGAGAAGTGACAAAAAACCACCAGCACGGACACCTAAAAAAGAGCCAGGGGTGAACTAGCATAAATCAAAGCTGAGGGGTGAACTACTATATGGAATAAACTGATAGGTGTGATAGGTAGCTTATAACCTTGAGGGCTGCCAAATTGGAAACCGTTGGGGAAGAAGGGAGCTCCTCCACCGAAAAATGGTTGAACATAACCAGCAAACCGAAAGGGCGCTTGGTGGAAGACGGGTGGAGGTGCAATCGGTGCTCGAATAACAGGTTGGATGGTGGGATTAGCACTGCCGGGACCGAATCCTGCAACGCCGGGACTTCCAGGCCTGATGGCGCCATGTGCCACAGCGGCGCCACCATACATGGGGCCATGGGCACCACACCAGCGCGAATCATATGCGGGCGGAAGTCCTTGCGGCCCGTCGAGGGGAGAGACGACCACCGTCAAGGAGCCCAACGACGGGGCCGAGGCCACGACTCAACAGCGCGTCCGTGGCGGGGCCATCGGCCACAACAGCGCGAGGGGCGCGGAACTCCAGTGCGTCGGCGCCGGCAGCCGCGGGGTCACCGCGGAATGGAGGGTCAATGGAACCACTCATGGCGAGAGGGGGGAGCTGCTCTGGTCTGTTTTTTTTTTTTTTTGAAGCAAGCTGCTCTGGTCTGTGAGGTTGGGGAAAGGAAGGCCGTGTTTGGCAGGGCTCCGGCTCCGGCCACCAGGTGGCCACCCGGAGCCCCGCCAAACGAGTATTTTTGCACCGGCTCCGGTGCGAAGCAGGCAAAGGAGCTGGGCCGCGGCTCTCAAAGGATAGGAGGAGCCGGAAAAGGAGGCTCCCCAGCGGCTCCACGGTTCAACGTCCGCGACCGCCCCCCGAAGTTCACCGAAATTACCATGATTTTGCCACCCTAAACCCACCACCCGTGACCACTCACCCCGGCCCAAAAAAAAAAAAAACCAGATCGCCCCCCCCTTCCCCCACGAAACGCAGCTCGCTCTCCCGCACGCAACAGGCGACGCGCCGCCATGAATCCCCCTCCGGCGCCGGCCGCGCGCGCGCGGGAGGGCACCCCCGACACCGAATCGACGGATCCACTCCTTCCAATGTCGATCCGAGCTTCGGCGGGGGGTGGAGAGTCCCCCGTACGGGGCGGACGGAGGAGCCGCGGCGGCCGGCCATGGTGGACGAGCCGTGGCGACCGGCCATGGTGGAGAAGCCGCGGCGGGCCGGCCAACCCGCCGGCCGCACCCACCGGCAGCCCTTCGGGGAGGGGCGCGAGCGCCGCGTGGCCCGGCTCCCCGGCGGCCGCCGCAAGTGCCTCCCCAAGTGCGGGGGCGGCCCGGTTGGTGGAGGGGCGGCCATGGCGGGTGGCTTGCGGGAGTGGTGGAACGACCCAAGGGGCCACTACACTCGGGCCGCAGTGGCTTGCTAGCGTACTTACCGCCGTGACGGCGCGCCGGCATCGCATCCGTTGGGAACCATGCAACCCGCCGAAGATGCAAGGGTGGAAGAACCGGGCCTTGCTCGCCGACGAGGGGGATACGGTGGCCGCGCACCTAGGCCGCGGGCGCCGGTTCGTGCTGCCAGTGCAAGCGTCCATGTCGACCTGACCGAACCGTTGTAAGAATAATTCCCTTCCTACCAATTTTTTAGATAATATTGCAATTATGTGTGATGCATTAGAATCGAATGTGGAATCCACAAGATACTTTAAGTTCAAAATCAAATGGGAACAATGTTAGATAATGTAGAATATTGCGTGTATACTTAAGTTCACATCCGGTACCACCGTTGTAATGACAAGAGGTTGATTTCATGACAAGAGTGCAAAATATGTGAGATGTTTGAATTGTGTAGCTTGTCATACATGTTTCGCATCAGTATATAGTTTGTGTACTCGCACAATCCTTCATGCGATCCGGATACATGTTCCCTCGCTTTAAATATGAATGAGTGATGTTTTGAACTTATGGGATTGATGTTGCTGGTAACAGAGAAGCTGATTGGTGTGATGAGAACACTAGAATAGTGTGTGAGCTTTTTGCAGACGAAGTGCAAAAAGGAAATCGTGACTCCACTCATTTGAATAAGACCGGGTACTCAAATATAATAACAAGGTTCAGGGACAGGACTGGGCTTCTGTATACTAGAAAACAGTTCAAGAATAAATGGGATAAGATGAAACATGATTATGGTATTTGGAAGCATCTCACTAAGGAGACAAAGTTTAGGATGGAGTGAATCGGGAAAGATATTGTCATGACGGATGCTTGGTGGAAGGAAACAACTAAGGTATGTGACTGAAAATTAGTTGTTTTTCAATTTTCTTGCATTGTTATGGGACCGAAAAATTATTTGTTGCATTGTAGAAAATAAAGGGTTGTACCGCATTCAAGAACAGAGGCATCCAAAATGAGGAACAATTGGAAATTATGTTTGAAGACATTCGTAACACTGGTGATGACCATTGGCGTGCCTCTAGTGGTTTACCACCTTCCCAAGCAAGCCCGCCACAATCTCCCATTCTTGTTCGTGATGAAGATGAAGCCTTGCATGAAGATAGTGAGGCGGAGGAGGTGACACCTACAAGTGGGAGGGGGAAGAGAGGCAAAGGGGCTGATAGCAACAAAGGAAAGAAACCGAAGACAAATGCAGGTCATTGGTTTCATGAACAGATGGGCAAGATTGTGGAGATGAACGAGAGAACAACTGCTTCTTGTGAGTCAATTGCAATGAGGGAGGACAAATCTGGTTGCTCCATAAAGGATGTAATGGCTTTGGTGAAGGAATGTGGTGCTGTTCCATCGACAAATGAGCATTTCATAGCATCAATTGTTTTTACCAAAAGATCCGAAAGAGAGATGTTTATGACTATGGAAACTCCCGAGGAGATATTTGATTGGTTGACAAAGAAACATGAGTGGATGACAAGAAATGATGTGCCTAAGTAGACAATCATGTATCCTTCCAATTAGTACTTTTTTCCTAAGTAGACTATTTTCATGGCTTGTAATAATTTCACTCGTGTGGTTTCATAAACGAGATATCGTAGGGTTGTTGTAATGGTACCCTTTTATTTAATGAGTGTTGTTTATCTCTTGTACGGATCCGACTCTTCTTCTCAAAACACTGATAGTGGTTCTGATGATGATTGGGCTATGAAAAGTGTGGCATTGATGAGGGCTGCTCAGACTAATTTATTTGCTACTGCTCTTGTTGCTTCTAAATATTTCATGACATATCATGATAAAAAGGATGCCCGAACTCCACAACAGAGTGGTTTTAGTTGGACTTTGGAAAGACTTGATGATGGGCGAAGCTATAAAATGTTCAGGATGGAAGCACAACTATTTTATCAGCTGCATGATTTGCTTGTGAGTAAATATGGTTTGCGGTCATCTTTGCATATCAATTCCATTGAATCACTTGCTATGTTTCTTGCTTCATGTGGGCATGGTATGTCCTTTGGTGCACTACATGGTGTTTTTAGCCATTCTGGGGAAACCATTAGTAGAAAATTTGAGGAGGTTTTGTTTTGTGTGGTGGCTATGTGTGAGGACTATATAAGGCCAATTGATCCTAATTTCCGTAATACACATCGAAGGATTACTAATGATCGTAGGATGATGCCTCATTTTAAAGATTGCATTGGAGCACTTGATGGTAGTCACATTTTGGCAACACCACCTTCACAAGACCTTGTTAGATACATTGGCCGAAGTGGGAAAGCAACACAAAATGTTCTTGCTATTGTTGATTTTGACTTGCGGTTCACATATGCATCAATTGGACAACCCGGATCTATGCATGACACTAATGTGTTGTTTCATGCACTAAGGCATGATCATGATACGTTCCCGCACCCCCCCGCAGTACCTTTCTACATTCTTGGTTTGGCTCGCAAGTATTTACATGAAAATATTGTGCATATACCTCATATAGTTTTGCATGTGATTTTAGGAAAATATTATACCGTTGATGCCGGATATCCAAATAGGTCGGGATACTTGGCACCATTCAAGGGTACAAGGTATCATATTCCGTATTGGAGGAGGGGTTCCGCTCCAAGTGGTGAGCTTGAGCACTTTAACTATTTGCATTCAAGTATACGCAATGCCGTAGAGCGTGCTTTTGATGTGTGGAAAATGAAGTGGAGAATACTTCTCAAAATGCCGAGTTTCCCATTGGATAAGCAAAAGATGATTGTTGCCGCAACTATGTGCCTTCATAACTTCATTCGTGAGAACACCACACAAGATATAGATTTTGCTAAATGTGACCGGGATCCTGATTATGTGCCCACTATACCAGCAAGATATAGAAGATATATTCATGCAGGAGATACATCAACTCCAGAATCAGATGATCGGAGCATGGATATATTTCGTGAGAACCTAGCACGGGCAATCTTTCTTTCTAGATCATCTTAGCATGTATCCATGATTGTATGGTTTATGTGAGGATTGGACTCCTTTAAAATTACTCTATTTAGTAATATAAGAAGACTCTTTCTTTCTAGATCATCTTAGCATGTATCCATGATTGTATGGTTTATGTGAGGATTGGACTCCTTTAAAATTACTCTATTTAGTAATATAAGAAGACAATTATTATTACCTAACATATATTTCTATTTATTTATTTATTTATCTATTTATTTATTTTCACGTATTGCCGCACATCTCATCGCTTAAGTAGCTAAAGGCATATTGGTCATTGACAATTCCAATCCATTCATTGAAATCGGGGGTGGAGCCGTTTTGCCAAACGTTTTCCAAAACGGCTCCGGCCTCCATCGGAGAAGCCGCTTCATCGGAGGAGCGGAGCCGGAGCCGTTTTTGGAGGAGCCGGAGCCCCGCCAAACAGGCGCGAAACATGGAGAGGAGGGAACCGGTGGGGATTGGGGTGGAAGCCGGGAGGCAATGAAGGCGGCCAAAAAATTTCGATCCCGTGCGGGAACTTTTCGGCCGCCGACCGTAGTCCGGGCGGGCGAGGCAAAAATTTGCTTCCCGAGGCACCGTGGTGGGCGGGCGAGGCAAAGTTCCGTTGACCGAGCCGGCCCCACGTGAATAGAAAAGGGGAAAAGTTCCAGCGTGGCTGCATGCTTGCGGGGCCGGACACGAGACTCGGAAAAATGCAGTCCAATAGCAAGGCCCCGTTAAGCACGCCGGTCGCTTATGCAAGTGGGCGTGCATTTCGAGAAAACCGTGGAGATACATGCATCGTCCTCGATGCAACTAACGTGGGTTGCACGGGAATGACGATGATGCAGCTCGCCGTGGGTCCACTACGCCGATTGACCTCTCGTTCGTTCAAAGGTGAACGATGGTACTCCCTCTATCTTTTAATATATATATGGTGTTGGTTAGCTCAAAAATGAACTAACCAACGTCGTCATATAAAAAAAATGGAGGTAGTATTACGCTTGTCACACGGGGAATTGTTGTAACTTTCGGTGTCATATGAGGAATTCTCTCATGCAACTACCGTGGGTTGTACGGGAATGACGATGATGCGGCTGCCGTGGGTCCACTAGGCCGATCAACCTCTCGTTCGCCGGCCCTACGTCCGCCTGCCTCAACCTTACCAACTCGCCCGCATCGAGGTCCAAATGTGAAGGATGGAACTCCCTCTATCTTTTAATATCCGGTGTTGGTTAGCTCAAAAATGAACTAAGAAACGTCATATAAAAAAATGGAGGTAGTATTACGCTTGTCGTCGCCACCGGAACATGCTGATCGTCGATGAAGGAAAAGAACATAAGCTAATCTTTCTAATTTGTTTCCCCAGCACAAGCAAAGCCAACAAGGAAAAGACACTGTCATTTTGTATTTATGTAGGGCGCATTTCGAGCTTGTTGTGGCGCCCGTTTCGAATCAGCAGGAGTTGGGTCCGGCCGATCACACTATTCCCACTGTTCTAACTCGACCTTGCTAGCTAAGGTGCCTTCCCCGTGCTGGCAACGTTCAACTGCCAACCCTCATCAGCCGCGCCCCCCACCTTTTACCACGTCTGATGGTCTAGTTTAAACCCTTCGTTTAAGTTGAGCAACAAATCTATCACCAGATATTATTTTATTACTCGTTGATTTCATCAAGAGCTTCATGATTACTAAATAACATACCACATTATGAGCGAGAAGAGAGGACAGGGAGTTTAATCATACGTAAAGGGGAGTTTCATGGTAGCTCTAGAATGGAATTGTACCTTGAGACCAGGGTTAACCGAACCGGCCGGAACCGGTCCGGATACTATGGGAACCGGTGGAACCGGACCGGCCCGGTACCGGTTCCGGTCGGTTTGATACCGCTAGGGTTTAAAATTTTGAATTTGAATTAAAAAAATGAAAAAAATCTCAAAAATTACTCAAAAATACTTTCAAGTTGTGTGGAATCTAATGGTGTCAAAAATTTTCAAATATTCGTTCATTTAGTATACTTTGCGGACATTATAAGAGCAAAAATTGGCCGATTGAACTTCTAATGCCCGCAAAAAAAATACTAATGCACTAATATTTGAATTTTTTGAACACCCTTAGATTCTATGCACCTTGCAAAATTTTTAGAAAATTTTCTTATACTTTTTCAAAATTTTAATTAAATTTGAAAACACGTCAAATTATCCACTAATTCGATTTTTTTTCAATGACCGGTTCCCGGTCGAACCGGACTGGTATCCCGGTCGTACCGGTCGTTATACCGGTCTAAGCCGATTGAACTAGGATTTTGAATTGAAATTTGAATTACTCCGGTTCCCGGTCGAACGGGACCGGTATACCAGTACCGGAGCTCACCGGTTCGGTTCAAGGTATCGGTATAAAAAACCCTACTTGAGACTGACATAATCACATAACAAGCACTGGATTTTTAAGCTCGAGGATTTTATTATTTTTAACCAACAGGAATGGATCATACAACAAGTGGACAGTGCACAGCGGCACAGCCATAAAGGCGCAACGATATCGTGATTTTATTATTTTTAACCAACAGTAATGGATCATATAACAAGTGGACAGTGCACAGCCTGACAGCCATAGTACGTGATGTTGCATGGATCTCTCGTGCATGTAGACTATTATATTCCACGTAAATCTCCATGCATGCTGCCATGCTCCATACGGCGCAACGATCGTCTAAATTAAACTAGCAACAGAAACGCTTGGACCTATGCTCGTCGACGAAGAGCTTCATGTCCTCGACGAACTTGCGAGAATCGGCGAGCTCCGGGAACGCGTAGAAGCCGTGGAAGGCGTCCGGGTACTCGACCACGCTCACCACCTTCCCCTTCCGGCGCAGCGTCTCCACGTACCTCGCGTGCCAGTCCTTGAGCAGGTCGAACCCGCCGACCACCACCATCGCCGGCGGGAACGCCTCGGCGAGCTCCACGCCGTCGCCGCACACGCGCGCCGCCGGGTGGTCCCGCGTCGCGCCCTCCGGCAGGAACTCCTTCCAGTAGTGGTCCGCCCGCGCGATCGTCAGTATGCGGCAGGCCTTGTCGAACGCCACCTCCGCCGGCGTCCGCTCCTCCCCGCCGAAGAATGGCTGGATCATGATGGCGCCCGCCAGGCGGAGGCGGCGGGGCGGCGACGCCGCCGACATGGCCGCCCAACGCTGGGCCACGTGGTGAACCATGTTGCCGCCCGAGCTGTCGCCGGCGAGGAAGCAGCTGGAGAGGTCGACGGGGACCGGTGCCAGCAGGTCGCCCGGAGAGGCAATGCCGTCGAGGTACTGGAGCGCGAAGACGCCGTCTTCGTACGCCGCCGGGAAACGGTGCTGGGGGACGAGGCGGTAGTTGACGGACACGACGACGGCGCCGACCCCGCGGCAGAGGCGGCGGCAGAGCGTGTCGTAGGGGCGGGACGCCGAGGAGAAGAGCGCGAACCCACCGCCGTGGAAGAAGACGACGACGGGGAGAGGGGTTTTGCTGTCAGCAGCCGCCGAGGGGGAGAACACACGTGCCGAGATGCCGCGGGAGGCGTCGATGGTGATGTCGGCGGATCGGACCTCGGAGGCGTTGGGGCGTGGAGCCTTCTTGAGGTCGCCGATGGAGAAGAGGGAGCGCCGGATGCTGCCGTCCAGGCGGTGCGCGATCGCGTAAGCCGCCGTCTGGATGCTCACCGTCCACGGCAGGGATGGCATCCGGCGGACGCTGTCGGAGCTGGCCATTTCTTGCTATCCTCTGCTTAATGCTTTGCTTTGCTTGGGAGTGTGCACTGATGCTCTGTGTCTCTACTCCTTGGACCTTGGGTGCGTTTATATGTGATGCACATGCTCCATTAACGATCGAGGAGGCGATGTGTTGTTGTACTCACGTGCCTTGTTATTGCACTGTTGTGATATCATTTTCTAATGAGGATATGCCTAAGACAACTCATTAAACGAATTACTCCCTCCATACCCATATATCAAGTCCTTTTAACAAGATTTCAGTCAAATATTGAGAATATAAATCATGAATAACTTTTAAGTTGTTGAGTTTGAAAATGTGAAAACTACATCAATATATTTGTCTTGCATAAAAAGTAAACATACGTTAGTTTTTAATAATTATTTTTATAAAAATAAGAAGTTAAAGTTGTACTTTGAAGACCGTGTCGTTGTCCTAAACGACTTGTTTTATGGGTGTGAAGGGAGTATATTATCTCAAAATAAATTGTGTGTCAATACAAGAAACCATATCAATATACTCTAATCTTAATATTGCTTCCTACTCTAGCTAACATGGTTGTTGTTGGTGGCTAGTGTTGATCTGTTGTGAGAGAGAAATGTTGTTAGTGTTGATTTGTTGAGGGAGAAAAGTATTCTTGACTCCTGGCTGAAAATGCAAGCAAAACAAGTATGTGTAGATAATTACGATGAATTACTTAGCCCACTCAAATTTCACACTCTTCGACCCAAGACATGCGGCCATGTACGATGTACTCCATCCGTCCCAAATTATTTGTCATTTTAACTTTTCTAGTTATACTTGATCTAAAAAAAATTTCTAGTTATAACTATTTTGTTATGCGTCTAAACATAAATATATATCTAGATGCATATAAAAAAGATTGTATTGAGAAAAGTCAAAATGACAAGTGACGAAGGGGATAAATTATTACTTTTCTAACGAGAAGATGCTCAACATTAATATTGCTTGCTATTATAGGCGACATTTTTGTCGTTCCATCTTCAAAAATTCCATGCCCGTCTCTTAAAGATGACCTTTTGAGCATCCGATTAAGCACATATGAAAAATCCGCTAATATGCAAAGAAATGGTGTAAACTGTATAGGTCCGGTTTGGAACAGCTTAAATCCAGCTTAAGTTCAAAATAAGTTGAAATTAGAAGCCAAATAACCTATTTTTCGCAGCTCTTTTTTTGAGTGCGCTTCTCCTCATCAGTCATCACCTCCATTTGTACTAAAACGCCGAAGCTGGTTTGGATCCGCTTCTCAAATAATAAACGTTGTTTTATAAAGTTTATCAGAGAAGCATTTTTTTTTCTGACTGCAGTTCCAAACAGAGCCTAGTATCTAGGAGTGCAGATGCACTCACACCAAAATACAAAACCAATAATTCACAATCTAGACGGCTCAAATCCATACACTCCTAAGATATTGGTGTGCCATCTCCAATTTTTTCCTAACTTACCCAATGACGATGAGCCAGCTGAAGTGCATCATACAGCGCTCCCTTAACTTCACCTATGTGATTTTCCTTTTTTGCTGTTCGGCGGATCTTGTCTTGATTTGCACTGTAGATTTGTTCAAAAAGAAAAATGTTGTGTGATGATTTGATCTGAGAGAGAACAATATCGCGCGAGAAGCATAAGAACAGAACCAATCACCAAGTTAGTTAACTGTGTCGTAAAAATGTGCGTTGAGACAGACTCTGTTCCTAAATACTACTACTGCTAAACGCTGTAAAATTGTGTCGAGTACTCGTCTTCCTCTTCCAGCGTTGAGTATATATATACTCCTACTATACTATATAAGGCCTTCCGGCGTTTACATTTTGTCGCAAAATACAAGGACTTCTAGGTGCCAAATTACAGCTGGCCGATCAAGAGTCGTTGGATCTCACATTGATTGCTATAATCAAATCAAGACTAGAGTTGGCCAATCAGGAGCGGGCGCCCCAAACATTAGTTGCGCCAATAAAGAGAGGATGTAAGATACTACTCCGTATGTTTTCCTACTCCTTGCTTGCTCCGGCAAAGGCGGCCCCGACAGTATTTAGTTTCTCCTAAAGTTCTCCATTTAGTAACAACCGATGGAGTAGTACGCGTCTTCGAAATATTGTCATTTCAAGATGTGTGTAGTCAACATATTTCAACTCCCGACCCCGGCAATGAAGAGATCAGTCTCTTTTTTTGGATGAAAAAGATCTTAGTAGGAGCCTGATCTCTACCTACTATATATAGCATACCGATCTCTACCTATATATATAATACTAGGATCATGCCCGTGCGTTGCTACGGGTAGCAAACATTTTTAGTGGCATCTATGTATAACATTTAACATGAAAACAAATAAGAGCTTAAAGATAAACCATTGAAACACACTCTTAAGATTCAAAGCAAAAATACTTGTATATTTGTAGAGCAAAGTTGTTGGCAACAAGCACATCCATTTGACTTGGCTCACTTAATGTACAATTAAAGTACAATGAAAAAATTTAGCAAGTTAGAATATATATCAACAGTTCAGCACAAAACAGCCAGCTATATGCAAGTTTGTCATGAGTTCAAAGACGACAAAACACCAAGAGCAAAGCTTTCCTTTTGATTTTAATGGAATTCCATCAGGTTGACGGAAAGGTAGCTTGTCCTTGGTCAACACTCGAAAACTGAATATATATTATCAGCAGTTAGAATTGCGGTTCTTGTTTTGAAGAGAGGTGGTGATGCCAGCTTTGGCAATGCTAACTGGCTGATGCTCCATCACCTCGTGCATCACTATCCTATCTAACTCCATCTTGTCGAACTCATCTATCGTGCAAATACCCATATCCGCCAAAGACTCGAAACCGAGAGAGTTTGCATAGTGAGATTAATCATTAGTAGTATTGCATGCTTGACCAAATTCCTCCAAGCATCAACATGAGAACATGCAACAACCGTCAATGCAGCGTAAGGATCCCCTCGGTCAAAGTTTGTAATGTCAATATAGGCACAATAATTCCATTATACATCAAATTTAAATATATCCAATTTACTTTTCACACCGAAGCAACTACTACTAAAGAATCGGTGTGTGCTTTCTAATGTGTTATCGGCGGTATCGAGAGAGTTGTCAAAGGACTAATACACCACCGGCCAAAATATGTTATTATGTAGCATCTTCACGATGTCAAGACAGATTCATTAACCTTTATATATACACCCGCACATTAATTGAGAGTTCTATTGGAAGTACCCAAACTTGATCTAGTTTAGTACCTAAAATGTTGGTTATTATCAAAACATTCTTTATGATTTGGTTGTTGCTTTTTTATAAGACAAGAACCACATGGTAGCTATACTTGATCGAAGCACTTCAAAACATGAGCTAGATGACATCTACAAGCATAATGACAACACGTCACCTCATAGTGAGTAAGTGTTAGTTAACTACATTGTCACTTTAAGTTGATCGGCGAAACTAATCTAAGTGCGGCTACACTCCTCCGGAGCACAACACACCTCAACACCTAATATCATGTAGTAGCAACCCGAGAATAGTTCTTTGCTTGAATGTTGAAAACCACCCTTAAGCACCGGTGTGGTTACTCCGGAGATTTAAACATGTGTTGTATAGGATGTATCTAAATCTCGGAGAAAATATTCGATCGTGCCACCAAGCATATGTATAGCATGCATACAATTAATGAAAGAAATGCATATATTTACCCGCCAAAAGCGGTGGAGGATGCGAGTGACGAGTGTGGTGGAGTAAGTGAGACTTGAGAGGCGAAGATGATGACTATGCTTGCTCCCGCCGGCTCCGCGAATCTACTTCGTGGGTAAAGATTTGCCACCATTGGTGAGTAGGTGACGGAATTGTCGGGAGCCGCCACTCGACGCTCAAAGAAATTAGCGAGAACACTTTTTGAACACAAGCCATCCATCAATCACAAAATACAGGATATTGACTACCGAATAAATGGAAACAAATACGAAACAACATCCGACAAAGTGAGTGAGTAAAAGACAACATACAGACACGGGACAAGTGATCTTGAGATAATATGTCCAACTCGTTACATTCGGCTCGTTGACGAGTTTGAGATGGTCGATCATCGTCCGAAACAAAGAAAAGTCCAAGCACGGGTGGGGAAAGGGATGTATAGCATGAAGTCCTAGTGAACCAAGGTTATGAAGTAAGCTACTATATGCACATTTTACCCGTCTTCCATATTAAATTTTTATCAAAAGACAATCAAGGTACATCCACTATATCATGTAGCAGATTAGGAATATAATTTTTTTATAATCATAGATATGATTGCTGAATTTTACATATAAACTTAAGTAATATTATGATTACCTCTTTTTCTTTGAGCTTTCTCGTCTAATTCAAAGACACCCTATCCTCCGAGTTGTACTCCCCGATTGGTAAAAGCACCTATGCTTGATATGGTTCCATCCTATTGTCACAATCACAAAATATAGGATATTGGCTACCGAATAAATGGAAACAAATATGAAACAACATCCGACAAAGTGAGTGAGTAAAAGACAACATACGGACTACCGGGACAAGTGATCTTGAGATAATATGTCCAACTATTACATTTGGCTCTGTTGACAGTTAGATGGTCGATCGTCGTCCGAAACAAACAAAAGTCCAAGCACGGGTGGGGAAAGAGATGTATAGCATGAAGTCCTAGTGAACCAAGGTTCCGAAGTAAGCTACTATATGCACATTTTGCCCGTCTTCCATATTAAATTTTTTATCAAAAGACGATCAAGGTACATGCACTATATCATGTAGCAGATTAGGAATATAATTTTTTTATAATTATAGACATGATTGCTGAATTTTACATATAAACTTGAGTAATGTTATGATTACCTCTTTTTCTTTGAGTTTTCTGTCTAATTCAGCACACCTATCCTTTGAGTTGTACTCCCCTGATTGGTAGAAGCACCTATGCTGATATGGTTCCCTCCTATTGTACAATCACCCCCCCTAATGTTTGCACAATAGAAACTCCATTGCATGCAGAAATCAGCTTTAGCGACTGATCAGAATATCCCCAAAATGTACGAACTGACAAGTTTAAACACTGAATTTCTGAACTTCATACATCTTTCTTATGACAAAGCTCCTGAATTCCATTAAAAAAGAAACCTCTTTCAGGATGTTGAAATGGGTGAGAACTTGCGAACTATTGTTTTTTCCTTTTCCAAGGTAAGCCATAAGCACCTGGGTAGCCATCTAGCAATCTTATAATACAAAATCGAAGTCGCTTACTAAATGTTTAGCATAAAGTAGATGAGCGAGAAGGAAAATAGCACCACCGTCAAACAATTTGCACCGAGATTTTACCGCACCTAGAAAGGTAGTTTACATTTGAAAACATTTCAAATTTCAAGAGGTAGGCGCATCGAAAGGTAGCAAATAATCTAACAAAATAAGGCTCGTGTGCATCTTGCGCGTCTCTAAATCTGCAAGGGAAAAAACTTAGCACATCACTTTTTGTAGCATATCTTTGGGTTCTCATTTAGCTAATACTTGATGCAAGACAAACATGCCGGAAAAAAATGAGGTGTTCGGGTTTAGGCATTCCGTTCGGGAAAATTATATTTCATAAAAATGAAAATCAGTAAATTAGAAACCAAATTAATGTTTCACCTTGTCACTATCACAAACACTTGTTGGAATTTACTCTTAAAAACATACTACAATCTCAACCAATTGAGCATAAAAAGGTCCCCGAATCGTCCGGCTTTGCACACCCCCCATGCTTGCCGACGAAGTGATGAGTTGCAATAACCCAATCCTTATTAACCTGCCAAGTCCTTCTCCTGACCATTTTAGGAGCTTTGTACAACCTGCTTTGCAATATGTAGCATCAACAGTGCATATTAGTAAATAGCAATTTGTGTCTGAAATAGGAGGAAACAGAGAAAATACATCTTGCAGTATCGCATATCGTAGCCGACCTAGAAATGCAAGCCCGGTTCGGAGAGTGGCCGCAAGTGGTCGGACTCGTTATGATAGTTGGGAACTCTCGGAATCTTCTTACCCGGTATAGTTTCAAATGTTATGCCTAGATCAATTTAATAGTTGGGAACCATTTTAATAGTTTCACATGTTATGCCCAGATCAATTTAATAGTTGGGAAACATTTTAATAGTTTCAAATGTTATGCCCGATCAATTTAATAGTTGGGAACCATTTTAATAGTTTCAAATGTTATGCCCGGATCAATTTATAATTAGGAATTCTTTGTGCCCGATCCGCAATATACTTATACACCAAAAAGGCCAGCAGGGATACCTTTCATTGGAGGGAAGCATCATGACAAGATCACCATCCTGGACCCCGACAGAGCTAAGCTTCTCCGAATTTTGCATCTCCTTCCCGTTAAACGCCCCGTTCGTTGGGCTTATCGGCCCACCGACCAATAGTACTTTTCTCTCGGAACAAACCAGCCACCAAAGCAATCGACGGCAAAGAAGACTTTTCTCTTAGAACAAATTAGCACCGACCATCGGCACCGGCCAAACGAACAGGTGAAAGTGAAGTTGCTGCTGCCTCAACGGCACACGAGTCTGGCCACACAGACACCCAAAACCAACAATGTGAGATCAAACAATTGACGGCAAAGCTTGTTCAAACAGGAAGCTCAAACAAGATCTCGGCCTGGCTCACCTCCACCTCGAGAAGCGCTTTCAGATTCTCCACCTGCAAGCACGTAGGCCGCACGATTTTATTAGTCAAAAGAAGCAAACAAAATCGCAGCTTTTGCATCAAAGCGCAAGACAGGTACACAACCGGGCCCGAATTGGGTTGTGGGTATGTCGACGGTGCGGCCGCTCGAACCGGATGGGCCGGTGCTTGGTGATCGCAACCCCCTGCCGGGGAGCTCAAGAAGAGGTGGGTGACGACGGAGCCAACGGGGTTGAGATAGAGGGCGGCGCCGGATTGAAGATCCCGGTGCCGAGTCGTAGGGTGGAGGAGGGGGCAAGCCGCCCGTGCACTCCCCGCGCGGAGGAGTCGTCGGCGGCGGCGGATGGCATCGAACCGGAGATGTAGTGGGCAGCCATGCAGGGACGACCAACTAAGGGGAGGAGAAGGGGTGGCGGATGGGGTGTGCATGGCGCGCCGCGTCTTCGGTCCGCGGCGCGACCGCCGCCGGCGTCGTCGAGGCGGCGCCGGACAACAAAGGATCCGGCGAGCGCGGACGGACTGTCGAGTCGACTCCGAGAGCTCCTCCCGGCCCTCGCGGGCCGTGACGCATGCCGACGTCGGTGCATCCTCGTCGGGCAATGGGCGTGTCGAGATGTGGCCGTGGGGAGGAGGCGAGGCGGCGTTGGCGTTCTTGGATGGCGGCGGCGAGATCGATCTTGAGGCGGCGACGGGGGATCGATTCGTGGGACGGACGGCGATCCCGAATGGCGGCGGCGGAGATCCCGGTCCCGGACGACGACATTCTCGGATGGCAAAGGTCGTGGCGGCAAGTTGGCGGCGTGATGCTGGAGCGCGGAGGCGAGGTAATGACCCGAGGAGGCAGACGTGAGGTCGTGGGCACGCAGATGAGTGGGCCCATGATCTGATGCACGAAATTGATAGGAGCAGGGCGGACGCGCGGGGATGCGGGGGCGGACGCATGGGGGAGCGGAAGAAAGTACTAACGGATTTTTTTCTCCACTTCGTACTTTTTAGGAGTAGAGAATATCAAACCAAATATTACTTGTGCCCATAATTTTCATCTGGTATCAAGAACCAGGAAAAACCACGTGAATCGGCGGACGGGGCACCAAACCAAGAAAAAATAGTGAACCAATGCCAAAGGGCACCGAACCAGAAACCACGCCGCACCTGAAAAAAAAACGCTGCAGAAACTGAGCCTCACCCCTACCGTACACACAAGCTGCAAAAATTCACAGATAAAAAAAGCATAAATGGGATTCAAATTCAAACCCAGGCCTTCAATCTCCTGGAGAGGGTGCCCTACCATCTAAGACAAGCTCATTTTATATTGTTGGATTGTATTTATTTTATATAGGGATCGGAACATCAGCCAGCCAACCACTATAATCTTTTGCACGTATTTCATTTTATTTGTAGATATATAGTAATAATAGGATCAAAACCGCCAACCAGCCAGTGCTATAATCTTTCTCACGTGTTTGGTTAAAAAAAACTTTCTCACGTGAGGTGTGACAATAAATATAATACACCTTTTGTCCCTTGGGTATAAAAAATTTCCCCACTCAACAAGGATGTAGATGCATCACACATGATGTTAAAGTTTACTATAAAAAGATTTAGCTAGATATTTAGTTTTCAAACTTTAAGTATGATTTATCGGTTTTAAAAATGAGCATAATGTGTAGAGAATCTAATATACTAAAGCACAAAGGTAAACTCCGTTTCCAATTATAGGTCATTTTAATTTTTCAAGATTTATAAATGTTTATATTGCATCTATAGCCATACTCTATTTAGGTGCATACAAACATGTATGCCTCTAAAAAACCAAAACGACCCATAGGGGATGGAATGAGTACAAGACAATGTCACACGCTAATTAAGTTGTATCGACCCGATGCTTCGAGTGCTCTCATGCACTGGAGCGCTTGCATCCGTTGGATGCCAATCCACGCTACACTTAGCTAGCAGCGGTGCTTCCTAAACTAGACCATATATGAAACATAATTCTCAATTACTCGGATAAGAGAGTACTATTCGAGATGATGTCGTATTGTATGGTGCGGTATGGTCGTACCTATTTTAAGTTTTTTATATCTAACAAATATATTTTATTAAATATAAATATAAATGATTGATTATTTGAGTATCCAAATATGTTAAGTGAAATTGTGTTAGTTTCCTAGAAAATGGGTAGAAATGGACTGAGTACAATAAAATTATAGCAATATAAATACAAAAAATTATGAGTTTCACAAATACAATTAGCATTACACCTTAGCAATGCACGGGCATCTTGCTAGTTAAGTTAAATATATAGTTCATAGAACCTTTATTTATATATGCCATCACAATTTGAATTCATCGAATATATATCTTCAACTGATTTGATTTTTAAGAGGCAAACTATGGTTTTTCATAACAAACGTCGAGGAATGAAAACCCTACGCGCGAGTGGGATACATCAGGCAGAAACATATTGCAAAACTTTAAAAGCAAAAACAAAATGATATTATGCACTGCTGTTCGAACTCGTGAGAATATAAGTGCTATCGGCTCTTGAAATTGTCGGTTTTATTCATGTAAATGAAAAGACTTTTCACTTGAATTAATCATTACTGAATTGATTAGAGAATGCTTAACAAAGCATCATTACATTTTACATGGAGATGGCAAAGAGAAATATCGTAAGAGAATTGAAGAGCAAAAACACCAATGGATACTGATGACCTTTTTTCTGCGGTAGGTAAATGTGATTTTTATTGGGAGCAACCATATAAATTACAATAAATCAAGTCGGTACTATACATCCATCGTAACTAAATGCGCAAACTTTTTACGCGCTGTTCACTTGGCTTATCAGCTACCCGCCAGCTACCACGCCAAGCTGATTTTCTCTCGAACAAACCAGCCCACTAACAACCAGCCAGCAGATATTTTTCTCTCCGAACAAACCAAAGCACTAGCCATCAGCCACCAGCCAAACGAACAGTGTTAGTTGGCAGCTGGCAGCACCAGCAACCACTTCACATTCCGAGCTCATCAACCGCGGCCGCATGGAATAATGAATCTGACAGCCCGGCCGGTGCGCTTCAACGACGCTGAGCCAGAGCATGAGCTTCATTCCTCCGGTCTTGACCTCACGATCTTCTTCACTTCTTCAGCTCGCCTCTCTCGACGAACGCCGTCACCTCGCTTGCATAGACACCGTCTGCTTGATCTTCTCTTCTTCCTCTCGATCAAGCTACATGAACCCTGCGGCCCTGCCTCGTCAATAGCTAGGGATTTAACGTGTTGGTTGCATGCGGCGGGCGGCGGCTGCAGAAGCAACGGCCGAGTCAACCATGGCGCAGGGCCTTCGATCACACAGAACGTCCTTCTCGCGCTACACATCTTCTAGCAGCAACTACTGTACTATTTTCCAAGAGAAGCAGGAAGCACGTAGGGAAAAGGGCCTGCAATTGCGTCCGTCCCAGACCATCGCGAGCTACCGCGCCGGCGCCGACATCGTCGGCACTCGGCAGCGACGCGTCGGCGTGCCAGAAGGGTTTAGGGATATATTGAGAAGAAGGAATATATATATATATATATATATATATATATATATATATATATATATATATATATATATATATATATATATATATATATATATATATATATAATAGAGAGAGAGAGAGAGAGAGAGAGAGAGAGAGAGAGAGAGAGATATCGTGTTACTTTCATTAATACATGTAGATCCATTGCATATTTACTTTGAACACATGGATTGAACCACTTCACCCTATTTATCTTTTCACACTCCCGGGTTTAATTTATCCTCAGGTAGACCCACCTTTTTCTTAATAGTCCTTTTTGCGGCTCCACTATATATATGCACGTGTCCATATTTGGCAAACTGAACTTGCTATTGGGTATAGACATAACTCAGATGGTGACCTACAGCATTGACCACTTAATTATTTTTTGAGTATCATTTACCTACACACATTTCCTTTCTCTGACATCTTTTTTTTTGTTTAACTCTTGAACCCCTTATCTGTAGCTTTTCATAGGTGTTGAGGGTTTATTTAGTTTCTAATTGGCAGTTTGTTTAGTTTCCAGCTGTTTGTCTGAAAAATAAGTTTCCAGCTGAAATGTGCACATATGGTGACCATTCCCTGTTTGCAATCTCTTAAGGATGTGGATGAACTGAAGGAGGAAGTTCAAGAAGCAAGAAGAGTGAAAATGCTGCATTGCCCAAGCAAGGTAGAATCTAAATGCTTACTACCACAGTACAATTGAATAAAAGCTGTATCTTTCCTCTGGCACATTTCCTTGATTACGTATGAATTTTATAGAGTACCAAATATATTTCAAGTTTCTGAATATGTGTCTAGGCAATGGACATCGAAAGCGAGATTCAAGTTCTACGTGATCAACTTGCAGAAAAATCATCAGATTCTGTTCACCTTTTGAAAGAGGTATACATTCTAAATCCATTAAATCAAACTGCTCATGTTATTCTGTGTGTTTGCCAAACTTTTGGAGTTTCACTGTCCTTTTCTTTTCATAATTTCTTGTAGTGCTGTTAACTGAATTCTAATTGTGCTTTTTTATATCAGTTGGAGCTGCACCAGCGATTTGAGGAAAAGAACATGCCTTTGTATGTGTTAGAGGGTCTTGAAACCTTAGGCTCAATGTTGCACATAGTCATCCGGGGCAATGCATCTGTAGATTTTTCAAATGCTTCAATCCAGTGGTTTCGCGTACAACCTGAAGGAAGCAAGAAAGAAATCATTTCAGGTTGAACTAGTTTTCATCCTACAAAATATTTTATTTTCTAGACATCATAATTTTTTTCACACTTGTTACTACTTAAACTTTTTAGGTGCCACAAAGCCAGTGTATGCTCCCGAACCACATGATGTTGGGCGGTACATCCAAGCTGAAATCACATTCGGTGGTCAAATATCAATCGCAAAGACTGCTGGTCCAGTAGACCCTGGTATGTTTTCCTGATGGGTTATGTAACATATTTAGCCGCTTTCATGAATGTGACTTTGCTAACATTTTAACTGTTAAGCAGCTGCAGGATTGGCTGATTACGTAGAGGTTCTTATAAGGAATCCTGAAACCGAGTATAATGTACGGTTGGTCATTCCTTCTTTGTCCTTTTTTAGTACCATGTTTTAATCTGATTAAAACATGTTTGAAAGAATGCAAAAAAATGCGATGACATCATGTATTTACTTACCATTTTGTTCCTCATGGTAGGTCGTTGTTCTTCAAGTGAATGGAGTTGCTCAGCCTGCAGATTCTCTTCACGTTCTTTGCATTGGGAGACTGCGGATGAGACTCGCTAGAGGAGCATCAGTCGCTGCAAAGGAATTCTATTCCTCATCGATGCAGGTACTCCATAGGAACCACTTGCATCACTTGAAGTGTGCAGAGGAGCTTGCTTCCAGATCACTCATCGTAGGTCGCTGGTATTCTGAAGCACAGAGGTCATTGTACTATCTAATTTATACCATCTGTTTTCAGCTGTGTGGTGTTAGAGGTGGTGGAGATGCCGCCCCACAAGCGATCTTTTGGCAGCCCAGAAAGGAGCTCAGCTTTGTGCTGGGTTTCGAAACAACCAGGGAACGCAACTCGGCGCTCATGCTGGCCCGGAGATTCGCCATGGATTGCAATGTGAGTGGCCGAGCTTAACGGTCTCTGCTGCACCTTGTCGTGTTATTGTGAACTGGAAATTGTCGGATCTCTGACTCTGACCAGTTTTGCCGGCTGTATATTTCGCAGATCATCCTTGCTGGGCCAGGGGACAAAACTCCGTGGTAACGAGCAGCCCGCGCTGACAGCTTCCAGGAATGTACATCTCTGCACATGCAGTAGTTAGATATCTGATCTGATCTGATCCTTGAGTAGTTGCATTCAGTTTAGCAGCTTAGTTAGTGCCTGGCACGGGCAGCAACCGATTGATTTCAGTTTAGCCACTAGCTGTATTGTACTTGCAGGCTCCAGCGTTGTGTATTTGTGCTCCCTGAACTCCTAGTACCCATAAATCTTGATGTGCCTGTGTTTCTTTGCCTGATCTCCCCACGGGGAAGCTTAAACTTTGCCAACATTTTCAGATAACTATACTCGAACATTGAAGTCTTCTCTTCACGAGATCAGGTCGTCTGGGAAAAACGGCACATTCTCCTTAGAAGAGAGCTTCCAAGAACACAAACTTATACTGTTTAGACATTACAATATACACTAATACATACCAACAGAAGACAATACTAGATGAGGTTTTTTACGGTACACAATACCACCCAACGGTGGTACGGTAGTATTATTAGTATTTTTTTCTAGTTTTTTGCTATATGTAAAATGGAAATTTGCTCGGTGTAAATTATTTGGAAAAAAATTCCCCACACTAAAAAACCGGTAGTACTGAATTAATCTCAACAGTCATATCCTTACTCCTTTTCAACCGGTGGTACGAGTGGTATTGTGTACCGTAAAAAACCTATTGATAAACTGATCGACTCGGGCCAAACAACAACATACTCCACGTACGTGTCTCTTCCAAGTTCCAATTGCCAAGCATTGCTTGCATCGCCAAGCTCAAACGCGATCGCATCCAAGGAATCGGACAGCCCGGTGCCGGTCTTGAAAGTGACCTTGACAGGAGCGGCCCCACGACGCTGAGCCAGAGAGCATGAGCTCGTTGGTCTTTCACCCCGGTGACCTTCCTCAGCTAGCTTGGCCTTTCTCCACGAACGCCGTCACCTCGCTGGCATACGACACCGTCTGCTTGAACGTTCAGATGGAACAGGCCCTTGGGGAGGCCGATGCCGCCGATCGAGCATCTCGCTCCACCGCGGCCTTCTGGCACGCCGCCGCGTCGCTGCCGAGTGCCGACGACGTCGGCGCCGGCGCGGTAGCTCGCGATGGTCTGGGACGGACGCAATTGCAGGCCCTTTTTCCTACGTGCTTCCTGCTTCTCTTGAAAAATAGTACAATAGTTGCTGCTAGAAGATGTGTAGCGCGAGAAGGACGTTCTGTGTGATGGAAGGCCCTGCGCCATGGTTGACTCGGCCGTTGCTCCTGCAGCCGCGATGGTCGCGATGGTCGTCGACCAAAGGAATGAAGCTCATGCTCTGGCTCAGCGTCGGGGCTGTCAGATTCATTATTCCACGCAGCCGCGGTTGATGAGCTCGGAATGTGAAGTGATTGCTGGTGCTGCTGCTGCCAGCTGCCAACTAAAAAGTTTGCGCATTTAGTTACGAGACGGATGTATAGTGCCGACTTGATTTATTGTAACTTATATGGTTGCTCCCACTAAAACTCACGTTTACCCTAGTGCAAAGAAAAAAAGTAATCATTACCCCCATTGGTACACGGTGTATTTGCTCTCCACTTCTCTTCTAATAGTTCTCTTGCCATCTCCATGTGTAGTACATTTTAATGGTGCTTTGTTAAGCATTCTCTAATCAGTTCAATAATAATTCGAGTGGGCCCTTTTTCTTTACATGATTACAACTGAAAATTTCATGAGCCAAACAGAGGCATAATACCAATTTGTTTTTGCTTCGTTTTCTGAAGTTTTGCAATATGTTTCTGCCTGATGTATCCCACTCCCATGCAGGGTTTTTCATTCCTCGACGGCTGTCGCCGATAAACCAGAGTTTAGCTGTCAAAAATCAAATCAGTTGAATATTTTCAATGAATTCAAATTGTGACGGCATAATTGCATAAATAAAGGTTCTGTGACCTATTTAGCTAAATTAGGCTCCTACTGAGATATTCTTCATCCAAAAGAAAAAAAAAGACTGAGCTCTTCTCTGCCATGCCTCTTGTTAGGAGTTGAAATATGTTGGACTACGGACTACACACATCTTGAAAAGATAAATGTATAATAACACCGGAGAACTTTACGACAAACTAAACAGGAAAACAAACACTGCCGATTGGCGCAACTAATGTCTGGACCCTCTCCTGATTGGCCAACTCTTGATTTGATTATAGCAATCAATGTGAGATCCAACTCTTGATCGGCCAGATGTAATTTGACACCAAGGAGTCCTTGTATTTTGCGACAAAATTTAAATGCTCGAAGCAAAGGAGTATTTAGGAACAAAGTCATTATTACTACTAGTATAGTCTATCTACAAGGTCCGTCTCAACGCATATGATACAATTACCAAGTTTGAGAACTTGGTAAGAGCAGCTCCAACGGTTTGTCAAATCAACTTGACATCCATCTAATTTTGGCAAAACGAGAAAAATTGACCTCCAACAGTTTGGCAAACCAATTTGACAAAAATAGGAACTTGGCAAAACTCACATCCCCACGCGCATATATGCGTGAGCGGATCGTGGTTGCCATCGGCTTTTCCCTCTAGGTGGGAGGGTGAAAAAAAGAAATAAAGAATAAAGAAGGATTCCTGATGTAAGTTTGCAAGAGGTGTAAGGATATGAACATAATTTAGTTTCTTTTAGGATTCTTGATGTAAGTTAGATATGGGTTTGACAAGTGAATTAT
Organism: Cenchrus americanus; assembly: GCA_947561735.1. Lineage (NCBI taxonomy): Eukaryota > Viridiplantae > Streptophyta > Magnoliopsida > Poales > Poaceae > Cenchrus > Cenchrus americanus. The sequence goes on along the minus strand of OX387245.1, from coordinate 4,038,774 downwards.
GCCAAACTGTTGAAGATAAACTCTTATTTTACTTGGCATACCTTTTTAGAAGTTGGCAAAATACAAGATTTGACAAGTAAAATTTGGCAAAGTCTTGGATATGCTCCAACTGTGTCTAGGAAGCTCTCCTTGTTGTGTCAACAGAATAGCTGATGTTGCATGTTATTTGATGGTCATATACAAAACTGGATTAATCTACTTAGACTGGCCTAACATATTTAAATATAACACTTAACACTATTATATATGCTGCACTATATTTGTTTTGTATAACATGACGCAGCTATATATAGACAATTAGAGAGTCACATACTGTGCTATCTATTGTTGACATGGACAAATCTTAAATGTATATTCCTTCACGACTACACGTATAGCATGAGAGAGAGAGAGAGAGGGAATGCATGTATGTGTGCTTTATGGCATCATACACATGGAGATCAAGAGGATCGGATCTAGGCCAAACATTATTGCAACAAGTATTATATGAGACGGAGTATTTAATTTGTTTGGTCGTGCATCAATTGCAAGCCCACGTCTCTACTGATCGATCTCGAGCCCATGCTTATCACTTATTCCATGGCGCCACCCCCAGCTACTACCTGCCATATCGATCTAGAGCAAGAATGCATGCGCCAGCCTACCTAGCAGGGCACCGATCGGCCTCCCCAAAGGGCAAAGAGGTGAGACATTGCTCGTCGGTCTTGGAGAGAAATGGTGGATGAGTGAAGATGGAGGTCGAGAAAATTTTGGGTGACGACCTAGATGAGATATTGCTTTCCCTAATATTAACGTTAATAATTACTGGTTTTGTATTTTACCTCTACTTGGAGAGAGAGAGAGAGGAGCGATGAGTGAAGATGGAGGGAGAAAATTTTGTGTGACCTAGGTAAATTATTTATTTCCCAGACTTAGGTAAATAACATGGCAAAATCATAAAGTAAAAAACAGAGGTAAAATCACACAATTAGACTTCGGTAAGAAACCAAAATCCTTAAGATTTTTTGTAGTGTGCTTAATCGGATGTACTTAAGGTCATCTTCATTATTGGTTTAGCACTTTAATGCTTCCTCCGTTCGTTTTACTTGACGTTTCTGACCGATTTGTTGAAACTAAGGATCGCCTGTGATTATCTCTGCCCTTATGAAACAACGACATTTGCGTCCGGCCGGCAGCAGATGTGAGAGCGACAGAGCTGCCCTGCTGTGCGATACTTCCACCGTTTTTAAATATATGACGTTGACTTTTTACACGACCACTAATATATATTGAACAAATTAGTTAACTAAAGTAAAGTGTATATCATTATATATGTACTCTCTGTCTCAAAAAAATGTCATTCTAGAAGTTTTAAGACAGATTATTAAGGAGGTGAAATGACCTCAATTGCCCTTATTTATTTGCCATATTAGGTGCTAATTGATTGTTGCATGCCTACATACACATGCACACATACCAAATTAAGTAAAACGTCATTCTTTTTGGGACAAATTTTGAATCCTAAAACGTCATTCTTTTTGGGACGGAAGGAGTACTTTAGATTTAACCTGTTGTTTTATCCATTTGTAAAAAAAATTGTAGAAAAGACGAATGGTCAAACGAGTGACAAAAGTCAATGGTGTCATATATTTAAGAACAGAGGTAGTAGGATGCTATGATGGCTCTGTTGCTGGAATTCCTGCAGAGTTTGGCGTCACTATGCAGCACATTTACGGATACATGTATAAGTATCAGAAGGATATAGATACACACATATGTCATTTTTCAAAAAAAACATCCGGTACATGAATATGTTTTAACTATTTTTAATAAATATATAATAATGCATATTAAGTTACAAAATCAATAGATAATAATGCCTTTTCCCAAAACTTCCTGCTATGCTCCTCTTGTACTCCCTCCATATTGCAATTAGAAGACATTTAGAACAGTGACACGGTCTCCAAAGCATAACTTTGACTTGTATTTTCTATAAAAATATTAATTGAAAAGTTGTGTATGTACATTTTTATGAAAATAATTCTCAAGACAAATCTATTGATATAATTTTCATATTTCCAAACTCAACAACTTAAAAGTTATTCAAGATTTATAATCTCAATGTTTGACTCAAACCTTGTCCAAAACATCTTCTAATTGCAATACAGAGGGAGTATGAGGGTGACAAATTTCCTTCGGCTACTAGCTAGTAAGCAGGCCATAGCAACACCTGCTCATGGCCACCCTGCTGCACTCCTCCCGCTCGGAGAAGGAACTTGTCGAGCACCCAGGTGTCGAGGCTAGAGATGCCTCCCATACAACATACATGGTCAGATTCTCCCACATATAGGGCCCTGCCAGTAGCACTAACACTACCAAAATCTCAAATTTGGGGTCCCCATGTAGTGAATCTAGGAATAAAGCAGGAAGGAGAAGTGAGGAACACTGCAAGTTTGAACAGAGCAAATTGATTCAACTTTGGAGAAGCACTGAAGATGCGGTTTAATTCGAAGAAGCTAACAGTTCTGGGAAGAAGCTCAGAATTCCCATTTATCTGTGATGACACTGGGCAAACGAGCTAGCTGAGTAAAGCCCACAAAATAAATGTTGTCCACATGTTTACGTCCGTGGGCAGCCACAAACCCGCGAAACATCGGCGTGTTCGCTTGGCTTATCAGCCACCGGCCAACGATCTTTCTCTCGGAACAAATCGATCACCGGAACCAACCAAAGGCGGATTTTCTCTCGGGGAATAAATCAGCACCACCATCGCCACCGATCAAACGAACAGGCCGCATGTTCGTGAGGGCTGACCCGCCCCGCCTGCAATCGTAATGCTAGGGGTAAAAACGGCACTCTACTTTTCTCTTCAAGACAAACCACCACCAAGAAACAAAAACTGAAATTAAGGGGGGTACGAAGGGAGTAATTAGAAGAGTAACTATCTACTGTACATGGTTACATGTCCTGTCGAAGACTGAAATTTGAGTGGGCACCTTTATGTCACCTCACAAGTCACAACCGTACGGACCGCCCTGTTCACTGCAAGCCGACAAGTCATTTAAGCTTGGAACGTGTAATGTTTCGACGATCTTCAACCAATCGTCCAGTTAAGAGAATTTTCAGTTTTTATAGAAGTGTCGCGAGCTCCCAACTACTAGTATTGTACCATGTAGCTAGAGAGCAAGGAAATTTTCTCGTGAGGACAGGAGATCCCAACCATATCAGAATAACAAGGCGTGAGAACCACACACACTTCACCTCAACTCAGCTGGTAAGGTTCCTTACGGTGTCGTGGTGAAACCTATCCAACAAAGGTCGAGTCCACCTCGGCACTAGTGCTCGTTTTTTTTCTTGGATTTATTCCATGATTTGTTTTTTTTCTTGGATTTATTCCATGATTTTACCGGCAATATTCTATCAATAGTAGACAACGTTTTCCTCCATAGCGAGCCAAACAGTGGTGACATCCTCAATCTCATAAAGATAGGGGCGAGTGTGCGTGTGTATGTAAACGTCTGCGTCTTCACCATGTGATTCGGAAAAAAAACTATATACATGTTTGGATTGAGGGCTAAACATGTATTTAATGGATATGTTTTATAAATAAGTCTCTTGAGAGGAAAGAAAAAGTGTTGATTTGTGTGGGAACCACGGAACTTTAGCCCATTCACCCCTCTTGTTGGGGCTAAACATTATGGTAGCCTCTTCAAGTTTACAGTAGCATCTACGGGTTAATTTGATGTTAAAAGAGATAGCTAATGTTTGACCTATATATACACCCAATAGTAGAGCCCTAGTGCAGCTAGTGCACACTCTCTAAGTCTCAAGGAAAGCAAAGCAAAGCATAACAAAAAATGGTCGGCTCCGACCGCGTCCGGCTCCTTTTCCCACAGTAGCCCCATCGGGAAGCCCCAAAATTGAATCCCCTCTCCCTTCTCTCTCTGACCATGCCCTCGAATTTGAAAACGGAGGACTATAGCTCGATCCCAATGAAGCTTCGGCGAGGTGCCACCGTGGGCGTCGGGCGGCGGTACTTTCAACGCCGGTGACCCTCTACCACAGTCCTACCTCTGTTGTGTTTAAAGAGGCTGTTTGCAGAAGCTGGTGGATTTCATTACTTTATTGATAGCCATCTTACTTTACATAATAACTAAACCATTATTTTAGCTATTCATTATTAGAGAGACTATTAGAGATGTTCTACTTCTCGTTAGAAAAAGTAATAATTTATTCCCTCCGTCACTTGTCATTTTGACTTTTCTCGATTCATTCTTTTTTTAGTATATAGATATATATTTATATTTATGTGCATAACAAAATAAATATATCTAGAAAAGTTAAAACGACAAATAATTTGGGACAGAGGGATTACATGGCTGCATGTCTTGGTCGAAGAGTGTGAAATTTGAGTGGGCAAATAATTTCACCATAATTATCTACACAGACTCGTTTTGCTTGCATTTTCAGCCACGAGTCAAGAATACTTTTTCTCTCTCAACAAATCAGCAACCGCCTGACATGTGTCAGGTCAGCAGTATTTTTTCTCTCACAACAAATCAACACTAACTACCAACAACAACCATGTTAGCTAGAGTAGCAAGCAATATTAAGATTATAGTATATTGACACGGTTTGTATTGACAAGCAATTTATTTTGAGATAATTCAGCAGATAATTCGTTTAATGAGTTGTCTTAGGCATATCCTCATTAGAAAATTATATCGCAACAGTGCAATAACAAGGCACGTGAGTACAACAACTTAACACATCGCCTCCTCGATCGCTAAAGGAGCATGTACATGTACATCACTATAGATACACACCCAAGGTCCAATGAGTAGAGACACAGAGCATCAGTGCGTACTCCGAAGCAAAGCAAAGCATTAAGCAGAGGATAGCAAGAAATGGCCGGCTCCGACAGCGTCCGCCGGATGCCATCCCTGCCGTGGACGGTGAGCATCCAGACGGCGGCTTACGCGATCGGGCACCGCCTGGACGGCAGCATCCGGCGCTCCCTCTTCTCCATCGGCGACCTCAAGAAGGCTCCACGCCCCAACGCCTCCGAGGTCCGATCCGCCGACATCACCATCGACGCCTCCCGCGGCATCTCGGCACGTGTCTTCTCCCCCTCGGCGGCTGCTGACAGCAAAACCCCTCTCCCCGTCGTCGTCTTCTTCCACGGCGGTGGGTTCGCGCTCTTCTCCTCGGCGTCCCGCCCCTACGACACGCTCTGCCGCCGCCTCTGCCGCGGGGTCGGCGCCGTCGTCGTGTCCGTCAACTACCGCCTCGTCCCCCAGCACCGTTTCCCGGCGGCGTACGAAGACGGCGTCTTCGCGCTCCAGTACCTCGACGGCATTGCCTCTCCGGGCGACCTGCTGGCACCGGTCCCCGTCGACCTCTCCAGCTGCTTCCTCGCCGGCGACAGCTCGGGCGGCAACATGGTTCACCACGTGGCCCAGCGTTGGGCGGCCATGTCGGCGGCGTCGCCGCCCCGCCGCCTCCGCCTGGCGGGCGCCATCATGATCCAGCCATTCTTCGGCGGGGAGGAGCGGACGCCGGCGGAGGTGGCGTTCGACAAGGCCTGCCGCATACTGACGATCGCGCGGGCGGACCACTACTGGAAGGAGTTCCTGCCGGAGGGCGCGACGCGGGACCACCCGGCGGCGCGCGTGTGCGGCGACGGCGTGGAGCTCGCCGAGGCGTTCCCGCCGGCGATGGTGGTGGTCGGCGGGTTCGACCTGCTCAAGGACTGGCACGCGAGGTACGTGGAGACGCTGCGCCGGAAGGGGAAGGTGGTGAGCGTGGTCGAGTACCCGGACGCCTTCCACGGCTTCTACGCGTTCCCGGAGCTCGCCGATTCTCGCAAGTTCGTCGAGGACATGAAGCTCTTCGTCGACGAGCATAGGTCCAAGCGTTTCTGTTGCTAGTTTAATTTAGACGATCGTTGCGCCGTATGGAGCATGGCAGCATGCATGGAGATTTACGTGGAATATAATAGTCTACATGCACGAGAGATCCATGCAACATCACGTACTATGGCTGTCAGGCTGTGCACTGTCCACTTGTTATATGATCCATTACTGTTGGTTAAAAATAATAAAATCACGATATTGTTGCGCCTTTATGGCTGTGCCGCTGTGCACTGTCCACTTGTTGTATGATCCATTCCTGTTGGTTAAAAATAATAAAATCCTCCAGCTTAAAAATCCAGTGCTTGTTATGTGATTATGTCAGTCTCAAGCAGGGTTTTTTATACCAATACCTTAAACCGAACCGGCGAGCTCCGGTACCGGTATACCGATCCGGTTCGATCGGGAACCGGAGGAAACTGCAGGAATTCAAATTTCAATTCAAAATCATAGTTCAACTGGTTTAGACCGGTATACTTGACCGGTATACCGGTCCGGTTCGACCGGGAACCGGTCATTGAAAAAAAAAATCGAATTAGTGAAGAATTTGACGTGTTTTCAAATTTAATTAACGATTTGAAAAAGTATAAAAAAATTTTCTGAAAATTTTGCAAGGTGCATAGAATCTAATGGTGTCTAAAAAATTCAAATATTAGTGCAATTAGTATTTTTTGCGGGCATTAGAAGTTCAATCGGCCAATTTTTTCTCTTATAATGCCCACAAAGTATACTAAATGAATGAATATTTGAAATTTTTTGACACCATTAGATTCTACACACCTTGAAGTATTTTGAGAATGTTTTGAGATTTTTTTCATTTTTTAATTCAAATTCAAAATTTTAACCCTAGCGGTATCAAAACCGACCGGAACCGGTACCGGGCCTGTCGGGTTCCACCGGTTCCCATGGTATCCAGACCGGTTCCGGCCGGTTCGGTTAACCCTGGTCTCAAGGCACAATTCCATTCTAGAGCTACCAGGAAACTCCCCTTTACGTATGATTAAACTCCCTGTCCTCTCTTCTCGCTCATAATGTGGTATGTTATTTAGTAATCACGAAGCTCTTGATGAAATCAACCAGTAACTCATAAAATAATATCTGGTGATAGATTTGTTGCTCAACTTAAACGAAGGGTTTAAACTAGACCAGCAGCCGTGGTAAAAAGGTGGGGCGGCTGATGAGGGTTGGCAGTTGAACGTTGCCACAGCACGGGGAAGGCACCTTAGCTAATAGCAAGGTCGAGTTAGAACAGTGGGAATGGTGTGATCAGCCGGACCCAACTCCTGCTGATTCGAAACGGGACGGCACAACAAGCTCGAAATACGCCCTACATAAATACAAAATGACACTGTCTTTTCCTTGTTGTGGACCATATATAAAGGCTTTTCTTGTGCTGGGAAAAAATAGAAAGATTAGCTTATGTTCTTTTCCTTCATCGACGTTCAGCATGTTGTGGTGGCGACGACAAGCGTAATACTACCTCCGTCCCGAAATATAAGACATTGGAGAGTTCAAACTCGAGGAATAACGGTGAGAGGAAATGACTTCTATACCCCCGATTTTACACTACCAACCAACTCTCCACCTACTCACCAACCTCCTTCAATTTTGTCTTATCCTTCCGGGACCTTATATTTTGGCACAAAATTTGAACCCTCCATAACACTATATTTTGGGACGGAGGGAGTACGCCTCCATTTTTTTATATGACGACGTTGGTTAGTTCACTACGGAAACCGAGCCTTCGCCGAGAGCAATAGTCTTCGGTGAGAGCTTAATCTCAAGCTCTCGGCGAAGACCTCATTGGCGAGAGTAAAAAAAAATATTCTCGGCGAAGAAAAAAACTCTCGGCGAAGAATTTCTTCGCCGAGAGCAAAAAAATACTCTCGGCGAAGAATTCTTCACCGAGAGCAAGACGTCTGGCTCTCGGCGAAGAAATTCTTCGCCGAGAGTTTTTTTATTGCTCTCGGCGAAGAAATTTTAAAAAATCACTTTTTCACCTTCAATTTTTTTCTATCATCAACATGCACTTATACAAAGGATATTTTTAAATTTGACGCAAATTTATGTTTGTTTGCTATATTTAAAAAGTTTACTTCATTCTAGGCAATTTTATCGAAGACGTATGATATGAACTGCAAGTGCATGGAATCATAGAGTAAAGTTGTTGGGAAAATGAGATTCATGCTCATGGGACATCTCTAAGACAATGTACACGAAATAAAACTAAATTTCAAACATTTTGTCTTCTGATCATGATGAAGATCGTGTCGCAGAAAGGTTTTAAAATTATATAAAATTCAAATGAAGTTTGAAAATCACAAATTTTGTCGAGCCCTCGTTATATCATATGTCGAGGTTGTGGTAAAAAGTTGAGAACATTTTGAGCACTTTGACACGCATGTTGTTTACAAACCGGAACATCTCACGAGAAGTTTCAGAGAATTTGAACTAATGTCACTAGGTTTGATACATTAGAGAAATTTAAATTTGAGTTTGACCACAACAAGTTTTTTAGAAGAAATACACAACATATCTAGTGTCGTGTTTAGTTTTTGAGATTTTTTGAATTTATTTGCTATTTTTTGAGTAATTAAATGCATTTGAAAAAAAATCTTCGCCGAGAGCCATTTATTGGGCTCTCGGCGAAGCCACTCCCGCCCGGCCCATCTAACCGACGGCCCACTAAACCAACCGGCGGCCCATTAACCGGCGCCTCCTATATAAACACCCCCAACCCTAACCCTACCCCCTCCCCCTCCCTCTCCCACCGCCGCCTCTATCTCTCCCCGCCTCCTCCTCCGCCATCCCCGCCGTCCACGCGGCGGGGCCCAACGCCGCCTCCTCCTCGGCCATCCCCGCCGTCCATCCCCGCCGTCCGCGCCGCCCCCCACCTCCCCCCTCCGCTCGCCCCTCACCTCGTGGCGAGGAGCGCGGCGGCGGGCGAGGTGAGGTGGTGGCGGATTCGGCGCCGCCTCCCTCGCCTCTTGTCTCGGCCGGCGCCGCCTCCTCGTCTCCTCGTCTCGACCGGCGTGCGGCGGTGGAGCAAGTGGCGGATCCGTCGCCGAGGGGAGGAGCTCGTCGCCGGGGGAGCAGCTCGTGGCCGGCCCGACCTCTCGGCTTGTCTTTTTTCTCCGGGTGGCGGGGGCGAGCCGGTGTGATGGCGGGGCGCGGCCGGCGTAGGTGGCGGGGCACGGGCGGTGCGGGTGGCGGGGTGCACCGTGCGGGTGGTGGGGTGCGCCGGCGCGGGTGGCGCGGTGGCGGCCGGTGGGCGGGTGGTGGTGGTGAGGTTGAAGGTGGCCGCGGCGGGCGGTGGTGGTGGGGGTCGGGGCGGCCGGCCGGTGGAGGAGGCGGCGGCGGTGGTGGGGGCCGGGCGGCCGGCCGGTGGGCCGGTACGTTGGGGATTTTTTTTGTTTCATAAAATTGTCTTCGCCGAGAGCTAGGTGGGCCTCTCGGCGCATGTCCGCCGAGAGGGGTCCCACATGCTCTCGGCGAAGACGCCTTCACCGGTACGGTGTCCGCCGAGAGGCCTTCACCGAGAGCAAACTCTCGGTGAAGGCTTCGGTGAGAGGAAAGAGTCCTTCGCCGAGAGGAATCCCACTCTCGGCGAAGACCTCGAATCCGGTAGTGGTTCATTTGTATTAAAAGATGGAGGGAGTACCATCGTTCACATTTGGACCTCTGATGCAGGCGAGTTGGTAAGGTTGAGGCAGGCAGACGTAGGGGCCGGCGAACGAGAGGTCGATCGGCGTAGTGGACCCACGGCAGCTGCACCATCGTCATTCCCGTACAACCCACAGTAGCTGGCTAGCTGCATCGAGGACGATGCATGTATCTCCACAGTTTTCTCCTCTGCTGAATCAAGGTGAATGCATCGGCGGAACAGTAGGATGAACAGAGATTGTTTAGTTGGACAAATTCATTCACTCACCGATTTTCCTATTCAACGTGAACTAAACGACCCGCAACTACACCGCGCGCGCCACATAGTTTTCTCCGCAATGTATGCTGCCGTCCGTCGTCATCGCGGTGAATGCGTCGCGCGGTTTGTGGGTGAGCTAGCCGGGCCGCCGACTCGCCGAGGCATGTTTCTCCACAGTTTTCGCGGCTGCAGGCTCGGCCAGCCAAAGATTGGCTGGCCGAATAATGTAGCTAGTACCGCATGCCATGTCCTGTCCCGTCACCATGCTCCGGTGGCGCGGCGGCAACCGCGCAGAGGTGCAGTGGTGAGCAATCAGGTTGACCCGATGCAGGCGAGGTCGATCGCCATGGAAAATGCATGATGCACGCAAATCATGCCGGCCCTCCTGGTCTTCCATAGATCTCAGACCTCAGGAACACCGACAAGTTAAAGGCAGACACGGGACGAGAGAGACGGCCGAAGAACGAGACGTCGGCGTACGGCGCAGCACCGGTCCCGGCCGGCTGCCCACCGAGGACGGGGAGGAGGAGGACGACGACCCAGCCAGGCTCCGGCGGCCGCATGGGCTGCTCTAGATGATGGATGCATGGATCGGACGAGAGAAGAGGATCGATCGGGCCACGTGCTTTTTTTAGAACGATCGGCCGGCCGGCCGCGTGTGCTGGCTGGCTGGCTTCCTCGGGAATTTTTATATATGTTTTCTTGATTTTCAAAAAATAAATAATCGAGTCACAAATTTTCAAAAGTATACACTAGATGCAATGGTGTATGACGTTTAGTTCCAAACACGGCACACGACTGGCCCGCTGTGGGCTCGTTGTGGTGCCACGCACCGACTAGTAAGTGCTTCTTACCTTTTCTTCGCCAATTTTCATTTAATTCACACATCTAACTCTTGGTATGTTATGCTACTTTCTTTCACACAGCAGACCAGGCGGTCCTACGCCGACTTCGTCGGGCAGATCGACGGTAATGACGCCGATGGTGTCTGACATCCACGTTGAGGAGTACCACGTGCTCCACGTCAACCTGTACCAGGATTCACCCCTGCCAGTCGTTCACACGATGGACGCTTCAGTGCACAGGTAAGTTATCGCTAACTCTTCAGGTTTTTTTTATCATGTAAAGTAACTTTATTTGCTGAGAGATCTCCTGGATTTGTAACATGTGGTCCAGGAAGGGTGTCAAGACTGGGTCGGTTCAGTGGCCACCTCACGTACTGGCTTAGCTTGGGATCACATGTATGAGGAGAACAACATCGTCGGCGAGCAGCGATCCCACGGCGATGCATCCTAGCTAGCATGCCTGCAGTGGTACGTGCTGAGGACTCGGATGTGCGTGACGTACGTGCCACCTGAGCTACCGCAGGAGCCAGCCGAACCCATAGCGGTGTACCGCATCCGACGGGACCAGAACTATGACACCGCGGTGAGTTTGTGACTAAAAATTAATCCTTTTTTTGATTACATTCTTTTATAATAACTAGGATCATGCCCGTGCGTTGCTACGGGCAAATTTAATATATGCATTGGAATACAACTATGAACTCGACTTAGTTAACTATTAGCATTTGCAAAATACACTCAAGATATTTCAGATCACATGTCCAAGGAGCATAAGCAGTCAAGGTATCTTATCTATTAATTAAAAAGCGATATCTTGTAATTAACATATGTGTTCATAAAAGGACCATCAACAATGTTTTCCATGAGTACGAGACCATGTCACAGTGGACTTTACACATGAAATGGCTTATACCCCTTTTTACAAATGAAACAACATTTCTGGATTTAGAAATGTAGTGGTTCGAATGATCTACCTAATAACAACTCTGACTGAATCTGTAGAAGAATTGGTTCACCTGAACAAGGAGAACAAGACATTAGACATGTATGCATCATCCTTAGCCTGCAATAGTGCAAGCAAGTCATAGTGATGGTGAAATACTATTGATAAATAATCAATATCCTCAAAGTAAAATATGTTAAAGAAAGGAATAGCACAAATCATGAATCCCAAATAGTTGTTCCCCACATGTTAGTAGTTGCATTGCTGCAAGAATTTTGAAGGCTACAAAGTGCTAGAATTACATCTCAGTTATAACATTACACTGCAGTGCATAAAAGGAAATATAGAAAAAGCACATTGAAAAGCACTGACCCCTAGTTATGTTTCATATTTCAAGCAATTCGCGTTTGTGTGCCATGTCATCTCTATTCAGACTCATATAGAAGATGCACTCTGCTTACCTGATATGCTTCTGAACATGTGAGTACATAGTAGGCATGTTACATTTTCTAACATTGCCAACTGTACAATAGACTGATGCCATGTAGACAACAGTGCTGCCTTTGAATCCTAAAAACGTAAGCATCAGTTGCAGATTGACATAACAATGGTTCTGTTCTTAGGCCAAAGATTCAGATGATAGGAAAAAGAAATACTCACTCCTTTTTTCCCTGCAAGATTGATATGTTCAAAAAAACCAAACACCCAAAGTGGAGGTGTAGAGGTAAAGAAAGGCAGAGAGGCCGGCAGAGGGCCAGTCTTGGCGCCGGGGATTTCTTGGCCCTCCAAAAAAAAGAAACCAATTTTTTTCACATTCACAACCTTTCTACCTGTTAAAAATTATACATAAGCTTTGTGTCCTCAAATCATTCAGTACTGCTTGCTCCATCAAATAACTCGATGCAGGTATCTGTAACTTGGATAAACAGGGGTAAAAAAAAGAAGTGAGAAACAAACAGAGGAAATCATAGCACCAACATCCTCTCACAAGCAATGTTTTCATATATCAATGGCCATTTTCTCAGCACGAAATTGGGAACAGGAAAAGCCTACAAAATCTTCAAGAACCAGGCATGTACCACACCAGTACCATGAAGCTTTAAAGAAAAGAGCCATGTTTCACCATATGAAGAACTTGCGAACAAGGTTGTAACTAACCAAGCAGTGCGGTCTCATTTAGGATATGGCTAGGCAAGTAGGTGCTACCTCTGAGAAGCTGAAAGAACTTCTAATAATGCCGCCTAAAATGTAAAACTAAGAGGACCTCAACAAATTTAAAACGAAGGGGCCTATTTGGATGAGTAAAAATCACATGAGTAGCATCTTCAGGGGCACATAGAAAAGATGAAGCTACCTCCACAGAGGATCATCCATCAGCCCATAATTTCTTCATAATCTTGGAAAGAACAACGAATGTGAAAGCTTGGAGAAATACTTCCACATCACCAGAGCTCACAAAAGGAAAGGAAGCAAGAGGGCAAGCTGGAAGTTCAAGCTGTACACTGGCGAGGGCGCGAGGCCTTGTATTAGCATCACCTTCCAAGAGAGTTTTGACCTTAGCTCTTTCATACCACTTAATCTCTTCTTCCCTCAAAAGTGAAACGAGCCTCTCTTTAAGATAGTGCTTTAAATCGATCTCATGATCAGATAGCCTATCAATTTCAACTATTTTATCAAGATCCTGCAGTAGGGCCAAAAGAGTATTTTTCTCCTTTTTATAGGAGCCCACCAAATTAGAAGCCCAGCCTCTAAGATGTTGCCTAAGTCTGCGGATCTTGGACTGCCTCTGTAGGGGAGAAGATCCAGAGTTTCCTGATCGCCAAATATTTGCAACCATGTCGCCAAGTATGTCCTTATTTTCAAGATTTTAGCACAAGTTCTAGTAGGTTTAATCTTTACTACATTAGCCAACTAGTACAAGCAAGGTTGTACAATACAATTAATCAAGCATAATATTCATCAACTTCCATCATTAGGGATCTCATGACTAGTGGAGTAAGTAGTCTCGGATAACGGTGAGAGGTCAACAATAGATTGATTTAAACCTTGCAAGGTAGACCCAAACACACGGTAGGCTGCCCACCAAGGGACAACTTTCCCAGGCCGTTTCCAGAAATCCTCGGGTCGAGATCGAATCTTACAGTCTTTGGTGCAGGCTATCCGGCATACCCCGCGAGATACCCGGAGTCACCATACACCACCGGTGGTGAGCCGTGAGAGCGAATCCCAAGAGTAGTAATGGTAGGATCCCTCGCCGCCTCATTAAGGTACTAGGCTTACCGGTCCCATACCCGACATGTGCTTAGTATGTTCAAAAACTTAACCCACATAACCACTGGACCGGAGCCCATATCCCATGCTCTTACCACGTGAGCAATCCATTTAGGATATATTGTGATTCCTATCTAGGAACCTATCCTCGCGAGTGAGGTCATTACTCGACTTGTAACGACCCTATAGCTTAGCAGCTATCGACCTATCATACTAGTAAGGACAAAGGTACCTAGGGATCATGCGTCTAGGGTTTCATTCAACTCCTGAACGTTAATGCACAATCATTCATAGGTAATTGAATAAAGAATTTGAAAACTGGGTTAGATGCACCGGAGCTTGCCTTCGTCAGCTAGGTTAGCTTGGGCACCCTCGGTGTCGAGCACTTCCACATACTGCAGTGAAGCTTCCGCTCCTCCTTCCTCGGTTTCCGGGACAAGGGAGTAATTTCCGTCCGGAAGATCTACACGGAATGCAATGCAAGATTTAGGTGATGTGATAGTTTGTTGTCTTATCCAACTCTTGGTTGGTCATATTCACCTTAACAAGCATCTAGATAGTGTTTCTCTTTTAGGAAGGTTATTGGGTGTACATGGGTTATTCTTTTATTGTACATTTGAATAAAGGTTTTTATTATACTTGTTATTTCATGTGAAGGCTTTAATTCCTTTTCTTTTCATAAGCAAAGGTATAATAATATTTTTATCCATGAATTAATTTCTTATCAGCAATGATAATTAATTATCTTTTAATTAGATTAGATAATACTTTCAAAAAGGAAAAAGAATTAAATATGGGCTTTTCTTTATTTAATCTCCCTTTAATATTAAAAGGGCTTTTAAGCTTTTTATTAAGCAATTAATTTACCAAAAATTAAGGAAGTGTTTCTTAACCATATTAGCACCTATCCTGGTCCATTGGACCCACATGTAAGTGTTGGATGCTAGGAAATTAAATATTGGAGAAAATAACAAGGGCTAGCTAGTGATTCAATTTAAATGCATACAAAAAAAAATAAGCACCAAAATGACCCAAACTTTCTCATGCATGCTCTCTGGTACTAAACAAGTCTAAAGAACCAGCATATCCACCTAGGAACTTGACTGATCTTGGTTTATTAATTTACAAAGGAAAACATGCATAATTAGAGGATAAATATTTCTAGTAATCCAAAAATCATGATTAATTCACAAGATGTGTATTTGGACATTACAAGACAGTGTGCACAAGTTGAGATCAAAAACATAAATATATTTAGCAAGAAAAATCATTTAGGCAGTTTCTGCAAGAATGGAAAACAATTTATCCAACAAGATCTTCTACTTAACTTTGTGCAATTTTTGGCACAGCATCTAGTCATGACCTAACACACAACATATCCAAAATTGGGATACAGAGGAGTTATGGATTTCAAGTTATGCCAGATCTAGGTTTTTCACATTTGTATTTTTTATGATAAAACTATTTAGAATCCAGCCATGTGCAAATAACAAAAGTGGTGGGATTTATCTTTCTGAACCCAACAAAATTGGTTTGGTATTTTTCTGATGTTTCTACGAATTTCTAGAATTTTTCTAAGGCTCTGGACTGAACTGTAAGAAAACTTAGATAGGGTTCTTAACAACTATGCCCTGGACTTTTACGCAAAACATCCTAGGAAGATTCAAATCAACACAATTGGGTCCCTAACTGGGGGGGGGGCGCGGGCGCGGCCAGCTCCTGCGAGCCGATGGCGGCGCCGGCCGGCAAGCGGCCGTGCACGACCAGGAGCTCACCTACAGGCTGTAGGGTACCGGAGTTGGGGCGGAGAGGTGGCCGGCGGCGGTCGGCGGTGGCACCCACGGCGGGTGGCGGTTCCGGCGGTGTGAGGGCAATGCTGTGCAAAGGGTAGAGGCGCAAGCTTCTGTGGCTACTAGGGAGCAAGCCAGGGGGTTGGTCGCACTGGAGGAAGGGCGGGGAGGTGAGTTCGCCAATCGGCCGGCAATGGCGGATGGGAGGAGGGCAGCGACGCGTGGGGGAAGGGAAATGGACGGGGTTTAAATATGCGTCGTCCCTCTGGTGACATTGCGGTGACGCGCGAGATGCTCGCCGTAGTACGGCGCCCTCGGCCGGCGCGCGTACGGCGGGGTGCCGCCGGCGGACCGCCGGTCCGCGGCGCGCCCCGGCCGGTCGGCGCGGCGCGGCGCGCGAGGCACCGGGATAACTCCGAGGGTCTCGGGGTGTGGCGCATGGGGAGGCGTGTGCCTCGGGCGGCGGTAGCCTTGGGCGGAGCGGCGCGGACGCCGAGGCCGCCGGCGCACGGTCGTGGCGCGAGGTCGCGCGCGACGTCGCGCATGGCGGCGCTCCGGTTTAAAACGTTTTGTTGGTGCCCTGTTTGAACAAACTGTTCTCCAAAAATTTGAATAAAAGTTGACCAAGTGATTAATACCAAAGTTGTAGATCTAGCTACCAACAAAATTTTCTACAAAGTCTATATAGGGTTTTTCTGCACATATTTGAAGTTATTTGAATGCCAACTTTGAATGCCAGCAAGGTTTTGCAAACAGTGAACTTTGCCTTGCAGTTAATTTTTCGAGCTTTTCCTCTCAAAACTGGAAATGCCAATCTACATGAAAGTTGTGTCTCTTATCAAGATGGACAACTTTCATAAAGGTAGAATTTTAAGTGTTTAGGTGAATTTTGGAGAACGCGGCAAAAGTTCCGGCAGACACTGGTGGACACTAGAGTGGCAAGGGAGCTTGACCATCCTTGGACCATGGGTGGGTCCCACAAGTGTGTTTATTAGTCAATTAGGGTCACTAGGATGGGTTAGTGAGTTTTTCGAGGTGAGGACCCAGGTTGACCGTGGTTTGACCACTATTGACCATTTGACCGGCTATTACGGCTAATTAAAAACCTGGGGCGTCACAGCCTACCCCCCTTAAACAGAATCTCGTCCGAGATTCGATTTGATAACGAAGAGATGGGGAGAAGAACTCACGATTTCGAGATTGTAGGAAGCCTGGATACTTAGTATTGAGATAGTCCTCCGTCTCCCACGTTGCTTCTTCCTCCGAGTGATGACTCCATTGGATCTTGTACATTCGCACGGTCTGCCTTCGGGTCTTTCGCTCTTTTTGGTCTAGTACTTTCAATGGGTGCTCGATGAGCGAGAAATCCGGCTCAATCCAAGCATTAGCTTCCATGATGATTTCATTCTCCGGCACATGCATTCCCTTCTTCAATTGAGTTACATGGAACACATTGTGAACTGCGGAGAACCGTTCTGGCAATTGGATACGGTAAGCCATGGGTCCACATACTTCTATAACCTCATATGGTCCAATGTAGCGCGGGGCTAACTTTCCCTTGACTCTGAACCTTTGCACACCTTTGGTGGGGGATACTTTCAAATATACATAATCTGCCACTTCAAAGTGTCGAGGTGCGGTTCCCTTGTCATGGTAACTCTTTTGCCTGATCTGTGCCATCTTCAAATTCTCTCTTATCACTTGCACCCTTTCTTCAGCCTCTTTAACTAATTCCGGTCCAAAGAGTGTTCTCTCTCCGGCCTCTGACCAATTCAGCAGAGTGCGGCCTCTACGTCAGTATAGGGCATCGAACGGTGCCATTTTCAAACTGGCTTGATAGCTGTTATTGTAAGAGAACTCTGCCAAGGACAAACATTTGTCCCAACTCTGGTCAAAGTGCAAGATGCTTGCTCTCAACATGTCTTCCAAAATCTGATTTATCCTCTCCGTCTGACCATCGGTCTGCGGATGATAACTGGAACTGTGGATCAGCTGGGTTCCCAAACACTCATGCAATTGTTCCCAAAAACGAGCTACAAACTGAGTCCCTCTATCAGAGATTATAGTCTTTGGGATTCCATGTAGACGAACTATGTGGTCCACGTACAACTCTGCATATTGTTGTACGGAGTAAGTGGTGTGCACGACAATGAAGTGAGCGGTCTTGGTGAGTCTATCCACAATTACCCAAATAGAGTCTTTCTTTCTAGCTATTAGGGGTAAACCCACAATGAAATCCATACTAATATCGTCCCACTTCCACATAGGTATCGACAGGGGTTGGAGTACACCTGCCGATTTCAAATGACTTGCTTTCATCCGGTGGCAAGTATCGCACTCAGCTACATACTTGGCTACATCCACCTTCATATTGGACCACCAAAAGTTCTGTTTCAGATCTTGGTACATCTTGGTACTACCGGGATGAATAAAGAATTTGGACTTGTGAGCTTCATCTAGAATGATTTTCTTAATTTCTGGGTCAACGTGGACCACTAGACGTTTCCCAAACTAGACCACATCCTGGTGATCCTTCTGGAAACAAGTGTACTTGGGGTCTCCCTCTGCTAGTTTCTGCTTGATGGTTTGAATATCTACATCATTGCGCTGGGCGGTGACAATTTTGTCATAAAGATTGGACTCTGCCGTTAAGGCATAAAGAATTCCCTGCGGTACCACTTCTAAGTTGAGCCTCCTCATTTCTTCACACAATGGTTCACTAACTGGCTCCAACTCTAGGTGGTTGCAATGGTCTTTGCGGCTAAGAGCATCTGCAACGACATTTGCCTTGCCGGGGTGATAACGCACTTCTAGATCATAATCTTTAATCAGCTCAAGCTATCTTCTTTGTCTCATATTCAATTCTGACTGGGTGAAAATGTATTTGAGGCTCTTGTGATTAGTGAAGATGTTGCAACGATTACCCATTAGATAATGCCTCCATATCCTGAGGGCATGGACAACAGCAGCTAACTCAAGATCATGGGTAGGATAATTGAGCTCATGGGGTCGAAGTGCCCGTGAAGCATAGGCAATGACTCGGCCCTCTTGCATAAGGACACAGCCGAGACCCGTGCCTGATGCGTCACAGAAGACTTCAAATGGTTTGGAATTATCGGGTTGTACTAGCACTAGGGCTGAAGTTAGATGTTGCCTCAGGGTGTGGAAAGCTTTCTCACATGCTTCGCTCCACACGAATTTCACTCCTTTCTTGAGTAATTCGGTCATGGGTTTTGCGATTCTAGAAAAGTCAGGAATGAATCGACGGTAGTATCCCGCCAATCCTAGGAAGCTGCGGATTTGATGCACGGACTTGGGTGGTTTCCAATCCATCACCTCTTGAACTTTGCTAGGATCTACGGAGATACCATCGTGGGAAATGGTGTGTCCTAAGAATTTCACACTTTTCAACCAGAATTCGCATTTGGAGAACTTAGCATAAAGCTTATGATCTCGCAAACGCTGAAGGACAACTCAGAGATGTTTGGCGTGTTCTTTCTCGCTTTTGGAATAGATAAGAATATCATCGATAAAGATCACGACAAATTTATCGAGCTCCGTCATGAACACGGAGTTCATGAGGTACATGAAGTAGGCGGGGGCATTAGTGAGTTCGAAAGACATTACCAAGAACTCGTAAAGACCATAACGAGTGGAAAAAGCGGTTTTAGGAATGTCGCAAGGTCGAATCTTGATTTGGTGGTAGCCAGAACGAAGGTCGATCTTAGAGAAGACTTTGGCACCAGCCAATTGATCAAAAAGGACATCGATTCGGGGAAGCGGGTATTTGTTTTTTATGGTGACTGCATTGAGTGGTCGATAATCTACGCACATTCTCAAGCTACCATCTTTCTTCTTAACAAAGAGGGCAGGGCAACCCCAAGGAGAAGAGCTCGGGCGAATATACCCCTTATCTAACAATTCTTGGAGTTGGGTTTTTAGTTCAGCTAGCTCTTTGGGTGGCATGCGATAGGGCCTTTTGGAAATGGGTGCGGTACCGGGCTGGAGTTCGATCACAAACTCGACATCTCTGTCTGGTGGCATACCAGGCACCTCATCAGGAAAGACATCCGGGTACTCGCACACTACTGGAATTTCGTCAAGAGGGGAGATAATGGTCACATAGGCACAAGAGTCGGTACCGTCCCTGAAAGGTAGGTACAAGGTAGTGTGCCCGACCGTAGGAGAGTTGATCTCTACGACCCTATCTGATATGTCTAGAATCACCTTATGTTGATTCATCCATTCCATACCCAAGATAACATCCATGCTTCCCAATCTGATGGTTATAAGATTAGATCGAATAACTTTACTTCCTAGTCTTAGAGGAACTTCAAAAGTCACTAATTGAGACGTGATGTTTCCACCTGGTGTGGTAATTTTATAAGCGGATTTGGTTTGTACTCCTCTTAGACCTAGCTTGTCTAGTAGGCTCTCATTTATGAAACTATGAGTGGCTCCCGAATCAAATAAAACCTTAACAGGAGTGTCATTGATAGAGAATGTACCCGTGAGTACTGAAGCTCCTTCTGGGATGTCACTCATTGTAGTGAAGTTCAGCTTGCCTTGGCGCACTTGCACCATAGGCTTCTTAGCCGGAGTGGCAGGCTTGCTTCCTGCACCCTGATTCTGCGGGTTGGGCCTGATCTGCCTGGGCTTGGGACACTCGTTAATGTAGTGCCCTGGCTGGCCACAGTTGTAGCAACGACGATCACCAACGTTGCGAGGAGGTGCATTAGGCTTCGGAGCCTGGCTGGCCGGGCACCGCGGAAGCGGGAAGTTCCCTGCGGGTTTGCTCTGAGGTGGCTTCATCGTCCAGCGTCCAGTTGAAGATTGCTGGGATGGGCTTGGAGCTTCCTTCTTCACAAAGCAAAACTTCTTGCCCGTTCCGCTGCCTGGGGTGAAACCAGACATCCTCTTGTTGTCCCCGTGAGCTTTCTTCATAGCATCTTCTTGGGAGATAGCCTTGTTCACTAGCTCATGGAAGTTTGCGGGCTCGAGCAGGTTCAGACGCTCATACAACTTGCCATCAAGCCCGTCACGGAACCTTTCCATCTTCTTTGCATCAGTATCAACGTGATGTCCGCCATATTGGCACAAGCTATTGAACTTTTGAGCATAGCGATACACTGAGTCAGATCCCTGTCGGAGGGCCAACAGCTCCCTCATCTTCCTATCCATCAGTCCCTTGGGAATGTGGTGGCTCTTGAAAGCCTGCTTGAACTCATCCCAAGTCACAGCGTGCCCTCGCTGCATTGACTTGAAGTGCTCCCACCACATCAAAGCTTCTCCTCGCAGTTGCAGCGCTGCGAAGTTAGCTTTGTTCTCCTCGGAGCAAGGCAACACAAAGGCAGCGAATTTTGCCTCTATGGCCTTGACCCAAGCCTCAGCTTCCAGAGGGTCTTCTGCTTTAGCGAAGGTTGGCGGCTTCATAGCGATGAACTGGGCGTACGTGGTGACCTGGTTAGGCCCCTCGTGGTTGGCCTCGTGTGGTGGCCCTCGGTTCATCTGCTGGGCGATTTGCTGCTGCGTCTGCAGGATCTGGCGCAGCACCTCAGTTTGGGTGGCCATGAAGGCCTCCGACGGCGTCAGGGGCGGGGGTGGCGGCAAGTCACCGCTACCACTTGCTCCGAAACCGTTGGGTGAGCTACGCGTGGTTCCCACCATCTGAAAAGTGAGCTTTATTAGTGAGACATCCAAAAGCTTACTTCAAATGATGACAAGCATGATCATGCATAATCACATCTCATTAGCATTTAAATGATGAGGACAGCAACAGTCTAACAACATTCCATAGCCACCAAGATTCATAGAATTGTTTTCTTAACGCGGTTAGGAATGCGATCACTCGAATGCACAGGCCACAATTACCCTCAGACAATTCCCTGTCATTTCGGGTACCAACGAAGGTGGTATACGAACGAGCGCTTAGTCGCTGGCAACGAGTGATGCCCCTAGAATGCTTCGGTTTACCAACGTTTTTAGGTGGAAATGCAAAATTGACACGCGTGGTCATTTGCAACGGTTTATCCAAGAATCTGATAATCATACGCAAGAAGGTTTCAAATTTGAACGACAAACGAATGTTACTTATAGCACACCTTCTTAAGCATTCTTTATTACATTACGATAGAACAAGGTTCAAGGACATTACAACTCGAATTCGAAACAACATGACATGACACGATACTCGCAGTTACTTGGCACGAAGACGTGCTGTCAAGCCAACTACTCTAAACATCTCCAGATAACTCGATAGGATCGACATCCTTCTTATCCTGCTGTCGGCAACCTAGTTTCCCACTGAAGCACCACTGTACGTAGGCGAAGCTGGGGGAGTCGGTAGCGGTGGTCCTGCCTGGCTCATCTGATCCAGACCAGACAAACCCTGCTGCTCCTCCGGTGTGCTGCTGCGGGGGGCGATGGGCTCGTAATGCCACTATAGCCTGCAAGGCTACCACCTGTACCTCGGCCTCCTGCACCTGCTGCTGCTGCATATCAGCAATGTTCTGAAGTAGTGTCAGCCTCTCAATCTCGTGCGCATCGGCATCCTCCTCTAGTGCATGGTTATCCTCCTCCAGGTCTACAATCCTCTGTAGGCGGTCGCCTCTCTCAAGCTCTAACTGAAATCTCCTAGCACGCAGCCTGTCATTCTCCTGTTGCACCTGAGTAAGAGTAAAGTTTAGCTGCTGGTGTGCTGCCGAAAGCTGCTCCCAATCGCACCTAGATGCCTCCAAACACTGCCCAATAATCGCTGCGGTATTATAGCGTAGCCCCTGAAGTGTGAAGACCACGTTCAGACAACGAGCTAGCGTCTGAGTAACATCCAACGGCTCTGCTAGTGTCAGTAGCTCCCGTAAGTGATCCATACGGTCCAACCATGCTGGGTCATGAGGACTCACAGCAGGAAATAGCCCAAACGGAGAGAGAGCTACCACGGTGGGGTTGTGGTCACAGAAATCTGTCAACACTCTGAGGGCGGCTGACTCAACGGACTCGTGAGTGATAAATCCCCAGTAGATAAAACTCAAGTCAAACCAGTCAGCGTGGTCTGGGTGTGGCAGAACAGTGATGATCACTCGGCAACGGGGAATGCCATAGCGCTTGAACTCCTTCACCTCGTAAGTCGGTGGTGTGAGGTAGCCTGCGGCGCTGAGTGCTTCCCACGCAAGGCGCGGAAAACGCTCCCAGTGCAACCCGTTGGTACAGATCGTACCGTCAGCGTCGAACTCGTGGAACACGGGGAAAGCCATCTGTACACAAATGTAACTCATGTCAGATCTCAAAGAGAACGACATGTCAAATGATGAAGTTCTGGCAGCTGTGAATAAAATTCATAACCAAAAATCCAGAAGCCTCAAAACTTTCCCAAGTTTTCCCGGTTCAAAATGAATCCTTTAATACTTAATTAAAATTTTAAGGTTGAGCATCGAACAAGGAACAAGGTGGACGATCAGAACCTAGATGTGCCTAGAAATGTGTAAACCAACCCAAACGAAACTAGGATTGAGACTTGCTATTACAAGGTGTCTAGTTAAGGAGGAATTGTTTTTAACAATTTGGTTTAATTACCTAGCACAAGTAAACAAACTTTTCGAAAATTTCGGCAGCATGACGGCTAGGTATGAGAGGTACTTTAGTTTACAAAAAGCACACACTAGCATAATCTTCCTTAAAGAGCATATGGAATTTCAATTTTTGGGTCCATTTTAGTTGTTTCGATTTTTAGTATGCATCCAAGACGTCCTATCCGACCTCACATGGCAATCAAGCCAAAAATCGAAGTTAGTGCCGGTGGCAAAGCTTTTATTCGCCTCTCCCTATAATATCTAGTCGAGAGCTATACGGTACTCGCTTATCGGCTAACGAAGCGCTGTTATGTACCTGCAGAAAACGAACCTTTCGTGCCAGCATGTCACGAAAGCGTCCACATACATTACCGTTCACTATAGAAACGGTATCCATGCGTTAAGCCGCTGCATGGACAGCGTCCAACCTCGGACAACCTCCGTTTGAATGGAGTGTATCCTTGCCTCGCATGAGCGACATGCGAGAATGCACATGTATGGAACACGTGGCGACACACAACTCATAAATAGACGCGAAGATGGGATCCGTGGAATGGATCACTCCATCAACCCTCGCAATTCCCGTGATGCGGAACAGCACACGTATAAAATACGTGGCTCCTAGTTTGGTTGTGCACGAAAGTAAGTCTGACATAAAGTAATGCGCTGGGAGTTAGCAAAATAAACCATAGATTAATAAGCCGCCTGAAAGAACCCAAAATTCCCTCTAGGGCCTCTCGGTCTAGTTTATCCTTAGCGGACCAACGTATTTTGGAAAATCAAACGGTCTTGGCATATTTTATTCGAAAACCATTGATTAAGTTTATTAGTTAATCTCTGGTGCATATAAGCTCTCATACCAACTGTGACAACCCACCCAGGAAAATACCGTACTATCGCCTAAGACCGATTCACTTTGGTCATTAAGCAATAATAAGTATCATCCTGTCGTTAGTTGCCGGGTTAACGCCCGGTAAATCACTTGAAAAGCAACAAGGATCAAATATATGCATTAAAACTCACTCGATGGCGAGTCCAGAGATACAACAACATTAATATCCAAATTCATACCCGAAGGGTTTATTTATTACAAACCATTGTTTTTGTCATGATGAAACAGTTCAGAGTTTTTGAAAGCAGCGGAAATAAACTAACGGAAGCGAAGACACCACGGGAGGCCATCCATGATGCTTTCAGTAGTCGTCCTCCACCCACTCCAGCTCCCAGTCGGGCGGGATCTCTCCGGGCCACACATCACTGAAGGCAGTACCTGGATCAACATATTATAGCAAGGCTGAGTATACTAATACTCAACAAGACTTACCCGTCGGTGATAACTACTTCACTAAATCTAGACCATGAAAGGCTTTTAGGCTACTGGGTTGCTTTTGCTAAAAAGTAACAAAGAGTATGTCCTTATTTTCAAGATTTTAGCACAAGTTCTAGTAGGTTTAATCTTTACTACATTAGCCAACTAGTACAAGCAAGGTTGTACAATACAATTAATCAAGCATAATATTCATCAACTTCCATCATTAGGGATCTCATGACTAGTGGAGTAAGTAGTCTCGGATAACGGTGAGAGGTCGACAATAGATTGATTTAAACCTTGCAAGGTAGACCCAAACACACGGTAGGCTGCCCACAAAGGGACAACTTTCCCAGGCCGTTTCCAGAAATCCTCGGGTCGGGATCGAATCTTACAGTCTTTGGTGCAGGCTATCCGGCATACCCCGCGAGATACCCGGAGTCACCATACACCACCGGTGGCGAGCCGTGAGAGCGAATCCCAAGAGTAGTAACGGTAGGATCCCTCGCCGCCTCATTAAGGTACTAGGCTTACCGGTCCCATACCCGACATGTGCTTAGTATGTTCAAAAACTTAACCCACATAACCACTGGACCGGAGCCCATATCCCATGCTCTTACCACGTGAGCAATCCATTTAGGATATATTGTGATTCCTATCTAGGAACCTATCCTCGCGAGTGAGGTCATCACTCGACTTGTAACGACCCTATAGCTTAGCAGCTATCGACCTATCATACTAGTAAGGACAAAGGTACCTAGGGATCATGCGTCTAGGGTTTCATTCAACTCCTGAACGTTAATGCACAATCATTCATAGGTAATTGAATAAAGAATTTGAAAACTGGGTTAGATGCACCGGAGCTTGCCTTCGTCAGCTAGGTTAGCTTGGGCACCCTCGGTGTCGAGCACTTCCACATCTTGCGGTGAAGCTTCCGCTCCTCCTTCCTCGGTTTCGGGACAAGGGAGTAATTTCCGTCCGGAAGATCTACACGGAATGCAATGCAAGATTTAGGTGATGTGATAGTTTGTTGTCTTATCCAACTCTTGGTTGGTCATATTCACCTTAACAAGCATCTAGATAGTGTTTCTCTTTTAGGAAGGTTATTGGGTGTACATGGGTTATTCTTTTATTGTACATTTGAATAAAGGTTTTTATTATACTTGTTATTTCATGTGAAGGCTTTAATTCCTTTTCTTTTCATAAGCAAAGGTATAATAATATTTTTATCCATGAATTAATTTCTTATCAGCAATGATAATTAATTATCTTTTAATTAGATTAGATAATACTTTCAAAAAGGAAAAAGAATTAAATATGGGCTTTTCTTTATTTAATCTCCCTTTAATATTAAAAGGGCTTTTAAGCTTTTTATTAAGCAATTAATTTACCAAAAATTAAGGAAGTGTTTCTTAACCATATTAGCACCTATCCTGGTCCATTGGACCCACATGTAAGTGTTGGATGCTAGGAAATTAAATATTGGAGAAAATAACAAGGACTAGCTAGTGATTCAATTTAAATGCATACAAAAATAAATAAGCACCAAAATGACCCAAACTTTCTCATGCATGCTCTCTGGTCCTAAACAAGTCTAAAGAACCAGCATATCCACCTAGGAACTTGACTGATCTTGGTTTATTAATTTACAAAAGAAAACATGCATAATTAGAGGATAAATATTTCTAGTAATACAAAAATCATGATTAATTCACAAGATGTGTATTTTGACATTACAAGACAGTGTGCACAAGTTGAGCTCAACAACATAAATATATTTAGCAATAAAAATCATTTAGGCAGTTTCTGCAAGAAGGGAAAACAATTTATTCAACAAGATCTACTGCATAACTTTGTGCAATTTTTGGCACAGCATCTAGCAATGACCCAACACACAACATATCCAAAATTGGTATACAGATGAGTTATGGATTTCAAGTTATGCCAGATCTAGGTTTTTCACATTTGTATTTTTCATGCTAAAACTATTTAGAATCCAGCCATGTGCAAATAACAAAAGTGGTGGGATTTATCTTCCTGAACCCAACAAAATTCGTTTGGCATTTTTCTGATGGATCTACGAATTTCTAGAATTTTTCTAAGGCTCTGGACTGAACTGTAAGAAAACTTAGATAGGGTTCTTAACAACTATGCCCTGGACTTTTACGCAAAACACCCTAGGAAGATTCAAATCAATGCAATTGGGTCCCTGGCTGGGGGGCGGCGCGGGCGCGGCCAGCTCCGCGAGCCGATGGCGGCCGCCGGCCGGCAAGCGGCCGTGCACGACCAGGAGCTCACCTACGGCCGTAGGGTATCGGAGTTGGGGCGGAGAGGTGGCCGGCGGCGAGGTTCGGCGGGCGGCGGCGGTGGCACCCACGGCGGGTGGCGGTTCCGGCGGTGTGAGGGCAATGTTGTGCAAAGGGTAGCGGCGCAAGCTTCTGTGGCTACTAGGGAGCAAGCCAGGGGTGTTGGTCGCACTGGAGGAAGGGCGGGGAGGTGGGTTCGCCGTCGGCCGGCAATGGCGGACGGGAGGAGGGCAGCGGCGCGCGGGGGAAGGGAAATGGACGGGGTTTAAATAGGTGTCGTCCCTCTGGTGACATCGCGGTGACGCGCGAGATGCTCGCCGTAGTACGGCGCCCTCGGCCGGCGCGCGTACGACGGGGGTGCCGCCGGCGGACCGCCGGTCCGCGCGCGCGCCCGGCCGGGTACGGCACGGCGCGGCGCGCGAGGCCCCGGGATAACTCCGAGGGTCTCGTGGTGTGGCGCATGGGGAGGCGTGTGCCTCGGGCGGCGGTAGCCTTGGGTGGTGCGGCGCGGACGCCGAGGCCGGCCGGCGCACGGCCGTGGCGCGAGGTCGCGCGCGACGTCGCACATGGTGGCGCTCCGGTTTAAAACGTTTTGTTGGTGCCCTGTTTGAACGAACTATTCTCCAAAAATTTGAATAAAAGTTGACCAAGTGATGAATACCAAAGTTGTAGATCTAGCTACCAACAACATTTTCTACAAAGGCTTTATAGGGTTTTTCTGCCCAGATTTGAAGTTAATTGAATGCCAACTTTGAATGCCAGCAGGGTTTTGCAAACAGTGAACTTTGCCTTGCAGTTAATTTTTCGAGCTTTTCCTCTCAAAATTGGAAATGCCAATCTACATGAAAGTTGTGTCCCTCATCAAGATGGACAACTTTCATAAAGGTAGAATTTTAAGTGTTTAGGTGAATTTTGGAGAACGCGGCAAAAGTTCCGGCAGACACTGGTGGGCACTAGAGTGGCAAGGGAGCTTGACCATCCTTTGACCATGGGTGGGTCCCACAAGTGTGTTTATTAGTAAATTAGGGTCACTAGGATGGGTTAGTGAGTTTTTCGAGGTGAGGACCCAGGTTGACCGTGGTTTGACCACTATTGACCATTTGACCGGCTATTACGGCTAATTAAAAACCTGGGGCGTCACAGAGGGAAAGGGCGAAACCGTGGTCACAACCCCCAGTAGATTGGTTTACCACTCTCATGTAGTAGATGCATATCCTTGATATCCTAGATCCTAGGGAGGGAACGCTTATCTTTCTTAATCACTCTCTTGTGTTCACCCTTTACCATCTAGTTTAACGCTAGATTTGTTTGATCAACTTAGGTTAGATTGTCTTTACCATTAGATTAATACTCTTTTAAAAGTTTTCCATTCAACTAGATTAGTACTTGGTTAAGCGCTAGCAATCCCCTTGCTCCGCGGATTGATAAGAACCTAGGGAATCCCCGTGGTGAAAAAGGTGTAGGTCTGTACGCTTGTGGATCGTAGGTGGATACGAGTTTTATTTGTCAACAAGAGGAAAGCATCCCCCCTGCCGTGGGGTGAGACGGCCCGTCCGAAGTGGTCGAGTCTTCCGCGTCTTCCGACCCCCCCTCGTCGGCAAAGAGAGGGGCAACCCCCAACAGAGACCTTGCCCTTCCTGATAGAATAGGGGTGGGCATGCCTCCATCCTCCCCCTCAGCGGGGAGTGTCGTAGACACCGGGTAGAAGAGGGTCGGTGTTTCTCCGGCCGAAGAGAGGTGAGTTACACCAGCCTGCTCAAACACATCAGAGACAAAAGGGTAAGGGTTAACAGGAGGTGACACCATAGCATTGTACACCCTCAGCTCTTCATCAGTCAACGGGCTGGAAGATTTCCACCCCACAGGATCCTTCTCCAGCATGACCTTAATGCTAATCTCTGAAGGACCGATTAGGCGACCAGAGAGGGGGGGAGTGAATGGGAGCCGATAAAAATTCTTCTCGAGGGAGATTGAAACTCCGACAAGACGAACTAGCTCGGTCGAACCCCCGAAATCACACGCTCCGCACTTCTACCTTCCGTTTGCCAAAACCACGTAGCCACTGGAGTGCTACTGGTCCTAGGAGCAAACTCTACCAGCAACCACACCACACACGCAGCAACGACAGCGGAAACAACTCGAAAGCCGGCTAACCAGGGGGGCGGTTAGACCGGGTATAGGGAGCGGTTAGACCGCCTCCACCTGGTAACCAAGAAACCCTTCGAAACGCCTCTTCCGAGCACCAAAACTCACCACGGTTTCACCAACAAAGATCTCTGGTCAAGGCCATGCTAGCTACCAGAAAATCTTGGCGAAAACCAAAACTCCACCCAGGGGCCTAGGGGCGGTTAGACCGGCTACCAGGGGCGGTCTAACCTCCTGTACCCAGCAACGAACTCCAACCAAGAACACCTAGCAAACAGCACGAGAACGACCCCAAATTTCACCCAGACACTCCTCTGATCAAGGCAAACAAACTCACAGAGGATAATCCGGTGAAACAAAACTTCGACCTGGAAATACCCAGGGCGGTTAGACCGCCCCCTGCAGGCGGTTAGACCGCCCCTTCCAGAAAAGGAACCCGCGGGTCAAACCTCAACTTCCTCGCGCCTGATCTCCCGAATCACTCCACGGATTGCAGCAAAACTTCGGGAATAGCTGGGTTACGTCCTGGGAAACCTCTAGCTTAAAGGAATCGACCCGAAACGCTCACAATCAAGAGGAATCGAAGAAATCGCTTCTCTAGGTCAAGAACTCGCCCAACTCGAAAAACCACCAAATCAAGTCCGATTCAAAGGAGATTTGGGGGCAAAGTCACCAGCCAAAGAGGCACAAGAACCTCATACGTGACACCCACCAAAAACCCCAAGAAATCGTCCTCAAAACACCGCCAACAAAGAGCTCCAAAAATCACCACAAAAGAGACGGGAAAACCACCATGATGAACAACGCCGAACCATCTATACATACCATGAAAGGTTCGTACAAGGGTCTAGCTTGACACCCAAACATCCATCCCTCTCTAGATCTCACATGAAGCTCTCAAGCTAGTCCTCTAAAAACCTAAGGAAAATAGAGAATGAAAATGGAAAAACAAATGAGCTAGGGTTTCAAGAGTTGGCTGCCATCCACCCATTCAATGAGTATATATGGAGGCACCCAAAAGACTAAACTACCCTTCACTAATAACTAGGGATACATGCCCCTCGAGGGCGGATTTGGAAGTCTTCATGTCTTCAGCATCAGACGGATGCCCGGCGACCGCAACCTGTTTAGCCTCGACGCAAGCCTTGCGATCCCGACGCGTGTCCTCCGCTTCGAAGCTTCTCGACGCCGGCGGCCAGGGCGGTCAGACCACCCCCCCTGGGCGGTTAGACCGGCCCGGGAGATCTGACCGGCCCCTGGCGGTCCGACCGCCCCTCCCGGGCGGTTGAACCGGCCCGGGTGGCCGCACCTCCTCGTCGAGTCTTCGGCCTCGGTTTTGTGGCTCAACCGAGTAACCCGGTGGTTTTACGGTGAACCACCGCAAACCCCGCGAACTCGGTGTAGCCTCCGCCAATCTCCACTCATGACTCGGCTCCCACGTAGTCCCGGCTCGACCTTGGTTTTGAGGCTCTACCAAGAAACCGTCCACGACTTCATCTTGCTTGTTCATGCCACCATGCGGCCCGCACTTGACCCTACCGGCCACCGAGTCCCTCGAACGAAGCCTACTTGTCTTCTCCACACCCTGGAGGCCTCACCGCCTACGACCTTTCGCGCTTGTTCTTCACCTGCACCAACACGAGTCAAGCCGCAACCTGCACCTGCAATACTTAGCCAAGAATCAGTCCACACAACGTTGTCAATCACTCATCACACAAGGAAGCGACCATCCACCGGTCCTCGAACCACACCTGGTCCTCAATCTCATCCAACAGCTGCTCGCAAGCCATATCAACTGCCTCTTGGATCAAAGTAGCCTGCCTGTGAGATTTCCCGCTCTGGGGTGCAGAAGACTGGGGGTTTGCAAAAGAAACCTCCTTATGACAACCCTGTGGGTTCCGAGCAAGGTTAGCGTCCCTCATCTTTCGGTCCCCATCTGCATCATTACCCTTATCATCATATGTGAGAAGGTCCTCGTCATCATCCTAATCTGCAACTTTCGATACCTCCTCAGGGGCTTGAAGTAAAGGCGGTACATGCATCCCTTCACACAAACATCAGCAAATTTTGGTATTTTTTTAATGTCCAAAACTGCCACAAGGATTCGTACATCTCCCGTACGCCGAAGGTGGTGGATGTCCACCTTCTGAGTAGCTCCAATCATAGTGCCAACAGCCCACAAAGGAAGGAAGGAACGAAGTGAACGCAGTACCTTGATGACAGTCACCCAAACCTGATCCAGGACTTTTATTGGCTGAACATCATCAACAAATTCTTCAATCGAGAAGGTGCCTTCCTTATTCTTTGTCGTGATAGTGCCAATAGCCACCATACGTGTCAGCTCCTCCTTGCTAGGGAAAGGCACAATAAAGCACTTGTTCCCCTCCTCATGCGCCTCCCAGCACCAAGTGACCGGAACGATCCGTGCTAGTGTAGTCAACAGTAGTAGCTGTTGGGAGACTTCACCAGATTCCACCTTGATAAGGGCGGTGGTAGGAGAGACATCAGCTGCAACTATGTCATGCTCATTTGCAGCTTGAATATGGAAAAAACCAGCATTGTCGTCCGAAGCAGCACATTACGCCACGGATGGCTTCGGACCACGGAGGAGAGGACAGTGATTGGTGAACTGGTCATCTGTGCAAATAACACACTCCACAGTGCATTTGCGCTTCCCTTTCCCTCCATCTGCTGCTGCAAGTTCCGATTTTGCACCGAAACCAGTCTGCTCCTGCACAGTACCTCCCTGCCCAGTGTCAGAACCATCATTACTGCGAGCGCCGCGACCGCGGGCATGACCCGACCTGCCCCCCCCCCCCCGTGCGGACGCACCGCGCTCCACGCGGTCGCCGTCGGCCCCGAGGGGCATCCCCACGGCCATGCCCTCGCCCACGCGGCTGCTCGCCACGGTCGGCCTAAATTGCATCTTCACGTCCACGCGGATGTCGCACCCACGCGGCTACTCGCCCCCGGTCGCCGGCGGCCCGAGGCTGGGCAGCAGAGGCACCACGACCTTCCTGCCCTCGGCGGTGGAAGCGCCCCCTCCCCGCCATCATCGCGTCCCGATACGGCGTGGGGGAGAGGAGGTGATGGGGGACCGTTGCGTTGACAAGGCGACGACGACGATCGGAACGTGGTGTTGGCGGGGTCGAAGGATGCGGCGGCGGCAGGGTCGAAGGATGCGGCGGCGGGCGTGTTTGATTCGTAACCTGCTTAGGTGCATCCGGTTCCTGTCCTATTGGAGCCAAAACGGGTAGGAGGGTCCCCGCTTGGGCCAGGTCTGGCCTGCCAACCCGAGCACCCGTCAAAACCGGATCAGGGAAAGACCCATCCGATCCCGACGCGCCGCCGGCGCCACCACCGTCCTGAACTCCGGCGGCAAACAATCCCCCAGCTTGGCAGCCGGTGAACTTCTTGTGGGCGGCAAAGGTCCTTTCCACACCGATCTCCAGGGCGGCCTGGCCCGACGCAGCGGCGGAGATGGGGAACGCGCCGGCCGCTGCCCCGTCGTGGTAGTCAAGGCGGTGACCGGCCGCGGCGGTTCTGGCGAGATAAACTCCGGCGGATGAAGCTCCTCCGCGCCCCCGAGGTCCTCGCACTCCGAATCGGAGTCAAGGTCCCAGAAACGGCCAGCCGCGGGGCGGAGAACGACGGAAGAGGCTATCATTTCCGCCATTGTTGTAGACCACTGCGGTTTCTTCGAAGGTTGAATGTCCTTCGCCGTGATGCAGTTGAATTTGGCTCTGATCGATGAAGAGATTTTCACCGGCATCCCGCGGCGAGGAGAGGAGAGAGCCGGCGGCCAGTCTCCCAGCGGCTAGTCACCTGGCGGCACGACAGGGGGGTGCCAACCTCAAAATCCGGCTGCCAAATCAGACGAACGTTCTTCCCCGACGTCCGGCGACCACTCGGCGACGGCGGCGGCGGCGGAGGAGGAGAAGCGCTGCCGTGTTTCTTCTCAATGCGTGGAGATGGAAATTGCTAACCCTCCGGCGAATCAGCCGTGGATTGCAGGAAGCCAGAGGCAGGCTGCGGGAATGGAGATCTCGTTGTCCCCGCCGCCGAATGGATCGCAGCCACCGATGGGATCGTTGCCGGCCGCCTCTAGATAAGGTCGCAGCTATCACCGCCGCCGCCGAGTGGGATTCGATCTCCATCCTCAAGACTGGAAATGGAATCTCATCTGTCATTCGATGGATTCCTGTCCGGCCGGGAATCGCACGTGGTGATCTGAGCTGCCGCCTGCCGGCGTGGATTCGCCGGTGGCCAGTGGCGAAGCTGGCGGATTTTGACGCCTAAGGCCACTTAGTAAACGGTTATACCACTCAATCTCAATGTAATACACATAATAACGATAACAACAATAGAGATAGTTCATATATTGATAGAAGTGCTTAAGATGCACGATTTAGATCAGTACGTCACAATTTAAGATACATTTGCATAACAAACTTGATAAATAAATACCTAACTAGTGTTGGTGTGGTTCATCGTCGACTCCTCGCACATCACAGTAGGAAAGACACCTGAGCCTACACATGAAAATAGCCAAACAAGTAAATTTTAAATGAATTGGATAAGAAATGTGCAAAACATAATTAAATAGCAAAAAATGACAATGGGATATGAAACATACCACTTGCATTACAACTACGAGGTGGTAACTTTTGCAACTGATTCTTCAAATCTTGCCAATGGTACATAATATCATCATCTTCAATGTTTGCAAAAATCTCACTCAATATAGCATATCATCCTATGATTCAACCAATCATTCCTCATCTTATTCCTCAACTTTGTCCTGATGACTTTTATTGCCACCAATTGAGTAATGGTGATCTACAACCTACAAATCAGTAGACAAAATAATATCAGTTCCTGATCGACTGATTCAATCTGCATTCTACAATATGCTCATAGCGACATAGCACATGAGAATTGCGCATTAGGGATTCAATTTTGAAAACAAAAACTGATTGTCAGCAACTAGCTATGCAAAATGGAAATCCAACGGAGAGCAACACAACGAGATGCAATCACAGGCAAGAACCATGGGACGGGAGCCAATAGAACTTAGTTGAAGGAATCGAATCACAGTTTACAGGGACTCCGATTCTTGGGGCTTGGCCGCTCAGCCGACTGGGGCAGGGAGCCAGTGACTAGGGAGTGAGCGAGCCGCCGAGCCGGGAGGGTAGCTCCAGACTCCAGAGTAGGGGAGGCCGCCCAGCACCTACCCTGCTGCTGTGTTGCGCGCAGGGCGCCTGTGCCGCCGACCAGCGCCCGCTAGGGTTGCCGACGCGACGGAGCGAGACCGCGAGCGTGAGTCGCGTCGAGGAACAGAGGGAGGAGGGCGCCGCAGACCGCAGTTGCCATGGTCGGGCTTCCTGGGCGCAAGGAGAGAGATGTGGGTGTTTTTACTGGGCCACAAAGCTAACTGGGCTACAAAATTAATCGTTGGGCCAAAAAAATACATGGGGTATAAGAAGTGTTTTGGGCCACGCCTAAGGCCATGGCTCGGGTGGCCTTAGGCCCAACTCCGCCGCCCCTGCCGGTGGCACAGTAGACTCGGGAACTGAGTTCTGTGCTATTTTTACATAAACCTGATTGATATGTCAGAGAAACTGCCAAAATGGCAAGCTTTAGCGACAGATAGCCACGGCGTGCTCACGGTCTTTGATTTCCCCTCTTAACTTCTTTTATACTTTATTATATGGCCTGCGAAAGTCATCAGCAAACAATGATGCGCGAATGTTCCCAGCGAGGCGAGGGTGCAATGCGAAGGCGAAGGAGGTGAACTGTGAAAAAGATTGTGAAAGTAGTTAATGGAAATGACACGCGAAAAGTAACTAACGAGCGAATTTAAGGCGACACGCGAAAGTGACGAGAGCAAGAGTGACGCGCGAAAGTGGCCAGACGTTTTTTCTTCTGGATCCGGATCCCTGGGAACTCCGTATAACCAATCACTATTTTTTAATCTTACCCTACGTAAATGTATTCCGATGCTAGCTAGGCCAAACATTATTGCAACAAGTATTATGAGTGGGAGTGCAATATGTATTTAATTTGTTTGTTGTGCGTCAATAGCAAGTCCTCTCTACGGACCTCTAGGCTCTAGCCCATCACTTATTCCATGACCAGCAGCAGCTACTAACTGCCAGAGCCATACTTATCTATTAGTATCTTGGCAATTCACTTAGCCCGGCTCAACATCCTTTTTAAACAATCGAATAACTTCTTTTCCATGATTTGACCATTCAATGTTTGGTTTGAAGAATTGAGTGGGATGAATAATAGGTAAATAATGGAAATTTAGAAATGAAGGTGTTTAGTTTGCAAAAAGTGGTGAAGATTATGAGAATAGTACATTGGGTCACGTGCGGTGAAGGAGGATGTCATGGGTGTGAAGGGATGATGAATAGTGGATATTTGGATCGATGATGTACTGGTGAAGGTGCGTTGGGTGGAATAGTGGATTGAAGTGGAATTTGCTCAAGAGAACACAGACCTTGTGAACTAATCAAGACCGAAATTGGATAAAGAGACACAAAATGAGAGGAATAGCCGATCAACGTAAGAACATGAAACCATTTTGTTTCTATAGAGGTACAGGAAATAGTTGGGGCGATAAAGGAGGTGAAGTGGTTGGATTTTGCGAGTTGTTCCAACTTCCAACCACTGCCGAATGTGACTCCAAGAGTCGAACGAGAATGAATAGCACACAGAAGAGTTAAGACCGAACTCCCTGATAGAATGTTTAACCGATCCATTTGTAAACTCAACTTTTTGAATGCACAGCCGTAGAGACGTGTGTGTATCCGCCGGTTCACATGCCGAACCATGCAAGCCAACAAGCTTGGAACGTGTTCAGCTAAGAGATTTCTCAGTGTTTAGAAAGGAGTACCATGTTAGCTAGAGTGACATGTGAAAACCAGATTTTAATCTCGATTATATTGATAAGGGGCTAAATTCTCTACAAACCAACAAGAATTAATCCAACCTCCTAGTCCCTATTCAAATAATCGGGGCTAAAGCAGGGCATCTTTAATGGCGATTGATATTATCAATCGGGACTAAAAGTTTTTTCTTCTCCAAATCTCTTTTCCTTTTCTATATTTATTCTAATCGTTGCTTCGCATTATAATTCTAATTGTAGCTTCACTAAATATACATGTCTATTGTAATTGTTGCCTCACTTACATATCTACATGTACACATACTTACCAACTATAGCATACTTACATGTATATGCTCGTATTGTATGCATGCATGCCGACATATTAATTACCAGCTATAGCGCGCGCACACACACAATTTCATACATCAAACTAGTAGATACTACTTGTAGAATTACTACATGCGCAACAAGATAGCCTCCAAAATTCACGATCAAATGCGTGTCCGTGGTAATAAAAATCTCTTCGGATTTATCACCTCGTCCACCAGAAATCCTAGGAGATCTTTTTGAACTGACAACAAACGATCATCCTCAATGAGTTCATCCTTAATCCAAATCATCTATAATGTGAAAATATGTAAATATTTGTTAGCAAATAATGAAAACAAGATCGAACACAAGACACGATTTTTATGTGGAAAACCCTTACGGGAAAAAACCACAGGCGCCAATCGGCGATCTTCACTATGATGAGAGAGTTACAACGTAGGGAATACAATGAGCCCTCTCGCTCTTCCGTGCGGCTTACAAGATGTATATATATGGTGGACTAAACTGACTGCAGTCAAATACGGAAACAAATCCGCTAAACACATAACCCGAACCGTGGGCCCTCCAGGCGTCCCCACAAGACTCACGTTAAGAATTCGGATCATATCCAACAAACTCCACCTTGAGACGAATTCCATCTTGCAGCGAATGAAGTATCATCAATGAACTCACTTCAATAATAAATAATCACCGGCGCCAAAACTCACTAGGACTTACACTTTAATCCCAACTAAGCTTGAGCATAGCTCAAACTTAGCTGTGGGAACTGGCTTAGTCATCATATTAGCGGGATTGTCACGAGTATGAATCTTGCGTACTTTAATAACACCACCTCGGGCAATAACATCTCGAATAAAATGATACCTGAAGTCAATGTGCTTTGTTCTCTCATGAAACATCTGATCTTTAGTAAGGCAAATAGCACTTTGACTATCACAATGTATAGTAACGCAAGATGAAATCCTGCAAAGTTCAGAGTATAAACCTCTCAACCAAATAGCTTCTTTAGCAGCTTCAGAAATAGCCATATATTCAGCCTCAGTAGTGGACAAAGCAACAGTAGCCTGTAAACGTGCTTTCCAACTCACAGCACAACCACCAATGGTGAAAACATAACCTGTGAGAGACCTCCTAGTATCCAAATCGCCAGCATAATCAGAATCAACATAACCAACAAGTCGATCCACGTGTAGATTTCCCAAACCGCAAACAAGCATTAGAAGTACCACGCAGATATCTGAAAATCCACTGAACTGCATTCCAATGCTCTTTGCCAGGATCAGCCATGTATCTACTGACAACACTCATTGCATGAGCTAAATCAGGACGAGAACAGACCATGCCATACATAAGTGAACCAACAACACTTGAATATGGAACTCTAGACATGTACTTAGTATCTTCATCTGAAGCTGGACATAAATCTAAGGATAATTTAAAATGTGGAGCTAACGGAGTACTTACTAGTTTTGCATCTTGCATATTAAAACGATGAAGAACCTTCTCAATATAACCTCGCTGACTGAGGTATAACATACCAGATTTTCTATCTCTGATAATTTCCACACCAAGAATTTTCTTGGCTTCACCAAGATCCTTCATCACAAATTCTAAATTCAATTGTGCCTTTAGCTTAGCTATTTTTGATTTATCTTTTGCACCAATCAGCATATCATCAACATAAAGAAGCAAATAAATAGCTGAACCATTAACTATCTTCAAATAGACACAACTATCATAATCAGACTGCTTAAAACCATGAGAGATCATAAAGGAGTCAAATCTCCTATACCATTGCCTAGGAGATTGTTTCAAGCCATAAAGAGATTTCTTCAATCTACAAACAAAGTTTTCTTTTCCAGGAACAACAAAACCTTCAGGTTGGTCCATATAAATGACTTCTTCTAACTCCCCATGCAAGAACGCAGTGTTGACATCTAACTGCTCCAACTCATAATCATGTATAGCAACAATACTCAACAAAGTATGAATGGAACTATGCTTAACAACTGGGGAAAAGACATCATGAAAATCAATACCTGGAATCTGGCTATAGCCTTTAACAACCAACCTTGCTTTATACCTTTCTCCCTTTCTCTTGAAAGTCCATTTGCAACGAACAGTCTTTTTACCCTTGGGCAATTGCACTAAATCCCAAGTACCATTCTTTTCAAGAGACTCCATCTCATCATGCATAGCGGCCATCCAATTGTTGCCATCAGCAGAAATAATAGCCTCAGAATAATTAGAAGGTTCAGCACCTTCAATCTCTTCTGCAACACTTAAAGCATAAGCAACATTACATTCTTCAATCAACCTTTTTCTAGGCTTAGGTCCCCTTCTGGGCCTATCATTAGCAATTCAATGTTGTGGAGGCTGCACAACTGGAGAAGAATGCTCAACAATAGATGGATCATCAACAATTGGAGAATCATCAACATTAGGTGCATCTTGGACAGCAACATTATCATTATTTGGTGTACTATCAACATCAATAAAATGCTCCATCTGCGCACTTGAAGTTTGCTAAACAGGAGCACTAGTAGAAGGGTTGTCAGGCAACGTAGCAGATTCATTAAAAATAACATTCCTGCTAATCACAACATTTTGAGTTTGTGGATTCCACAATTTATAGCCTTTAACACCAGATTGATAACCAAGAAAGATGCACTTAAAAGCTCTAGGCTCTAATTTACCATTATCATCATGAGCATAAGCAGTACAACAAAAAACTCTCAATTGTGAATAATCAGCTGGAGAACCAGACCATACCTCAATTGGAGTTTTCTTATCAATAGTAATACTGGGTGAACGATTAATCAAATAGCAAGTAGTGGAAGCAACTTCAGCCCAAAAACGCCTATTCAAACCAGAATTAGACAACATGCAACGGACCTTAAAAATGATAGTCCTATTCATACGCTCAGCTACACCATTCTGTTGGGGTGTATAAGGAACAATGTAGTGCCTAACAATGCCTTCAGATTTGCAATATGACTTAAATTCGTGAGAACAGAATTCCATCCCATTATCAGTACGAAGCTTCTTAACCTTCTTTTCAGTTTGATTTTCAACCATAGTCTTCCACTCTTTAAATGCTGAAAATACTTCTGATTTATCTTTCAAGAAATATGGCCATACCTTTCTAGAATAATCATTAATTATGGCCAACATATAACGAGCACCACCAAGGGAAGGCTTGCGAGATGGTCCCCATAAATCAGAATGCACATAATCAAGAATACCTTTACTTGAATGAGTAGCGGTATTAAACTTCACCCTCTTGTGTTTGCCAAACACACAATGCTTACAGAAATCCAACTTGTTGATGCTATGCCCGTCGAGAAGTCCTCTCTTACTCAGCACTGCCAAGCCAAGCTCACTCATATGCCCGAGACGCATATGCCAAAGGTTAGTAGCATCAGAAGTAGATAATGAATTAGAAATTACAGGAGCATCACCTGTAATTGTAGTACCTCAAAGACGATACAAATTGGCAGATTTTAAATCACCCCTCATAACAATAAGAGAACCTTTTGACACTTTCAAAACTCCATCTCCACCGGAGTACTTGTACCCTTTGCCATCAAGAGTACTCAAAGAAATAAGATTCTTACTCATATCTGGAATACGCCTCACATCTGTCAAAGTTCTGATAATACCATCATGCATCTTAATCTGAACAGATCCAATGCCAATAATCTGATGTGAACTATCATCACCCATTTTAACAGAATCACCTTGGACAGAATCATATGTGATGAACCAATCTCTATTAATGCATATATGAAATGAAGCAGCGGGATCAAGAATCCATTCATCACCATTATTTGCACATCCAGCAAAAGCAACAAGAACCTCAGAACGATCTGAACTATCAGTAGTAGCAGCAACAGAAGCATTACCTTCATCAGAATTACCTTTCGGTCTATAAGTGCCAGTTCTCTTTTCTTTGTTCTTCAATTTATAACACTCAGAAATAAAATGAGTATCCTTTTTGCAGTACCTGCAGAATTTTTTACCCTTGCCTCTGGACTTTGAACGACCTCTATAGCCATTCGAGCTCTTGCCTATATAACCATCATTTGATTTATTTTGTGTCCTGCCATGAACAGACAATACTTCTCCATTGGAAACGAAACCTTCAAAACTCAGAAGACACCATTTGTTTCATCTTCTCCTTAGCTTGCAAAGCTTCATAAACCTCATTCACCGTTAGAGTATCACGACTATACAATATAGTGTCTCTGAAGTTTGCAAAAGAACTAGGCAGTGAGCACAAAAGAATAAGACCCAAGTCCTCATCCTCATATTTTACCTCCATAGACTGTAGGTCAGCAACAATCTCCTTAAAGATCGAGAGATGGGTAGACAGAGCCACCTTCTTGCAACTTGCGTATATAACTTCATCTTCATATGCATCCTGCTTGTCAAATCTTTTGACACGCAAATTGACTCCAGCTTGAGCCATAAAGCAGCAATGGTTTTCTCCTGCAAAACCTCTTGCAAAATATTGTTTGAAAGATGAAGATGAATATGAGACAAGGCCTTACGATCTTTCTTTTTCTCATCATCGGACCAAGTTTTTGAATCCTTGTTTCCGAATTTATCAAGCGCATCATCCAAATCAGCCTACGCTAAAACAGCCCGCATCTTAACTTGCCACAATGCGAACCTTGTATCTCGATCAAGCAGTGGAATATCGTACTTCATAGTAGCCATTAGAATAAATAACCAAGAGAAAATAATCTGCAGTAATAAAACTAGGTATAAAATTGTGTAACCCTAGTAATAACCTGCAGCCTTGTGTACAACTTTGTGTACGTTTAGCAAAGAGCTAATGAATCCCCTGGTAGCTTCCTTGTGCGGCCGTAGCAAAACTCCTCGAAATTGATTTTCACTAGAGGAACAAACAACCTGTTCGTTTGGCTGGTGGCTGATGGCTGATGGCTGGTGCTGATTTGTTCTGAGAGAAAAGTACTGCTGGCTGGTTGCTGGTGGCTGGTTTGTTCTGAGATAAAAGTACTGTTGGCTGGTGGCTGATAAGTCAGACGAACATGGCGAAAGACGCGGTGCTGGACCTCCCTCGATCCGCGTGCACAACAACAACAACCAATAATTTTTTTCTACCTTCGATGGATCTCCGTGTAGCAGACAACAGCGAACTGTGATGCTCCTTATCGATCCTGTTGCACTGGACGGCAGGAGCAGCAACAACTCGCAGCGGACAGCAATCTGCGGCTCCACTCCGTCTCGAGGAATTTCGAAATTTAACCCTCTCTACGCGAGCCTCACTGCATTTAACCCTAAGTTCGCGAGCCTTTCAAAATTTAACCTTGAGCATGCGAACTTCTTTGATTCGGGGGTTTTTGACTCTTTCCCGGGATTTTCTTATTTTCAATCTTTTTTTCCATCTGAAACACAAGTGAAGGGACAGTTTTACCCCTGTGCCTTATCTCTTTGGCTGGTTGGAGAGGAGGAACGGATCGAGCCCAGTTGATTTCTTTCTTTGCTTCTGTTCATTCGCGAGGGAGGCCATGAGTCGTTGTTCATCCGCCACGGAGGCCTCTCCACCGTGAGGTCGCCGCGGGTATCCTCTGGCAGCGCCCTACCATCTGCTGGCCGGCTCCTCCCCAACTGCAAGCCGGCGTCCTCCCCTCGGCCAGCGCCCTCCCCAACTGCAGGCCGGCACCCTCCCCTCCGCCGCTGCCCCCATGTCACAGGGGTCCTGGACGCCTGGCTACTGCGGTTCTGCCACGACTAGGGTTTGGCGAGGCTCATTAGAGCAATGGCTTGGAGCATCCACGCCGCTACAGGCTGTGCCGCCACCTGTGGTTGATGAGGTAACGGGCTTGCCACTGATTATGTGCCCGAAGTGCAAGCTTTGCAGGCTCATAGCTTTCACATATAAGTGGACTAAAAATCGAGGCAAGAGATTTTTCATGTGTCCAATGAAAGATGCCATGAGTTTTTCTTCCAACTCTATGTTGACAGTTTGATCAATTTGTGGTCAATGTTCACAATTGGATTGATTTTTGCAGGTGATTAACAAATGCAGCATCATCATTATTCAGGAGCAGTATGAGGAGCACCTTCAGTTTAACGACCACTTGCAGCCGGCGGCGATTGTGGATGTTGTCCCTGTCCCTAGCACTGTGATGGATGAAATCCAGCAAGTCAAGTTGGGGGTCACTGAGATGAAGGAGGAGCTGGCTAATATAAAATTGGGAATTGATGAAATGAAGAACAAAGAAAAAAGAAGTTGCCCCTGGCATCATGTCATAGTGTGTGTGGTAGTGATGTTAATAGTTTCAGTTGTACTGAATAAGTAGAATGCAGTGTAGTTTCACTTTGTAATGATGTTTATAGTTGGAATAAAAATTGTGTTCTTGTGACCTTTCCACCTTGTTCTGTTGTTTTGTTAAATTTTTTGACAGCATACCCCCAAATGAAACAAGCATACATATATCTCAGTAAAGCTTACAACAACAAATAAGCATACATAAGTCTTGCACATAGAAGCAAATTCAAGTCTCGGGTTCACAAATTGCTAGATTCAAGTCTCAGGTTCACAAATTCAAGTCTCAAGTTCACAAAAGCATCAATACTAGGTTCATAGTTTCCTTGCAACATAGCAAAATCAATTTACAAAAGCATCCATTGGATAACATTGCTAGATTAATTCAGTTCTTTGCCTTCCTTGGAGTGAGTTTCTTTTTCACAGCCATCTTTTTCTTCTTCATGGGAGTACTTGGTGTAGAAGTGGTGTTGAAGACAAGTTGGCTTCTTGTGACAGGCCCAGGACTTTTAGCTTGACTAATTTGGCTGAAAAAAGATACAATGCACTATCAGATCAATGAAAACATAATAGATTGTATACATCGAAGTAAGTCAATTTGATGAGATATTTTACCTTCTTGTGACAGGTCCTGGACTATTATTCAATGAACTTTCCTACTCAGCCACTTTCTGCCTTTTGGGTGTACTTCCATCACCTTTGCTAGAACCAGGTGGCCTTCCTACCGGTCCTTTTTTGGCATGGCTTTTTCTACAAGTGTTTGTAATAGATCAAGATGGTGAGAACAAATGCAGTATAAGCAGGAATCAGAAAAAGGTATAGTTTTACCTCTTCTTAGTCCCATTCAGAGGGCACTTTGGCGATGTAGTCCTGTGGCCATAACCAAAGCAATTTTTACACTACACCTGATACAAACCTTTGGTTCTAGGTTTGTTTCCTTTGAACTCTAGACAGCTAGGAATCCTGTTCTTCCTTTGTCTGCCAACATCTCTTTTAGTCAATGGTGGCAACAGCTTGAACCCAATATCAACATGTGGCCATTGAGACTTGTCAGGTAATGGTTTTATGACACCTGCATATGCAAGCCTAAAATGATGTACTGAGAAATAAGGATGCAAGTAAGTCGCCATGTTGCGATTTCTTATAGTGGTGATGAGTGCCAAAGCATGAGGGCATGGTTTCCCTGAGACTTGCCACTCCCTGCAAGTGCATACTTGATTAGTCAGATTTACCACATGTCTGATTATCTTATGATTTGGAGTCATCTCTGACACTTCCGCTTCATCCCTCCCACGTTCTTTGATGTGCAAGTGACCCAATTGCCTACTTAAGGCATACAATTGCCGAACTACAATGGGTAACATCACATGGCCTTCTAATTTTTCACCTATTCTCCTTCTTTTGGCATACAACTCCATGAACTTACCTCTAAGAGTGTCTGCAAGATCAGCTATAGGAAGGTCTTTAATGTCCTTCACCCAATTGTTCCAAACCTCTGCAACATTGTTGGTGATATGATCACACTTTATTTCTTATGAAAATGAGCTCCTCATCCATTTTTTATTGTGATGCTCTTCCAAAAAAGGCCGCACCTGATCACTCAATGCATAAATCTTCTCCATTTGGTATTTGTGATACTCAGGCTGGAAAGTCCTAGCTGCAGGATACATCCTCCCAAATTCAGGACCCTGGAATTTTTTTGAAAAATTCTTCATCAAGTGGACAAAACATTCTCTATGCTCTACCCAAGGATAAACAACATTCACACCATGAGCTATAGCCTTGGAAGCATCTGAACTTGTGGCTAGGTGGGGTGGATCTCCAATTGCCTTGTGCAATTGCTTCATGAACTATTCCCAATTATCATTGTTCTCACTGTCAAAAAATCCAAATGCAACAGGAAACATCCAGTTGTGGCCATCTAATGCAGTAGCTGAAGCTAGATGGCCATTCCACCTACCATTAAGGGTTGTAGCATCTATACTAAAAAAGGGTCTACAGACATTTAAGAATCCATCAATACTGGGCTTGAAACAACAGAAGAACTTACTGAAATATACACCATCCTCCTGTTTTTTGACATCTATCTCTACAATAC
The DNA here is from genome assembly GCA_947561735.1 of Cenchrus americanus. Lineage (NCBI taxonomy): Eukaryota > Viridiplantae > Streptophyta > Magnoliopsida > Poales > Poaceae > Cenchrus > Cenchrus americanus. Next base: position 3,994,163 of record OX387245.1, on the reverse strand, counting down.
TTCCAGGCATTTTCTGTTCAACCTCTGCCTTGAAATTGTACAAGTAGCCAAAACTTTCCTCCCATGTACCAAAAATGTGCTCAGCAGCCTTCTCCCTACCAAGCCATACAGTTGAATAACCAATTATCACTTGATACCTCTCCTCTAGCTCTTTTTTGAGTATCATAGCCCCCATATTTGGATCCTTCTTGAGGAAGGGGATGGCCTTCTCTGCTACCCAATGATGTGTTGCCATCTTGGTCCTCACTCTCCCCGTGGATGCACAATAATGATCTTTCGTGTTCAGAGTGATCTGTCAAACAAAAAACCTAGGTTAGCTATATGAATTATTAGAATAGTTAGTTTACTGATAATTAAAATAAATTTATCATAGTAGACCATTTGAGAACAAAATATACCCTGACTTGCTTCTTTCCTGATATCGACCTTGCCACAATAGTCCATTTACAGCCCTCAGCTTTACAATAGCCTCTGAATAATTCCCTACATGATTTCGCTGTTCCTATCTCAAACTGATTCCTTATATCATGTTGTCTTACTGCTGCCCTAAATTCATTCATACAAGCATATATGGTACCAACTTTCATAGGAAGGTCTTCTCTATCATAAATAATTGACTCCTCACCAGGAATCAGATCATCAACTGGTAACTCTGCACCCTCTATGTCCACATTACCTTCCTTCATAGTTTCAGCTGCAAATCTTGCTTCACTTGCTGCTCTTTCTTCCTCTGCTCTTTCATCCTCTGCTCTCAGACCAACAAATTCATACATTGCATCTTCATCCATCAAAGGGACAGCAGCACCTATCCGGTTAGCTAGAATTGCTTCTTATTCTATAGCATCCCAATCAATCTCATCAATAACATATGTGCATGCTGGTTCATTGGTTGATACTATTGTTGCACTACCATCAGCAATATCAGTGACCATATTGTTGCTCATGACATCTGTAACAGCTGATTGCATAAGCAACTCTACAGGTTTTTCCACCACATCAACATACAAAAGCATCTTCTTATCATGCTGCCTATCAGAGAAACAAACTGAAAAAGCCTCATCATCCACCAATCTCCTTTCCCCACCACTACCCATGTCATATTCTGATATTGCAAGCTGTTGCCTGCTTCCCCAATTCACCCTAGCTGCAATGTCCTTTTCTAAGTCTCCCAAAGTATAGCACTGAGAATCCACTACCCATTCATCATATTTTCGCGGCACATCAACAGAGCTACCATCATCCAGAATGGCTTCAAATTGGGACACCTGAACACACAATCTAAATGCACCATCCGGATCCACCCTACCGTGTACCAACAAAAATAACAAATATATGCATCAGTCCACTACTTACTAAGGTACATCGAACTTTCCATTCCGGCATACTTCTTCTCCAAATCGACCTATGACAGAATAGGAGAGGGATTAGGGGAAGGAGAAAGCTTACCCGGCAGGCGAATCGAAGGGGATCATGGAGTCCGTTCAGGCAGTTCCGGGCGCCCGAATGGACCCCAGCAGGCTGCGACACCTCAAACCCTAGGCGTGGCGGCGGCGGCTCTGTTCTTCACCGAGGGAAAAGAGAAACGTGAGAGAGAGAGAGAGGAGAATGCGTCTCTTTTTTCCTCCAGCCAGCCAAAGAGATAGGGTAGGGGTAGAACCGGCCATCCACTTGGGTTTGAGGTGGAAAAAGAGAAAGAAAATAAGGAAATGTTGGAAAAGAGTGAAAACCCCCCAAATCAAAGAACTTCGCATGCCCAGGGTTAAATTTTGAAAGGCTCGCGAACTTAGGGTTAAATGCAGTGAGGCTCGCGAACAGAGGGTTAAATTTCAAAATTCCTCCTTCGTCTCGATACGCGTGGTACGAATTCAATCTGCTCGATGACAGAGGCAGGAGCGGCGATGCAGAACGACGGCGGCTAGGAAGAACGAGGCGGCGACGAAAGGCTCCTCACGATACCCTAATTGTTTTTCAATTGAATCTCGTACCAAGATCTGATACCACATGTTAGCAAATAATGCGAAAACAAGATCGAACACGAGACACGATTTTTACATGGAAAACCCTTGCGGGGAAAAACCACAGACACCAATCGGCGATCTTCACTATGATGAGAGAGTTACAACACAGGGAATACAATGAGCCCTCTCGCTCTTCCGTGCGGCTTACAAGATGTATATATATGGTTGACTAAACTGACTGCAGTCAAATACGGAATCAAATCCGCTAAACACACAACCCGAACCGTGGGCCCTGCAGGCGTCCCCACAAGACTCACGTTAAGAATTCGGATAATATCCAACAATATTACATCCAACAAATAAATATGTAAGCAATTAGAAAGTGATTAATTATTAATTGATTTATTATATGTACATTATAAATCGTCTCCAGGGTTTGTAGTCGTCAAAGTGTGTATGTGCCCAACTGCTCACAGACGCAGTATACACATAAATTATTCCCTTGTTCTTGTTTCAAACACCAATTATTCCCTTGTTCTTGTTTCAAACACCGTAGTGGAGAAGCATATGAAATATTTGAGTTATAAAATTTAAATTTTGTCAAAGTAAAGTTGTTATTTGAAATATGTATCAAAAAGTCTAATGTGAAATTTAAGTTTTTTGTTTTAAATCACAATGGTGCTTCTTAATGCAATGTTGCATGCTCTGCGAATTAAAATAATGAATGGTAGTGTTAGTAAAAGCAAACTATGGAGTATATCGTAAGCAATATTATATATTCTCGCAAGAAAAGGATTGAGATATATCGCAACAGTAGTATTTTACAATAATAACAAGGCACGCAACAAGTACAACACACCGTCACCTTCTCGATCGCTATATATACACCCATGGAGAGTAGAGCATTAGCACAGTGCACACTCCCAAGAAAAAGCAAAGCAAAGCGTAGCAAGAAATGGCCGGCTCCGACAGCGTCCACCGGATGCCATCCCTGCCGTGGACGGTGCGCATCCAGACGGCGGCTTGCGCGATCGCGCACCGCCTGGACGGCAGCATCCGGCGCTCCCTCTACTGCATCGGCGACCTCAAGAAGGCTCCACGGCCCAATGCCTCGAAGGTCCGTTCCGCCGACATCACCATCGACGCCTCCCGCGGCATCTCGGCGCGCGTGTTCTCCCCGAGATCGACGGTTACTGATAGCAAAACCCCTCTCCCCGTCGTCGTCTTCTTCCACGGCGGCGGGTTCGCGCTCTTCTCCGCGGCGTCCCGCCCCTACGACACGCTCTGCCGCCGCCTCTGCCGCGGGGTCGGCGCCGTCGTCGTGTCCGTCAACTACCGCCTCGCCCCCCAGCACCGTTTTCCGGCGGCGTACGAAGACGGCGTCTTTGCGCTCCAGTACCTCGACGGCATTGCCGTTGCGGCCGACCTGGCACCGGTCCCCATCGACCTCTCCAGCTGCTTTCTCGCCGGCGACAGCTCGGGCGGCAACATGGTTCACCACGTGGCCCAGCGTTGGGCGGCCATGTCTTCGGTGTCACCACCCCACCGCCTCCGCCTGACCGGCGCCATCATGATCCAGCCATTCTTCGGCGGGGAGGAGCGGACGCCGGCGGAGGTGGTGTTCGACAAGGCAGGCCGAATACTGACGATCGCGCGGGCGGATTACTACTGGAAGGGGTTCCTGCCGGAGGGCGCGACGCGGGACCACCCGGCGGCGCGCGTGTGCGGCGACGGCGTGGAGCTCGCCGAGGCGTTCCCGCCGGCGATGGTGATGGTCGGCGGGTTCGACCTGCTCAAGGACTGGCACGCGAGGTACGTGGAGACGCTGCGCCGGAAGGGGAAGGTGGTGAGCGTGGTCGAGTACCCGGACGCCTTCCACGGCTTCTACGCGTTCCCGGAGCTCGCTGATTCTCGCAAGTTCGTCGAGGACATGAAGCTCTTCGTCGACGAGCATAGGTCCAAGCGTTTCTTTTAGATGAACGTCGCGCGGTATGGAGCATGGCCACGTGAAATCCATGCAACATCACGTACTGTACCAGCCTTACCAGGGCCCACGGGTTGCTTTTAATTTATGGCTGTGCACTGTGCACTTGTTGTATGATGCATTCCTCTGTTGGTTAGAAGTAATAAAATCCTGTGCTAAAAAAATAATAAAATCCTCGTTCTATATTTATAGAAGGTCATTTATTCTAATTTGTAGCTTATCACATCTTGTCCTAATTCATTCATAATACAATTACCAAGACTGACCAGTGGCTGATCAGAGTGATGAATCTCTTCTCACCTATGATGAAAACTCCCCTCCTCTCCTCATAATAATCTTTCCATGTTAGCAAAATTGTTGATGTGGTATGTTATTTAACAGAGAAATTTTAGAGTGTTTGAATTAATAGAAAGCGTCATTTGAATGAAATCTTTATGAGTAGCATGCCACAAAATTCCGTAGTAGAAAAAAAAATTGTAGGATCAATACTTTAAAATGGTTCTCTCTCAATAAAATTATCATACTTTCATGTATAATGTTGTTTACAAAAGAATGTTGTCATGCAACACTTTGGTGTTCCTACTTACGCATTACACGTTAAATTTTTGTTTAAAATCAACACAACAACACACAGGGTGTATCACCTAATACATAACGATATCTCTGAGCTAATGTCAGTTGCGCGAGTATATAGATCTTGCTGCTAGCAGCACTAGCTCTTCAATCCGGTCCACATACTAGTCTCATTATTCCTCTAATCTTCTTCCAAGCTAATCGTTAATGTGAACCAGCATATAAAGTCTTGTGCTGGAAAAAAAATACGCCCTACATAAATAGAAAGATTAGCTTGTGTTGTTCTCCTTCATGGATCATGCATATATGTTTCAATTCGGTGGCGACGGCAAGCGTAGAGTACAATGGTTCAGGTTCAGTTTGTTGGACCTCGATCGATCAGTCGATCTGATGCATGCAGGCGAGTTTAGATACTTACAAATAATGCTAGCTGTCGGGGCGTGGGGGCTGCCCGCGGCGGTCTCGTAGATTGCTACTCGATCGATCAAGATGTCAGGAACACAGACGTACTAGCTAGTAGAGCTTAACGCAGACAGACGGCCGGCGAGCGAGGGGTCGATCGGCCGGCGGCGTATAATGGGACTACGGCGGCGGCGGCGGCGGCGGCGCAGCGCCGGTTCCGGTTCCGGTTCCGGCTAGCTGCCGCTGTCCGGTGATCATTCCCCGTACAACCCACGGTGGCTGCCGTCCCGTCCGGTCGTCGCCATCGCGATGAATGAATGCATCGAGGACGAGGGGACTGCGCCGGGTTGCATTGTGCGTTTCCCGCGTGGTGGGTGGGCCGCCGAGGCATGCATCATGCATGCACATGTTTCTCTACAGTTTTCGCCGCTGGCTCTAGCGGCCAGCAGCCAACAAGATTGGCTGGGCGAATAACTGCATGCGTGCCGTGTCCTTTCCCGTCATGCAGCCAACATGAAGTCTCATCCTTGCCGTTCCGTTCCTCATCAATCGGATGGCTCAGATCCTCACCACATAACTTGCAGTGACGGTGGTCACTGCACACGATCCGTGTCCCATTAGGTCAGTCTCGGTGCATGATTTCATCGCACTATTACCAAGATTGTCATGTCATCTTTTGAAGTGAATGAAACTCTCACTCTCAGTGCACCTTTTCATTGCACAATTTCATATACAACTTGTAGCATTTAATTCTTGCATGGAGTTAATGATCATATGTGTCATGTGATGAAACTATAACACCCTCAATGCAAGTTTCATTGGATTTCATGGGACTAGGTAAGTGTGCCATGTGAGTGTCATGGTGATGAAACTCCCATGAAACTCTTATCATCTCTCTCTTCATAAATAGAGTGTCAATTCATCAAATCTGCTTATGTGGCATAGAATTTAATGCCCATGAAACCTCTCATGACACTCCACTGAGACTGGCCTTAGGGCAGTCCCGATGGTAAATTTTTGACAGTTTCTATATACATTAATTACGTGAACAACTCAGCTTTTTGCTGATGTGGCAAAGGGATTAAAGAGGAGAGAGAGCACAAAAACCAAGAAACGATTTCTTCTATCGGAAACCACGTCGACTCTTGCACCGATGCACATGGAAACAGGTCAAATGCCACTGGGGAGAAACCAGCGATTTCTTGCGTATCATGTGTGCCGCCGGCGCCGAGCGCTCCGCGCGCTCACCCTCTCTTCCCCGCGTGCCCACTCCAGCCAGATCGACTGCTCCGATCCACCGGCAGCTCCTTCCCGCGAGGGAATGCCTCCTTCACGCAAGCAGTCGCCTGCTCCGCCGACAGCTAGTTACCGCGAGTGCCCGTCTCCTTCCCGCGCGCGGCCGCCCGCTCACCAGTTGAGCCTTTCTTCCGCCTCACGGCCGATTGATTCGCCATGGTGAGATCTCCCTAATTCTCCAATCTTCTTGTGCGCGCGTTACATCCTGCTTTCCGCCGTGGATTTGGCCTCGGCCTGAATGATTCCTGTCGTGCGGTGCCTCTTGCTTTAGCTCTAGGTGAGTTACTCGAGGGATCCGATCAACCCGGTGTAATTGTCGACAATTTGTTCAGGTGGTTTTGTATATCTGCAGCTTTCTGATTTCACCGTGTTTCTCTGTTCTGTGATGTGTTCCAGCCACCAAGGCCATGGGCCACGACCTCCGTTTGCACCTCCCGCTTGCCGCATCGAGTCATTCCTCATCTAGTTGTTGGTCCTTTCCGTAATCTAATTAGAAAAGACCCTCTGAAGATAGTTTCTTCCTTTATACAGTATTCTACTCTGTCGATGGCTTTTGGAGCTTCGCTATATTGCAAATTATTGTTTGTTTGATTTACTTAGCAGAAGCCAAAAGAGAATGGACGGAATGTGTCCATTTTTGTAAATTTAGAATGCTAACTTCGTTGCTGCTTTATCCTTTCGATTATTCGTTGAATTCTCTATAGTGCTGATGGTTTCTAGAAAATAGGGATCGTGTTGTTCCGGAAGCTATACAATCCATGGCCACAGTTGATCTACTCTTCTTTTGTTTTGCATTTAATTTATCCTTTGTATTAATTATGCAGTAGAAATCATGGTTGGAAGAGATAGTTTCTACTGGACATTAATTGCTATCTTTCTCTCCTGGAATTTATAAACTTCCATTGGGACTGCCCTTACCGAACATGACGAAAGACTTGTATGTCCTGCAATACAATTGGGAATTGGGATGTACTTTCGGTACTCTAGTTTATACTTGTGATGTGCAGTACTCTGATTTATGTCCTGCGAGAATAGATTTCTAATAGCTTGTGTTTGTGTTTGTGTTGTGAAACTCTGATTTTCTACTGCTGCATTGATTTGTGGCCTTATTAGTTCTTGTGCAACCGAACACATGTTTAGAGTTTTGATCTTGGCCTGGACCCGGGAATGGCTGGACCTCCAATGAGTGATAGTCCCCGGATTCACTCATTCCTGGTAACGAGAGTATGAGACAGACGGCCGGCGAACGAGAAGTCGGCGTACGGCTTGTCCTGTCTGGTAACGAGAGCACCGGTCCCGTCTGCGGGTGTCCTGTCCTATCAACAAGCTGTACAGCTTCTTCGTTTGGCTGGTGGGCGATGGGCCGGGCCGATTTGTTACGAGAGAAAAGATCTTCGCCTGGTTTGTTCGAGAGAAAGATCGTTGGCCGGTGGCTGATAAGCCAAGCGAACAGGGCGGTACTTCGAAATTTTTGTTTATATTTTTTCCACAGGCCCAACGGGCGGGGAGGCCAGCCACCCTGGCCCAAGGAGATCGGAGCATAACCCGCCGTGCGCCACGGCGACAGGACCAACCGCCGTGGGCCAATGGCGGTTCTGCAAACCGCCATGGGCCAAGGCGGCAGGTCCCCTTAGACTGAAAACTGCGCTAAAAATAATCAAATAAATAGAAAAAAAATATTTTTAGTGCACTAACCGCCGTGGGCCACAGCGGTTAGGTCAACGGCCGCGGGCCCAACGGGTGGGGAGGCCAGCCGCCGTGGCCCACGGCGATTGAAGCCTAACCGCCGTGCGCCACGGCGGCAGGACCAACCGTCGTGGGCCCATGGCGATAGGCTTCTGCAAACGCCATGCGCCACGGCGGCAGGTCCCCTTAGACTGAAAACTGCCCTAAAAATAATCGAAATAAATAGAAAAAAATATTGCTAACTAGCCACCAAATGTGTTCATACTCTGTTTCTTTTCTCCTCATATTATACCTAGCCAAGTATAAATTGTTTTTAAGGCTCTAAACGGCATCAAATGAAAAGTTGTAAACTACAAAGTTTCATAACTTTTCGAGATACAACTTTCGTGTTTGCAGTTTCGTGTTTTGAGGTCATTTAAAAAAATTTTAAAAAACAACCAATCGTCGTGGCCCACGGCGGCTGCATGGGCCACCTTTCGTGGCCCAAGGCGGTTGGCCTTAACGCCGTGGCTGGACTCCAACCGCCGTGGCCCACGGCGGTTAGTGGTCAAAACTGATAAATTTTGAAATGGTCATATATTTTTACAAAATGAATTAAAAATATAAATAAAAAATCATGTACTTCATCATTCTGGTACAACCCACGGTTGCCCGGCTGGCCGAACGGCGAGCGACGAATTTTTTATATATATTTATTTTATCACGATTTTGCAAAAATATATGATCCGTCACAAATTTTGCAAAAATATACATCTGGCGTCGTGGCCCACGGCGTCAGGACATAACGTCGTGGTCCACGGTAGTAGGAGCCGCTAGGAGTGGGCCCTGAGCGTGGCCCAGACCTGGCCGTACGCCGCGGCGTCAGGGGCCTAGCGCCCTGGGCCACGGCGTCAGGTCCTAGCTGTTGGCGCAGAAAGTGCACTCAACGCCAATCACACAAAGCCGCCGAACAAAGCCGGCTTCACACGCGCGAGAGAGCAAATGACGTGCCGCTCAATTTTTCCCGAAAATTAACAAAAGATAAAGCATTAAATACCAAAGCTTGGAACTTGCCGGTAGTACCGGACAGCTTCCATATTTGCGGCTAAAGAGCCAATTGGGATAACACATAGCTATGCAAAGCTATCTGTCAAAGAACCACGACCATTCGGGCAACCATAAAGGGAAAAGGAACACTGCCGAATGGATGACGCAAGCATGACAACGATCGGTCTTTGTATAAACGAAGATGCAAGCGCAAAGTTATGACCGATCCCCATGAAGATTAGCATTAAATAAATGAAGTAAAGCACGGACATGGTCATGTATTAAATAAGCATGCATAGATCCAAAGCACTAGTCTACCGCATGTCTAGTTACTTCAAAACCCGTCGGGTACGATAACAAGCAAATCTATCCACCGCATGATACGATCTGCATGAAAAACGTACCACTTTCCACAAATAGATCTATCCACCGCATGATACAATCTAAATATGGAAAGCTAAAAGCATACATCATTTAAAACATAAATAATGCACGTGTTCTACTCGTGGAAGTATAACCGAATACGGCTGGACAGCCGATTCGGGGTCCATGAAGAAGGAACAAACATTACCACGTGAATAAATCTATCAGACTGATTTGGGAATCTAATCCACCGGATGACTAGCTCCAAAGCAACCCAAAAACCTGCATCTACCGCGTGATACCCGGTTCTTTCAAGATTTATACGAACATAGCAAGCTTGAACCCGCAACACGTAACAACCTAGATCGATTCGGTTTCGGCTATCGGAAAGCACAAGATCCATGCATCAAAATACGAAACCTGCTCGCACAAGGACCATAAAAGAGATATAGCCGATCCAAACCCATCTAGATTGGGCAAAGATGTGTTACATGAATTAAAACATAAAGTAAAACTCAAGATAACACGGGATAACTTAATGAATCTATTGGATCTTGCCAAAATCCAATAGAGCCGATAACTAGCTTCAAGCCAGATCTTAGCCTACCGCATGGCTCATGATCTAACAAGAAACCCTCTTGAACCAAGCTTGAATCTACCGCATGACACGAAGCATGGTAACAAGACTACTTGCATCAGATCTAAATCCACCGCATGATACTAGATATGATACAAGGTTGTCGGTACTCACGGAGGTCGACGGATCGATTGGCCCTCTCGAAGAACTCGACGACACGACAAGGACTCTAGGGTTTGGCGTAAGGCCGGTGTGTATTGAAGAATGATCGTCTGTTTTACATACATTCAAGGGTCGTATTTATACCCTGTTGATTACAACTGCGAACGGATTCATTGCCTAACTAAACTTGATCGCCTATCCATCCATTCGCCTCCCCTGATTGAGCCACGTCACCGTCCAATCCCGCAAAATCAGCTCTACTGTTCCTTTGCCGAACCGGAGCAGATAGTCGACCGCAGATCTCTTTGCCGAAAATCTCTGAAAATATCCTTCCTTCCACCAGACGGACTCTTTTTCGAACCGGACCCACAGGTCAGACTCCTTACCAAATTTTGGTGTTAACACTAGCGCCGCGGGCCACGGCGTCAGCAGGCCTGCTAGCGCCGTGGGCCATGGCGCTAGGGTCTGACTGCCTATATAACACCGAAATTCAGCCGAAAATGTCATGATAATTCGAAAAAAAGAAAAGAGGGGGGAGAGGTGAAGGGAGTGAGGAGGTGGTGAAGGTGCGAAGCTCTACAGGTTTTTCGTCTCGTTAGAGGTAATACTCTGAAACTTAATAGTTTTAGTGTAGATGTGCTTAGTAGATATATAGTTATAGTGTAGATCTGCTCAGTAAATACATAGTTTTAGTGTAGATCTGCTTAGTAAAATTATAGTTTTAATTATATTTGTAGTGTATCTTTGAGTAGATATATTTTGTAGTTGCAGAAAATGTAGAAATTATTGATATTACTATAATTTGTTTAGAAAATGTTGAGAATGATTTTATTTGTTGTAGAAATTATAGAAAATACTTATAATTGTTTAAAACAATAACTAGAGATGTCTACTGCTGCTGCCGGAGGGGGAGGATGGTAATGGTGGTGGTGATCCGAAGGGGAAAAACACAAATACAACACCTGATCCGAAGAAAATGAGCACGTTAGAAAGAGGCATGCTTTGATATATGTAAGGAAAAACTGCAGATGCCATTGCAAGAGTAGAAGAACCTCCTTGTAACGATCTTTATGCTCCCATAGACATGCATCATTATTTGCAACGAAAAACTGCAGATGCCATTGCAAGAGGAGAGAAACCTCCTTATGGTGGTCTTTATGCTCCGGGTGGTCTTTATGGTCCTTCGTCGTCAAATCGCAAGGATGGCTAAATACTAGAACTTTGTATGATGTTGTAGTCTTTGACCATGCGGTGTTGTAATATTTGAACTTTGTACGATGTTGTAGTCTTTGACCATGCGGTGTTGTAATATTTGAACAACTCTGGTCGCCGCTTCTTGCATTACTCACGAGCATGGGTAGGCAAAACTTCATGACCTCTGTCCTTCAAATTTAAAAAAATTAAAAAAATTCCTATCGCCGCAGCCCACGGCGGCAAGGAACAGATACCGCTGTGGGCCACGGCGTTAGATCAGCGCCACGCTGACGCCTGGCGTCAGGCCCCTAACGTCGTGGCCCACGACGTCAGGGACGTAAAGCCGTGGCCCGCGGTGTTAAGGGTACGGGTCCACTCCTGGCGGCTCCTACCACCGTGGGTCACGACGTTATGTCCCTGACGCCGTGAGTCACGGCGGCAATGTATATTTTTGCAAAAATTTGTGACGGATCATATATTTTTGCAAAATCGTGATAAATAAATAAAAAAATTCGCGGGCGACGATGGCCGGGGTGGGCTCCGGCCGGCATGGACTATGGGCTGCTCCTGCTCTGTTTTGGCACGTCGTCTCCGATCGAGAGATGATTGGTGGGCTGGGCGAATAACAAACAACAGCCGCGGCCTCGTCCGTCGTGGCGGCGACCACACACACGTCCGTCCTTAAGGCCCGCAGGAACAGTCCAAGTCGAATCTGACACGGTTCGTTCGTCGGCCGCACAAGCGGAGGAAGAAGAAGGGGGCGCGACGGGGGTCGAGGAGCACGAGAGACACCGGAGCCTGAGGTGATGGAGCCGGAGAATGACGACGTCGACCCGAGCTGGATGTCTGTTAGCAAGTTTCGCTGTTATTGGAACGAATGATGGTCTCGCCACTACGGTTCCTTCGAGGACACCAGTGAGTTCTTCGTTAGATCAGATCTGGCTTAGCTTGCTTTATTTAATTGCTTTTCTCGTTAAGCAATCTTGTATTGTAGCTTCCTTGATAATGGGAGAATTCTTCTCGTTTATCTTAGTACGTGCAGACAAATATCTATCAGGGTATAAGGGGAGCTCCTATGTGGGTTGTGTAATATATTTCTAGTCTTTGCTATCTGGGCCTGAGGCCGAAGACACTTGGGCCATCGGGCCGGGATTCGGCTACTATGCCAGCCTGTGGCATAGTTAAATGGGTGAATGTAGCCCGAGATGAAGGCAAGCGAATAGTAACCTAAAACGTATTTTCTCTCTCGATCTCTTCCTTCTCAGGCGAGCGCCGCCGCTTGCCTAGGGGCGTTACATTTGGTATCAGAGCCAAGCCGGTGATCACAAAGGCGGATTGGGATAATTTTTCCCGTATTGCTCTGTGATCTACGCGATCTGGCGAAAGGTACCTCCACCACCACCACTGCCGCCGCCCCGCCGCCGCCACCACCACCACAGCAACCCCAGGCTCACCCAACCACCACTTCCGTCGTTCCTCCTCGTGGGAAAGCCAAGCAACCCAATCTCACAATCAGGATGTCGGCTGTCGAGAAGCAGGTGGATGCTCTCACCGCTCGGATTGAGGATCTCTCCAGTAACGTCGATTCAGTCGCCTCCAGTGTCAGCAAGCTCACTGAGGGGGTCGGCAAGCTCACGGACACGATCGCGGTCGTCCTTGACAAGGTGGTTGTGGTCGATCGATGGCGAGCCGACACCGACAAGTATGCCGTGGATCTGGACACGACACTGCAGAGTCTCACGTCGCGCGTTTTGGCGTTGGAGCAAGCACCTCCCCATGCTCCGCTAACAGCCCCGTCGCGCGAGGAAGAGGGGCGGGCCAGTGGCCACCACACACAATCAAGTCACCAGGGTGCTAATGGTGGAACATCATTTCCCCATGCCACCCTGGTCACGGGTGAGTTCAAACAAACCAAAATCCCCACTCAAAAGCTGAAGACTGATTACTTTGCTAGTGAATTGAGTCAATTGCATGACAATCAGGATAGGAGTCACCAGTACAAGGGTGTTCCTAGAGACATGCCTAGAGAATTTAGGATGCCTCACATTGATTTTCCTAGATTCACAGGTGAACATCCTAGATTATGGAAGGAGAAATGTGAAAAATATTTTAGGATGTGTGTTGTTCCTCAGGAGTTATGGGCACCTTTTGCTACCTTGTATTTTCATGACCAGGCTGCTTATTGGCTTTAGACCTTTGAAGCCCAGCATTCTAACTATGGCTGGATAGAGTTGTGTGTTGTTGTAGAGGTTAAGTTTGGTAGGTAAATGTATCACAACTACATGAGAGATCTATTAGCTATTAAACAAACTAGTGATGTCTTGGAGTATCATACTAGATTTGTAGATGCTATGCATAAAGTCATGTTACATCATTCAGGCCATGATCAGGTGTTATTTGTGTAAAAATTCATTGATGGTTTAAAGCATGAGATAAGTATTGCTATTATGCTCCATAAACCTCGAACAGTTGATGCTGCTATGTCCCTGACTGTCATGCATGAAGAGGTGTTGGAAGCTTCTTCAAAGAAGTATACACCTAAATCCTCTAGAGATTATCACATATATCACAACAAGTCAGGATGGTCTAATGATAAAGGCCTTTTGGAAATACTCCAGTACTGGATAATCAGCCAGATTCTAAACCTTTGCACCATGACAAGGCTATTGATAAGTGGTCAAATCTCAAATCTCTCCGTCATGCTAGAGGTGAATGTTTCAAGTGTGGAGCAAAATGGGGTCCCAACCACAAATGTCAGGAGACTGTACCCCTTCATGTCATGGAAGAGTTGTTTGAGGTCCTTCAACTGAATGACCAAGTCAATAATGCTGGTGAGGCGAGTTCCTCTGACAGTGATGCAGAACTTCTGTCCCTATCATTTTGTGTTGTGGCAGGTACATCTGACAAGAAGACTATGAGGTTACACGGCATGAATGGTGAAAGGATCAAGATGTCGACTAGAGGGGGGTGAATAGTCGAACCTGAAAATCACAAACTTTTTCGCAGCTGTCGGATGCAGGTCCGGAGACTCCGGATATTTTTCCGGATACTCCGGGAAATCCGGAGAATCCGGGAAAATGTCCGGATATTCCGGCCTGCTAGGGAGGGATTAAATCGACAGAAATTAAACTTGCTCAAAAGTAAATCTGTGAAAATAGGTTATGCACTGAGACGAAACAAGCCTTTTTATCCACTCAAATCGTGCAGGAACCTCAACACAAAGTAGATCGGCACCAAACCCTAGATATGTGCTTAAGATAGAAACAAGCATGCAACAAGATGAACAAGCACAAGAGACACAAGGATTTGTTACCGGAGTTAAACCTCACACCTTGAGGTCTACGTCTCCGTTGAGGTACCCACAAAGGGTGGACCTTTACACCTAGGTCACTTTCCTCCCTCTAACGACCACAAAGATCAAGCTAGAGTTACTTACTCAATGTCGGGGTGATACAAACTTCCTTGGGCAGCCACAATCTTTGGATGCTCCAAGGCAACGCCTAGCCGGCTAGGAGCTCAAGGCTCCAAGAGTAACAAACACGAATTTTGCCAACCAAGCGAAGAGCGAGGTGCTCTAGAGATGGGAAATCAGCTCACTAGCACTCTCCAAGCCCTTGCTCTCAAATCCTCTTAAATCCCACAACAAATCTCACCAACTTTTAGCCAAAGGGAGAAGAGGGAGGGAGTAAATGAGGTCTGTTCAAGTCAGCACGAAATGGCAGGGAGAAGAGAGTAAATGAAGGGGTGGAGGGGGCTTTTATACCCCCTCACCCAGAATATAGCCGTTGAGGCTTTATGACCCGGAGTATACGGGGTAAACTCGGAAACTCCGGGAAGTCCGGAGTCTCCGGGGTAAACCCGGATACTCCGGCCTTCCAAGGCCAGCACCCAAAAAAAATCCTCGTGTATGTGTTGGTGCAAAGGTGTCTCTCATAGGTTTTGTTTTAGCAACTAGAGCACCTGTTCGACTCTTGGAAGACATAATTCCTGTCCCTCTTGATAGTACGGCATTCCTAGGACTCAAATTCAAAAATTAAAATAAATAAGCCTTCTTAGGAATCCTTTAGAGCACCACTTTCCTTTTTGTGTAGTCAACGAGCTGTGCTTGATGCCATACATAATTTTAATATCTGCTCATGGACTAGGTAATTTCATTAGCCACTTAGGTGTGTGTCATTAAATCACCATAACCCACTTAGGGGCCAAGATACTCTTCAATCTCCCCCTTTTTGGTGATTGATGACAACACACTTAAGTCACACAAGAGATAAACAATGAATATTAAAAGCTTTTGTAATACTCCCCCTTAATATGTGCATTTTGATCTTGAATATCAATGGTCCTATTAGGGCCAAAATTTTGCACAACAAGAGAAACAAGAGAGTATTACAACAGTGGGGTGCTTGTGACGTGCAACAGATAATAGTGAGATGCTTATGACATATTATACACTCAACAAATAAGACAGAGAAATATGGTGCTGAAAGGTTCGGAGTCTCCGGGCCAGATCCGGAGAGTCCGGAAAATCCGGATACTCCGGGAAAAAGTCCGGACACTCTGGGCTTCAGTACAGCAGAAAAAGAACAGCTTTCACACAAGTTTTCAATCTAGCATAAACTGTCCTTAGATGATAAAAAGCAAAGAGAATCATCACAAGCACACAACCAAATTTCTCAAGCTCACATAGTCTCACACGAACGAAATTTAGAGTTATTACAAGCCAAGTTCCAAATTCAAATACAAATAGAATAAAGTTCATTGTTCCACAAGCACATAGATAGATAACTTCACTCTCCCTTTGGCATCAAGCGCCAAAAAGGAAGTGTGGAGCAGCGGAGTCACTTAGAGTCGTCGTCTTCCTCCTCTTCTTCTTCATTGCCCTCCTCCTCTTCTTCCTCTTGTGCACCTTGGGCGTCCCACTCCGCAAAAGGGTCATCAAATCCGGGAAGCTCGCGGTAGGGATCGGTGGGAAGGCCAAGGTGAGACTTGATCTTGATGATGTCCCGGCGGTTCTCATTTGTCTCCGTGGCTATTGTCTTGCACATGTTGAAGATGCTCTTGAGCACCCTCTTTATCATGGAGCCACAGTGCCGACGGGGAGGTGGAGGAGAAGAGCGTGCAGCGGGCAAATCATCATGGCGAGGAGCTGCACTCGATGATCCAACATACTTACAGCCTTTGGGAGGCCTCTTTGCACGATCACGGAGGTGGCGAAGCGGCTCATGGACAACATCCTTGGGATAGCGGACATTTGTAACTCTCTAAATCATGTACATGAGATAGGGGGCATAAGGAAGATGCTTCATCGGATCGTTCATGGTCCTCCTCAACTCATTCCAAATGAAGTCGAATATACAAAATCCTTCTTCATCCGGTGCCATCCTATTGAGAAGATTTGGAGCATAGTATCTTAAAGTTGTAGCATCTCCTATCTTAGGATCAATAGTGGCACGAAAGAATTGATTGAGATAGTAGTAATAAGGATTGAGTTGGTCCGCCTTGCCCTCAATAGCCAAATCTCGGCTAGGAAACATGAAGGGGAGCTCTTTGGGCTTGTACTTGTCCTCATTGTGCACGGGAGAGAGCCTCTCATCCTTAGAGCCAAGTACCAAGAGCCTAGAGAAGGTCATGTAATCAATGGTGCACTTTTGTCCTTGAGTCGTCCAAGTGATGGTATTGTCATGGGGATTGAAGTAGTATGAGCAATGGAATTGAGCAAGAATTTCCTTATTCCAATTGTACCTAAATCCCATGATGTCATAGAGGCCAACTTCCTTGCATTTTTCAATGACGGAGTTGAACACGGTGTTGTTTAGCTCTTCATAATATTTCCAATCAATGTACCTCATTGGCACAATTGGAGCCATGTTCTTGGAAGCTAGCTTGGGATTGCGGATCACGGATTGATAGAAATCCCGATGAAAGTCACACCAAAACCTTGCCTCAAGCCCTTCCCCCTTGAGATACAAGTACACATTCTCCTCTCGTTGCTCCCTCACTGCTAGAGAGTTCCTGGAGTAATCCCTAATCATATGTTCAGCAAATCCAAGAACTGAACCGGGGTCCCTTAGCTTGATGGGAGTGTCAACCACCCGGACATTTTGTGGGAGGGTAGGAATGAGCCTAGGAGGAGTTTTGGGGCAGATGTGAGAGGCTACTCCTTGCTTGTGTTTAGGAGGAACTCGAGTAGCTGGACGGCTTTGATGGACATATGGGGCTTGATGGCTCTTTTTGGGATGGGGCTTGTAGCGGGGTTTTTCTTTAGTTGGCCCCTTTCCATGGTGACGAGGGGGCTCTGATGACTGCTCATATGTCTCATCTTCTACCTCATCATCATCACTTTCCGTTCTCTCCTCCTCCTCCTCCTCCTCTATCTCTTCTTCACTCCCTTCGGCATAGGAGGGAGGAGGGTCACCTCGCCTTGGCCTAGAGCTGCGCTGAGATCCTTCATGCCCTAAGGCTTCTTGCAAAGCCTGTAGAGTGGCGGGGTCGTGCCTAGCCTTGGTCCTCCTTTGGGTGGAGGGCTCCTCATTGTCACGACGGACCTTCACTCTCACCATCTGGATAGGTACAAGGATATGGAAGTGAGAGGTTATCAAAAGAGGAGACACACTACACTTGTGACTTAGGGTTGCAGTGTGAACCCCGGATGCTCCGGGAAAAAGTCCGGATACTCCGGAATTTCCAGATAGTCCGGGTTTTTCAACCCCGGAGTTTCCGGGTTTCGCAGCTGAAACCCTAAATCACAATGCAGCAAGATTTATCCATCCAAACTAAGAGGAAACACAGATCTAGAGTCTATGGAGTATTTCCTACCTATTCCCTAAGAGGATACTACAAGGACTACGCTAGGGAAGTAGATCGGGAAAAACTCCTTTGAATATACCTTGGGGAGAAAGGGGAGAAGGCTTGAATTCTTTGAAACTTGAGTAGATCCTTGGTCTCCACGCCTTGGAGCCTTCACACCCTCACTTTCACTCGATTTGGCCGGTTGGAGGAGGAAATCGCCCAAGGAGACGAAGGGGGGGACGAGGAGAGTAGGGGCGCGGTTAAAACTGAGTAGAGGGGAAAGAAGGATTTTTCACCGCAGTCAAAGGCTTTTATACCTTTACAACCCGGAGTCTCCGGGCCAGGTCCGGATTATCCGGGAAACCTGGAGTTTCCGGCCCCAACCCCAGAGATTCCGCTCCCCCTGAACCCAGCGAGCAGATTTTTGAGGAATTTGATTTTTGTATAGATTTAGAGGATTGCTTATGTGATATATGTGAGCCTGAGCAGTATCAACACTTTGGACTAGCCACAAACAAGCAAGGAGAACAATAGTCCAAATGTTGTACTCTAAAGATCCAAATTTTTCAAAACAAATTCAATACAAGCTTTTCACAAATCTTTTGCTTTTAAAAGTTCTATACTAGGTCACTCAAATATGTGTATGATCTCAAGCCAAGTTATGAGAATCCAAGATATTTAGCTCACTCCTCAAAGCACAAAACCTTAGTTCATCAAGAGGCTTTGTGAAGATATCGGCTAGTTGCTTATCGGTGCTCACATGACTTAAAGCGATATCTCCTTTGGCTTCGTGGTCTCTCAAGAAATGGTGTCTTATGTCTATATGCTTTTTTCTTGAGTGGTTTACGGGGTTGTTAGCTAGCTTGATGGCACTCTCATTGTCACACAAGAGCGACACCTTGCTAAACTTGCAACCAAAGTCTCTCAAAGTGAGCTTCATCCAAAGTAGTTGAGCACAACAAGCGCCGGCTGCAACATACTCGGCCTCGGCCGTGGAAAGGGCAACGGAGTTTTGTTTCTTGGAACTCCAAGACACCAAGGACCTTCCAAGGAATTGGCAAGTCCTGGATGTACTCTTTCTATCTACTTTGCAACCGGCATAATCCGAATCGGAGTAGCCAAGTAGATCGAAAGTGGAGCCCTTAGGATACCATAAACCAAGGTTAGGAGTATGAACCAAGTATCTAAAAATTCTCTTAACGGCCATTATATGGCACTTCTTAGGATTAGCTTGAAACCTTGCACACATGCACACACTAAGCATAATATCGGGCCTAGATGCACAAAGGTAAAGCAAAGAACCAATCATGGAGCGATATACCTTTTGGTCGATGCTTTTGCCTTCTTCATTTAGATCAAGATGTCCATTTGATGACATGGGTGTTTTGATGGGCTTGGCATTGTTCATGTCAAACTTCTTGAGCATATCATTGGTGTACTTGGTTTGACTTATGAATGTACCATCCTTGAGTTGCTTGATTTGAAAACCGAGAAAGAATTTCAACTCGCCCATCATAGACATTTCGAATCTTATAGTCATGATCCTACTAAAATCCTCAACCCAAATTTGATTAGTAGAGCCAAATATGATATCATCAACATAAATTTGACATACAAACAAATCATTGCCTTGTTTACAAGTGAAGAGAGTAGGATCGGCTTTGCCTATTGCAAAACCTTTCTTTAAGAGAAATTCCCTAAGGCATTCATACCATGCTCTAGGGGCTTGCTTGAGCCCATAGAGCGCCTTATGGAGCTTGTAGACGTGGTTTGGACGTTGAGGATCTTCAAAGCCCGGTGGTTGCTCAACGTAGACTTCTTCAGAAATTGGACCATTCAAGAAAGCACTCTTGACATCCATTTGATGTAGCTTGAAGTTGTGATGAGTGGCAAAGGCTAAGAGTATACGAATTGCTTCAAGTCTTGCCACCAGTGCATAAGTTTCTCCAAAGTCTAAGCCTTCTACTTGAGTATACCCCTTTGCAACCAACCTAGCCTTGTTCTTGGTCACCACGCCATCTTCATCTTGTTTGTTGCGAAACACCCATTTGGTTCCAATCACATTTTGTTTGGGGCGTTCCACCAGGGATCAAACTTCATTCCTAAGTTGTTGAGCTCTTCTTGCATGGCCATCACCCAATCGGCATCTCCAAGAGCATCTTCAACCTTAAGAGGTTCCAACATGGAAACAAACGAGTAATGTTCACAAAAATTTGCTAATCTTGAACGAGTTGTTACCCCTCTACGGATGCTTCCAAGAATGTTGTCAACGGGATGATCTCGTTGAACACTTTGTCGAACTCTTGGATGTGGGTCAAAATCTTCTTCCTGAATCAATTCTTATTTTCTTGATTGCCTTGCTAGATTTCAGCAGCAGGCCCGGAGTCTCCGGACTTATCTCCGGAATTTCCGGAAAATCCGGAATCTTCGGGTTTTTATCCGGATTCTCCGGGGTACGCAACGGGAGGCAGGGCTGCTGCATCTTCAATTATGCAGTCCTCATCATCTTCTTCTTGAGGCTTGATTTCTCCAATAGCCATTCTCCTTATAGCCTTTTCAGCGGGTACTTCCTTGCCTACACACAATTCATCAACTTGCTCCTCTTGAGAGCCATTAGATTCATCAAACATCAAGTCACACGTGACTTCAACACAACCGGTGGTTTTGTTGAGGACACGATAGCCATGAGCGTTTGAGGCATAACCAAGAAAGATACCTTCATCAACTTTAGATGCAAACTTAGAGCTTTTGGGCTTCTTGTTAAGAATGAGGCACTTACAACCAAAAACTCTAAAGTAAGAGACATTAGGCTTTTTACCGATTAGGAGCTCATAGGTGGTCTTGTGGCGAAGCATGTGAAGATAAAACGGTTTATAGCGTGACACGCCGTGTTGATTGCTTCCGCCCAAAAACTATCCAAAGTCTTGTACTCATCAAGCATGGTTCTTGCGGCTTCAATGAGAGTTCTATTCTTCCTCTCAACTATCCCATTTTGTTGTGGAGTCTATGGGACGCAGAGCTCATGACCAATGCCTTCTTCATCAAGATACTCTTCAATGTTGGTGTTCTTGAACTCGGTGCCATTGTCACTTCTTACTCTTTTGATCTTCACATCAAACTCATTTTGGGCTCTTGTTGCAAATTTCTTGAATATTTCATGAACTTTGCTCTTGTCTTTCATAAAGAATACCCAAGTGTACCGAGAGTAATCATCAACAATGACAAATCCATACTTGTTCCCTCCAATGCTAACATAGGCCACCGGACCAAAGATATCCATGTGAAGTAGTTCCAATGGCCTTGAGGTAGATACTACATTCTTGGCGGGATGAGGAGCACCAACTTGCTTTCCGGCTTGACAAGCACTACAAATTCTATTTTTCTCAAAATGAACGTTTGTTAGTCCTAAGATGTGTTCCCCCTTTAGAAGCTTATTGAGATTATTCATCCCAACGTGAGCTAGTCGGCGATGCCAAAGCCAACTCAAGCTAGACTTTGCCAATAAGCATGTATCAAGTTGGGCTTTATCCGATGAAAAATCCACCAAGTAAAGCCTTCCCTTGAGTTCACCCTTAAAGGCAACAGAGTCATCGCCCCTTCTAAAGACGGTCACACCCTCATTTGTGAACAAACAATTGTAGCCCATCTCACAAAGTTGTGAAACGGACAACAAGTTGTAGTCCAAAGATTCAACCAAATAAACATTGGAAATTGAATGATTGATTGAGATAGAAATTTTACCAAGACCAACAACCGTTCCTCCACCATTGCCTCCAAAGGCAATCTTTTCCGTAGGATTTTCAATCATGTCACAAGATGTAAACATTTTCTTCTCCCCGGTCATATGATTTGTGCATCCACTATCAACCACCCATTTTGTTCCACCGAAGGAGTATTCCTACAAAACAAATTATGCTTGTGTTTTAGGTACCCAAGTGGATTTGGGTCCTAGAGTGTTAGTCACAAGAATCTTGGGCACCCACACACTCCTTTTAATCATTGTTCCTTTTGTGTGGGGTCCCACATACTTGGCAACCACCTTA
Source organism: Cenchrus americanus (assembly GCA_947561735.1). Lineage (NCBI taxonomy): Eukaryota > Viridiplantae > Streptophyta > Magnoliopsida > Poales > Poaceae > Cenchrus > Cenchrus americanus. The sequence goes on along the minus strand of OX387245.1, from coordinate 3,972,110 downwards.
CCCTTGTGGTTCCAAGTCAACACATAATCGGCATAAAAACTATCTTGTGAAGCATGTGGTTTGGGCTTTTTGCTTGACTTGTTTGGATTTGAATGTGGTGCTTGAGTTGAAGTTTGGGTGCTCTTGAACTTGATAAGAGTGTTGTATCTAACTTGGTTGTCATAGTTCTTGACACCCATTTGCTTCATCCCGTGCACCACATTTCTTGTTCCCATAACTTTGGTGTGGTGATTCTTGATGAATGGGATGGGGTCTTTTGTACCTTGTTCTTACTTACCAAGCCCCTTCCCATCCACAAAGCCAAACTTCTTCATGTAGCTTGACCCAAAACCTTTGGTGTGGTTTTCAAACTCACCTCTCTTGGGTTCTTTCTTCTTTTCAATTATAAGAGAGTTTGACAACCTAGCAATTTCCTTTTTCATGGCATTCATCTCGGCAACATTAGTAGCACAAGCATTTATATCAATCTTATACCATCTAGAACAACCATTGCTTGTTGATGAATTAGAGAAAGCATCATTAGATGAAGTTGTAGCATTGTTCTTGAGATTGTCAAGTTGAACTTCTAATGCTATGTGACTAGTCTTTAAGCTATCAAAGCTCTTTTGAAGTTCAAGCTTTTCATCCTCAAGTTTCTTGCAAGCATCCTTAGCTAGGAAAGATTCCCTAGTTAATTCATCCACCAAAAACTCATCTTTAGCTATGGATTTCTTGAGGCTAAGAATTTCCATCTCCTTTTCCTTGAGTGAGTCCTCTTGCACCTTGAAATCCTTCTTTTCAATTACAAGGGCATTCTCAAGGGCAATGGTTTTCTCCCGCTCAAGTCTAAAGAGTTCTTCTTGCACCTCTAGAGTTCCATCTCTATTCTCAATTTCTTTCATTAAAAACATGATTTTCTTTGTTGCCTTTTTACCAAAGCTAGTGATCATTTTTTCAAGATCAAAATCATTTTCACTATCATCATCTAGGGGCAGGGTGGGAGTGTCTACCTTGGAGCCCCTAGCCATGAGGCAAGTGTGGGTGAAGTCATCTTCATCATCGGTGAGATCTTCAAATACTGATGACTTGTTGATTGGTTCTCTAATGGATATGGTAGCAAGACCGGCTTCAATGTCGGAGTCGGAGCTATCATCATTTGAATCCCATTCTTCACCCAAATGAGCTTCACCAACTTCCCTCTCTTGTTCTTGTCAAACTTGTTGGTGTCTCTTCTTCTTACTTTTATGTTAGGGCACTCCGCAATGAAATGACCCTCCTTGCCACAACCAAAGCAAGGTCTCTTGGAAGCTCTCTTCGTCTTGATCTTGTCCTTGTCCTTGTTCTTGTTGAAGAAGCCACTCTTCTTGAACATTTTGTTGAACTTCCTCACAAATAAAGCCATTTGCTCGGGAGTCATGTCCATGTCACTATCTTCATCACCTTCTTCCTCGACCACGGTCCTTGACTTGACCTCTTCTCCTTGCTAGATGCCTTGAGGGCTACTCCCTTGTTCTTCTCAAGTTGTTCATGCATCTTTGACATTTCTTGTGAGAGCTTGGACTCCTTGACGGTGATAAGGTGTTCTTCCATTCTTCCAATCACATCCGCCAGAGTAAACTTGTTGAACCCTCTCTTTTCCCTTATGAGAGTAGGGAGTTGAACATCCCTTGCCATGTAAGCGGAGAGGATCTTGTCAACCACTTCTCTCCTTCCCCATCTTGTACTTCCAAGTGACTTGATTTTGTTGATGATCTTGTTCAATCGGTTGTACATGTCTTGAGGTGATTCATCATCTTTGATGACAAACCGATTGAGCTCACTTTCTAAGGCTCGAATCCTTCCTTCCCTTACTTGCTTTTTATCCCTTCATGGTTGATGAACAAAGTGTCCCACACTTCCTTGGCGGACTTCAACCCATCCACCTTGTCATATTCTTCGGATGTGAGTGAACTCTTGATGATGCGTATGGCTTGATAGTTTCTTTGTATCTCATTTGCTTGATCTTGAGTTAGCGTCGCATCACCACTTGGAAAGGTAATTCCCCTGTTCACAATAGTCCAAAGTGCGGGATTCACCGCCATCAAATACTCCTCCATCAAGTTCTTCCACTTGGAATAGCCGGTTCCATCAAATTGGGGTATCTTCCCAATGTGGCTAGAACCCGATGGATGGTTAAAGGATAAGCGAGAGTAATCCAAAGAGGTTCGAGTATAGTCCCTTGATGGTCGTCGAGCAGAGTGAGTGGACCTTGCATCATCGAACTCCTCGTCCTCGCTATCGGGGGACTCATCACCTCGTCCATGCGCTTGATGACTAGTGCTTGCACCATGGGTGTTGTCTCCTCGAGGAAGAGGAGGCATGCCAACAACATTGTTGACGGGATCACCTTCGGCGGGAGGTATGGCTTGATCATTTGGGTTCGACATCTTCTCAACTCCAAGCGGTTAAGCTTCAAATGTGGAGCACTTGGCTCTGATACCAATTGAAAGGATCAAGATGTTGACTAGAGGGGGGTGAATAGTCGAACCTGAAAATCACAAACTTTTTCGCAGCTGTCAGATGCAGGTCCGGAGACTCCAGATATTTTTCCGGATACTCCGGGAAATCCGGAGAATCCGGGAAAATGTCCGGATATTCCGGCATGCTAGGGAGAGATTAAATCGACATAAATTAAACTTGCTCAAAAGTAAATCTGTGAAAATAGGTTATGCACTGAGACGAAACAAGCCTTTTTATCCACTCAAATCCTGCAGGAACCTCAACACAAAGTAGATCGGCACCAAACCCTAGATATGTGCTTAAGATAGAAACAAGCATGCAACAAGATGAACAAGCACAAGACACACAAGGATTTGTTACCGGAGTTCAACCTCACACCTTGAGGTCTACGTCTCCGTTGAGGTACCCACGAAGGGTGGACCTTTACACCTAGGTCACTTTCCTCCCTCTAGCGACCACAAAGATAAGCTAGAGTTAGTTACTCAATGTCGAGGTGATACAAACTTCCTTGGGCAGCCACAATCTTTGGATGCTCCAAGGCAACGCCTAGCCGGCTAGGAGCTCAAGGCTCCAAGAGTAACAAACACGAATTTTGCCAACCAAGCGAAGAACGAGGTGCTCTAGAGATGGGAAATCAGCTCACTAGCACTCTCCAAGCCCTTGCTCTCAAATCCTTTTAAATCCCACAACAAATCTCACCAACTTTTAGCCAAAGGGAGAAGAGGGAGGGAGTAAATGAGGTTTGTTCAAGTCAGCACGAAATGGCAGGGAGAAGAGAGTAAATGAAGGGGTGGAGGGGGCTTTTATACCCCCTCACCCAGAATATAGCCGTTGAGGCTTTATGACCTGGCGTATCCGGGGTAAACCCGGAAACTCCGGGAAGTCCGGAGTCTCCGGGGTAAACCCGGATACTCCGGCCTTCCAAGGCCAGCACCCAAAAAAATCTCCGTGTATGTGTTGGTGCAAAGGTGTCTCTCATAGGTTTTGTTTTAGCAACTAGAGCACCTGTTTGACTCTTGGAAGACATAATTCCTGTCCCTCTTGATAGTACGGCATTCCTAGGACTCAAATTCAAAAATTAAAATAAATAAGCCTTCTTAGGAATCGTTTAGAGCACCACTTTCCTTTTTGTGTAGTCAACGAGCTGTGCTTGATGCCATACATAATTTTAATACCTGCTCATGGACTAGGTAATTTCATTAGCCACTTAGGTGTGTGTCATTAAATCACCAAAACCCACTTAGGGGCCAAGATACTCTTCAAATGGCAAACACGAGCTCCTAATTTTAATTGACTCTGGTAGTTCAGTCAGTTTCATCAGTCAGCAGATTGTTGACAAAATGCAACTTACAACTTCTACTGCAACACCGGTGCAAGTGACTGTGGCTAATGGTCAGAAGATGATAAGTGACAAGACTGTCAAGGACTTCAGTTCGTTATCTCAAGGCCATACCTTCCACACTACAGTCAGAGTGTTGCCTCTCAAGTGCTATGATTTGGTGCTGGGTATGGATTGGTTGGAATACCATAGTCCTATGTGGGTCCATTGGAAGCGGAAAATTATGAGGTTTACTCATGAGGGTAAAAGAATTTCGCTATTTGGAGTTAAGCCCAAAACCAAGTCTTGTCTCCAGTTATCTGGGAAGCAGCTACAGGGCTTGCTAAGAAAAGGGAGTATTGCTCAGTTGTTGCAACTATCCCCTGTCCAAGAGCATATAATGGAAGCACCAATTCCTGAACAGATACAAACCTTGATTCAAGTTTATGACCCAATATTTCAGGAACCCAAACAGCTACCACCTCAGAGAGCTATGGATCATCACATTCCTCTGATTCCAGGTGCTACTCCAGTGAATGTCAAACCATATCGCTATAGTCCGTCACAAAAAGTTGAAACTGAAAGCCAGCTGCAGGAGATGTTGAGAAATGGCATAATTCAGCCCAGTGTGAGTCCGTTTGCGTCACCTGTGTTGCTGATCAAGAAGAAGGACGGATCTTGGCGTTTTTGTGTAGACTATCGCCGGGTCAATGCGTTGACGGTCAAAAATAAGTATCCTATGCCCATCGTCGATGAGTTATTGGATGAGCTACATGGTGCTTGTTGGTTTACCAAGCTGGACCTTCGTTTTGGATATCATCGGATACGGGTGGTACCGTCCGACATCCACAAGACAGCATTTAAGACACATGATGGCCACTTGGAGTTCTGTGTTATGCCCTTTGGCTTAACCAACACCCCTGCAACATTTCAAGCTGTTATGAATCATATCTTTGCTCCCATGTTAAGAAAATCAGTGTTGGTCTTTATGGATGATATCTTGGTCTTCAGCAAGACATTAGAGGATCATGAGAAGCATTTGGCTGCAGTATTGGAAGTGTTAAGAACTAACAGTTTCTTCATCAAGAAGTCCAAATGTTCCTTTGCACAACCTCAGTTGGAGTATCTTGGACATATTATTGGAGTTAATGGGGTGGCTACAAATCCTGCCAAGATAAGAGTGGTTCATCAGTGGTCAGCTCCAACAACAGTCAAACAGCTTAGGAGCTTCTTAGGTCTTGCATGCTATTATAGGAAGTTTATTAGACAATATGGCATCATCAGCAGGCCCTTAACAGATTTGCTCAAGAAAGGTGTTCAGTTTGTCTAGATAGATATTCATCAGCAGGCATTTGCCACTCTCCAAGCAGCCCTGACTTCAGCACCAGTGCTTAAATTACCATATTTTTCTCAACCATTTGTCATAGAAACAGATGCATGCGACAAAGGTGTAGGAGCTGTGTTAATGCAACAGGGTCACCCAATTGCCTATCTGAGCAAAGGACTAGGCCCAAAGAATGCAACCCTATCCACTTATGAAAAAGAGTGCTTGGTTGTTCTGATAGCTGTAGACAAATGGAAGTCCTACTTACAGCATAAGGAGTTCATCATCTCTACTGATCATAAGAGCCTACTGCACTTAGGGGATCAAAATTGGCCACTGGAATGCAGCATAAAACTTTCTTGAAGCTCCTGGGCTTACAATACAAGATAGTGAGAGAATAGTGTTGCAGATGCTCTATCCAGGATTGACCAGCAAGAAGAACTTTTGGCAATTTCTGAGTGCAGACCTAAATGGCTTGAGGTGATTGTGGAGGGTTATGAACAAGATCCTGAAACTAAACAATTACTTACTGAACTCAGCCTGACAGGATCTAATTCTAAAGGCTATCAGCTTATAGATGGAGTTATCAAGCTCAAGGGCAAAGTGTGGTTGGGGACACACAAATAGGCTCACAAGGATGTTATGCTAGCCCTTCATGACAGTGGCATTGGGGGGCACAGTGGAGTTAAAGCCACTTATCACAAAATCAGGAGTCTATTTGCTTGGCCCAACATGAAATATGACATTGAACAGTATATAACTAATTGTGCAGTTTGCAGGCAAGCCAAATCTGAGCATAATGGGTTGCTTGCTAAACTACAGCCTTTACTCATTCTTGATCAAGCCTGGACAGTCATCTGTATGGACTTCATTGAAGGTTTGCCTAAATCCCAGCATTATGACACTATCTTGGTGGTCATTGATAAATTTAGCAAATATGGCCACTTTATACCATTGAAGCATCCCTACACTGCTCTGACTGTTGCACAACTCTTTCTCAATAATGTGTATAAGTTGCATGGTGTTGACGGTTAATAGTTGTATCAAAGTTCGTTTAGACTCGCAAGCGTACAAGTCTCCCGTCGTAGTCAAGGGACCCTTCTTCCCTCGAGTGGTGAACCCAAGGTATCGAATCCGTGGAACAAATGTGTGACGCAAAAGATGATCTAGTAAAGCCAAGTAACTTCAATCTTCGGTAGAGAGAAACCCTAATGCATCTAGATAAAGAACACAAAACAAGTACAAATCTAATCTACTAAAGCCGGAGATAACAAAGATAGATTGGGTAGATAAACCGATCTAGACAGATCGGGTTAAGCCTTTTGTTGAAGTTCCAAGCAAAGAAGAAGTAGAAAATCGAATCTCATTAGAAGCCTCTTTAAATCGTGGTTTCCCGTCCAACTCCGAAAACGCCCGCCTTTCAGAACCCTCGTTCTGTCACAACGTATCCCTATTCATGCGGGTAGTCTAGCGAGTCCAAGGACAAGTCGAGTTCTTTCAGAAGATCCGGCGTGTACCTCTAGCCACCACGGCTACAAGAACACCCTATGTGATCTATCTCGAGAATAGATCTAGAATAAGCAAAGCCGATCGAAAAACGAAATCTTCGAAGAAACACTTGATCGCTAAAAATCAGATTCAACTTGATAATTCAACCATTACAATGATACATAAACAAGATCACAACCGGGATCCTACCTTGATCTTGCTTCTAGCTCCGGGAACTCCGACGTGGTCTTCCGTGCAAGGTTCCCACGTCGGCTAGGGTAACCCTAGTCAACTAGCTCGACCCTCTCCTCTCCGGGATGGTGTCCCTCTCTTCTCTGCTCCACGGCGGCCGATGACGAATTGGATCATGTGTGGCTCTCGACCCCGGGGCAATAAATAGCCCGATTGGCGGCTAGGTCAAAGGGGGGCTATTGGGCCCTGGACTGGGCTGGGCCGGCCGACCTGGGCCGGCCTGGGCCCATCCAGGCCCAACCCGCGGTCTCTTTTGCGTGGTGTCGGTTCCTGAGCTTCCTGGATCCTTCCCCCTTTTGCATGTAGGCCTTTGTCATCAGTTTCTCTCCGAATTGGACATAGCTCCTTGTCTTGCAAGTTTCGACACTTTTCTGGTTAGGTCCTCGGAGTTTGTCATCTTCTCGGATCAAGTCCCTGACTTCTTGGAGTTAAGTTTGCTTCATTGCATGACTTGTACGGGGCTTCAAGGTCTTGTCACAAAGTGCTTGATGAACTTATCCCGAAAGTCTTGCTTTCAATACTAAATCCCTGCATAAACACTAAACTCCAAATCCGACATGCACAAGTGAACTTGTTATACAACGGGGGTTAGTACCAATAGATAAGGTATAAAACTTATGCCAACACCGAAGGTAAACTCATGGCTAGGTTGACGGATTTTCACCGTCAACACATGGTATGCCCAAATTCATCATCTCAGACAGAGATAAGGTCTTTACCAGTGAAGTATGGCAAGAGTTATTCATGTTAACAGAAACAACCCTGAACATGAGCAGTGCCTACCATCCCCAAACTGATGGCCAAACTGAAAGGTTCAATCAATGCCTAGAGACATATTTGAGGTGTATGGTTCATGCCTGTCCAAGCAAATGGTCTCAATGGCTTCCCCTTGCTGAGTATTGGTATAACACTACTTACCATTCAGCACTGGGCAAGACTCCATTTGAAGTGTTATATGCATATTCTCCTAGGCACTTTGGACTGGTAGCTCCTGAAGCATGTGGTGGAGCAGACTTGGCTAAGTGGTTACAGGAACACTTTGAAATGACTGAATTGATTAAGCACAACTTGTAGAGAGCTCAACTCCACATGAAGCACCAAGCAGATAAACATAGATCAGAAAGGGAATTCAATGTGGGTGATTGGGTTTATCTGAAGTTGCAACCTTATGCTCAGATGTCAGTGGCCCCAAGATCTAATCAGAAACTGCCATACAAGTACTTTGGAGCATATTTAATTTTGCAGCGCATCGGACAGGTTGCCTACAAGCTCCAATTACCTCCAGGTAGCAAAATCCACCGAGTCATCCATGTGTCTCAACTTAAAGCAGCTATTCCTCCAACTGCAACGGTAAGCGCTGATGAGTCCCTCCATTGTATCTCTGATGATGTGGCCCTTGTTCCTGCTGAAATTGTCCAGACTAAACTGCTGCAACTGGGGGCTACGGCGGTTCCACACATGCTGGTCGGGTGGACCGGGTTACCAGAGGCATGGATGACCTGGGAGAACAAGAATAACTTCCTGGCGATCTACCCTCAGTTTTCCAAGTGTCGGTGCGGAATGTAGTCCCGACACTAACTAGTAATGAGCGCTGAGATCTGCCTCTCGATGGGCCGGTGCTAACAACTAATGACACTTGGTTTATCCTGGTTCCGGTCGGGGCCGTACGTCCAGTATTGGTGTGCTCGGGGCACTATATTGCTTCGCACCATGGTGCTCGTAGAGGGGGCTACAAGCGTGGCGGGAGAGGAGGCCTGGCCTCCAAGTCCTAGAGGTATTGATTGAGACAAGCGCCAATATCGTGGTGAAGGCGGAGAGCGTGTACGTGATTGCTATCCGTCGTCCCCCCTGCAGATAGGGGACTGCCTCTCCTTTTATAGGCCAAGGAGGGAGCAGTTTACATGCGTGCCGCACTATTCTCCTACGTGTGGAGGCGTGGCGAGCAGTGCTACAGAGCTGACGACCGTCCTGGCGAATCCTACTCCAGTCGGGGCGTCGTGACGCGTCCTGTGCTCGTACAGGAGCAGCTTCGAGGGTGGTGGCGTAGTGGTTGGTTGTCCTGCCGCCGCTGCGGGCCGATTCGAGGGTGCCGTCAACGGGGGATCCGTACGCGGCACAGTGGCGAGCGTGGCGACGTCCCGTCCCCGTGCACTCCAACAGCGTCGGGTATGTCGTCGCAGTGCCCGGTGTGGAACTGCAGTGGCGGGGATGGCCGCACAGGGCTGACAGCGATGGGGAAAACCGCTCCCGCCGGCCTGACGTCACGTCATAGCCCTATGTAGTCACGGGAAAGGCACTCGAGGGCTGCGCCGGGCCCCCTTCGAGGGCTCGGCACGTTAGCCGTACAGGAGTAGGCGGCATAGTGTCACGGGGCTGACACCGGCCTCATCACACAGTGCTACATAGTGGCGGGGATGGCCTTCCCCAGGGAGTCGGTGGAACAGCACCAGGGCGTGATTCCCAGGTGTGTTAGGGTCGTGGCGCGTGTCCCGTGGTGTCGGAGCATTAAATGCTCGTACACGGGGGCAGGAGCGGGGACGACGTGCGTGCCGGTGCCCTCGAGCGAGGTGGTCCTCGCCGAGGGGGCGTTGAGCCCTCGAGCGAGGCGGGCCGCGCCCGAGGGGGCGTTGAGCCCTCGAGCGAGGCGGGCCGCGCCCGAGGGGGCGTTGAGCCCTCGAGCGAGGCGGATCCCGCCCGAGGGAGCGTTTAACCCTCGAGCGAGGTGGACCTCGCCTGAGGGGGCATCCGCCGTGCTACCCCGGCAGGCCGCGGGGGCCACCAGGGTCGTGATCGTGTCGTGCGCGTGTTTTAGGTTCGTGAGTTAGTTCATGTTTTGCATTTTTTGTGGGTTTTAAGTGGGTTTCCCTTGGTTATTTAGGGGACCCTTATGGTTGTCCCCTACAGTAGCCCCCGAGCATCTGTGGGTATACCCGTTAGGGTCCCGCAGATGCTGACGCCTGCTGATGGGACGTTCTTCCCTCCTGGTTGCTAATGCTATTCCATGGGGCCGCGTCAGCGGACCCGCGGGTCTAGCCCCCGAAGCCCTACAGGAGCGTGAGTGCTCCTGCAGAGGTTTTTTCGCGAGACCCTCCAGCGTGCGGGGCGTTTATTTCAACTGGCATCGGCAATGTTCCAGCCGCCTCGGTGCGCCACACGCACATGTCTGGCGCCGTCTGCGTTCGGTGCTCCCTAGGAGGTGTAGCCTTGTGTCGAGCCCCCGAGCCTGGGCCCGTTCGAGGCGATCGGGGTGAGCTCTCCGACTTGTATTTAAACGCTCCCTCGCCGTCCCTCCACGGGACGGAGGGTGAGGTTTCCGCAACCCCCATCGATCGGGTCGCGAATTGCGGATTCCTCGTTGAGCTGTTATCGGGTGATTCAAGTGGACACCCATGCCCCGTTTGATAAGGGTTGGCTCGTGGTCCGGAGACTCGTCCATGAAAGCACTTGCGCGGGTTTGCTAGGTGGGGCTCGGTCCCGTTCGCTAGGGACCGAGGGCGCGGAAGCTCTCCCTCGATGGGATCCCCCGAACTAGCTGGCCTCGCTGGCTCTTGAATACGACATGTGGGGCGCCCTCGAGCCGACGGGCTTGAGGATAGGCTCGAGTGCACATGCCCTCGTCGTCCCCGACTCTGTCGATCTGGGGCGCCTGTTTCGAACCCTTCGAGGGTCAAGCTTCGAACCCCTGATCAGTAGGGCCACTGCGGGGTGGCAGCTGGGTGCCCCTGACTTTTTGCACCTGCAGGACCCCGAGTGCTCGAGGTCGGACTGGCCCACGAGCCTCTGATCAGTAATCCTCGCGAATCGAGGGCACCTGTGGCGCCTACTCTTGCTGAGCGGGCTTCGAGACCACAGGTCGGTAATCGCACCCATCGAGGGTCAGGCTTTTCGAGCCTCGTGCTCGGGCCGCTCGAGGGTCATCCTTACTTGGTAAGGAACCGGGCCATTTAATACCCATAGCCGCGGCCATAGTTATGCGCGTGTAGTGGGCGACGTGGGCGTAGTGGGCGACGTAGTGGGCGACGTGGGCGGGCGGACGTGACGGTCCGCCGCGGCTCTTCGGTTGCCGCGTCGTAATGATCGCGCGCGTGCACGCGCCTGGCCGCTTCGGTCATGGTGGGCCCTGCTCGTTAGTGACCGGGCCGCTCACCTGCAGTTAATGCGTGCAGAGCGCGCGATTCGGGGAGCGTGGCTCCGTAGATCTATAAGTACGGGGGGAGGGTGAGGCGAGTTTTTACCTCAGCACTTAGCGACCGTTGCCTTCGTCTCCTTTGCTTCCGACTTAGAGCAGCGCGCGTGCCCCTTCGCTTCACGTAGCGTTCGCTTCGCCTCCCCGCACTCCTTCGCCAACCGGCATGGCTCATCCCCAGCCCATCACCGTGATCGACCCGTTGTCGTGGCCCCGCTCAGCGGCGACGAGGTTGGCCCTGAGCGAGCTGGTGAACGCCGGCCAGCTAGCGGTGAACGAGGACGGGCAGCCCCCGGCGTGGATCGACTCGTCGACGATGGACCGGGAGCCCCGCCCTCCTTTCGGCTACGTCGTCAGTTTCATCCGCTTCCACGAGCGCGGCTTCGCGGCGCCGGCGAGCCGTTTCCTGCGCGGGATGTGCTACCACTACGGCGTGGAGCTGCACAACTTCGCACCGAACGCGATTTCGCAGGCGTCCGCGTTCGTCGGCGTGTGCGAGGGGTTCCTGGGGATCCCCGCAAACTGGGATCTCTGGGTCCACCTTTTCCGCACGGAGCTGCACACGCTCACCATGCCGGAGCTGAAGGTGCGCTGCGCGGTGCGTGCCGGCGGCGTGTCGATCTCGTTGCGGGAGATGCGCTACATCCCCTGCACGATGACCTCCAACAACGCCGAATGGGAGCGGGGGTGGTTCTACCTCCGCAACGAAGGGCCCGGCCTTCCCCCCTACACCGGCAAGGTCTTGAAGGAGAAGGCCGATTCTTGGTGGCACGGCGTGTCGCCCTCTTCGCGCCAGGACCGGCTGGAGTCGGCCTTGCAGGCGCTGAAGGACTTGGCGGACGCCGGGCTGGGCGCGGCCTCGGTCCTCGCCAACCTCCACCACCGGCGGATCATCCCTTTCATGGAGAGGCGGCTCCGCATCTTCGAGATGGGGGAGATGGCCGATCCCGTGGCGCTGGCGCAGTCGCGGCTGCTGCCCGATCTCCTTCCGCAGGAGTACGCGGCCACGAGGGCGAGGCGCGCCATCAACCTCAAGGCCATCAGGCATGGTGATAACGACCTCTGGTCGTTCGTTATGCTCCCTGAGGGCCCGCTGGTGAGTAGAGCCTCCGTCTTCTCTCCCGCCATTCTTCTTGCGACGCGCAGGCGAGGTCTGACCTTTCTCTTATTCCCTGCAGTGCGTGACCGTGAACGCCGCACGGTCCAACCCGCCCACGCCTCGAGCCTGAGCGCGCGCGCGGCGCAGCGGCGGGAGCAGGAGCGGGCGGCACGCAAGGAGAAGAGAATTTGGTGGCGAGAGCGCCGGGAACAGAGGAGTGAGGAGTTCCGGCTGCGCAAGAAGCAGGGACTCTCCTCCCCGGCGACTTCGGAGTACTCATCATCGGACGAGGAGGAGGAGAGCGATGGGGGACAAGCTCTCCCCGAGAGGTGGGAGCCTGCACCCCCCTCGCCCAGAGCCTCGGAGGCGGCAGAAGAAACAGTGCCTGGGGCGGGCGCGGGAGCGCCGCCGCCAGGCAGCCAACGAGAGAGGTGACGCGCACCGCGGGGGGCGCGGCGCGCGCCATGGAGGCAAGCGGGGGTGCCGCGGCGGCAACGTCGGCCGCAGCCGCGACGGCCACCGAGCCCCCAAGGAAGAGGAAGCGAGGCTTCTCCACCCTGAGGTAAGTGACCGTTTCCCCAGACGCTGTATCTTCGAAGAGTGGGGGCTTGATTTTCTGGCCTTCGTGTTCGCAGGGTGGCGCCCACCGTGCCCCCCCTCGCGCCTGCCAAGGTGTTGAGGTCGGACACGGCCGTCCCCACGAGGCGGCGCTCATCGAAGGCACCGCGGGCGGCTGGGAGCACGGCGGCAACGGTGAGCGAGGGCCCGCGTAGCGCGGCCACGGCGGGCGAGCCGCGGCGGCGGCGGCGGCTGCCCCGTCGGCGGCCATGACCACGGCGGTCATCGCGTCGGCCCCAATCAACGACGGCCAAGCGGCGGTGGTGGAGATCCGGACGATGATGTCCCACCGCCGGCCGGGGACCGGTGGGTGAGCTCGCTGCGCCGGCCCCCGAGCCCCCGACGGGGGCGCTCATGGTGAGGGACGACGGTGGCGCGGCGGCCGGGGTACCGGGCCGGCGGCGTTGGGGCCTCGTCGTCGCGCGCCACCCTCCTGGCTTCGGGCGGCCCTCCGGCACATCCGGAGCAGGAGCGGGAGCGCGCCGATGCACCGCCACCCCACTTCGTCGAGGCCCAGGCCGAGTAGGAGCTGTGGTAGGAGCTTCGCGACCACAGTGCCTCACTCAACCGAGCGCTGAACGAGGCACTGCGGATCCACAGCGGCCCTGCATGGCGTGTCTTCCAGGTTAGTGGCTTTTCGTCGGATTTCATAGTTTCTTCTCCCGCTTTCTTTCGCGTTCGTGCTTTCCTTGACCCCTTCTCCTCTCACCTTGCCCGTCGGTGGCAGGATCTGGAGCGCTGGGCCCGGGAGAGGTACGACGCCCTCGACCGCCTCGATGCCGATCTCAACTGGTACCGGGGGCAATACAACGCCCTCGGCGCCCTCGCCGAGGCCCTGAGGTCGCCAGACCGGTGGGCGGTATACGGGGGCCGAGGCCTCGTCCGGACCGGCCTCCCCGGAGCGAGACGCCCGGCCGCGGGGGAGACGCTTCCACGGTCGAGAAGGTGAGGACGGCGCTGGTGGAGCGGGACAATGCATTGCGCGAGAGCGCGCGAAGATGCGGCGGGGGCGCGCTCCGTCGCGGCGGAGTGGGTGGCCGAGGTCGCCTCCGCTCACGCCCAACTCCAACAGGACCGCGCGACCCTCAAGGGGGCGCGGGCTTGGCAGAGTCAGGCCGAGGAGAGAGCCAAGGAAGCTGAGGGGCTGAGGACGACCTTGGCGGACAAGGCGGTTGTGTTAACACCAAAATTTGGTAAGGAGTATGACATGTGGGACCGATTCGGAAAAGAGTCCGTCTGGTGGAAGGAAAGGTATCTTCAGAGATTTTCGGCAGAAGGATCCGCGGTCGGCTATCTGCTCCAGGTTCGGCAAAGGAACGAGAGAGCTGATTTTGCGGGATTGGACGGTGACGTGGCTCGATCGGGGAGAAGCGAATGGATGGACGGGTGATCAAGTTTAGTTAGGCAATGAATCCATTCGCAATTGTAATCGAGCGGGGTATAAATATGATCCCTGGATGTATGTAAAAAAGACGTTCATTCCTCAATACACACCCGGCCTTACGCCACAACCCTAGAGTCCCTTGTCGTGTCGTTGAGTTCTTCGAGAGGACCAATCGATCCGTCGACCTCCCGTGAGTACCGGCAACCTTGTATCATGTCTAGTATCATGCGGTGGATTTAGATCGATGCAAGTAGTCTTGTTACCATGCTTCGTGTCATGCGGTAGATTCAAGCTTGGTTCAAGAGGGTTTCTTGTTAGATCATGAGCCATGCGGTAGGCTAAGGTTTAGCTCGAAGCTAGTTATCGGCTCTATTGGATTTTGGCAAGATCCAGTAGATTCATTAAGTTACCCTGTGTTATCATGAGTTTTGCTTTATGTTTTAATTCATGTAATACACTTTGCCCAATCTAGATGGGTTTGGATCGGCTCTTTTTCTTTTAAGATCCGTGCACGAGCGGGTTTCGTATTTTGACGTGTGGATCTCGTGCTCTCCGATAGCCGAAACCGAATCGATCTAGGTTGTTACATGTTGCGGGTTCAAGCTTGCTTTGTTAGCATAAATCTTGAAAGAGCCGGGTATCATGCGGTAGATGCGAGGTTTTGGGTTGCTTTGGAGCTAGTCATCCGGTGGATTAGATTTCCAATTCGGCTGATAGATTTATTCACGTGGTAATGTTTGTTCCTTCTTCATGGACCCCGAATCGGTTGTTCGGCCGCATTCGGTTATATCTTCACGAGTAGATCACGTGCGTTATTTATGTTTTAAAAGACGTATGCTTCTAGCTTTCCATATTTAGGTTGTATCATGCGGTGGATAGATCTATTTGTGGAAAGTGGTGCGTTCTTTCATGCAAGTTGTATCATGCGGTGGATAGATTTGCGATGTCGTGCCCGACGGATCTTAAAGTGATTAGACATGCGGTAGACTAACGCTTTGGATCTATGCATGCTTATTTTAATACATGATCATGTTCGTGCTCTACTTTATTTAATGTTAATCTTCATGAGGATCGGTTATGGCTTGGCACATGCATCCATGTTCATTCAAAGATCGATCGTTGTCATGCTTACGTCATCCATTCGGCAATGTTCTTTTTCCCCTTCTTGGTTACCCGAATGGTCGTGGTTCTTTGACGGGTAGCTTCGCATAGCTACATGTCGTCTTGCTTGGCTTCTTAGCCGTAAATATGGAACGCCTGGTACCACCGTGGGTTCCAAATTTTGGTATTTAACCGTTTCATCTTTTGTTAATTTTCGGGAAAAATTGACCGGCACGTCACTTTCTCTCGCGCGTGCGAAGCTAAGCTTTTCGGCTTCTTTGTGTGATTGGCGCCGAGTGCACATTTTGCGTCAACACACTTTTTGGCACGCCCGGTGGGACCTACGGCCCGAATTGGTTCGGGATGCCGAGATCACGGACCTCCTGGATGTCAACATTGAGGACCTTTCTCCGGAGCGACATCGGCGGCTCTTGGACGCCGTGAATCGGTTTCAACAAAAGTGTCTCATGTCATTCAAAAAGAATCGAAGCGGTGTACCATATCGAAGAATGGCACCGCCCGGAGTGCTTGTTGCGGGAGAAACCGACGCTACGACCCAACAAGAAAAGGAAGAATGCGCGCGGATCTTCCAAGAGTCAATGGACGACGTGCTCACCAAGCACAATCAAGCTTTCCTTGGGTCGCTCCAACGGATGATGGTGGCCCTCTTTGGTCGGGCGCGGGGCAGGCGTTCGGAAAGGCGTACGCCGGAAAGAGCACCGTGGAGCTGGGCGAATCAAGCTCTCAGCCGCCACCACGGGGCCCGGTGCAGCAGCCTCCTCCTCAGAGCTCCGGGAGCCAAACGTTCCAACCTCCTCCACAGGGAGCTGGGGGGCAGCCAGTTCAGCCGTCGTTGCAAGCTTCAGGAAGTCAACCAATCCTGCCGCCACCACAAAGCAGCACGGGTCGGCTGTGCAACGGCGAATCCGTACCGGCCCACGTACGGAGACCTAGCGTTCGGCTCATCTGGGGCCCCACTCGACCCCAGTCGAAGAATAGCTCCGTCCACCAGCGGCTCCCGAGAGGAATTTATACGGCGGTGGCTATCATGAAGTGGGGAATTACGGAGCGTTCGATGCCTTTCCGCACCCGGGGTACGCGCGCGGCTACGGGCGCTCGGGAGGAAGATGCCCTAGCACGCAAGATGGCCGAATTGATGCGAGAATCGGTTCGGCCTCAAGCCAAGGATGCGGGGCCCCACCTACGGCCGCCGTTCCCCGAGAATGGTACTATAACGTGCTCACCTGCCACCAAGGGTGAAACCGCCGACGGAATTCACAAAGTTCTGCGGGCGGGGACGAGACAAGCACGGTCGAGCATATCGCTCGTTATCTCATGCGGCTCGGGGAGTGTTCGGCCGAAGAGACGTTCGGGGGTTCGCTACTTCCCCGCCTCGGCCCCGACGGGTCCGGCTTTTCGGTGGTTCTCGTCCTTGCCGCCCCGAATCGTGGCCGGTGGAAAGATTTGGAGCGCAAATTCCACGCTCATTACTTCGGCGGCGGCGCGAGAAGAAGTTGATTGATCTCGCCACCCTAAAGCAAAGGCATAGTGAAACACCGGCCGGAGTTCCTCGGAAGGTTCGGAGAAGTCAAGGGCATGTGCTTCTCATTGAACTTGCCGGACGATCGGCTAGGCGATATGGCCGTCGCCGGGATGTTGCCGGCCGTGCGCGAAAAGTTATTTGGGATGGAGTTCGAGAACACGGGCCGAGTTTGTCGCAAAAGTTATCCCGATGAGCAATCGGGCATATGGCCTCAAGAAAGACCCCAAGTTTGGCAAGCGGCACGACATCGCCGATATCTACAACCAATTCTTGGACAAAGCTGATTTGTTCGAGGATTCGACGACGAGCTGGAGATAGGCTGCGGCGGAAATCATGTGGGGTAAAGAGCCTCTCACAATGAATCGGCGTTGGGTCGGACGGACCAAAGGAACTTACGACTTCGACATCACAAAGGCGACAAGTTGTTCGAGCTCTTGGTAAAAGAAGGCCGAATCAAGGCGCCCGAGGGGCATTCTATGCTTCGGCTGATGGAGTCAAAGCTAAGCGTTACTTGCGGCTTCCATGACGGGGACTCGCACTCCATCAACGATTGCGGGGTCTTCGGGATGAGGATCCGAGAAGGCTATCCGGGAAGGGCATCTCAAGTTCGACAACAAGATGAAGGCTGGATGGCCACCCCTTCCCGCGAGAACATGCTCGGCTTTTCTATCAATGCGATAACGGCCGAAGAGAAAGGGAAAGTCAAGGTCCGACCTCGGCCGAGGTCCAAGCAAGATGGATCGGTTGACCCGAAGCGCCGGGTGACCATAGAGCAAGTACGGGCGACGCCCCCGCGTTCTCAAAAGCCACATCGAGATTGGGGAATCGTCCAAGCCTAAACCCAAGGTGACGTCACGCATTCTCCTCAACAAATGGCGGCGCCGGATGGAGAAGGAACGCTACCGGGAGCGTCGTCACGAGGAGGAGCAACGCGGGGGCGGGGAGGAAGCGCGCGGATGGAATCGGGAACGGCACGCGCGCGCGCGGAGCGCGCCCCTTTGGGGGTGCGCCTTTTTTCGGACATCTTTCGGAATGAGGGCACGAAACGCCCACATTAAGGAACGTCCCGAATGCGGCGACGGATATGCTGAATACGGGCGAGGAAGCGCCAATCGCCGATCCGTCCATGAAAGACTTGGAAGGATCCACCCGAATGGGGATCGGCGGCAAAAAATTGAAATCATTGATCATCCCGGGAAGCGCCGAGCCGATCTCGGGTGGGGCGACCACGAGGAGGATGAAGATGTCTACGTACGGCGAAGGGGCAATGGTGCCCACACGGTGCGACGCAAGAGCCGAAGAGGCGGGTCCAACGCTTGAGGAACCGCGAGTTGAAACAAGCGGGATCCGGACAAGACGAAGTGGCGCCCCAAGGATCGGCCCGAGAAGGATCGAAGCGTTCGGCCCCTACATGCATGGTATACTTCCTACCGAACGAGTTCATGGCTCCTGCTAACCGGGTCATGCGGGGAGGAAGTTTCCTTCGACGACGAGCACGCCGAGGAGATGATGGCACAACTAGTGCTCGCCAAACGGGCCGTCTTCGACAAGCCGGCCAAGAACCGCCACATGAGACCACCGTACTTGAGGGGGGTACGTCAATGGCAAGCCATTGACCAAGATGTTCGTCGACGGCGGCGCGGCGGTCAACGTGATGCCGTACACCACCTTCGGGAAGCTTGGCATGACCCCGAGCGATCGACACCAACAAGCATCATCACGAACGACTTCGCGGGAACCCCTCGGACACCAAAGGATGCGCTCACGTGGACTTGATGATCGGGTCCAAAACGCTGCTCACCACCTTCTTCGTCATCGAAGGGAAGGGAGCCTACGGCCTGCTTTGCATGGGCGGGGCCCCGGATACACGCCAAGCTGCTGCGTCCCATCCACCATGCATCAACGGTCGATCCGGTGGGTGGACGATGAAATCGAGGTCGTCCGGGCGGATGACTGCGTGAGCGTGGCTAACATGGAACCGGCCTTACGGGAGTACCAAGGCATCGATTGCTTCTCGGGGAAGGAGGCGGGGAGAAGGTCTGTTGAACCCGTCGGCGGTGACCAACGGCCGATTCAAGCGGTCGGCTCTTACGGTAATTTTTGATGGAGAACCCGTGGATGGCACGATGGCAAGGCGGGACGAGGATTCATGTCGGCCGATAAGGCTGGAGGAAGTCGACATTGGAAGCGGTGATAAACCAAGGCCGACGTTCATCGGTGCAAATTTGCGGCCCGGACTTCGGGGGGAAACTAATTGAGCTTCTCAAAGAATATAAAGATTGCTTCGCACGGGATTACTCGGAGATGCCCGGATTGGATCGATCCATCGTCGAGCACGGTTGCCAATCAAGCCTGGTTTCAAGCCATATAAGCGAGCCGCCCGGAAAATCTACAAGGATGAAGTATTGGCCGATGTGAAGAAGGAAATCGAAAGATTACTTGACGCAAACTTCGTTCGGCCACTGAGATATGCGGAGTGGATTTCTAACATCGTCCCTGTGTATAAGAAAAATGGAAAAATGAGAGTTTGCATAGACTTCGGGGACCTAAACGAGCTACTCCCATGGATGGATACCCGATGCCTATTGCCGATTTGCTGATTGACGCCGCTGCTTGGGCACAAGGTGATTAGCTTCATGGATGGCAATGCGGGGGTACAATCGGATCTTTATGGCAATAGAAGACATCTCGAAGACGGCCTTTAGATGTCCCGGCCATATAGGCCTTGTTTGAATGGATCGTCATGACATTTGGTTTGAAAAATGCCGGTGCAACCTATCGGCGGGCCATGAATTACATCTTTCATGAGTTGATCGGCAAGACCGTGGAGATCTACATTGACGACGTGGTGATCAAGTCCTTAAGTCATGTCACCCATCCGGAAGATGTGAAGAAGACCTTGGAATGCACCGGAAGCATGGCACGAAGATGAATCCAAACAAGTGTGCATTTGGGGTGTCGACTGGAGAATTCTTGGGATTTTTGGTCCACGAAGGGGGAATTGAAGTTGGCAAAAAGAGCATGAAGGCCATTGATGAAGTCGTTCCTCCAACCAACCTCAAGGAGTTACAATCAACTGCTCGGCAAGATCAACTTTGTGAGAAGGTTCATCTCAAATTTATCACGAGAAGGTGTTGCCGTTCTCTCCGTTGCTAAAACTAAAGAAGGATCGAAGTTCACATGGGGCGACGAACAACGAAAGGCTTTCGAAGAAATCAAGCGATACATGAAGGAGCCGCCGGTCTTTGGTTCCTCCTCGATTGAACAAGCCTTTCAAGTTGTACGTGGCGGCCGATACCCAAACTATTGGATCGGCCCTTATTCAAGAATTCGAAGGGAAGGAACGGGTAGTAGCTTATCTTAGCCGAAAACTACTTGATCCTGAAACCGGGTATTCGGCTATAGAAAGATTATGTCTTTGCGTATACTACTCGTGTACAAAGTTTCGGCACTACTTGCTGAATGCCGAATGCACTGTATACTCGAAGTTTGATGTGATAAAACATATGTTATCTATGCCAATTTTGAATGGTCGGGTTGGCAAATGGATTTTAGCTCTATCAGAATTCGAGTTGAAGTTCGAATCGGCAAAAGCCATCAAAGGTCAGGTCATTGCCGATTTTATAGCCGAACACCGTGACCCTTCGATCGATACGCTTGAAATTACCCCATGGGCTCTATTCTTTGACGGGTCATCATGTGGCAAAGGTGGGGGAGTAGGGATCCTACTAATTTCTCCCCGAGAGGTGAGATGTTCGAATTCGCCATTCCTATACAACCCACCGTCACAAATAACCGAGTGAGTACGAGGCAACGCCGAGGGCTTCAATATTTGAGAGAAGCCGAGGCCGTTTCGGTTGAAATTTATGGAGATTCGAGTTGGTCATCAAGCAATTGAACGGCCGGTACGAGTGCGAAGCGAGGCGGCGAGGAGTTACTACGAGGAATGCGAGAGAAATCTTGAAGAGCTTTCCACCGGTAACCTTACGGCACATTCCTAGAGAGCATAACGAAGAAGCAAACGGTGCGCTCGGAGCGCCTCGGTTATAAAGAAAATCAAGAAGCATTTGCTTTGCGAGAGGTGAACGCACTGGGGACGGATCTTACAGAAGATGATTGGAGGAAAGAGATCGTTGATTATTTGAGAGAGCCATCCCGAAAAGTCTCCAGGAAGCTCAGGTACAAGGCAATCAAGTTCGTTCTTCTGGATGACAATTTATTCTATAAGTCATTAGATGGAGTACTGCTACGATGCCTGGGTCCAGAAGAAGCCAAGAACATGATGAGCGAGGTGCACGATGGGATATGTGGAGCGCACCAATCGGCCTATCGCATGAAATGGGTTATTAGGCGAGGTTTGGATGCTTTTGGCCGACGATATTAGAGGACTGCTTTGAGTATTACAAGGGGTGTCAAGATTGCCAGAGGTTCGGGAATATTCAAAGAGTTCCTGCATCAGCGTTAAATCCCATCATCAAGCCATGGCCATTCAGGGGTTGGGGTATAGACTTGATTGGCCAAATTAATCCACCATCTAGCAAGGGGCATAAGTTCGTGCTTTTGGCTACGATTACTTCACCAAATGGGTCGAGGCAATCCCACTCAAGAAGGTGACGTCGAAAAACATGATTGAGTTCGTCGGGGAGCACATCATCTATCGATTTGGGATTCCTCGAGACAATTACCACCGACCAAGGGGCACAATTCGTGTCATTGGAATTCGGAGATTTTGCCGAAAGCATGGGAATCAAATTATTTAACTCCTCACCATATTACGCCCAAGCTAATGGTCAAGCGAGAGGCTTCTAACAAGATCATGATCAAGCTTATACGGAAGAAGATCGACCGAAGCCGAGGAGATGGCATTCGGTGCTCGGTGAAGCACCGTGGGCTTACCGAATGGCCCCCCATGGAGCAACAAAGACTTCTCCTTACGAGTTGGTTTACGGGCATCACGCAATCTTGCCCCGGGAAATGCAATCGAGTCAAGGAGAGTAGTCTTTGCAAAACGATTTGAGCTCCAAGGATTACGGCGGCCTAATGATGGATGAGTTAGAAGATTTGCATATGATCCGCCTCGGGCCCCTGGAGAACATCGAGAAAAACAAGGCTGCGGGTCGCCAAGTGCTATAACAAGAAAGTAAAAGTAAAGCAATTCACGGAGGGCGATCTAGTTTGGAAAGCGCTACGCCGATTGGAACTAAATACGGTGAATTCGGCAAATGGTCCCCTAGCGGGAGGGGCCTTTTCGTGTGGTCGGGTGCGTTCCTGGTAATGCATACATATTGAGAACTTTGCTAGGAGAGGAGTTTTCCGCCGCAATAAATGGAAGATATCCGAAGAAGTATTATCCTAGCATTGAAATCGATCGATGATTATACACATCGACACGAAGCGGCCCGGCGCTCGAGGATGAGGCCGCCTTTAGAACAAAAATCCATGAACAAAAGAAAATGGCCGGTGCACGATGCATTGCCCTTAGCCCAATACTACACTACAAGCTTGGTTTCTTGCGGGATTACACATAGCGACCACGAAGGTCAAGTCCCCTAAGGGAGGGAAGCGAGAAGGCGTGGAGAAAGAAGCGAAAGTATGATTCAATCTTTTCTTTACTTCTTCGAGCTGCTGCTCCCTCTTCGATTGTTCCGGGACCACCGTGACGGCGACTTGGAACGCACGAGGATGACCACGATTGGCGGCCTCTACCAAGCTATCCCGGGCCGCCTTCGAGGTGCCGCCTGTACTGTCGAAACATACGGGGCAAAAGAATCAAGGTTAGGGGCAAGAAATCCGGATACAAACATGAAGGGGGACGAAGCGTTTACCCCCTACTAGCGCTTCCGGCGCCATACGACGCTCGCGTTCGGCCTGACGGCGGACGGACATGTCCCCGAGGTCACGCTCCGGGTGCCGAGCACGGCGGCGCGGTCGATGGATGACCCTTTGCTCGGGCGTGGCATCCTCCGCCTCGGGGAGAAGAATCGGAGGAGATGTACTCGGGAACATCTTCGGTTCCGGTGATTTCTTCGGGGAAGCAAATCAAGGCCGAAAGAGGCGAGAGGAAAACATGAAGCGCAAGATCAAGCGAGAAGGACAAGGAGCGAGATCAAGAAAGAACTCACTTCCGAATCGTACGCTTCCTTGACGAGCCGCTCCCCGAGGTTGTTTGCCCTTGTCCATGGCGTTGGGGTTTTTTCTTCTAGCGGCGAAGAAGAGACGAGAAGTGATGGAGGAGTGTGCGAGTGGATTTGCGAGCACCCCACGGGCTATTTTATTGACCAAGGGGGCGCATTGGGAGTGATGATGCGCCGGTACACACCGTGGGAATACCAAGCGGCAGGGGTTTCCACCGAGTGCGAAGGGTTTCTTTTGAACAGTATTTGCGGATTGCCGAATTGGGATCCTTTGTGGATCTTGCGCCAAGGGGCAGTTGTTTGCGAGCGTTCGGCTACAGACAGTTCCCAGATGCGTTCGAAGAGGACAAGTTCACGGATGCAAATGCGAGGGGAAATATCACGGAACAAATGCAGATTCCAAAAGTTCATCATATATTGCCGACATTTACACATCCCTAGTACAATCTAATCAAAGAGGACGTTCGGCATCGGGGGGGGGATGGGTAATTTCGGCAATGGCGTCGCCGTGGCCGTCGAGGCGCTCCGGGATGAGCTCGATCTCGTCGATATCCTCCGCGCGCGCCGCCCCAGAAGCCACGCGGCCCGGTGGAATAGTCGACGTCCGTATGCGTCGCCATCGCGGCCCGGGCCCAAGGTGGTGCCCAGACGAACACCATGGACGGCCACCTCGTCAATGCGGCGCTCCACCGCGGCCAGGCGCTCCGCCGGCGTGTCGCCGTGAGCGTTCACCTTCTCCGCCAGCTGTTCTACCAGCGCTTTTAGCTGGTTGAGCTCAGCATCACGGGCTGCAAAAGACAAACAAGAAGGGGTTAGCACCAAAGGCTGGACTGAATCAAGAATCAGAACCATACCATCAATGGCTTCCAGCGGTTTGTTTCCGCCCCGGTCCTCCCACTCTAGTTCGGCCACGCCCGCTTTTTTGGAGACGGCCTCCAGCTCAAGACGAGACGCCTCTAGCTCCTCCTTGAAGCGAATAGCGTCTGCTTCCCCGTACGGCACCGGGGAGTGGCCATCGGACTCCGAAGAGTCATCAGGGAGGGGCTGATTGGCCGGCGCGCGGGGCGAATTCCACTGAATCAAACTGAAGGGGGGAGATGATTGTCAAGGCAAAGGAAGATCAAAAGGAAGATCGACAAGGAGAAATCGACGATCATTACCGCTGCGCGCATTAGCGCTGCTTCCCTCAGCCTCGTCGGAGGCGCGGCGGCGGTTGAGGCGGCGCACCATTGCGGTTTGGGGATGTGCACTGTTTGCAAGAAGGCCGGAGATTGGCAAAGATTCGAGAGCTAGAAGGCCTGGTGGAGAACTAGGGGCACCTATGGCAACATTTATAGGCCTGGCAGGGTAATTGTGGCTTCGAATCGTGGCTGTGGATCGTGGCGCACGTCCCAATAAAATCGGAAGGCGGAGAGATTTCCTTGACCAACCCGCCGGTGGGTCGTTTGGAGTTCTAAGCTGAAACGCGTGTGGGTCGGTGGTTTCGGCTAAAGGAATTCAAGGTGTCGTTCGGCAGTTAGCGTTCCACTACCGAATGGGTCGTTCGGCATCACATCTCAAAGTACGCCAAGGAAAGGAAACAAATTGCAAAGGAAATATTACAAGAACGACCAGTCCGGTATACATCAATAAGAACATTCAAGCGTTAAGGAGTTTTGCAAGTGCGTGACGAACATTGGATATTATCAAGTGGGAGTTGTCCAAGATCTCCCGATAGTCCTTTCGGGCATCGAGATAAGTCAATAAGCTGCGCATCGCCTTTGCTTTACTCCGGTGACGACCGCACGCCTCCGCTTCGGTCTTTGCTATTAATCCGGGGAAGATCGGCTATTTTCTTACGGGTCAATTTCCATCTCCGGCGACGGGCTTTTCAATTCCGCCTCTAGAGCAACCTTTACGGCGACTTTCGGATCGTAAGAAGCTTGCGGGTCGGCCAAGGCATCCTTATGGCTTTTTGCTTGGGATTGTATCCCGTTCATGGCTTTGTTCGGCATCAGTTTTCTCCTTTTCAATGGCTGAACGGTAGCGCAATTTCCTCCAAGTGCGCCTCAAGGGAACATAAAAGGGCTCTAAGTCGTAGACGGACGACAGAAAAGCTCTGATGTCATCGGGGAGTTTGCGGCTGATGGGCTCAAACATCTCTTCAAAATGGCGAAGATCATTGAGCTGATCCTGGACGTCTTTTTCTAGCCAGGCCGCAATTTCTTTGAGCTTGAGCAATACCTCGTCCGGCAACGCGGCCGGTTTACTTCTTTCATCACATCGGCGGTGATGGGCCCTCGACGGTAAGCTCGATGATGACGGGGCGTGATCCCGAAAACAACAACTGCCGAGGTGAGAATGCTAGCATCAAGGTATCAAGATTAAAGGCGGAATCAAGTACCTCATGAATGGTATCTTGAGCGGGAGCAATCGCGGACGGAGGAGGCGTCCCGAGTAGAGCCGAAACGTCCAAGTCGGGAGATCTTTGGTGCACCAATCGGCGACTCGTGAGTTTACGGGCCGGGGAAGAATTGGATCTTCCTCTGTTGGGTTGGCCGTTCTTCGCTTGGGCGATGGGCGATGGCATCTGGGAGAACTTGGTGGCTCCGGTTGAGTTGGGGGATTCATCTCCGGAGAGCGTCTTGCTTCCGCGAGAAGGTGATGAAGATGAAACCTCTCTTGGGATGGGCAATTCAACCCTGGAAGGGCTACTTTGTTGAACCACCGGGACATCTACAAGTGGTTCTCCAACGGTTTCTTACTGCAAATGTTCAATTGAAGGGATAAGTGCCGGTGCTCATCCTTGAGAAAGAACGACAAAGGCCATACCGGTGGGTGGGGCATCGGCAGGTATTGGTTATGAAGAATGTTGGGCTCTGGTCTGAAATACACAATGATATGATCCATCAAGAACGAGTGACCCGGTAATCAAGAAGGTAAAGGAGCTTACCTCAACCGGTACTTTCTTGACGGTTCTCCTCCTTTTAGCGCTCGGAGGGGGGAACCGGATGCAATCCTTGCCTCCCGTCAACGCAAGGCTAGAGAGGCCGGGATCGGTGGTAGCATACCTTGTCCATCGGTTGGCGCGGGGTTGTAGATTTAAACCCCGCGTCTTGAAATTGGGCCTTCGGCATTATAAGTTATTACCCCGGCTCGAGGGCGAGGAGCGTGTTCGTGGACGACGAAGATGGAGGTCGGGACCATGAGTAAAAGTCGATCAAGGGGCTCATTGTGTTACCTCCGAAGTCGGCGGGGAAATCGGGCATCAATTCCGCACGAGAACACATGAACGAGGTTCACCGAAGATGTGATCATGGAATTCTTGCCACCATGAGTTGAAGGTGGGGTGAGCTATGGTTGCGGGCACAAAAGGACATGTGTAGACGGTGGGACCGCACACATAGTTGAAAACTCTGCACCTGCATCGGTTCCTTGATTTCCTCCCCGGGCTTGAGGAATTCATGCAAAAACAATCTTGGGGGCGGTGGCCGCATCCAAGTTGCACGGCCATTACGTTAGGGTTGGTAGTACTCATAAGTACGGCATTCGCCTCCCTCCATTGAACTCGGTCGGTAATATGCATGGGCGGATTATGATATTAAAGATTTCCGGGAATCTCCCATCTTGATGGCCGGGCTCAAAAGAGAACTCGACGGGGAAGGTCGAGTGTCATAGCCTAGATAAGGGAGCCAAAGAGGATTGGAGAAGCCTTTGAAGAACAACTCAAAGAGTTGGGTGATGTCCTGCTGAACGATGACAGTTGAAGCTGCTTCTCCATAGCTTTGGCATCCTCTGGTAACTTGAAGCTCTCCTTCAGGGGGATTAGACCAGGGGAAGAACCTGGAGCTCAAGTCGACGCCTACGATCCGGTGCATGTGAAGGCGCGGCCAAATCCGAACAAACCACCAAGGGCCATTGACGCACGTTATCCTCGCGTTTGGTATACATTTGGGTAAGCGTCGATGAAGCAATGGTATACACCGCCCAAGAGGAATTTTCCCGAGAGGGAGGCGGTTGCCGGCGGCGGATGGATCGCCATTGCGATATGATTCGAGTGGGTTCATTGGCCTTGCCACGAGAAGACAAACCCGCATAACCACATGTTCAAGAAGGCTCGTATTCAACTTCGCCAAGGGGATTATCTCTCATATGTTTCAAAATATAATTCTTGTAGCCATTCCCCGGCTTTACCCCCCGTTTGGCGTGAGGAGTTCTTGAAATTCCAAGGCCGAACGGACCGGTGATGTCAAGGCCGGTGATCATGTACATCGGCCAAAGTTGGAGACATTGGGCCATGCCCAAAAAGGAAGGCATTGACGCCATTGGACCAGAGGTGGCACGCGGCTATCAGAAGATCTTCATTCTTGGGCGTCTCAGCTACAGATAACTCCAAACATTGAGCAATGCGGAGAGTATCCAGATTGGTCAATCCACTCTTATCCGCAAGAATCCTACGGTACCAAGTCTTCCAGCCTGCGATTGGGGGCAAAGGCCAGTTCTTGAACGCATCTTGCCATTGAGGAGGCGGAGATAAAGCTACCTTGAAAGGGATTCTCTGAGATTCAGCGGCAATGAAATCTCGAGGGTCAGGATTCCCTTCAGGACCAAGATAATAAGACTGCGAATTGGCCTCAATAGGAATCAAAAGGGCAATGAGACGGTTCTGGGAAGAGAGCGGAAGAAGAAAATCTCGGGTAAAATTGAAAACCTAATGCCGAACAAAGGTTTGGAGGGGTGAATTTACACGAGCGGCTTGGTTACGAGTTGCCATTGGAGATTCGAGCTCGGAACGGAGGAGATCTAGGGTTGGATGCGAACGAAGAATCCGGCGGATTGCGAAGAACGGTGTTGACGAGGTTTGGCTCAAGGATTTGCGGGCTGGAGTCAATTGTGGAACAAAATTACTTTTATCCCACAATTGAAGGGGCATGTGTTAACACCAAAATTTGGTAAGGAGTATGACATGTGGGACCGATTCGGAAAAGAGTCCGTCGGTGGAAGGAAAGGTATCTTCGAGAGATTTTCGGCGAAGGATCCGCGGTCGGCTATCCGCTCCCGGTTCGGCAAAGGAACAAGAGAGCGATTTTGCGGGATTGGACGGTGACGTGGCTCGATCGGGGAGAAGCGAATGGATGGACAGGTGATCAAGTTTAGTTAGGCAATGAATCCATTCGCAATTGTAATCAGCAGGGTATAAATATGATCCCTGGATGTATGTAAAAAAGACGTTCATTCCTCAATACACACCGGCCTTACGCCACAACCCTAGAGTCCCTTGTCGTGTCGTTGAGTTCTTCGAGAGGACCAATCGATCCGTCGACCTCCGTGAGTACCGGCAACCTTGTATCATGTCTAGTATCATGCGGTGGATTTAGATCTGATGCAAGTAGTCTTGTTACCATGCTTCGTGTCATGCGGTAGATTCAAGCTTGGTTCAAGAGGGTTTCTTGTTAGATCATGAGCCATGCGGTAGGCTAAGGTTTAGCTCGAAGCTAGTTATCGGCTCTATTGGATTTTGGCAAGATCCAATAGATTCATTAAGTTACCCCGTGTTATCATGAGTTTTGCTTTATGTTTTAATTCATGTAATACACTTTGCCCAATCTAGATGGGTTTGGATCGGCTCTTTTTCTTTTAAGATCCGTGCACGAGCGGGTTTCGTATTTTGACGTGTGGATCTCGTGCTCTCCGATAGCCGAAACCGAATCGATCTAGGTTGTTACATGTTGCGGGTTCAAGCTTGCTTTGTTAGCATAAATCTTGAAAGAGCGGGTATCATGCGGTAGATGCGAGGTTTTTGGGTTGCTTTGGAGCTAGTCATCCGGTGGATTAGATTTCCAATTCAACTTTGATAGATTTATTCACGTGGTAATGTTTGTTCCTTCTTCATGGACCCCGAATCGGTTGTTCAGCCGCATTCGGTTATATCTTCACGAGTAGATCACGTGCGTTATTTATGTTTTAAAAGACGTATGCTTCTAGCTTTCCATATTTAGGTTGTATCATGCGGTGGATAGATCTATTTGTGGAAAGTGGTGCGTTCTTTCATGCAAGTTGTATCATGCGGTGGATAGATTTGCTTGATGTCGTGCCCGACGGATCTTAAAGTGATTAGACATGCGGTAGACTAACGCTTTGGATCTATGCATGCTTATTTTAATACATGATCATGTTCGTGCTCTACTTTATTTAATGTTAATCTTCATGAGGATCGGTTATGGCTTGGCACATGCATCCATGTTCATTCAAAGATCGATCGTTGTCATGCTTACGTCATCCATTCGGCAATGTTCTTTTTCCCCTTCTTGGTTACCCGAATGGTCGTGGTTCTTTGACGGGTAGCTTCGCATAGCTACATGTCGTCTTGCTTGGCTTCTTAGCCGTAAATATGGAACTCGCACTGGTACCACCCGTGGGTTCCAAATTTTGGTATTTAACCGTTTCATCTTTTGTTAATTTTCAGGAAAAATTGACTGGCACGTCACTTTCTCTCTGCGCGTGCGAAGCTAAGCTTTTCGGCTTGCTGTGTGATTGGCGCTGAGTGCACATTTTGCGTCAACAGGTTGCGCTCGCCTCGGCGGAGGAGCAGCTCCGTCAGGAGCAAGCCGCGCGCTAGCGGGCGGAGACCCAGCTCTAGCAGGAGCGTGCTGCCCTCGCCGAGGCCCAGGCTGTGCTTGAGCGGGAGCGCTTGGCGCGGGAAGAGGCGCTGGGTCGGCTCCAGCAGGAGCGTACCGCGCTCGAGGGGGCCCAGGCGGCCCTCAAGCAGCGGGAGGATGAGGCCTCGAAGCTCAACGGGGAACTGGTCCAACTCAGCATTTCGCACGAACATTTGCGCCAGTCCCTCAAGGAGCAGGAGACCACCGTCCGCGACCTGCGGCGAGAGGCTGAGGAGGCGCGCAAGTCCCTCGAGGTGGAGAAGAAGCAGGTCGAAGGTGAGTTAGTTTCCGTGCGCTTTTCGCTTGTCGATTTGTCTTTTGAGGATTCACTCCCAATTTTTCTTACCTTTGTTCGTGACTTTCAGGCCTGCGGACTGCCTTGGGAAACACGACCACCCAGGCCGAGGTAGTGCAGACGGCCTACAACTCCTCTCAATAGGAGTTGGAGGAGCTGCAGGCCGCCGCCCTCGAGATCTTCCAAGAGGTTGAGGAGGGCGCGGCGCAGGCCGAGAGCTCGCTGGCGAGTCGCCTGCACGCCCTCGGGGGGCATGTCTCCCAGCGCATGCTGTAAGTACAATCAAGCCCTATGAGGGTTTTGGTGATGTTGACCACACAATTAAAGAGCTAATGAGCTTTTGAGACTGTTGTGCAGCATTAAGTTATTTCACAGGTGCAAAAGGAAAGAATGGAGACCCCTCAACTGAATGAAGAAGGATACCTATGCTCTTTGGAGAAGTTTATTTATTTTATCTTTTGAATTTGAGTATAGGACAATCTGTACTATCAAGAGGGATACTAATGGTGAGTTAGGGTGGTTTCAAGTGCTCATAGTCTATCTTTCTTAAACCCTAACCCTCACTCAAAGGGAAGAGATCTGCTGCTGTTTTGCCCCTGCTGTTTGTTGTTCGGAGGTTCCGAGGTTTTTCTCAAAGGTTCCGACCGTACGGGCTACAGTCGCCAGAGATTTCAAAGGTCGGAAGTTCCGAGATTTTTCTCGGAGGTTCCGAACTCTGGGATATAGCCGTTACTGTTCTGGATCTAGGGGTATTTATACCCCTTGGTCCCCCAGCGGCTATTCTCTCCCTGCCTCTGAACAGAACGCTATTCTAACTCATTTCTCTCACCTTGCATTCACTCCTAACCTACTCTCTTCCAAATCCTTGCCTAACATTGATTGAGAGTGGATTCTTGAAGTGAGTTTGTGAGCAAATCTCTCTCTCTCTCTCTCTCTCTCTCTCTCTTGAACTTGAGCACTTGGAAAAGCCCTAGCAAGCTTGGTGGATCTATTACTCTTGGAGCCTTGCTCCTAGACGGATAGAGGTTCTTGGAAGCTCTCCAACCCGATTTGTGGAAGCTCCAAGGTGTTTGTACTACCCTTTGTGATTCTAGTGGAAAGCCTCCACCTATTACCCAACGTGATAGGTGTGAGAGAGGAGTTGGCCTTTGTGGTCCCTAGCCTTTGTGGCTTCCTCAACAACGTGGACGTAAGCAAGCCTTTGTGGCGAGTTGAACCACGGGATAAATCCTTGTCTCGTGTGTGCTCTTGTTTATATCACTGCATTGCTCTTGTTCATACTTGTTCTTGACTAGATCTATTAGGGTTTGCGCCCAATCTATGTTGTAGTACCTTCCTAGCTTGTTCTTTGCTTAGAAATCTTCTTGCTAGGTCCTAAGTACCTCCTAGAATTTGGTAGATCTGTTTTCCATCAAGTTATTTGCTGCTCAAGTCCTATATGCTCTGTTCTAACAGTTCCCGGAAGTTCTGAGTTTATTCTCGGAGGCTGCCTCGTTCGGAGATTCCGAGAATAATCTCGGAGGTTCCGGAGTCTGACAGTGTTTTCGCAGAAAAAGTTTAAATTCTGTGTGCAGGCCTATTAACCCCCCCTCTAGGCCATATTGCCTCGATCCTTTCACATGCGTCGCGCCCATCACCTGGGCGTCAAGAAGGCCCTCGGCGTGGTGGCGTCCCATTATCAGGTGGACTTCGAGGCCGTGTCCTTGGGTTACGTCGTCCCGGTCGGCGTCGAAGACGAGGAGGCGATGAATCGCGCAGATGCGCTTGCCGCCACTACTGCCGACTTGCTTGCCGAGGACTTTTTCAGTATGTCGTCAAATACCCCAGGGCCTCGAGGGACCGCTCGAGGACCCCGTCAAGCTGGGTCAACAGCAAGGGCTTCATCTCCGTCGTCGTCGTGCTCCTGCTCGCGCGCCTCGCGGCGTGGCTTCTTCCCTTTCTTGCCCCGCTTGTGCTTCTGCTGGGGCTCCTTGGACTTGCTGCCCTCCGCGGACGCGTCATCCACGCGCTTGCCCTTCTTCCCGTCGAAGATCGCCCCCACCGCCTCCTCGCCAGAGGCGAAGCTGGTGGTGATGTCAAACAGCTCGTTTGAGTCGACCGGCGGGCTGCGCCCAAGCTCGCGCACGAGGTCCCGGCAGGTCGTGCCCTCGAGGAAGGCGTGCACGATCTCGGACTGGGCCACGCTCGGGAGCTCTGTGCAGCGCTTGGAGAAGCGTCGTATGAAGTCCCGGAGCGACTCGCCGGGCTTCTGGGTGCATGCGCGCAGATTCCAGGAGTTTCCAGGGCGCACATACATGCCCTAGAAGTTCCCCACGAAGGTGCGGACCAGATCGTCCCAGTTGTGTATCTGGCTGGCCGGCAGATGCTCAAGCCACGTCCGCGCCGAATCGGCGAGGTGCAACGGCAGGTTGCGGATGATGACCTCGTCGGTGGTGGCTCCACCCAGCTGGCATGCCAGGCGGTAGTCGTTGAGCCATACGCGGGGTCCGTTTCCCCCGTGTATTTGTCGATCGACGTGGGCTGGCGGAAGCGTTGAGGGAAGCTCGCCGTGTGGATCTCCCAGCTGAATACACGGGTTCCCGGGGTCTCTGGCGTCGGCGAGCGATCTTCTCAGATGTCATAGCGCCCGCCCCGCCGGGGGTGGTAGCCTACCGTCGCCCGTGTCTCCGCGTTGCCCGTCCGCCGGGCGTTGATGACGTTGCGAGCGTCACCGTCTTGGGCTTGCCCGCGCGTGTCAAGGATCCGCTCCCTGACCTGCGTGCGCCCTGGGTTGGTGGGCCGTTCGCCGCGCCGCCCGCATGTACCGACACTTTGGGGCCTTGCGCGCCCCCGTCGTCCCGCGCGCTCCCCCCTGGCCGGCGGATGCGGGACGCCGAGCTTTCGGCCTGTTGCACGGCCGCTTGCTCGATGAGCGCCTGCGCCTCGCGGTGCAGGTTTCGCACCTCGGGCGTTGAGAGAGCGGGCATGGCCTGCAGTAGTGTCGCGGCGGCAACGAGCTTTTGACTCGCTCGCAGTGGCGTGTTCGGGTTGTCGACGTCGAAGTAGACGTTGATGCGCTCGCGAGCTTGCTTGCCCAGCTCGCGCGCGCGTTCGCCGCGCATGGAGGCTTCTCCGGTGATGGAGGCTCGAAGCAGCCGCATCGCGCGGTATACCTCCGCGAGCTTGGCTTCGATCTCGCGCGCTTGAGCTAATTGCACGTTGATGTCGGCCCCCCTCGGCGGCGAGGGGGGAGGCGCGCTTGGCCCCTGGTGCGGTCCAGTTCCCAGGCCGGGGGGAACCTCTCCGTCGCCGGCTTCTGCCGCGTTCGCGGCGTTTGCTTGGTCGTTGGCAAGCACGACAAAGCACTCCCGCGCGGGGTCATAGCGCCCGGCGCTGGAGTTGTCGGATTAGCCGAACCAGTAGTCTGTGGCGTCGAGAAACCGCAGGAACATCACTGGGTCCGGCACGCCGGAGAAGTCCCACTCCGCGTACCCGTGAGAGGTGGCGGGCGGCAGCTCGCTGGCGGAGCTGTAGGACGACTCGTCGTCGGTGGAGGCGCTGGGGTTCCCGACCGCCGAAGCTTGGCGGATGGGACGGGCCCCGCACACCACCGCGTTGGTGTTGGCGGAGGCAACGTACGCCGTCGTGGCGCCGGGCAGACCGATGGGGAACCGCAGTCCCGAAACCGAGCATTCCCCCGTCAGAGCGGTCGCCGTCTCGCCGGTGGTCACGTCGCGCCGTGAGGCGACACGCGCGGCGCGCGCCGGCGCTCCGTCTGCGCCTATCGCGAGTGCTGGCCGGAGCGTCGACGGCGTTGAGGCGTTGAAGGGCCCGCAACATCCACCTGGGCGGACGCCGGGGCGTGAGCAGTGGGTGTAACGGGGGCCGGGTCGGCCCTGATCTACCGCCATGCACGGAGTTTGTCGTGGTTGGTGATGCGCATGAGGTAGCCGTTCCCCGTGGCCTGAAAGTTCAGGCTCCCGAACCGGATTTCTAACCCGGCTGAGGGGGTCTGAGCTGCCCATGGAATACCTCTGGCCGGGGTACTCAGTGCGAGTCACCATCAAGAGGGCTGGTGGTGAGCTGATCTTCAGCGCTACCCCCCCCCCTACCTGGCGCGCCAACTGTCGGTGCGGAGGGTAGTCCCGACACTAACTAGTAATGAGCGCTGAGATCTGCCTCTCGATGGGCCGGTGCTAACAACTAATGACACTGGGTTTATCCTGGTTCCGGCTGGGGCCGTACATCCAGCAGTGGTGTGCTCGAGGCACTATATTGCTCCGCACCGTGGTGCTCGTAGAGGGGGGCTACAAGCGTGGCGGGAAAGGAGGCCTGGCCTCCAAGTCCCAGAGGTATTGATTAAGGCAAGTGCCAATATCATGGTGAAGGCGGAGAGCGTGTACGTGATTGCTATCCGTCGTCCCCCCTGCGGGCCGGGGGCCCCGCCTCTCCTTTTATAGGCCAAGGAGGGAGCAGTTTACATACGTGTCGCACTGTTCTCCTACATGTGGAGCGTGGCGAGCAGTGCTACGGAGCTGACGGCTGTCCTGGCAAAGCCTGCTCCAGTCGGGGCGTCGAGGCGCGTCCTGTGCTCGTACAGGAGCAGCTTCGAGGGTGGTGGCGTAGTGGTTGGTTGTCCGGCCACCGTCGCGGGCCGATTCGAGGGTGCTGTCAACGGGGGGGTCCGTACGCGGCACAGTGGCGGGCATGGCGACGTTCCGTCCCCGTGCGCTCCAACAACGTCGGGTATGTCGTCGCAGTGCCCGGCGTGGCGCTGCAGTGGCGGGGATAGCCGCACAGGGCTGACAGCGACGGGGAAGACCGCTCCCGCCGGCCTGACGTCACGACGTAGCCCTGTGTAGTCACGGGAAAGGCACTCGAGGGCTGCGCCGGGCCCCCTTCGAGGGCTCAGCGCGTTAGCCGTACAGGAGTAGGCGGCACAGTGTGACGTGGCTGACACCGGCCTCATCACACAGTGCTACACAGTGGCGGGGATGGCCTTCCCCAGGGAGTCGGTGGAACAGCACCGGGGCGTGATTCCCAGGCGTGTCAGGGTTGTGGCGCGCGTCCCGTGGTGTCGGAGCTTTAAATGCTCGTACACAGGGGCAGGAGCGGGGACGACGTGCGTGCAGGTGCCCTCGAGCGAGGCGGTCCTCTCCGAGGGGGCGTTGAGCCCTCGAGCGAGGCGGACCCCGCCCGAGGAGGCGTTGAGCTCTCGAGCGAGGCGGACCCCGCCCGAGGGAGTGTTTAACCCTCGAGCAAGGCGGACCTCGCCTGAGGGGGCATCCGCCGTGCTACTCGGCAGGCCGCGGGGGCCACCAGGGTCGTGAGCGTGTCGTGCGCGTGTTTTAGGTTCGTGAGTTAGTTTGTGTTTTGCGTTTTTTTTGGGTTTTAAGCGGGTTTCCCCTGGTTATTTAGGGGACCCTTATGGCTGTCCCGGACACCAAGGGTGAGTGATTCGGTTGGCTACAACTCGAGGACGAGCTGCGTCTCTAGGGGAGGGGAATGTGAGGGTATAAGGGGAGCTCCTATGTGGACTGTGTAATATATTTCTAGTCTTTGCTATTTGGGCCTGAGGCCATAGACACTTGGGCCATCGGGCCGAGATTCGGCTACTATGAGCTTCCAAGTTGACCCATTAAAATGCTATAGCACGTTTGCTTCACACCTGTTTAACCGCACATACTAACCATCGAAAGCTACTGGTACCTAGGTTATCCATGGCGACGCCGGCGCAGCAGCGTGCCGGGAGGCACTTCTTTTGGACCAGATACTCCATTGTAATACTTGCCGTTGTCAGATACTCCATTGTAATACTCCACTTGTTATAAACTGTAGCAGCTTCGCTGTTTCTGAATCTGAACTACACTGACGACAACTTGTAGGATATTAAAAACCATTTCTGTCTCCGTCCCTTGCTAGTTTAAACGCTACGAGAGCGTGCTGTGGCGCCTAGTCCCAGGTGAATTGCTGCAAGAAAATGGCCGGCGGATCCGACAACGACGTCGCCGGCCGGCGGAAGCCGCCCCTGCCGTGGACGGTGCGCGTCCAGCTGGCCGCGCTGGCGCTCGCGCACCGCCGGGACGGCAGCGTCCCGAAGCTCGTCGTCTCCCTCGGCGACCTCAAGGCGCGCGCCAGCGCGCGCCCGGACGCCTCCGGGGTGCGCTCCACCGACGTCACCATCGACGCCTCCCGCGGCCTCTGGGCGCGCGTCTTCTCCCCGACGTCCGCGTCCGATGCGGACGACGAGCCGCCGCCGGTCCCCGTGGTTGTCTACTTCCACGGCGGCGGGTTCGTGCTCTTCTCCGCGTCGTCCCGCCCCTACGACGCGCTCTGCCGCCGCCTCTGCGCCGAGCTCCGCGCCGTCGTCGTGTCCGTCAACTACCGCCTCGCCCCGGAGCACCGGTTCCCCGCCGCCTACGACGACGGCGTCGCCGCGCTCCGGTACCTCGACGCCAACCCACTGCCGGCCGACGTGGTCACCGTGCCCGTCGACCTGTCCAGCTGCTTCCTCGCAGGCGACAGCGCGGGCGGCAGCATCACGCACCACGTGGCGCAGCGCTGGGCGTCCATGTCCGCGGGTTCGCCGCCGGCGCGCCTCCGCGTCGCCGGCGCCGTGCTGATCCAGCCGTTCTTCGGCGGGGAGGAGCGGACGGACGCCGAGTTGGAGCTCGACAGGGTGTCCGCGCTGTCGGTGGCGGCGACGGATTACTACTGGCGGGAGTTCCTGCCGGAGGGCGCGACGCGGGACCACCCGGCGGCGCGCGTGTGCGGCGACGGCGTGGAGCTCGCCGAGGAGTTCCCGCCGGCGTTGGTGGTGGTCGGCGGGTTCGACCTGCTCAAGGACTGGCAGGCGATGTACGTGGACGCGCTGCGCCGGAAGGGGAAGCCGGTGCGGGTGGTCGAGTACCCCGACGCCGTCCACGGCTTCCACGTGTTCCCGGAGCTCGCCGACTCCGGCAAGTTCGTGGCGGAGATGAAGCTGTTCGTCCAAGAGCATAGGACCAAGCGTGCCGTTCAGATATGATATGATCCTCGTTTCATCGTTTGGACTTTGGAGACGGAGATTACGATTGTGTGGTCCTCCGCGTTTCGACGTTATTGCTGTTTCCGTGCACCATTTTCATTGAATAAACTAGGTTGCAAGATATTTTTGCTTACTCCGGAAATTATCTCTTGCATTGCAACAATTTCCTTGAATCTGAGCTGTGTTTATTCAGTAGAACAAGGTTATACGGAAGAAGTAAGCGCTTATTATCAAGAAGAATTTTCACGTCATATCCATAACAAAAAAGCCAATCGCCTACGGAAACAGCAAGCCCGGATAACTTAATTACATTGCCAGTATCCAGTAAAGAGGTCATGAACTAACCAGATGGGGCATTGCGCAAAAAAACAGCAAACAGGACAACTTCAATTGTGAATTCCTCATAAGACGGTGAAAAGGATATCCTGAACTTCTCTTCAATGCAGTTCAAAATAGAGGTGGTGTGTATGGTCGATCCTAAAACAACGCTCGACCCAATCTTATTGGGCAGGGAAAACAGAGAAATAATACCCAAACTCGTGTCAAAACGTTCCAAGTTAACAGGCGACAACACCAGGTGTACCAAGAGGGGCACAACAAAGAGTTCAGCGGGCGACAGCCTTCTGAGCATTGTGCGGGAGGATGTTGTCAGGGAGGATCAGCTCAGGTGGGATCTCGCGGACCACCCCAAGCATCGAGTCGTACTCCTCATCCTTGTGCGCATACTTCTTCCTCAGCATCTTCTCGAGCTCAATCTCATCAAAGCTCTTGGAGTTCTCAGCTGCATGGACCTGAGCTAAGTTGATATAGTTGGTTGCTGATTGGGAAATGAACGCAATCTCCTCTTCTGTAAGCTTCCTTAGGAATTTGGCAGGGTTACCAACCCAGACCTGATGATGTTATGAAAAAGGAACTTCAGCGATGAAATTACATAGACTAGGATTCCTGTGTCTATTACTACAGATTCCAATATATCTGTGATTCACACAGCGACCAAACACAGTTTTAACTATTCAATCCAGACTAAGTTTCCAGGTTAGAAGCTTATTGTCGAACGTAAAATGAAAATCAGTATAATCATGCAACTACCATTTTTTAGCAGTTCACGCTTATCAATTAGTAAAGATCATAATACTCATAGATTTATGAAACTGTAGCATAAAGTAAGGCAATCAGTTTATAGTAGTAATGTTCTTTGCAAAATACATGTGCTCCAAGGCTCTAAGTCTCTAATACAGCAGCATTGGGTTGCAGTACTCTTCAGGGCACAAGCATGCAGACAATTAAACTCTTCCTAACATGTGGAGATAACACAGGAACAGCACTCTAATTACTATAAACCCAGAATATAGCCTTCGATTCCAAGCATGACATGGAACCTGTAAATGTTGATCAGCCTAAGCATGACACCAGCCGTACTCTCTACAGAGCAGGAGTATATTTTAACATCCTTTTTTAACCAGTAATAGCGGATTGTGTTATTCTTTCAGAGGAGGATGCAGATGACTAATATTCCAAACATTTTGGTTTTAGAGTTTCACCATAGTAGTATGATGAACAATGGCTATGAATACTATAAAATAGTAAAAACAGTTGCAACTAAGTTTATACTTCTCATAGATCAACTGGAACACTAGCTTGAGAACATAAGAAAATAACCTCTCCAGAAGGAATCCTTGTGTTCTGCTTAACAAGAGATCCTGCACCAACCATGCTGTGCTTTTCAACCACCACTCCATCAAGCAAAGTGGCACCCATACCAACAAAAGCTTCATCCTCAATGGTGCATGCATGTAAAACAGCACTGTGACCTGTAGGAAGTTTAGTTCGGCCAGTTGCATCATTTAGTCAATCAATCTTAGCATTAAGCAGCAATATGCTAAAAAGGTATTTACTGACCTACTGTGACGTTGCTTCCAATTATGGTTGGGAGGACCTTCCCGCTGATGTTAGATCTTGCAACATGTACAAGGGAATTGTCTTGTATATTTGTTCCAGATCCGATATGGATGCTGTTGACATCACCTGAAGACAACGAAACAAGCAAAATTTTAACAATGTAGACTTCAAAAATATATTGGCCTATAGCTCTCCGAAAAACTGAATTAAGGTAGTTAATTAGCCTACAGACGCAGAAACAATACCGCATTCTCACTATATTGACTAGTAGTGATGGAGAATGTCAGTCCTAGGTGTCTTCAACAAACCACAATTTTGCAACAAAGTTACTGATGTTAACTAAAAAAAGTATGTGATACTTCAATAACAAATTGTTGACAGTTGTAAATTTGAGATTTCCTATAACATAACTCTGTGCAAGGAAACTGGCACAGTATACTCTTTCTCATCATTGGAAAGTCAAACATTATGATTTGTCTATGGGTAATATGGCAGCTATGCTTAGACCTAATTTCCAATGTGGCAAACAAATACATTTATACTTTGAAATGCCTTCCTCTGCATGGAAAACCAACTATCCGGTAATAGATGTGGTAATGCAAAAGGGGCAGCCTTAAAACTTGAATCTGTTACCCGAAAAAAATGATGACTACTGTAATGAAACAAATAATTGTTTATGAGTATATTCATTTATTAGACATGTTTGAATATTTAGAAATCTAGCAGCAGTAAACCAGGCCCTGTGCCTTGGAGCTGTTTCAGTATTGCTTTTAGGGCTGGGGCATCATCATGACATGCTCAAAAGACATATACACTAGAATGCTACTGCAGAAGTAGAATTATCTAGACGTAGAATAAAGGCATATTTGTCACGACTACTCTGGTAGTATACATAGTTGGAACTGCTGAGCACGACATAGTATTCTACTGCAGAGCACATGAGCAATGCATTCATGACAATGGCCACTTAATGAGAAAAGAGAATACAATCATGATTATCAATCAGCATGTAAGCTCAATAGAACATCTATGTACCACAAATACTGTCCAAAGGGTTTACCTCTCAAAATGGAGCCATACCAGATTGACGATCCATGTCCAATCTCAACATCACCAATGACTGCTGCACTGGGAGCAACAAACACGTCTCGATGGATCCTTGGCTCTTTCTCAAAAATGTTCATGATCGTACGATGCCTTGATACTGAAAATGGCATATGAAATCGTAACTAAGCAGTCAGCTATTATTTTTTTTGGCACATTACAGAAGTCATAAATGCATAAACTACTCTAAAATGGACCATGGTAGATGGAGTTAAGTGCCCATCAACCCACATTCTTTGCCATCATGCTGAAATCATGCACAGGCTGGTAATTTACCAGTTGCGTCATAGTGACAACAAGAGGAAAATGGCATTTTTAAGGAAGAGAGAGCTTTAAAGAAAATCACTTGAAACAGGAATGCTAGCTGGACATATTAACAGAAGACAGTGCAATTGGTAACCAATCCTTCCAATACATCATTTGCTAATACTTCCACACGGAAAATTACTAAGTGCAATGCAAACAGTTCACAAATAGTGACGATGTTGAAACAGAAGAACACATAAAAAGGGGGAAATGATAGTCTGAGTCTAAATGGCCACTCATCTCAGCATTCTTCAAGTCACATTACCATCATCCATAGCTAACCAATTCTTCAGGAACGCTATTTCGGTTTCATTATCCTCATTTCTCCCCCCTCTGGAAACAAACAACTGCTAGCATACTAACGCACGGCGACAGCGCTGAATCATCCTGATCTGACACGAACAGGTCCTAAAGGAGCACACGGCGAGCTGACCGATGGAACTATTGGATAGAGCTAACTCCGTGCCACATCGAAAGGATTAGTCGAAGGAAAGCAACCGCAGGCGGCGGCGGCGGCAGGGGAGGAGGAGGATGGGGGGGAGAGACGGAGCGGGCGGAGGGAGGCGGATGCGTACCCTGCTCCTCGACGCGGAGGCCGCCCTGGAGGGTGGATCCGAGGCGGTCCATGGCCTGCCCCGTGCCGCGGATCCACTTGCCCACCGTGAAGATCGCGCGCCCCAGGGTCCCCATGCCTCCCGCTGGCGCTGCTGCACGCCCGCTCCCTCCTCCGCGTGCCCGGGTGGGTGGGGGCTCGCCGCCGGCCGCCGCGCGCGCGGGGGTGGGGGTTTAATGGCGAGAACGGGACGAGGAGGAGAGAGAAGAGGAGCCAGGAAGGCAATGGCTGCGGCTGAGGCAGTGGGGGACTGGGGAGAGAGAGAGAGGGAAAGGAGGAGGCGACGAGGCCGACATCTTGGGCCAAATTCTGGGCCGTGTCGTAAACTTATCAAGAGCC
Organism: Cenchrus americanus; assembly: GCA_947561735.1. Lineage (NCBI taxonomy): Eukaryota > Viridiplantae > Streptophyta > Magnoliopsida > Poales > Poaceae > Cenchrus > Cenchrus americanus. The sequence goes on along the minus strand of OX387245.1, from coordinate 3,930,985 downwards.
CACGAAACAGCGTGCCGCATAAACCTACGATCCGGGCCGGGCCGGGCCGCGATAACTTTTCATGTATAAAAAAATATTTTCTGTATTTTCCCTTTATTAAACAGACAGCCGGCTAATAGCATCCGCTTAGTCCCACATCGGGGAACGTAACAGAGATGCGCTGCCTCATAGGGTTATTCATATGGACATAGGGTTCCTCGTTGGGGACCTTGAATATTCATTATAGTACTCATTATAGTTCAAAAGAGGCCCGATAAATAATTTATCAACCCAAGCCCAAAATACTGGTATATAACCTGAGTAACCCTAGCAGCTCCTCAATCATCCAGTCTCCTTCCCCTTCTCAGCCGCATGCACCGCCAGGCCTGCCACCCTCCAGCAGTCCAACACTCATCCTCATCCATTTAGCTTGTGCGCTGCTAGTGAGATCGAGATGGCGACTCCAGGAATGGAATCCCAAATTGTTGACAGCCGGTGAAACCCTTCTTCCCCCCCTCCCCGTGCTCGATCTGTTAACCTTGCAGCATTCCCTACTGACCCCGGCCGTCCCCAATCAAGGGATGACGACGTCTCCGACCGGCCGCCACCGGATCCAACCGAGAGAATCAAGATCGCCGCCGCCGGATCCAAGCTTCAAGCCGCATCTCCACCTCCACCCGAGAAGAACAAGGCCGCATCGCCGCCGTCCACCAAAGCCATTGCGGCGGTGATCCGAAGCGCCTTTCACGGCCACCGTCGGCCAAAGGTGCTTGACCCAAAGCGTCGCCGCTCAAAGGAACCGACTAAGAAGCCCAACCGTAGTATTCTCGCAATCCCTAGGGTACGTATAGTTCAAGATCTATTTTTTCCTTTTCATTTGATGCATTTTGTTGTATAATAGGCTTTTTCATTTTGATCTAGGATTTTTTGTTTCTATTTAGTAATTATTCATATGGACATATCAAATGCATTCAGTAGCTGTAGTCTGGTACCCATGTTAGTTCAGTGCTGCTACTATAGTTAGTTGATGCATTTAGAAATGTATTCAGAAATGCATTTAGTTCGGCGCCGCTACTATAGTTGATGCATTAGGCCCGTTTCGCTAGTAAGGTATTCGAAATGTAAAGCCTCATGGTTATGTTAAAATGCAGTCGCAAAAGCAACAAAACATGTCAACGGCGGGCGGTGCAAGTGGTAGCCAAGCTCCGCTTTCTCAAGGCTCGTCGCCGCAAACCGATTCACGTAATGAATCGAAACGAAAATGAAGCAATTGAAATAGAAGATGATGAAGATGTCGAACTAGAAGACGAGGAGGAAGAAGGTGCCGAGGTAGGTTCGAAGAGGAAGCTAAGATCACCTGTTTGGAAGGAGTTTAAGAGAGTGAGATGGCATGGGAAGGTAAAGGCAAAGTGCAACTACTGTTTCAGCAAGCTTGGAGGAGATACGAGGTCTGGGACTAAGCACCTTCATGATCACTTAAAGTCTTGTGTACAAAGAAAGATCAAGTTGGGTGGAAAAAAGACATTGTCACAAGCGTCTTTAAGGTTCAATGCGACAGATTTAGGAAAAGTTTCTATGGAGAACTACACCTTTGATATGGATGTTGCAAGAAAGGAACTTGGTGCTATGATGGTGCTGCATGAATATCCCCTTTCCATGGTTGATCATGCTGGCTTTCGGAGATTTGTTCATGCACTTCAACCGTTGTTCAAGATTGGAACCAGGAATACACTCAGGTATATTACAACTTATTTCCTATACTCTGTTCATATGTTAAATGCATTTCTAAAGGTGCTCTACTATGGTTTCAGGAAGCACATCATTGACCAGTATGAGTTAGAGAGGAAGAAGGCCATCCAATACATGGCTGGAATCAAATCAAGGGTGGCCATCACTAGTGATATGTGGACATCTGACAACCAAAAGAGAGGCTACATGGCCATCACAGCCCACTTTATTGATGAATCTTGGTCTCTTAGGAACATCATCATGAGGTAATCATTGTCACAAATTGGTGCATTACGGTTTAATTCGATTGCATTGGTGGATCCGATCTAGTCATCTATTTTCTCGTTTCCGTACAAGGTTTATTTATGTACCAGCTCCTCACACTCATAATGTCATTGGCGATGAACTCTATGACTCCCTCGTTGACTGGAATCTTGATGAGAAGGTATCCACTATCACTCTTGACAATTGCACTACAAATGATAGTGCAATTCCTTATCTGGTCAGGAAAATTGGAAAAAGTAAGCTGTTGGGTGAAGGAAAATTCTTACACATGCGTTGTTGTGCTCATATCTTGAACTTAATTGTTAAGGATGGATTAGAAATGTTAAAAGATGCAATTGAATGCTTTCGTGATAGTGTAGCTTACTGGACAGCAACACCAAAAAGGGCAGAGAAGTTTGAGGAGATAGCTAAGTATGTTAATGTGAAGATTAGTAAGAAGATATGCCTTGATTGCAAGACACGATGGAACTCAACTTACACAATGCTTAGTACAGCTCTGCCCTATAAGGCTGTTTTTATTAGAGCAAGTCGTGTGGATAGGCAATATAATTGCTGCCCTACTGAGCAAGAATGGGAATTTGCTGAGTGTGTTGTAGAAAGGCTTAAACTTTTTAGTGACATCTCAACACTATTTTCTGGAACTGATTATGTCACAGCAAACATGTTCTTCTACAAAATTTGTGAGATTAGAAGTAACATTAAGGAGTGGTCAGTTTGTGGTAATTTTTTGATTGAAGAAATGTCAGTGAATATGGAAGCCAAGTTTAAGAAATATTGGACTGATATTCAAGGCTTGATGGGTATTGCTACTCTCCTTGATCCTCGCTTCAAACATATCATGTTTGCTTCGAGGTATTGCTTGGAACAAGTGGAGTGGATTGTGAGTATGAGGTTACTAAAGTGAAGGAATCGCTGAGTGATTTGATGCTTGAGTACCATTTGGAAGAGGATGAACCTAGATCAAACAAGGCATTGGCACCCGGAGTAGGGAATTCAGGCTTCTTGTCTTCCTTTAGTGCATGTGTTGCAAGTACAAAGCCAGCAGCCATAAGATTCAGATCTGAGTTGGATCGCTACTTAGAGGATGAGATGGTGGACATACTTACCAAGGACTTTGATATTTTAGATTGGTGGAAAGTGGCAGGAACACGCTATCCTACTTTGAGAATGATAGCCGAGATATTTTTGCAATACCTATTACTACGGTTGCTTCGTAACCCGCACTCTCTACCGGTGGTAGAGTTCGAGTGAGCATCGTAGTAGGCTCACTTCTCAAATGCTAGAGGCTCTAATGTGCTCACGGATTGGATTCGAAACAAGTACAAAGGTATATCGCTTATGCAATTTACAATTTATTTTTCCTGCAATTCATAGTTTTCTCATGTGTTCATACTTTCATAGCTTGGGGATAAAAATAATTCTTCAACTCTATGTAGGACTGGTTAATGATGAAGGGCAGCCTGCGAGCTTTTGGTCTGTTCTTCAAGAAGTCCAAGAAGGACTTCAGGTGATTGGTCAAAATACAACATCATATCATTTGTCTTGCTTTTATGCATTTCCTCCTTTATAGATAGTCATTAACTTGTTTGTGCATTCACATGCAGGAACTTACAATCTAGGTCCAGCACAAGAACAGTTCTCCCTGTCCACAAGTGCAGATTGAAACCAACTATCAAGATGGCGTAGGCGTACCGTGTGCAAGAAGTGCAATGTGCTCACAGCTCAGTTCAGCATGGCTGCATCTGCATGAACTATTTTTGTAACCTTTGGTTGTAATGACTATTGTATGATGACACTAGTACACTACCTCTTGCTGGTCTTGCGCCATAAACTTGATGCTATGTTGAATTGTTGTTGGTCAGTGGAGTATGCAGGCAGAAGCATACAATTTGAAATGTTGTAGTGCTGTTAAATTAATGATTAGTGAACCTCTATGTTCGAGTCCTACATCTTTATGTTGTTTATTCATTTTATGTGAATTTGCATATCTATTTAGTATGCTCAAGCTTTTGTGTATTCGGGGATTTCTCGGGGACGGGGGACCTACGGGGACATGATCCCCGTTCGGGGACGATAACGGGAAGACCCTTCCCCGCAAGCTTAGCGAGGGTGGGGAGCGGTAGTAATTTTCTCTCGTTGGGGAGGCAAACGTTCGCGAATCCCCCATGGGGATAGCCCCGCTGCCATCTCTAGTTACATCTTACTCGTTTATGCGGCGCTACATGCGTACGAAACAAATACTCAACGCCATCGACAACATGCGAGTCCCGTCGTGCGCCGGTCGACAAGCTAAGCATGTGCTCGGCGTGTGCATGTTATAATAGCTCTCTCTGTCGGTCCGAAGTCCGACCGACAACTAGGGATATGCCCGTGCGTTGCTACGGACATTCAAATATCAATGTTGTACCGTAGTTTGTCAAAGAAAAATATTAAGTTGACATGGTCCCACTTCGATAAGAGATTTAGATTTTGTAAGGAAAATTATTCACATAGAGGTAGATAACGGTCAATACCAATCTAATGATCTAAGAAAAAAAAACTTCATTTCCCCTTTGCAACATAACAAGAGAGGACATAGATGAATCCGCAAGCTCTCATGTTTTTACCAAAAATTGTGTAGAGCCAACTACTTAGCTAATCAAAAGAAAAATAAAACTTGAGATATCACCGACCATAATATGCATAGAGGGAACATCACATCTTGAGCATGTGGTCATGTGCCACAAACTGAAACTTCTCTAACATGATATGATAAAGGAAAGGAAATATTATGTTAAATAGAAGAACACGGTGGAACTATTAAGAATAGCAAGGACATGTCTAAAAAAATCTATCTCGATGATCTTTGTCTTGGTCTCTATAACCATTTCGCAGCTTGCTTACTTCCTCTTCCATGATACTTGCCTTGGTCTCTCGCAACTCTGTCCAATTTTTTTCTTAGTCGGCACCAACTCCACAGCAACCCCGAGGTACCAACTACAAATTGCAAAATATTTTATAGTTCAATTCTCTAGGCAGTCAGACTGTATATTTATGTGGTGTAAACCCAAATGAACAAAATGATCAAATTCATGTTAGATCATACTTAATTTGGTTTTTTACTTGCTTACATGTCATGGGACCACAAACCCTAGCTAGATAATCCACACCTAACCCAAGAAGCATTTTGGCCTATTTTTTTCGAGAAACACATATTATATTGATGTGCACCTATCTCACAACAAAAAAGCCTGGGAACTATTCATCTTGCTGAAAGAGCAAGAGAAGAGAATAAACCTCCCATTTCTTTGAATACTAAATATCGAAATTAATTCCAGACGTCTAGGGGAAACACTATTACCTTTCCTAGAGCGCAATCAACACAATCATAGTAAGCGCGTTCATGGTACCGAAAAAATGTTTCAATTAAAGACCAATCAAGATAGTACTCTATTAAATAACAAGATCCAGGAAAAGATATTACACAGTTTAAATAAGTTAGACCATTAATTGTTAAAATGTACTGCAGGCACAATATATAATCAAAAAAAAATCTTTGCCAATTTAAGTTTTTAACAAACCAATTTTAGTATGTAAGTAATGCTTACAAATCCAGGAAATCACTCAACTCCATACCATATTGTACTGTGGTCACTGTGATTCTTCCAGATCGGTCCACTCTCAGAAATCCAACTTGCTAATATCCAACTTACAAAATCCAGTGCGAAACAATAAAAGAAAGGGAACGAGAATTACCACATTGTAATAGTGCAAAACCTCATATATCTTTATAATCAGCGCATACAAATAAATGCTCCTTCATCCTACTATGTGCTCCTTTAACCTGACCAGGAAAGAAGGAAAGAAGGATTTGATGAGCTTGTATGATCCTTCAAGAGTATATAGCATCACGACATATAAAGAACTTCTAAATATCAACAATAAAACATTAAGCCACATACCATTTTTTTATGCACAGTGATGTCTCGGTTTAACAAACTAAAGTATCATTGAGTTAAACTTCAAAGTTCAAATTAATCTAACCTCTCATTGCAACCACTCCTTCACCGAAATCGGCAGAGAACCGGGACCACCATCACCATCCATGGCAGAGAGTCGAGACAATGCTTTGCCCAATAATTGAGTGAACAACGGTGTTTCCTACATATATATAGATCGGTGGATTGCTACAAAATCGAGCAATAGCTCGGACGAAAAAGAAGGCGTGGAAGATATGAAAGTTTTACATGTAGGGCCTGCTTGGTTCTCACCACTTTTCCTAGGTTTAAAAATGGAACTCCTAACAAAATTATGCGGTGTGCCCCGCCTTTGTCAAGAATTAGATGCTAACGTCACTGACTCACTATTTCAACAGTACATAATAGATATCGCTAAAGAGGCATATTTTGAATCAATAAAGAAGTGAACTACCTGCATCTAACGTCATCTTCACTATTTCACATATTCAGAAACCCGAAAAAGTTAGCCGACTCACGGATGATCAGTGTGCCATATCCACTGAATAGGCCAAGGGACCTTCGATGAGCCAATCGAGAACATAACCTACTTTGTAGATATTGCCACTAAACAAAAGACATCCGCCCTTCAATAACCCGGGCAAATTCATGATTTCCTACAAATTGTTTCATTGTTGATTCATTCAACTACTACCCAGAATTGTTATCTGTTTTTTCCTATCAATACCCTAACCAGAAAAGGAATTAATTCATAATCATTAAGGAAAAAACATATGCTGAGTTGTTGTGTTTCAACAACATGCCAAATTGCCAATAACTCACATCAAATCCATTTTCTAGCAATGAGTATGAAATCAAATAATGATAGAACATCATTAAAACTTCAAAATTCAAATATCGCAATTAGAAGTGCAGATGCATACCCGCTCGCATCTCCATGGGACATGAACCATTGTGTTGTACAACAACTATCTCTTTTTCTCATTACCCACTGAAATTGTGCTTCTAAGTGCATTGCCACCATATAGTTCCCCAAGGAAGTATCTGAATGGTGAATTATCAAGGCGCTCCACTTCTGCAATAGCATATTGATTAAAAGGATGTGAGAATATGCATATTTAGGGCTTCTTAACTCAACATGAAATTTCCCACTCTAATTAAATGTAGAATAGAATCTAGTGGTGCAATAAAAATCGGTCCACTAAATTCATTATTATGTTTTATGGTCGGATCTCCCAAATTTAGTCGGAATTTTATAAGAAACCCATCAAGAATGGACCTTGAGCAAGGCAAAACAAAAGAAATGGTATTACAGCATGTGCTCTCTTTACAGCCAATTGCCTCAACTCTAGAACGCAACAAAATTCATAAACGGTGCATTCTACTTTATTCATGTGACAGAAAATGGAGAAAATTCATCTCAAGAATTTCCCTACATGTGGTCTCTAAAATCACGACGGTGAAAGGACTTCATTTATTACAATAAAAAGCAAGCGGTTTTGCAGAACTTTAAGTGAGCAATAAGATCTGTACCTCCGAGGATGTTGCCATTCTCCTTCATGTACTTCTCCCCCTCCGGCCGACTCCTTCTTCTCTAGCTTCTTCTTTACGCCCCCATTCGCCTCGGCCGCCAAGCCGCGGCCGCCACATCCGCCACCGAAGCAGCAGCAGTCGCGGCGCTCTCCCGCGTGTTGTTGCCGCAGCTGCTGGCTCCATCCTCCGCGGACGCCGCCAACACCCTCCTGGTCCCGGAGACGCTCCTCTACCTCAGCTCCACCCCGACATACGTGACACAGCTCGCCGCGGACCTCTCGGGCTCCAAGCTCTCACACACAGTCTCCGCCGTCGATCTCAGATCTGTGACCCTGAACGTCGCGGCCGCGTCACCGCCACCCTTCCCGCACGGCTCCTCCCCTTCGAGGCTGCCTCATCGATCGGGGGGCTCTGAAACCCGTGCTTGCGCTTGGACCGCCGCCGCGGCGGCGGCCGGTCGTCCGACGTGGTGTCGGGCAAGGAGCGCGGGGGAGGGGTCGTCCACATCGTCGCCGATGAGGTCGCTCGCGAGGAGCTCGAAGGAGAGCTAGCGGCCGCCGACGGACGGACATGGGAGGCCGCGGCCGCGGCGGCGGCCGCGAACGACGAGGAGGCGGCGTGAGTGCCCCCCCCGCGAACCCTAGGAGAGCGGAGGCGGCGAGCGGTGGGGGCCGGCGCATTGGAGGAGAGGGAGGGGTGGGGCGGCGGAGGAGGCGTTCCCGCATTAGGGTTTCGGTGGGTGGGGAAATAGAGGCGAGGGGTGGTGGGGGTGATGCGAAACGGATGTGAGAGGAGACGCGCGGGGTGCGAGGCCACGCGGTGAACGTACGTTCACCGGCAGTAAAGTTCGACCAAAAAAATTCTCCACTTCATACTTTTTAAGAGTAGAGATTAATTTATCTTGAAAAAACGATATGATATCAAGTTGACACTACACTCATTTGCAAGATCGCGTCTCGATCAAAGGCATCAGTAGTTTTTTTTTTCTTTTTTTCGGGAAAGAAGAAAGGCAGCAGATACTTTGCACCTTGTAGCCACGCCACGTCTTCCAGCTCCAGGTTCTGATGACCACCAAATTCATCAAGGAGCTGGCTGGGCATGGGCGTTGGCTGGGCTGCAAGCGCTCACCTCATCCATGAACGCCTTGACCGCCTTCACGACCTCGCCGCCCTCGGCGAGCTCCGGGAACACGTAGAACGCGTGGATGGCCTCCGGGAACTCCACGACCTGCACGGCCTTACCTTTCCTCTCCAGCATGCCGGCGTACCGCCGCTGCCAGTCCTGCAGCGGGTCGAGCCCGCCGATCACCACCATCGCCGGCGGGAACCCGTCCGCCAGCTCGGGCTCCGGCCCGGCCTCGCCGGTGACGTGCGCGGCCGGGTGGTTCCGGTTCGAGCCCTCCGGCAGGAACGCCTTCCACGCCCAGTCCGCGCGCCGCATGTTCACCACCGGCGCCACGCCCTCCAGCCTCAGCTCCGCCGCCGTGCGCTCCTCGCCGCCGAAGTACGGCTGCAGGAGGATGATGCCGGCGATGCGGATGGGAGAGGAGGAGGAAGGAGCGGCCGTCCAGCGCTGCGCGACGTGGTGGGCGAGGTTGCCGCCGGCGCTGTCCCCGGCGAGGAAGCAGCGGGAGAGGTCGACCGGGACGGCGGCGAGGTCCGGGAGGCCGGTGGTGGTCCCGAGGTACCGGAGCACGTCGACTCCGTCGTCGTAGGCGGCGGGGTACCGGTGCTCGGGGGCGAGGCGGTAGTTGACGGACACCACGACGGCGCCGAGGTCGCGGCAGAGCCTGCGGCACATGACGTCGTAGGGCGCCGACGCCGCGGAGAGCAGCGAGAAGCCGCCGCCGTGGAAGTAGACCACCACGGGGAGCGGCGGCGCCGCGGGGTCGGCCCTGGACGACGACGACGGCGAGAACACGCGCGCCCACAGGCCGCGCGGCGCGTCGACGGCGACGTCGGCGGACACGACGCCGAGCCCGTCCGGGCGCGCGCTGGCGCGGGCCTGGCGGTCGGCCAGCGAGAACACGAGGCGGTTGACCGTGCCGTCGGCCCGCTGCGCGATGTCGGTGGCGGAGACGAGGCCGAAGATCTGGAGCCGCACCGTCCACGGCAGCGCCGGCGCGCGGGGCGCCGCCGCTTCTTGCGTCGCCGCCTTCGTGCTGGCTTCCATCGTCTCTCTCTCCGCAGCAAGCTCCTGGCGTCGCAGGCGCAGACGGCACTGAGCTCCCCTCCTCCTGGAAAGGCAAAGCCAAGGTGGTTGCCGCCGATGGGTGGTGGCGCCTCCGGCCGTCAGAGTTGAACAGTGATGGGCGTGGAGATGAGCGCAAGACGTCGCCATTTCGTGAGCCCGTCTTATAAAAAGGCCATGCAGGCTAGCATCCCTGCCGAGTGGTATATAGTGCTCGCGTCATGCATCTCGTGTGGACGCGGACTCGCCGCTCGCGCGCGGCCTTGGCATGGCGAACTGCTCGGTGCCTCGGTGCGGTGGTCAGTGGAGAAGGATGGCACGGTTACAGGACAGCTTGGTTCAGTTTGATGTCGATCACGTGAACACGCCAGAAAACTCACTGTTAGGGGCTTAATGAACTGACTACTGACTGAGAGCGCGATTCAGAGATAGGGCCGTTGGGTCCAGGGAGCTAGCAGTTGGTCGCTGGCGGGGATCCGAGCTGGGGACTCGCAGGAAGTAACTAGGGGAATCCAAGACGAACGAGGTCGAAGGTGATCGGACTGTATCGGAGTTTGCCATGGGCGTGAAATAAAGCTTATGTGAAAGAAGATAAGCAAATAACTTTTGTAGATATTTCACCAAGACAAACAGATGATTGCATTACCATTCATTCCGACATACTAGCAATAATAAATGCTTTCACGATTAGGAAATAAGAACACTTACATAACACTTCAGACACACGAAGACAGTCCGGATTTGGGAGGCACCTTGACAGCTACAGACCTTTGCAACTCAAGTTTGCCAAGTTAACACACACTGGCACGTACAGTAGCACACAGCCACACACACAGAGATGGAACAGGGTGTTTGACGGCATTCAGCCTATTACGTTCGTTCAGCGGAGGGCCAGAGCAGCTGTTTAGCCTTCGCCACAAGCGAGGACAGAGGCTCGCCAGCCTCCATTATTAGCCCGACATCACCCAGGAAGAGGCTGTAGTTTTCAGCCTCCGACATGGTCTCCTCCACTATCGATACTGCTTCCGTCATACGGTAATCGCGGAAGCAATTCACGTTGCGAGGGTCGTACTCCATCAGGTTTACGGCTTGCTCCAGTATCACTCTCCTGATGCCGGGGCAATCACCATTGGGCTCCATGTTGGCATTCAGCGCGTCGACGAGCCGCTTCACAAACGTTTCCTTTACCTGACTGTACTCGAATTCTCGAGCAAACTCTTCGGGAATGGCTTTGTATATGTGCGAACTAAGGCCAACAAAGATTTCTAGCTCTGCACCCTCTGCACATTGTATTCTTTCCAACACCTGCAATGAAAAGAGCAACATGATGTAAGTTGTAAGAGGGTTGTAATTGGCCAAACATATAGCTTCGTACTCCCTCCGCTCCAAATTACTATTTGCTTTTGCTTTTCTAGATGAATACATTTTGATATGGACATAGATAAACACATGTTTAGATACATAGTAAAAGCTATGTGTATCTTCAAAAATCAAAATGGATAGTAGTTTAGGACTGAGAGGAAGTATGTTGGCATGTTGCAGTTATACCCGCATAGAAAAATCTAAAAAAATTCCCACACAAAAAGCAAGAAGAGTCAAAAGGACTGAGAGGTAAATTACAATTTATAAGTATCTAAGATCTATAGTAGTTGGATTTTTTTCTACAAAATGGAAACATGTTGCATAGTTTGCGCACGTAGTAGCTTGTTATTAGTAGGGCTCACCTCTCGGGAGATGTAAGATAATTCCTTCAAGTCGGTCTCTTTAAACTCAGACCCATTGTGCATACACAAACTCCGCAACAAACTTGCTGCCACACATCTGTACCTACCCAAATGGATCATGGTTGTGAGTTGCTTAATGAATGAATACCCTGTTTCTTCCCTTAGCATGGCTAAGCAGTTGTTAGCATTGCCCATTGCCAGCATTGCTAATGCCTGTCCCGCGACCTTCCTTAGCAACCGATCACCATCTGTACTGGAGGGCCCGTCTGGAGTGAGAAATGCATCCATCAATCTGGTAATGATCCTCTGGGCGCCCCCAATCATATGTCTCACGCTCACATCGACAGCAAGGTTTCTAAGAATTCCTGCCGCCAACTTCTTTGGCTCATGGGAACTTGTGATGTCTCCTAGAACTTCTGATAGGTTTCTGAGCAGAAAGGGATGCTTGGATATCTTGTGCCGCAATGTTATGCCGATCTCACCATTGATGCTTGTGAGCCTGTGAAATAGCTTCAATGATGAATGAACTAGGACCTTTTTTTCAGCATCAGTATAGTTGGTGTCACTTATGCGGAACCTTGTGAATCTTGTGATCTTTCGGATGAGGATGGTCGCTTTGTTGATCTCTTCACAATTGCTTTGATCATAAGTAGCGAGACTTCCAATAATCGACATACCTAATACAGGGAGAAGATCATGTTCTGTCGATGGTCCCCCTTGGGGAATTGACCAGAATGCAGAAACTTGTCGCCACCATCTGGTTATCCAGGAGTGATGCTTGTTACCTCTAACTTGCTTGGCAAACCGACATTCTATTTCGAGGAGGTTACGAGTGCCTTGAATAACTGCATCTCCCCTATCTATTTCGTCACCGGTGCATAGACCATATATTTGCTCTTGTTCATCATCTGCATCTAGAATCGGGTCTCTTTCTCTTTTCTGTTGGTCACCACAATCCAAAAGTAGAGACGCGTTCTGAACTATCCCAGGGATAGTGACAACTAAGAGGTCTCTAGCAAGCTCATCAATGACCTTCACTGCAAACAACCTAATAGTTTCCCGCCCTTGTCCGGTCCAGTTCATCATTCTCATTAATCTGATCATTGTCCCTGGAGATGCATTGAGCTTCACAAGGAGTTGTGTTCTCGTTGGATCCCTCTGTAAAAGGATGTGTATCACCTGGATTCCGTGGAGCTGCCTCTTGGTTGAGTCTGAGTTTAGAGAATCAATAGCAAAGTTGCAGAGGCTGATCATTGGATCGAACACATTCCTTTCCATGCATTTCTCCAAGGCATATGCATAGAACAAATTGACAGAGTCCACTCCCATCTGGCCTTTGAACCCACCATGGTGGACAAGAGATCTTCTAGGGATGAACGAGAAGATCTCGATGACGCATGCCGTGATATACAGTACTCCTTGGCCAAGTACCATCCAGTAAAAGATGTTTAGAGATGGTATTAGGTTTCCCTCATGATTGGATATGTCAGCACTGGGTGGTGGTGCTAGTGCTGGTGCGGGGCTTGGCGTAGCATAGTCTTTTGATATGCTACCAATGCGTAGTAATGGGAGCACCACACGAACTATAGCTGCGGGAATCTGCAAGTTGCCAAATGAAACAAAAACCAAAGTAATTACTTCGGCTAATATCATCAGAATTTGGTAATGATACGAACCAAAGCTGTACAACACGATCCCCACAGCACCAATCATGCACAAGGATAGGATAACACGACGCCAAAATTCTTGTTTCCTGCCCAGGGTACTGTCCATTAGCTTCATAATACTCGAGAACTTCATCTTGCTGATTGTCATTAGAAGCACAACCACAAGCAACAACACGTACGTCACCCATCTGCCCACTGATCTTTTCACAACAGGAATATCACCATAAAAATATTCATTATGACCATACTGAATAGCAGCAGGCACAGAGGGACCCAACAGTACGATTGAGACCATGGGGCTCCATAGTGATATCACACGACGTAGTGGATTGTGTGCTAATAGCCTCGGAACTCCTGAACACACAAATTGGCCAATAGCAACTAGTATCCCCAGAAGTGGAAGGAATACGATTGCTACCGTGGACACTGACTTTCGGGCAATGATGCACAACATGCCGTTAAAATATACGATGAGGATCAACCCGTTCCACCCAAGGGGTCTAAAAGCACCTTTAGTACCAAAGAATCGTTGATAATCCATTCTATTGTTGCGGCTGAACATCCTGAAATTTATGTATAGTGTATTTAACAAGATGAGTACAATGTGATCGACAAACCAAAGACGACATACATTTGTGAATAGGTTTGTATTTCTAAACAGTAAATAATTGTAGATAAGTTTATTGTACCATCACTAATTAGATTCTCTATATTAATTTTCACAAGAGATGGTAAAAATGATAAATCTTACTCAAATAATAATGATAATAATAATAATAATAATAAATAATAATAATAATAATAATAAACAATAACTCTAATCAGTATTGGCAATAGTAGCCACCATAGAGTTACCCACATCTGTCGTTATAGACTCTTTGTCAAAAAGTTGCCTATGTTCTTACTATGAAAACAACATAAGTGAGCCCCTCAAAAATTATCAATACTGGCCACTAGGAATTTTTTATTCATTGATGTTAATGCATTCTATGTTCTCCAATATGAAAATTTTCACGAGAAAAAAATGATGCGAAATAGACATGTGTACAGTACCATCACGGGTACTGTAGGGCACAGTAGTGTGTGTAGCTCGCGGGAAAAAAACATCTAGGGGGTAGGAGTGACTATTCCAACCATTTCATACAGTTCCAGGAGCTAGATTTGCATCTGGTAGACAGACAGATGCATAGCTTTCTATTTTTCTAAAGTTAATGGAGTGAAGCTTAAAAAAATTGGAGTGGATCGGAGCTGATTTTTTATTTTTTTGAAGTGGAGCAATCCCAAACATGATCTTGGTAGGAGTATGTCATATCAGGTTGCTCGGCGGTGTTTCCAATTTTAGCTCGGTTAGGTAACCAATGAAAATGCTCACACTTACCTTATACTTACTTTCAAAAGAAAAGGTTTGAAATAAAAAGGTATTTACCTTATACCTTCGAGGAAAAATATGGCGGTCCCGAACCCAAAATCTGTATGAATAAGGTCGCTGACGTACCCACCCAGCAGGACAACGGTTGCCCAGGTGAAGGCCAACGTGCCGAGGGCGTTGCCTAGCCTTTCAATCAACGCAACACAGCGTACGAAGCGATTCAACCGCCTTTCCGGCGGGGATGCTGCTACTGCTAGTGCTACCTCACCTTGCCCGGCTCCACGATGAGCGGGTATGTGGACGCTGTGCTCTACGCCGCCCCAGCAGCTCTGCGCCATGGCGTCGACTGCTAGCTTTGGGGTCTCGGCCGGGCCGGCATCCGATCCATTGACATCGTACATATAGCGGCAACCCAGGCGCACGCTGCCAAATTAAAGTGGCTGCTGCATCGCAAGTGCCATACGCATGTGCCATTGACCGACTCATTCTTCACTGATACAGCGGTCTCTTCTCTAGTAGTACACGGTTAGGCACGCAAGTAGTGACCTCCCAAGGACCAAAGGCCACAAGTGGTTAGACTGATTGCACCAGTCATACTTCCTATTTTCCTTTAAAACAGAATATTTTTGTGTGATCGCTGAGATTCTCTTCTTTATGCATATTTCTTCCACACTAGTTATCTTTTATCACTTGTCCAAATGATTCTATGAACATCCAAATTCACTTGTAGCCCAAAAGTATTTAATATATATATATAATTTCTCAAAAAGTATGTCCAAAGTTGACTAGTTAACTCTATTTTCAGACTTAGCATTTTTCATGTGTTGATTTGATAACACTTAGGCTATTTCAAAATTAGATTTCTCATTTTATACACCATGATTTGTAGTGCACATAGTTAAAATGGAACGCATGCACTATATAGATCATACACCTCGAGTTTCACAAATTTAGGAGTTCATTTGCTGATTAAAAGGAATAAGTAAACACGGCTAAATGAGACCGGGATTCCCAGTCTAAGGACTGGAATCGATCCGGTCACGCTAGGGAGCGTGGCGTGACTCGTGCATGAGTCGCGCCACGCAGTGTGGCGTGACTCCCTTCGCCACGTCAGATGCGACTTTTTCCAACGCCATCGTGGACATTAGTCGCGCCACTTCATGTGGCGTGCGACTCAAGTATTAGTCGCGACACGAGGCTTGGCGTGACCAAAAGGGCCACTTCTTGCAATTTTAGTTGGGGAGGGGTTAGTTTTAAAATTTTACATTAAAAAGGGTTAAAAATAAAAAAATCAGTACACGCTTAGGCACGCAAGCAGTGACCTCCCAAGGACCAAAGGCCATAAGTGGTTAGACTGATTGCACTAGTCATACTTCTTATTTTCAAAACAGAATATTTTTCTTTGGTCGCTGAGATTCTCTTCTTTATGCATATTTCTTCCACACTAGTTATCTTTTATCACTACTCACATTTTTATTCGTTTTCCATTCCCTATCTTCTTTCATCCTCATCCCATCGTCTGGAGATGAAATAGAGTGCACTGCGGCAGAGAGCTCTGCTGGCTGTCGTGCGCGACATCTTGGGCGGGCGGCGGGCGGAAGGCGCGGGATCGACGTGAGTTCGCCGGCCTCCTATTAGAATCTCCATGGTGACCTCCTTCTCTCTCTGTATTGCCAGAGAGCTCCCTCCCGTGCGGCGGCGGCGGCTCCCTCCCTCCTCGTCCGTGTCGGGTAAGCCTGCTAATGGTCTAAGAGCTCGACCAAAACTCCACCAAACCATTTTAATAATAAACGTGAATCGTCACTGGACCACCCCACTCCGTCAGCTTCCAATACTTAACTAAACTGAAACGCGTGTATCATTTCATCCGAACCAAACCACAAACCACAGTTCCAAACCAAATTAAACCAACCAATGGTGGTGTTGTTGGTGCTTCCGCCAACAGTTGCACCTGCAACTGCCAGCACCGGCAAGCCGTGGGTTGGGTCGACGACGACGGCAAGGACGAGCCCTCGGACGGCGGCACAATGGCGGGGTTGTGGTGCTGCAACAAGACGGAGGGGAAGCACGCCGCTAGGCACGAGGAGACTGCGGGCTCGATCCGCACGCGGCGTCGGGGAGCTCTGCTCATACGTGGCTTTGAGCCCGCGTCAGAGTGGCGTCCGTCCATGTACCGAGGGAGCGCGTCAGAGATCAAGGAAACTGGCTGCGTGGGTGGTGTAGCGTCCCTCTCCCAAGTCCCAATATCCCGTTGCGGCAGTTTTTACTTTAGACAGTATCTCCGATGCTCGAGAATTTCACGAGTCGTTCATCGGTCCAGATCGGATTTTTAAAAATAGGAGAAACATGTTACAAGGAACTAAAATTGTGGGCCGGAACCAAAATTTTGTGGACCAGAAATTAATTCCAAAAATAAAGTGAAGGGTATTTTTGTATTTTTCACGCGTCGGCCCATGTCCGTCGGTAAGGTCCGCCGTCTCCTTCGCCCCGCCGCTTCATCACCCTCACCGGAGCTGCTATCCACGCTCATCGTCCTCCTCCAGGGCTGCTGTCGGCGTTGCCGCATCGCTCCCCTTCGCCACCGGTCAAGCTGTCGTCAAAGTCCAGGACTGCGATGTCGGAGGTAACGCGGACGCGGACTCGTCGGAGGATGAGTCGTACTGGAGACTGGAGTAGGCAGCACGGCGACGACGCGGCTCGCGGGGAGGACAGTACCTGGTCGTGGGCGTCGTTGCGACGTCGAGGACCTGCTCCAGCTCTCTTCAGACCCCACGGCACCGTCCTCTCCGTCAAGGTGCAGAGAGATGACGACATGGGCCGGCAAGTGAAAAGATAAGCTCATTGCAGTATTGCACGTACTCGAGTTTCACGAAGAAGTTTAACATGTTGGCTACTCTTTCCTCCGGAAGAACTGCAGCGGCCAGTGTCTTCTTCATCAGCAGCTCGCGGTGCGCCTCCGACGAGGTGAAGTGCGGGCTGCACTTGAAGTCATGGCACATGTGCACCGCGGCTTGCTTCTTCGGAGGAATGCTGCTTTGTGCCATTTGCATATGTTTCCGTTGATGAGGCGGGGCGGGCGGCCGGCGTGCCCAATCCTCCGGCGGCAAGCGTGACGAAGCGAAGCGGTCTGGTGATCGTGTGTGGCCTGTTGGCGGTGGTTTTTTTCCCTGTTCATTTGGTTGGTAGAATTTGTTGGTGCGTGCTTTGGTTAAGATCTTCTTTGGTACTATTCTTGGTTTGTTAAGAAAAATACCGGGTGGCGCCCATGGTGATAATTCAGCGAACAGTGCGCTTGAAGCCAGAATACTGTGCAGGATCTGTGTTCCAAAACTACCCCTCGGCAGTCTCCGTCAAAACAACAGAGGACGGTTCCTCTCAATCACCGTTACCAACCTCTTTACTTCAACCCCATGGAAGGGATCAGTCTTAGTTTCTTTCCACGAGTGCAATCAGTCCTATTTTCTCTCCAGCTCATCATCAGCAAAACTACAAAAGAGGAGACTTGGGGCCGAGTAGACGTCCTATGGAAGTTTCGTTGTAGACACCAACCATATACAGGAGAGGAGACTCGGGCCGAGTCAACGAAATTCGAGCTGTGGAGAAAATGATGAAAGAGCTTCATCAGCTCGCTATCGATCACGTGTGAACATCTACACTACGGCAATGCAGTCAAAAGGGTAGAAACCCACTGCGTGATTGGACCAAAAGGGCTGCCAAGATGATTGGACGATTTAAGGCTTTGTTTTGTTTGTTGCGAAACTTGTGAAAGTTTACTTACTGTAGCACAATTAGAAATTGAAGATTATAAAGGCTAATCTAACTATTTTTTTTTATGAATACGCATGAGAGTTGCGTATCATTGTATTAGGCAAAAAAAGCAAATGTTGATTACAATGACGCAAGCGTGCTATATATCCTCATGCATGATCTAACTATAAAACTAATCACACTGATGCACGGAAAGTCGCGAGACGAATCTATGAGCTGTAGCACAACATTGTCTAATCATAATCTAATCAAACTCAATAAAGTTGTCTCGCAATTTCACCTAGGATTATGAAATGAATTTTGTCATTAATTCACATTTAATATTTTTAATTAATATTTTAGTTTGTAGATTTGATATGATAATTGAATAGTTACAAAAACTTTCCTCGGCCAACAAGGCTCGGCGGAGGTAGGATTCAACCCAAGCGGAACCAGTGCCAGAATAATTACAGTAACACAACGTGACCTTCACCTACTAACGCACACAACTTTGATTAATTTGATGGGAACCTGAAAAAGCATAAGACTATCCACCCTCGTCATACTTCATATCATCTTTTAAAATATAATATTTGTACCTGGTCATCAAGATTCTCTCCTTTACTCACAGTTTCCCTCGCATTCGTCATCTTTTATATCTCTTCCACTATATCAACTACCCATGTCTGGATCCCACATGTCAGTCTCACCCTATCTTTATCCACCCGCACCCCTTCTCTCCCTCCTCATTCTCCACCCGCACCTCCTTTGCTTCTCCACGGGCGGGGTCCCCTCCATTTCTCTCCTCCCCAAGCGAGGAGCGGCGGCCACCCCCTCCGCGGCCCCAGCGCCCAAGATGGCCACACCCCTTCCCACGGCGGTGCGGCACGTCGGCAGAGTAGGAGCAGGGCAGAAGAGCTCCCCGCGGCGCGGCCCTTCTCCCTCCCCGCGTATTAGCTCCCATGTGCCCGAGCTCGGGCGCGCATCGCGCGTGGAAACAAAATATGGCGGAGCTCGATTTGAAGCTTAGTGGTGGTGAAGATCTCAGGGACCCGGAGACAACGGCATGACAGAGCTTGATGGCGTGTCCGTCATCACTCGCCCATGGCGGAGCCAGGCGCGACCTGCCCGCGGCGGAGGTCCGTGACAACCCACCCAGGAAAATACCGTACTATCGCCTATACCAATCCACTTTGGTTATTAAGCAATAATTAAGTATCATCCTGTCGTTAGTTGTTGGGTTAACGCCCGGTAAATCACTTACATAGCAACAAAGATCGACATATATGCATTGAAACTCACGCGAATGCGAGTCCAGAGAACAACCTATGATCAACATCTGAAACTGCCCCGAAGGGTTTAATTATTATAAACCGAAGTCTTTGTCATGAAAACGAAGTTTAGAGTTTTGAAAATAGCGGAATTAATCTAAACGGCGCGAGGGACATCACAGGAGGTCTGCCATGATGCCTTCATTCGTCGTCTTCCACCCACTCCAGCTCCCAGCCGGGCAGGATCTCTCCAGGCTACACATCAGCAAAGGCATTACCTGGAACAACAAATTATAGCAAGGCTGAGTATACTAATACTCAGCAAGACTTACCCGTCGGTGATAACTACATCACCAACTCTAGACATGAAAGACTTTTTGGCCACTGGGGTTTCTTTTAGCTGAAAAGCAACAAAGAGTAGGTCCTTACTTTCGAGTTTTAGCGCAAGTTCTAGTTGATTATTCTTTTCTAAGTTAGCAAGCTATTGCAAGCATAAGTTGTGCAATACAATTAATCAAGCATAAATATTTATCAACTTCCATCATTAGGGGTCTCATGGCCAGTAGGATAAGTAGTCTCAGATAACGGTGAGAGACCGACAACCAGTTGATTTAGGGTGCCCCCGCGAGGACAACCACCAAACTGTTCCCAAAAATCTTCGGTTCGGGATAAAAGACCACAGTCTTTGGTACCAGTTATCTGGCATACCCACGAGGCACCAGAGTCACACGTGCACCACCAGTAGCTAGCCGTGAGACGCATCCCAAGATTAGTGATGGTAAAATCCCTTACCGCCTCATTGAGGTACTAGGCTTATCGGTCTCATTCCCGACAAGTGCTTAGTACGTTCAAACACTTAACGCACGAAAGTCATTGGACCGGAGCCCACATCCCATGCTCTTACCACATAAGCAATCCATTCATAAAGATCTTATGATTCCAACATAAGAACCTATTCTCGCGAGTGACAAGCATCACTCGACTTGTAACGGCCCTATAGCATAGCAGCTATCGACCTATCATACTAGTAAAGGACAAAGGTATCTACGGATCATGCATCTAGGGTTTCATTTCAACTCCTGAACGTAAATGCACAATCATCCATAGATAGTTGCATAAGATTTCAAAAACACTTAGGTTAATGCACCGGGGCTTGCCTTCGTTAGCGGGGTTAGCCTGAGGGTCCTCGGTGTCTTCGATCACTTCCACGTACTACAACTCCGTATCAGCTCCTCCTTCCTCAGCTTCCGACACGAGCGCATAGTTACCGTCAGGGAGTTCTACATGGAATGCAGTGCAGGGTACAGGTGGAGTGATAGATTAATTATTTCCTCCAACTCTAGTTGGCCATATTCACCTTAACAAACAATTAGTTGCTAATTCTTTTTCATTAAGATTATTATAGAGAAGGGTTTATTCTTTAACAAACAATTAATTAATGTTTATTTTCATTATGGTTATTTTATGTGAAGATTAATTAATGCTCTTCCTAGTGGTAGCCGCCGCGACATCGAGCTTAGGCAACCGCCGGCGGGGGCTATGGGCGAGCGTGTCAGCCCTCCTGCTCTGCGCAGTGGTGGAGCTCCCGAGTCCGTGGAGGAGCCGTCAAGGAGGGTGCTCTGGTGGCGGTGAATAGATCAGGTCGTGAGCATGGTGGACGGCGGTGTCGGTGCGCGCAATCGGCTCGACGGCGTGGCGAGCTGGGCGGCGGCGACTCCCCTTCCTTCTTCAGGTGGCGACTCCTCTTCTCTCTTTACCCCTTCCTAATCGTGCATCGGCAGTTAGTGGTGATGGTGCGTGGAGGCCTGGGAGTGCGGCCCCACACATAGCGTGAATGCGCTACCCCGCAGAAGTGATGTAAACTGAACGCCTGTGCGACGTAGGGTGCGTTTACGACCCTGGTTCGGGACGGCCTGGCCGGCCCAATTGGGCCAGGCCTGGCTCAAGTGCTGCAACCTCACATGTTTGTGCACTTGCACCGAATGAGCTCGACCCATGCGGGATCGTGTTTGTGAGAAAAACGCAAATAGATATGGCCACCCTCTATTGCAACTAGGTAACCTTACCATGCTTTCTCTCCTCTTCGTCATTTCATCGAGTAGCTCAATAGCGTGCACTAGCACAGCGTCATCCACCGAGAGGGCGAATAAGGTTTTTGGGAAGCACTCTGTGCGAGTGCCAAGGGTGTTCACCACGACTCATCCTCCATCTGCAGTTCAGAACACTATTGACGAGGGCCCGGATTAGGGCCCCCTTTGATGGCAAGATTATCCCACTTGAAGACAACAAAACCATCATCCACAAGGGGAAGGCCTCTGTCAGCTGGCGAGCAGCTTGAGGATGGTCGTACCCTTGCTGACTACAACATCTAGAAGGAGAGCACTCTCCACCTGGCGTTGCGTCTCAGGGAAGACATGCAGATCTTCGTCAAGACCCTCACTGGCAAGACGATCAGTCCTTGACCGGACGGCTGCATCTCCGACTAGTTTCCCACTAGGGGAACCCTCGCACGACAAGTCTCCGCCTCGCACGACAAGTCTCCACCTCGCACGACAAGTCGAGGCTCGACGGTACGTGGGCCGGTGTGACAACCCGCCCGGAGAAAATACCGTACTATCGCCTAAGACCGATCCACTTTGGTCATTAAGCAATAGTAAAGTATCATCCTGTCGTTAGTTGCCGGGTTAACGCCCGTAAATCACTTGGACATCGAACGGAGGATCGATACATGCATTAAACTCACGCAAAGGCGAGTCCGCAGGTACAACATGAATTAAACATTTTATTACAAACCAATGCTCGGGACATGGAGTAAAGGTTCGCAGTTCGAAAATACAGCGGAAATAAAATAAACTAGCGCAACGGTAGACATCACGGAGGCCATCCGTGATGTCATCACTTGTCGTCACCCATCCGATCAATCACACATGCAACAACGGTTTTAAAGCAAGGCCGAGTATACTAATACTCAGCAGAAGACTTAACCGTCGGGTGATAACTACATCACCAAACTCTAGACATGAAAGGCTTTTGGCCGGTGGAGTTTCTTTTGCTAAACAAATGCTAAGAGTAGATCCTTACTTTCCATCTTTTAGCACGAGTTCTAGTTGATTACCATTTCTAAGTGTGCCAACTAATTCAATCCAGAATTGGACAAGCAATTAATTCATACAACAATATTCCTCGAGTTCCATCATTATGGGATATCATGGCCGCTTGATTAAGCGATCTCGGATAACGGTGAGAGGCCGACAATCGATTGATTTAAACCTTGCAAGGTAAACCCAAACACACGGTAGGCTGCCCCCGCAAGGACAACTTTCCCCGGGCCGTTTCCGTCGATCTTCGGCTCGGGAGCGGAACCTACATTCCTTGGTACAAGGTTTTTCCGGATCGTTCCCACACGAACGTCCGGACTCACGCGAGTACCACACTTTGTTGCAAGCGGGGGGACACAAGTGCCCCGGTTTAGTAGGGAAAGGTTCCCTTACCGCGTCAATCGGGTACTAGGCTTACTCGGTCCCATTCCCGGCATATGTTTAGTACGTTCAAAAGCTTAGCCCACGAAAGCCACTGGACCGGAGCCCAAATCCCATGCTCTTACCACATGAGCAATCCATTTAAGGATATCTTATGATTCCTATCTAGGAACCTAATCTCGCGAGTGACGAACATCACTCGACTTCTATCGGTCCTATAGCATAGCAGCTATCGACCTAGCATACTAGTGATAAAGCATAGGTACCTAGGGATCATGCATCTAGGGTTTCAAATCAACTCCTGAAACGTAAATGCACAATCACAGCAACCATAATTGCATAATTTTAAAAGACGGGGTTAATGATCCGGGGCTTGCCTTCGATGGCAAGGTTGGCCTTGGGCCCTTCTGGACTTGGTCCAGGTCTTGCTCTATAGAGACGTGGTGCACGTCTCCGTCAGCCCCTCCGTCTCCTCCGTCCGGCACACGCGTACAGCTACCGCTCGGAAGATCTACACGAGGATGCAAGTGCAAGATTTAATTGACGATTTCAATTTAATTAATCACAAACAACAAATGACCACCATAGGGTGCATTAGTTGGACACATTCACCTAGATAAGAATACATTTAGCATACTCTTCCAAAAAGGAACAATATGCAATTCTTTATTAAACATTTGAATAAGGGTTCTTATTATACTTATCATTTCATGTGAAAGCTTCATTTCCTTTTATCTTCTCCAATAAAGTGTAACTAATATTTTTATTTAGGAATTAATTTCTTATTAGTGATGATAATTAATTATCTTTTAATTGTATTAAATAATACTTTTCCAAAAAGGAAAAAGAATTAATTAAGGGTTTTTCTTTATTTAATCTCCCTTTAATATTAAAAAGGGTTTTAGGCTTTTTATTAAGCAATTAAATTACCAAAAAATTAAAGAAGTGTATCTTAAGCCTACTAGCACCTATACTGGTCCATTGGACCCACATGTAAGTGTTGGATGCTAGGAAATTAATTATTGTGGAAAATATCAAAGGTTAGCTAGTGATTCAATTCTAAATGCATATAAAAATAAATAAGCCTCAAAATGATCCAAACTTTCTCGTGCATGCTCTATGGTCCTAAACAAGTCTAAAAAGCCAACATTTTCACATGGAATCTCTACTGAACTTGGTTTATTAATTTACAAAGGAAAACATGCATAAATCAAGCATAAATGTTTCTGTCAATCCTAAATTCATGATTAATTCACAAGAGGTGTGTTTTGGTATTATAAGACAGTGTGAACAAGTTGGGGTCAAAAACATAAATATATTTAACACGAAAAATCACTTATGCAGATCTGTCTGAAATAGAAAATCATTTTTATAAAAAGATTTACTTTATAACTTTGTGCAATTTTTGGCATAGGAGCTATTCATGACCTAACACACAACATATCCAAAAATTAGATACAGAGGATGTATAGTTTTTGAGATATTGCAGATCTAGGGTTTTCACATTTGTATTTTTCATGCAAAAACTAAAAGGAATTAGCTCAGGCTAGAATAACAGAAGTTGTAGAATAATTCACAACGGATCCAACAAAATTGGTTTTACAATTTTCGGAATTTTCTGTGATTTTATATGAAATTTCCAAGTTGCAGCAAAAGTCTTTTACTATTTAAGACGAGTTTTACTGACAGGTCCCTGAAACTTCGGTTTCTACCGCGAATAGGTCCCTGGTTCACGAAAAACACCCTGGAATTATTGGGAGAGATGCAATGTGGTCCCTAGCCATGGATGGGGGCGGTGCTTGCCGGAATTAGGCCGCTCCGGTGACGGATTCGGCCCGGGAATGGGTGGAGAAGGAAGAGGGGCCTACCATGGACCGATTTGTGGGCGCAAGTAGGTGGGAGAGCGCCGGTGGGCGGCCGGCCGGCGGCGCCCAGGGAGCGCTGCCGCGGCGGCCTTCTGTCCGGCGGCGCTCCTGGCCTAGGAGGGGCGCGGTGGTGCCGTGAGATGGTGGAGGCTGTGTGGGACTGTTAGGAGACTTGGCCGGTGGTGGTAAGCTCGGAGTACCAAGGCTCGCCGGGGAACTACAAGGGCGGCAACCGCGTCGGGCCTGCACCGGGCAGCAGGCTGCGCCGGCCTGCGCAGGGCAGCAGCGGCCTAAATAGCCGGCCGCTCCCCCTGTCCTCGACGCGAAGGACGTGCTCGCCTTAACTGCCCAGTACGACGCCGACCTAGGGAGCCGCGCGTGGCAGGGGAGCGGACGACGGACCGCCGGGCGATACGCAGTTCGCCGTAAGACGCGGTACGACGTGGTAATTGCAGCTCGCGTTCCAAGGCGGTCGGCGCGGAGGGGAACCGGCGGCTCGCGGCTCGAGGCATTGGCACAGCCCTGCACGGACGCCGAGGCAGCGCGGTGGTCGGCGTGCAGCGCGCAGCGCAGCCCGGCCGGCAGAACGCGCCGGCGCGCCGGCGGTGCTCTGGAGCGCGGCCGCGCTGGTTTTCAGCCGGTCAACGTGACTTTGACTGCGTTTTTCTCCAAAAAGTTGAATAGAAGTGCACAAAGTGGTCAACAGGAAAGTTGTAGATCTAACTACCCTCTACAACTTTTGTAAAGGCCGTCTAGTGTTTTTCTCAACGGATTTTGCAGGAACGTCGTGCCAACATTGAATGTCGGCCTGTTCTGAAAAACAGGAGGTACTGTCAGTCGATCGAGTTTTTCGCTAATTTCCACCCAAAATTTGAAATGCCAATCTACACGAAAGTTGTGTCCCTCAACAAGATGGACAACTTTCATAAAGGTAGATTTTGAAGTGTTTAGGTGAATTTTGGAGAACGCGGCAAAAGTTCCGGACGACATTCGCTGACGTCAACGGTTAAGCGGGGTTTGACCGTGTCTTTGACCACGGGTTGACCACGGGTGTGTGTAGGCTTGGTCACGGGGTTCAATAGGGTTCAATGGCGAGGTTTTCGGGTGACGGCCCGGGTTGACCTAGGTTTGACCGGTGTTTGACCGGTTTGACTCGGGCGATTTGGTCATTAGCGTTAATGACGGTAATTAGAAATCCGGGGCGTCACACCCGGCGCACTACTGGAGCGGCGCTACCGATGCGCGGGGAGGAACAAATCTCCACGTCATGCGGAAACAATAGCTGGCGGCCATGCAGGCGACCTGCCCCGAAAGGATCCTTAAATACGAGCCTGACTAGCCGCGCAACCATCACATCGCCATCAACTTCCACTCTGCCACACGCAAAGCTTAGCCCGAGGCACTCGAGCACCCTATATGACGCGCGCGGGCCTAGACTTAGGCTCACGCGTGGCAAGTCAAGCAAGTACTCGGGCAGACCAAAACAAGCCCAAACTACTCGGGGAGAAGGCCAAGTGTCCCGGAGGGAACAGTTCAACCCGGCCACGCAGCGGCTTCCCCGACAAGGTATCGCAACTCAGCTTCGATACGCCCAGACGGACAGTGACGCATGACGGGACGTACCAGCTGCCAAGCACTGTAACTCTTTTGTATTTCCCCTTGTGACCCTCCCCTTGAGAATATAAAAGGGAGAGGAGGGCAACGGTCACAAGGGTTAGACTTACACACGATCATAGACCACCACCTGGGACGTGGGAACGAACTCCCTCTCCCGACCAGCTTGTAGCACACTTGGCTCAGGAACATGGCAACCACGCACTGGACGTAGGATATTACTCCTCAGAGGCCCGAACCAGTATAAATCTCGTTGTCTCCCGAGCTAACCAACCGAGCTCGACGCACGATCAATATAAATTTACTGCCGGTGGTAGAGAACCCCGATAACTGTCGTCGTCTTGTCAACGCCGCTTGTCATTCCAGCTGCACCCGTTCAGTACATATACTGGGATCTGATCTAGTTTTTCAGCATGTGTTTTAGATCATGTTGATGTGTTTGTTGTTACCTAGTATAATAGAGAATTGCATGCTAGGTTGTTTGCTATGATGGTAAATCTAGTTAGGAATTTAATCATACGATTATCTTATCTATCTCCCAGCATCGTCCATCTGAGCACGACCGTGGTCATCTCCCACCTACCCTCCCCCCTTATTATCGAACCGCCCGCTGAGGGACAGCCCGCGGCTCAGCTTGACCTCCTCCGTCGGTGTCGGACCCGGATCCTGCTCCCGCCACGACAGTGGCGGTGGAGAGTGCATATGTAGAAGGGATGCACTGACGACGGCACGCAGTGCCGGCGCTGGGGGGGAGAGGTGCGGTCGCCCCGGGCCCCCGGTTGGCAGGGGCCCCACCTCTGGTTCAGCTAGTCTACTACGTGTACCGTGTATGTGTCGATGGAAAAAGTAGTAGTACTAGGAAACAAGGAGTCGAGGAGCTACGACGGCAGTGGAAAGCAATCAAATACCGAGATCTCTGCGATGACCGCTGGCCGGCTCTGCCTCCAGCGACCGACGCCGATGCTAATGCTGAGTTTTTCTCATCAAAACTCGTGCCGGCCCTCCAGGTCTAGGTTTCAAGAAAGGTTAAATGTTTTGGCATTTTTATGCATCGAGAAGATATTATAGGACTTTGAAGATAATTATGATACAAACACATTATTGGTTGCCTATCAATTGTGAATTTGCAATAATTTTTATACTGATAGTAAAGGCCCCGTTTTAAGTTCCGCCCCCGGGCCCCGAGATCTCGGGTCCACCACTAACGGCACGGACAGAGTTGCGGAGGACTGATGGTGAAGGAGATGGCGGCACAAGAAGGGCGTGGATAGATAATGGTGAAAAGGAACTGAACTCTGAAACTGAAGCAGTAAAGCAGTATGCTACTTCCTAACGCGTTGCTTCGTGCAGCTAGCGTATGACTGTGTATGTGAGAGTGTGGCATCTTGTTGTGTCAAATACTTACTTATTGGAAGTTTCAGTAGCGCATTTGTGTAGTAAACCAAAATACAATCCAAATTTGTAAAAGTCGACATCGCTAAGGCCATGACCAAATTTGAGCTAGTGCACTACTAGTTCTGTGTTTATCCACCTCTAAATTAAAGAGGACAGAAAAACATCGCATCTGCAACGATTTGTCTAATATTATTTCAAAAAAACAATGATTGGACTTATAGCATATATCTACCTAATATTAAAGCAAGGATTGATTCTGCCCTCTATTTTCGTCTGTCGTCACAAATCCGTGTTGAACCGTCCAAAACCGTGCCGTTCGACTGCAAATCCGTGTGGAAACTGTACTTCTAAGTAATGAACCCAACAGGCGAACGGAAAACAGCGGGCCGGGGCGCTAGAAACCCGGGTGACCGGAAACCGACACAACCAGTCGCGAACAGGAAAACACGGGCGGGCTAAAAAAAGAAGCCGGGGGAGAGAGTTCGAACCCCCGACCGACAAAAAAAAACGAGGAGCTCCTACCAGTTGCCGACATATTGGGCTGTTGGCAGTGGCACTGCTCGCATACGCATAGCCTATGAGCTAGATTCAGTTCCTCTGCCCTTTTATTTCTCGTACATACTGGTTCAATCTATATAACTTAATCTATATATTTAGTACATAATCTGAAAAAAATAGAGTAGAAGTCATGCTTGCTAGAGACAAGATCATGTTCTTTGTAGAATGCGATTTTGATCATTTGTTACTTTAGAAACTCTCAAAAAATAATAAAGGTAGATATGTGATGAGTATTATCTTAGAAGGAATTGCATAAGTCCAAGTTAAAAATGGTCGTAAAAAAGTTAAAAATAAGAATTGTTCTAGAAAAAATATGGAGATCATGTTAGCGCAATGACAACAAATTGAAAAAAAACTCTGAAACTTATTAAACCTAATGCGCGGAGGATGAAGTTAATAATGCTATACACTAATAATGACAATTGTCCAAATAGTGAAATTATTATGTGTTTCAATGTGGTAAACCACACGTATCCTTTAACTGGGTCGAGTTTTTTTTATAGAAAAGAATACACGACATGTTCCATAGTAAGGACATAGATCTATGTAGTCTTCGCCTAGCAATGCATTAAGGTAACATTGTTTTTCCAAACAATCATCGTTGTGCCAAAAAGTTCATCACATCTTTCATAATCAACTCATAGTTAGGCAGAGTTATCTTGATCCGTTTATGTTAGGAAGGCATGTGGGCAGTCGTGATGACGACACGACTAGCCGGGAAGGTGCACAAGGTCGGGGCGGAAGACAATGGGTCAAGTGAGGTCGGGGTGGCGCGAACATGATGGTGTCGCTGGGGAGGCAGGGATTACGATGCAGACTGGACAATAGTGAGGTGGGAGGCACGAACGATGGCGAGCGAGATCAGATTTTGTGCAAGCGTGTTGGGAACAATAACACGGTCGGCGAAGGAGAGGTCGTGCAGACAACGGTAACGCTTGGGTGGCACGGACAACGAAGGCAAGGTTCGGGTGGTGCGTACGCAACAGTGATCACGATGAAGTACAGGAGGTGTGGGGAGGTGTGGTGACGATGTGATTGAGGTGCACGATGGCAGACAGGTCAGGAGGGCGCGATGAACCTAGCTAGAAAGGCGGGCATGATGGTGTCTACGTAGGCGCGGATGAAAGCAAGTGAGGTTGGTATGGCACGTGCATGATGAAAATGACGGTATGGTAAGAAAAAGCGAGGTTGAGTAGATGATGCCGAAACCATGGCAGGTGATGGTGAGGCGCGAACAATGACAGACAAGGTCAGGGTGGTGTGGGCGCGATGGGTACGATGGTGAGGTTGGAGAGTTGTGGGGGCAGTGCGTGGTGACATTGCATCTAGGACGCACGACGGTAGTAAGGTGAGTAATGTTTTCTCTCGTTGCAACGCACGGGCATAATTGCTAGTTTATCATAACATCTCGAGTCCTATAACATGATCTCTCACATCAAAAAAGCGTGAAACTCATTTTTTATATATTCTTTCACCGAGCTAGATCTTGCAAAAGAGATAAGACAAATCTCCTGTTTTTCTATTCCAGCTTATCAAAAATAAATCCGATGTGGCATCCGCGATCTGATAAGTATTATAAACATATATAGCATGCTAGAAGATAAATGGATGCCATGTTGCCAACCACTAGGGTAGTTTTCGCTTATGCTCAAATGTTGTATAGACGCTTTCAAAATTGCATGGCTAAAAAGATCAAGATGTTCGCACCGATCAGACCATGGGTCCCACCGGTCAGACCAGTGTGGTCAAATATTATAAAATACAATTTTGACTTCACCATTGGATTGGTCTCGTCGAGTAGATTAATATTCATATGTGCAACGACCAAATCGGAGTCCGGATGAGGGAGATATGACTTATACAAGATCTGCACGTCGAGTGCACCGGTCTGACCGGTGCCCCCCTGTCCGAACCGAAACAAGGAGTACTGATAGATTTAGGCTTGTAAAAAGATTTCCTTGCGGGCCAAGACCTCCCCACCCTATAAATATAAAGGGCCACGACCGATTGAGGGATACAATCGATCAAATCAATCTCCTTTTATATTTTTAGGGTTAATTGGAACCGTGCCATTATAATTATCACATTTCTAAAATACACCATTACTATTCAACAAACTACACCAGGGCCATTACAATTTTGTCGTTGTTTGAGATATGCCATTATCTACGTTTGACGCGGTCTTGGGCCCGCTTGCAGGCGTACAGAAGGGCACCATATTTCGTATGTACCATTTTGCCCTCCACGTTTACATCCCTTCTCCTCTCACCTACCTCTAGCACGT
Organism: Cenchrus americanus; assembly: GCA_947561735.1. Taxonomy (NCBI): domain Eukaryota; kingdom Viridiplantae; phylum Streptophyta; class Magnoliopsida; order Poales; family Poaceae; genus Cenchrus; species Cenchrus americanus. The sequence goes on along the minus strand of OX387245.1, from coordinate 3,900,341 downwards.
GGGGCCCAACTGTCATAATCATCTACAACCTCTCTCCATCTTCTTCCCCCCTCAAGATTTGGTCAAGCTAGAGCAGGGGCACGCGGCGGAGCTCCGCCCTCGAGGGGCCCGGTGGCCCCCGGCCTCTGCGCCTCTAGGGGCACGCGGTGGAGTCTCTACGCGTGGGCGTGAATGGCCGGTCCCAGTGGTGCGAGCACGGAGGCCCGCGCCGGCACGCGTTCGCCGCCGGACTAGGGGCCGGCCGCGGCCTCCAACAGGTTGCAGGCGACCGGAGGTGTAGGGCGAGCTGCCGGCGACGGTGTCCCCTTCCCCGGTGCCCCTTGTTTTCTATCATACCACGCAAGATCCAGCAGCACGGCGAGCACAGGGACGAGGTTCGGCAGTGCGGGGACAAGATCTAGCACGAGGTCAGAGGGGCAGTGGCACGACGAGCACGGGGATGAGGTCCGGCGGCGCAGGGACAAGGTTCGAGGGGTGGCGACACTAAGAGCACGGGGATGAGGTCCGGCGACGCAGGGACAAGGTCCGAGGGGTGGCGGCACTAAGAGCACGGAGACGAGGTCCGACAACGAGCTTCGAGGGCGGCTCTACTCCCTGCGGCCGGGGCTGCTCCCTGCGCGCGTCTGCCGCCGCCACACCGGTCCTGGCTTGGCTCGGCTTGGAGAGAGAGAGCATGGGAGGAGAGAGATGGCGGGAGGTTGAAGAAGCCACTGACACGTGGGTCCCACATGTTAGTGAGATGAGAGAGAGGGAAAAAGAAAACTGAGCAGGGGTAATCTAGTCCATACGAATATACGTACCCCTTATACACTTGACAGTGGGCCCAAAGTCGTCTCCAAGTGTACATAATGGCATATCTCAAACAAGTGTGAAATTATAATGGCACTGGCGTAGTAAGTCTAATAGTAATGGCGTATTTCAAAAACAACAAAGTTATAATGGCACGGTTCCAATTAACCCATATTTTTACCTTTTCCCCTTTGCCTTAAACTTTTCGAATCTATTACTTATTGTTCCTCCTTCGTCTCTACGTTGATTGAGGGCGTTCTAGGTGGCCCTGCCGACCCTAGAGCAACCCAACGTGTGCCGTCCCGACGGGATCCTGCCCGAGCGACGTTCGGAGGTCTTTCGCTGGTTAACCCGGCAAAGGTTTGACCGATGACCATCACCGGTCTGACCGGTGGGTAAAGGTCTGACTAGTGACCCACACCGGTCTGACCGGTGCCTACACAGAGGTGCTGCAGCGAGCTCCTTTGCATTGTTGTTGGTCATACACTTGTTCCAACAAATTGGTGACTCCGCTGGGGAAGAGGGAAGATCAATCAGCTGTCATGGCCGGTAAACTACTTGTACCCTCTGAGGTTGACCCCCAAAACATTGCAAGGCCGAATGTTGAGCAAACATCAGCTGAAGAGCCGAAAGCACTTGCTGAAGTGAGGAGGAAGATTTGTGAACAAAAGGAGCGGGAGATTCTGGAGTTGGAAGAAGAAGCCATGGCACAATACATCTCGCACGTCTCCGAGGATCGACAAGGGAACGTCAAGAAGGACAAGGATGTCGTCAGCAATATTCACGTGCTCAAGGTACAATCTGATGCTTCTCCTAAAGATAATTCAGATTTTGTTAATATGATTGATGGGGCTGTTAGTACTAGCTTAAATAACAAATTTGTTGCCATGAGTGAAAAATTTGAATCAACGATTAATTCCAATTTAGATCGTATAGAGGACAAATTTGGTAAACAACTTTCTAGTAATGATATTAATGCATCTAAATCTAATACCGAAAATTCTAAAGATAGCATGCTAGATGATTTTTTAGATTTGCATATACCTAAAGTCCCCATTGGTATACCTCCAATCCACCACATGCATAGTCGTGCCACTATTGGTGCTTCGGCCGGTGGAGGGAGTACAATGGCCGCTACTAATGCAATGATGTCGCATACGGTTGTATATAGCGAGCCAAGTGCATGTGTTCCTAATAGTTTGTTGCAGCATGTTCCTAACACATTGCCGAACCAAACATTAAGGGTGGAACGAGTTGATCCTCATCGTGTATTACATCGGTATGGTGTGCCTGATAACCTCAAAGATATACATCAACCTCATAACAAGAATATTCCTCTTCCTCCCGGCGAACTTCCTCAGCGGCGGCCCGCCATGCGCTTCCTCATCCCCGCCGGCAACCGCTTCTTCCCCACGCCTTGGCCTCAGCCTCCTTGCACCAGCGCCGGTGAGATCCGTCGGAGCTCGCAGCTCGCCCTGCGTCGGCGAGCTCGTGTCCCGCCCTGTGCTTCCTCACCCCCACCAGCAGCCGCCTCCTCCCCGCGCCTCGGCCTCAGCCTTGACCTCCTTGTACCGGCGTCGGTGAGATCCAATGAGGTCGCAGCTCCCCATGTGCTGGCGAACTGGCAGCTCGCCTTGCAGGCGGACCTCATTTGGCTAGTCGCGTGGCCCATGCGCGGCTGTCGGCGAGGGCGCACAGCGCTCGCCATCATCTCCTTCCTGGTGGTCTTGGGGCAACTTTATGGGATGGGTGGAGATGGGGAGGCAAGGAGGCGGCAGGAAGGAACCGAGAGGGCGACAGATGTAATGACGGGTCGGTGGCAGCGCGGGACGGAGACGGGTAGACGGCGCGGGGTTTGATGGGTCAGCTAGGCGCCTTGCAACCAAAAAGGTGAGTGGGGATGACGCGAGCACGATGTGGCATGCTGATGTGGGACGCTCAGGATCGAGAGAATTGGTTAGTGGGGAGCACAAACATATTTTTGTATGATGATTTCGTTGTATAGACAGGAGGGAAAAGAGCGCGGGCTGAGTTGAGCTGTCAATATATGAAGTCTGAACTGTGGAGAAATTGATGAAAGATACAGTGATACAGTCACAATAGCTTTCATCACCTCGCTATCGATCGCGTCAACTTTGCTCCCGTGGAGGGATCATGTCAGCAGTGCTGACCGAAGAACTGAAGTTGAACCTAAGAATTTTTTTTTATTTTTATATTTTCTTCTTCGTTTTTTCAAAAATATATGTTCCATCTCAAAATTTTCAAAACTATATCATTACCGTCATGTGGTACAACGTTTGGGCCCAAACGCCATACCACGCGACGTTTGCAGGCGTTACAGTACCCGCACCTGGTACTATTCACAAACGTCGTGTGATATGATGTTCGGAACACTGTAGCACCTCCAACCGCCGTACCATACGGCGGCTGGACCCAAACGCCATACCATACGGCGGTAGTAGTATAGATTTGCAAAATTGAAATAGGACGTATGTTGACGGTGTAAAACCGAGCTCAAGTTCACCGCAAGCCTACGGGTGACTAGGTGCCTTTTTCACCAAGGAGGGTTCTCCCTAGATTTGTCAATCCAAGGATCGGAAGCAAACCACCAAGGTTCTCTATCTAACCTATCGGTCTAACCCTATGTGAAGTGTTGATTGCATAAAGATAACATACAAACACGAAGGGATGTATGGATCACATCCACCTAGCCATAAAGGTAAGCAAATCAAAGGTAAACCTAGCCTATCGTCTTCTTGTTGCCGTTCCGGCCAATGTGATAAACCAATCTAAACCTATACTATGATAAGGATTACACTCGATATGGAGTGGTCCGATGCACGTTCACTCGCCACTTTCTCCCCTCTCGTACTGTCACTACGCGAGGATAATCATCACCGAGCAACAACCTTGGTCCGTGCACTACTACGGTGTGTCCGCAAGACAAGACTAATCACCATGATTCGATCTAGTCCTACTAAATGCATATGGTAGCTACACATATGAATAAGTATAACTCGTAGTAGATCAAAGTATAACAAGATATGATTACATCACCGAATGTTGAAGGTACAAACGACTTGACGAATTGAAGTCGCGGCTCCAGAACTCCACCATGGCTTCACCACGCAGGGCCAACCATGGCGTCTAGGGCATGGCCTAAGCCATCTCCTAGGCAACTCGAGGACTCGCGGCGGCCGTCGGCTTCCTCCCGGTGCTTCTCCTTCGTCTCGGCGGCTCTCTGGTGAAAGGATGGATGTGGCGGCCGGCGGAGGCAGAGGCAATAAATAGACAAGCACCTAGAGCAAAAGGGGGACGCGAACCGGGCTCGGATCAGGCTGGGCCGGCCGGCCTCTCGCTCCCCGATGCTTCTCGGTCAATTGTTGACTTGCCCCTTATGCATGTGGCCCCTTGACGTCGTCTTCTCCACGGTTTGGACAGAGCTCCTTGTCGTGCAAGCTTCAGCATCTTCTGTCCAGGTCCCTGGAGTTTCACGGCTTCATGCTTCAGTCCATGGACCCTTTGGAGTCATGTTCATGATGTGTCTTGACTTGTGTCGGGCTTCATAATCGTCTCTTGAAGTGCTTGATGAACTTATCCCGAAAGTCTCCCTTTAAGCTCTAGTTTCCTACATAAACAACAAACTCCAAAATCGACATGCGAGAGTGAACTTGATACCTCCGGGGGGTTAGTACCATTGGTTAGAATATCAAATATGTGCAAATGTTGACGTGACGGTAAACTTACAGCTAGGTGTACCAAAATCGACCGTCAACATACCCCCATGCTTAAACCTTGCTCGTCCTCGAGCAAGTCCAAGATCTTTGCTTAATTTGGAAATCAGTGTTGCCCTTCAATGTCTTCCCTGCACTTAGTTATACACAACAAGACATATTGCTCTCTCAAGTATTTAGCATTTAAGGTTCAAGTTTTGACCGGCTACTTCATTGTGGAAGATAGACTATCATTAAAGAACATGCCACAATAAAATAAAACATGTGCTCTCGAACTTAAGCAAACTTCAAACCTTGACCTTGTTGCATCGTGAAGAGTTTTCAAAAAGTTGCACATCTAACATAAGTGAGGTTCTCTTGCAAAAGCTCATGGAAACACTCATCTCGTCAAGTCACTCAAGCCTTCACTAGATTATTCTCAACCTATTCTACTCATATATGGAAGTGGGAAACTTATGTGGAGCTTGGTAGGTAAAAACAATCCTAGCAAAACAGTATACTTGAAATATTGTCAAACTAAGAGAGAGATCTATTGGAATTACCGAGACTAGTCAAAAAGGCTATGGAAAATAAATGTTGGAAAGGGAGAGAGATGGAACACACACATTTAGAAAGGTGGACATGTGCAAGTGGCAAATGGGTGATCCCGAGACACGGATGTAGTTCTCGTTATCAGATTGCACATGGTTGGAAAAGTTTTAGTATGGACTCGTCTTCAAAGCTCTGTAAGATTTAAATGAAGCTAAAAAGAACCGAGGATCATTTTTATTTTTCTCTTTTTTGTTTTTTTCTTTTCTTATTTTTTTCTTTCTTCTTCATTTATTTCTTCTTTCTTTCCTTCATTGTTTTCTTCTTCTTCTTTTTTATTTTTTTATTCATCATTTTTTATGCTCCTCCAAACTTTAAGCAACATAGTACTTGCTATAGCAATCCTCCCCCATGCTTAGATGATTGCTCGTCCTCGAGCATAGAAGTGAGGGGGTCTATGGCTGCTAAAGAAGTACAAAATCATTGTATTCCTTTATAAATCTTTTGAAATCTTCAAGGGCATCCTCCATGTCGAAACTCGCATAATCACTGATGAGTCCCTCCATATGTTATATGTCTTGAAATCTTGCCAGAAAATCTTCAGAAAATTCATTGAAAGATCATCCATAATCAATTTGGGTTGTGGTCAAGGAGGTAATCACAAAAAGATGTTTTGGGTTTAGGGTGGATGCCCAGCGCAGTTTGCGAAATTTCCAATGTAGAAACTCACAATGCGTGGACAAGAATGGCTAGAATGAAAAAAATACACAAAGGAATGACCAGCTTCTTAGTCTCGTACCACAGAAATCAATCCTAATCCAACTCATCAAGATATAAGTTTGCAAACTAAAGGTTATATCATTAAAGTACTTGTATGTGTATAGGCTTTGGTAGGTAGAGCCTTGCAAGAGATTCACAAATGTAGATAGCATAATAATTTTAAATAAAACAAGTGCAAGGCATAGGTCATCGGTAAACTTAAATTAAAGAGCAACATAAAGTATGTGGGTCTTAGAAATTAGTCATTTAACCTCCACAAATGAAAGAGCCGATATTTAATCAATTTAAGTTCTATTTAATACAGAGCAAATAGTCATGTTATATAAAACATCATGCAAGTAAAACAAGGCGGCAACTTTCATGATTTTTCCATAATCAAGACATACAAATAATATCATCGTGGTAAGCTCAAAAGAGATGGTGATTCATTTATTGAAAAGTAAAAACTAACTAGCCTAGGTTGTCCTCCTAGTATCCATGTTATTGATAGAGAGATAAATACAAAGGTTGTCTGTGGTTGAAAGCATATATGTGTAAGCACTTAAAAGGCGATGAACAAAGATAAAGTTAAGAGCGAGTTACCGTCCTTTTTGATGCTCGTAATGAAGTGCAGCTATGCCTCCCCCATGCTTAATCATTGTGCTTAGCATGGAAAAAGAATGATGAGCATCTTGTGTTGAAGGTGATCCTTGTACTCCATGTGGCCTTTCTCTTTCGTCCTTCAAATCCTCCCCCATGCTTAGCATGTTGCTAAGTGTGGAAGAACTTGAATTACTTGTAATTCGCCATGTGTTTGAGAATTGTCTTCACTTCCTTGCCTTTGTTCCTCATTTTCCCTCAACTTTTTCTTATCATCATCAAGCCATGGTTCCAATCCTTCGTCATATCGTCGTCACCGACTTCAATGTCGTCCTTTGTCGCTGCCTCATCTTCCACAGTTTTTATTTTTCCTCCAGAACAGAAAATGTACTGAAACACCCCTCCATGTTGAAGTTTATGAAATTATCTTTCCAACGAGCCATCATATGCATGAAACGGGTTCCGAACAAGAGAGTTGTGCCAATTTTACTCCGGCGATGCAATCTGTCCAAGGCTGATTTCAGACTACGCAGCGCTCAATGGTTTTGCCATATCTCATTGTACGGGTCTTCAAAATTGATGATTCTTGATGCGTTGGAAACAAGGTTTGAAGGAGCTTCTGAAAATTAAATTTTCTTCCATTGTACATCTCTGAACATGTGCTCAAATCTTGATGGAAACAACTTCCCTCTCAAGCCTTGTAGATGACTAACGATCTTGATTGCAATTGGTCAAGAACTCATGGGAACACTTCTCCATGCCTACAAAACAAATCTAATCCACATTCTACCCCCGGGGTGATGGTCGGGAGTAGAAACAATTGCCAACAAACCAAATGCATCCCTAAGACCTTAACTTGTGGCAAAGCTTACCTAGCAAGAAGAAAAGAAGAATCTAATGGGTGTACGTGCGTGTAGGTGAAAATGCAAATGAAAGGAAGGGATATAAACAATTAAAATGTTTGCACCAAGTTCTAAACACCATGTTTACAACTAGATTTCTTTATTTCTATATAACCATAAAGATTTAACCAAGGTCAAAACACCATGTTCATTTCAAGGTTAATAACTCTTTATGTCGCAAGAAAGTTAAAGCGCATTGCAAAGCTTATAAACCAACCTATGCAATATAAATTAACAAGGCTTTAAAAACTCAAATGATGATTGTACGCAATCAAGTCTAAACACCACGTTTACACAAGATTGCAAAAGAAAATGCCTCGCGCGCGAAGCACCATTATGGAAATAAAGCATTCATCAAAAAGTTTCGCAAAGAAGCCAAGCTAACCTATGCACAATAGAACAAAGGGGTTGATGCAAAATGCAAATGCAAAAAGGGGTTAGTAAAAAGGGCTAGCAATGCTTGAAAAGGCTTTCGATGTTGTTCCTCAATGATGACATGAGAGGTAGAGTCTTGTCAAAAGTTTTATCAAAAGACTTTAAAACATGCTAACAAGGTTTTAAGGTAAGACTTATCGGTATCCTATATTTTTGGCTTAAGACAAGAATTTTGAAAAGATAAGTCGGGTGAAGAAATTCTATCTAAGGTGGTTTTGAAAAAGAAGAAAAAGAAACAATGGTTAGATTTTTGGATGAAAAACAAACCTATGGTTTTAGGATTACTAAAGATATGAGGGGCTTTCCCTAAGGGTTTAGGAAGAGGCCAGTCAAAATTTCAATTAGAAAGGGATAGAGATAGACTTGGTCAGATTGACATAAGTCAATCCCTCCCTTTGTTGGCCTAGGTTCTAGGTGTGGTTTGATAGGAAGGTTTAGGTAAAGATGGGATTTTTTTAAGGGTTATAAAAGATGAGATGCAACATGCAACATAATGCAAAGGTGGAGAACAAAGTGGAATGAAGTGCAACATGATTATGAATGAACAAAATGATATGACATGATATGGTGGTGATCTAAACCAAAAGCAAAAGTTAGCCTAATTTAACTAGCCACAAGTTTAGAATCAAAAGGGATCATGCTTCATATTTCTCTCTAAAGACACAAATAAAAAGACTCTAAACACTAATAAGCACACAAAAAAGGGTCTACAAGTTTCCCAAAATTCAAGTAGCAAAGTACTCACTCAATGTGTGTGTGTATATTAAAGCATACAACATGTGGTTGTGACATTTATTAGAGCGATGGTACGTTGTTACTTGAAGTTTTCAAATAAAGAACACAATGTAGACTTGTCATAGTTTACATAGATATATAAAAAGATCGGGTTGCCTCCCGCAAAGCGCTTCATTTAAAGTCATAGAGCTCGACTTTCTCACGTACCTTTTTATTGTCGTGAAGCCATGGTTACTTGTGCGAGAATCCAAAGTAGCCATGCAGCTTGATGTTGCCTTTAGGAAATCTGTCGTGGTTCGCTTCCAACATCATCATGTGTTGAGTGGTGCCTCTTGTGTCTTCATTCATCCCTGCTCCGGAGGGTTTGTTTTAGTCCTTAGCTTCTGAATTTCATCATGTACGTGTTGTGGAACCGTTGCCCCATCTTCTATTTATTATCATTGTGTCCATCTCCTCTATCTTGTCGTCATCACCTTGTTGCTGCCTCTTCTTCGTGGATTTACCCCTGCATCCAGAACAGAAAATATACCAAAATATAGTTCTATTGAAAAATTTATAAAATTACCTTTCCAACGGGTACTCATTCGCCTTAATCGGAGTGCGAATGAGGGCGCTATGGCTGTTTCACTTCAGCACTGCCTGCTGTCCAGAATTTCAGCATGTGCAACCATCGGTGATTCGGCCATATCCGCTTGTAGGAACCTTCGATTGCCTTGCCCCTTGATTCGTTGGAGCGTAGACTTCATGCAGCTTCTGAAAATCCAAATATATCTAATTGTTTTCTGCTGAGGCTCATGCAAACATCGCGATGACATCATTATCCTTTCGTCCATCGATCCGGAGATGTACGTGTGGTCTTCATCTTGAAGTCTTTTAGGGCACCATGTCATGCGTCCTTTGGCTTCAAAAATCATAACCATCGCTGCATGAGCATGATGGTAATGGAATCCTTCTCCATGGTGCTTGACATGGTCGTTTCCGAAACCTATAGCTTGGACAAACATCCTCCAAAAGACATTAGTCTAAAAACTTAATCGACACATATGCATACCTTGTTCATCTTCGTTTGCTTCGAATGTTGCAAACTTTTCTCGATCGCTTTGTGTCTAGTTTTCCACCTACTTTCAAGGACACAAACAAGAAAGCAAGCGTATATGCAATGATAAAAATTAGGGTTAGTTAAAAGAAAGATAGATCGCCCTAGGGTTCGAGTTGCCGATCCCCGGCAACGGCGCCAGAAAAAGGGGCTTGTTGACGGTGTAAAGCCGTGCTCAAGTTCACCGCAAGCCTACGGGTGACTTGGTGCCTTTTTCACCAAGGAGGGTTCTCCCTAGATTTGTCAATCCAAGTATCGGAAGCAAACCACTAAGGTTCTCTATCTAACCTATCGGTCTAACCCTATGTGAAGTGTTGATTGCATAAAGATAACATACAAACACGAAGGGATGTATGGATCACATCCACCTAGCCATAAAGGTAAGCAAATCAAAGGTAAACCTAGCCTATCGTCTTCTTGTTGCCGTTCCGGCCAATGTGATAAACCAATCTAAACCTATACTATGATAAGGATTACACTCGATATGGAGTACCCCATATGGAGTGGTCCGATGCACGTTCACTCGCCGCTTTCTCCCCTCTCGTACTGTCACTACACGAGGATAATCATCACCGAACAACAACCTTGGTCCGTGCACTACTACGGTGTGTCCGCAAGACAAGACTAATCACCATGATTCGATCTAGTCCTACTAAAGGCATATGGTAGCTACACATATGAAATAAGTATAACTCGTAGTAGATCAAAGTATAACAAGATATGATTACATCACCGAATGTTGAAGGTACAAACGACTTTACGAATTCAAGTCGCGGCTCCAGAACTCCACCATGGCTTCACCACGCAGGGCCAACCATGGCGGCTAGGGCATGGCCTAAGCCATCTCCTAGGCAACTCGAGGACTCACGGCGGCCGTCGACTTCCTCCCGATGCTTCTCCTTCGTCTCGGCGGCTCTCTGATGAAAGGATGGATGTGGTGGCCGGCGGAGGCAGAGGCAATAAATAGACAAGCACCTAGGGCAAAAAGGGGACGCGAACCGGGCTCGGATCGGGGCCGGGCCGCCCGGCCCGGGGCCGACCGGCTCAGGCCCATTTTGGCCCGATTCGGCCCCGTCTCGCTCCCCGATGCTTCTCGGTCAATTGTTGACTTGCTCCCTTATGCATGTGGCCCCTTGACGTCGTCTTCTCCACGGTTTGGACAGAGCTCCTTGTCGCGCAAGCTTCAACATCTTCTGTCCAGGTCCCTGGAGTTTCACGGCTTCATGCTTCGATCCCTGGACCCTTTGGAGTCATGTTCACGATGTGTCTTGACTTGTGTCGGGCTTCATAATCGTCTCTTGAAGTGCTTGATGAACTTATCCCGAAAGTCTCCCCTTTAAGCTCTAGTTTCCTACATAAACAACAAACTCCAAAATCGACATGCGAGAGTGAACTTGATACCTCCGGGGGGTTAGTACCATTGGTTATAATATCAAATATGTGCAAATGTTGACGGTAAACTTATAGCTAGGTGTACCAAAATCGACCGTCAACAACGTATATTTTTAAAAACTAGGGGAATCTCACTCGCGCGTTGCTGCGAGAATTAAGAAAAATGCAGTGATTGTAAGAGAGAATTTCAGCAACCTCGCGTGTCTAATCATAAGAGAATTTCGGCGACCTCGACAACCTCATCGCCGTCGTTGGTAATTCTTTGATCTAGGTTTGGACACCACACGCGTTGTTGCGGCCCTAACCCTAGAGTAATCGGTGTTACCGTGTGTTAGCATGATGACATACTAAAGTCACGATGGTATTTCACCAAAATTCACCTAGCTTTATTTGTAGTTTGCAAGATATCTCTTACAATAACATATCTCTCTTACAATAATACTTCTCTTTCACGGATTGTTAGTGTCCAAAAGGAACTTTAGAAACCGTAACTTACACCTTTTTAAGCGTAGTTTAAGGGTGGTGTCGGGCTTACTCACGTGTTGAATAGCTATTTAGTATAAAAATGGATATATTTCATGATGTCAAATGAAAAATGATCTGATCGTTATGTTTCTGCTAGGACTATCTATGTTGCTATTCCTTTATATCAATTCCCTGCGCGTTGTCGCGAGTATGTAAGAGAAATCTATTCATTAGAATATTACTATCACCCTCCTATTCTTTTTCTTTCTTCCTTTTCTTTTTCCTTTTCCTTTTCTTTTTTTCATTCTTTTTTCACTTTACTCTATACCAACTACCATCGATGGGCCTATTTGTCAATTTATAAAATATATTTATATGAGATCTTGTTTTGAAGGATTTATTAAAAGGATGGTGTAATCAAATTTTAATTTGGTTTTTTGATTTTTGAGTTATAATATTTTTTAGCTAGTTTAAACAATGAAGCCCACCATTGGATGTCATGGTCTTAGTGGGGCTGTTGAGGTGACATGCTTGCATGTTTTTTTTGCGAATACATGCTTGCATGTTGAGAGAACTCCCTAGTGGGGAGCTCCTATATAGAAGTTATTTCAAACAATGATGCTCACCATTGGATGTCATAGTTTTAGTGGAACTATTGAGGCGACATGCTTGCATGTTGAGAGAACCCCTAGTGAGGAGCTCCTATATAGAAATGATAAATAAATAAATAAATTCCGAACATGGAAGGTGAGAGTTTGGCTGCAGCATTGAACGAGATCAAGGCGCGCGACCCAACTCGAAGGCGGCCCACTGCTACTTGTGAATTTTTTAAATATATCTTTTTCATGATTTTTCAGAAATAAATATCTCTAGTAAAGATTATCAAAAGTATGCCACCGTCACCCATTTAAAACTGCGGTTAACTGCGGTTGGAGCACTATAGCACCCAACCGTCACTAAAAACGGCGGTTGGGGTGCTACAGTGACCAATCGTCGTTTTAACTAGCGGTTGTTGTAGTAACCCGCCGCGGGTACAATAACTTTTCAAATGTTGGTAGCCGCGGGTACAATCACGCTCTCTGGAGCCGTTTCGCGCATGTGGAGCCACAAAACACTAGCTCCGCCCAGCTCCACGCGGCTCTAGCAAGCCGTTGACAACCCTGCCCCTGAGGCCCGAGCAGGCATGCAGCCTCGGTGGAGGGATCTCGCGGCGCCGGCCACCGGAGGTAGCTCGCGCCACCGCTGGAGGCCTGAGCAGCAAGACATCGCGCCGCTGTCGTGCGTTGGAGGCCCGCCACCGCTGGAGAAGAGGAAGACGATGACATGAAAACTTACAAGCGTGTGAAGATCCAAATGGAGAAGAAGTAGGAGGGATATGGGGAAAGAAGGGCGGCGATTGGCGGTGTCGGTGCAACGGTGGCGAGCCGGAGGCCGGCGACGGGGCGGGATCAGCCAGGGCACCACGCACGGAAGCAGGCCGCGAGGCAGAGGTCAACTCGAACTGGAGTCACGCATGGGGAAGAAGGTGGTCAAAACGTTCATCTTATCTATTTGTGGGGCCCACCGTGACTGTTTTTTATTATTTTAACGGCAAACGGGTCTGGCGTATTAGGGCATGTACAACGCGTCAGTATACCCCGTCGGTATACCGACACATTTTCATTTTGCCCCCGCGCCCGCCTCAGACGACGCCCGCGTCGCCTCGCCAAAGGACGACTCTGTCCCATTCCCCAACCTCCTGCAGACGACGAACCGACGCGCTGTAGCTCGCGTCTCCTCCAGGCGACGGCCAACGGCGGATCCCGCGTGCCCGCGCTCTCCCCTCCCCAATTCCTTCGCGCGCGCCCAATCCAGCAGCTTCACCCGCCAAAACCACGAGGCGCCGAGCTTTGCCCCACCCCAACCCGCCATCTACTATTCCCAAGACTCGCACTCTGCTCGCTGGTGCCGAGGTTTCCCCTGGCCTCTTCTCACCGGAGTTCGGTGCGACAAGATGTCCATGGCCGCCGCAGCTCGGAGGAAGAACGGATCGGCATCGGCGACCTTGGGTGCGGCGGCGACGGCGGCTCCAAGCCAAACCCTAGGTCGCGGTGTCGGGGCGGCGGCGGCGGCGGGTCTCTCCTTCGGTCGTGGTGCCCACTCAACAACGTCCGCCCGTGGTGTTGGGTTAGCACCACCGCCCCGTTCTAGAGGACGTGGTGGCGGGTCAGCGGCCACCCTCCCGGCGACGGCTCCATTCTCCATCGACGGCAATGTCTCCAGCAGCTCGTCGGCGTCCATGGTTTTCCCGTTCCCTCCTTCACCATCTGCAGTTCGTTTTGATGCCACCGGCGATGACTACTCTCCTGAATCTTGGTAACCCTGATTACCTTGCTAATTTTTTTTTTGTTCAGATTTGTTCAGAGAATATTGCTATGGACAAAACTTTGTTCAGAGAATAAGTCTATCAGTCTTTTGGATATAGATTTGAGAGAAACTTCACCTACTAGCTGACAGGAATACATGTTGAACATAAAAGTATATGAGTGATCACAATTTATTTTTTGTTTAGACAGTAAAATAAATCTTGTTGTGTTAGCATTTTTGATGTTATGCTGCTACTTATCAGAAGCTCAAATGCTTGTTGTTATGCTGCTATCTCATGATCAATATTTGCCTGATTAGACAAAACTCAAATTGATGCCTATTTCTTTATGTACGTGGATAACAAGTTATTGTTGTCGGTGTCGATTTCTGATTGTTGCATCAGCTCGGAGTTGTACTTGTCAATTACTCAGGATAGCATCGTAGTTAAGTGTTGGTTGATAAATATCAACATGAAATGGTACATTGTCGTCTCCATATGAAGTGCAACATTTGTTTGTAATGTAAAAGTTATTGTCTGCCAGTGTACTCTTTATGCATTATGCCATGTTTGTCAATTCTTTAGCTCTGCAAGAGTTTTCTTGTCAATTCTTTCCAACAAAAATTCAAAATTACTTATGCTCTTGGACTTAGGATTTGTTTTTCATTTTTCTGTCTTTGGGTAAAAAGTTATGCTACACACTATAACTGTGAAGATATAGAGTTATCAGGAATCCATAAGTTCAGAGTTCAAAGTCCCTAAGTCCTGAGTTCCTGACACTAGGCAGGGTATGCTAAGAACCGAGTATCTTTCTTTAGCTCTAAGTTCAGATTTTTTTTAAAAAAAGTTTAAGTTCGGAGTATCTTCCTTTAGCTCTAAGTTCAGATTTTTTTCAAAAAGCTAAGAGCACATTCAGAAAGTCAATCTTTATATTTTCTATTTATTTCCATGAGTTAGTATGTTCTGTAATATATAGTATGTTCTGTAATACCTTGTGGTTTCCTGTAGGGATAATACACATCAATCTGGTGGTTTCATGAGTTACTTTAGTAGTCAACCACACAACTCTCACTTGGTTGGTGCAATGAATCAGCAACAGAATAATATTGGTAGTTCACCACCTGAAGTGGAAATATTGGGGAACGCTTCAAATGAGAAAGATACTGTTAGAACTGAGAAGAGGATCTTGTGGAATCCGGATGAGGATGTTAGATTGATGAGCGCTTGGATAGAACATTCAACCGACTCTACCTGTGGAGCAGACAAGGGTGGCGTCCAATATTGGGGTGAGGTTGCCGAAACGTACAACAAGACTACCGCCCACTTCAAATAAGAAGTGTGAAGCAATGCAAATATAGGTGGCACAAAATTAATAAGTAGACATACCTCTTTGAGTGTGCTTATGCTAAGGCTCGTGGGGTATTCACAAGTGGATATTCAGCTGAAATGTGGCTTGATTCAACACACAAGTTCTATGTGGATGACAACAAAGATAACAAAGATGTTACTGGACCCTATACATTGACGGAGGTTTGGAAAGTTTGCCGAGATGTGCCAAAGTGGAAAACAAACAATGAGAATCCGAAGAATGCACGCAAAAGGAAGTCATTTCACATGGAAGGAGACTCCGAGGAAAATGAGGACATTGTTGATGAGATGCCAAAGCGACCAATGGGTCAGAAGGCAGCTAAAAGGCAGCTCTAGAAGCTAAAGCATGCAATTTAAAGAGCTCTAGCAGTAGTGATGATGGGAGCTCAAAAGAGTCTCCTATTGTGCTAGACAAATTTGATAGGTACAGCAAATTCTAGGAGATCAACAATGAGCGACGCATGAAGCAATTGGACAGACAAGACAAGATCACTTCTGAGAAGCTAGAGGCCACAAAAAATGCCCAACTTGCAGCACAAGATTACAAAGAAGGAAAGAAGTTTGAGAAAGAGACAAAGATGATGGAGGCTTATAACAGCCTCGTCGTACAAGATACAAGTTCAATGTCTGGTGAGGAAAGGGCGCAACGATTAAGTATGTTGAAGAAGCTTGAGAAGGCGCTCTTTCTTGAAACTAATTGAGCAGGTAAACATTTTTGGAATCTTGAAAACTATCCATTTGTAGTGACTAACTGAAAATTTCTCATCTTAGTGATATGTACAATATGATCTGTAGTTTTTCTGAACTGTTGTCTGTTGATGCTTCTGATTTCCCTTGTTACTATGATGAATTGCAGCTTCTGGAGGACATTTCATTGATCTGAAGCCATTTCATTGGATTGAATTTTCTAACATGTGAACATTGTAGTGTCCTGAATAATATATCCGAGAGTGTTGTTACTATTGTGGCTCCATTAGGTACTATGCTATCCCATCATACCTTCAGTACTCGCTTATGCTCAATTTTGCATTTGCAACTCTTAGTTTTAGACTGTTATAATAGTTTAGTATTTGAAGTTAGTAAGCAGTGCATAGAAAACTGAAAAGGCAATTCAAACTGATAACAAGTATATATATTACTTGTATACATTAGCTCCGCGTACATTTCTATCGTGAAGAGGTAACTTGAACTGACAATGGCTAACTCACCGAGGAATTGTATGCAGAAAAATATTAAAATGATATAACTGTGACATGTGTTTTGTGATGGTTGCTTATATACTGTTTCATCTGTAACGCACACCAAGTGTTTTGAAATATGACATCTCCCCATTTTCTCTCATCCCCCTACCCTTCTCTCTCATTGCATTCTCTCTCATTTCTAGGAGAGATAGGAAATGAGAAAAGGGATATTTCAAAGCAACCGAAAACTTTTTTTGATAAGGGAAATTTCATTGATCTTAGACGATTACATCAAGGTGATATGACTTTGTTTGGATGAACAGAGGAGCATGCATATTATGGAATCTCTGAACATTATCCATTTGTAGTGACTAACTGACTTGTTTTTCTAACTTTAGAACATTAGTGATATCTAACATTTCCTGAAACTCATTGAGCATTCTCTACTGCCTGAATGAGACATCCCAAATGCAGCCCATCTGAAACTTGAATTCCCCTATTCAATTGATCTGTTCTGTCCTAGTATCCTCTAGATCACCAGCGCTTTGGATTGGTATAGCTTGTTATGGGGAGGTACTGATGTGTCTCAAATATGCATTCATACCTGTAATATAAATCCAACCTGTCAATTATCTGAAAATTGTTAGTTGTGCCTCTGAATTTTGCATGCTAGCTGTTTATTTGAACTAATTATCTCTTTGCAGTGGTGCATGTCAACTTCTCTGAAATTATTTTTTTACAAGTTCTACTATGAAGACTTCAATTTTTTGGTGGAGGGGTCATAGTTACCATCTGGCAGTTATCTCTACTGAATTTTGGTGAACCTCTTAACTTAATACTTTATTTGAATGTCATTTCAAATTGTGCGCAGTATCCCACTAGTGCTGCATGTATCCCACTAGTTTCTGAATGTGATCGGGACAGTTCCTGTTTGTATCCCACTAGTGCTACATTTGTTACTGCATGGTGCGTCAGTTTTCTAAATTTAATTGTGAATGGCACTGGTAACTGAATGTGAAAGGTGCGCCAGCGAAGTTTTCTAAATTTAATTGTGAATGGTGCGTCAGTTTTCCAAATTTAATTGTGAAATGCACTAGTAACTACATGGTGCGATCCACTAGTGCTCCACTACTTGCTCTGTTTTTTTCTGAATGTGAATGGTGTGAGCGAATGGTCATCTATTTTTTTATATAACGTTGTGAGGTGCTGCTTTGCCTCTGTACACTTCGAAAGCCATCCCCCACTTGCATCATTGCCTCTGTACATTTCTCAGCCATCCCACCACTTGCATCGTGTCCTTGTGAATGGAGCCGATAGAACAAATAGTAGCTGACTTGATTGAAGATCAATTAGTTGAAGGTGCCGACGACTTCGAAGTGTTCACTGTGGAAGATATGCTAGCAGAGGATGAGATATTTGAAGAGTTGTTGGAAGAAGAAGTCAAGGCCGTAGGTGATGGAGAAGCTTCATCCGTATCTCGCCGTCCTCGGCGGAGTGGACCAAGGAGGTACATACCAAGAAATCGTGAACGTGCTCATGATGATCTTGTCGCCAATTATTTTTCCGCTAATCCTATCTACACCGATGAGATGTTTCGTAGAAGGTTTAGGATGAATAGGCCTTTGTTCCTTCGTATCGTGATGGACTTAGCAATTGGTCCCCTTATTTTACTCAAAGAGTAGATGCAATTGGTAGACAAGGTCTTTCACCGCTGCAAAAGTGTACGGCGGCTATTAGGATGCTTGCTTATGGAACCTCAGCCGATAAACTCGATGAGGTTTTGAAAATAGCTGCAAGCACTTGTTTGGATATATTAGGAAAATTCGCTGAAGGTATTATTGAAGTATTTGGCGATTAATATTTACGACATCCAAGAAGTGATGAACTTGAGCAGATTTTAAAAGAAAGTGAGGATCGTGGTTTTCCTGGTTGCACGGGAAGCCTCGATTGTTGTCATTGGCCATGGAAGAATTGTCCCAAAGGTTGGGCGGGTTGGCTCACAAGTGGTAAAGAAGGTGTGCCTACTATGATTCTCGAAGGAGTGGCATCGAAGAATCTTCGAATATGGCATGCTTTCTTTGGTACCACCGGGTCTCAAAATGACATCAACGTTCTAAACAAGTCACCACTTTTCATTGAAGCAATAAGAGGGGAAGCTCCTACTGTGAATGGAAATCAATACGACATGGGTTATTACCTTGCCGATAAAATATATCCGGAATGGGCAGCATTCGTGAAGACAGTTAATGCTCCTCAATCAGCGGAAGACAAATTATTTTCACAGAGGCAAGAAAGTGTGAGAAAAGATGTCGAGAAGGCATTTGGTGTTCTGCAAGCACGTTTTGATATTGTCCGTCGACCAGCACGATTATGAAAGCAAGCGGATGTTATCAACATAATGCAAGCTTGTGTTATCTTACACAACATGATTGTGGAAGATGAGAAGGAAGCAGACACAGATGTCTTGGATTCGAATGATAATCCAAGTGCGACGATAGCGATCCCACCGGAAGTGCGTACAAATGACAACCGTGATCCAAGCTATGCAGAGGCACTTCGTAGAAATTTGGCGATCAAAGCTCGGCCAACACATAGGCAACTCAAGAAGGATTTAATCGAGCACATATGGCAATGCTATGGAAACAAAGAAAAGTAGACAAAAAATCTTTGTAACTATATATAATATAACAATTATTTTTTATGATTCTTAAAATTATTGTAATCATGTTTCTATTAGTCATGCTTGGTATTATTCAAGTTAATAGCCACACAATGGTACACATAAATGCATTTGTAGTTGATCTTAACCTCCATAAAATGCATTAAACAGCTTACAGACAGCCAGCCTGTCTATGGGTTGTATGAGCTGTCCGTACAACTGTTTGTATGGTAAAATCGAGGTTCTGCATACAGCCCCCATATGTGGGTTGTACATGCCCTTAACGCTACACGGTACTCTCCGGAAAATGGTAAAAGAGGGTAATTTAGATAATTTACAACAACAATCTAACATGTGATGTCGTTTTGTCAGACATTTTGCAAAACAGTTTCACACAAAACCCGAAGCCCTTGCTCAACTCCAAGCCCGCACACGGTTTCCCACTGTCCATTTGTCCAACACTCCAACCCCTCCAAAACCCCCTTTCCTTCTCGCGCACGCCCTCCCACTCGGCAGTCTCCCGTCCCCTCCGTCCCTGCCCGTCGCACGCATCCTCTCCGGCTGCGCGCCGGCGGCGGTCCCGGATCTCCAACCGCCGGTGAGCCCCATCCCTCCGTCCTTTCTCGGACCCCTCCTCCTTTGGCTTGTGGTGCGCGCTTTCCTCCGCTGCAGCGCGGCGAGGAACCCTAGCCCGTCCGCCCATTTGTCCGTGGTTAGGGTTGGTGTAGGGGTTCAGGGTGCAGGAGCGATGAGGGTCGTTCCGGTTCGGTGGTTGGTCTTGTGTGCCCGTGCTCGCTGAACCTGGACTCGAGTCCGATGGGGTCATCTGTGCTCATGGTTGGACTACCGATCGAGCTTTATAGCCTTGTAGGTGTGGATGTGCCAATTTCTCTGACGGGGCTATCCAGTTTGTTGGATTTATTTGGACGCGAATTCTCGTGATCATGTGTTGTTCCTTATGGTGTGGAGGTCATTTGAGGCTTTCCTTTGCCCCACACTCAGGCTGTTAACCCTGCATAGTAGTAACTATTCCCACATTTTAGAGATTTCAAAGCCTTAAGTGGTCAGTTCAATCATTTTGCTCTTCCTGTCTATTTTAGTGACATGAACTGCTGGAGTTGTTGCTATTATTAGTTCTCACCAACAGATGTACTATTTGTTGCTATGGATACTTTACTGTAGGGTGTAGTACTGTAGTGTAACGCACACTTTGCCTTTTTAGAGTTTATATGCAAAGCACATAGCCACATACTAATACCATATTGTGTACTGAAATGCAGTATACTAACATGGCTTTTTAAAAATCTTACCGCATCCCAATTAGGTTAAATATGTAATTGTGTACAGTTGTTTAAACTGATTGTATCCTCTGTTTCTTTTTTACAATGTTTATTTGCCTTAATTGTGACAAGGTGTATTTATGTAATACAAATCTAATGACGCCAACTTTGTGTCACGAAAATTTTGTATTAATTTAGTTATAATTGTTTGTCACAGGCTTACTGTTTACCCTAAGGAAATGATAGAAACCTTGTTATTTCAGACGGAGGATGTAGTAGTAATAGTTTCAGTATTTCAGGGACCACATATCATGCTACTTTGCTTTATCCTGTTTCTCTAATCAGTTCACTGCTTGTATGTTTTTGTTTGCTGAAATAGCATAATCAACCATGGTAATTTTTGTTATTTCTAGTTCAGGATCCAGATGTTAGTGGCAGAGGTGCTCAGAGCTGGATCATGCATCTCTAGGTTTTCTCGACATGCATGCAAAGTATATATGCTTTTAATTACTAGAGCATTTTAATTGTAATATGCTTGTGTTTTATCAGAATACAGCTCTTGCCTCAAGAGATGTCGCAGACTGTG
Organism: Cenchrus americanus; assembly: GCA_947561735.1. Classification (NCBI taxonomy): domain Eukaryota; kingdom Viridiplantae; phylum Streptophyta; class Magnoliopsida; order Poales; family Poaceae; genus Cenchrus; species Cenchrus americanus. The sequence goes on along the minus strand of OX387245.1, from coordinate 3,879,488 downwards.
CTTTGTTGAACAAAATTTAGGAGAAAACTACTGCATACCTGTTTTGTGGATTTTCCCTGACTTGTGAATTGTGCTGGTTCTGAACCATTGTTCTTGCATTCTTACTTGTGTTCAGAAAATGCAGTTGCTCGTATTGAACTCTGATAAACACAGTGGCTTTTGTAGTTTAAATCCTGTGTATATGCATCGAGTTGCCTGTATTAAACTTTGGAAAATTCTGGGGCCTTTGTTGTTGCAATTCTCTTTACATCTCTGTGCAATTAATTTTGTGGTGCTTGGTGAAATTGTCAGCTTATACAATGCTCCCTCAAATTCAGGTTGCGAGATTTTCCAGCATCGGTTGTTCATTCGTTTCACAAGTGAGAAAACCTCGATTTCTGGACGTGTGTAGCAAAAAAAGTTCTTTCTGCTGTAGTCAGTCCCGACTGGTAGCAATGGCTACAGCTCCAGCCAATGGTGATTCACAGAGTGGTCCTCAGAGGAGCTATCAGGTTGTTGTGGCTGCCACTTGTGACCTGGGCATTGGTAAGGATGGGGTTTTGCCATGGAAGCTTCCTGGTGACCTTAAGTTCTTCAAGGAGCTTACACATGCCACATCTGACCCTGCCAAGAAAAATGCAGTTATAATGGGAAGGAAAACATGGGAGAGCATTCCTGTTAAGTTAAGGCCATTGCCTGGTCGTTTGAATGTCATACTTACTCGATCTGGTAGTTTTGATTTTGCAACAGTAGAAAATGTTGTTATCTGTGGAAGCATGAAGTCTGCCTTAGAACTGCTAGCGTCGACTCCATATTGCTTATCGATTGAGAAAGTTTTTGTTATAGGGGGTGGACAGGTACTGAGGTAAGTTATCGCCTTTTGGAAGAACATATTAGTACACTCTGCCCTGTGCAATTCTGTTCTAATGCTGTATTCTCCATATGCCGAATCTTTATGTAGGGAGTATCTTAATGGACCTGCGTGTGAGGCCATCCATCTAACTGACATTCAGTCGAGCATTGAGTGTGACACTTTCATCCCTCCTATTGACTTCTCAGTGTTCCACCCATGGTATTCATCTTTTCCGGTGGTAGAGAGCAACATTAGGCATTCATTTGTGACCTTTGTTCGTGTTAGAAAATCACTGGCAGAAACTCATGAGTCAAATGGAAAGGAATCAACTGAAATTGATACCAAGAATGACAAGTTTGAAACAGAGAATTTCTCTTTTCTCCCCAAGATGATATTTGACCGGCATGAAGAGTATCATTATCTTAATCTTGTTGAAGATATTATAAGGTCTGGTGCTCAGAAGAGTGACAGGACAGGAACAGGAACACTGTCAAAATTTGGGTGTCAGGTATTCTCCTTAACTTTGAATATTTCATTTAATCAACCAGAAAATCTAATGTCTTTTCTTTTTCTTATTAGATGCGGTTCAACTTAAGGAAAAATTTTCCTCTGCTGACAACAAAGGTATGTGAACACATATCTGTAGTTTCAAAATTAACTCTGAGTCAGAACAAGCAACATGCAGCTAATTGTTTGATGTTTTATGATTTGCAAGAAAAGAAACAAGATGAAATCAACATTTAGAATATTGTATCTTTTAAATGCTTTGGGCTTGTTAAGTTTCAAATGCATGTTTATTATGTTTCTTCTGTGCCTTTTTTTTGTTGTTTACAGTGCTGGCAATGAAATGCATGTTGGTTTTATGATCCCCATAAGCTCTATTCCAAGATTTTTGACTGAAGTTCTGAATTGTCAGTTTTTGTTGAATCATCTGCTGTAGTGTAGTTATTGTTTACACGAGATAGCTAGAGCCCTTACAATTTTTTATTAAGATAGGCATATTGTGCGAGACTATGAGTTGCTACATTTGATCCTGCAGGGTGTTGTGTTAATAGAGCTGTGTACTTCATTTGCTACTATACAAATCACAGATGACAGTATATGTGGATGCAATGCACCATTCTGTCCTACCATGCCACCAGCCCACCACTTTGCAATGCAGTCTTTTCTATGCATACCTGACAACTGTAAAACATTCCCCTGAACAAGTGAATAGAGAGCCTTATGGCCTTTCCCTATCTACTGTTTAACATCAGGAGTCCAAAATCCAAACTAAAGAGTTTGAATAACTATGTTACCATTGATCACTAATGCAGTAACCCTTTATTAACAGAGGGTATTTTGGCGTGGTGTTGTCGAAGAGCTTCTGTGGTTCATCAGTGGTTCAACAAATGCAAAGGTGCGAGGCTTAAAGCATTTATTGTGTTTTCTTTACCCAAATTTATCTAATGTTTCACTTTATTGTAGGCACTTATTATATAATCACAACCTACATGCCATGATGCGTGCGCTTTATTGGATTTTTACAAAATCTAATAGTAACTTTGCAACCATGTAGGCCCAAATAAATTTCATGATTTTTATATTAGGAGTACCACAATTTATAAGTTTTGTTTCATTTGTTATTACTCCTTTCAATTCCCCTATTTATCTTCTTAGTAATATTCACGGCAATCTAACTCATTAATAATGTAAGATTAAGTTGTTAATTTGTCTATATTGCTTGTCTTACTGTGTTAATTAGAGATAGATAGTACACATGGAAGAGCGCCAAAGAGGAGAAGTCCATCTATTGATTAAATTGGCACTTAGCAATATTACACTAGGGAGAAATTTACCTTGAAACTGTGGGATTTATACATGCAGCAAGGCTGAAATGACTTCAGTTTGCATTGAAATAGTGTTTCTGCAGAAAATTGCAAAACATCGCCTGTTTTACAAGTCTTAGTAATTTTAATAAACCAATAGGGGATTCAGCAGCGCTTCCACCAGAAGCCACTTTTTTTATGCACTTATGACTGTGACAGTTCTTCCCATGATCGAGGAATTAAAATGTTTCTTCTTTTCCATAACATGCCCTTAGTTTTTTTTATTTTGCTTAGGTTTCTGTTTCTATCACATATATGAATTTGATATGCTGATATATTATATTGATTCATAGGTTCTACAAGAGAAAGGTATTCATATTTGGGATGGCAATGCTTCAAGAGAGTATCTTGATAGGTATCTCTTTGATATAAAGCTGCATATAATTTGTATTTTGGTTCTTGATATCTAATTTACCTGGCCATCTTTTCTAGTGTTGGCTTGGCACACAGGGAGGAAGGTGATCTAGGTCCAGTTTATGGATTTCAATGGCGACACTTTGGTGCTGAGTAAGCTTTCATTTCTTTCCTTCCCTTCCTCCTCTATTGGTCATGCTGTCTAAGTGTCTGATAAAAATGACATATTTGACAGATATACAGACATGCATGCTAACTACACTGGAAAAGGTTTTGATCAGCTAATGGATGTGATTGACAAGATCAAGAATAATCCTGATGACCGACGGATAATTTTGTCAGCATGGAATCCTTCAGATCTCAAGAAGATGGCTCTTCCTCCTTGCCACATGTTTGCACAAGTTAGTATAATTTGTCTGCTTGTTTTAAGTCTAGTTTTTAATAATTGGGCCATTTTGACTTGTGCAACATGCTAAGCTTATACCAATCCCTTAAAATTTGATTTGCAAACATAGATTTTGCCTTTGCTAATTTGAATCCCTCGAAATTTTTTGGATTATTATATGTGATAGCTTTGCCAACTAGGAACACTTGCATTTAACGTCTTACAAATTTTGCCTTCCAGTTTTACGTTGAGAATGGGGAGCTATCCTGCCAGATGTATCAACGCTCTGCAGACATGGGACTTGGTGTTCCATTCAACATTGCATCGTATTCTCTTCTCACATACATGATTGCTCAAGTTTGTGGTATGTTCTTATGCGTTGTTATAAGATTCCTGCATCATAATACATACCTAATTGGGTGTACTGTATGCAGTGTGTTAATTTTGAATTTTAGATTAGATTCTTTAGAAACCTTTGATCTTTTTTCCCTCCTTTTTTCTCTAGTCACAACAAATTTTTACAAGTCATGCTGTTTATTGTTCCATACACATCGGTTCCATATTCTAGATGTTTTTTATGACATGTTCTGAATAATTTTTCTGATGCAAGGGATTGCTTGTATATTGTCCCCATGTTTCTTTTGATGTTTCTTTGTATCAAACTGATAGAAGCTAGAGTAGGTTGTTTTGCAAGTCTCTAACCCTTTGTGTCTTAATGTTGCAAGATCTTTCTCCTGGGGATTTTGTCCATGTTATAGGGGATGCACATGTCTACAGAACTCATGTTCGAGCTTTGGAGGAGCAAATTCAGAAGATGCCTAAGCCATTCCCAGTGAGGATTTTTTATTAACAGATGTACTTTAAAATAAATATAAAATTCGCATGTGAAAATGGTTGATTCTGGCGGTTGTGCAGATATTGAAGATAAATCCTTCAAAGAAGGATATAGATTCTTTCGTGGCATCCGACTTCAAGCTGGTCGGCTATGATCCTCACCAGAAGATAGAGATGAAAATGGCAATATAATGGTAACTTTCTGTTATTTTCTTTTGCCATTGCATGCTTTCCTGGCACAAGGTGCTAGTCCTTCTGGTTGTTAGTATTGCATTTAATTGGGATTAACCTTATCTGCCAGCTACTAGGCCTTCGTGCTGTTGTATTACTCTTTCGATCCCTGTTCTAGAATTGTGTTGCAACTTTGTAACCACGCACTGTTCTTTTCATCTATTATTCATCACTGCACAATTCAGGCTGTAGCAAGAATCTTATTATATCTGCATTGCTTCACCATGATTTGTGTTTCATGCAGGTGGCTAAACCTAAAACCCTGAGCCCAAGTCGAAATCAGTCGGACTGCTACTATATTAAAATTAACCAGACATCGCACTAGCTTGTTTTTGGTGATGGTGCTGAATGTTTGCTCACTGGGAGGCGTTCCCCACCTCCCCTAATTGCCATTGTACTCTGGCATCTTATCTGGACTCTACAAAACCTGCTCCCCTTTTATCGGGAGCCGGTGTCGATGACTCGTTGCGACTGAGAGCCTGCTTTTTGGGCAACGCCATGTTGCAAGGGTCGACTGGCGCGTGCCCCGCGAGACGATGTATTACCTCGTGAGATACCCCATGTCACTGAATTCGTCTACTACTTGGTAAACCTCGGTACTGTTTGATATGTACTACATGCGTGCTGTATGTTTTGTTCCCTTGCGACGTCGAATATCGGCATGCATGCTTCAAGCATGTGTTCTGCTTTGTTTAGGTGAGTGATTTGGTGTGTACCCTCGCACGCCTCCATCGGAGTCATTGCTCCCCTCTGCATTAGCTGACGCATCACCAAGCTGAGTAACACTAGGGTTAGAAAAAAGTATTATTCACACAACAAAGTCCAATAAAGTGAAGGATCGTGAACGTAGTATAAACAAGGGTGAATAATACACCATGAAGGATGTATATTCATGTCAACAAAACGTGAAAAATAATCCTACCTTCAAACTTTATGCTTACACAAATAACACATATTATTGGCATCTTCAATCCCTCTGACAAGAAAATTTTATTAGTTGTTCCAAGTGTTATGCATATTTAGAAGTTGAGTCATCTCAATACTGAAATTCTGAATTATAAATGAAATCTGTCGTACATTATAAAAAGTATTTTTTCACTCTGAATGGAATCCGTACATTAACATAACTTCGATTGGTTTCATCCTTTACGCAATATCTGACCTGCCCGTACTTCTGACCGTGGCACTGCACTTTAATTTTGACTCCACATTCCTTGCGTTGGTTGGGCATGTTATCAAACAAAGCGCCTCCCGGAACGCAAGGAATATAATCGTAATTACACGCGGCAGGAAAGAAAGCATACCATTCCCTTCCTTTGCGCTCCCCAGGCGCATAATCACTGCTTGATTTAATCATGTCGAATAAGTTAGCAGCAGGTCAACCGTCCGGGCTGTGCCCTGCTGCCTGGATCGATCTCACCTAACTCGCCATGCATGTTCTCTATCGGTTGACTTGCACGGCTCGCAACGTGCCCGCCCCAGAAAACATTCCCACTCCACTCCGAGCCCGGGGCTAGCTACTACAAGTAGTCATGGACGACGGCAGCCTCTCTTCGCTCACTGCGCGCTCGCTCCGATCCGACGCCTCAGTTGTTCAGTACACTACATACTAGCCAGCAGATCAAAGCAGGAACAAGCTAATAAGCAAGGACAATGGCCGCTCCTCCGCCGCTCGCTGTCCTCGCAGTGCTCGCGCTGCTCGGCTCCGTCTCGTGCCAACAAGGCCGCCACGGAGATGGCAACCCGGCGCCAGCGCCACAACGGAACGCTTACCCGCCGATCACACCACAACGGCCGCCTGCTTCCCCTCCGACCACCACCTCACCTCCACCCTCCTATCCTCCGACGAGCTCGAGTCCACCACCACCACCACCACCCCCAAAGATCCCACAGCCACCCGTCTATCCTCCGACGACGAGTCCAAGTCCGCCACCGCCTAAGGCCCCACAGGCACCCGCCTATCCTCCGCCTCGTTCGAGCTCGCCGCCACCACCTAAGGACCCACAGCCGCCTGACTATCCTCCGCCGAGTCCGAGCTCACCACCACCACCACCACCTCATACGAGTCCGAGCCCGCCGCCACCCCCGCCTAGCTCAGATGACGATGATGCTGGGGGGACGAAGAAACTCAAGGTCGGATACTACAAGAACAAATGCGATCATCACGTTGATGTCGAGGCAATCGTGAGGAAGCATGTCGGCACCTTCAACGATGGCATCAAAGCGGGACTTATCCGCCTCTTCTTCCACGACTGCTTTATCCGGGTAAGATCTCGATCAAAGCCATCATTACACATGGATCGGTTATGCGCATTGGTGTAGTGAAACAGTACGTGCTTATGCACGTTCACAATTAAGCAGTAACCAACAATGGCATTTCAAAATTTGATGCGCCAAGGGTTGCGATGCGTCCATTCTGCTCGACCCCACCAGCGACAACCAGCAGCCGGAGAAGCTGGGCGTACCCAACTTCCCCAGCATGCGCGGCTACGAGGTGATCGACGCCGCCAAGGCGGAGCTCGAGGCGGCGTGCCCGGGCGTCGTGTCCTGCGCCGACATCGTCGCCTTCGCCGCGCGCGACGCGTCCTACTTCCTCAGCGGCGGCGGCATCAACTTCGACGTGCCCGCGGGCCGCTACGACGGCAACGTGTCCCTCGCCAGCGAGACACTCCCGAACCTGCCGCCGCCGTTCGTCGGCCTCCCGCAGCTCGAGAAGATGTTCGCCGACAAGGGGCTCAACAGCTTCGACATGGTGACGCTCTCCGGCGCGCACAGCGTCGGGCGCTCCCACTGCTCGTCCTTCAGCCGCGACCGCCTCCCTCCCGGCGCCGCCGCCACCTCCGACATGGACCCGGCGCTCGCCGCCGGGCTCCGGGCTAACTGCACGTCGGCGGACGGCGCCGACAGCACGGTGGTGGAGGACCACGAGACCCCCGACGTCCTCGACAACCAGTACTACCAGAACGTGCTCGACCGCAAGGTCCTCTTCACGTCGGACGCCGCGCTCACCTCCAAGGACATGACCATGTACCTGGTGCGCGTCTACTCCATGTTTCCGTGGCTGTGGCAGCAGAAGTTCGAAGAAGCCATGGTGAAGATGAGCCTCGTCGAGGTCAAGACAGCCGCCACCGGGGAGATCAGGAGGTCGTGCCGCGCCGTCAACAGCAAACTCTGACGCGCCGCGGTAGCTAGTTGATGAATTAACTCTGACGCTCTTTTTAATTTTTCTTCCTGATCATTTGATCCATTCTTTTGCTGCGCGTTGTGCTGTATTTTTTGGTCGCAAAATCGGTTGTGTTCTTGGAATTCCTATAATTACTGTTTTCTACGGTGTTATGATCGGATCTTGGCAATATTTTATCATGCTTTGACAGGTTGTACTCCATGTGTCTGCATCATATCGGTCAGGCTTACTGCTAGTACTAGTAGGAAAATAGAGCAGCATCTACTGTTCGATACGTGTGCATCGACCAACGTTTAAAACATCCGCAAGCAAATATCATTGTTGACCGAAGCAGGAAAATGTGTCGCACCACGTTTCGCTAGACATGGTAGCGTGCTTAATATAGTTTTGGACGCAGGAAATTCAAGAGAAATAGTTTTCTCATTTTGCCAAGGTTTTTCAAGTTTGCTGAAATCCAACAGTTTAATTTCAAATTTTCAATAGAAATAGTTTAATCCTGCGTAAGGGTGTCTTTGGCGCTGCTTCGTGAGCCGCTGCGGCAGCCAAACACGCGCCCAAAACAGCTTCGGCGCCGAAGCAGCCGCAATCTGCGCTCTCTGGAGCGAAAAGGGGCAGACAAAGTGGCAAAACCGTCGCCTAGCCCGCTCCTGTCCGCATCTCCGCCTTGCATTTCCTTCCTTTGCCCTCGTGGGAGGGACCCACGGGCGCTGTGGGGTGCGTGGAGAAGGCCGACGGCGGCGGCGAGGTCCGAGTTGGACGGCGGGGGTACACGGAGGCCGGCGGGTGTGGAGCTCGCGGCGGGACCACGGCGGCGCGACGCAAACCGGCGGGCATGACGAGACTGCGGGGGGCTGCGGCCGGTGGGCGTGGAGCTCGCGGACGGATTACGACGGCGTGGCGCGGCCGGCGGGCGCGGAGCCGGGATTTGGAGTTCGGCGGCGGAGCCGGTGGAAGGAGGTGGAGGTGGTGGGCGCGGACGCGGTGGCTTGCTGCGACGGGTGTGTTGGTGTAAATCGAGACCGAAGGGGTCGTCGACACAACAAGATGCTCTTCTTCTCCGAAGGGGCAAAAAACCAAAGAGCCCCTTCGGAGGACTACACCTTCTTCCACTACTCGCTAACTCTACTACTACCGCAACTACTAAGCGAAACTAGAGAAGATGACAATAGCTTACTACTTTGGAGTTCTTCACCATTTAATGCTTGTTCCATCAATTACAAGGACCCTCCTATATATAGGGATGGGGGTAGACGGCGATTTCCCCCAAAACCCTAGTGGTTATTTTCTTCCGAGCCCCGGTGGACGCGGTATTTACAAGAAGCGCTTTAAGCCCACTCGAAGGCCCACTAACCCTTACATGGGTTGGGTCACTCCCCCAACGGGGTGCTCAAGGTGGCGTGCTGGGGAGGGGGCGTCGGCGTGCATGGGGCGACGGCAGTGGGAGATGGAGCAAAAGCGGGAAGGGCGGGGACCGGGGAGGAAGAGAAAATAGGGGTGAATGGACAAGGTGGGTTGGAAAAAAAATAAGAAGCAAAAGGAAGGAGAAAAAAGAATGGAAAGAAAAACAAAATAGAAAAAGAAAAAAGGAAATAGAAAAAAGATGGAGGGCATTATGGAAATTTCACCTTCCTATCCATGTTACGTAGGCGGGAGAAGTTGTTTTGCTAAACATTTTCCCAAAACAGTTTCGCATTCAACAAAGAATCCGGTTCACCGGCACGACCACGGCCGAAAAGCCACACGGTACCGCCAAACGCCCCCTAAGTGCTACACCTATCGGGCCACATTTTTGAACCAATATGGACTCGCCCGGGGTTTTAAATTCCGGGAGAAAAAAATTCGGACCCCGGCGAGAAACAAGGAATTCCGGGAACTTCGGGAATTTCAGAATTTATTATTTTTTCTGCCTTTTCCTAATTTTTTTAAATCTACTTTTTTTAAAAAAATATTTAAATATTAATCCTGGCTCACAAAAATAAATTTTCGGACCCCTTCGGGAAAGACGAAATTCCGGGAATTTCGGGGGATTCCGTCGAGGAATGTTTCCCCTGTCACTCGCCTATTTCCCCCATGGGGAGGGAGATGCAAAATGCAATTACCCAAAGTATGGATGACAAATTTAAAAAGGATTTGCAAATTCAGGTCGAAATGTTTTTACAAGTTGTCAATACATGAGCTAAGCTAATGATATGTAACTATGCAAATGCATTTGAAGGTCGAAATGCTTACATGTGTTGAATTAGTAATTCGAAAATACATGTAGCAATAAATCAGTAAGCATAAGAGTCAGGACAAGGCACATGAGCTCAAAATGAAGATTGTTGCAAATATTAGTATTAGTGGAATCTCAAATGGTAGTACACTCAAATTTGCACCATGCAAATGCAACAGAATAATGAAGTAATATTAGAGGCCGGGGGTAAAATACAAAAGGTAAATAATAACGGAATTGGAAATGGCAAAAAAAAAAAGCAGAGTGCACAGGAGCGTAGCCGCGTCGTAATCTCTCGATCTCGCAAGTCAGGTTTGAGGTGCACCCGCCCTGGGTCATCCGACGGGTGGTTCCGACCATCGATCAGCCGGCGTATGGGTTGTTGACGAAGCCGCACACCTTCCTGATCTCGCCATTGGCGGCGGTCTTGACCTCGACGGCGCCCATCTTCTTCATGGCCTCCTCGAACTTGTACTGCCACAGCTTCGGCGACATGGCTGCTCCAACCACCAGTGGAATCGTCTCGTTCGACTTGAGGAGCGCGGCGTCCGACGCGAAGAGCACCTTGCGGTTGATGATGTTCACGTAGTACTGGTTGTCCAGCTGGTCGGGGGTCTTGTAGTCCTGCGCCACCAAGTTGTCGGCGCCTGTCGCCGAGGTGCAGTTGGCCTTGAGCTTGGCGGCGAGCGTGGGGTCCATGCCGGAGGTGTTGCTGAGGCGGTCGGCAAAGGAGGAGCAGTGGGAGCCGCCGATGCTGTGCGCGCCGGAGAGCGCGACCATGTCGACGGTGTCGAGGCCCTTGGCGGCGAACATGGCCTTGAGGCGCGGGACGTCGGCGAACGGCGGGGGAAGGTTGGGGAGGGTCTCGCTGGCGAGGGACACGTTGCCGTCGTAGCGGCCCGCGGGCATGGTGAAGTCGATGCCGCCGCCGCTGAGGAAGTAGCTGGCGTCGCGGCCGGCGAAGGCGACGATGTCGGCGCAGGACACGACGCCAGGGCACGCCGCCTCGAGCTTCGCCTTGGCCTCGTCGATGACCTCGAAGCCGCGCAGGCTCAGGTTCGGGATGCCCAGCATCTCCGGCTGCGGGTTGGCGTCGGTCGGCTTGAGGAGAACGGAGGCGTCGCACCCCTGGTGAACACACGTCCCGATGGATCGAGTGACACATTGTCGATCGATCAGCTGGATGAAGTATGATTAGTGATCAAAATACTGGGAACTACGGATTGTGATCTTACCCTGACGAAGCAGTCGTGGAAGAACAGGCGGACGAGCCCGGCTTTGATGCCAGCGTTGGCGCCGCGCACGGCCTCCCTTACGACGCCTTCCGCTCCGGGGCACTTGTCGCTGTAGTACCCGACCCTGAGCCCGGCGGCAGGCGGCGGGCTAGAAGTGGGAGGAGAAGGATGATAAGTGGGCGGGCTCGAGGTCGGAGGATACGTGGGTGTCGGCGGGGTGGGGTTGCCGCCGCCGTAGCCGTAGCCGTAGCCGCCGTAGCCGGATTGGCACGACACGGAGCCGAGCAGCGCGAGTGCGACGAGAACGGCGAGCTTGGCGGCCATCCTTGGTTAGTTACTTCGCCCTCTGCCGAGCCTTTCTGTGTGTGTTCCCTAGTGTTAATCGACTCGAGAGGCAAGGACGACTGCTGCTGCTGGGTCGGATGAAGAGGAGTCGCCGCGTTCCATGTCAATTTATAGCCTGGACACTGCTCTGACTCCTGCGATCGGAATGTTTGGAGCGCACGTCGCGACGTGCAAACGGTGCAAGGTCAACCGGCGTGGGGGCGTGGCAACGAACAATGCAAGCACCGACGGCGGCGCAAAGTTGACCTGCTGCTAATGTCCCCGATCAGCTAAGCACTTAAAGAGCGGTGGTGACAAGATTGACTTGTGGTTTGGTACGGTACTTACTCCAATTTTGTTTTAGATTATCATATAGATACAGCTATATATTTGTACATGCATCCCTTGTATGTTCTAATCCTCCTGTGTATATATATTTTCTCTTGGTCCACCTAATCTCTTGTGTTGTATTTTTATTTTTATTTCTTGGTCCACCTAGTCTGCTGTATTGTATTCTACCCCTCATATTCTAATTACTTTCGCACTATTTTTGTTATGTGCCTAGACATAGTATGTATCTAATCGAGATATAAGTATATATCTAAATGCTAATACTCTTTCCGTTCGAAATTATTTGTCGTTTTGACTATTTTAGATACATTTCTTTTGTTCATTTTCAGATACATTCCCTTTATTCGCTTTTAGATTCGTTTTCAGATAATTCCTTTTGTTCATTTTAAGATTTTTATTAGATACATTCTTTTTGCTTCATTCGTATTCGTTCGTCGGTGGCAAATCCGTAGAAGTCATTCTAAAAATCTATTTTGAATGAACGGCCACGATATATCTCGGAGAAGAGAGGAGGGAAAGTAGTTGGTGAGACCCACCACACGAAGTCTGTGGTTGGAGAGAGCGCTCGTAAGGCTGCAAAGGGGTAACCGTTAGGTGCACCTTCGAACCTCCTTAGTTCAATTATTTGTACTACTTCATCGAAATTTAGCTGAAGTAGTACAAATAATTGAACTAAAGAGGTTCGGAGGTGCACCACATCATAATCAATTTGCACCCCTAAGCGCTCGGTTCGTGACACGCACATGTGAAGTACATTTCGAGTAAATTGCCTTCATCCTGAGTGGATAACGCGCGACCGAAACTACATACTCCTACAAGCAAAAGAAAGAACCGAAGAACTCACACGACAAATCTACAGGAACTGACACAACACACGTCACAATCCTCGTCACGAATACCGCAACGAACGGAGATGATTTGAGTCACATGTCTTATTTCGACTTCTTCTAGAGCGTCCAAATCAACATATGATATTTTTTCTCACGTAGTAAATCTGCCTGCTACATCAGCAGATGATCTACCTCCTGAATAGCTTTTACTCTGAGCACGTAATTTCGCCACGAGAACCAGACACGGAAGCCAACTCGGACGCGTTGCTCTCAATAGTCAATCTATCCCATCCATGAACGCCTTCATCTCCGTGGCGAGCCTGCCGCAGTCGGGTAGCACGGGGAACAAGAAGAAGGTGTGGATGGCCTCGGGGAACTCCACCACCCGCACCGCCTTCCCATTCCTCCGCAGCGCGCCGGCGTACCGCCGCTGCCAGTCCTGCAGCGGGTCGAGCCCACCGATCACCACCATCGCCGGCGGGAAGCCATCCGGCAGGTCGGCGTTCTCGTCGGTCACGTGCGCGGCCCAGTGGTCCCGGTCGGCGCCCTCCGGCAGGAACGCCCTCCACGCCCAGTCCGAGCCCCGCGTGGTCACCACCGGCACCTTGCCGTCCATATCCACCTCCGCGCCCGTCCGCTCCTCGCCGCCAAAGTACGGCTGGACCAGGATGATGCCGGCGAGGCGGATGGGGTTGGAGGCGGCGGCGGCGGCGGCGGCGGCGGCCTTCGTCCAGCGCCGCGCCACATGGTGCGCGATGTTGCCGCCGGCGCTGTCCCCGGCGAGGAAGCAGCGGGAGAAGTCCACCGGAGCAGCGACGACGGCGTCGGGGAGGCCGGCGGAGGCGAGGTGGCGGAGCACGTCCACGCCGTCGTCGTACGGCGCGGGGCACCGGTGCTCGGGCGCGAGGCGGTAGTCGACGGACACGACGACGGCGCGGAGGTCGCGGCACAGGCGGCGGCACATGGCGTCGTAGGGCGCCGACGCCGCGGAGAGCAGCGCGAAGGCGCCGCCGTGGAAGTAGACGAGCACCGGTAGCGGCGGCTGCGGCCGCGCCCCGACGACCGCCGCCGGCGAGAACACCCGCGCCCGCAGGCCCCGCGCCGCGTCGACGCCGACGTCGGCGGACCGGACGCCGGACTTGTCCGGGCGCGCGCTGGCGCGGGCCCGGCGGTCGACGAGGTTGAAGAAGGAGCGGTTGACGCTGCCGTCGCGCCGCATCGTGACGCCGGCGGCCGCCACGAGGAAGAAGAGCTGGACACGCACCGACCACGGCAGCGCCGGCGGCGCGCGTGCCGCCGCCGCCGTCTCGTGCTCGTTGCCGGCGCCCTCTTCCATCTCGCTCTAGCTCTGGTGCGTCGGAAATCTGGAATGGTACTGTACTGATCACTGAATAGTGAGTAGACTGATGGATGAGCCGCAAATTTCCGGAGGAGGAGACAACGCCACCCGTCCAATCAATGATCACATGCACGGCATCTTATCCTGCTCCTCGTGTTGGATTGGATGTGGCCACCTTCATCCAACCCAAGCCAACCAGACCTCCGGTAGAAATCAAATCAATGGGGCAGGCGTCGCCGTCGTCGCACCGGCTCCACCTCCACGCGCCCATCTCGCCATCGTGACGTCCATGGCGTCGGCGTCTGAGGAGGCGGCGGCGGCGGGCCTGGTTGTTTCATGCAAATGCAGTGCGGCCACGCGTCCACGCTGTCTGTGCGCCACACGCGGATGCATGCAGACGTTGGATGTCACGGCGTGATCAGGTGCACGGGCTGCGTGTTGATGCACCACCCAATTTTTTTTCCAGGTGCATGAGTGAAATATGAATAAACAAGTAAAACACGCGAGGCAGCTGATCCAGTACCAGTAGGTGAGATTGACCTTTCATTATCTCGATCTCACGTCGCAAGAAGACTCGCAACAGTACAAATTTAAAGCACTTTTGATCATACACTCCACAATCCACGTCCGCTTGAATGACAACTAATAACAACATGAATCACTTTGTTTTTTGCAACTTCTGCCCCCCCCCCCCCCCCCCTCCCACATGCGCTGTGGCAACTCACAACAGACGACCAGCAAACAGAAACTCCCTCCAGTTCCTCGATCAATCACTCATTCAGGCGGCGAGGCCGCCCTGTGGCGGTCGACGAAGGCCTTCATGTCGCGCAGCACGGTGGTGGCCTCGGGGATCTCCGGGAAGCCGTAGAACCCGTGGAACATGCCCGGGTACTCCGCCACCTCCACGGCCTTCCCCTTCCGGCGCAGCACGTCGGCGTACCGGCGCTGCCAGTCCATGAGCGGGTCGAACCCTCCGATGACCACCATGGCCGGCGGGAACCCCTCCGCCAGGTCCGCGTTCTCGTCGGTGACGTGCGCCGCCGGGTGGTCGCGCGTCGCGCCCGCGGGGAGGAACGCCGCCCACGAGAAGTCGGAGCGCCTGAGGTTCACCACGGGCGCGACGCCCTCCAGCGCCAGCTCCGACGCCGTCCGCTCCACGCCGCCGAAGTAGGGCTGCACGGGGAAGATCCCCGCGACGCGGAGGCTCCTCGCCGACGCCTGCCACCGCGCCGCCCAGCGGTTGGCGACGTGGTGCACGATGTTGCCGCCGGCGCTCTCGCCGGCCAGGAAGCAGCTGGCGAGGTCGACGGCGGCGGAGGAGGGGAGCCCCGGGACGCCGCCGGCGCCGTCGATGAAGCGGAGCGCGTCGACGCCGTCGTCGTAGGCGGCGGGCCACCGGTGCTCGGGCGCGAGGCGGTAGTTGACGGACACGACGACGGCGCCGAGCGCGGCGCAGAGGCGGCGGCACACGCCGTTGAAGGGCCCGATGGCGGGGGAGAAGAGCGCGAACCCGCCGCCGTGGTAGTAGACGACGACGGGGAGCGGGCGGTCGTCGCCGGCGGGGGCGAAGACGCGCGCCCAGATGCCGCGGGAGGCGTCCATGGTGACGTCGTGGGAGCGGACCCCGGACCTGTCCGGGCGAGGGTCGGCGCGCGCGCTCAGGAGGCGGTCGATGGCGCCGTAGAGGCAGCGGTTGACCGTGCCGTCGTCGCGCTCCACGGCGTCGATGGCCGCCGTGAGCCCCGCCAGCTGGATCCGCACCCACAGCGGCAGCGGCGCCGCCGCCGCCGCCGGGCGCTTGGCGCCTGCTCCTTGGTTGCCGGCCTCCATTCTTCTTGTTGCTTCTTCCCCACTCGGCCACTCCTCGTCTGCCTTGCTCTGGTTTCGCTCGATCTCTTTCCCCCGGTCGTCTCTGCTTGGACGTCTGATATATACAGGGCGCAGCTTGGGGCACGCTGGGAGTGCTGGGAAGCCGAGTAGCAGCAGCCTCTAGTAGGTGGGACGGAACTGTCGGTGTGGCGGCTGGTGAAGTGACGCGTGATGCTGAAAAAAGGGTTTGACGAACGAACGCCGAGATGTGATGGGACGGGACTTTCTGAAAACGGCAACGGAGGAGGGAGATCGCCATGTGCCCGTGAAGCTTGCGGACAGGAGGCTGCGGCACGCGCCTCACGCCGGCCGTCGCTCTGGGTCTGGGAGCGCGACGCGAGACAGCGACGGCTCCGCGCCTCTGCCTCAAGCAAGCAGAAGCTCGGATGGCCCGGAACTTCATTGCTATTAACAAATGAATATGGGGAGTCAGTCGTGAGAAAAAGCACAAATTTTGGCTGTGAGCCTGTGCACATACGGAGACAAATACAGTAGTTCAAAGTGGGGCAATTGTCCAATCTTTGGGGTGAAGCTCAATAGTCAATACGATCTCTCAGTGAAGATTGCTAGTGGCTATTTACAATACATGTTTTTTTTTTAAAAAAAAGAGCTCGACTGTGATAATTTTTTTGTTGAAAAAAGGTTTACCCTGCTTTTATAAAAAAAAAGAGTTTCACTCGACTGTGAAATAGTCCACACCTGCCGCTAAAACTAGGATTTGGCTATGGTTTTAACTACATTCACAAATCAGATGGTACGTAGCTGTACGTGTTATCCATCAAACCGAGACCGTGCAACTATGCAAACGTTGGCATCAATAGGTGGTTTTAGGTCACTACTTTTTAGTTCATTTGCACCGCAACATCCATGCATCCCCCAACTATTAGCGCAAGTCTGCTCCATGGGTGGTGATGGCGGTGGTCGAGCTTCTCAGATCTGCAGGGGGTGGCGGTGGCTCGTTGTTGGGTGTCTGTACCGGGCGACCACTCTGTTCGGACTAAGTGCCGGGGATGGTTTTCGTCGCACGTGACCGCGCCCGATGCGAGTTTGGCTGTTGTCTGTGGCAGTTGGCGACCTCGGTCGGCCTGGCGCTCAAGTTTGGCGGACCTATCTCGTGGCCTAAGTGCAGCGGAGGTCGTCGGTGGGCGGGCGGTGTCGGTGGGGGTTGGCGGCTGCTGCGGATGACTTCCGTCCTTCGGCGCCCTTGGGTGTGGATTTGGGCTCTTCCAAGTCGACGTCGGTGTTCCTGTTGTGTTGGGCAAGGTGTCACCACTTCTGTGTCGTTGGTCGTTGGTTGGTTGAGGGGAGCCTAAGTGCTGGCCCTCGCGCTGATGGTTATGGCCGGTGTGGTGGTTCATCTTTCCCGACGGCATCGGGTTTGCGTCGACGAAGCATCGGGCGAAAGCCTTCCCGGTTGTGGCGTCGGTGTCAACATCGGTGGCGTCTTCGGGCGTCGCGGCGCTCCTTGGAGGCGGTGTGTTAGGATGCTTCTTGCTTTGGTTGGTGTCCTCCAGGTGGAAACATTTCTCTAAGTCTTCGGAGGAGCGACGACGGCGGCATCAGCGCTGTTTCCTTCTTGAGGGCGTCGCTTTGGAGGTCATGGACCTTCGCCGCTTGTGGTGCTTTGACGTCCCGGGCGTTGGGAGTTTGGTCGGCGAATAAGTTGGAAGCGTAGTCTTCTTTTTCTTTTTCGTAGTGGTTATTTTTTCTTGTTTGCTTCTGTACCTCGGTGCGAGGTTTGAGCCTAGGCGCTATATATATATATATATATATATATATATATATATATATATATATATATGAGTGAATTGCAATGACTCGAACGAGGTCAAAAAAAAAAATCCTAATATGTGACCCATGTACTCTTCAGAAGGAGCATAATGAAGTAGTGAGGAACTGAATTTCAGCGCTGTCACAGCTAGAGTCAGGCTGAAACATGCTGGCCCGGCTAACATTGTAGCAGTACATGGTAAAACCATATGCACTCATTAGTAGAAGCCCTGGACCCATGTCAGACAAAATGCACCTCTGATGAGACCTGGATGGGACCAGTGGATGATCCTGATGGGCAAAAGACAGCAAAATTGTGGACCCTCCATTTGCAGAACTAGCTCCTCATTGTTCTGAAACTGATACAAAAATGCCCAAACGTCAGCTAATAGCAATGTTAGCAGAAAGCACAACGACATAGGGGAAAACCATGTGACTGCTCATGGAACAAGTTGGCATGACATTGTTTGAGGTTTGTACAGGAAGTTAAAAGAAGTCTGCAATATCGCCCAAAACAAATTATGATCAGCGAACATAATTTGTTTTGACACTAATAATATTAGAGCTCTTTTCCGGTGCCCTATACCACTAATGAGTGGTATGAAGTATAGGCAAGGGTAATTTAGTATACTTGTGTTTATTTACATGTTTTTGCATTGGACCCCTTAATTTTTTCATCTTCTCCCGCGACCTCTCTTTCATTCCCTCATCTTCTCCCGTGACCCTCCTCTTTTGTTCCCCCGCCGCACCCGACGCGAGACGCCGCGCCGCCTCTACCTGCCTCCGCCTACCGCCTATATCTTGCGCAAGATGTTAACTCAACTTTATCTGTATACCTCACTCGGCTATAAAATGTATCCAACACAGACCCGCTCTCCCGGCCGGTCCTCACTGCTTGCGCAGGCCCAGGAGGAGTCGTCGTCCTCTGGCCGGCAGTAGGTACACCGGCGGACGAACATTGCAAGAGGAGAGAGAGTGAGAGACAGTGACGAACGAGAAGACCAAATGAATCTTTTGTTATAAAATTTTTTATTATAATTAGTGGGATTGTAATTAACTCATAATACGAGGTTGTAATTGTAAAAGTTGTTTAAGGTTGTAATTGTAAAAGTTGTTTCATTTCCCATAATACCCTGTACCACCTTATACTACCCATTCATACCACCTCATACTACCATTTAGGTTTACGAAGTATACAATTCATTTGAACCGTTAGATGTTTGTATACTAGTCCTTTTTTAATGGTAGTATAGCCTAGTATAGGGCACTGGAAAGAAGCTCTAATATTATCCCCTAATTTTTTATGAAGTGAAAATATAATCAGCAGGGATAAAAGTGTATTCTGATCTGACATTTGATTATTACTGACAAATCAGCAGGGATAAACATCATCCAAACAATCACGCTTAGGTGACAACAGACAAACATTGGTTACCAGTAACCAAAGTTTACCTGCAGAATATCTTTATACTTTTTTATGATTTTACCCACATATCACTAGAAAATTGGTCAAAATTGTGTGCAAGTGATTGTGTAAGATATATGAAATAGGCACCTATTCGGAAATACTGTAAGTGTCACTCAATTCATTCAATGCAAAATAGTAAAACATAATAATTTACCTGCTCCAATAAGATGTTAGAAGCCCTCAGTTCGTCATTTTCAAGTAAGACGTACTCTTATGATGTATGCCTACACCATTTGCACAGGAGAGATTGCATGGTAAGTTAAATAGATAGTCATTTTCCCAGTTAGTCCTTAAGTAACGCTAATTGTAATGGAAGACCTACAATAGATAGCATGGTACAAGGAAATATGTCATTGTGTGCACTGTAAAATATCTCATCATTTTATAGCATTGTTTACTGTTTCTTAAAAAAAACCAAGTTCAACAATAAGCCAGGAACCTTTGACATTTTGCCAAATTCAAGTTGTATCGTGCATATAGATTCGACATGTGGTCCCACTGGAATATTTTGATCTATGATACGTTGTGTGAAATTTCAATCATGGTCATAACTCATTAAACTCGATGGCTCGACCACACTAGTTGGCTACTTGGGTGCAAAACTCTTGGGAAGCCACTCTGAACATACAAGTACACCACACCACTTGGCCACCATGCTACGTAATTCCTTCAATAAATTTAGGAAAAAGTTCATTTTTGACCATCCAACTATAGTCTAAGTTTGGTTTTGGCCATCGAACTTCAAAACCGGACATCTTTGACCATCCAAATGTCAAAATCGTTCAAATTTAGCCATCGGGCGGTTTTGATGGGCGGTTTTCAATTTTTTTATTTTCAATTTAGTCCTTAGATCTTAAAATGATTATTACTCTTTTCTCATACTTCCGATTTCGGTGATTCTTGCGGTCATGCATTCGTAATGGTGAGCTTTTTCTTTTCAATTTATACTATTTTATCACAATTTGTTATATTATTATTATGTTGTGATGTAGAAACAACAATATATGAAAAGTAAAATAAACGGATACAAAATAATAAGAATAACATTTTAAAATATAAAGCTCATCGTTAGGAATGCATACCCACAAGAATCACTTAAATCGAAGATATGAGGAAAAAATAGTAATCATTTTAAGATCTAAGAACTATTTTAATCATTTTATTTACAGTTTAGTCCTCCTAACTTAAAATGATTACTATTCTGTACTTGTATCTCGATTTAAATGATTCTTATGGTCATGCGTTCTTAACTATGAGCTTTATATTTTGAAATGTTGTTCATATTATTTTGTACCCGTTTATTTTACTTTTCGTATATTGTTGTTCCTACACCACAACATAAGAATAATATAATAAATAGTGATAAAATAGTATAAATAACATCTGAAAAGACAAAGCTCACCATTATGAATGTGTGACCGCAAGAATCACCGAAATCCAAGTATGAACATTTTAAGATCTAAGGACTAAATTGTAAATAAAAAAATTGAAAACCGCCAATCAAAACCACTCGATGGCCAAATTTGAACGGTTTTGACAGTTGGATGGTCAAAGATGTCCAGTTTTGAAGTTCGATGGCCAAAACCAAACTTAACCTATAATTAGGTGGTCAAAAATGGACTTTTTCCATAAATTTATATTGAGCAGAACCTATGCTTCAGAAATCAGTTGTCTGTCCCACCAAAACATTAGGCCAGTAGGTGTCACCCTCCAACAGTCCAACCACAACCGTCTCTGCCTAGGTGCTAAACGCCACCATACTGTGCAGAACAACTTAGGTTCTAAACTTACAACTACTCAATCAGCTGGAACACATCATAAATACTTGGGATTTCACTACCTTCAAAAGGTATTCTCACATGAGCATTTATTCATGTAAGAAATATTTTGTGACTGACCAGCAGGTGTTTCAATTCTTGAGGCTTGGAGAGATCACTGCACGTAGACTTGGGGTAAATGGTCATGGATTTGAACTGGCATTTTCGAGGGGCTTGGGCCATCGAGTAAGGATTAAAATTTTCGTTAGATCTTGGCCAAAATATTAAGGGAACTAGGATAGTGATGATGTCCAAGCTTCATCAACTACTTGAAAGGTGGCTGTCCATCAGATTAAACATCATCTGGCCTCTTCCTGACTCCTACCTCTCAGTCTTCCATGCTTTATCTCCCTATACACCTTATATGCCCATTCATTATCAGGTTGTTTGGTATCGAAAATTTCTGTAAATTGTGATATGCAGGCGACATGGTAGCAAGATATGATCTCACCTTCAACTTTCTCTGATGAATAAGCCGGAACACCAGACAGTCACCGTCTTCCGGCTTGTGTTTCATGGCAAACCCTTTAAAGCCATCAAAGCGGCAGGAATGGCGACCTGGCATGTATTGGACGTAAAACTCATCCTCATCCTCATCCACCAGCATGATCATCTCGCTATGCTTCGGCGAATGCTCCCTGCAAAACTGTCTCGGGAGGAACTGCCAAGCCTACCGGTCAGGAGCTAAAGGGGTGGCTGATAATCCAATTCACAGCATCATAACATGGGGGGTTGAATTGACGTGTCAGATCACCAGAGTGGTGCTGCTAGTACTGCTGCATTACATCCCATGGTCTTTACAAAGGTGGGGTAGTCCGCACCCAGCTCGCTCTCCAGCTCCTTGGCCATGGCGAGATGGCGTAGCTTCCTTCTGCGCTGGTCAGACCTATATTTTTCTTGGCATTCTGAAGAGTGAAGAGACACACCAATCAAAACGCCTAACCGACACTTGCAACTATGGCCCTGTTTGGATACTTTAGCAGGGTTAGAGTTAGAGCTAGTTTCTAACTCTAGTTTCAGCCCTAAACTAACTCTAGCTCTAGGGGTGTTTGGATGAAAGGGTTAGAATGACATTAAATGTATTTTTTCAATCATTAGGTGTGGGTTGAGGGGAGAGAAAAGTCACTTTTTGGTGGGCCCACGTGACCTAGCCCCGATAAACACCTCTTGGGTGGATAGTTTTTTTTGGTGGGTTAGATGCAAACTAGCTCAATCGACTCTCATGTTTAGATCTTTGTGGGTAGTTTAACTCCAACTAACTACATGGATCCAAACAGGGCCGCGGCCGCCCATTTCCTCCATCGATTCCTCTCTCACGGAGTTCGCGGCAGCTTTGGAAATTGCAAGTCGCGGCGGTGCCCCCTTTCTCCCTCCTCCCAATTCCGAACAAAACCACTCTAGTAAAAAGTTCCGTGACGTAGGCCACTTTTATCATACAGAGATGTGGGCCCTTGAGTTCTTATCTTTGCCTTGTGCATCTTCAGCATTTGTTTGCTGGTTTGTCACGTTATTCACGCCAGGTTGACCCATGAATGAAAATTCTAAAAGAAAAAAAAATCGTATTTGAATTCTCACTCAGTTTATCGAAAATTAAAACCAAATGATGTATACACATCGCTCACACGAAGAAAATGCAAACTTTACATTACAACGACACAATAATTTTAAAGCTCCCAATCAAATAACTTCCAACATAAGCCGATGAGGTTAAGACTGCCCCACGGTTTTCATTAAGAGATGGAAGCAGAATTCCGATTTAGGACAGACCGCCTCACGATTTTCATTAAGAGATGGAGCGAGAATTCCGATTTAGGACACCCCCGAACCCGGCTTCACCGTCAAAATCATTTCTTAAAACTAGTCTCATAAATTCGCTCTAACAAGGAATCGAAACCGGGTCTTGCGACCATACCTCAGCCCCCTCTAACAAAGTAGGCTAAATGACCTTTGGTCGATCAGATATCTTAATTTGATAGTCAACGGGCTTTCACACGCGCAGGTAGGTCTCCACCTGGCACCTAGCCTCTCTCAGATGTTCATTATCACTTTTCCGTTGGGTCCTCTTTGGTTTTCATAAGTCACATGAATTATAAGTCAAGCTTCGACAAATTGTGCAGGGGCATATCAGTTTTTTTTATATATAAAAGAAAATCGCCTCAACCTTCGAGTATCTGTGGAAGGGGGAGAGAAGTCGTCATATAATCCGTGGTACTGCGGCATAACGTCGTGTCATCTCTCTCTCACCATCAAAAGGTTCAAACTCAACTAAATGCTCCCTAACTTTTGCAATGCAAAGTTCACAGAATCATGGAGCAGTGGAGTACTAGGGAATGCAAAACTTAATGAATGGTTTCCAATCGGTGGCATTGACCCTTCACTAGAAGCAAAAATGTGACATGAACTCTGAACAAAAAAGAAAGGAGGGTTGACAGAAGAAGATTGCGCAAACAAGGAATCTGCAGCGTTGCTAAAAATGATGGATTGACATGGTTGTGCAGCTGCTGGGGCTGAACAGCCCGGAACAGATCAAGGAAGCACTGCTACACTGCAAAACTAGATCCCAGAAATGTTTATACTATCTTACCATCACCATCACCATTACCATTACCATTACCATTACCAAGCTACAGGAGCCACTGAAACCCAAACAAATGACCGGTTCCGTGGTTCATAACACATTTTCGCAACTCCAAACAAAAATCAAGCATAAGCACTGGCTAGATAATGGCACTTTGTTTGCTACTGACCTTCTGCAGGCAATTATTATTCTACAACTGTCCATACAAATTCATACAATCTTGGAAACAAACAACAACTAACCAGCCTGTGGATTAGGAACAGGGTGGTTCACATTCCCCGCGAAAGTCCAAGAAACACAACTGCCGACGATATTTGCACTTTCAGATCTGCAATATCAACGTCGTGACCTCCTTCGACCAAGCCCCATCGATCAACCTGAGAGGACACAAGAATCTTAAGACGGAATAAAAGGCCAATGATTCTAAACAGCGGGGGAACATAATGGTTGTGATAAACACCTGGTGATCTTCTTCTAGCCTGATCAACTCAATGGCTTCCTCAATCCCCAACCTTTCTCTAAATATTGCAAGAGGAATCACCAGCGAATGGGCTGCTGCAGCCATAGCATCAATGGATGCCAATTCACAATCAGTTGTTTTCTTCAAAACAGCTTCTACAGCCTTAGTGAGGCCGTCATCTTGCTTGCCCCCAAAAAAGGTTGTGTATACAACAGGCTTGCATCCAAATTCAGTGTTTACCCAATCCAGTATGGGATCAATTTTCTCCTTCTGCTTTTCTAGAAACAGAAACTAAGAATAAGAAATGACAGCATTGGAGGTAAATAGACATAGTGAATCAACCAGCATAATAGTTATACCAGGGGCTTAAAACACTATAAATCCATATGAACTTATTACCACACAAAGCCATGAGGGTACAACTTACCATGAACTCCTATGGTCAGTTCACTATCAGCAGGTGAGCGGCAAAACACCAAATCTTGATGAAATTTCTTCATCAAATTGTCAATTACTTTTTTACGTGTCAAAGGAACTCTCTCCAATGCAGTGCAAGCAAGCTTCATGAGAGGCATTGTAAAAGGTCGAATTCCATCTGATTCCTGTCATGATATCTCCAGGATCAATATCTATTGCACGGGAAATTAAGATATGCAAATAAGGTAATTCAGAAATAACTCTGCAAGGTGATAGCCTGTTAGGTGCTGGACACCAAATAAAGAAAGCTTTTCTAGCACCTGTGGCCAGTTACAAGTCGGGTACAGAACATGTCAAGGCAGAAACTCTACCATGTTGCTACAAGCAGGAACCAATCTCATTGATATGATATATTGATATGACGATATCATGGTGCTAAAAGAGCAACAGAATCAAGTTAAGTGCCTTATAACATGATGATTTACTCAGATTTGAGCACTAAATACTTGTTCTATTCAACCATTGCAACAAACGAGTAGCTTATATAGGTAAAAAAAATGTCCACGTAGGAGTATTCGAGCTTATTGATGTCTAAGCAACTTTGCTTGATGAATCAACATGGTTTCTCTTGCATTTGTTGAGACGAGAAGACAATATAATAAGTATTAACAGTAGAATAAAGCAAATGGACTACCCATCATGCCAAGATGGAATTTGATGTACAGGATCAGATTAGGTGGTAATTAAGCATTACAGTAATTTGCTTTCCATTCCTGTTCAGAAAAATCATTCTAGTTGTTGTACCCATGACATACAATAGAAGAGAAGTATCAGAAATAAATACTACTTCAGACACAAAGTTTAGCCTGCAACCAGTTGCTTTCACTGGTGCGAAACATCAAATAAAAAAGAAACAGAGGTAGTACCAAAAAAATCATCAAAATCCATGATTTGAGTCTTCATTCTTTCACTGTCTCCAGAGAGGAAGCCAACACAATTCCATTTCAAATGCTGAACGAATAGTCACAACATTCTGTCACAATTCACTACTGCTTCAGGATGAACTGGGGGTGCAAATTGATTATGATGTGGTGCACCTCCGAACCTCTTTAGTTCAATTTGTACTACTTCAGTTCAATTTTGAAGTAGTACAAATAATTGAACTAAGGAGGTTCGGAGGTGCACCTAACGGTTACCCCTTTGCAGCCTTAGGATGAACTGGGCTCGTGAGATCAGGATGAGTTAGGCACTAATCAGACAGTTTCCATCTAATTCATTTGAAACTACTTGCAAGTATGAACATGCCAACACAAAATTTGGGAGCACACTGCACTAAAGTATGAATTTGTCGAACCATAGAAAGAATACAGTAGAGAGGGAGGGGATAGGATCAGGACCTGGTACTCCCACTCGGCTGCGATGGCCATGGCAAGTGCGCGCGAGGGCAGCTTCAACGGCCGCTTGGCCGGCGACTTGAGGGTGCGGTAGTCAAGCATGACCGTCCACCCGTTGCCGTCGTCGGCCAGCCGCACGGTGGCGTCGCGGTAGAAGCGCTTCCCGACCACGGACCCCGTCATGAACGACGTCGGCATCGCCACGGACGTCTCGTCCCGCGTCGTCACCGCCGCGGCGGCCGCCGGCTTCTTAACGTAGATCGCGCCGTCCGATCCGCCTCCGTCTCCCCGTCCCCCTCCAGCCTCCTCCCCACCCGGAGAAGCCTCCGCCGCCGTGCCGAGCAGCCGGGCCCGCCCGCCGGCCACCCATCGCGGCAGGAGGAGGAGGCGGCGAGCTGCGAGTGTCGCCATGGCCGGATCACTTGGGCCTTCCTGTGTCGCGGTGGCGGAGGCGAGAGAGCCTGCGAGGTCGCGGCAAGCAGCCGAGGAGGCCGTGACCTGCGTACCTGGGCTAATGGGCTACCGAGGAGGGTGATTTTGTTTTGGGCCAATTGGGCCGCGGCCCACCTTTAACCTTTTTAGTCCCCATTAGCAGCAATACCAGCCCAACTCAGCCCGACTCGTCCAGACGCGTCCGAGGTGAAGCTTCCAGACGCGTCCAGCTCCGCCACGCCGCCGCGCACGGTGCGTGCCTTCGTCTCCAACACGGCGACGCATTAACCCCACCGATTCCGACGACCAATTCCCCACTTCTTTTTTTTTCCTGGCGAACCCTGCACGCTTCCGCAACCGCGTCGGCGAACGCGATCCCACGAGACCCAACCCACAACCCCCTCCGTGTCGTGGATGCGCGTACGCCGGCCGTGATCGGATCGGCGAAGGCGAAGCCCATGGCGGAGCCGACCCTCCTCGCGCCGGACCCCTTCGCGGACCTCCCCTTCCCCGAATTTCAGGCGCCCGTTGACGGCGGCAACTTCGCCTTCGAGGACTTCGATCTGGACGACCTCGACCTCGACGTGGACTTCGACCTCGACCTCTTCGCCTCGGACGGGCAACTCTCGCAGCCGCCGCCGCCGCCGCCGCTCGCGACGTCGTCTTCCTCGGCCGGGTCTCCGGAGGGGGGCTCGTCCTCTTCCGGCGCCGGCGGGGACGGCGGTGTCAGGACCGAGGAGTCCTCGGAGTCGTCCTCGAGGAGCGCGAGCGGTACGGACGGCAGCGGCAAGGGGAAGGGTGAGGACGACGACGAGGCGAAGCGGCGCGCGCGGCTGGTGCGCAACCGCGAGAGCGCGCACCTGTCGCGGCAGAGGAAGAAGCAGTACGTGGAGGAGCTGGAGGATAAGGTGAAGGCCATGCAGGCCACCATCGCCGACCTCTCCGCCAGGATCTCGTGCATCACCGCCGAGAACGCCGCTCTCAAGCAGCAGGTGGGGGGTGCCGCCCCGCCCCCGCCCCCGCCGATGCCCATGTACCCTGCCGTGTACCCTTTGCCCATGCCATGGATGCACCCGGCGTATGCCATGCGTGGATCGCAGGTACCACTCGTGCCAATCCCTCGGCTGAAACCCCAGCAGCCTGCACCTGCTGTAGCGGAGCCACCCTCCAAGAAGGCGAGGAAGACCAAGAAGGTTGCAAGTGTCAGCCTACTTGGATTGCTGTGCCTTGTGATGCTTTGTGGGTGTTTAATTCCTGCAGTAAATCGGATGAATGGATCAGTCGATGTCGGAGAAGGCGCTGCATTTGGTCCCTCTCATCATGGGAGGGTCCTGGCTGTTGAGGGTCCCCGTGATAGTGTCTCTGATGGTATTGATCCAAAGCCACCACAGGGTTCAAGTGAGACACTTCCAGCACTGTTGTATCTACCAAAGAATGGGAAGCATGTCAAGATTAATGGGAATCTTGTTATTAAGTCCATTGTTGCAAGTGAGAAAGCTTCTTCAAGAATGTCTTGCTATGATGGGAAGAGTCCTCGAAACCAAGGCAAGGAAGAGACTAGTTTGGCAATTCCTGGCTATGTGGCTCCATTGGAAGCTGGAGAAGTCATGGAACCTACTACAGGAATGAAAAATAAACCAATGGCTTTGGCTCCCACAGATGGAAACCTGTATAGGGAGGACGATGGATTGCTGCCGCAGTGGTTTAGTGAAGCAATGTCTGGTAAGATGCCATACAGTTTTCATACTGAGTATAATTTATAATGTTTTGTTATGTTTGGACTGGATTACATATCATTTTGCTATGACACTGTGTGTGGTAATTATAGTGATATATGAGGTCTGAAGATCAGTTGCTTCTTGTTAAATATTGCTTTCAGGCTTAGCAAATGGGGTAGCTAACACAGTGATACAGCCATATGCCCATATCATCCGCCTATCCCGAGTACTTAGCATTTAAAATGGTTGCCTTTGTACATACTAAGAAACCAAAATAGGAGGTTGATATGGGTGGCACTGAACATATTTGCATATATTACACTTGTATATCTTGCACAGCACCAGAGTAATAAATCCTTTTTTGGGATAGACCACCTAGAAAGTGGCTAACATCATACCATGTGGACTTTATTAGGTTAGGTAGATAATTGTCATTATCAAAATTAGTTTGTGGTGCATCAATTCTCATATTGATGGTATGAGTATTTTTGGATGACTTGTAACTTAATGATGGAAGCTTATGGGAAAAGGGTAGTATGTTATGTTAGTGTTTTTTGGGATATAATATCTGCTATGTTAGCTTCCTAAGTATAGTTGAATTCATTTGCACTTGTTAACTCCGCGTACTGTAGTTGTTTACTCCTTTGTTTACTATAAAGGGCCTTTACTCATCCGTCTGTTTTCAGGTCCCTTGCTGAGCTCAGGAATGTGCACTGAAGTTTTCCAGTTTGATGTATCTCCATCCTCTGCATATGCAAATGGCATCGTTCCTGTCTACTCCAATGCCATGTCCAACTCGTCTCAGAATTTTACAGAAAATCTCCATTCTCGTCCTCACACAGTGAAGAACAGAAGGATTTTATACTCCGAGGCCATTCCTCTTAGAGGTTCAACATCCAACGACACCGAGCACCTCAAAACGACACCGAAGAATGAGAGCTTTGGCAGTACGAAGCCTGTTTCATCAGTGGTCGTCTCTGTGCTGGCTGATCCAAGAGAGGCTGGTGATGGGAATGGCGAGGGGAGAATCTCTTCGAAATCTTTGTCCCGCATCTTTGTAGTCGTTCTTATAGATAGTGTAAAGTATGTTACTTACTCCTGTGTCCTGCCGTTCAAAACCCATAGCCCTCACCTTTAAGTCTGTGTTGTGGAGCTGAGTATGTTTTTTTTTTGGTTAACGAGCTGAGTATTGACTGGTAGTGGTTCTTGTGACGAACTGATGAGTTTATGCTGATAGAGTTTAACAGTATTGCAAAAGAGGGAAATGCAAGGCAGTTGGATTTTTTCATTCAAGTTTTACTATGCTCCATGATATATTTTACCTTGTGCTTTTGATGGTCACAAGTCATAATCTTGTCTTATGTGCTATATATATCCGTTTGGTTTCGAAATGTAGGATGTTTTGGTTTTGACTTTGTCAAACTTCTTAACTTTAACCATATTTATATTAAAAAATGCACCAAATTTTATCACTGAGATCAGTTTTATCAAATCAAATATATGGATATGATAAATTTGTTTGATACTCCCTCAGTCCCTAAATATAAACATTCGTTGACTTTTTCTGTTCGTCTTATTAAAAAATTATGAAAATATTATTTATTATGATGTGATTTATCATAGTATATATTTTAAGTATATCATAAATATTTTTATATTTTCATAATTTTTTTAAAATAAGACGGAGGTCAAACGTAATGCACAGAAATCGAAGGATGCTTATATTTATAGACGAAGGGAGTATTATATTTATACTTGTGTTTATATAATTACAGGAGTTTAATTTAGGACGACACGACAAACATTCTGTAAAATGAAAACTCTTATCTTATATCTTTGCCTTGGGTTTTCCTATACGAAATATCCACGCCAACTCCATTGGCGACTTATGAAACTCTATTCAACTCCGAGACTAACCTACTCATAGTCTCAAAAAAATTGCTAGTCCACACAAGACCAAAACACAAATTAGAGGCATAGATGACTTCAGGCGTATGAGAAGAGAATGAAGAAGAAAAGGGAACACACCAAGCTCCAGTTTAAACAAAAGGCTACTGAAATATTTTCAGAATGGATAAAAAATAGGAATCGAACCAAAAAATTATCTCGCCATCTTAGAGGAAATGAAAGAGACGTGAGGAAACTGAGGGGAGTGCAACTATATAATTTTGTGTTAGAATTTACTAGAACTAAGAACTCTAATAATACACTTGCATGAACTAGCATGAAAGCGTGTGATTGGGGATGAACAATAGCAATCCATTTTTTTGCTTGGCATGTAGTATATTTCTAATCATCACGTTTGAAGAATTCATTTCAATTGGTCTAGATGTGAATAGAACTGTTGGGTACCCTACATGTAATTTGTAAAGAACTGTTGGCGTATACTCATAAATTGTTTCTATCAACAAGCATGTAAATTGTTCTCGAAAGAAGTATGCACTATTATGATTTACAGTGTTATCTAATTATGTCATTAAAAAAATTCTTCTTAAATGTTACTCTAGGCGCCGGGTCCGTCGGCGACCGCGGCCCGGCACAGAGAGGAGGCGACATGGCCGGCAGCGGCCGGGAGGCGCTGTTGAGAACTTGAGATGAGAGCACGGGCAGCCTGTTCGCTTGGCTTATCAGCCACCGCGCAGCGATCTGCCACAAGAACCAGCCAGGGCTAATAGTATTTTTCTCGCAACAAACCAAAGACCAAAGACCAGCCCATCACCACCGGTCATACGAACGGCAAGTTCTCTCGGTCACTGGCAGATGGACCCATTTGCGGGGGAAAGCCGGAAGCGTCGGATGGAGAATAGACGGTGGGGATGGGGCGAAAGGTACCACGTGCCTTCACGAAGCGAAGGCACTGAATCCGGCTCCCTCGTCCCCGTGCTGCAGCCAGACTTCTCCGTGCCTGACTCATCCCAAGTTCTCAAACAGCCCCCTCTCGTCCCCGTCCGTGCTCACCCCGCCCTCTCTTCTCTTCTCTCCGACGATTCGTGCCCGTCCGGTCCAACTGTGGTGGTGGTAGCCGGCCGGCGACGAGGTGGGTCCTCCTCCTTCTGCTCCTGATCCTCTCAGTCCTCTCCCGGATCGAGGCATGGTGGTGGCTGGGTTAGGGTTCCCGGTTCGGGGGTCGTCGTGGGAGGGCCCCATGTCTATGGCCGGCGGGCGTAGACTGTCTGGCGGCGGCAGCTGGCACGGTGGCGGTGGGATCGAGGGTGGCGAGGCGAGGTGCCGCAGGCGGCGGATGGCAACCGGTGGGAAGGCCGACGGCGGGGGCGAGCGGCTTTCTCCATTAACTCGGGTGTCAGTGCAAAACAGAAAAATGAGTTCGGCGAGTGGTTGACCGTCGCACTGATGCCTGCTGATAGACCCCTATCAGTAGAATTTCTATGCGCACAGCACAGGGCGAATTAGTGACCGATCTGAAGAATTACAAGGAATGCACAGCTCCTTTGTGTCTGTTACTCTTTTGCCAGAACAGTGATTGTACTTCTGGCATGCTTGTTCCATTGTACTTCGCACTGGAATTTATTTGTTACTTCTCCAGCAGCACGTGAATCGCAGCGAATCTTTCCATAGTCCATGTCCAATACAACTGTTGGATTTCCAACGCGGCAATGCCTCAGCAGTTCATATGATGTTAAGATATTCAGTTCGCTTATCACGATGTAATCCAATTTTACATTGCCCTCCGCTTGCTGGTTCCATCTGTACTGATGACCTTTAGGCATCTCGCTGCAGCCTTGCAAGCATGTATATCCGAGTGAAGCGCAACAAGAGTACCTACTTCATCCAATGTGAGCCAACAGAGACAACTTTGAGCATCAAACAGAAGTTGCATTTGCTAGTAGATCAGCCTCCTAGTAATCAGCAACTGGTCTTGTTGGCTAACAATGATGTGCTGGAAGACTCGAAGACATTGGCGGACCAAAAGGTGTCGTATATTTAGCTGTTTCTTTACTCATTTTCCTGAAATAATTCCATTTTGCCCAGTTCTGTGTCAGCCTATGCACAATCCCACAGATACATCTGTCAGTTTAAGGCAGCTTGCTAATGCAGATAGTTAATTTGTGCAGTCACAATACAGTTTCATTTGTGTAGCCTTAGCATATTAAATTTCTCTGAAGATTAAACCCACAACTTGTTTAATTCAGATTCCGGTTGCGTGACATTTTCTACTCGTACTTTTTCAGGTGGAAAATGATTCTGTTGTTGCACTGGCACTGAGAAAAGGTATACTGCTGACTTGTTAACGGTTTTGTCTATTCCCCCCTTCCTTATCTTTCTGGTAGGGCTTTGCATTATTTACTTTTCTTTTCTTTCCCCCCTTCATGTTATGGTTACTCTTAGCATACCATTCTATGGCTATGATTATTGTCCACCAGCTGCTTATTTTGTAAAAGTTACCTTTATGGCTTTATTATATCTTAGGTCATCATTCACTAATCATCCGCTTTATCTGTTTTCTGGACTGTGTGCTCAACTTACCAAATCATATTATTGGTGAGGCTATGCTTTCTCTAGCAGAAACTTGCGCTTTCCATAGATTAGAAAAATCAATATGAACCTATCATTGCGAAGTTATTTATCGTAGCAGGTTTCCCCTAGTCTAAATAAAGTGCCTAATGATGCTAGTCCTTTTCTAGTATCTCAACCAACACAATGTATCTTCTTGCGTTACTTTTTTGTAAAACAGGTTCCCCTTCTGTAGCTATTTCATTTTCAATCAGACAACTCCTGACTTGTAATATCTGTTCTTTCACCAGATGATGATGATTTTGAGGAAGTTTTCATTGCCAGGCCAGAGGATTTCATGTCGTCCTCGTGATGAAGATCAGTTCATCGAATGTACCAGGGGATCGGTCCCTTCTCCGAGCGCATCCTGCTGCTTGCTCTATGTTGGTCCCTCTTGTATGTGGGTTCAGTTGTCCCTCTGGGAAGAAAATAGAAAACGTTATAAAGATCCCATACAACCATTGCGGATGGCATTAAGCTTCGATTTTGACGCACCAACTGATTCCGTGCTGCTCTCGTACCTACTTGTGTCTGTCCTGATGTTGGGATCAAACACACCTAATTGTCCTTTTGTACCGCTCCAGCATGTGAGATCCATCTGTGCCTCCATCACCTAATACACTTGCTGTTGCTGCTTGTCTGTGTGCTTGCCTGTTGCTTTGATTCAACTACGTTGTCGGTCACATTATGAAAACGGATTAGGTTGCTATCTCAACCTCGTAGGATTAAAACATTTTTGTTTCTCTGGTGCCAGCCATTGGTTCTTATGGAAGCCTGAATGATTTTATCTGTACTGGCGTCGTGTTTTTTAATTCAGCAAATTTTTAGCCTGCTCTGGTCCACCATTGTAGCAGGCTTCGAACTGGATGTTAAGTGAAAATTAAGTGGATTGCAAACGTAAACAATTCAAATTCAGAAGTCAAACTGTCAAGCATTTCCTTGTTAAAAATGTAGCAGAGACGGCATTCGGTAGCTTGAGAGAGTTGGGTTTGGTGGCGGCAACTTTTTGAATGATGACATGGACAAGGATTTTGTTCACATGTCAAGTTTTCTAACATTCTTGCACGATTTGTAACATTCAAGAGGATGGCAGATTGCTAAATACTGCAGCTGGGAATAAGGTTAAATACTGAAGATGGCAGATCGCTAATAAAACAATACGATTAATTATTATGGGAACGATGTAACCCATCTTTGAACAGCCGCAACAAAACTGAAATTACAGTAAAGAACGGAGTAATTGCACCAATTGCCCACGTAGTAACTCAAAATTACCGGCATTTGATGGCTTCAACTGGAGGAAAGAAATTACTGGCCTTTTAACCCAAGTGCAGCAAACGCTCCGGCTCATTCATTCCACAGCCTTTTGGTTTGGCGCTTTCGGAGTTTAAAGCCGCCTTGCTTAGACACTAATCCTTGGACGACCGCGTTTCAAAACCATTTTAAAAAGTCGAAGCACGGCGTCGTGACTGACTGATCCTCTTGTGCTTCTTGTTGGCGAGACCAAGCGGATGCTTGCGAAAAGCCGAGCGGAAGAGATCGCGAGGAGGAAATCTGCGTTGGCGCTGACGAACCAACCAGGTGACGACCCCCCCCCCTTCGGCCCTTCTTCTTCTCCGCGTGTTAGGTCGCTCACGCGATTTCGCTGCGGTGCGGCTACAAGCAGCTGCTTCTCTCCCTCTCTCTCTCGCCACCGGCGGCGGCGGCTGAGGGCTCTGCTTCTGCTGGTGTCCAACGCGACACAGCCTACTCGGCTCGGCCAGCTTGCGTCTGCGTGTGATCCCCTTGTGCCTGAATCTCTTCAGGTTGGCCTTGGCTGGCGGCTGAAGTTTTTGGGGGGAGTTCTTTGTTTGTTTGTTTGTTTGGAGGCGTGTCAGAGCTGAATCTCACCTCGAGGTTTTAGTTAGCCGTACGTCTTCGGATCTTTCGTTTCCCTCGTCCGGTGGAATTATTCGCCATTTTTTGGAGTTCGAATCCCAGTTCCGTTGGCGCGGCTGCCGTGGGATTCTCGGTGTCGCGAGTTTTGGTGAGAGATTCTTCCAGCATTTGGTGAAGTTTCATCCGCTTCTCTTCTTGGTCTCCGTTACTGTACCAAATCCTATTCGAGGATTCCGTTTACTCTATTCTCTCAGCCCCTTGGGCCTCTTTGTACCCATCTAATTTGTTACTTGAAGCAGATTTGCAATTATCCCCTGTTCACTACATACATTGTGGAGCATGTTGCTTTTTTCTGTGAGCACCTAGCCGAATGTAACAATCTGCGTTTGATGTACCAGGATGCACTGTGATGCCTTCGCACATGGTGAGCTTCTGATGGCAATTAGGATTAAGCATGCTTCTCTGTTGTGCTCAAGTTGGAGAACAAGAAACCAGCTTCGACGGTAGTGATCTGTCAGCAAGCAGAAAATGGTATAACCCAGTGCTTCTGGACCCCCGGTTATTTGTCTCCAGTACTTGCTATTACCAATGCCTGATCATTTACATCGTCTTTGAGCTCGCAGCACCCATTTTCAGTTAAGAGTTCGAAGGGAGCACCGATTCTGCCGCGGCCAGTTTTTGTTTTCTTTGTTGCTTTATTGGGATTCTATGTATGCTACCTCTCATTCAATCAGATAACACTAGAAAGTAGAAGAGAAGGGAATGGTGGAGAAGAACAGAAGGCAAATATTTGCAGAAAGCCTCATGTGCCATTTGAGGAGCTCCGTTACACGCACTTTCCAAAACCTAGGAGTTATAGCAGGTAACATCACTGTGACATGAGGATAAATAGTATCTCCTTGTGATCGTCGATTATGTAGTATATTTTGTGAGCTATATTGATACTGTTTTACATTCTTCTGCAGGGGGGAATGCTCATGTACTCCTGTTCGATTTTTTGTAATTGTGTCTATGCAAAGATCTGGAAGTGGATGGTTTGAGACCTTGCTAAATAGTCATCCTAACATTAGTTCCAACGGAGAAATCTTTAATAGAGTGAATAGAAGGGAAAATATCTCATCTATCTTACAGACACTTGACAAACTGTATGATTTGGACTGGCTCACCAGTGCAGCGAAGAATGAGTGCACAGCTGCATTTGGACTAAAATGGATGCTTAATCAGGTACTTTGATATTGGGTTTTTATGGTCCTTCTGAACATCTAGAAGGTTATTAGTTTTTCTTTGATAATTAAGCTTCTGATATTTCTTTTTTCTAAAGAAAAGAAACAGCGTACCATGAGGTTATGCCAGTGGCTACTAACATTTGTAGTATATACTATATAATTACATTTATTGTGGCTGAAGTATGGGGAAAATTTTTTACACGACCTATTTTTCTTAAAAGTTTGAATTTTGTCAGAATTCTAGATAGAATCCAACTGTGTCATAGTGCAGTAAGGATGCTTCTCTTAAAGCTAAGGACCAACTACTCACATGCCTTCCTGTTCTCAAAACTCCGTAGTCTGTAACAAGCATTCACCATTCAAGCTTGCTAACTCGTAAATTTAATAATCCATGTTGAAGTTTGGTCTGTTGATTTTATCAGGATGAGTGGAGTTTATTATGCCTACCAGATGTTAAATATGTGCTTGGCAATAACTTCCAACATTGTGTTTTTCTAGGGAATTTTGGAAAATCATGATGACATTGTTAGTTATCTGAACAAGAAGGGTGTCTCTGTAATATTTCTGTTCAGGAGAAACACATTACGCAGGGTTATATCTGTGCTGGCCAACGACTATGACAAAGATGCTAAACAATTGAATGGAACTCACAAATCTCATGTTCACTCAAAAGAAGAGGTATCTTTGAAGTACGAACAGTTTCAAATGGTTCGCTGACTTAGCTTTGTTCTTTGGTCCCTTGTATCCTTTTCAGCATATGTGTTGTAAATAGTATATATTACACTTGACATGTGGCTTAGTCCATGTATCACTTAAATTTTGATGATGGGAAGAGGGAACATTAAATCTGAGCTGACATTGCACCATCGACTTCTTATCTGATTTATACATTCCATTTTGAGCAGGCTGAGATATTAGCAAAATTCAAACCAGAGCTGGATACATCGACTCTGATCACAAATATTAGAAACATCGAGAAGGCCATCAGAGATTGCTTGGATCACTTCAAGAATACACGGCACATGATCCTCTATTACGAGGATATAATCGGCAATAGCAATGTACTGAACTCATTTAAATGCTTCAATGCAGGATCAACAAATTCTCAGGTTATCTGACATAATCTTTCTGCATGCAGGCACTTTCCCAGGTGCAAGAGTTTCTGAGGGTTCCAGTGAGGCCGCTGATGAGCAGGCAGGTGAAAATTCACACGAGACCACTGCCAGACCTTGTCAAGAACTGGGAGGACGTGAGCAGCAAACTGAACGGAACAGAGTTTGCTCACTTCCTTGATGGTTCAGATTACGTCAAATGAGAGATACATATGCGAGCAGACTGGTTATTCACATTTGGAGTTGTAGCTGCAAACATGCTTAGGATTCTTTTGTACAGATGAATTTGTAAAGAGCAAGGAAAGATTAACGATGACGAATTGTACAAATTTTTCCCGGTTTCCCCCTTCGGTAACGTTACGATGACCAACTACTCACATGCCTTGCTGTTTTCAAAACTCCATAATCTGTATAGAAAACTCCGTAGTCTGTACCAAGCAGTTTTCTATACCTCCCATAGACCACATTATATTTCAATGCTGAATGAAGATACGGGGCGCGGAAAATGTAATATTCAAATTTACACCTCTTAATTTTGAGTTAGGAGCCCACGATTGCAAGATTTCTGGTACCTGTTTCCTTTCATGAAAGGCCAAACAAAGCCCAAAACTACACGAAAAATGACCAAATGGATCTACACTAATCAACTTTGGTAAATTCTTGTACAAGGACAAAATGCTGCTCAAAACATGTTTACATGTAACAAGTACAACATCACTGAGCTCAAGCAAACACAATGGTGGCCAGTGGTAGACTATTGACGCCGTCTCTTTATCCTCTCAAGGGCACCCAGCGGCTCATTCTCTTGGGCACCAGAGCTTCCCTCCTGGCTCTCAGCGGCTCTCTTGCCAAGCTCGCCAAACACAGCAGCCGGAACACTCTTCTCTGCAATTTGTACATCTGGCTCCTCGTCGTCGCTCTCATCAGGCAGCTCAATATCCTCACTGTTACCAGCTTGTTGCCTGCTGCTCTCAGCCTGCGCCTCTACTCCAGCACTGACAAAGTTCATCATCCTGTTAGCGGAGGCTGGGGCAGTGCTTTGTGCCGCTGGAGGTGCTGTGGATGGTCCTGAAGCTAGTTGCCTTTCCAAGGCTGCCATCTCATCCTCAGGAACGCCAGCACGCTTCAGAGTGTCAACTGCCTCATCCAGGTTTAGCCTCTGATCCCTTTGCATCAAGTACTCCGGTAGTATGAAATGTGTCTACACAACATTAAAAGTCAGTATGAATTTGTGATACGAGGCAAGGGTGTGTGTTCATGTCAAACTGCAGATTAAATAGATAGGTGTGACATACCTGACTGCGACTAGCAGCCACCGTACGTTTGATACGAAGCATCTCCCTGAATGTGTCTTCGTTACCATGCTGGATCTCAAAGTCATTCCACTTCTTCCAAAAGTCAGAATTGTTTGGATCAGCATAGTTGGACGCGTGCACATAGATAGCACGTGATCGGTCAATTTCTCCAAGGCTTCTTTCTAGCTCAGCAAATTTCATGCACATTGTCAGAACATCTTTGTCTGGGAGCCCAGATTCAATTGCTTGCTGCAAACATGACAACAAAGATATCATAGCAAAGTTAGATCAAACTATCAGTAAAACAGTGAAACATTTGCAAATATTGAATACACAACCATGCCAAACCTGTATGAGTGTACTACAAAAATAGGCATCCGGAATTCTAGATTTTCCCTAGGGAGATAGGTAAGAGCGAGTATGGAAGAACCATGTATACTAATCTAAGCAGTTAGTGATGTGTAACAAGAAGGTAAGCTCAGATTATTCACTTGCTGCAATTTTGTAGCAAAAATAGATTCCACAAAGCCAGAGTGCAATTCTATCGTACAAACTACAAGACAATGATCTAAAGCAGAAGGCAGGATTCCTAGACTGAGCACAGAAGAAGCATTTATATCAATTGCACTTCAAAGTAAACACAAGAAAAAACTTATATATGAATTCATCAAGTTACTAAACAATTGAAAAAACAGCATTAACAAGACTATATCTATCCCAATTTCTTTCATACACTACAAATGACACCTTGAAAATAAACTAGATCTCAAAATAAAAACAAGTGTAGGAAAAAAGAGAACATAAGTTAACAATCACAAGTCGAAGCCAAAGAAGGAAATATGCTTACCTCGTATATTTGTCTTGTCCTTGGAACACCAAACAGCTCAGCGGCACGTGCTATATAGATTTCATACATGGCCATTTTTTCACTGTTAGGAACAGCCCTTACAGCTTCGTCATAAACATTCATAGCACGTTTCGCAAGACCATAGTCTTCCTCCAGTTTAGCCCACTGTAAATATAGGGGCTTCTTTTCATCTAGAGGAGCCTGATCAAAAGAAGTAAAGTGTAAGTACAGGAGCAAGATATTTAAGCAACTTTCTAAAGAAATTAATATAGAAAACAGGAAAGAAAAAGGCACCACTGTCTAAACAAGCAAATCAAATGCAAACAATAATATGACAACCAACAGTAGGGTCATATGGTTTGAAGAGAAGCACAGAACAAGTGAAGTTTGCAATTAAAAAACATACCACATTGCTTAAATTGCAATCAAGCATATTTCATGGCATGCGAAAAATGATTAATTTTAGTATAAAACCACAAAAACCTAGTAGGCTCAGGCAAGCATGCATGCAACAAAGCGAGTGTAACTTTGCATACCTGTTGAACAGCTTCATGGAAAAGCTCCCTTGCTCGTTCTAACTTGCTTCTCTTGTATCTCTGTACGAACTTTGTAAGGTAGGTCACCCAAATGGCCTTAACATGGGGATACTTGAATATTTTCACACCCCTTTCATACACTTTAAATGCATCTTCAAAATACTTGTGCTCCTGTTGGAAATAGAAACAGTAAAACAAACATCATATTAGCTGATGCATAGAGAATTATATTACAAACTTCAGACATGACTTTGGACCAAAGATCTTACCTCAAGAAGATATGCATAATTGAGTATAATCTGCGGAGTAGCAATTCGTAAATCCAATATTCTCTCGTAAACGGCACGAGTGGAGTCCAGGGTTCCAAGGCTCTCCTCCAGATCAACGTAAAAGCTCCACAGTTTCAGAGATTTGTGTACTTTCATTTGGACAGGTTCGTTCCCCTCAGCAGCAGCTGCATGAATCATACAGTTAACAAGAATGATATAAAGGAAAATTTTACCTCAACAGAATCATACAGTTAGCATGAATCGTACAGTTAGCAAGATTGACACAATCAAACAGAATAAAATTTTACCTCGCCGCTTAACCTCAACAGAGGGCTCTGCGGTTGCTTGCCTCATCAGCTCAATAGCCTTGTCAAAATTGCTGTGTCGCAGCTCCATCTCTGCCCATTCACACCAGATACTGGCTAAGTGGTCGACTGCCTTATAATTCACTTGAGTAGCCCGTTTGAAGATATCTTCAGCACTATCTAGACGGTTGTGTTTCTCATACATTTTTGCAAATGCCACCCATAGAGTATGGGGTTTCCCAACTGCTTTCATCGGGTCCACAGTTTTCACAGCCTCAACATATGTCGCTACTTGCCTTGCAGGGTCCTTCTCAAAAAGTTTCACCCTCCTGTACATATTATTGTATTGTTAGCCAATTCCATCAAGCCAGAGAACACCAAAATACAATGTTCGCATCACACAATGTCGCTTCTTTAAAGAAGATTTCCAATCACTAAAGAATCACTGATTTGACCAACTACAGAGAAATTGCAATATTGCATAAGTATTATAACCAGGTGTTAGGATCTCAAATTAACATGCAAATACCTACACCCTAGTTTGTTTTGGGAAGGGACAAAACATTGTCACAAGGCAAAATGCGTAACTCTGGGGAATAATGTAACTGATTTCTCATGAATTTTACAACTAAAATTGATGGCAATAACCTACAGCCTAGAATATTGATAGCCAAGCCTGTCCAAATTTCTCACAAAGATCTACTGGAATTGATGAAAAGCAGTACGCATCTGAAGAGCAACTTAGTGAATTTCTCAGGCATATTAATGGGTGACTAATCTACGTATTTTTGTAGCTTAACTTGCACACATCCAATTAACTAGTCTGCATAGAAAATAAAGTAAATGAAATTGAGGTGCTATAACAAATCTCACCTGTGCCACTCCTCCACATTGTGTGGATTCTGTCGCAACAGCACACTGCTGAGAAGCTCTGGTCTGCGATCCAACAGCCGCTCAAACCTTGCCATCCTCAAATCAGTATCGTCCTCATCATTCAACCAGAATTCCTCGAGGAATTTTTTCGATAGCTTATCCATCCCATTTTTCCTGCCCCCTCCCTCATCCTCGTCCACGGCCCCATCTTCCTCGGCAGCCTCCAGCTTTGCCGCAAGCATACTCTGCTCAAACTGTGTATATGCCTCAAACACCACGCTGAACTCCTTCACGGTAACAACCGATGAAACACCCTCCTCAAACACATCTCTAGCTTTTTCGAAAAGGCCTCTCCTGACATAGTAGTCGGCCAGGGAGGTCCAAAGCTTGCCGACCTCGTCGGTGAACTTCCGAATTCCACCGCGCAGGATGGCGTCCACCTTGAGGCCTGCGACCTCATCAGCATGCTTGGTGAGGATCTCGCAGAGCTCGAGCCAGAGCTGGTGCCTGGTCTTCCCCTTGACAGAGCGGAAACTATCATCATTGAGCACGGAAGCCAGTCGGTCGGCAGCCTCTTGCCAGCGGTTGGCAGATATGAGGAAATTGATGAAGTCCTCTGCGTGGGAGGGGTCGAACTGGAGGTAGCGGCGGAACACCCGGAGCGACGTCTCCACCGGGCAGGCCGGGAACGACGCGAGGCGCAGGTACAGCGGCCAGATGCGGTCGTGCTGCGTCACCGGCAGCGCGCGCAGGGCTCGGTCGAAGGCGCGGCGCGAGCGCGTGAGCAGGCGCTGGTCGAGGAGCGACGTGAGGTAGAGGACCCAGATGCGCGGCATCTTGTGCATCGTCGCCAGCGCCCGCTCGAAGGTGTTGTTGAGCGACGAGTAGGCCGGGTGGTCGATGGGGTGGGGGCGCGCGTGGTCGAGGCGCTCGCGGAGGTAGGCGTGCCAGAGCTTGTAGCTCCCCGGGAGCGCCTTGACGGCGCGCTCGTAGATGACGGCGCGCTTGGAGAAGGGCGCGGCGGCGCGCGCGACGAGGTAGCGCCACCACCCCTTGAGCTTGTACGGCTCCCGGAGGATCTCCTCCTCGTAGGGCAGGTCGTCCTCGGACGGGTACAGCTCCGGCGAGATTCCGACGGCCGGGGTGGCAGCGGCCTTCGCCGCCGCCGAAGCCGACGCCACGGCCACCGGACCCGCCGCCGACGGCATCCTCGCGCCGGGATTGGGCGCGCTAGGGTTTACGATTCCGCCGTGTAAAGGTGGGGAGAGTTTCAGTGGCGAGGCGTCGTCGTCGAGTCGGGGGAGACGAGCGAAGCGGGCGGTGACTACACGGGCTCGGCGTTTTTTGATGGGCCGTGGGCGCGGGTTGGATCCGTTTCGGGCCCGAGGTGGAAACAGGAGGACGGCGGCGCTCTGTCAGTTCAGCACTCAAAAAAAAGGCTCAGTTGTGATTTTTTTGCAAAACTAGGATGATATTTTTGGGGGGAATAGTAGCATCTCCAAAAGTTTGCCAAAATTTACTTGGCAAATCCTTTATTTTGCCAACTTCTAAAAAGCTATGCAAAGTAAAAAAAGAATTCATCTCCAACAGTTTGGCATAATTCACTTGTCAAATCCGGATCTAACTTACATCGGGAATCCCGAGAGAAACAAAATTATGTATATGTACTTCCACCTCTTGAAAAACTTACATCGGAATCATTCTCTATTCTTGAAAGACTTACATCGGAATCCTTCTCTATTCTTTATTTTTTTCACCCTCCCACCTAGAGGGAAACAACGATGGCAACCACGATCCGCGCGCGCATATATGCACGTGGGGAGGTGAGTTTTGCCAAGTTTCTATTTTTGCTAAGTTGGTTTCCCAAACTGTCGGAGACCAATTTTTCTTCTTTTGCCAAAATTATATGGATGCCGAGTTCGTTTGCCAAACTGTTGGAGTTGCTCTAGAAACTTTAACCCAGCAGCACCTAATTATTATGCAATGAACCCGATCGTGATTTAACAATCGCAGCTCAGAAGCTTATAAAATTTTGAACCAACCCTTTTTAGCACATTCATCTCCAAGAGTTTGCCAAAATTTAGTTGGCAAATCTTGTGTTTTGCCAACTTCTAAAAAGCTATGCAAAGTAAAAAAAGAATTCATCTCCAACAGTTTGGCATAATTCACTTGCCAAATCCAGATCTAACTTATATCAGGAATCCTGAGAGAAACAAAATTATGTATGTGTCCTTCCACCTCTTGAAAAACTTACATCAGGAATCCTTCTCTATTCTTTTTATTTCGTTTTCACCCTCCCACCTAGAGGGAAACAACGATGGCAACCACGATCGGCGCGCGCATATATGCGCGTGGGGAGGTGAGTTTTGCCAAGTTTCTATTTTTGCCAAGTTGGTTTGCCAAACTGTTGGAGGCCAATTTTTCTTGTTTTGCCAAAATTATATAGATGCCAAGTTGGTTGCCAAACTGTTGGCTTTACCATTATTGTCTCTAGACGTGACAAAATCCTAATTCAGTAGATGTTTTTGT
Source organism: Cenchrus americanus (assembly GCA_947561735.1). Taxonomy (NCBI): domain Eukaryota; kingdom Viridiplantae; phylum Streptophyta; class Magnoliopsida; order Poales; family Poaceae; genus Cenchrus; species Cenchrus americanus. The sequence goes on along the minus strand of OX387245.1, from coordinate 3,836,204 downwards.
TTTGCTTCCCAATTACGATTATAGATGTAAAGATGTGATACTACTTTGAGCATATAAGATAACAAGATCGCATTTCATCATAATTTTAGATTAACATATTTCACATACTAGTAAAATGCACGTGCGACATGCACGTGTCTAAAAAATCATAATAAACGTGAATTAGCTTGTAGTCCAATGGTAGGCGGTCTAGTAGGATGCTACCACCGAAGTTCAAATCCTGGTGCTCGCACCTTTTCCTGAGATTTTTCCAGGATTTACCAATGCTATGCATTAAGTGGTAAGCAGCATTCCCGTCAACAAGGAGACGCCAATGGTGACTTCGGAGATCTCCAGATCTGCTAGTTGCTCAATCCTTTGAAGGTACTCATAGAGTTAGGTTTTGCGTACATGTGTTTATAAGGGTGAGTGTGCGTGTGTGTTGTGAGCGTGTACGTTGTACTGTGTAATCCTAAAAAAATCATAATAAACAAATTTTTTGTTTATAAATAAAATGCACCTGTCTAAGAAACCATAGTAATTAAACAATATGTTTATAAAATGAGGTTATATGTGCATATACAACAATTAGGAAACCTAACACCCGAACTTTTGGGTCGCATGATACTTCCACGTAAGAACATCCGCATACCTTGCTTGACACTAATACTTCCGCTCACCATTAATCATCAAGCTCATGCTAACCACGCCCCTTCCTCCTACATCCAGGAAAGACTTGCGACATTTCAAGACATTTCGAGTATTTGATTGAAATACTCCCTCTGTATCGAAATACTCGTCGTTATTGACTTTTTCTACAAATTTGACCATTTGTCTTATTCAAAAATATGTGTAAGTACAATTTATTTTGTTTGCTATATGTTTTATTGTTTTATGTATTTTAAGCTTAATGTATGGTTTTAGTTGCAAGAAAACAACAACGACGACAAATATTTTATACAGAGGGATAATCACACTGAAGGATGCACATGAAGCCTCACATGTAGTGAGCATGAGTAAAACCCGAGCAGCTATTGACAACGGAAACACAAGTTAGCTACATAAAAAGTATCTCAAATACCACCCAATGTTTCCATTCCTTTCAGTGAATCCAGCCGCACATGCTTCCTTAAGGAGCTGCTACTACGACCAATGAGCACCTTAACCATCATGCGTCTAATCCAATCAAGCTTGATCTACTTCAGTCTTTATGTCTATCTCTGCCACCAGTAGTAATATCCATATCCTGTAGCATCTATGTCAGCAAATTAGTTCAGCCATAGAGGAATATCTTTTTCCATGTTAAGTATTTCAAATACCCTTTTCATCTATACTATCTATATTATAAGAATTGATACAAAACAAATGCAGGAATTCTGTAGACCAATAAACAATTCCATTGAAGAATCATTACAAGATGGTGTAGGAAGTAGTGCAGATGCATGCAAGTTCACGAATGGAAAAAAATCCACACTGGAACAGAAAAGAAAACATAGATCCATACCTTACAAGATGTTATCCAACATCTAATTATAGGTTCGGGATTAGTGTACTCAATGGCCATGGCAGCTGCAAATATGGATTATAAAGGCAACTTGTGTAGTACACCGCAGTTGCGCAGCCCCTGGTCTTAACAGCATAGGTAACTGGCCCTGATCTTTCAGCAAAAGAACAAACTCGAAACCCTGTTGTTATGCCCAACCTTGACAGATGGCAGAACTATTTGGCGACATGTCCATGTTTGTCAAGCAGCCATTGCATGTTGTACTATAAAAAACCATGTGACCATGAAATGGAAGATACCAGAGCAAGATGGATGTGTTTTCAGGTTTAAGAGAGCAGTCCTAGCTTTAAGTAAAATTATTCTAGTATCTCAAGCAATGCGTATATGGGGATCTGAGCAGTACGTGCTGACACTTATGGTTTCTTTAGAGAACCAACTTAACAGCTCCAGTTGCAGGACTAATGCATTTGTATCCTGTAATTTGATGAAAAAATATTGGTATGGTTTATTTTTGCTTTTGCTTTCTACAATTATGTAGACAGTGACATGGATTCTCCTGTTCGCCAATTATTTGTGAGTCCAACGAAAATGCTAACTTCCATGGGAAAAAAATAGTTATTCTCAGTCAAGTGGAGATTGCAATAATATTTTTATCATGCGTCTTTGCCAACATACGCCGGTATCTAAGAAAGGTACGCAGAAAATTAAAAAAAACAGATAGAGGGAACGTTTTTTTTTACTTTTTCTCTAACAAATGAAGAGAAGTACTGTTGAGCTATCTAGTTGTTCTTACCTTCCTGCTGTCTAGAGTGTATGATGACCAAACCTCATTACTTTAAACTTATTTCGTTTGAGCAGATTTTCTAATTTTAAGCGTCTGTTATCCTCGAATTTTAAACTTTTGACCACTGAATTTGTATATCTTTCTCTTAAGCCACTTTAATTGTATCCATATGTTCATTTGGACAAATCGATGCTAGACCAGGATGGCTCCTGGTAATATCTAGCTATTCTTGGTCTCTGCAAGTCTGAAACTATGAACTCCACACAAGGCCTTTGGCTCCGAAATCAAATTCCCTAGATTCCTGATAAAGAAAATACACACGAACAAGGATAACTGAACGTGCAAGTGCAAGCAAATCGGCCAAGATGATACAATGCAAGTGGCATGCAGAAAAATATGTGATGTGTGAACTACACATCAAGCTAGGTAAGCTATACCAACCTCTGCTCCTGGCTGCGCTCCGTCGGGCCCTGAACCGGCACGTGAAGACCGGCTGCCGCTGCCTGCCGCCGCCGGCTCCCCGGGCACCTGGTACACGACAGGCCCGCACTCCAGCTCCCCGCCAAACTGGAACACGTACCGTGAGTCGGGATCAGCCCGCACGACCATGTGGATCTGCACACGTACCGAGGCGGTGGCGCCAGAGAACGTCGAGGACGTGGAGCGCGGCTTCCCCACGTCCACCCACTGATGCCTCTACGCACCGCGGGGCTTGAACTCCGAGTGTCCTGGGGGATGGAGCGGCCGCTTTCGCTGGGGAATTGAACTGGGGTGGCGGCTCACCGGTGTGGGCGCAGCGACGGGGAAGGATCGCGGGCGTGTGCGGTGACAGCTGGAAGGATAGATAAATCAGGTCGGACAAGTACATGGTGCGAGTGAGACTGCCGTTGGAGCGAAGAAGTGTGGGTCGGTCGCCGCCGAGGGGGAAAGAAGTGTGGGCCCGTTGCGGGTATAGGAGGGTGGGTATGCGTGGGTGGGGCGAGAAAAGAATTTCGTTTTTGGCAGAAACGCTCTCCAAATTGTGATATTTTGGTACTTCATAGTCCTTCCACCCTATTCACTTCTAAAAACATATGACGGGTGGGTCCGGCGTGAGGGGTAAGGCAGATCCAAATTGGGTGAGAAAAGTTTTCATTTGTCTTCGCTCCTTATAGTATAGAGATGCGCGTCAACCTGACTAGTTACTTCTCATACAGCTTTTGATCCTACGACTAATATCATATTAAATATTCTTGATCTGTAAAAATAACTCTTAATATACATACATTTTTATATGTGCCATCATGTTTCTTATCTAATCATAAAACTTGGATTTAAAACCCAACTCTCATGCAAGAAAAATATATTAAGATATAGAAATAAAGAAAGACAAATCTCATTAAGCTTAGGGGACATCAAGTCTAAATTCTGCTGAGGGAAAGCGGATAAGTGAGGATGGTAAAATGGATTATTTTTCCCTTTTTATATTTAATTTTTTCTTTTTTTTCTTGTTACAAGAGGAACATTCAGTTTCATCCAAAAGGAATTACACAGCCAAAGTCCTGGGTGGACCGCAGGATCCATGATGGACGGCTGGCAGTGCCTCCCTTGACTAACAACTGCTGCCAAGTCAGTCAGTCACGCACTACTCCTCCGGTCCACCACCCCTTCCCTTTGTTTCAGTTTCAGATCTCGACTCGACCACCAGCAGCCTCAGACAGTCGCCGGCGAGGGGTAAGGGCGGGCGGACGGACAACCGGACGCGATGCCGCCGTCCCTCCAAACCCTGGCCATCCCCACCCTCCTCCTCCTCCTTCTCCTCACCGCGGCCACCGTTTTGTGCTCTTCCTCGCCGGAGGACGGCATCCGGGTCCTATCTGCCGAGAAAAGGGTACGCTGCTTCTCCTGTTGCCGGTGGATACCTGTTACCTTCTCCCCTTCCTCGAATCTGGCACGCCGGTTGCTTTCTTGTGAATCGGATCACTGGTACTGCTGTCCTTTTTATCAGCCTTTTTCGAGATTACGAAAACCCGGACGCTTTTCTTCTTCATCATGAGTAGATAACTAGATGTGCAAAGTTACAAATTATCGATCGAAATCCTGCGCTGTAACGATCAGATTGACTTAGATCGGGAGAAGGTTTAAGTTCAGGGTTTAAGAGATAGAGGTAGATTCCTTGCTAAAACCTATATACCCGTGGCAAATCTCTTCGTCTCATGCCATTTTTTATTCTGATATGCAAATTCCAATTGCCTGCAGATCGACCTCACTGGTTCGGTTGTCAAAGTCTATCTAACATTGAAGGTAATATTAATGGTCCTTTTTCCTGAATTGCCAGCAGCGATGATCCTGCATTTTACACTCACAGCACATCATCGCCTTCCTTCCAGGTTGAGAATGCTCCTGCTGCCTCTGATGCATCTCAAGTGCTTATCGCCTTCACACCCACAGAGGCTCAACATCTCGCTATTGTCAAGGCCACAAGAGCAGAGGGGAAGCGCAAGAAGAAGACATATGCGCCCCTCCCGGTTGAAGCCTCTGATCTTGCCACCACCGCCCCAAATGGCGTTCGCCTCTACTCTGTTCTGCTGGACGCTCCTCTGAAACCTGGCGAGGCAACCACTATCGAAGTGCTATATGTGCTGACACACTCTTTAGAGCCCTTTCCTGCTGAGATTAGCCAGTCAGAGTCCCAGCTGGTTTACTTCCGTGACAGTGCGGTGCTTCTCTCGCCCTACCATGTTCTGGAGCAGGTTACCTACATCAAGACACCGAGCAATAGGATCGAGTCCTTCACGAGGGTCGATCCTACCAGTCGTGCTGGTACTGAAGTGAAATATGGCCCATATAAAAACCAGGCGCCAAACTCGTATTCGCCAATCCTTGTGCACTATGAGAATAACCGTCCTTTTGCTGTTGTCGAGGAGCTTGTACGCAAGGTGGAGATTTCTCATTGGGGAAATGTCCAAATCACTGAACATTATAAACTGAAGCATGGTGGTGCTCGGCACAAAGGAGTCTTTTCAAGGTTATATTCCTTACACCTTAATTTCTTCAGCTTTTATGGTTCTAAAAATAGCATCGGCATTAAACAAATGTGGCTACAAAATTCTTAGATGTGAAAAGTGCTTTTTGGCTGTTAGACTAACATGTTGGTGAGAACCATTTGCATTTTTGAGTTGGGGATGCCTTACCCTTACACTATCTTGTCAAATAATCTCTCTGATCATTGTCCACTTCTTCCAACAATATAGGTGTAGCAATGACAAAATAAAATAATATATGGGCTGGTACCACTGCTTTGCTAGGTCTATGTTTCTGTTAGTTAAATAAATAATTGAGTATGGACATGAATATTTGAACCTGCATGAAGTTTAGGTATAAGCAATTCATTAGATCAACTTAATTAAATGCTTCATAGTTACTGATTTAAGGCTTTCTTGCTAGGCTTGAGTACCAGTCTAGGCCATCTATCAGTGGAGCTTCGTCATTCAAGAATCTTCTTGCAAGGCTGCCTCCACGGGTTCATTCAGTTTACTATCGTGATGAGATTGGTAACATCTCCACATCTCATCTGCGCATCGGTTCCCACAAGGTACAAGATATTTTTGCACAAGCATAGGATTTCAATGAATTGATACTCTAGTTGGTAGCATATCTAGTGAAAATCAGTGTTGGAAACTTGAAAATCTGTCAAAATTTAGATGATGTTATTGTACGATGCGATGCAAAATTTTAGGAGTGCCGAATGCCAACCAAATATAAGCACAAAAGGTACATTTTGTCCTTCTAAACCATGAATTTATCATTTTTGCATATGTGGCTGGCATTTATGATATTTGTATCCCTCCAACATTGTGGAGTTTGAACTTGAAATTTTCCATGTCATCAAATCATAGCTTTATTTATGGATGGACTTCTAGAGTTTTAAACACTTAGCCAGTTTTCACCGGATATGCCCCCATTCTACTATTCTAGTTAGTATTCTAGCTAGTGTAGTCAAAGATATCCCTTCATTTTACTTCAATGTAAAATTGTTCACTAAAGCATTTTTGTTTGTAATTCAGTCGGAACTAGAAATTGAGCCCAGATATCCATTGTTTGGTGGCTGGCACTGCACGTTCACCATTGGCTATGGTCTGCCATTGCAAGATTTTCTCTTTGAGTCAGAAGATGGTCGCCGTTACATCAACCTTAATTTTGGTTGCCCTCTATTGGATACTGTGGTTGACGATCTTACAATTAAAGTAAGTATTTATTTGCCCTTAATAGGCTACTGTGGTTGGCAATCTTATGTTTAAATTAAGTCTGCTCAAGGTCTATATTTTCTGATGAGAAGCACCTTTCATACTAATGGTACACATCGCCTAATTAATAAACACATATTGGCAGCATCTGCACAGGCTTGTGTAAATGCAATCTCTGGCATCAACCTTTTCCGTTTTGTTTTCTAGGTTGATCACCATGTTCCTTGAACAGTTCAGCTTTTTATCTGAGACTAGTTAAGCAATAAATACGATTCTTGAGAAATAGACCAGGCTGATGCTTGCTTGAAGAAGTGTAGAACTGCAGATGAACTATCGAAAGTTGTTCTTTCTGCTATTCACATTTATAGCAGAACATTCTCAAACTGTTTAATATTGCAGGTTGTGCTTCCTGAAGGATCAAAAAATCCACAGCCTGTAGTTCCTTTTGTGACAGAGAAACATCTTGAGGTAATCCCATCTTTCCGTCCTAACATTAACCATGTCTCCTCTTCTTATATCTTTACATTTTTGGTTCTAAACTGGTGGCATACACCTATGAATTTAGAAGAACTATGATTGCAAGTTTAATCTCAGCTGAACCATTGCAAGTTTATGCTTCTATTGTTCAGTGGTATCAGTTAACTTCTGGCAGGACCTTGGCAACACGTGCGTCCTGATCTACTTTGTATGCCAGCTTGTATTTTTCCATCTATTTTGCAAAAGAAGTGTGCTATGATAATCTATTTTGCAAATGAAACATTTCCTTTCTCAAGTCTTGGCAACGAAAGATTATCCTGTGATTATGACACTAGCTACTGATGCAGACTAGCTATTCATACCTTGACGTTGTTGGAAGGACGACAGTGGTACTGAAAAAGAAAAATGTTGTAGGAGAGCACAATGTTCCTTTCCAGGTAGGCCTTGTTAGTTACTACCTTCCCTTCAAGCCATGCACCTTTTTGATTCTAACCTGTGGAACATTCTGGCTACTTTAGGTGTACTATGAGTTCAACCCGATCTTCATGCTGGCGGAGCCGTTGATGCTAGTATCTGCGGCGTTGCTGTTCTTTGTCGCCTGCATTGCCTATCTTCACATGGATCTTTCCATCGGAAAATCATCATAGGCCTCCATTCACAGAATTTTTGGATTCTGAACCACTTGTTCTACTAACCGCGGATCGATTAATCATCGCCACCTACCTGTTCTGGCGTATTTAGTTGTACTATGTACCCTTCTCAACTGAGGAGGGTGAAGTTTTGTGGAACATGGCTGCAGCTGCGGTAGGAATGAGATCATATATACCTCTTTTCACTCCACTGCTTAAGAATCGTGAATCTGTGGTGGATAAAAAACTTACAATGTCGCTGCCATGCGTGTTGATGGCCCGTTATCCGTTATCGCCATCAACAGCAGGTGTGTTCTGAGACGTTTCCCCATTTCCGCTCCCTTGTGGCCTGTGGCCTCCCCGACTCCCACGCCATGACATGACGCAGTCCCTGGATAGCCAACTTTAGAGTTGCAAGTTTAATTCTGAAACCTTGGACGATGATGAGATTTGAGCAAACTTGAATTATTTTATCGACGATACAAAGGGATGCGATGTTGCACGAAAACGTAAGGTAGTCATGATCTTTTGGACAAAGAAAATTTGGTTTCTTGACGGGGCGATTTGTAAAAATAAAATAAAAAACTTGGACGATGATGAGATTTGAGCAAATTTGCATTATTTTAACGATAGGAAGGTATGCAATGTTGCACGAAAACGTAAGGTAGTCATGATCTTTTGGACAAAAAAAAAAGAGGTTTCTTGACGGCGCGATTTGTAAAAATAAAATAAAAAAGGAAAAACGTTTGTTGAGAGTGGGATTTGAACCCACGCCCTTTCGGACCAGAACCTTAATCTGGCGCCTTAGACCAACTCGGCCATCTCAACAAGCTTATGATTACGTAACAACGTTTCCATTCTTATAATATATCCTGGACTAGACTACTCGCCCTCTCCTCTTCCACCGCGGTCGCCTGAGTTGCCCTTTATGAGTTGCCTGCCGTCCGGCTTTTCCCCTTTCCCCCACCCGGCCCAGATGGCCGTTGCAAACCCTAGCAATGCGATACACTGATCAATCCTTTCCTCGCCTGGGTTTGTGCGGTGATCTCTCTCCCCCGAGTGGCGGACGGCCAGCCGGATAGGAGCGGGATGGTTTCCAACAAGGAGCGGGCACGCCGTGCCATTGACGCCATGACGGCCCTGGGATTCTCCAAGAAGGAGTCCACTCCCGTCCTCAGGAGCCTCCTCAAGCTCTTTGACAACAGCTGGGAGCCCATCGAGGACGAGTGCTACCGCGCCCTCGCCGACGCCGTCCTCGACAACCGCGAGCGCCTCAAGGTGTCCGTCTTGCCCAAATGGAAGAGACAGAAAGTTTTTTTTTTGGGTATCATTATGGGATCAAAGATGAGCCAAAAAGACCCTCTTTTGTTTACTACTACTCTGTTCCTACCAGACTTCAATTGCTTACTGATGCTTCATCATTTGCTGCTGCTTAGGCGCAGGAGCCGGAGCCTGGTAGCCACCGTGCAAGAATGGTTGCGCCGGAGGAAGATCACCACCAGCCTTCTACTTCCCTTGTCGTCTATGGCCATCCCCGCGACTTGGATAGTGAGATAGAGGCACCTCCCATCAAGAGGCCTAGAACCAACTCCAATAATAGCTCGGCAGATCACCGTATTGATCCGCAGTTGCCCCCGTCATCTTCTGTTACTGCACAAGAGAGGGCAAGGCAGATGATGGATGAAGATTTCCAAGATGCTGTCTTCTTGAGAGAGCCTAAGCCTGAGCCTGATATGGATGTTGCACAGAGCCTTCATGATGCTCAAGTTGGCATTGTTTCCCATCCTTTCAACACTAGCTCCTCATGTGCTGCAGATCCTCTAGCATCGCGTCTACCCAATCAAAATCAAACAGAGATTTCAGGTTTGCATGCAGCATTCTAATTGATCATTCTGTCAGTATTCGTGCTAGAAAAAAAAAATAGGTCACGGAGATGTTTTTTCACCTTTGGTATTTGTTCCATTGAGTTCTTGATGCACATGGAAATTAGTTCGTTGTGTTGAGCAATCAATCGGTTGTCGAACTAGGACTTATTCAGTTATTCTTGCTGTTTTTTCATTGATGATAGTGTGACTAGTTTCCTTGTTCTGACGGGAATCTGCTAAACCTTACATATATAGGTAATAAAGGCAGGCCAGTTCAGCATTGTCGAACAAGGACATCATCCACTTCCTTTGTTGATCACACAGGCAGCATGGGGAAGCAACCTCAAAATCGGGAAAGGTTGTCCGATCACACAGCTGTGATGCACAACACTGGGACAGCATCTGCAGATGAACGCACACAAGAAGCACCTTATTTACACACTGTTGTAGCATCATCCACTATGGGTGATGTCAAGATGTCAATAGAATGCAACATAGACCCATCGAAGTTCCGCATGCCCAATTTAGAAGAAGTTTTCAAGAGGGTTGAGGATAAATACCTTCACTCATACAAGAGTCTCCCACCAAATTTTTCTGTTGGCAGCCTGATCAATGAGATATGCCAATGTGTAGCACAACTGGCCAATGGCCGTACTGCAGAATATAAAGTACAATCAGATTCTTTTGATGATGGCAGAAACTTGCAAAAGGAGTCAATGATGAGTGGTGCCGCACTCATGAAACCAATTGCTTGCATGAATAGCGAAGGCATGGAATATAAATTTGTAGAAGATTCATTGGTTTTAGGAACTTCAGAGAATGGACAAGAATATTCGACAGTTCCTCAGCATCTGGCACTTTCTCAAGTGAGGTGTGCCCACGATGCATCTGATATATCAAAGGGAGAAGAAAAGGTAAGGATATCAGTGGTAAATGAATTTGGCAGCGAGAAATGTCCACCTTCCTTTAATTATATACAGAGAAACCTTGTTTCCCTGAAGGCCTATGACAACATCTCTGCTGCCGGAATTGGTGACGAGGACAGTTGTGCTGACTGCTTCGGCAACTGCTTGTCTGCCCCTATACCATGTGCCTGTGCAAAAGAATCTGGGGGTGAATTTGCATATACACCAGAAGGTTTGGTTAAGACAGCGTTCATTGATGTGTGTTTCTCTATGAATTTATTCCCAGAAAAACATCGTGAGTTCTTCTGTAAACCACTGGAGAGGCCCAGGAATGTAGCTCTACCAGAGCCTAGCAGAGGCCATCTTGTTAGGAAGGTTATCAGGGAATGCTGGAGTAAATGTGGTTGTAACATGCAATGTGGTAACCGTGTGGTTCAACGTGGTGTATCTTGCAACCTGCAGGTAACATCTAATGCTTTTGTAAACTTATGTTGACAAATATTGATATGCCTTACCATTAACGTCAGTCATTTATTTCATGAGAATTATACATCTAATTACAACAATTTAGCTTGGATAGATCAGTGCATGTGCAGTTCTTGGCAACTGTTATTGGATTTTCAGATAATTAGCACATAGGATATCCTTCTCGTGCAAAAATACGTTTGGAATACGTGTGTGTGTGGGGGAGGGGGGGGGGGGGCACAGCAGCTTTGGTGTCACTTACGCATTCCACTCATGATCAGAGACAACAGCAGAGGTGTTAGGGTTCCTTGTGGCTGAACTAGGAGGAAGGGCGCACGAGATGTGAATGAAGCGGGTGACAGTGATGGGAACTGCAGCTTTGGATGAAATGGACCTGACATTCTATGAGGGTTTATATTTGTTACCACATCATTTTTACGAGTGAGCGTGGACAGAGTGGGAACAAAATACATGAAATTTTAGGTGGTTTAGGCTTTAGGGTTCCGTCCTAAAGTGGAACTGTAAATAAGAAGAAATCTGTGTGCACTTGAATGGATATAATAAAAAAACACAGCCAACCTAAGGTAGCATTGCAAATAAGAAGAAACAGACGCCCAGGTTGAGTGGAAGAGGACTCAACTTGGGTGGTGGGGCACCCACACCTTCCACCAACTGAGCTAGCTTAGTTCATTTTTTGTTCTTTAATAGATTTCCTTTTTTTTCATCTGCAGTGTTGAGGTATTATTGATGCTGGTTGGTTTAATTGCTGCTAATTATTTCTTTCTCTCTTTTTTTACCCAGGTGTTTTTCACACGAGAAGGGAAGGGTTGGGGTCTACGCACACTTGATGAACTTCCAAAAGGAGCTTTTGTCTGTGAATATGTTGGTGAGTTGTTAACAAATACAGAGCTCCGTGAAAGGACATCTCAAAAAGCGCACAAGGCTGGGTATACGTACCCAGTGGACTTGGATGCTGGTTGTGATTCAGATGGGGTGTTGGAGGACAAAGAGGCTTTATGCCTTGATGCATCATTTTATGGGAATGTTGGGAGATTCATTAACCACAGGTGTGCACTGTTCCCAATCTGTTCTTTATTATTATTTTTGAAAAAAATGATAGCAGAGATGAGTCTTCCCCTTTTCTTTTCTTTTCTTATGGTCCTAATACTCCATCACATAGATGCTATGATGCAAATTTGGTTGAGATCCCTGTTGAAGTGGAGACTCCTCATCATCACTATTACCATGTAAGTTGTTACATTCTAAAGTGCTGTGTCCATATCACACCTTTGAAATTGTACAACATAGACACGCTGATTTTTTAAAAAAATTTCCTTTTCTTTTTTTGTTAATTGAAGCTTGCACTTTTCACAAGCAAGAAGGTGGAGGCATTTGAGGAGCTGACATGGGTAAGGCTTGTGTAGTTTCTTAATATTAAATATTAACTTCTGTTCATACCTTCAAAGATGTGTACTTTCTCAACATAAATGTGACTGTCAAAATCAAAGGCTGCAGATGCTGTGAGCCTGTGATAATAATTTCCACCACCTGTGATGATAATGCCCCCCCCCCCCCCCCAAGTTTTAAGTTTTTGCTCTTGACAAAGGCTAGGGACTTCTCTTGCAATTTCTGCTTTGCCTATATTTATTTTGAGGGTTCTTCAATGTTTATCCCATGGGCAATGGCTCTGTTAGACATTATTTTGTGTGGTTGCTATGGTAAACCCTAAATCCAAATTCACAAGTCCTCTTCGCGGTGCTATGCAAATACCAGATATTTCTAGTTTATTCTCTCTTTTTAGCTAAATCGTATTTGCGGCAAAGCTTGGCTGGTTGCATTTTCAGTGCCATGCCATGCAGTTTATTGGATCAGCCTAGGATGCACTATCTTTCTGTTCCTTGGTGTCTTTGACCGATCAAAACTAATCTTGTTTCAGGATTATGGCATTAATTTTGACCATGATAAGCATCCTGGCGGAGGATTTGAATGCCTGTGCGGAAGCAGATACTGCCGCGGCAGGAAGGGTCGGAGTATGTTCTCCTTGTCCCAGAACCATTCATACAATGCTTTCTACTTTTTCATATGTGCAAGCGTTCTAAAGATGTTTCTTCGAAATGACTTTTGCAGGGAACCGAGGAAAAACTGCTGCGAAATAAGCTTGCGGTTGCCCGGGCAGAGAGGAGCTGGTGCAGGCCAAATCAAGGCTCCAAGGCCCAAGGGCGTCGATGCGAAGCATGACTGGTTAGGTTAGCGAGCAATCTATTCAGATGGAGCTTAGCAACCCGGAATTCCGTATTATCGTAACTGATGGTGGAAAGGGATCTTTTTTGGCTTGGCGCCGCTCTCGGCTGAGACAAAGGGTCGCCGAATGAAACTGCTGGATTTTAAATCTCGAGCCGGGGTTTTGAATTTTTGTTTTCGAGCCCGGGGCTATTCTTCTACAGTCAGTTTAGTTGTGATTTCTGCATAATCAGGGGGGTGATGTTAGCAAATTTTACTGACGACAGCAGTTTTGTGCAAAAAAAAAAAGAATCGTAACAAAGAATAAGTTGGGGAAAAAAAACTGTGGGCATGTGGTGGGTGAATCACGGCAGATCAGGTCCAATCAGGGGTCTCCCACATGCGGGGATTGGTCCTGGACGGCACTCGCCAGCGCGCCACACGTGTCCTCCTGGCTGTGGGGCGTGCGCTGTCCGGGCCCACCAGTCGGCTATTGTAAGTACGTACTAGTAGTATCGTTTTCCGAGTGGGACCCAGGCGTAGCTTTCGTGGACTGCAGAAGGCCCAGGAGCAAAAAAAAAAAAATAAAAATAAACTAATACAGTACACGAGTGAGTTAATCTAAAAAAAAAGTACACTGAGTGAGCTACCGATCTGATCTGATTACTATTCAATCATTTCCCAAACTGACATGCGTCACAGGGTCGGTGCTTAAATCGGGATAAATCCCAAATCCCACCCAAAAGATTACACTTTCCGTCCCCGTTTTCTCCTCTCACAGTGCCATTTCATGGCCTAACTTTGCTAGTACCAATTCCATAGCATATCCCAACCAGAATGTACAAAAAAAAGAGTGTGCAACATCAACTCCACTGTCTCTAACTAATTAAATAACTGTCACGTACTATTTCTCTTCCTTTTCTAAGTTAAATAATCTGATGGCCTGCGCAGGTGGAAGCCAAGCCACGCAGCAAAGAACTGGGCGTAGAGCCATCTGCAAATCTGCACTGCCCTTGCCCACCCCGGTCGCTGCTGTCCCACCGAGATCATCTGACAGGTCAAACCATTTAAAACGAGCTGATCTCGCCGAAAGGGGCGGGCAGCACCCGCCCGCGCCGGCGCCGCGCGCGCGCGCGCTTTGCCTTTACCGCCAAGCCAATGCGCGATGCGAGCACGAGCCACAAAGGCCCCCAGTTGACTTGCGCTGGAGGTTGGCGGATGCGGGCGAGGTGGCACGGATCGCGCGCGCGGGGTCAACGCGACCAAAGAAGGTTCTCTTGTTGCTTGATGAAGCGATTTTGGAGATTGGGCAGCCTATAAAGTCATCATCCCGTCGCCGGCTCCGATCGATCGATAAGGGTGGGGCGGCGGCTTTTAATTTTTCACATGACAGTGTGGTGCGCGGCTATCGCCGCCTGTCGTTTTCACCGAGGAAGGGAAAAAAGAAAAGGCACAGCGATTTTGTTTTGGCGGTTTGAAGGTGGTGGGTGGATGCTCGCTTTTTGAGGAATTTTTTTTACTGCTCTTATTTTAGTTGAGACGAACCATCGGTTTTTGTAATTTTGTACTAATGGTATAACATTTTGTAATTTTTCGTTTAAAGGAGGGTCTAGGTGCAAGAAATTTGCACTAGAGTATTCTTTTTAGAGGAGGCGAGGAGTAGAGCCGTAGGCGGATGTCCCGTCTCCTCTCCTCTGCTCTTCTTCTTCGGTTCCTCCCAGGGGAGAGCTCGAGCTCCTCCCTGCTCCTCCGCCCGCCACGCCACTCCGCCCCCGCGGCCATGGCCTCCTCCTCCTCCTCCTCCTCCTCCTGCGACGCCGCCGCCGCCGTCCCGTTCACCCTCCTGGGCGCGCTCCTCACCGCGGGGCCAGCTGCGTGGCCGGCCTGCGTCGGCGGCGGCCGCGCCTTCCTCCGCGACTACGCGCAGCGGGGCACCAACGCGCTGCTGTGGGCGGGCCTCCTCGCGGTCACCTGGGTCCTGCTCCTCCGCGTCGCCGCGCTCGTCCGCCTCTGGGCCCTCGGCTCCCGCATCCCGGGGCCCCACGCGATCCTCGCCGACCCCGGGCTCGCCGCCGTCCTACGCACCGGCGGCGACATCACCGGTTGGTACCCCCCCCGATAACCCTTTTCCACCGTACTATTTGGTTCCACGTAACCAGGATTCGGCTCGATTTGCTTGGGTTTCGGTGTTTGGGCGGCGGTTCGGTTATTATGAATTGATTGGATTGGAATATTGGATTTGGCGCCAGCCAGCGCGACCTCTGCCGCGTGTCATTTCCCCCCCGTACTACGGGCTATTTGAGATGGTCGGGCGCTCTTATGTGCCATTTTGGGTACTGTTCGATTGGGGACTGGATGTGATTGGAGTAAATTGGATTCGAGATTCGGTAGCTCCTACCTCACATGTCAAATAATTGGTACAGATTTGACTACGAGCTAGCTACTTGAGCACTGATCTGTTGGGAAATTCGTGTGGTTTGATTGATTGATTGATGTGGCATTTTTTTCTTAGTATAGGCTGATCTGGGTGGGAGTTGATTGGATTGTAATTTGGCTGTTTGATGTTTTGCTGATTATGTGCCAAAGTTATGGCCTATTTTACTGCCCCAGAGCCTGTGAGCTAGTAGATCCAGGTCTGCCTTTTTGTTTGGTTGCTCTGTTGGCTGATATTGAGATGTGAGCTGTACAACCGGCACAGTATTTTGTGTAAAGCATTTAGGCTAGGGCTGATATAACATCACTTCACTTAACTAGCTTTGCCACACAGCTATTGCACTGCTTAGCACAGAGCATGGTTACCTTAATTCACAGTTTATTCTCAAGGTTCGCTGATGTATATGTTTAGCCTTGTATTATTGCTTGAAATTGATCACAATTTTATTCTGTAGGATCGTAACGGCCACGTGACTTCGGAGTTGTTGTTAATTCAAATTTAGGCAAGCTGTTAGGTTTTCTGTTTCTTGTAATTTTGGAAGAAAACAGAAGAGGAAATCAATTTACCTTTTGAAGTTTTCTTGCTGTTTTGACAAATCTCCCTCATCTATTAGACTAGATTTTGTTCAGTTGTATGTCTACTAAGTTTTTATAGCGTTGACAACATATTCAAAACTTTCCTGGAACGAGCACTTTTTGTAGAACTTGCTAGGACAACTCAGAGAGTGCTGGGTTTGACATACTACCAGACATGAACTGGTAGCCCTAGGTAGATGCATGATTGTTGCTAAATAATTTTTGGTCCCATACGATCCAACAGGGATAGTGCTGTTCTTAATGAGCATGGGCATAGGATGGCCCACTTGAGCACTTTAGACCCGTGCCTTCTAACGCTTCAGCTTACAATGTTCCAGCAAATATTCAAGCATAGTGCTAGCAAAATCACTATTCTGAGGCATTACTGTACAGATGAATCATTACTTCATCTTATGCTTTTTTTAACATTACTGTACAGATGAAAATACATTGTTTGATATTTTTTGTGTTGATATGGCAACCAACGGTCCTTATTTAATAGTTTATACAATACATCTGTTAATTTAGGCTCATGTTTTGCTTTGAACTTCATTTTGCAGGTTTCCTGTCAAAATTGCATGATAACTATGGCTCAGTTGTTCGCCTGTGGGCAGGACCCTCTCAGCTACTTGTATCAGTTAGAGATCCTACTCTAGTCAAAGAGGTTCTTACAAAGGCTGAAGATAAGTTACCATTGACTGGTAGAACATATAATTTAGCTTGCGGAAGACTTGGTCTATTTGTGTCCTCATCTGAGAAGGTAAGTTGATTTACTCTTTTGCTTTTTCTATAGTGAGCTAGGCATTATTTCTTTTCTCTCTTTTCTAGTTTGTCTTGATGCAATATTAACATTATATTATATGCAGATAGCATGTTCCATTGCTACTTTGATTTTTTTTAGTTCGTCTAACCATTTTGTTCGGCATTTTTCAGGTCAAAAGTACAAGAGAATCTCTGAAAATATTTTTGAATGAAAAACTTACAATTGGTGTTGGTCGAAGTTCATTCAAAATTATGGATGCTGTCATGGATAGAATTGACTCTGTTATGTCCAAGGATTTTGTGGACAGCAGATCTTTCTCCCAGCACCTGTCGTTTAACATCATTGGTGCAACTCTTTTTGGTGATGCCTTTCTCAATTGGTCTGATGCTGTTACTTTCGAGGAACTTCTTATGATGGTCGCAAAGGATGGTTGCTTCTGGGCTTCTTATGCAGTTTACCCGTTTTGGAAGCCTAGTTATAGGAGGTACCGGACCCTTTGTGCTAAGCTGAAAATGTTAACAGAGGGAATCATCAGAAAATCAAGAGATCAAACTAGTTCATGTCACCACTTTGATCAGATGTCCTATCTACCAAGTGAAGGGATGATAAAAGGTCCAAATAGAGGTGTTTTAGGCGAAATGATGGCAAGTCATTGTATCCATGGGGCTGCTGAAGGACCACTTAGTTCAGAAGAGGAAATCTGTGGAAACATCATCGGGTTGATGTTACATGGTATTTCCGCTTCTGCTAACTTGATTGGTAACATTTTGACAAGGCTTATCTTGTTCCCAAAGTTGCAAAATCAGGTACACATTAGTTCCTTTATTTTCTCTGTTGCAAACTATTTTGGTTGCTCTCTCTGATAAACGATTGCTGGTGTTGTCATCCCATGTTAATTATTTAAATAAGAAAGAATCTCCATTTGTGTTACATTTCTCAAGGAAAGGTTTATAAAATATGACATTATTCATCTACAAAAATGTGAGGCAATCTGGAGGACCCTTCAGTCATAATACATTAGGATGCGCCGCCACAACCATCCACCATTTTTCTACGAGTTACACCTCTTCACTCATGCTACACTTTTTTTGCAGATACATGCGGAGATTGTTGCAGTCTGCAATGAATCATCTGAACTGGAGGTTGATGATGTGCTTAGGATGCAATTACTACTTGCTACTGTATGTGAATCTGCTCGCCTTTTGCCTGCTGGACCTCTTCTGCAGAGATGTTCTTTGAAACATGGTATGCAATTTTCTAGACCTTTAGAATGCAATTGCCTATCCTGATTTTAATATCAAGATCACGATAGTTTGAAGTTTGATCCTGATATTGATCCATGCATCTAGCTGCAAAAGAGCTCGTTTGTCAGCTACAGGTCAGTTTTGACCCACTTTCCATTCATTTTCCTCGAGTGCAGATTTAACTCTGGGCTCCGGCATCACTGTGCCAGCTGGGGCAATATTAGTAGTTCCTTTGCATCTTGTGCATATGGATGCTTCTGTGTGGGGCAATGATGCTGGCCAGTTCAATCCTCAACGGTTCCTCGAAAACGATGTGGATCTTGGAGGTCTGTCTCTCTTTTCTCACTTTTCTGCATTGAATTTGTTATTTGTATTAGCCACACATTTGTTAGACCTTTATCATTTTTTTTGCATGACTGATTAGCCTCTTCATAATTCTATTCTCACTTTGTTTGCTTCATATATTGTAGGTATATTAGCAGCAACCAGAGGCTCAAATGGAATGAATCTTTTCACCGAGTGTTCTAAGACTGAGTCATTCCTTCCATTTGGTTCTGGAAGTCGAGCATGTGTTGGTCAGAAGTTTGCAATTCTTGCAATATCGATGTTGATTGCCAATCTGCTCCGCAACTATGAGGTTAGATGCGATAATTGCTATGCTTTGCCTTTTCGTGATATGTACATGTACCAACTGCCTTCTTGGTTGGTGCTTAGATGAGCATAATCGATTCCATTAAGAACTGTTCAAAGTTTCAGCAAATCCTTTTGGGAGATTGTGAACTGACTTGCTAAATGGAATTCCATGCTTTTGGGCTATGTATTTATCCTTATCAGTCTCTATGTTTAAGCTGAGTGTTGATTTTAACTCAACCTTGCAGGTACAGACTCATCCAAGTTTGTGTAAAGAAATAGAACCTGAAGTTGACAGCAGCCACGTTCACCATCTTCCAAACCCGAAGATTGTCCTCACAAAAAGAAGGATCTAACGGGAGGGTTCGGCAAACACAAATTTGATGCGTTTTCTTTCACCATATATTGTTTTTTTACTGGTGTCACACCAGGATATATGATATCTAGTTTCCTACCGTCGTTGGATCACGCTGAAGTTTGGAAAGGCGATACTTTGCGATGTGGAAGTTCTCTTTTTTTTCCTCCAGATTTTTGACAGACCCGGTGTGCTTCGTCAGATCTAGTTTTTGTTAGATTTTTGGAGCACCCACGGGCAGTCAGATCATGGGAGGTGTATGCTGATGTGCATAAACAAGTTGGGGTTTATAAAATTTTCTCCTCCCTCTAGGAGGAATGTAATGTCCAATGTATCACTTTATCTCATACTAATGTATTGTGTGATCCTTGTAAACATGTTTCCGCTGTTCCTACAGCGTAATAAATTGTGGAAAATTGTACAAATGTATCTCGCACTACATGGTCATGTTTCGGAATTCAGATGCAGATGACCAGAGGCACCACGTCAGACTGACTCAAGCGGCATTCACAAAGCCTGCTGCATCTTCATTTTGAAGAAGAGGCGGCTACTCTTCAAGCTCCAGCAGTAGCTGCATCACAATCTGCAAAATGAAGATCATGCTCCTCCATCGCCCATTCTTGGGATATCCGGGCTCTTTCGCTCAAACCAACCACCGTCTCTCACCTCCCTCTGCTTCCCTCTGTCGCCCTCCTCCTCCCTCACTTCCGTCCGCCTCCGCCACTGCCTCCTCCTCCTTCCCTCGCCCTCACCCACGCCAGGGGAGACCTGCCGGCGCCGCTCCATCTCGGTCTCCTTGGGGCGTGGAGGAAGCAGCGGAGGGAGCCCCGAGAGTGGCCTCCTGACGGCGGTCTGTGCCACCTCCTCCTTCTGTGGCCACCGGCGGCGCAGTCCAGGGCGGCGCGACCTCTGGGGAACCGCAACGCCGGCAGACGGGGAGCCGAGGCGCACACGAGCTCGACGAAGGCAGCTCGACCTCCTCCGTCGGTGCTCCCCTCCCTCGTCGACAGCGGGCTACTCCGAGCTCGGGCGAGTGGCGCAGATCCATGCGTGTATAGCGAACATGGCCTCATATGCCATTTGTTCAGAGTTTGATTTTGGTGATTCATGACAACATGATCATTGGGACTAACCATATTGTTTGAGCATGTCTTTGTAGACATTTCTAGGTCCCAAGGATGCAAGAAAACCACATGCAAAAATGCCAAAACAAAGGGTCAAAACCGAGCAAGAAAAGGAAAAGAGAAGACACCGTCGGATGAACCGACGGTCCCTCAAATACAAGCGTCGGTGCAATCGTCGGACGAGTTGGTGCACGGTGGTCAAACCCTAGGTACCGTCGGATGAACCGACACCCATTATTTAGTAGCGTCGGACGATTTGCGGAGAGGAAGAGCAAGGAAGACAAGAGGCACCGATGATCCGACGATCTAAGTGGGGACCCCGTCGGTCTATCCGACGCTTAGTTTAAATTCATACGAGCCGCGCCAAGACGAAGCCTTCAAGACCGGATGATCCGACACCCCGGCCAAGATAAAGCGTCGGTCTGGCCATCCGACGCCGCTGGAAGCTAACGCGTGGCGACTTGGACGCAAGGCCTTCGAAGACGGGATGATCCGACGTAGCGTCGGAGTAGTTGTGTCGAGAACCTCAACGGCTACGTGACGTGGGAGGGGCACCGGATGAACCGACGCCCTGGAAAAGCATAGCGTCGGATCATCCGACGGTACCTTTTTCAGCAGCTTTTAGCCAACGGCTAGTTTGATGCCTTGGGCTATTTATACCCCCTCCACTCACCCATTTGAGGTTGCTGGATTGTGTGGAAGTGCAGAAGAGTTCAAGACACATTCAAGATCATATCCAATCCATCCAAGTGCTTAATTGCTCATCCTTAGACTTGCATATGCTTTGTGTATGTGCTTAGTGCTAGGCTTAGCTTAGAGCTGAGTGAGTGCAAGGTTGTGCCAACCTTGTGAGGTGATTCTTGAGTGAATCCAGTTGTACAAGGTTCGACGGAAGCCTTGGGGCCTAAGTGGCTCACCGGCAATCGTCATCGACCCTCCGGCTTGGTGTGGAGCGGCGAGGACACTTTGTGCGGGGGACGTGGAGACCCCCTTCCTTGGTGGAGAAGCTCCTTAGTGGAGGCGGCATCAAGGTGACCAAGGGAGCTTGACAAGTGCCTAAGTGGCTAGCCTTTGTGGCAAGTCAAGTTGGTGCTCTTGGGAGAGACTTGGTGACCGGGAAGCAATACTCTTGTGTGAGTGCTTTAACAACGTGGACTAGGGGTGGCTTAGTGCCTACCGATACCACGGGATAAATCGCGTGTCAAGAGTTTGCTTCCTCTCATCCCCTTTACGTTTCCGCAAATTACTTTATTGCAATCTTTGTTTGCCTTCACTTTCCTAGAGTAGTATCATGCTAGGATTGGCTATAGGTTGCAAACCTCCTTTTGGGATGGGAGTTTCACACTAGAACAACCTTAGTTGCACATCTAGATAGTATGTTCTAGTTTAACTTTGTGTAAATTTAGTGAAGCCATAGGTTAAGGTTTTTAGTTGCCTAATTCACCCCCTCCCCCTCTTAGGCTAATGGGCATCCGATTCCTTACAAGTGGTATCAGAGCCGGGACTCACTTCCTTCACAAGGATACACCAATTCGATTGGTAAATTGTGAAAACCAGCTCATTGGAACGGTTAGGCTTCACCGCCTAGTGAGTTGCTCTATAGAGGAATGAAAGGGGTGGATACCTTAGGTCCGGCTCCACATTTCGATGGCACAAAGCTATCCTCGGTGGAAGGTTCTCATGGAGGCCTATCTCCAAGCAAAGGACCTTGATGTTTGGAGAGTCACCGATGAGGGCATGAAAAATGGTACTAGAAAGGAAAAGCAATTTGATGTAATTGCTAAGAGTATCATTTTGTCATCACTAGATGTAGGCGTTTTCAATAGAGTTTTTATTTGTGAAAATGCTCATGAGCTATGGAAAACCATCAAGGAGCAAAATGAGGGTTCAAAAGAAGTTGTTAATGAACGCTACGGTTGTCTCCTTGAGGAATTCAATAGCTTTAAGCAACTTGCAAATGAAAATGCCGAATCTATGTACTCACGCCTAAATGTGCTTGTCAATGAGATCAATGCTTTAGGTGTGAAGGACATCACGAACTTGAACATCAACCGCAAGATCCTTCAAAGTCTCCGGAAGCCCGATTATGACTTGGTAAAGGCAATCATCTACGAGAAGAAACTCGAAGATTTGAAGCCATCTCACATCTTGAGCAACATCATGGCACATGAGCTTCAAGTCATGCCAAAGTCAAAGAAGGCGCCCCAAAAAAAGCCCCAAGAACCATCCTCTCCAATTACAAGCCATGCTCTCTTAAGCCAACAAGAGAAGATGTAGGATGGCTACTCATGGAAGCTCAAGCGAGGATGATGGTGATGATGAAGATTCCTCAAGTAATGAAGAAGTTGAAACCATGGTGGCCGAGTACGTGAAGAAGATCTTCAAGTATGTGAAGAAAGTCAACATGTACGGCTACAACGTCCACTTGAGAGAAGGGCGTCATCATCAACACATCAAGTTCACCAAGATCGAGCACAAGCCCAAGAAGAAGGTGGTCAAGGAAAGGAGACCAAGGCAAAAAGCAACTATCGCTGTTCGTGAGTGGACAAGTGGTGGAGAATCAAGTTCTTCAAGCTCAAGCGATGAATCAAGAAAGAACTTCACCACCCGCTTCATGCATGGTCCCTCATCATCACCACACATGTGCCTTATGGCCCAAGGTATGAAAAGCAATGTAAGTGATGATGAATCCGACACCACCTCTCTTGACGATCTTGTTGAGCTAGTCCATGAGTAAAAAGGAATGCTTAAGAAACAAGCTAATGAAATTAAAGAACTCAATGTTCTCAACGATCTTAGTGCCACCCTGCTACAAATTATGAACATTTGTTGTGCAAATTCAAATTGCTTAGCAAGGAGTGTGATGATCTAAAAGCTAAGCTTGAGAGCAATGAGACTAAAACAAGTAATTCATTTGAGCTTAATGAAACATATCCCTTGTGCAATTCCTATCTCCAAGGTAGATGCTTCAAATTCTTGCATTGATTTAATTGATGAATCTTGCTCACCATCTTGCCATGAGAATGTTGTTGTAGAATCATGTGATTATCTCATAGGCAAGGAAAATGACGAGCTCAAGCAAGAAGTGAAATGGCTCCGAGAGAGGTTGGCAAACTTGATGGGCAAGGGCAAGAATGATGAAGAACAAGTGGACATCTCTCAAGACATGAAGAGCCAAGTCCAACCTTCTCAAGATAATCGTGATCCCATGGTGAAGAAGCTTGAGAAGGGTGCAACCGTGACTTGCTACAAGTGTCATGGAGAAAGGCACAAGTTCTACAAATGCCCTCAATTTGTCAAAAAGATGGACAAGGGCGCAAAGAAGAAATTGAAGCCCACCATCAAGAGCTCCCTCATCTACACCAAGCCCAACCGCAAAACAAGACCAAGAGCAACACCTATGTCATCAAGAAGAAGGCTAATGGCAAGGTAGTTGCACACAAGGTTGGGAAGATGAAGGAGGAGCGGGGTAGGAACCAACCCATTTGGGTGCCCAAGGAAGTCATCATCAACATGAAGGGGCCTCAAATGGTTTGGGTTCCAAAGGCCACTTGAAGGCCTTGAGGACGGGGACTTGGGAGGCTTGGCACAATCAAGATGAGAAGATTCATGCCTATAAGCCAAGCTTGCGAATTGGAAATGTGTTGTCCAAGTTCCCCCGTTGATGTAATGGAAACTAGTACCTATCTCTTGCATCAGTGTAGCTCCATTGCCTTGTTTAGGTTGCATTTGTTGCAAGGTTTACATATGGTAGGTTGCTTGTGTCATGTGCTAACCCATGAGCAATCTACATGGTTTGATTAGTGTGTAGGCAAGCTACACTTGTTCTTTCATGGTGCATGTTTTCATATATATATATATATATATATATATATATATATATATATATATATATATATATATATATATATATATATATATATATATATATATATATTATGCACACCGGGTGCATTCTCTATAGCGAATGCACCCAGGCCCAACTAACCGAGCCAACCAGGCTCCTCGACCCGGTGGCGGGGGCGCGCGCGGGCTCGGTGGGTGGCGCGGGGGCGCGGAACCGCCGTCATAACCGCACCCCACGACCGATTAAAAAAAAACCGCACCCACGACCTCCTTCGTTAACCACCCACGTTTGGCCCCCTTATTACAAACTCCTCCCGTCACTCTCTCATTCAATTCCCCCCGACCCGTTACCACTCTCTCCACTTTCTCGTCTTCTCCGCTCCGCCTCTCGCCGCGAAGAGAGGTTTTCTCGTCGGCTTTGAAGCGGAGCGATCGACTTCGTGAAGCTTTTAGTGCTCGTCGGGATTCCGAGCGGCGAATCACCCCTCTCTCTCGCGCCGCGTTTCCGTCGCCTTCCTCTTTCTCTCCGCGCGGCGGTGGGGGGGGGGGGGCGAAACCCGCGGGGGGCGACCGTGGTGATGCGGGAGAGACCCCAGCGCCGTTTCCCCACTGCGTTCACGAAACACATTGCTCGCAGGTATGCCGCCCGACCTCTCGCCCCTTTCATTTTTTCCGTTAGGGTATTTGTGTGGTCGCGTGATTATTCATGTTTCGGCGGATTTTTGTTTTTCGAGAGCCCGGGGGGGGGGGGGGGTGGTGAATGAGGGCGTGAATGATTTTTGTTATTCATTCGATGATATTGCTGCTACTTTTTTTTCGTTAGGGTTTTTACCGACTATTTTTTTTGTGTTTTCCATTCATTGGATTTTTCATATTCGATCAGACGTGGCTAGGTGTAAAAATCGCATGCGCTCCCGTCGTGTTATTTTTTTAATTTTTTCGCTAGGGGGGGGTGGGGGTTTGATTGATTCATTGTTAGCAACCGTTGCATCACAGAAGTAGCAATCGACCTATTACCGAGTTTGCAACCGGTCAATTACACTAGAAAACATTTGTTGCGAGGGGGGGGGGGGTTTGATTGATTCATTGTTAGCAACCGTTGCATCACGAGTTGCAATCGACTTATTACCGAGTTTGCAACCGGTCAATTACACTAGAAACGTTTGTTGCGAGTGCCGTAGCTTTCGTCACATTTTTTGTTTGCAATCGTTAATTGCGGGAGTTGCAACTATAATCACGAACAGAAGTTTGTAATCGTCTTAGCACGCATGGCTTTGATTGATTTCATTGGTATCAACCGCTATATTACGAAGTTGCAATCTCCCTATTTCGGAGTTGCAACTCGTTGCTGCATACTGACAATAGTGTTTTTGTATGTGTTGTAGCTTTTTTTGTAATCGGTTAATTTGTTGCGGTTGCAACCATAATCACGAAGTTGTAATTGTCGTATTAGACAGATTTTTTATGTATTTTTTTTGTGTAGCAGTTTGATATTTTGAGAGAACCGTATCCCGTATTTTCTTTACGGAGTTGCAATTTTGTCTAGTATTAAATCTTTTTTTATTAGCATTAGCAGCTTTTTTTGTGTTACTTGGTTTATAGGAGTTGCAATTGCCTTATCATAGAAGTTGCAAACCGTGCATTTTTTTTATTTTTGATGATTGTTTATGTTCATATATTTTTTATTTCAGTTGTTATACTTTTTACAATGGAGCAAGGCGGTCAGCAAGGTGAACAACAAGGTGGTCAAAATACTCGATCTTCTCCTCGGTTGTCTGAGAAGAGGAAGGCTGACAATTTACAAAGACTCCGTGAGAGGCGGAAAAGGCTCAGGTTGCCAACACCGCCGCTGGCTAGCACTGCTGAAGAGCAAGGAGATGAAGAACAACATGATGAAGATTTTGCCCCAGATGGTGAAGGTTCTGGACACGATGACGGCGATGATGCCGCTCTGGCCGCTGTTGGCGATGGTGACAAGGGCAAATTGAAGCCACGATCCATGCGATGCTCCCCTACGAGTTTTATCAAGCTTATCAATGCTTTACCAAATGATCTTAAGGGTCAAGTAGTCGCAAAAGGTTTTGGGGGTCTTCGAATTTCAAGCCCAATTACCTTAAGAGGGATGTTAGCAAACCGCTCGATGCGGAAGTTCAATCCGGAGACAATGAAGCTTGAGATTGGTGGCGGCAAAGAGATCAATGTCAGCCATCACGCTGTGTGGTGTGCCATGCAGATCCCCAATGCTGGAGGTGACCCGCTCCCAATGTCTGACGCAGATGCCCGTGCTGAGCGTGATCGGCTCGGCTTACAGATTGTTGGCCCTTCTTACAACTCGAGGAAGGGCATTACTGTGAAACACATAACTGCTGGACTGAAGAACCGTTCATTGACTGGGGAGCTTGGTCTAAGAGCTTTTTTCATGGCTGCTTTCCAGTGTTTGCTGTTCTCAAACACTGACACCAAGATCAGGCTCGATGATGTGAGATATACCCAGGATATTCAGAACATTGGCACTAGGAATTGGTGCAAGGCAGTTGTTGACAGGCTCAGCGTTGCTGCTCGATTATACAAGCTGGATTATGCTCAGAAAGGCATCAATGCACCCATCAGCGGATGCACCATCTTTCTAGTGGTAAGCTCAAGTCAGACACGCATCTTTTCCTGTTCTTTTTTTGTTTCATTGCTTTTTTTGCAACTGTTTACATACTGTTGTTGCAATCATATATTTTTTTTCACTGTTTTTCAATCTGGCATTGCACCTTTTTGCAATCACTTGCTACCCAGGTTTGCAATCATATTCCAAATAACCTAGTCAGGTTTTCTTTTTTTGCAACCACACATAATTATTGTTTGCAATCACACACAAAACATAGTTGCAATCACACACTGGTTCAGTTTCTTTTTGTCCCTTTTGCAGTCACAGAAATAAACCAGCAGTTTTTGTAATCACACACTTTTAGATTTTGCAATCACTTGCTACCCAGGATTGCAATCATATTCCAATAACCAAGTAGCTTTGCAAGCACATATACAAAGTCAGGTTTTCTTTCTTTTTTTGCAATCACACATAACTACTGGTTGCAATCACGCATGCCAAATAGCTGCAATCACACACTGGTTCAGTTTTTTCTTTTTGTCCCTTTTTGCAGTCACAGAAATAAACCAGCATTTTTGTAATCACACACTTTAGTCTTTTGCAATCACTTACTACCCAGGTTTGCAATCATATTCCAAACAACCAAGTAGATTTTCAACCACGGACAAATTCGGTTTCTTTTTTTTGCAACCACACATAACTACTTGTTGCAATCTGTCATGCCAAATAGTTGCAATCACACGGTGGTTCAATTCTTTTTCTTTTTTGCGATCCACGAAATAAACCGAATAGTTTTTGCAATCACACACTTTAAATAGTTTTTGCAATCATACACTTTAAATAGTTTTTGCAATCACACACAGCTTTTTGCTTCATCACCGTTTTTTTTTGCGGATGTTATACGTCGACAACTTGCGCACGGATTCCGGACAAGCCCTTTTTGCATCCCCCGTGCTCCTTCCCGGCCTCGAAGATGATTCAAGCTATACTCAACCAGGACCGCAGGGGGATGTCGCCGGCGACAATGTTGAGTTTGGACATCTCAGGATTTATTTTCTTTTCAATCACACTTTCTTTTCTTTTTTCTTTTTTTTTGCAAATGTCACCACCGTTTTTTTTACTCCAACTTTTTTGTTTTTTGCAACTTTGAAAAGTATCACGGACACATGCTACGGCGCTCTGTGGGGTCTTTGTTGACGGTGAAAATCCGTCAACCTAGCCATGAGTTTACCTTCGGTGTTGGCATGACTTTTGTATCTTATTCATTGGTACTAACCCCCGTGGTATAACAAGTTCACTTGTGCATGTCGGTTTTGGAGTTGTGTGTTTATGCGGTTTTAACGTTGAAAGCAAGACTTCCGGATAAGTTCATTAAGCACCTCATGACAAGACCTTGAAGCCCGATACAAGTCAAGCAATGAAGTGAACATGACTCCAAGAGCCCAAGGACCAAGCCCGAGAAGATGATAAACTCCGAGGACCGAACCGGAAAAGCGCCGAATCTTGCAAGACAAGGAGTTGAGTCCAATTCGGAGAGAAACCGACGTCAAGGGCCCACATGCAAAAGGGGAGAACATCTAGAAGACGTGGGAAGCAACACCGGCGAAGCAGCCGCGAGATGGGCCGACCAGGCCCGGGCCGGCCGGCCCAGCCGGCCGGCCCAGCCCCACTCGGGGCCCAATCGGCCTCTCCTTTGACCTAATTGCTTCTCGGGCTATAAATAGCCCCCCGACCGAGAGCCACGCGAACCGAAGTCGTAATCCGCCGCCGAGGAGCAAGAGAAGCTTGAGGGACACCATCTCGGAGATGAGGGTCGTGCTAGTTGTCTAGGGTTTCCCTAGCCGACGTGGGAACCTTGCATGGAAGACCACGTCGGAGCTCGGAGCGAGGATCAAGATCGAGGGAGGGCCCCGGTGGTGATCTTGTTCATGTAATCATTCATGGTGAAGTTTGTAAGTGAATCCGATTTCTAGCGATTAAGTGCCTTCTCGATGATTTTGATTTCTTCTTGGTTTTGCTTCTTCTAAGATCTAGTCTATAGCTAGATTACATAGGGTGCTCTTGTAGCCGCGGTGGCTAGAGGTGCATACCGGACCGGCCAAGTGATTTCAACTTGTTCTATCGAACCCGCCCTAAGCTCCCCGCATGAATAGGGATACGTTGTGACGAACGGGGGTCTCGAAAGGCGGATGTTTTCGGAGTCGGATGGGAAGGCCACGATTTAAAGATGCTTTTAATGAGATTCGCTTTTCTATCTTCATCTATCTTGTTTGGAGCTACAACATAAGCATGATCTAGATTCTCTAGATTGGTTATCTCTTGCTTTCTCTTGTTACCTCTTTAGTAGATTAGATTAGATTCGTTTTCTTTATGAGTTAGTAGATTAGATGCAACTTGTCTTCATTAGATAGCTTTACCTTGCTTTACTAGATTGAATCCTTGCGTTGCACATTGTTCCACGGATTCGATACCTTGGGTTCACCACTCGAGGGAAGAAGGGTCCCTTGACTACGACGGGAGACTTGTCCGCTTGCAAGTCACAAACGAACTTTGATACAACTATTAACCGTCAACGCCTTTGACAAGATCGTCCATCCCCGCATTTGGCCCCGCCCAAGATGCGGATGATGAGGGGCTTACGGGAAGCGTGTGCCGCCCAACCCGCAGCAGACCTCGCGCCCCATCGGCGGCCGCTACATTTGCTTCGCCGGGGCTAGTGCATCCGCCGCCGCAGCGGGGCTCCCGGGCCTAGCACCTTCCATGATCCCGGCGGTCATGGGCCCCACAGCAGTTCCCCTCCTGTTTTCTATGAGTACCCAAGTTTGCGCACTGCATTTAGCCAGCGCCTTTCTGATTTAGTTGGAAGGAGCAGGAAGGAAGACGCGCTGGCTATCTTGAAGGAGTTTGACAAAAGCACTAAACGTGCACAGGAGTATGCAAGGAAGGCTTCTGAGTACGCAACAAGGTCACGTGATCTCATGGCGTCAGCTCATCAGGAGTGCGTTAGCAGCATCAACAAGCTTCTTGCGGATGCCGCGGTACCAAGCAAGCTTCCAAGGGTCGCAGGAGGAAGGTCGCGAATGTCACACAACCATCAATCGGTATGTTCTTTTTTCTTTATATATATATATATATATATATTCATAATCATGTTGCTACCACATGTAAGCGAAGATGCAATCGAAACACAACCTTTTTGCAAACATACATCTCACATCACCTTTTTTTTGTTTTCAATCGATGTAAACTCAGCTTTATTTTATATGTAATCATTACTTTTTTTGCAATCATGCACACCCAAGGTTGCAAACACACTAATATAGCATTTTTTTGCAATAACACTTTTATTTCGTGTTTAACAATAGCATCGGAACGGAATCAAGTATGGAAGACATTCCCCAGGGCGGACACGGATGATGGTGTTTTCGACGCTCCCTACCCCAATTGAAATGGAGGTATATGAAGGCGGCGCGCACGATGAAAACCCCGCACGGGGTGATGTTGATAGCGTAAACGTTGAGCAAACACCACCTCACGGTCATGACATTCAACATGGTAGTTTCGATAGAAGTAAGAATATATATTTTTTATATTTTAGTCTAAAGGATCTGTATTTTATTTTTATTTACTCACCATCTTCCTTTTCTATTTATTTTTGCAGCCCCCCACACCTTTCTGGAAACATTTCAAATGTTGATGAAATTCTTGGACTTTTTGATTCGCCTCCTCGCTCCCGGGGACAATGCGGATGAGCCCCCGCGTGAGCCAAGACACACTGTTGCAAAGAGTAGTGCTTCCTCAATATCTCCCTCTCCCCACCAGTTTGATGTAAGCTCTTTTTTTTACACCCAGGTTGCAATCCCCTCTCAGGGTTTAATGTAGTCACACCGCATGGAAAGTTGCAATTAGTTACTCAATCTAGCAATCATAAGCATTTTTCACCCGTTTTTCTTTTTTTTTTTTGCAATTTTTGATTTGTTTGTTTTTTCCTCAATCCTATTATTTTCAGCCTCATCGGCGGCATCGACATCGGCGGCAGCAGGTTTTGTAACCCACACACCACCAACATTGCGCTTGGGTTGTACTTACGCTTGCAATCCTTTTTTTTATTTTATTTCTTTTTGTTTTTTTACCGGCTAAACCACAACTATTCACTCTTTTTTTCTCTCGCCCCATAACACAGCTCACTAGAACTTATGCAAGGAGGACTCGATAGGGAGGAAAGGAGGCGCAAACTTAAAGATGCCGAGGGCCGAGAAGAATATTGCAGAGGAGGCAAGAAGAAAGGCTGAAGAAGAGGAAGCCTCGAAGAGAGAGTCTGAAGCCGAGGAAGCCAAGAAGAATGCCGAAGACGAACAGAGGAGAAAGGCTGAGGCTGATAAAAAGACTTTGGAAGACGAGAGGACGTTGAAAGCAGCAGCAGGTTTGTAACCCACACACTATCCACAATGCAGCTTGCTTGCACTTATATTTGCAATCATAACTTTTTTTTTACTGTGACATATTTCACACTCAGCAGCCGACGTGCTAGCGAGAAGGCCGCCGATGAGGAAGCTTCAAAGAGGGCCGCAATCGAGGCAAAACAGCAGGTTTGTAACCCACACACCACCAACATTGCAGTTTGCTTGCACTTTATAGTTGCAATTATAACTCTTTTTTTTTCACTGCCACATATGTTTCACTCAAAGGAGACCGGCGAAGCCCAACAGAAGGCCGCCGAAGAGGAAGCTTCGAACGTAGCCGCAACGAGGCAAAGCAGCAGGTTTGTTACCCACACACCACCAACATTGCAATTTGTTTGCTCTTATAGTTGCAATTATAACTCTTTTTTTTACTGCCACATATGATGCACTCAACGAACAAGGCAATCCAAGCGAAGGCCGCTGAGGAAGAGATTAAAAAGGCTGCAGCTGAGGCAGCAGCAGGTTTGTAACCCACCCACCACCAACATTGCAGTTTGTTTGTATTTATATTTGCAATTATAACTTTTTTTTACTGCCACATATGATGCCCTGAGCAGCTGAAGTAGAAGCTAAGCGAAGGCCGCCGAGGAAGATAAGAAAAAGGTCGCACTCGAAGAAGAGAAGAAAAAGCTTGTCGCCGCGTTAGCTTTGAAGACGGCTTCATCCGAACAAGTCGCGAAGGGAAATCTAGTGATGAGCAAGCAACAACAGTTTTGTAACCATACACTTGTCTAAGCTTTTTTTTGCAATCACAACTCACTCCGCCGTTGCAATTACACATTACTCGTACTTGCAATCATAAATAACCAAATAACCAAGTTTCTTCAACCACACATAATACGCTCATGGCGTAACCACAAATAAATTCGGTTGCAATCACGTACGTAAAACGCTTGCAAACACACACCGTTATGGCAAATTTTTTTGTAATTACACGCACAAAAATAGGTTGCAAACACCGTACATGCTTTTCGTTTTTTTATTCACGCTTTTACGTTGTTGCAATTACGTAACAAGCCATGCCGAGCAAGAGTGCCGAACCCGGAAAAGCACAAAAAGGCAAGCAAGCCGCAACCGAAGATCATCGAGCCGCAGCGACAATTTCGTGATGAGCAAAAAAAGATGCAACCGATGAAATCCGGAGGAAGAAGACCGAGGCCGATAACAAGAGAAATGTTGCCGCTACCAAGAAGCTTGAGTCAAAGAAAAAGGTCGGAGCCGACAAGAAGGTCGAAGAGAAGGAGAAGAAGATCATAGCAGTAAATCCGGTAAAAGGCCGGACGCGAACATTGTCGCTTTACGAAGTAGCCTTCCGCATCAAAGATAAACAAGCAGTGGAGATGCAACTCGTCAAAGGCGTATGCTAAGAAGCGTACCGAGTATGAGAAAAAGTTAGATTTTCTCCGCCAGGAAGCCACTGTCGTGTTGGAATCTCGTGGAGACACCTTTGCAGCAAGAACCCCTTCATCACCGACGATGTCGAGTTTCCCGAGTCCCGGGATGATATTGCTAATTTGACTCCACCGATCCGTCTTTCACAAGACGAAGTGTCTGAAGGTCTCGTCGATTACGGCAAGGTTCGCAGGCTGATTTTCAAGCGCCTAGGTGACAGAGTGATGAGGAGGCCTGCTGAGTTCGTATCTCCGTTCCAGATAAAACGCAAGCGCCCCGACATACCCGTTTCCAAGGTCGTTTATCCGAGGCGTAAGATCATATCCGAACCCGAGCTTCAACAAGATGTTTTTTTACCGTGTATTTTTATGTTGCAATTGTTTTCATACCGGCATTGCAACCGTTACACTCCCGCTTTGCAATTTGTACACTTTTTTTTCCAATCACACATTCAAGACTTTTTTTTTGCAACCACTCACACAAGAATTTGCAATCATATGTTGTCACATCTAGTTGTAATTGTTTTCTAACCGGCATTGCAACTCTTACACTCTCGCTTTGCAATTTGTACTTTTTTTTTGCAATCACACATTCAACACTTTTTTATGATTGCAACCACTCACACGGACCAATTTGCAATCACATGTTGTCAAACCTAGTTGCAATTATTTCATACCGGCATTGCAACCGTTACACATACAGCTTTTGCAATTTGCACACTTTTTTTGCAATCACACATTCAGCTTTTTTTTTTTGCAACCACTCACACAGACCAATTTCACATGTTGTCAAACCCAGTTGTAATGCACAGGAGTTGCAATCACAAGTTAACAAGCCGGTTTTGCAACCATACACCGTGTTTTTGGAAGTATCACACAGAGGCGTTTGCAACCACATTGATTTCATTTTGGAATTTTTTGGTGCAGGAGGACTTTATTGGAGTTTGGCATTCTTGCTGAATTTACTGGACAACAACTCATTGACGGCTTTCTCAAACGACAAGTTGGGAGAGTCTTCCTTGATCGATTTCGTGGTGCATTGCATGCGGCATGATTACATTGTGCACAAGCTTGATTCGTTTGGGTACGGTGGTGTTTCTCACGACCGGTTTCTATGTAAGCCTTTTTGTTTTTTCAATCGTCCGTTTTTTAATACAATACAAGAACTTTGTTGAAACAACAACATTTTTTGTTGTGACTGATCTAGTTTTTGTTTTAATGGGCTTTTTTTGCCCCCCCTGTGTGCAGTGGAATATTAATGGTTGCGACGCAGTCCTCAATGAGGATAAATCCGAGACAGAAGAATTCAAAGTCGTCTGGAACCACCTGATGACCGAGTGCATAAACTACGATCTGTCAAGAGCAAAACTGGTTAGCAGACATCTTTTTTCTCAAATACAGTCTGTTTTTCTTGTAACATTTTTTCAAAGTTGCAATTGCAAAATTATAATCTGCAACCCTTTTTTTCATTAATATTTTTTTGAGTAATTGCAATCATAAATGAAATTGCGATCACACATCAACACTAGATGTAATCAATACACTAATCATTTATTTGTCCCCCCGCACTCTTGTTTTTTTGCACCGCATCTTTGTCCTTATCCATGACGCAGGACATTACTTTGTTTATTGTTTCAACTTCATGCATAATCGCATTGATGTGCTGGACTCGAACGACTACTTCATGAAATGCACGGATCCTGTAGAACGTCACAAGCATGTGTTTGCAAAAATTCCAATCATAGATGCAGCTTTCCAGAAGGTGTCCAACTTCAAGCTGCCCAGAGTTAGTGGTTGGAGGAAGCCTTTCATTGAAGTCCCCAAGCAAGCTGGCCCCAATGATTGCCTATTTTTTGTCTGGAAGTACATGGAGTACTATGATGGGAACAAGATGACGGAGGAAATCAACCCGTAATGCGTGATGTGAACCGATCCATTTTTTACATCTTTTCTCTTTTTTTTCTATGTTTTCTGTATGTGCATTTTTTTTACCGTACTGTCGAAATAGCTATATTTTTTTAATGTGTGTTTTTTATGCCGCTGCGCTCAACGGCGTCATTTACAGATGTGAGATGCTGCACTATCAAATCTTCCACCCCCTCAACCAGGCCGATCTCCCTGCAATGCCGGACAAGTACGAGACCGGGGATGCCGTCTTGATCTCGAAGATGACAAAGGCGCCGGTCTCGTGGACTTTTAGGATCCTTGGGATAAAAAAACATGTTATATCCGTGTGTGTTATATGCATCCGTATGCGACATGTTATGCGTGGCGCACGAAAATACTATATCATGTGATGTGGCAACTTTTTAAGTCCTTTTTTTGTTTGATTTTGTGAATTTTAACTCCGGCAATGTATTTTTGTGCACCTTCTTTTTTTATTCGGCATGGAGTGTTTTTCTTTGCAATCCACCTTTACCTCGTTTTGCAACCACATACGCGATAAAATTGCAATCACTCACATGTGTTGTTTCGCAACTGTGTTTTTTTTTTTTGCAATCGCAAAGACATCGCGGTCAAGGATGTTTGCAATCACCTTGTATTTTTCACGAAGTTGCAACCACATCAAGCAAAGACCAAACTAGTCACACCAAGCTTTTTTACCAGTTTTTGCAATCGCAATCACATTGCTATAAGGGGTGCAATCACACTGAGACATGATTTGCAATCAACTACATTCGGTTTGCAACTCGTCGTTTTCTTTTGCAATCGCAAAGACATCGCCGTTGCAAACACACCGCAAAGGATGTTTGCAATCACCGTATTTTTGGACTAGGTTGCAATTTAGCTTCAATATCACAAATGTCGTGGCACGGAGCTTTTTTTACCGCTTTTTTGCAATCGTAATCACATTGCTATAAGGGGATCACACTGAGACATGATTTTGCAATCAACTACATTATGGTTTGCAACCTGTCTTTTCTTTTGCAATTGCAAGACATCGCCGTTGCAAACACACTGCAAAGGATGTTGCAATCACCAGTATTTTTGGACCAGGTTGCAACCTAGCTTCAATCTTACAAAGTTGTCGTGGCACGGAGCTTTTTTTTGAAACTCGGTGTTTTTTTACCCGTGTTTTTTTTGAAACTCTTTTTTTTTGCAAAATCACCGCTCTAATGTTGCAATCACACTCGCTATGAGGGTGCAAGCAATAACCCACATTCGGTTTTCGCAATCGTCATGTTTTGCAATTGATACACATCGCCGTTGCAACCACATGTGAAGAATGTTGCAATCTCCCGTATATACACCAGAGTTGCAACCACCATCCTAGTTGCACCGACGTTGTCATGTTATGGAGCTTTTCTTTTTGAACTGGTTTTTTTTGCGGACTCATTTTTTTACTTGTGTGTTTTTTGCAACTGTTTTTTTTGCAACTGTTTTTTTGTTGCAATCGCAGTCTCATTTTTTTTTGCATCTGTTCTTTTTTTAAAAACACATATAACTCCTGGTTGCAATCACTAACGCAAATTTTTTGCAATTACACATTGGTTCAGTTTTCTTTTTCTTTTCTTGCAGATCACTAAATAAACCAAAGAGATTTTCCAATGAGACACTTTAGTTCATTGAAATCACTTACTACCCGTGTTTGCAATCATATTCAAACAACCAAGTAGCTTTGCAAGCAAACGACAAAGTCGAGTTTCCATTTGCAACACACATAACTCCCGGTTGCAATCACGTTTGCCAAATTGTTGCAATCACACACCGGCTCGCTTATTTTTTTCTTTTTTTTCCAAACACACGTAAGCGGCGCTTGCAATGACACTCGCTATAAGGGCGCAGCAATCACCTACATCTTGGTTTTGCAACCGTCATTTTTTCGCAATTGCCGCACATCGATGTTGCAACCACATATTTTTGGATGTTGCAATCACCCGTCTTTTTTCACGAGGTTGCAACCACATCAAGCAAACACCAACCTAGTTGCAATCCGACAACTCTTCATGGCATGGTGCTTTTTTTTGAACTATTTTTTTTGCAATCGTGACACATCAGTGGTTGCAACCACACTGTAACCTATTAAGCAATCAACCGTATTTTTCATCTGTCTTGCAACCACATCAAGCAAACATTAACCTAGTTGCAATCCGACGCAGTCATGCGCAGCTTTTTCGCATTTTTTGTAATCACGGTTGCAATCGATAGTTTTTGTTACCCAAATAGCTTCTTTTTTTGCAAACCAGATGCTATTTTTTGGATAAATTATATTGTATTCATTCGCATTCATAGTCATCCCCCGTAGTCAACATCGCGCGAGGTCGCTCTTCGATTCGAGCAATCGCGCCACGTGCTTGCGACCGCCGCGTAACTACACCGCATTCGGATTTTTGTGTGTCATCCGCTTCACTCGCCCTTCCCGATCTCCGTTTTGTCCGTTTTTTACTCTTGGGCGGCCTCTTTTTCTTTGAGCCCAACCTTCGCTTTTGCACCTCTTTTTTGGCTTTGTTTTCTCGCCGCCTTGCTTCGTTTGGGTTTTGGGGGCATGTTGTGCCGTAGTGCCCCCTAACATGACAAGTTTGGCACTCCTTCACACCCTTAACTCCACCGTATGTGCCGTAAGGATTATCGTGTATCATAATGTTTTTGGAGGATTTTGTCACACGCGCCGATGCCCTTCCTACCTTTTGTGCTAGACATGGGTGGTTCGACCACTATCACACCGCCCGGGTAGTTGCTAAACCAGGCACATGGTTTATTTTTGGTGTGGCAGGGTTAATAGGATTTGTAGCGCTTTCACGCAAGTGGCGTCACCACTTTCATCTGTTGGTCGGACACAAACTAGACCCATCTCGTTATCCCCATTTTCATGCAAATCACCACTTTCCATCTCACAAGCAAGCAGCCTCTCGCCGTTTGTAGAAGCTCAATACCGGGAGTTATCATGTCGATGTGCCGGACAGCCTCGAAGATAAGCACGGTCGTATTTGCTTCCCGCTCTACACAGGCGCATTAACTTGGGCGAGCAGCTTTGACATTCTCGTTTGCTCCGTGTCAAGCATGAGTCGCAACCCGAACATCGTGCCCGTCCCATGGAACTACGGATCTCGCATTACGTGTGTATCGCCGCGAATGTACTTTTCTCGGTATGCTCGCACTTGCGCATGGGTGAATGCTTTGATCACGTGCATGCAAAACAACCCCGTGTGCTCCCATTGCATGCATTCGCATTTATATATACCCTCTTTTTTGTCGCCTAGCACCTTGAATGCGTGTTGTGCCCAACGAACACTCACCGTTCCTTTTTCATGCTTCACCAAGTAACCGCATTCAACATCCGGATCGAGCTCAATCACAAACGCCGTATCGTTAGCATATTCCCTCTTGTATTCATTATACACCGCCCGCGTGTACATCCCGCCGAGTCGCTCATCAAACCGTGATTTGCACGCCCCGACAACCTCGGCCCGTACATCGAATTTTGAATTTCGGTTTACATCATTACATTTTTATTGCAACCGCGGACATATCACAATGCAATCAAATGTAACACGTTGTTGCAATCACGCACACCAAATAGTTGGAATCGCACACTTATCCAGCTTTTTCTTTTTCTTTAATTTGCGCTCACGTAAATAAACCAAACAGAGTTTGCAACCAAACACTTTAGTTTTTTTTCAATCACTTACTACCCAGGTTAGCAATCATATTCCAAACAACCAAGTAGCTTTCCAAGCACGGACAATATCGTATTTCATTTTTTTGCAACCGCACATAATCCCCGGTTGCAATCACGCACGTCAAATATTTGCAATCACACACCGTCTCGCTTTTTCTTTTTCTTTTTTTTTTTTTTGCGGTCACGTAAATAAAGCAAATAGCTTTTGCAATGACACACTTTAGTTTCTTGCAATCACTTACTACCCAGGCTTGCAATCATATTCCAAACAACCAAGTTTCCTTTTTCAACCACACGTACAAAGTCGTGTTCCTTTTTTTGCAAATACGTAAATAAACCAAGCTTTTGCAATGACACACTTTAGGTTTTTGCAATCACTTGCTACCCGTGCTTGCAATCATATTTCAAACAACCTAGTTTCCTTTTTCAACCACACGTACAAAGTCGTTCTTTTTTGCAACCGCACATTCCCCCCGGTTGCAATCATGCACGCCAAATTGTTGCAATCGCACACTTGTTCGGCTTTTTCTTTTTTCTTTTTTTTGCGGTCACGTAAATAAACCAAAAAGCTTTTGCAATGACATACTTTAGTTTTTTGCAATCACTTGCTACCCAGGCTTGCAATCATATTCCAAACAACCAACTAGCTTTTTCAACCACACGACAAAGTCGTGGTTTCCTTTTTGTGCAACCGCACATAACTACCGTTTGCAATCGATACGCCAAATTGTTGCAATCACACACCGGTCTATTTTTCGTTTTCTTTTTTGGAGTCACGTAAATAAACCAAAGCCTTTTGCAATCACTCACTTTTATTTGCAATCGATCACCCAACTTAGTTGCAATCACACACCGGTGCAATGACTAACTAAAAAATTTTTTAACAAAACATGTTTTTTTGCAAAACCACAAATTAACATGATTTGCATTAAAAAATTTTCGTCTTTTTTTTGCAATCACACACAATCGCCTGTTGCAAACGACATATGTTTCTTTTTGCAATCATACATAAAACAGCCGCGCCGCAATCATTGAACTAACAGGTTTTGCAATCATATGTTTTGGGGTTTGCGGTTTTAATAATACCCGTGACTTCCCAAAGATCCATGTGGTTTGTGTGCCGAACAGAGTCAAGTACCCTCTTTGCAAACATATGCAATGTTGTCACACTCGCCAACATATCCATCTTTCAATACTCGTTCGGCTCTCGCATCTCTCGGGTTGAAGTCATTCTTCCGCAAGACATGCCCTTAAAATATGCCGCAATCCATCTTTTCCTTTTCTCGCCACAATGCTACAATCGCCGGGTGTTCCCTTATGCAACATTCATCCATTAGCTTCCCCCACTCTACCTCAAATTGTGTAGGACCCGCAGGATAATTTATCGTAGACTCCAGCTTTTCCTTCCGATTTTTGTCCCTATGCACCTTGTACAACTCCTCGAGTTCATAATCCCACATCCTTATTATGTGCCACCGGCAATTTCGTGTTGTGATTTATCAAACACAATTTTTATCGCCTCCCTCATTGCCGCATCTTCATCTCGTAAACATCAATTTTTCAAAATCAGCTCCCTTTTTTCTCCCGTGAATAAAATGTTTTCTTGCAATCCAAAAACATACGATGATTTGCAATCAAAAAAATAGAGTTTAATGTTGCAAACGTTGCAACCACACTACACACTACGCTTGCTTTTTTTACAAGAATCATTATAGAATAAATCGAATATACCCCCCTCCCCCTCTCCCTCAAAATATGCACTCGTTAGAATCACAAAAGGCCGCCCGCCGCCCATGCAGCTTTTGAATGACTCGAAGAGCCATCCGAAAGTGTCGCTTGTCTCATCCCGAAGAAGCGCTTGCCCAAACGACACATTTTTCGGATTGTTGCCGCATTCGACAAACATCGCCGGGCATCTTCTTGTTGTTAGTTTTGTGGGTAGTGTCAAAAGTGATGACGTCTCCAAAATCCACGTATTCTCGCACGCCGATTTGCATGGCTCCAAAAAATGCTTCTTAGCACTTTCGTATTTGGGTCAAAATCAACATCCCGAGAGAATGCTTCATTGTTTTGCTTACACTCCCTAAAAAACAGGAATAACTTCTCAATGTCACCATCCCCGTCCTCTCGCGTCTGCTCAGCTTTCCTGCACCACAAGTGAATGAAAAAACATTTTAAGCATACAAAATAGGTTTTTTTGCAATCGCAAACTACCCAGGCTTGCAATCATATTCCAAATAACCAAGTAGCTTTGAAAGCACACGGACAAAGTCGGTTATTTTTTTGCAACACATATAACTCCTAGTTGCAATCACCCACGCAAATTAGTTGCAATTACACATTGGTTCAGCTTTTTCTTTTTCTTTTCTTGCGGTCACGTAAATAAAACCAAAGAGATTTTGCAATGAGACACTTTAGTTTTTTGCAATCACTTACTACCCAGGCTTGCAATCATATTCCAAACAACCAAGTAGCTTTGCAAGCACACAGACAAAGTCAGGTTTCTTTTTTTTGCAACCGCACCTAATTCCTGGTTGCAATCACGCACGCCGAATAGTTGCAATCATACACTAGCTCAGTTTTTCTTTTTTTCTTTTTTTTTTTTGCGAAATCACGTAAATAACCAAAAGTTTTTGCAATGAGACACTTTAGTTTTTTGCAATCACTTACTACCCGTGCTTGCAATCATATTCCAAACAACCAAGTAGCCTTGCAAGCACACGACAAAGTCAAGTTCCTTTTTTTTGCAAACGCACATAATTCCTAGTTGCAATCACTCATGCAAATTAGTTGCAATCACACATTGGTTCAGCTTATTCTTTTCCTTTTTTTGCGCTCACGTAAATAACCAAATAGCTTTTTGCAATGACACACTTTAGTTTTTTGCAATCACTTACTACCCAGGCTTGCAATCATATTCCGTACAACCAAGTTTCTTTTTTTCAACCACACGTACAAAGTCGGTTTCTTTTTTTTGTAAACGCACATAATTCCTAGTTGCAATCACTCACGCAAATTAGTTTGCAATCACACACCGGCTCGCTTATTCTTTTCCTTTTTTTGCGATCACGTAAATAAACCAAGTAGCTTTTGCAATGACACACTTTAGTTTTTTGCAATCACTTAATACCCGTGCTTGCAATCATATTCCAAACAACCAAGTTTCTTTTTTCAACCACACGTACAAAGTCGGGTTCCTTTTTTTGCAAACGCACACAATTCCTAGTTGCAATCACTCACGCAAATTAGTTGCAATCATACATTGGTTCAATTTTATTTTCCTTTTTTTGCGCTTATCGAAATAAACCAAAGATTTTGCAATGAGACACTTTAGTTTTTTGCAATCACACACTACCCAGGATTGCAATCATAGTCCGGACATATGACTTACATGTTTTGGATGTCCTTCTCTCGTGAATGGCCGCTTTGACGTCCTCCATACAATTTCGACATCACATTCATCGCAACCCGGTTTGGCACGCCACTCCTTGACATGATTGCAAACAAGTCATCCATAGCAGCCTCTCCCTCCGTTTATGAGCATGCATATATCTAACCATCTTGGGCGATGGCTGAAGTTTATGGTTATGTGCTTCCCCGATTCCGTCGAAGTACCGCATTTTGCGTTTTTTGTCCTCCTTAACTTTAGCATATGTCGGGCAACCAATTCTCATCGATCTTTTATCGCTTGTGGTTCATCATTTTCCTTGCTCGGCTTCATAAAACCCCGACGGTTGCAAACCCGTTGTTTAGTCTCTTTACTAGTCCTCATGGTTCTCACACCGAATCCACCATTTTTGCATAATCAAGGTAAAATTGATGTGTCGCTTCTATTGAAT
Organism: Cenchrus americanus; assembly: GCA_947561735.1. NCBI lineage: Eukaryota > Viridiplantae > Streptophyta > Magnoliopsida > Poales > Poaceae > Cenchrus > Cenchrus americanus. Next base: position 3,794,270 of record OX387245.1, on the reverse strand, counting down.
CAAACTCCCGTCGCGCTCTTGGGACAAACACATCAAGCATGTTTGCATCCCGTGTGGAGAAAATAACCAACCATAAGTTTTTTTGGCCTTTTTTGTTTTTGCAATGCACATGGGAATAATGTTGCAACCAGGCAGCATTACACGTTGCAAACGAGCGCAACATAATAAATGCAGATTAGTACACACAGCAGACTACGACCCCTTTTTTTGTTTTTTGCAATGCACATGGGAATAATTTTGCAACCGACAAAGATTACACATTGCAAACAAGCGCAACAAAAATAATTGCAGATTAGCACACACAGCAGACTACGACCCCCTTTTTTGTTTTTGCAATGCACATGAGAATAATGTTGCAACCGACAGCATTACACGTTGCAAACAAGCGCAACAAAAATAATTGCAGATTAGCACACACAGCAGACTACGACCCCCTTTTTTGTTTTTGCAATGCACATGGGAATAATGTTGCAACCAGAGGGCACCATACGTTGCAAACAAGCGCGACAATTTGTTCCAGCGGCAATCTACTAGAGGGCACCCTACTTTTTTTTGCAATCGCACGCGATATCTCTGATTGCAACCAGAACCCACCAAAACTTTCGCAAACATCACACACAAAACACTGACAATGAAACCTCAAATCATCCCGATCTTTGGGTTTTGCAACCGTAAGTTTGCAAACCAACAAAGAAACTAAATAGCGAAAACGAGGTTTAACGTTTCCGTGTGTGATTTTTTTTTCCGTTACCGGGATGAACAACTCCGACGGATCGGCGTGATCATTGAGCCGGGCGGAATCGACGGCGGAGGCGTCGCAACGTCGCGTGATGCAAGGGATCACCCTATCCGCGCCCCCGCGCCCCCGCTCGTGGGCGTTACGACGTAGGAGGTGCCGTCGGAGCAGCATGCAATCGGCGGCGGTGCCGACGATATCGCCCGAGACCCGCCCGTCGTAACAATCGCCATCCGCTCCGGACCACGTGCCGCCCCGTCTATGGTGATCCCGTGCGCGGAAGCGACGGTGGAGCCATTGGTTTTGGCGAGGAGCGGCTCGGCGATCCGAGGCGTGGGAGGAGACGGCGCGGCCATTGGTTTTGATTGGGCGGGGGGGTGGGAGACCCGATGGCGATTTTATGGGGGGGGGCATTGTCGGAGGTGGGATATCGCGCTCGGTGGGGTCTCCCCGGTCGACCCGGTCGGGGGGGGGGGGCGGGGGTGGGAAGCTTGGGCTCGATGTTTGGGGTCCGTGCATTGGCGAACTAAAATGCACCCAGTGTGCATTTTAGTGTCGTCGTATATATATATATATATATATATATATATATATATATATATATATATATATATATATATATATATATATACTTTGCATCATGAGCAAGCTAGAGGGTTAGCTTCCCTTTTGTTTTCATAAACAATGTGCATACTTTTGGTTGGTGATTCAAACACTAAATGCACACATTTAGGGGGAGCTCATCCTAGGGTTTGGTTATGGGACTAACATTGTTTCAAGCTTATCTTATATAGTCCCTTAGCGACGTGTTACGGTGCGGTGTTTCATTCTAAGAGAATGCTATTTCACTCTCAATGTGATCTAACATCTCTAAAAGAGTGAATATAGCAATATGAGCTTCATGCTATTGAGTCATATCCTTGCGAGCTTATGTCTATATAAGTTCAAAGGTAATGTACTCATACATTCCTAATCCTTGTGGTACCCCAAGTGTCTTCTATGCAAGCTTCTTTCAAGTGGTGTCACCTAGTGATATCATTTCCAAGTGGCTCATCTCAATGTGGTGCCAACAAGGTAGAGAGGATCATCCCCCGAGGTATGCAATGATCAAAAGTATACAAGTGATATCTACAAGTGGTAATGTAACAAGAACCCATTTCTCTTATCTCTTGCCCTTTAAGCTACCTTCTTGCATGATATGCTCTAAGCTTCCTTGTCCTTCAAGTTTGTAGTTGTGCACTTGTTTCTCACTACCCTTGTCTTACAAGTGGTATCCTTTTGTGCACACACTTAGGGGGAGCTTAGGTTGTATCATGCTAGTCTCATGAGCTTGTGATCCACCTTAGTTATTCTCACATGTGGTATATTCATTGATATCATACATATGGATCATGGTTCATGCGACTTTCTCCCTTGCATTTAACATTTCTCCTTTGAGCTATGATTGCTAGATCTTGCTAGTTTCCTTGGACCCGTTTGCTTTGGGACTTTTTGGGGATTTTATTCCAAAGGGGGAGAATGTGAGACCAAAGCAAGCTTGTGGCTTAAGCCTACAAGTGGTTTCAAGGATGCTTACAAGTGGTTTCAAGGATATGAGACCAAAGGGGAGAATGTGAACATAAAGATCAAAAAGGGGGGAAGTTTGATCTAGGGGGAGTTTGGATGATGGTAAGCATCCAAGCAAGTGTAAGTGGTTCTAATTCTGTCAATTCTAGCAAATTTATGCTTGCTTTGGTTGTGCTGTCATAAATCACCAAAAAGGGGGAGATTGTAGCGAACATGGCCTCATATGCCATTAGTTCGGAGTTTGATTTTGGTGATTCATGACAACATGATCATTGGGACTAACCATATTGTTTGAGCATGTCGTTATAGACATTTCTAGGTCCCAACGATGCAATAAAACCACATGCAAAAATGCCAAAACAAAGGGTCAAAACCGAGCAAGAAAAGGAAAAAAGAAGACACCGTCGGATGAACCGACGGTCCCTCAAATACAAGCATCGGTGCAATCGTCGGACGAGTTTGTGCACAGGGTCAAACCCTAGGTACCGTCGGATGAACCGACGGTCCTTTATTTAGTAGCGTTGGACGAGTTGCAGAGGAAGAGCAAGGAAGACAGTAGCACCGGATGATCCGACGGTCTAAGTGGGGACCCCGTCGGTCTATCCGACGCTCAGTTTGAATTCATACAGAGCCGCGCCAAGACGAAGCCTTCAAAGACCGATGATCCGACGCCCGGCCAAGATAAAGCATCGGTCTATCCGACGGTCGGTTGGAAGCTAACGAGTGGCGACTTGGACGCGAGGCCTTCAAAGACCGGATGATCCGACGTAGCGTCGGAGCATAGTGTCGGAGCAGCTTGTGTCGCAGAACCTCAACGGCTACGTGACGTGGGGAGGGGCACCGGATGAACCGACGCCCTGGAAAAGCATAGCGTCGGATCATCCGACGGTGCCTTTTTCAGCAGGTTTTAGCCAACGTCTAGTTTGATGCCTTGGGCTATTTATACCCCCTCCACTCACCCATTTGAGGTAGCTGGATTGTGTGGAAGTGCAGAAGAGTTCAAGACACATTCAAGATCATATCCAATCCATCGAAGTGCTTAATTGCTCATCCTTAGACTTGCACATGCTTTGTGTATGTGCTTAGTGCTAGGCTTAGCTTAGAGCTGAGTGAGTGCAAGGTTGTGCCAACCTTGTGAGGTGATTCTTGAGTGAATCCGGTTGTACAAGGTTCGACGGAAGCATTGGGGCCTAAGTGGCTCACCGGCAATCGTCATCGACCCTCCGGCTTGGTGTGGAGCGGCTAGGACACTTTGTGCGGGGGACGTGGAGACCCCCTTCCTTGGTGGAGAAGTTCCTTAGTGGAGGCGGCATCAAAGTGGCCAAGGGAGCTTGACAAGTGCCTAAGTGGCTAGCCTTTGTGGCAAGTCAAGTTGGTGCTCTTGGGAGAGACTTGGTGACCGGGAAGCAATACTCTTGTGTGAGTGCTTTAACAACGTGGACTAGGGGTGGCTTAGTGCCTACCGATACCACGGGATAAATCGCGTGTCAAGAGTTTGCTTCCTCTCATCCCCTTTACGTTTCCGCAAATTACTTTATTGCAATCTTTGTTTGCCTTCACTTTCCTAGAGTAGTATCATGCTAGGATTGGCTATAGGTTGCAAACCTCCTTTTGGGATGGGAGTTTCACACTAGAACAACCTTAGTTGCACATCTAGATAGTATGTTCTAGTTTAACTTTGTGTAAATTTAGTGAAGCCATAGGTTAAGGTTTTTAGTTGCCTAATTCACCCCCTCCCCCTCTTAGGCTAACGGGCATCCGATACCTTACAGCATGGGACGGTGGCGAGATCCTCCACGCTGCTCCGGGCGAGCCACGGCGGCGGAGGACCCCGACGGTGGAGCTACCGTGAGCCATGCCTCCGCCCGCGCCCACACCCACCAGCGACCCTCTCGCTCACTCTGCTCCACTCCGACCAGCGACCGACCTCGATCTCCTTCCCCCACCACCACCTCGATCCCCACCACCTCCTCCGTGGCGCAGATCAGTGTCCTCCATGGAGCACGGGCGGCTTAAACCTCTGCTTCCAAGCCGTGGAGGTGCGCAGAGGAGCACCGGCTGACGGATCGAGTAGGGGATCCTCCCCGGCCCGGGCGTGGCTCCGTCTCCGCCTCACGCCCGCTCGCCCACGGCCCCCCTCTCTACCCCTCCTCGTGGTCGCGGGAACCAACCGCCGGGTGGATGCGCGAGGAGATGCACGAAGCTGCTGGAACCACCGCTTTGTTTGAGGCAAGTTCGCTTCTCTCTTCTTTCTGCAGAACACTAGTTTTGCAGATGCACATCGGCAAACTGATGGATTCAGTCTCAGGCGAGTATTTCGCCGGAACGGCAGAGCAGAGCAAGCGCTCGCCCGCCTCGCGCGACCAACTAGGGCTGCCGACGCCAAGCCAGCTCCGCTGCTCGGCTCGACTTGGTCTGGCTCATTAAGGTAACGAGACAGCTCGGCTCAGCTTGTTAACAAAACGAGCAAAAATGTTGGTTCGGCTTGGCTTGTTAGTAGCTCGAGATAGCACGTTAGATTTGCGAGCTATATGTAAATTTGAAATTAACATCTGAGCTTGTGTAAAAAATTTAAAAATAACAATTATAGAATTGTAAATGATAAAATTAGTCACACACGGAGTAAATAGAAAAGTTTAGATAGCTTCAATGGCTGACTCAACTTTGATAGGTCGGTTTTCTATGTTGAAATTAGAACTTTCTATCTTGTTTGGCTCGCGAGTAGCTTGCAAGCTGGCTCGAGCTGGCTTGTTAACAAAACGAGCAAAACCAGTTGCTCTGCTCGTTAAAAGATTGATCGAGCCGAGCCGAACTGAGTCGAGCCAAGCTATAAAGAGTCAAGCCAGCTCACGAGTTTCTGGATCACGGTCCAACCCTAAAACCAACCCGAGCTACTGCTCGTCCTCCCCCTGGCCGATGCCTACTCATTCATCTCCGTGATCGGTAATCGTCAAAAGTCCAATCATCCAGCGGCGCCACAGCTAGAGGTGGTACGCTCATTTTAGGAGAAGGTCGCCTGCAATGCAAGAGTGCAAAGTTTGTAACCTGCGAAGTGTCACGCGAGCAGAACTGTATTTTTTTAATAACGGAATTATATTCCGCCCTCTGCGGTAACGCACACACCCAAACTTATTACAAAATCTAAAAAAAGAAAAAACTTTAGTACAAGAAGATCAACTAGCAACCATGACGCGAAGAATTGAGATCCATGGACACCCCACCTCAGCGCGCCCGACGCGAAGGCAAAGTGATATGTCGCCTTCCAGACATCCCCCACTGCAGCTAGCAAACTGGCTCACACTCGATCCAAACAGAATGTAGATCAGATCCGGCGATGGATATACTGCCGACTCTGTGCGTTATCGGGTCGCCAAGATGCATCGCGACGCCGAATGGTCGCTATTGGAGATGAGATGCACCTGTCCCCGTCGAAAGAGAGATCGATGCTCACTATTAGAATGTGGGAGCAACGGTCGCTGTCATCGTGTCGGCGAAGACGCGAAGTCGCCACTGGATCTGCGACCTCATCTTCTCCGCTTCGTCCTCCTCCTTAGGCCCCTGCCTGCAGCTTATGAGCAAGCAGCGAGAGGTGTTGCCGTCGGCATCGGGTATACTGGTGGCGTGAGGCCCGAATCATGAGACACTTCTGGCAAGGTCTCTAGCGACGAGGAGGAGTGCCTCATCAACACCTCCAACGAGGGACACCACCAGTGGTGTCGTTATTGCCGGTGTTGGCACAAAATGTACCAAACAATGCTTTCATCAGGCACTCCTAACGCTCGTCGTCGTCGCCGCGTTGTGACTTCCGTGTGCCATCGAGATGGCCGTCGACGCGGTAGAAAGCCTGGGTCGTCGACCGTCGGATCCCGCCGCTTGAGAAGGGGCGCTGGCGGCGCAACCATGCACACCACGACGAACCGGACTTGGGGGTGGTGGATCCACCCTCAAGACGGCTAGATCGGGTTAAGGAGAACCGAATCCGGTCGTGGAGGCAACGGATCCGATCACGAGACGACGGATTTGGGGGAGAACGGGCGCCTGGGATCCGGTCGTCCTCCTCTTGAATTCTGACGGCCTTCGAAACCAACGACGGGGCGCCATCTCCAACGGAGGAAAGTCGGTTGTCGGGGGTCGTCCGTGGTAGGGGAGAGCCCTGTCCTCACCGAAAGCCCAGATCGATGCACATGACGTCGGGATCGCGATGGGGAGGGACGGCGAGTTCGTCGGGCGCCGCGTCGGCGACGTCCGCGGCCGGCGACCGGAGGCCATGAATCCGGCCTTTAGGCCGCCGGATCCGGTGAGAGGTAGAGCAGGGTCGCCGGCCAAAGAGCGCACCGACGGCTGTGTTTCGGATCGCCGCATCACGAGTAATCGCTGAGGAAGACCCAGCCGTCGCCTTCACGGCCGTCCACCGGGTTGTGCCGGCATTGGGCTCGGGCGACGGCCGGGGAGGGGAGGTATGTGTGGAGGTAGAACTGCAAATAGCAAGTGGACAAAATTGTGGCCGACTCCGAGGAGATGCAACACGAAGCGCATTTTGCAGGCAACGGTTTGTTGCCGGGTCATAATCCAGAGAAGGTTACATCAAACTGCAGTCAATTGCAAAAGAAAATAAGGTTTAGTAGCATCATATTTTATATTTATGGGTCGCTTGTAATGGGCGATCAGATCACAGATTGCAGACAAAATGGTTTGTTAAGATAATTCTCAGCAGAAGTCACTCTTTCAAGTAAAACTTGTAACTTGCCGATTATACCAAGTTCAATTCAAATTTGAATGATACAAAATGAGCCACACAGATGCTGCTAACTCTCTTCGAGGACCAACCTCTCACTTCATCAGCAAAACTACAAACCCTACCAACAAAAGAATCATCGGGCTGAACGGCTGGACGGCCTGGACCGAGGAGGCCCAGTTGGATCCCGGCGTAGCCGGCGAGTAGTCGCCGGAGCCCGTGCTGGTGCTGAGCACGACGACGACCCAGTCCCCCTCGTTGGCGATCCCGACGCCGGAGAACTGGGTGTCGTTCAGGAACCGGTTGTACTGCGACTTGGTGTAGTTGGTGAGCACGACGGCGGGGACGAGCCCCGGCACGCACGCCGGCATCACCTGGCCGTCCTCGGTCACCGACGCGTTGAGGTGGCAGCGGTCGAGGTACTTGGGGTAGTCCGGGAACTGCTGCTCGGTGCCGATGACGGTGTTGGCGCCCGTCGTGTTGGTGCACTGCTGCCCCTTGAACTGCTTCGCCAGCTGCTCGGCGAGGCACGCCGCGTTCTTGTTCTCCGTCAGTGCCGGGACCTTGAGGGAGGACCGGTAGCTGTTGATGCCCTTGAGAAGCTGAGCGTCGCTGCCTGAAAAAAAAAAGAGGTAGAGATCGTGTCAGAAAACGATACACTATTTCTCAACTTCATGTGTGTTCTTCCCACACATCTGGATTTCATGAGTTCAGCCTGTTCAGGAGAGTTCGGATTTAATCATTGATCTCCAAACATTGCAAATCGCAGTACTACCAGCAACAACTTTTCCATTTTTTTCTATTCAACAGTAGCTGAGATAAATACCCAGTAAATAGCAACCATGTGCGCTGCCTACAGGGTGTACAGGGTACAGCACACTTGGCACGAGCTCGGATCAGTTGCAGCAGCGAGTGATCCATTTCACAATGCGATGCTACAACCATGTGCGGCTGGCAATAAAATATGAAATTTCCTGTTTGTCACGCAACGACACCTCTGAACATCACCAGATCTTGCACGCACGAGCACAAATTTGGCGAACTACAATGTCACCAGAATTGTGAAACTACCGAATTGTACGAACAGAGGGCCGCCGCATCCGAGCCGCGCGACGTCATGGAAGCCAGCGGCTCTGATCTCTGCAGCAATCTGGTAGCAGCACCACGAGACGGGGGACGAGCGTAGTTACCGTCAGATCTGGCGCAGAGCAGGAGGGAGGAGGCGACGGCGAGGAAGCAGAGGAGGGAGATCCTCGAGTCCATTTCTGCTCCGGACAAGACACGGGTGCGGCGGGCAGCAGCTCAGCCTTGCCTCCAATGGAAGGAAGAGTGTGAGGCGGGGGCGCGACAGGTATAGCAGGCGCGCCGAGGGGGGGGGGGGGGGAGGAGGAAGGAGGCGAGTTGCTGTCACCAACCACCGCCATTCCCCTTTACGCTTCCTTCCGGCCAGAGAGCCAGAAGACCCCAAAGTGATCATTAGTTAGTGGAACGGGTTACTATTATTTTTTGCAAATTTATTACAGTGATGAAAGGCGATTAAATCGAAGTGATGATTTCGTAGGACAATTGGGTGATCCAGTGCCTGCAACTGAAAACCTTTGCAAAGCTCCCCGAAAAGCTCACTGAAGCTTTGCATTTGCTCTTGGTCAGAAAGAGCAATAAGATGGGATTTGGAACTTGCAGAAAATATCTCTGGGTCACCCCCATGAAAAGCTCACAGAAATTCAGAAGAGATCCCCTCTAATTCGTGCCTGCATTTTGAGGATTGTTTTTTAATGTGCACTTTGCATCAGTTTCTTTCGGTCGTCCTGGTCCTGCACCGCACTGTCGGTGCTGCTCCAACCAAGCACGTTAAATAAACATCAACCAACCATAGAAAACCAAATAAAGAACACGTAAGTGTTTTGTTAGTTCGGCACGGGCGTCGGTGCGTTAACTAACGCCGTAGGGACAGCGCATCGTCACGACCACGATGTCGGAACCGTCCGTCGACTGCTTCGCTCTGCGGCTCCGCGTGTAAAAGAAGCGAGCAACCCAAGGAGTTGGCGTGCAGTTTGCCTGTTGGATCGAAACTCTGCCCAGAAAAGGATGCCCAACAGGAATTAGGAGACGCGGCCTCTAACAATACCACTGACAACCTAGTTGATGTTGGCAACAAGCTACGTCAATACAGTGGACACGCACCCCGGCCTTATCTACCTCACTACATGTCAGTTGCCGAAAAAGGCGATATGTACAGCATCTACGAACAACTAACAACAGGTATAATGAGTGTCAGATAATCAGATATACTACTGCTAATCAGAATGGACTGAACACACGCGGGCTGTTGGTCAGTCTGTGCGCTGCCTTCAGAACCACGGGTGCCATGTCGGGTCCATCATGCACAAGTTCCTTGAAGATAGTGCCGCTTCTACCAGTTCTGTGACGCCTCTTTGGACCGACTGAGGTGGCTCAGTTGCATTCTCCTCCTGATATAACAAGAGAGTGGGATTATCAGATGAGTGACTAGAATGATCTGCATCTAAATTCTTATTTCCATTCAGTAAGAATCGATGTTTACATTTAAGAAAAAAAATGAAGCATAGTCCAACTAGTTTATCTGGATGCTAGCATATTAAAACAGAGAGCCACACGAGTGGGGCTGAGAAAAAACATGTACGGCGGAATGCCACAGTGCAAGTTTCATTTTATGTTTTCATAAGGCAATCAGCAGCAACAAAGATAAAAAATAAAAAGGAACAGATATCTCATATCACAACGCCATTGCTTAAACAAAGGCACACAAACTAAGATAGCATACCTCGTCAGCAAGATAATGTGGTGATATTGACTTGATACGACTGATGACATGTTCCACATTGTTTGTAACCTTCTGCTGGAAATCCAATGGGGTGGAAGCAACAGGGACTGATGGAATGCCAAGTGGCCTTCTCCATGACCAAGATAACAGTTCATCACGGAAAAACATAGCCAAATGATGCCAAATATGTTGGTTTTGCTGAAACACAAGAATAACAATTTAGTCTTACTTCTCAGGCTAGGAAACTATTGTGCAAAAAACATCAGCAGAAACATGCAAGATCCACTACAACCACAATAGATAAGAATTAATTGCTTATATGAGACTGAAACTTGAAATCCTTCTTATGCTATTGACAAGGTGAGTTCAAGCCCAAATGTGAGACAAGGAGAACATTCAGAGTACTAGGACTTTCCCATATAATAACATGATAAAGAATTTCTTACTCATGGTCTTAGCCCATCCCAAAATTTAACCATTTACTTCTGTTGAAATGAAAAAACATGCTGAGTGTATATACTCACTTTAGGAGAAACCACAGATTGTGCAGCAGAACACATGGCAGACACAATGAGACCTTCAACACCAAAATTCGAGAAGAAAGCTTGCAAGTTACGTGTCAGCCTAAACGGAACAAGCTCATTGAACTCGATCATTCCATTTGGATCATAAGCTACAAAGGAATAGATGAACAATTAGAACCTTCCATAAGCCTAATTTAAAAATATTGATGACTAGCACATGAAGGATACCTGGATGGAAATCAGTCTGGAAAATTTTCCCAGTATTTTTTGCAAATAAAATTTTGTTGGGAGCCCTGCCACCAATCTGCAGCATATATGACATGAAGCAAGAGAGAGCCACTTGGATTGCAAACTGCTTCTTGAAAGTCCAGAGGTAGTGGCCAGTTGGTAGAATCTTGTGCATATATTGAGAGAAGATATTATCGTTAACAATATTTTTAGTAATTTCATTGTATGCTTGCAAACGCAGCTCCACAACTGCTTCAGGAGAGACCTGCCCTGAAATAGCTTGATTAAGCTGCTCTTTGAAAATTGTAATAGGTGAGTCAGCTTCTCTATTATGCCGGGCACAATTAATTTCATACACCTCAAGAAAAGTACTGTACATTAAATCATCCTCAACCATCCGAACCTAACAAAGAAAAAATGACATGTCAAGTGAAGAGCTCCATGACTAATAGTTGGAGGCTAAAACTTGTTGGACAGCAAATTATTACCGCGGTACTATTAAGAGAAGGGAAAAGAGTATTCACCTGTGACCAAACAGGAATAATTATCGGGGTATGGATAGCTAGATGGCGCCGCCTAGATTCTTTGTGTTTGTCAAACATTTTATTTAGCACGCGGAATAGCTGCAGCATTCTTTCATCACTCCGAGCATTTGGAGTCAGCGATGTCTGAACAATAAAATGGCGCTGTGAACCATCAGAACCAATGAGTGTCAACCTCCGAAAGCTACTACCATGCCTCCGGACAATTGGAATGTCAGGTCCAACTCTGTCCAACTTAACAGTGTGGTCAGGTGCAATTTCCTACAGCAGATAGATAGATAGCATAAGACAATACGAAGGATGACAAGGTATATTTTAGCATGACCATCTCAGATGATAAAAAAAATGTTACAATCAAATCAATGTAGCAATGCATCCATTCGTTATGCACCAAATGCAAAAGGTACTTTTACATTAATTTAAAGAATAACAAGCAACAAACCTGATCCGTAAAGTACTGCCCTGGGAGTTCGATATCAACAACATGAAAGTCCCTTAGTGTTTTACTTTCCTCCTCCAGTTTTAATACTGCTGGGAACCGGTCCTCTACATTACTCTGAAGAATATTCTTCCAGTGCTTCAATCTCTCAGTAAGTTCAGCAAGGGTTGCAGGAAAAGTAGTAGCGCTCTCTGGGTCAAGGTCACGCTCAAAATCTTGCTTGTACTCCTTAACAAAATCAACGTGCTTGTTAACAGCATCTTGTGAAAAGCAAGCTCTACATACACCAGAGAGTTCCTTCTTGAGAGATTGTGGAACCTCGCCAGTGGTTGCAGTTGGATACTTGTAGCAGCGATGAAGGAGAGCATTAACCACAGCAAGAAGCCTTTCTTCAGGTAGAGTAACAAATCGTGATCCAATTTCTGACAGTAAAAGCTGAACCGGCAATAAACAACGTCAGATTACCATACAAAATGTATAATGACAATTTTTTAGCGTTGAACAGCTGAAATTGTTCTTACAAAGTTCAACCTCTATCCTTTCTAAAGGCTTCCTTGGCTTTACTAAACTATGTCATGACTAAACTAAGACGGAGTAGCTTATTATGCCAATGCCTCTCACAAATCACAGCATTCAAAATTCAGCATTGCCATTGGATCCAACCCCAAGCCCATAAGGGAATATATAAACATTATAGCAGAATAAATAGATTAATGTTTTATCATCATTGACATGATTTCTAATAGCATAAATACTTCATTATTTCTTACCTCAAGCTCATTGGCTAGATTAGTGTGCTTGCTCCTAAGAGCTTCCATTATGTCTTTCGCGGCATCAAATGCACTTGCTGCAGAAGCTACCCAACCAAGTCCACTATTGCGTCTTAGCGCAACTTGTGAGCCCTCAGCACCTGTAGAACTTTGTTGGCCTTGATCATGGCTGCTATTTGTGCCACCATCAGCAGATCTGTCTGCTTCTTGACCTTGGACGCTACTGCCGTCATGAGATCCTGTAGCACCAACTGATTGAGAGGCTTGATGAACCTGGTTGTCAGAAGTCACATTACCACCTGCATGATTAGATACTCTTGCACTCCCATCCGGTAGGTTATTGGCAGCATTGTTTGCCAACATAGCTTGCTGCATACGCTGCTGAGCCAACATGTTTCTTCCCATTTCAGTTTTAGTGGCGACATCACGGCGCTCCATCAAGTATGTACGAAGCCAATAATACAATGCCTGTAACAGCATGTTTCTGATAAGTACACTGAGGAAAAGAAATATGCAATTTTAAGCTCAAGAAATAAAAACACAACAATGTTGCTTTTACCTGCGGATAAACTTGAGCTATCTTTAGCAAAACCAATTTACAGTGCTGGGCTTCACCTCTCTGTAATGATAACAATAACTGAGGAATCCATGAAAGCCAAACCCAATGAGGTAGCTGCTCAAGATATTTATCTAAAGCCCTTCCTACAGGCTCATTTTGAGTATCAAAGCTGAGAAGGTAAAGAATTCGAGCTAGATGGCTCCTCGAGTTTGAGACCCCATATTTAATACCCTGGAAGAAACAACTGACTGCATATTCAAGCCAAACCTCTTCATTTGTTTCTTTAAAAATCTGCAAAGAGAACAGCAATCAGACTTAAGTCAACAACTCTGGAAATTTGAAGGGGTGTTATTGACAACATAAAAGGATCTGATGCATACCATATCACAGTAATTTCCCCAGCTAATCCATCCTTTGGGCAAATGTTTAAAAAGGCTTATTGCATTCGAATAAGATTGATTTGCAGTTTCGCAGTCATTCATTTTTAGCAGGAAGTCACCTCTTAGACGAAATATTTCTGCTTTGTTCTTCACAGGGAAAAATTCCAAATTGGTATTATTTATTAAGTTAAGGCCACTGACTAGTTCGCCTTTCATTTCTAAGTATGCCTTAGCTTGTTCGCATATCTTCACAAATGCTTCCTGCAAACAGGGCAGAGAGAATGAGTGAAATAAGAAGCGGTGCAATATGGAGTACTAGAACTGTGGTGATGATAAGAGACAGACCTGAACTTCCATGGTAGCATGACCATACATCTTGTCAAGTATAGTTACACAAACTTCAGGCAGACCTTGCTTACGAGCTATGTGCGCGAGCTTATTCACATTCCAAGCCTTGTCTCGGTACCCAAGATGGTGAAGTTGAGGATTTGTTTGGCCAAAGTCCTTAAATGCATCTATTACTGAATTGTACATTTCATTCCTCCATTGTAGCAGATCATACCAAACTGTCATATTATCCCATTCATTGGGAGTACGAAGTCTCCAGGTCTCAAGAATATCCTTGAGGTCAGCAAATGAATTATTTGGGTTGGAATTAGCACCAGAGCTTGCTGAAACTGGCTTGTTCCCATTTGCAATGTCAAGAAGTATTTTTGAGGATTCTTTCACTTCAACCAACTGTTGAAACTGCTGCAGCAGAGGCATTCGAGACTGCACAGACATTTCAGGCAACTGCCACCACTGTTCTAGTGCGAGTTCAACACCTTTGCTGACAAGGTTCTCAGCTTCACTAACACCATTAGTACTTTTGTCATGGAGAGTAAAGAAAGCTTGAATCAGACGTAACTTTGGTGTCTCTTCTACCTGAGCTTTGGAAATCACGTTCTCCTTCATGTATGCCCAATCAGGAACCTTCCATAGGCAGTCTAATAGAATTTCATGATTCTCCACACCTTTCCCATAATCAGCTAAGACTTCCCACTGGCCTAATTGAGCTGCGCAGGATAGCCACTGTTCTTCCCAAAGACACATTTCAGCTTTGGGGACAGTGTTATTGTATGTTCCCTGAGTAGCTTTAATCATAGCCTGGTAAAATAGATTTTGTGCCTGTTGCCAGTAACCATGCTGGACAAGTGAAAGCCCAGCTCTGGTTTCTGCGGTGATTGATCTTCTTTTCCATAATCCACACCTCATGTCTTCTTCATTAAGAAGTCTGTATAACTCAGCCAATGACTCAGAGCACTTGGCCTCATTCATAAGTACCATATGACTCTCAAGTAATGCAATTGCAATATACCATGCATTGCAAGTTTTTCCAATATATTTGATAAGCTCGCTAGGCATGCGTGGTTGAGGGTGGCTCAAATGAAGACCTTCAAGAAGTGCCTGGGCAACGTTAGGTCTGCATCCTTGCTGCCTTTTGTGATAATCTTTTGATAAAAGAGCAATTATTGGCTTAGCTAGAGCAACTTGTTCCTCTTTATGTAAAGTGACCCAAACGATTGGAAAAACAAGCACCCACAAATGATAGGCAACATTGGGGTCAGCAAATGCAAGTTCCTTCAGCGGAGCCATGATATCTGCCACCTACAAGATTTGAGAACAAACATTCAGGTCTAGTGATTTTTTTGAAAAAATACTATACTGGGTACCACCATAGTTCACAGTGTAAGTAATTACCACAAGCTTGCTCGCTTCATTTAAGAACTGAGCGTGCCTTGCTGCGAGGGAGTCAAATGATAGAGATGTGCCATCCATGCTTTCCTGAGCATCTGGAATCTGCTGTGGCATGGTGACACGATCTGGAACGGGCCCTGCTACCATAAGTGCTGGTACTCGAGCAGAATTTGCTGCAAGTGTAATTGGTTCATTTTCTACTAATATAGCCAAAATGAGATCAAGGCCTTGCTTCAACCAGAAAACATCACTCACTGCTTCCCAGTCCTGTGACTGTATTATAAACTGCAGTCTAGAAAATAATGATTTTCCCACCGAGTCATGGTAAAGTTTGAAGAATCGCTTCCTCATTTCTGGATCTTTAGCTCTAAGTCCAAGCATATATTGTCTCTCAACCTTATGAAAAAACTCTTGCCTAAAAGCTAATGGATATCTGCAGGAAACAGAAATCATTAAGGAAAAGATACATCATTAAAGAATAGATACAGAAGACTTGAAGGCTTGCTTTGCAGAGATGTTCTTACTTGGTCGAATCTCCGCAAAGCGAATAAAGAAGCTGCAAGTATTTTGCATCCCATTCTTCTTGTGCAGCTGGGGGGAAGCTTTTTCTGTCAACCAATGATAACTTCTGAAGATAAGCAAGTATTTCCTTTGGGTTAAGCGAATTAACAGAACCAGTAGATGAAGCAAGCCTGCAATCATCCTCAATCCAAGCTTTTATCATATCTAGTATGCATAGAAGAATGCTAGGATCAGTGCCTTTCTCTGAAAGGAGAGCTTGAAGTATTTGGCCCATAGATTTTCTGTGGTCAGAAGAGGTCATCACCCTCTCACTTATGAGCTTTAAGACAGTCTTCATGTTTGATATGACAGTAGAATCTACAGTAGGGCGT
The DNA here is from genome assembly GCA_947561735.1 of Cenchrus americanus. Taxonomy (NCBI): domain Eukaryota; kingdom Viridiplantae; phylum Streptophyta; class Magnoliopsida; order Poales; family Poaceae; genus Cenchrus; species Cenchrus americanus. Next base: position 3,778,358 of record OX387245.1, on the reverse strand, counting down.
GAGTTAACTGATGAATCCAGTTCAGGTCTCTGTCCCTGGAATTGTTACAAAGGTCAATTCACATGGCAATAGAACATGGAGCCTAGACACATTTAGAACAAAATTACGTAGATGTAGCCATTATTGGGTTTTTTTTCATGTGAAAGTTGCATGAGGAAAGCAAAAATAAAAAAATAGTTTCCAAAAGAAAGCCAGGGCAATGAGACTAATTACATAACTAATAAGAATTAGAAGAGTGACAATCACAGTATCCAACGTGACCAAAAAAAATGTTGGACCAGAAGAACAAATACAGTACTTTTATTGCAGCAACTTATGTTCAATGATTAAAGGCAACCAGTAGTACTAACTAGAAATTACTAAGTTTTACCTGAAGGCTATGGAAAAAAGTATAAGTGTAATATAAAGAGCCATAGATTGTTTGAAACTAAACATGTTAAAACTTGCTGATGATTTTCAATATACTTAACATACTTGTCGTATATGGCTGCCAGCAGAAGATCCCATGTCACGTGCGAGACGTTGCAGTACACGGAAAAGCAAGCCGATGAAAGGATCAATGAAATTCTTCTGTACTTCTGCAAGTGCATTGAGGACAAACAGTGAAAAGTTTATGATAGAGTTAGCACTGCTGAGGTCAAGTGACATCTGCGAAGTCGTAACATTAGCAAAACTCTTCTGAATCAGATCTAGAACCCTTTGATGCAACAACTTTATATCTTGAGGTGTTGTGGCTGCTTCAAGGGGAAAAGCACTGAATACCATCTTGAGCAAGGAACAAAGTGACTTTCCAGCATCCAGCATTTTGTTGCTGAAACAAGGTTCCAGTATCTGACCAGAATAACACAAAACAAATCCAAGCATGAGAAATGTATCCTTTCATATCAACTAACACACAACATATAACAAAGAACTTAAGAAAACAAAGATAATCTTAAGTTACTAACTTGAGAAATATGATTGATGTTATTCCGGATGAAGAGACGGGGTTGTTTCTCCAAGACTTTGTTCATAACATCAAGGCCTTGTGCAAGGGCTGTTGCAGGGTCCTTGGACTGAGGTGAGGGTGACAGATTGCCGAGCAATTTTTCAAGATAATTGAACTTAACATTGGCATTTGGCCATACTTCCAGAGCTTGGGTCAGAAGATCAAGAGCTTGCTTGTACATTGAGCTAGATTCCTTATCCTTAGGCTCAATCACCAGAGAAACCTGTTGTCCAATGAACAAATTTATGAATAAATATAACTCCAATACAAGAAACAAAAACTATCATGATGCATAAACTATAGCTGTGCATATGCTGATTGTGGGGCAAAGTAGCACACGATCACAATGTGACCAATACTCAGATAGTCAGATGAGACAATTAAGACCTTTCAGCACCAACAACTTAGTCCATAAGTGAGATCAAATTAGAGATTGAAATATCATGGTTGTAGGTTGTAGTGTAAAAGGCACAGTTTTCTTGTGTCACGAAATTGCAAAAAATGTCTCAAGTGGAAATGTGCATATACAATTAAAGCAAATGCACATCAGTAGGGGACGGAAAAATAAAACTAGTCAACTTGACACTTAAGAAGTCTAATGATCAGTTCAGGGTGTAGCAAGAAAAAAGGAAGCAATAGTCACCCTTATAAGGAAGGTAATGATCATCTCCTCCATTGCTGCATTAGGTTTATACTCTTCGTCAGGTTGCCCTGAAGATCCAGGTGTCTCAATATTAGGTATAGATGCCCCACCCGGTGACATTACACAAAGAGGTTGCAAGCCTGGTTCAACTTTCACCCTCTTACTCAAATCATCAGCAAACGATGGAGCATCAGAGGAGCGTTTTGGATCACCACCAATGACAGAAGGATTAAGCATATCACCAATTTGATTCTGGCTCTCAGTTTCCTGCACAACTTTCATCTCATTTTGCCTCTGCCTTTCCCATGCCACCACCAATCCAGCAAGTTCAATTGCAAGCCGCCTATTTTCTGCTGTTGTGTTGTATGGTAATCCGAGGCGACTAAGAGAGTTGACCATCTGAGGAACAAAGTGGGCTCTGCAACTATAGAAAAGGTCTGCATGGCGAACAATAAGCTGGAATATGTGAATCATGTTTGGAATTGAATGCCCCTCCTCTACAAGCACTTTCTTGGTGTATCTAATCCATATCGGCATGCGGCTATCACCAGGAGGAAGTCTTCGCGGAAGGGCAGGCATGAGAATATCAAGAGCTTGCTTCACCAATAGCTTATTTTCTGGTTGGCATGTCCGTAGGAGAGCAATAAAGACCTGAAGAAATGATGACATATTCGTAACCAGACATAAAAAAATGATGAGGATACAAGAGAATTTGATGTAGTACCTGTAAAATAATCTTTTCAGGAGCTTGATAAGCCTCTAAGAAGTGACAAACATTTACAAAGGCCCACTGTTTGCTGGAGTTATCTTCACGCTTGAGATGGTTCCAACCGAATTTTATGAGTTCCTTTCGATGGTGAACCAGATCGTTCTGTAGATACTTCAAAAGCAATGTCGCTAGCTGAAGGAGTTCTATCCTCAATGGTTCATCATATTCAGCACTGACCTAGAGAAATGAAGAAACATTTCAATATGCATGTGCTAATAGTAAAGATAATTTGGCTGAGACCAGGTTTGATATAGTTACCTCTTCTGGAGGATCAAGAAGCTTGTCAACAATAGTTTTAATTATAGAAGGATCAACAACTTCCCAACTCTGTCCATTTTGGAAAGAATGGGCTAGCATTGGAAGTATAAGAATCTGCATGGTAACAACTAAATGATCTTGCCCATATTGTTTTGACTGAAAAATGTTTAGAAAGTGGTTAAGGATAGTTTTCTTCAAACTTGGGGTATAACCTTCAGCAACCTAAACAAACAACCGAAGATGGTAAGAGAGAGAAATAGTCAATAAATACACAGTAAATTCTCATGAGTTAGAAACAAGAGATGGCATTACCTCTATGACATAAAATTCCTTGAGAAAGCTATAATCTATACGACTGCGGTACAAGAATATTGATAGCATATCAAAGAGTGCACTAACTTCAGTACGATCATGTCTTAAATAATTCAAGAAGCATTTTATAAGCCGCTTGCTTTCCATCACCTGTTCAGAAATACATAAATAAAGAGCGAAAGAGAAAACAAGAAGATTTGACAGACAACGACTTGTACACGAGAAATGCAAAACTAATATAGCAGTTCCGCCAGCTACCTGGGGTAAACTCAAATCCTGCTCGTTCTGCAAACGTGCAAGTCTTGCTGGTGACTTCCAAGCAAGTAGCAAAGTGTCAAAGACAACCCGATTGTTATGGAGCCACTCAGGAATCAATTTCACAAGGGCTGAGACAAGCTCCAATCCATTAAAATAACTATCAGAACCGGAAACCATATTTGATGAAGATTGTCCAGTAAAACTATCAGATATGGCCCCAGCAAGGGCTTCATCCTTAACAGAAGATGATTGAGTAGCAACTGCTTCAGTCTGAGTGTAAAACTGTGAAAAGGCACTTGCAAGTATTTTCTGAGGTGACTTTGCAAGTTCGTCCCTTAATTCCCCAGTATCCGAGCAGATTATGTACATAAACCTGAATTTTCAAGAAAGATGAAGATATCTTAAACGCTAGTCAGATATTTAAAATAACCTTGAAGTACACAAGAACAATAAGGTGATGTTTTGTTTATGCTATACAACAAAAGACTGAAAATGAGGACGCATAATAGGAATCCAAAAGACAATTATTTACCAATCAGCTTCGCCGCGAGAAACATGGATGATAAAAGAGAAAAGGAGAAGCAACAAGGTGCATTTACAAAATATGATGATATCCAGTATAACCTAAAAATACTCCGGAATTAAGCAAGCTCATATATTTAAACTTAGGCAAGTTTGGTATAGCACCAATGGTCCGGTAAAAGCTAAATCTTTTGGCAACAATATGCCCACATAATAAACACAAAATAAACATCATGTGGTACTCAATATTCCTTTGTGAAGATGGAAAATACAAGTGTTCGGAATTAAATATGACTGCAATGCAATGTCAACAGAAATCTTAAATTTGCAAAGTGCTTGCCTTCTGAAATATTTTGGATGGCTTAATCGAGCAAGAAAATAGTCAACAGCATCCGCAGCATAACGGTTCAGAAACTTTGCAAGCGGAGCACGGTATGGACTGTTGATTTCACTGTAAAATTGGTCTTCTGGAAGTGCCTTTTCCAGATCAATTACCAGTGTGACAAGGTCATCCAAGAATTTGCTTGCTGCCGGGGGGAGAAGGTGAAAAAGCTCGATCATAGCTGCCCAAGGAAAAGTAAAATTAGACAAAACCAGAATAACTCCCAATTAGAACACACAGGAAAAGGCTGGTTGAAACCCAGATGTGGGTTTGAGTATATTGTAGTTTTTTTTTATTTTAGCTTTAATTTCAACGAAAGAGACATTCCATTTATTTTATACCTCGCTTATTGTAACCGCAAACTTCTACCTTCTTAAAACAATCGGTAGTGCTTGTGCCTCTTTTCAAAAAGAAAAGAATTTATTTTATATCTCGCTTATTGTAACCGCAAACTTCTACCTTCTTAAAACAATCGGTAGTGCTCGTGCCTCTTTTCAAAAAGAAAAGAAGAAAAGAAAGGACAAGGCTGGTTACAAGAAAAGTAAGTTCACATAAAAGAGAAGTAGTCATTTTCATTCTTGTTAAAGGTGTTGGTTATTTTTCATGTTTATAAATGGTAAACATAGCAGAGCCTAGAATTGTATCTTCAGTAATATAGCTCCAGGTTGATGTGGACGTGATATCTAGAAAAAAAGTAGGCATAGCACAGCCTGAGACAGACATGAAAAACCGGGAGGGGGAGGGGATTATGCAGACCTGCTGCTATTTTTGGTTCATCTCCAGTCTTCCAAGATTTTTGAGTCTGGGCAAGTTTTTCAGGTTCCAGCCATTTTTTCAAGTGATCCAATAGCTTAGCACCCAAAGTGACATTAAACCAGTTTGACAGTAATTCAAGCAGGCGAGCCAATCCTTGTAGCAACGGCATAGTAAGACTTTTTGTGTTTGCTAAGTTTACTAAGATGGGCCTTAGGCTGCTCTGTAGAAGATCCTTTGGCATCCTTTGCTGCTGAACCACCTATAGAAGCATTTTCAATTAGGACATGGCAAGAATGGAACAGTTAGAAGAAAGTATGCAATGAGTAAAGATGGGGAGTAAAAGGATAATAAACACATTATGAATTTGTATGTCAATATGCAATGAGGTACAGCTAAAATACCACCTGACGGAGTCCCTCCTTGGCAACATTGACAATTTCTGTTGTCCGGCATGTTAGAGATTTAAAAAACATTGAAATGATCTTTGCTCGCAATTCACTGTGATTTTGAGCCTTTAGATCTCCCCACGCCATTGCGGTACAAAGTAGTTCAATGCATGCAGTTCTCAGTTTGTTCCATGTCAGAACTATTTTTGCATTCATCATCCTGGTGACCCACACAGTTTCATCAGCCTCGGCAATTTGCAGCGCTTCTTGCAAAAAATTGACAAGCTCAGGAGACAACTTTAGAAGAGGTGGTCTGAGTGCAAGACAGAAGTTCAAAGCAGTAACAGTGCCCACCTGCCAAAAAAAAAGAAAAATCAATCTATTGGTAATGTAGACTTCAGGTTTTAATAGTTCAGAACTGGGAAAGCTAAGGTACCTGTTGCTCAACATTTTTCGAGCGAAGAGGTCGTGAAATCAGCGGCTGAAGCAACGGCAAATAGAGAGGCTCAAGCAATTCTGACACTTCACTGCCAGTTCTGCTTGCAAGCAGCGATAAGCAAGCCTGCACATTCTTTCTCACCACCATTGAAGCATTTGGGTTAAATAACTCCTGTGCAAGAAACTCAACAACCCCCTGAAAACTCTGCCGTCGAGTTTCACTGTTCGCTTCATCTGCATTGTTTACCACCCGTAAAACTTGTGTTAGGACATGGTTTGTCTCCTCCTGCTCTTTGTTTGCATGCACTGGAAGCCTCTTAAGAACAAATAGAAGACCACGCACGACTTTGACCTGAAAGATGCATAGGGTATCTACAGAAACTTTACCAACCAATGCTCCAAGACCCATTACACCACCCATCTGAGCTTGCCATGTACTGCTGTAGCAACAATGCAATAACCGAGGCAACAGTTCCTCAAATACAGCAACACGCACACTTGGGGGAGGTGAATATACTGGATTTAAAGATGGACTAGACACTAGCATAGGGGTGCTAGGACCTCCCCTTAGCATACCAGTGTGCTTCATACGTGCAAGAAAGATCAATGTCTCAGCAAAAGTATTCAAAGCAGAGAGTGCAGCTTTTGCGTGTTGACGATTTTCACTGGATAGCACTTCAACCAAAGCATCCAAAAATATTAAGGGATCCAGCTCCCGGAGATTAGATGAAGTGTTACTTCTTGATCTAGATCCCATGTTGATGCTAGATGGAAGTGAAGAACCAATAGGTTGCATGAATCCAGCTTGACCGGAGGATGGTGAATCAACATGGAAAAGCATGGCAAAATGCCGACATATATCAACAACATAATCATCCTTCTCATCATGGAGGCAGGTGTCAGCATTAGCTGCAATGACAGCTACAAGTAGAGTCTTGAAAACAGATTTCTCAGCCAATAGCTGTGTTTTTGTCTTCACACCTAAATCTCCCTATAAACCAGAGTAAAAGGAAAAGCATTATAAGATAACTGAAGCACAAGGACACCAGAAAGCAGTATTTCAAAGGCGACACGTAGGCGTTAGGGCAGACCCAGCTTGCCTTGTCACCTTTAAAACACTGCCAGAAAGAAACTGTCAATTCAATAATATATTAATTCATTTTGCTTAAGTAATACAGTTCTTTAAAATAATACATCTAAGCATGGCCAAATCATGAGAATCATTTATATTCTTCATGGAATAATAACATTCTCAAGTTGCTACTGGTGAACACATGCAGAGTTACACTGACATTCCAGAGATTGCACCAAACCACCAACCCACAAATTCAGCTGTTAGCCTGTTAGTATTCGGTACTCAGTAATAATAACCAACAAATGATCCAGTTGTAGCAGTACAGCAGGCAAATGAACACCATAAGCGCCACTATAATCAGAATGAGCTTTCATTGTTAGTCTGGCAAAACCTAAGATGATAATCAGCTACATTCACATTGTTGGCACTGGTTTATGGAAGAATTTACTATGATGATTAAAGCCAAGCCATGTAACTTGGAACGCTTACACATATCTGCTTCCTAGAACATGTGATGGTACTGTAATCTACAGCGTCAATCTTAATGTGAGCAAAATATTAAGTTGGGTTTTATGCAAATAATAAGTGCCAATCAAATCCAAAAGTAAACAGATGCGTGCACAGAAAACTACTACATCATCCAATCACAACCAGCCATTAGGACATCGACGCGGTCTCTGATAGTGACATGACACGTTGACTAGCAAAATCTAGAACATTATATTAACTTAGGTTGCAAAAAGGGTTGTATATTATACATAATGGATACTGCCAATCTTGCATTATCAATCTACATATAAAACTAAAATTGACCGTCAAAGGTTAAAAAAAGTTTTAATTAGGAGAATCTAAAATGGACTTGTACTAGTGATCAGCGTTAGTAAACTGTAAAGCAATGTTATAAATACTAATTTAAAATCACCCGTACCAACCTTCATATCTGAAGCATCATTGCGACGTCTTGACGGGTCCAGTGAAGAGATTAGCAACGTACCAAGAACACCAGGGCTCACACCGTCACCAAGCACATTTTCCCTCAGATTTAACAGAGAATCCAGGCACACCCGAATGAATTGAAGAGCCTGCTTCCTGTAGAAAGCTTCCATACCACTGCCTTGCATAACTGCACCAACAGCTTGGTGTATGCATCTGTCTAGAGGAACTAAAAATGGTGTTGCGGGCTCAAAAGTCAGAACTAGGCGTAATCCATGTTCCGGATTTTCCTTGCATTCAAGTGCAAGAGGCTCCCGCAAAAATCTCCTGTTTCGACCCCCCAGCTTACCTAACAGTTCCAAGGCCTTTGTGCCCCATGTGTAAGGAGGTGGCCGTAAGTGAGACCATAAAGCAAGAATGACTTCTGACATTAAATTTGCCATGCTAGGTTCCAAAAAATCAGGATTCAGACTATCAATCCAAAACTCAAGTGTGCGTAGAGCTAGGCTCACAAGGTCATCACTACCTTTTAGAGCAAGAACAAGAGGTTTCATTAGACGAGGTATGTGGGGTAACAAGGAACTCAGGCGGGCAGGTAAAATCAGGCAAAGCTCCAAAATCAGGTCCCGCATATCTTCACTTATCGGCCCATCAAGCATGGAGAGCAACATATTGAGGCAGGGTTGCAGAGATGGTATAAGATCGCGCATCAATGAATCAAATTTAGCACTATTCAATGCACGAAACATGTTACGAAGAAGGTGCATGTAACCAAGGGGTTTCTCAACTTCAGTGGCACTTTTCATGCAAACTTCCATTATTACTGGCACGTGTGGCTGAAGTGTACGTTCACAACTTTCCGGAGCTTTTGCTGCAGCAATGAACAAGAACCGGAAAAGTTGCAATACAAGCTTTGCTGCAGGTGAATCTGGCTGCTTCAGGGCTTCAAGCTTTGAGCTAACAAGGAAATTAATCAATACATCTGTAAAGGGCCGCAAAACCTTGGGAGCTTGCAAAAGGGTCGAAAATATGTGCAAGAGCTGGTTGTTGGTTATCATGCAATCAAATAGGTCAGGCATGCAGAAGGAAAACATATCCATTATATCACGTGCTTCCATTATAGCCAGCATCTGTGAAAAGGATTGCAGAATTTCCCTATCATCGTCTTTTTCCTTAAAAAGAGCCAAACAGTGAACACCAGACTTCAGAACACCCGATGTCTTCCGCACCTAGATAGACAAAAAACGATTAGCAATAGTTCAGTCAAACAAAAAGGAAGAAAGTTTCATGATGGTAGACCTCATCCTCCCGCAGCCCCCTGAAGGGTTGAACTGACAAATTAGAAGATTGTTGATTTTGTTGCTGTTCACCACATGATAGGAATGTAAGCTTTGAAGGGTTATATAAGTATAATATCAGAATGGCTAAAAGGTATCCACGCATTTGGTGTGTTTATAATACCTGGGGGCGTGGCCAGTGAGCATGGGTTATGCTCCATATTATTGTCTTCATTCCTAATGAGTTTAAATAAAAGTTATTTAAATGCAGCTTACAAAAGGAATCAAGATCCTGAAACAACTGTAGTGGTACAGAAACTTAACAACAACTAATACATACCCACAGCAAGAGTCTTTATCAGACTTTTGTAATCATTAATTTCCTTGGTATACTCCAATGGTGGTTGCAAATTCAGTACAGTCTGTAAAGTTTGCCAAAAGAAATGCTCATTGAATCATCAGTAAAACAAAACTACATCAGTTTGTATAAAAAATCACCAATGATCTCACAAAATTTCCATTCATTCTATAACTGGGACGCACCTAACCACCACTCATATTTTGTTAACAGACAAAGCAATTGTGGCTATTTGCCCATGACAAAGAAGCTTGCCATGGTTTGCGTGGTGTGCAGAGGTTATATCTAAAAGCTGCTGTGCCGCTTTTTTCTTGAGAAATTTGACATAGACAGCTATATATTGTTCAAACAATAATTCAATCAAAATCAAGCGACATTTTGTTATTTTCTCCAGAAACGGGGTTGCAGTCACAGTGATAAAAGAAAGATATTGCTAACTCCATGGAAAAAAACTTTCACATGGCACACCTGTAATGGAACTTCAAGCTTCATTCTCAAATTCGGTTGATCCTTCCCTTCCTCACCTTCTTCGACCAACTGGAGAGTGTGAGGAGTAAGCTGACATATAGGCAATAAAACCTAAGGAGATAACACTGGCCTCTTTGTATAGAACCTCTATTTGACCAAAAACAGGGTTTAATCCAATCACGATGGAAAAACTGATTGTAAGGGAGAGCATGTCCTGGATGTGTGTAAGGAGTGGGAATGGGGAGCTGATGAATCTAAGGAAAACAGAGGAATATGTGCCCCTTCATTGCAAAATTATCACATTTATGCTTATAATGAGCATGGCTGTTCCAACATTGTTTCTTTCCTCTGTTTACACATTTTCAACCATTCCTCTTCAACCAGTAATTTTGGACATCAGATTATATAGTGTCACAACATCTAAAACACACAACTCCAACAGCTGATCATTTAGGTTTAGGGTTTCACCATCTAAGATAACCCGCTCCACAAAAGAATCATGGATCATGCTGAGTACCTGAGGGATTGTTCGCTTCAATGTCCTGAACTTTCCAACAAATGCGTCCAATATGCGCCCCTGATCGTTCCAAGCTAATAAGTATATTTGATTAGGAAAAAAACTACTGACATACCATTAAGAAAACAGTTCTTACCAATAAAACACGAGCTTCATCCATGCTTTGCTGGTCAACACCTTTTTGATATATGGGCTCAACCTAAAGCAACAGCAGTAAAAGCAGTGATCATATACCGATTTTGAAGAAACTACAGCCTAATTTTACAGTTATATACATGAGGAATGTATACTCTACATAATGTTAGAAAACGAAAAGAAATTCAAAATCATAAACTGCACCAAAATGTAAATCCTATTTTCACTATTAGAGAATGTCAGAGTAGTAAGCATACCAGATTCAGCATCAAGCGAGCAGATGTTGTGTGAATTATAAGCGTTAAAGAAGAATCATGCATATTTCGAGAGAACAAATAGATGATCCTTGACAACTGCGAAGAAGTGAAAGTTCATATTATTTTAGCCGCAACAACATCAACATCAAAGCATGAAAAACAGACAAAATGAAACTATATGCGCCTTAAAATAGAAATTCATCAAGGGTCACTGGATCATTAAAGTGACTAACTAGTTGCATACTTGAATTACACTGTACCCATGAGAATCATAGTAGCTCAATGCCAACAAAGATCTCACAATCCACCTAGCTTAACTGGTAATAAATTGAATGTCATGGAGAACAAAAATATCATGGAGGAAAATAATAGTGATAACTGTGCATACATACAAATTCAAGAAACAGAACATGACCCTGAGTCTATTCAACACAGATGAATTTTATATAAGAGGCAAGTTTAACCTGTGGAAGAGAGATATCTTCTCGAACATAATGCACCAATTCGGCAAGGAGAGTGTAGGCAAGAGGTCTTAAAGTTTCAATGCAAACTCGACCTGTGCCAATCAAAACCCTGATAACGCCAACAGTGAGGTGTTAAATATATAGCAAAAAACTAGAAGCTAAAACATGTAGAACAATAAATGCTCCAACATTTGTAGAGGCAAACAATACACAACTATCATGAGAAAACAATATGGCATAGTGCATCTTGCATGGGTCTAATTGTTCTACAGTAACCTTCTGAAAAGTAGAATTGATTGAGTTCAAATAGGCATAAATCACAGGAAGGCTATTTTTTATTAGGAAACAAGTTCATTTACACCCTTGAATTACCACCACATGGGTGGTTTTAGCTAAAGGGATTATCATAGTAAAGTGGTTTGGCCTCTTATACGTCACAAAATACGAGTACATTAGCCAGAATTCAAGGTAAAACCCATATAAACTGAATGAGATCCAAAAATAGCTCATTTCAAGACAAACCAGAATTGCTCAGTCAAAAAATGCTGACAAAATAAAATGGTTACCATACCTTTCATCAAGGAGTGTGTCAATCAGGGGGAACAATCCTCGCTTGTACTCAGTGTTAAGAACTTGCTTCAGACCAACTAGTAACTCCTGTGATTAAATACAGAGATAAAGAAATTAGCATTTTCAAAGTAATGCACATATAGTCACGTGAATTTGAGAAAGTCCCAGGTAAATCTTGCCTTTCTGATGGAAACAGAGTCTGGAGGGCACGTAACAAGCAAGTTCACAATGCTCTTGCATATGCTTTCCTCATATGACTTGATGTAATCTGCATTGCTCTTCAGCAGGTACGTCAGGAATGACAAGGTCTGCAACAGAAACCGCAATCCATCAGAAACTTCACAATGAAGGTAACAAAAATCAACAGATGAAGACCTACCTTAACCTGTGCACCCTTTAAATCATTAAAGGGTGTCTTGAGGTGTGGTGGCACCTTGTCTGGACCCTTGATAGAGATGGCCGACACCATGAGTGGCAGCAAGTTTGGGATATTTGTCTGCACAAGCTTTGCATACAACTGGAAGAGAAACATCACAACAAGAGGACTCTCCGTCACAATCTTGAATGACCGTGTACTCGGGTTGAGTTGACCACCACCAGGCACTTGCATCATGCCAGGGGCATCAGTAGTAGGGTCCAAATGCTGCATGGGCATGGAAGCAGCCATGCTGACACTGGTGTTGGGATTCTCAAAGAAGTAGCTAACCGTACTGGAAAATTTACGGTATATCTCAACAACAAAATCAAGAAATGGCTGCACCTCCGCCTCAACAGTTGGGCGGAAGTTACGGAGGAGGTCAAACACAATTCGTATGGCAAGGAGAGCATTATCCTCATTGTCCTGTGTCAGCACACGGAGCGAGAGCTTGAGCAAATCCTGCACAAACGGTCGGAGCACCTCACTGTGCGGAAGGCGGTTGAGGATCTCAATCACAACATTCCGTAACTTGTGCTCAGCATTCTCTGTGGCCTGTGGCTTGGTGTAGTTTGTAAGAATGGCTGAAAAGGCTCTGAAGTAGCAGCGAAGGAAGTTGAGATAGTCCGGAGTGTGTGTCATCTCCAAGCTGTCACGAACTTCCATGGCAAGCTGCAGCCGGACTTGCACAGCTGCAGGGTATTGAAGCAAACGATCAGGCCACCGAACCAGACAAAACAATTAACAGCATGAAACAGTAATTACTCTACTGGTTTGCAGGACGAAATTGACAAGGTTATTGTTTATGCACGATTCAAGGGAGGAACATCAGCTCCCAGAACGGAAGGAGCGCAGAAAGAATGCGGTGGGTGCCAGAAGGTTGCCGGATAGAAGTGTGTTCAAGGACACTCTAAAAAAGTGAACTGTTATAGAACACAGGCAGGAAACCTGGCCTTCAAAAATGCAAGTTTGAGTGGCATTAAACCTGTGTTTGAAAGTTCAATGCTACGGACATTTCAATGTATCAAAAAAGGTAAATATCTTTTAAATTTAAGTGCAAAAGGAAACCAAGGACTTGCAGGTTTTAAGAAAAGACTACCACAGCAAACAAAACATAAGTGGGCAGAGATGCCTGGATGCACTCCAGTGTCGTGCAATTCAAGCCTAAATCAAATACTCCGTACGAGACAGGACGACGGTGGGCGACGGCGACAGAGTGACACTAGTAGTTTCAGAAAGGTAAAACAGAGAAGAGCATCCCATTTCAATTCCCAGCAAAGCAGGGGCGGCGTAACGACCTCGACCGGGAGAGAATTCACGACTCACGGGAAACCCCCAAACAAAAAAAAAAAGAAGAAGAAATGGAAACCCCGCAATGGGAACGAAGTGAGAGGAGGGGAGGGGGGATCACGGGTCGTACGGAGATCGGGCTCGAGGAGCCGCTGCGAGTGCTGCTCCATGTTGCCGCTGTTGATGGGCGCCATGGCGGCGGGCGCCCCCGGCCGTCCTTGTGCGGCCCCAACCCTACCGCCGCGCCAGGGCTTAGGGTTTTGGAGATCGGGCGCCGGGAGGGCTCTCCGCGAGCTGGCGGGGAAGCGGAGGAGGTGGGAGGCGAGGCGAGGGCTCGATTCTCCCCCGACGCGAATGGGCTCTCCCTCGTTCGGGGGAGAGGAGAGGAGGTGGTGTGGTATCTCTCGCGCTCGCGAGCGAGACGAGGGTTTGGAGGGAGAGGGGGAAGAAGAGACCGGGGGAGACGGAGGAAGACGAGGGCGATGGGCCTCGGTCGGGGTTATACGAGCTGGGGGACCCGAGAAGCGTTTCGCCCGTGCTTGGGGTTGGGTCGAGCCAGGTCAACCCCACGACGGGTCGTTTGGGTGCGCGCCCGTGACTGCCTGAATCCTGACTGAGTGGACCGGTAGATGGCTGTGGCGTGTGGGCTGTGGCCACTGGCTAGCTGGTTTTACAGCTGGTGCTGCAATTTTTTATATTTATTTTATCTCGATCATGCAAAAATATATGGTCCGGCACAAATTTTGTAAAAATACACATCTGGCGTCGTGGGCCGCGGCGCTAGGTGCCGCCAGGAGTGGGCCATGACGTGGCCCACACCTAGCGTCGTAAGCCGCGGCGCCGCGGCGTCAGGTCCTAGAGCCACGGCCCACAAGCGGCAGTAGGCCCCCTGGCGCCGTGGTGAAGGTGCGAAGCTCTGCCGGTTTTTCGTCTCGTTAGAGGTAATACTCTAAAACTTAATAGTTTTTAGTGTAGATGTGCTTAGTGTTCTAGTGTAGATCTGCTCAGTTAATACATAGTTTTTGTGTAGATCTGCTTAGTAAATACATAGTTTAGTGTATATCTGTTTAGTAAAATTATAGTTGTGATGTAGATCTACTTTGAAAAATATAGTTGTAGTGTAGATCTGAGTAGATATATTTTATACTTGCAGATCCACTTGTTAATAGCGTTTTATTTTTTCATGCTGTCAGAAATGTCAGATAATCTCAGTGTCAAGTTGTATTTCGGTAATGGGCAGAACATGGAGTTGACTTGTCAGAATTTAATTATGTTGACCGTGTAATTAAAAAAGCAGCCTTAAGAACTTTTTGGTCCATTACCCAGTTTTTTAGGCATTTTATGTAGATGTAGAGCAACATGACTTGTTCAACAAAAGTGAGTCATTATGTTGGGAGCTTATGCCACTTCAAGGCACTGAACATTGGAGGAGTTATATCAAAACAGCATGTGATATTGGTTTGCCTGTGATGCTGTTTATCCAAATTGTTCATAAGGCTGGGTCTAGTAGTCAAGTGCCTGTGAGTGATGCTCACCAGGGTGATGCTGAAGTACAAGCACGAGATGGTCTTGCAACTGAGCGACAGGAAGAAGGAGATGGTGGTTCCGGTGAGAAAGATGAAGGACATGGTCACACACTTTGAGGGTGCAATTGACGAGGGGGAAGTTAATGAAGAACTACTCAGGCGGTTCGAAATGGAGGCCAATGGGGATGAACGTGTATTGGAAGAGGACTCCTCAGATGATGAGGATGACCCGCTACTTCCAAAGGATTGGGACAGTTACAATTTCTCACAGCTATCTGTCAATGCTGGTGAGAATGTGGCTTGGGAGTATAGTGAAAATGCAGTTTCCATTGGCGCCATGTATAAGAGTGCAGTAGAGGTGAAAGATGCAGTGAAGAGGTGGTCCACCCTTACTCTGCAGAGAGAGTTCAGGGTAGTGAAGAGTTCTCCACATATATATGATGTACACTATCTGAAGCCCACCTGTCCTTTCCGAGTGTATGCTTCCAAGGGCAAGTGGAAAAATTTTTGGGAGATCAAATCTGTTGTGGATCACACTTGTGTACTTGAGCAGCTGGATGCAAGCCATCGTAATTTGTCATCTGGTTTTGTGGCTATCAGATGTTTGCTAAGGTTGTGGAAAATCCTGTTTTTGAGCCTAACTCCATTATCTTGGCAATTGAGGAGAAATTTAGTTATCACATAAGTTATGGTAAGGCATACATGGCAAAGAAGAAGATAATGGAGATGAGGTGGGGAACTTATGAAGCATCCTATGACAATCTGCCTCGATTGCTGAACACGATTGTCGCGCTAAATCCTGTTAGTTATTATGATATCAAGGCTTATGATCATGTATCAAGCCAGGGAAACAAGTCTTGCAGCGGGCATTCTTAGCATTGGGTCCTACTATTGCTGCATTCAAACACTATCGACTAGTTATTTGCATAGATGGCACATTCCCAAAAGGAAAATACAAGGGCACAATCCTTGCAGCTGTGGCTGCAGATGGCAACAATCAGTTGTTGCCATAGGCAATTGCTTTTGCATAGGGAGAGAATGGTGACAGTTGGTATTGGTTTCTGGAGAGATTGAAGCAGATGGTGGTGGGAGATGTGTCAGACGTGTGTGTGATACACGATAGACACAAATGTATTTTGCAGGTCATTAGTGACATCAAAGAAGGTAGTCAAGAGCGTCACAAAACAGCACAATGGCGAGATGTGCGTAGCAGGTGGTGCGTGAGACATATAGGAGCAAACTTTCATAACCAGTTCAAGAACAAAGAACTTACAAAATTGTTCAAGCATCTATGTTCGACCAATCAGGAGAAGAAATTCTTCGACCTGTGGCAAAAATTAGATGATCTGACGAAGAAAACATCAGAAGAGATAGCTAATAAGCATGTAAGTACTGAACCCGGGGAAGAGCCAGTTTCTCTGGAGTACGTTGGGCTAGATGCTCCAAACGTCAGAAGGAGAAGGGGACGTGCTGTGAAGACCTTCAGCCAGTGGATTCAGAATGAGCCTATGGAGAAATGGTCCCTCCTGTTTGATAAGGGAGGTGTGAGGCATGGGATAATGACAACAAATTTTGTTGAGGTCTACAACGCTGTTTTGCGTGGTGCCAGAGCTCAACCTCTTATTGGTATCATTGAGTTCTTCTTGTACCACATAATGAAGTACTTTCTTGAGTGTGCTAATGCAGCACATGCAGTAATGCAGGACCCTCAGAAGGTGTATTCAACATGGATGACTGAGTACTTGAACAAAAAATAGAAGGTTACTCTCTGTCACAGAGCTTACCCGGAACCTCTACGTCGTGAGCCTGGCGTTGAAGTGCAGTGGAATATCAGATAAGTTGTCAGTCCAAATCACAAAAAGCCAATGGTGAAATAACAATACAGAAAACAGTTATTGGCAATCATACATGCTCATGCTCTTGCCAGAAGGCACAGCTCATGCACTACCCCTGCTCACATGTGATCCCTGCATGCCTTGCAACATAAAATCAGCATTGAGGCTGCTACATGCCTAAATACTTTCTGAAGCAAACTCCGACACGCTTATCTGCCTAAAATCAATGTTTACGTGGATGACGTGGTCGTCAAGACCCGAAACTCTGACACGCTTATCGCCGATCTTGAAGAGACTTTCGCAGCCCTGCGGGAGTACTAGTGGAAGCTCAACCCGAACAAGTGCGTCTTCGGCGTACCTTCGGGAAAACTACTCGTCTCCATCATCATCCATCGTGGCATCGAAGCCAACCCCGAGAAGATCTCCGCCATCACCAAGATGAAAGCTCCCACTTGAATCAAAGACGTGCAGAAGCTCACCGGGTGCATGGCGGTCTTGAACAGATTTATCTCGAAGCTTGGAGAACGGGGGCTACCCTTCTTCAAACTACTCAAGCACCAAGAGAAGTTCGTGTGGACCCGAGAGGCAGATCAAGCTCTCGCTCAGCTCAAGGATTTCTTATCCAAGCCACCAGTCCTCAGGCTCCTCGCAAAAAGGAACAGCTACTGCTCTACCTCGCTGCGACTACTCACGTGGTCAGTACCACCATCATTGTCGAGCGGCAGGAAGACGGCCACGCCTACCTAGTCCAGCTACCAGTCTACTTTGTCAGCGAGGTCCTGGAATCCAAGGCACGCTACCACCCAGTACAGAAGCTACTGTATGCAGTGCTCATCACTTCGCGGAAGCTACAACACTACTTGCAGGAGTACTCAATCTCCGTCGTCACCGACTACCCGCTCAGCGACATCCTACGGAACCAAGAATCTCCAAGTGGGCAGTCGAACTCGGCGCCCTCAACATCGACTTCAAGCCATGAACAGGCATCAAGTCATAAGCACTAGTCGACTTCATGGCAGAGTGGCGGGAAAATCAGCTACCAACTCCAACCAACGACCAGAGCATTGGGTGATGTACTTCGACGGCTCGCTCAAGCTCGAAGGCGCGGGTGCAGGGGTTCTACTGATTTCTCCCAAGGGCGAACAACTGAAGTACGTCCTACAGATCTTCTGGAAGGTCTCAAATAACGAAGCCGAAAACGAAGCCCTGCCACATGGGCTCCGCCTCACAATATCTCTGGGCGTCAAGCGACTACTAGTCTATGGCGACTCCGCAGTGGCCATCAACCAAGTCAACAAGTCTTGGGACCGCAACAAGGAGAACATGGACGCCTACTGCCTAGAAGTCCACAAGCTCGAGAACAAGTTTTACAGTCCCGAGTTCCATCACGTCGTCCGCGACAACAACGTTGCAGCAGACGTCCTGTCGAAGCTTGGTTCTACTCGCGCACAAGTACTAGCGGGTGTCTTCGTCTACGAGCTCCACGCGCCAACCATCCCGGAGCCAGCGCCCACGACCACTGACCCAGCGCCTTCTCCAGCCATCCAGGAGGTCATGACGGTAGACGTGGACTGGCAACAACCCTTCATCGACTACATTCGCGAGCAGAAGGTTCCCACTGACAAAAACTTTGCTGAGCAAATCATCCGCCGGGCCAAGTCCTACGTACTAGTCGGGGACAAGCTCTACAAGCGGGGCGCCACTTCTGGAGTACTCATGAAGTGTGTTCCCCGAGAAGAAGGCAAGGACATCTTGGAGGAGATCCACAAAGGCGTCTGCGGCAACCACGCGTCCTCACACACGCTGGTCAGCAAGGCCTTCCGACGAGCTTTCTACTAGCCCACAGCCCTGGGCAATGCTGAGGAACTCGTTAGAAGGTGCCAAGGGTGCCAGTACTTCACCAAGCAACAACACGTCCCGGCCTACAAGCTAGTCAATATACTACCAACTTGGCCTTTCACTTGCTGGGGGCTCAACATGATTGGGCCTCTTCCGACCGCGCCAGGAGGATTCAACAGAGTTCTGGTGACCATCGACAAGTTCACCAAGTGGATCGAAGTCAAGCCGGTTACTTGCCCAAAGGCCGACAGAGTACTCGACTTCTTGGATGAACTCGTGCACCGCTACGAACTACCCCACCGCATCATCACAGACCTGGGTTCCAACTTCAACAACCACCAGTTCTGGGAGTACTGCGAGAACAGCGAGATTGACGTCCGGTATGTCTCAGTCGCCCACCCACGAGCCAACGGACAAGTCAAGCGCGCCAATGGGATGGTACTCGACGCTCTCAAAAAGCGACTGCACGACGCTGCTAACACAAAAGGAGGCAAGTGGATTAAGGAACTGCCCAATGCACTCTGGAGGCTGCGTACACAACCCACCAAGTCGACGGGACAGTCACCCTATTTCCTGGTCTACGGCTCTGAAGCTATTCTACCTGCTGATGTCATGTGGGATTCACCGGCAATAGAGCAATACGACGAAGGCATCTCTGAAGACAGCAGACGAGTTGACATCGACGGACTCGAAGAAGCTCGTTGTGCCGCAGCCGTCCAATCAGCAAGGTCCCTTGAGGGTATCCAACGCTACCACGATCGCAACGTCAAGTAATGCTGCTTCAACGTTGGTGATCTAGTCCTCCGTCGCATTCAGAACACGGAAGGACTACACAAGCTCAACTCGCCATTGGAAGGTCCTTTCTCAGTAGCAAAAGTGACCGGACCAGGCTCGTATCGCCTCCAGACACTTGAAGGCGACGACGTCAACAACTCGTGGAACATCGACCAGCTCTGTCGATTCTACGCGTAGTCTCTCGACTACTATGGGGGCTCAAGTCTACACGACTACTCCCGGGCCCTTCGCCGTAAGCGGCCTCTAGGTCCAGGCACTAGTCTCCGGACTACTCTACTCTAAGATCCAGTATTAACAGATACCAACGGATCTCGAGTTGCTCAGGGCATCAAGGATTCTAGCAGCGGTCTATCAAGAGACCTTGTACTCTTAGATCCAGCCTGTACGGCTACTAACGGATCTACAGCTGTAAGCGGCCACGCGCCCTAGCACTACTCCAGCCGTAGGCGGCCTCTGGGTCCTGGCGATTACACTTGTAAACAGCCCTGGCCAGCCAGGTGTATTTTTTCAATAATAAAGTTTGATTCTTAGTCAACTCATTTACCGTGTTTCCCTCAAAGGGTCTACTGTCGAGTACTATTACTCGCAACAACTCCATGGATGGGCACTCCGCACATACACACCGCGACAACGAGTACTCATTTATGGAAGATTTTTCATTCAAACTTAAAACAAGTTATTTACAACTTTGTTTATATTACAAATATTGCCAAAAGGCTAACCCTACAGGACAACTACTGGAGGTTCAGCTTCTCCGCGACTTGTTCCGCGATTAGCGCCATCTGCTCCAGAAGCTCCTTGTACTGGTCGTCTGTGCAATTGGCGGCTAGTCCTCCCGCGACTACATCAACTGGAGCCTTGGGGAAGTACAACTTCATGTACGCCAAGACTTGGTTGGGGATGGACTTCGCCAGATGTTTCACATAAGTTGCTAGACGACCGGGGCTTCCTTCAGTCGATCAACCAATGGGGCTATCTTTGGCCCGCCCGGGTGAGGCACCAGCAGCCTTGCGATGGGGAGCGTGGCTTCTTCAAGCTCCTTGAGTTGGCCCCGCAGCTTCTCGCAGTCTTTGTTGAGCTTCTGCAGAGATTTATAGTAGTTGACAAGGTCACAGTCCGAGGCTTCTCGAAGCTCCATGTGCTTGACGCACTCATAAGACAGCTACTTATATTCATACTCAAGTACCTCTCGGGCATCCTTCTCTCGGTAGACGATGTTCTTCAGATCGGTCTCCGATGCCTTCAGCTGGTCTACCCGAGCCTCGAGATCTGCAAAAGTCCAGGAATATATGTTAGGCTACTGCAAAGGTATTCTCAATAAGTACTCGACAGGCTAGCCGCGGCATATCTTTATTCTCCTGGCGCAACGACTTGTTCTTGCGAATCAAGTCATCGTTCTTCGCCTGCATCTCTTGTACCTCATTGTGGTACTGGGCGAAGGCTCCATCTAGCTTGGATTGCAGCATGGCAGAGTGCTTCCTGGCCTTGCTGAGTTCTTTCTCCAGCGCCTCCGCCCGAAGCACTATGTCGCCGTACCCCTGGAGTATGTCGGATTTCTGTCGGGATCTCTTCACGACTTCCTGCAACAAGGCAATAATTATCTTTGAGTACTCAGTTCTCGTGGAACTTGACTACTCAAGGGCACTGTCGCGTACCTTCATCCATTGCTCGGCCCGGCGCATTGACTCCAAGTTGCGGGCCACCATCGCTGGGTCGACGAGGTCATCCGCCAGAAGCTCGAGCCCGCCACAACTAGTCGTCGCAGCCCCTGACATCGGCGCCGAACAGATCGGCTCCGCGTCTTGGATCTCCGGCGACCGGACGACAACGTCCATGCTCGACTCCGGCAGCGCGTCGTCGCGCACCTCTTCAGTGGCCTCGGGGGCTACTGTCACCGCCGGTCCGGAAGCTGCTTCCTCCAGCATCTCGACTTCAGGCACGACTCCTTCGACCGGCACGGCTTCAGGGATCGTGGCCCCTTCGGCTTGTGTTTCTGTCAACACAAAGCACATGAAATCAGTGCCTAGGGGCTACGACTACTACACGGGGCAGACGACATCGTCGTAGTCTACGTACCTTCCATTACGGTGGCCTCCGGCGGTGTAGCCTCTGCGCTCGGCGCCACGGTCTCGGCCTGGGGAAGGGGAGCAGACTCCTCAACAGCCGGCGACGGATTTTCCTCAGCAGCCGCCGTGCTGGGTGCTTCTCCCTCCCAGGACAGATCGGTGGATTTCTTGCACAGTACAAATCTAGTGGTCAGTCAAGCAAGATTACCAAGCTACATGTACTACTCGGAGATGGTTTTCACTTACAAGCTGGACCGGACAATAGTCACGGTTGGAGCGCCAAGTATGCTGGCGATATCAACAAGCCCGGCTTCCGCGGGCGCCTCCTCTTCAGCTTGGGCTACTACTGGTCCTTCGGCTCCAGTAGTTGCACTGGGCTCTGGCCTGCCTTCTTCTGCCGGCACCTGCGGCTCGGCAGTACCAGTCGTCTGATGTGCCATCTGCGGCACAGACTCTTCTACGGTGGGGGCTGGACTGCGGCTCATCTCAGTCGGCTCGCCCACTGTGTCCCAGTCGTCTTCTTCCCCCTGATCCGCGGGGTCGGACGATGGAAAATTTCCTGCGACAACTCAAAATTCAACTGTCAGTACGCAATACTTCAAGACAAGTACTCGACTACTCACTCTAGGAACTCACCTCTTGGGAAGTGGTCGCTGTCACTTTCAGCTTCTTGGCGACACGCTTTCGCACCACATTGCGCGACCTTCTCGGCGGCACAGGGAGACTAGCCTCCAAGCTAGTCGGTGGATCTTCAATGAGGGGGATATGGGGCAGTCCAGGTCGGCTGAACCTGGACCGTAGCTGAAAACGCTCCTGGAGCGTTTCCCCATCCTCCTCGTCACACGTATCTTCAATGGTGACGGTGTTGTCACCCTCGCTGACTTCACGATGTTCTTTCTCTTTGCCCTTGCCCTCTTTTAGAATATCTACAAGTCGAGGAGGAGGAGTTGGGTCGGAGACAAACTTCGCAATGTCATCCTGCAGCAAACATCTTGGGTGAGCGTGACTACTCCAATTCAATCAGTACTCGGAGGCAGAGGTTGCAGTCACTAACCTTGTTCGGCGGACGAGCCGCAGAGTACTCGGGGACTGGGCAGGGTGTGAATGGTGGCATATCCTTGAATATCCTACCCAGCCTCTCGACAATGTCTTTATCGCCGACTTCATTGCCGGGCATCCTCAACGTATCTTCGTCGCCCGTGTACTGGTACCAGAGGGTGTCGCGAGCCATCAGTGGTTGCACCCTCCTCTTCATAAAGCTGAAGTCCACGTGCTCGGCCCTCAGCCTGGCTTCTCTCAAAGCCTTTATCTTCTGCATCAGCTCGGGTACTTGAATACCCTCTTGCATTGTCGGCTCAGTGTTCCACCACGCCTGATGCTTCGGTTGCTTCCTGCTCGGCTTCGGCAGTTCTGGGTGGTGATTACTGATGTAGAACCATTTGGCCTTCCAGTATTGGTTCGAGTCGATGACCTTGTATGCCAACTACTGGTCGGCCGCGTCTTCTCGCATCTGAATGCCAGCTCCTCCGACTACTCGCGGGTCGTTGGCACTCGGCTGCGGCTTCACACGGAAGAACTTCCGGAACAAGATCCAGTGGGCTTGATCCCCACAAAGGCTTCGCAGAAATGTACGAAGATGGAGACATGAAAAACACCATTAGGGTTCAAGTTCAAGTACTTGATACCATAGTACTGGAGGAGACCCTTGAAGAAATCACTCGCCGCGAGTGCTAGTCCGCGCTCCACGAATCTGGTGGACATGGGGACTTCGTCGGGATTCTTCTCCATGGGATACGGGTCGCCCGCGGCAGCGCGCCACATGTCCATCTCCTTCTCCCGCAAGAACCCGCTGTTCACCAGAGCTAGCAGATCTTCGGTCTTCATCTTGTATTTCTTCCACTCTTTGGCCGGATTGGGGTGCGGGGGAGATGTCGGCGGCAACGACCCTTGGGTAAATCCCTCCGCCTCGCTGCGGGATCTCTTCTTCGTGGTACCAGCCTTTGAGCCCTTGGACGGAGATGGCTTCATCCTCCAAGTGCACGGGGTCTTCACTCGCATCCGCTCGGGGGCTACACTGGTGGCGAGCAGCGGCGGCACGCGTTGACTTGCAATCTACGGCGTGTAACACCCCAGGTGTTTATTAAAGTTAAATACCTCAATTAGGGTGGTTAATCATGTTTAATTGGCTCATAAACATGTTTGACATGATCTTGCACACATTTGCACAAAAGACCTTGGTCAAAATCCCAAATCATGGTCAAAACCTTAGTGCTCCTTAAAGGTTGATTTGGTTTTCTTGCGCGTTCTCCAAATTTCACTATAGAAGTTCAAAATCGGCCAATAAGAAAGTTGTTCGTTATTTCCGGGAACACAATTTTCATAATTGGCGGACATTCAAATTTTGAGTGCAAATTGGCCAAAATCGAGTTGAACGTGCTGTGAACAGTAACTTAGGGCCGAGAATTCTGCCAACTTTGGCCGACGTTCCCAGACAAACCATTGGTCAAAACATCTATAGTTCCTCTACAACTTCTAGTTTTGGAGTTTTTCAAGTTAGTTAACAACTTTATGGAGTTTTACGTTTTCGAAACCGGGCAAGTGAAATCAAATCTGCGCCAGTGTCGCTGCATTCGCATCGCGCGCGCACGTCTGTGTGCCACGCGTCGACCCTACCTTGCGCCGGCGTACAGACGCCTCGTTGTCTCTGCGCTAGACCGCTTGTGCTGTGGACCCTCTGCGCCATACGCAGCGCCCATGGCGGCTTTGAGGCCTGGCCGCGGGCCCAGCCGCGCCACGCGCCATCGCACGCGGCGGGCACGCGGTCTCGGGCGCAGGACGCATCACAGCTGGACCGCGAGGCCTTAAGGCCAGCACAACGTCCTCGTCCACGTCGTTCCGTGTGCACGCAGCAAGAAAATGCAGCCGCAGCGGGCCGCCGCTCCTTCGTGCTCCCCTACCACACACGTCGTCGTTGTCCAGTGCAGCTCCGCCGCCGAGCAGCTCTGCTCTGCCGACGCCAAGGCCACGCCGCCGCCAAGCTCGCCTTTCCACTCCTCCCCGACGAGTTTCCGTCGCACGTGTACCTCCTCAACCATCCACCGAGGGTCCTGTGCATCGGCCTTGACTTGCCGAGCCGCCTGGCCGCCGGCAATTGGGCCGAGGCGGATGAACCGCTGCTCCGCCGCCGGCCATCGCCGGAGCATCCTCCGACCTCCGGACCGCCTCAAATCGAACCCTAGGTAAGCCTAGACCTCTCCTAGGCCCTTGCTCGGCCAAGCCCGGCCTTTCCCTAGCCGGATTCCGGCGATTCCCGTCGCTGGCCGCGGCCAGGGACTACATTGCGAGGTCTGTGCTCTTTGTAGGGGCTAGAACGCAAAACACAAGGACCTATTTCTAAGAGACCAGTTTTCAGATCTAGGGTGTCCAGGCTGAACCTTTGAAAAATCACTAAACATCGTAGAAAAATTAGAAAAATGCAAATCCAATTTTGTTGGGTTCCTGGTGAAGAATCCTACCTTTTCTAGAAAACATGTATAGGGTTTTTCTGTGCAGTTTTTGAATTAAAAATTCAAAGTCAGTTTGGTGTGTTTTTAGTGTAGTTTAAAATATACACACGCTACTTGATTTCTGGATATGTTGCTCTTTATGGCATATCTAGATTTGTGACCAAAGTTTGCATGATTTTGATGTGTAGATTTTCAGTTATGAATTATGTAAGCTTTATGCTAGATTAAGTTTGATGCTTTTTATAGCCCCTTTAATGAACTTTTCTATAACCCCATGTGCACCCTAAAGCTTTGCCTTGATGAGTAATACCTCTGGTAAAGTGGATTTGATTTTAGTAAATTGTTTAATAGGTGATTTGGATTTAATCTTGTGTAGGGTTTAAATTCAAATTTTGAAAAATAATTTGAGTATGCACTTATGCTTTGGTCATAAGCTTATTTTTTGGCATGAATGACTTGTAGGAGAACGTTTAGATCAAAATGTTTATTAAATCTTTTTATATGAATTAATGGTGATTTACTAGGCTGAATTTTGTCTTTTTCGTATAAATTAATTTATTGATGGTCTTAAGATATATTTTGGTTTGAGAGCTTAAATTAGGCATATGTTGTTGTGTGCAAAAGCTTAGGCTTATTTGAGTTGTTTTTTATTTAATACAGATTTATGGTTGTAAAGCTTGTTCTAATGAATTAAATAAAGAAATAGCGATTAAAATGTTAAATTGTGAAATCATGTTTGTTCCTGTTTTTATTAGTTTAAACACACCCCTTACTGTTTGGTGAAGTTAAGTAACTCAATTTGCTTATATGTACACAGTCACCATCAAGATTAACTTTAATTAATGCATATGCATGTATACGTGTAGATTTAACGGACGGTACGTACACACTCACCCAGGAGGGAGACGGAACCGTTGATGGTGAACTGAACCAGTTGAGTGTGCAGCAAGACCTGGACCAAAGTCCAGAAGAGCCCAAGGCTAGCGTTAGTGTTGAGTCAGAGGAAGGCAAGCACCGGTTCATTTAACCCTTTTTCTTTAAAA
This sequence comes from Cenchrus americanus, assembly GCA_947561735.1. NCBI lineage: Eukaryota > Viridiplantae > Streptophyta > Magnoliopsida > Poales > Poaceae > Cenchrus > Cenchrus americanus. Next base: position 3,752,277 of record OX387245.1, on the reverse strand, counting down.
TTTCATACCTTTTACTTTTCAGTATTTATTGTTTACTTGTGCATTTAAGTTTCAGGAGTTGCTTTGAAACCTAGATGCATGATCCTTAGGACTCCTATGCTCTTTTACTAGTATGTTAGGACGCTAGTGCCATGCTTTAAGGTACAAGTCGGGTAATGACTCATTTCTCGCGAGGTATAAGATATTCTTGTTGGAATCATAAGTTGGTTAAAATGACTCGCTCATGTGGTAAGAGCAATGGGTTCGGTCTCGACCGAGTAGCATTATGCTGGTTTAAGCTATTGAACGTACCAAGTGCTTGTCGGGAATGGGACCGGTAAGCCTAGTACCTTCTGAACCGGAGCGAGATCTTTCTAGCTACCCGCTTGGGATGTGTCTCTGGGCTAGCTACCCGTGGTATAGTGTGTGAGTCTGGACTGGTCGGTTTAGACCCTCTGGATAACCGTGTACCAGAGTTTGTAGTGTTTGATCCCAAACTGTGGGATGTTGGGAACCGCCTGGTCGGGGTAGACCCCGCATTTGCTTTTATTTGAATTCTTGGGGTCTACTTCTTCCGTGTATCTTGGGTTTACCTTGCAAGGATATAAATCGATCGATCGTCGGTCACTCGCCGTTATCTGAGTCGGCTTGACCATTGGCTACCCCATGCTTATTTATGGAACATTTTGGATTAATATTGTTACCTGTTTAATATTGTTTGCACAACATGCTTGTTTAGTGCAGGTGCTCACCAAGAATGGTTAACATACTAGAATTGGAGCTAAAATCTGAAAATAAGGATAAACTCTTAGTCGCTTTTGGCAAAACAAACCCAGCAGCCAAAAGCCTTGCATGTCTAGTTGTATTTTCTTTTTGTCGGGTAAGTCTTGCTGAGTATTAGTATACTCAGCCTTGCTTTTGTTGTTGTTTTTAGGTAATCCCATCTGGCCTGGTTCTATCCCAGATTGCTGGGAGCTTGAATGGGAGAATGATGTTGAGGAGTGATATACATGGATGGCCTCCTGTGTGTATCATGCGTGTAGTTTACTTTCCGTTGTCTAAACTCCGAACCATGTTTACTTTTATGTATGAAAAATCTAGTTTGTAATAATGTTGAACTTGTGAACATTTTATGCAATGTAATGTTGTACTCTGGTCCCGCCTTCGTGTGGGCTTAGTGCATATCTCGATCCTGTTGTAAGTGATTCACCGGGCTTTACCCGGCGGAAGCGACAGAACAATTCTTTATTATTGCTTAATGGCCACGTGGACCGGCTTAGGCGATAATACAGAATTATTTTGGGCGGTTCTGTCACACGGCGCGACGGCAGAAGCAACAGTGCATGGACGCTTGACTAGATCTACTACAGCGGCTCCTACTGCGGGGAATGAAAAACCCTAAGGATTTCTGCGTCTATTTATAACCTAACCGGCGGTACCGCAACGACTGGATGGATAAGTATCAGCGGCTGACTCAGCGGCGCTTCCTGACTCTTCGGCTTCCGGTACTCGATACAGCCCATCTCGGGGGCTCGGCTACATCTGCTCGGCCTAGTGGGTGACGACGAAACTCAAGATCAATTCAGGACATCTTCTCAAGATGACCCTTCAATTCGAGAGGAAGTACCCGACTCAAGGCTCGGGGGCTCCGTGCCACGTGTACTTTGGTTTTTTCTCCGGATTTTTATATGAAAGAGAAGTTAAAGTTGTGCTTAAGTGACCATGTCGTTGTCCTACACGACTACTGTCGGGCATACTCCCCGGGTACTCATGCAAGGAAGGAAGAAGACGGACTCCTACTGGAATTCCCCTGTAATCCTACTAGGACTTATACCGTGTAATCCTACCAGGACTCCTGCCTTGTAACCGACTAGGAATCCGCCCCCTGGACTATATAAAGGAGGGACGGGTACCTAGCCGGGCATCTGAACAACCCAACACCAAGCGCAGGGCGCCATACTTGATCCCCCAAATAGGACGTAGGGTTCGCCACCTTGGCGACCCGAACCTGTATAAAACTCGTGTCCCATGTCTTTGCGCTTACCTTCGAGTTCTCGGTCTCCCGATCACGATCCTCACCGCACAATCTACTACCTCGGGTACCCCCTTGGTAGGTTTGCCGGTCTAAAACACCGACACCTAGCGCGCAAGGTAGGGGCGATCATCACCACCGGGCGAATTCGAAGGACCCTCGTCAACAAGATCAATCTACTCGTCGACTCGCCGAGATCCATTGAAGCAAGTCGCCTTGCTCTTGTCAAAGCAGAATCAATTTTCCTACGCCGCGCTTCCGGATGCTTCGGCACGTCACGCGGCTCGTCGCGCCGCTCGTTGTCGACTACTCCGCCTCGAGCAGGCTCGTCGTCGACTACTTCGCCACCGCCGCGCGGCCGGGGTGCCTCAACACATCGCGCGGCTCGTCACGCGGCTCGTCGCACCGCTCGTCGTCGACTACTCCGCCTCGTGTAGGCTCGTCGTCGACTACTCCGCCTCCGCCACGTGTCCGGGTGCCTCGGCACATCGCGGGGCTCGTCACGCGGCTCGTCGCACCGCTCGTTGTCGAATTCTCTGCCTCGCGCAGGCTCGTCATCGACAACTCTGCCTCGCGCAGGCTCATCGTCGACTACTTCGCTTCCGCCGCGCGTCCGGGTGCCTCGGCACGTCACGCGGCTCGTCGCGCCGCTCGTCGTCGACTACTTCGCCTCCGCCCGCGCGCGTCCGGGTGCCTCGGCACGTCGCGCGGCTCGTCACGCGGCTCGTCGCGCCGGTCGTCGTCGTCAACTCCGCCTCGCGCGGGCTCGTCGTCGACTGCCGTGCCTCCGCCGCGCGCGTCCCGGTGCCTCGGCACGTCGCGCGGCTCGTCACGCGGCTTGTCGCGCCGCTCGTCGTCGACTACTCCGCCTCGCGCGAGCTCGTCGTCGACAACTCCGCCTCCGTCGTGCGTCCGGGTGCCTCGGCACGTCGCGCGGCTCGTCACGCGGCTCGTCGCGCCGCTCGTCATCGACTTCTCGCCTCGCGCGAGCTCGTCGTCGACTACTTCGTCTCCCGCGCGCGTCCGGGTGCCTCGGCACGTCGCGCGGCTCGTCACGCAGCTCGTCGTCGACTTCTCCGCCTCACGCAGGCTCGTCGTCGACTCCTCCGCCTCGCGCAGGCTCATCATCGACTACTTTGCCTCCACCGCGCGTCCCGGTGCCTCGGCACGTCGCGCGGCTCGTCACGCGGCTCGTCACACGCGCTTGTCGGCGACTACTCGCCTCGCGCGGCTCGTCGTCGACTACTTCGCCTCCGCCGCGCGTCTGTGTGCCTCGGCACGTCGCGGGGCTCGTCAAGCGGCTCGTCGCGCCGCTCGTCGTCGACTTCTCTGCCTCGCGCAGGCTTGTCGTCGACTATTCCGCCTCGCGCAGGCTCGTCATCGACAACTCCGCCCTCGCGCGGGCTCGCCGTCGACTACTTCGCCTCCGCCGTCCGGGTGCCTCGGCACGTCGCGCGGCTCGTCACGCGGCTCGTCACGCCCGCTCGTCGTCGACAACTCCGCCTCGCCCGGAGCTCGTCATCGACTACTTCGCCTCCGCCGCTCGTCCGGGTGCCTCGACACGTCGCGCGGCTCGTCACACGGCTCGTCGCGCCGCTCGTCGTCGACTACTCCGCCCTCATGCGGTGGTCGGCGACAACTCCACCTCGCGCGCGGCTCGTCGTCGACTACTTCGCCTCCGCCGAGCGTTCGGGTGCCTCGGCACGTCGCGCGGCTCGTCACGCGGCTCGTCGCGGCGCTCATCGTCGACTACTCCGCCTCGCACAGGCTCATCATCGACAACTCCGCCTCGTGCAGGCTCGTCGTCGACTACTTCGCCTACGCCGCACGTCGCACGGCTAGTCGTCGACTACTTCGCCTACGCCGCGCGTCCGGGTGCCTCGGCACGTCGCGCGACCCGTCACGCGGCTTGTCGTCGACTACTCCATGCGCTGCGACTTCGTCTTGCGGCCACGCTGGCTCTACTTCAGCCACGCCGTGCGCCGTGACTACTTGTCTCGCGGCAACACTGGCTCTACTTCGAGCACGCCGCACGCCGCCACGACGTCGTATTCCGGTCGCATCGCGTCGACCATTCATCTCGACTAGTTTTCCAAACTAGTCAAGAACGGTAGTCACGCCCCCAACATTTAGTCGGAATCAACTCTGACTAGTCAACTTCAGCAACAACCGTCGTGGCTCCATCGCCGACCGCCACAGCTTCATCAACAGTCTGCCCATGCAGCAACAACTAGTCATTTATTTAAATGATTATTGTTTTCTTTTCTTGGCTTGTTCTCCTCATCATGTAGGACTACTTGCCGACTACTCATTTGTGTATGCTTCTCGGTGGGTTTTCACGGGAGTTACACTCTGCTGACTACTCTTGGGGTATATTGATCAAGTCACCACGAGCCTACTTCATCAACTCGGGGGCTATCCCAAGTAAAGATGGCAACGGGCATGACGCCCGCAGATACTTAGTTCCTACGCCCGCGCCCGCCACCTAAAACTCACGCCCGCGCCCTCGCCCGCCACCCGCCATGGGTAGGGAATCACGCCCGCACCCGCAATCCGCGGATATTTCGTGCTCGCAGGCACACCCGTGCCCGCCAGATTAGCATATGCATATATAGCTAGATATCCTTAGCCAAAAGTCCACAAGAGATAGTTAGATAAAGAATTAAAGATATCACAACAATGGTTTACACTCCACAAGTCCATATCAATAAGATTAAACATAGTCGTTCAACATCTCACACATTATTTGTTTCTCACGCATACGACTAACGAAATGCAAGCATGCAAGTATGCAACAACTCAAAGTCACAATTCTCAAACATACATTGTTCAATAACTGAACATCAACAAACAGAACATCAAATAAGTTCATTAGTCGGAATCCGCCGTTGTAATGCAAGACTCTTCCTTCATTTCTTCTTCAATATCTTCGAGGCATGACCAGAAGCTATTGAACTTTCCATCAACATCTACAATCAATAATATGTATTAGTTGCTGCATATACAATCTGAACAGGGTTCAATCTGAACAGGGGTTGCCATTGCAACTGCATGTCAACAAACAACACAAATCAACACACAGAAATCAGAATCAGTTGAGCATTGAAGTGAATCTAGATCTTGCACAGACAAAGGAACAAATCGATTCGGGGGAGGGGGAGCACCTGGAGACTGGAGTCCTTGTCTCGAGTGAGGAGTGCGCGCGCTGTGGTGCGCCTCGCGCGCGGCGGCCGTGCGGCCGCGTGCCCGGCCGCGTGCGCGCGCGCGCGGTGCGCCTCTCGGCCCTCCCCGCGCACGGCCGCGGCACCGTGCGGCCGACCGGCCGTGCCGGTGCGGGTGCGGGCGTGGTGGCCTGGGGGCGGGGTGCCAAGGTGCAGGCGCACCGGCCTGGGGGCCTGGAGGCGGCGAGCGGCCGGGTGGATTTGGGATTGGGAGGCTGGGGCGGTGGGGAATTAAGGCTAAGGGGAAACCCTAAGTTGTGTGTCTATATACATAATGACAGGCGGGTCCCACATGTCATAGCGGGTCTGGCAGGTATGCGGGTGAGGATAGCAATTTTTTTGCCCGCGAGTAACTATCCGCCGGATTCAAGTTCGTGCCCGCGCCCGCGCCCGCGGGCGGGGAATGGTGCCCGTATCCGCGCCCGTCGGGTTTCCTACCCACGGGCACGCGGATAATTTGCACCCGTTGCCATCTTTAATCCCAAGGAGGCAGCTTCTAAAGTCCGCTACGCGCGGCAACTTAAAGTCGACTTCTAAAGTCGTATTCTAAAGTCCGCTTTGCGCGGCAACTTAAAGTCAACTCCGGTCGCATCTTTGCCTGCTTCGGTGGCATACTACGTGTGTAAGCTTCGATGGAACCTAGCTGTAAGTGGCCCTCGGGCCCTGGCGACGATGGAACCTAGCTGCACGTGGTCTTCACGCTCTGTACTATGGGTCCAAGTACCCTAAGTACTTGCACTTCGTACCTTGGGTCTGAAATCCATGGCCCAGGTACACAAGTCGACTCCGGTCGCACCTTCAAGCCCACTACGGTGGCAACCGTACCTTGGGTCTGAAATCCATGGCCCAGGCACACAAGTCGACTCCGGTCGCACCTTCAAGCCCGCTCTGGCGGCAATCGTACCCGGGTCCGAAATCCATGGCTCGTGTACTCAAGCCCACTCCGGTGGCACAGGTCGACGCTAACGGTCGCACCCAAGCCCACTCCGGTGGCACAAGTCGACGCTAACGGTCGCACCCAAGCCCACTCCAGTGGCACAAGTCGACGCTAACAGTCGCATCCAAGCCCACTCCGGTGGCACAAGCCGACTTTGGTCGCAATCTTAAGCCCGCTCCGGCAGCAAAACTATTCGTTTTCTCTAATTTTTCATTCGCTTTGGCTTTCCGGAAAGTGCTTTTCGTTTTTTACATCTTAATTCCACCCCGCATGGCACAAGGTCGACTACTGCAATCGCATCTAAAGTCCGCTTTACGCAGCAATCTAAAGTCGACTTCTTCAGTCGCAACTCAAAGTCCGCTCCATGCAGCATCACAAAGTCGACTTCGGTTTTTAAGTCGCATTCTAAAGTCCACACTGCCGACATCTAAAGTCGACTTTGGTCGCACCTAAAGTCCGCTCTGACGACACGACTACTTCTCAAGCTCCATGGCTCGATGCCAAATTACTACTCGGAATCTCTCCAGCTCGGGGGCTGCACTCAACATACTACTCGAGGATAACTCCAGCATGCTTCACTCGCTCTCAAGCTCGGGGGCTCCGCACCAATAACTACTCGACGTGGCTCATACGGCTCTCTTATCTCGGGGGTTACACGCTGCAAGAGTACTCGGATGATGGCTTTTGCGAACATTGAACACCATTGGATTGATTACCTAATCATTTCAAGGCTCGGGGGCTGCTATGCTACACCCATCATTCAAATTTTTCAAGACGGAAGATTCAGAATCAAGATTGACCCTCAGCTAGAGTCTGCAACTCAACCTAAGGCTCGGGGGCTACTCTATATGGAGTGCGATTTTGCAACTGCACTTCCATATAATCTCGACTTCAAGACTGATGAGCTGGACCACCTTACAGCCTCGCGACAGTTCAAGTACTATTGAAGCCTTCTCCGAGCAGTACTCGAGGACGCTCAAGAACTACTCGAAGAGGCTTCAAGACTACTCGAACTACTACTCTCGACTACAATGTGCTCGGGGGCTTGTCGGGCATACTCCCCGGGTACTCATGCAAGGAAGGAAGAAGACGGACTCCTACTAGAATTCCCCTGTAATCCTACTAGGACTTGTACCGTGTAATCCTACCAGGACTCCTGCCTTGTAACCGACTAGGAACTCGCCCCCTGAACTATATAAAGGAGGGCCGGGTACCTAGCCGGGCATCTGAACAACCCAACACCAAGCGCAGGGCGCCATACTTGATCCCCCAAACAGGACGTAGGGTTCGCCACCGTGGCGACCCGAACCTGTATAAATCTCGTGTCCCGTGTCCTTGCGCTTACCTTCGAGTTCTCGGTCTCCCGATCACGATCCTCACCGCATAATCTACTACCTCGGGTACCCCTTGGTAGGTTTGCCGGTCTAAAACACCGACAACTACCAAATCAGAGGAAGTACTTCATAAAACTCATCAGTAGGATATGGAGTGGTATGGATGAGTAATATATGATGGTAAAAGTGTATTAGGGTGGAAGCAATTAAATGATTTTTAAAAGTAGAACCTTGTATTATTTGTTAATTGGAATCAAACTCATTTCAACTGAAAATTTAAAAATCAAAATTAGTGGCCACGACCATTGCTGAACTTTGTGGTCGGAGATTCCTCTTCATTCTATGTCATAATCTCTCGTTGCGAACTCCAAAAATCCATTGTGAACTCAAAAAACAGATTCCTCGTTGCACACCATATATCTTCGGAGAGCTCTTCACTACCCTGACACCTTTCTCACACAATGTAGCGAACATGGCCCCATTTGCCATTAGTTCGAGTTTGATTTTGGTGATTCATGACAACATGATCAATGAGACTAACCATATTGTTTAGCATGTCTTTGTAGACATTTCTAGGTCCCAAGGATGCCCCAATACCACATGCCAAATTGAGAGGATATTCTATTTTTCAAGGGTCAAAACCGAGCAAGAAAGGAAAAGAAAAGACACCGACGGATGAACCGACGATACCTAAATAGCAAGCGTCGGTGCAATCGTCGGACGAGTTGGTTCACTGGGTGAAACCCTAGGCACCGTCGGATGAACCAACGTTCCATTTCCTAGTAGCGTCAGACGAGTTGCAGAGGAAGAGCAGCGAAGACAGTAGCACCGGATGATCCGACGGTCTGAGCGAGGACACCGTCGGTCTATCCGACGCTCGGTTTGAATCAAGGCAGAGACGCGCGAAGAAGTATTCAACACCGGATGATCCGACGCCTTGGTCAAGGGGAAGCGTCAGTCTATCCGACGGTCGCGTGAAAGCTAACAGAGATGACTTGGCCGCGGGGTCTTCAGCACCGGATGAACCGATGCACCGTTGGTGTATAGCGTCGGAGTAGTTGTGTCAGAGAATCTCAACGGCTAAGTGACGTAGGAGGGGCATCAGATGAACCGACGCCTTGAAAAAGATAGCATCGGTTCATCCGACACTTACTTTTTCAGTGGTCGTTAGCCAACAGCTCTTTGAGTGCCTTGGGCTATTTATACCCCCTCCACTCACCCATTTAAGACTGCTGGATTGTGTGGAAGTGCAGAGGAGTTCAAGACACATAGAAGATCATATCCAATCCATCCAAGTGCTTAATTGCACATCCTTAGACTTGCATATGCTTTGTGTATGTGCTTAGTGCTAGACTGAGCTTAGAGCTGAGTGAGTGCAAGGTTGTGCCAACCTTGTGAGGTGATTCTGAAAGGATCGAGGCCTCGCACACGAATTTAAACTTTTTCTCGCAAAATCATCGTCGGACCTCGGAACCTCCGAGATTATTCTCGGAACCTCCGAACGAGGCAAACCCTCCGAGAATAAACTCGTAACTTCCGACGACCGTTAGGACGGAGCATAAATAACAAGAGCCGCTAGGAACTTGATGAAAACCGTATCTACTAAATTCTAGGAGGTACTTAGGACCTAGCAAGAAGATTTCTAAGCAAAGAACAAGCTAGCAAGGCACCACAAAGTAGATCGGGAGCAAACCCTAATAGATCTAGTCAAGCACAAGCATGAACAAGTAAGTAAATGAGAACACGCATGAGACAAAGATTTATCCCGTGGTTCGGCCTCGCCACAAAGGCTTGCTTACGTCCACGTTGTTGAGGAGGCCACCAAAGGCTCGACCACAAAGGTCAACTCCTCTCTCACACCTATCACTTTGGGTAATAGGTGGAGGCTTTCCACTAGAATCACAAGGGGTAATACAAACACCTTGGAGCTTCCACAAATCGGTTTGGAGAGCTTCCAAGAACCTCTATCCGTCTAGGAGCAAGGCTCCAAGAGTAATAGATCCACCAAGCTTGCTAGGGTTCTTCCAAGTGCTCAAGTACCAAGGGAGAAGGGATTGGCTCACTAACTCACTTCAAGAATCCACTCTCAATCAATGCTAGGCAAGGATTTGGATGAGAGTAGGTTAGGAGTGAATGCAAGGTGAGAGAAACAGTGAGGAACGGCGTTCTGCGCAAGGGGAGGAAGCAGATAACCGTTGGGGGACTGTGGGGTATAAATACCCCCGCATCCGAACAAGAACGGCTATATTCCGGAGTTCGAACCTCCGAGAAAAATCTCGGAACTTCCGACTTTTGAAAACTCGCAGCATCGTAGCCCGTACGGCCGGAACCTCCGAGAAAATCTTCGGAACCTCCGAACGAAGAAATGCCAGGAGCAAAGCGGTACCGCAGTGTTACTTCCCTTGGGGTGAGGATTAAGGTTTAGGAGAGATGGATTATGAGCACTTGAAACCACCCTAACTCACCATTAGTATCCCTCTTGATAGTACGGATTGGCCTATACTCAAATTCAAAAGATAAAATAAATAAACTCCTCCAAGTAGCATAGGCATCCTTCTTTGAAACAAGTTGAGGGGTCTCCAATCAATCTTTTGCACCTGTGATAATAACTCTATGCTGCACAACAAACTCAAAGGCTCATTAGCTCTTTAATTGTGTGGTCAACATCACCAAAACCCTCATAGGGCTTGATTGCACTTACAGATTCTTGAGTGAATCAAGTTGTACAAGGTTCGCCAGAAGCCTTGGGGCCTAAGTGGCTCACCGGCAATCGTCATCGACCCTCCGGCTTGGTGTGGAGCGGTGAGGACACTTTGTGCGGGGGACGTGGAGACCCCCTTCCTTGGTGGAGAAGCTCCTTAGTGGAGGCGGCATCAAGGTGACCAAGGGAGCTTGGCGAGTGCCTAAGTGGCAAGCCTTTGTGGCGAGTCAAGTGGTGCTCTTTGGAGAGACTTGGTGACTAGGAAGCAATACTCTTGTGTGAGTGCTTCAACAACGTGGACTAGGGGTGGCTTAGTGCCTACCGATACCACGGGATAAATCGCGTGTCAAGAGTTTGCTTCCTCTCATTCCCTTTACGTTTTCGCATTTACTCTATTGCAATATTTGCTTGACATTACTTTTCTAGAGTAGTATCATGCTAGAATGGCTATAGGTTGGAAACCTTGTTTTGGGATGGGAGTTTCACACAAGAACAACCCTAGTTGCACATCTAGATAGCATGTTCTAGTTTACTTTGAGAAAAAGTAGTGAAGCCATAGGTTAAGGTTTTAGATTGTCTAATTCACCCCCTCCCCCTCTTAGGCTAACGAGCATCCGATTCCTTACACACAACTGTGGTAGATGACAGAAGAGCTCTTTACTACCCTGACACTTTTTCTCACAGGGAAATACAAAGGAACAATTCTGACAGTTGTCGTAGATGACAATAACAATCAGTTGCTACCTTTGGTCATTGCATTTGCATGCGAGGGGGGCGATGATAGTTGGTACTGGTTCATTGAGAGGTTGAAGAATATTGTGGTGCATGATGTGAAGAACGTGTGTGTCATACACGATAGGCATAAAGGTATTTTGCAGGCAATCAACGACGTAAAAGATGGCAGCGAATAGTGTACATAGTTGCATTATGGTCGGATGTTAAGAGCAGGTGGTGCACTAGGCACATGAAAGCAAATTTTGTAGCCAATTCAAGAACAAGGCGTTGTGTATATTGTTTGAGCGGTTGTGTGAGCAGACTCAACAGAAGAAGTTGGATGCCCTTTGGAAGAAATTAGATGACTGTTGGGGGTTACTCGAAAAATTCGGATTACGGCCCTAACACGTGAGAGAGCAAAACACGTTCAAACACAGAGTGAGAGCGCAAAGAGACAGTGGTTCCCTCTGCAAATGGCACAAGTTCCAAAAAGTCTGAATCCGTTTACACGTGCCCTCGCGCCCCCTTTTATAGGGAGGTGAAGGGACTTTTACATACCAAAAACACCCTCGGGCTCAGAGAATATTCCTAGTGTGAACGCATACAAGAATGTCTTTTTCATCTAACATATTTACAAATCTGCCACTAGTTCACACTCTAAACCCGGACTTTTTGGGACAACAACTTTGACTTTGCTTCTCTCCCGATTCGTGAATGTCTCGCGTGAAACTCCCGAACTGGGTCTTCAATAGATTCCCGAATTGGCCTTCGCTTCTTCGCTGGTTCGCGCATGTCCTCGCGCGCAACTCCCGAACTTAGCCCTCGAAAGATTCCTGAATCGGCCGTCCTCCGAAGTTCGGGCCATCGACAGTTCGAGACTCCGGGCTTCCGCATGTTCGTGACCCCATTTCTTCACCGAATCAAGATCACTGAACTTTGCACATTCGCGAATTCGAGGCTTCACAGGTTCCAGGCTTCCAAAAATCGTGAATTCCCTGCCCCTGAAAAACATGTTTCGAGAACTTTGTTAAACCCAACGTTTCGAGGGTGACGGGTTTTCCTGAATTCCCCAACACTAGCCCCTCGGGGAAGCGGGTTGACTCCGACGATCCGATTCCACGAATCCTTTGGAAATTTAGTAAAAAAACGTCACCCTCGGAACGTCAAAGGGGACACGCGTCGCCCGGGAAACCAAGGACGGTTAGATCGAGGCGGGTTTCGCGGAACTACCCCTCCCCGGCCCTATAAATAGCGGGCTGCCGCTGTTAAAAAATTTTACGGCCTTTCTGCTCTCTTGCGGTTCGTGAATCTGTCGTGTTCGCGGAACCTGGTCTTCTGTTGAAAAGCTCGCGAACTTCTGGTTCTCTTCGCATTTCTCTAAGGTATTCCTTTATTTCTTTCTTATCAATTCTTACTTGTTAAACTTCGGTGCAGTGGTATCACGATTTTGTGAGCTTTATTCTTGAATGTTATTCTTAACATTTCGTGTGTTCGTATCTGTTGGTTAGGTGGCTCGAGTTAAAAGCACTGCTAGACCCATGACTACCGAAGAGCTCATTGCGGTTGGTCTTCCGCTCGACCCAGTCGTCGAAGGTGCTGAGCATGCTGCACCAACCCAGAATTCTGGTTCTCCCAGTGGTTCCAGGAGTCGCGAAGACAGGGAGGTTCAATCTGACAATGGCGAAGACATCGGGGATGTGGATGCCGGCATTAGCGAACTGGTTAAAGCAAGGACTTCCGGCCCGTTGCCACCCTCACTCGTCTTCGGAGAGTCGAAGGTCACGACCAACACGATTCGGGAATACGAGAAGGCCGGGTTCTTCTCTCCGGGCGCTGGGCGAGCCCCTCTTGATGAGCAGATCCCTACCCCTAGGGACGGAGAAGTTGTTGTCTTTCGGGATTTCTTTATCTGCGGGCTGAGGTTCCCCTGCGACCCGGTCCTACCGGCTATTCTTGATGCATTTTCAGTGAAAATCCACCAGCTTTCGCCGACATCTTTCCTTGAAATGTCGAAGTTCATCTGGATTTTGAAGACCTTCGGATGCAATCCCAGTGTCGATGCCTTCGCAAGATTCTATGAATTGGTGATTATCCTTGAGGTCGTCAAAGGCGATGACGGGCAGTTCTATCACAGTCAGCATGCGTGTTGCACTTTCAACACGCGACGTCAGAATACCCGAAAAAGGAATGACCCGAATCCAGATTGCTCCCTGTTGCAAGTCTAACCTCACCGATGATTGGAGGTCTCATTGGTTTTATCTGAAGGTCAATATGCCGAAACTGTCATGCCCGATTGCGCCTCTGGCCGCGGTGAATGCTGCCAAATTCAACCAACGGGCCTTGGGAATTAGAAGTTGTGAGAATGCATTTCACCTGGCCAGCACTTTACTTGGCGGTCGTGACATTATTGAAGAATTCGTCGCTGCCCGGGTCTGGCCTATTTCGAGTGGTTGGTCCCCTACTGAGCTTTTGTACTTCAACGTCAACTGGGCAGATCAGAAGGTGCCTTTCCCGAAGTTCGGGATTAAACTTCGCGAAGATCAGAGCGCTGAGGCCTTCATGGAAGAAGTGGAAAAGAGGGTGAACATCATGGTAGGCGAATATACCATGAATGAGTATAAGGCGTACAAGGCTCTGGTAAAGCATAAGAAGAGGATCAACCACGTTTTTTCGGAAGTTTCCGGGGACAAATTTTTTAGTTCTCGAGGCCCAGGTCCCAAGTTGAAGCTTCCTGCCGTTGTCGTGGCCAGTTGCTCAGCTGCCCCGATCAATGCTCCCCGAATAAGGTCATCGAAGCGAGGCTCATCACCTGCCAGCGAGGGCACTTCTTCGGGAGTCAAGCCTTCCAGGACAAAATCTCTGGAATCGTCGAAACGCAAGCGAAAGACTTCTGAACGAACTTTGGACGCGGAGCTCCAGGCTGCTTCGGGCCTTGCCCAGATGAGCCGCAAGAGGTTGAAGAAGGCGGTGAAGAAAGTTTCTTCTGTCGGTGTTTGGCGAGTTCCATCCGCCTTCGACGACGACGCCTTCGTGGAAGCAGACAACCTCAAAGGTGTTTACCTCTGGCCACTGTTTAACTTTCGAGACAACTGTCCATTCGGTTCCGAGAATGAATTCGTGGATGTTGATTCCTTTTCAGATGCTGCTCCCGAAGTTCGCAAGGAGACTGTTCCTGCTGCTGCTGATGAGTCCACTATCGCTGCTGACATTACTACCCCCTGAGGCCCACGTTGCTGCTGAAGCCTCTGCTGCCGATGTCTCTCAACCTGCTCTCTCTCGGGATGAAGCCTCCCCCGAATTCGCCAAAGAGTTTGAGCTCACTGTACAAAGGGGGAGAATCCTACCGAACATGCTCCCCTGGTCAAAGTTCGGGAGGTTGTTCCCGAAGATCAAACTCCCTCTCCCTCTTTGGCCGCTTTCAACAAGAGCTTCGGTACGTCTCATCGTGGCAAATTACTAAGTGTTGGCTTCAAGACCACTGGCATTGGGAGCAAGACTTCTAAGATTTTAACACTGTGGCAATCATCTGTGACTATTGATGAATCAGGAGGGGAGAGTTCGGGACAACCTGAAGGAGCTATTGCTGGTTCTGAGAAAGGGCCTCATCCTTCTCCCGAAGGCACCCCTTCGCCTCAGGGTAGACCTTCCTCCGGTTCGGCTAAACAGGTCACCATGCAGCAGTTCAGTAAACAAGGTTCGTCCCTTCCCAGTGCTCTTTTGTGCTTTTTCTCCGATTCTTGAATTTTGATCTTATGCTTTAATCTTGAATTTTTCAGAATTCAAGGATCTCTTGCACTCTTACCCTCCCTCGAAGCTAGCGCGCTTTCAGGAGGATTATGCGCTTAAACACTCTATGCTGGGGAAAGTTGCCATAGAGCGGCTCGTTGAACAAGAGAAGATGAACAAGCAACTGTCCCAGAAATGTAAAGAACTCAAGCGCAGCTTCGCCCTTGCCCAATCCACGAACGTTGAACTCGAGAAGAAGGTAGCCGAGTTGGCGGAGGCTCTGAAGGCAAGCCAGGATGAAAAGGGGCTCGTGGAATCAGCTCTTGAACAATCCAAGAAGGAAGTTGAAAAGGTTCAAAAGTCCCACGAAGATGACCTTAGCGTGATCGAGAATCTTCGGGAGAAGCATGAGAGGGCTATGAAGATTGCCGATGATCTCCGCATTAACAACGCCAGCCTCACAAAGTCTCTAAGCATTAAAGATCGCAAAATTCTGGATCTCGAAAAGGCGCTGGCGGAGCAGAGTGAAGCCTCGAAGAAAAACACTTCCGAGATTCTAGAGAAGCTGAAACTGCTCTATGAGGAATACAAGAAGTCCTTGAACGAATTCGGCGTTCGTCCAGCTCCTCTTCCGGATAACATTGAGATTCCCGAATTCATGGATTGGATGGAGACCGAGTTCAAGGCCCTTACTGAGGTGATCTCCGGTGCCAGTGACTTCACGGCCGCCTTCTCCGTGGAGAGCATTTTGAAGATTCTTCATAACTTCGACTGCGTTGACTTGGAGAAGTTTTGCGAGAATCTCTCCCAATTCCCCAGTGCTACTAGTACTGCGATACTTCGAGCCAACGCCGATGTTCAGGCTATCAAGATCAAGTTCGCAAGGGAGTTCTGGCTGACTAGTGGGAAGGAGACCGTCAAGACCATTGCGCGTGCGAAGCTCGCTGAGTTAGTTTCTTTGTTCGATTTCGTGATTTGTGTCTGCCACAGACGTTTCAGTCTCTCGAACTTTCTTCACATTTACCTTTCTTTCTCAGCTGAACGAGGAGGAGAACCGTGAGGACATCGCTGCGTCCCCCGAAGGGTCGACTCCCGGCGAAGATTCGAGCAACTCAGGCGAAGGGGGCTCAGGCGGCAGCAGCAGCAGTAGCAGCAGCAGCGATGGAGGCAGTGACGGCGAGCAAGCCTTCGAACATGAGGATGATTCTCCGAAGGTGGATGTTACGAACTAGACGCTATGTCTGAACCTTGGGTGTATTCAAGGTTGTCTGTATATTTGTGTGGATTCACTTAACTTCCCTGAACAAATGTTTTGTACACTTTAACCTGCACAGGTCCTGCAAGCTGGGCGTGCGCAGGACGTGTTGCCTCTACGAATTCATCGGGATAGGATGTTCGTTAGTGGTGAAGCGTGGCGTCTTTTCAAGCGAGCGCATCCTGAACAAGACTTTTCCGATTTTTGGCTTGAGGCCTCACTTAAATTTTCTATAGGCTGCTTTGATCTCTCTTCATTTTTCTTGCTTCGTAAGAAGAGACGTTCCGCATCCTCTACTTCGCGCTCCTTTAAAATTCCGAAGACGGAGCCCCTTAGCCCCTTAGCAGGCGCGTCTGACTTCGCCTATGCTAGCGATATGGCTGAAAACAACGTTTGTAAACCAGGACATGTTGTAGAGCTTTCGTTTTAAATTCCGCACCGACTGTTGTAATTATTGTGGAACTATTCAGAAGTTTTTATGCGAATAAGGCAATGAATACGTTTTTTTCTTGAAAAAACATCACCCTCCCCCACCTTGCCGTTTTGCATGAAAACTCGAAGGCAGGTTGGCGACACTTACTATTCACGGATTTTGAGCATATCTTTAGGAGAAATCTTCGTTAGTTTTTGAAAACTTCAACCGTCATTGCGCAAGTCGACAAAATTTGTTTTCGAATTTTGTGGACTTGACCCGACCGGCAGACTTGCCTCGGTTGATACTGCAACCCTCAGTTGCTTCAACCGAGATTTTCTACAATTCTCCGAACGAGCCCCTTGCCTTTTTCTTACAATGATGACATTTAAAAAATTTTCAACAATCTACACTAAGTGAAAATCTGCAGGCAACCCCTTAGGCATTTACTTTCTCGAAATCATCATGCAAACTTTTTGGTGGGAATCCCTTCGTGGATGGGATTTTTCTAGGCCACAACTTGTTGTTGTCTCAGGCCTTTTTGGTGGGAATCCCTTCGTGGATGGGATTTTTCTAGGCCACAACTTGTTGTTGTCTCAGGCCTTTTTTGGTGGGAATCCCCTCGTGGATGGGATTTTTCTAGGCCACAACTTGTTGTTGTCTCAGGCCTCTTTTTTTTCACGATGAAATTCAGGCTATCACGAAGCCTTTCACACGAACTTTTCTTCTTTTTTCACGATGGAATTCTGGCTATCACGAAGCCTTTCACACGAACTTTTTCTTTTTTCACGATAGAACTCTGGCTATCACGAAGCCTTTCTCACAAGCTTTTTCTTTTTTCACGATGGAACTCTGGCTATCACGAAGCCTTTCACACGAATTTTTCTTCTTTTTTCACGATGGAATTCTGGCTATCACGAAGCCTTTCTCACAAGCTTTTTCTTTTTTCACGATGGAACTCTGGAAATACGCGATTTGGGGGAAGACTCTTTTATATATATATCACAAAGAGTATTTACACGGGATTCGCCTCGTTAAAAACATTGCCTCTTGATTTAGAGCCCCCTTTGCAAGGAAAAGAGTACAGTCCCTTTATTCTAATGCGACTAGAAAAAGTGAAACTAATTTTTCTCCCGAAATCACTTATAGACACGTGATTAGGATTTTTTTGTTTTCTAGAGTACATACTTACGATAATCGAAAAACTACTATATGCTACGTCTAGCTACAACTAGGGTTTTCATGGATAATACCTTTTTAGACTGTCAGCATTCCACGAATACGGCAACTCTTCGCCAGTCTGCTCCATCAGGCGAAAAACCCCTGGCATATCTGTTTCCCTGGCGATGTAAGGCCCTTCCCATGACTCATGAAGTTTTCCTGGGTTCTCCCAATTTTTCTTTCTTTTCAAAACAAGATCACCGGTTTTTATGTCCTTTCAGACCCCTTTTTGTCTCTCCATGCCCTTGTCTCTCTCTGGTACTTCTCAATGTTTTCTGCTGCTTCAAGGATTGTCAGCTCTATCATGTCTTTCTCCACCTTCTTATCAATTTCCTCTATCTCTTTTCCTTTCAAGACTCTCATGCTTTCATTCTTGATCTCCTCCGGTGTCATAGCCTCAGTCCCGAAGAGTAGGCGAAAAGGCGTGAAACCTGTTGCCCTTGAAACTGTGGTGTTGTGAGACCAGATCACCTTCGGAAGTTCATCCACCCACTTTCCCTTTTTCTGATCAAATAAACATTTCTTGATTCCCGAAAAAATCAAACCATTGGCTCTTTTGACTGCACCATTGGGCTGTGGATGATATACTGATGAAAATTTCGCTTGTGTGCCTAAGGTTCTGCAGTATTCTTTGAAGGTGTAACGGTCAAACTGTTTGTCATTGTCAACCGTCAGTTCTCTAGGAACTCCGAACCTGCAGACTATGTTCTGCCAAAAGAATTTCTGAACTGTTGTTGTTGTGATATTCGCGAGTGGTTTTGCCTCCACCCACTTCGCGAAATAATCGACTGCCACAGCTGCGAATCGGCAGTTGCCTTGAGCTGTTGGCAACGGGCCTACTAGATCCATTCCCCACCTTTGCAGAGGCCAAGTTGGTGGAATTAGGTGAACTGGCATTGAAGGCAGATTCTGTTGATTTCCCGTTTTCTGGCATGCTTCACATTGCCGAACTAACATCTTGGCATCAATGTTTATGGTGGGCCAATAGAATCCCTGCTTTATCGCCTTTCCAGCCAAAGTCCTGGTGCCTATGTGTGCCCCACAGAATCCGCTGTGAATTTCCTTTAGAAGTTCCCGACCTTTTTCGGAGGTGATGCAGCGCAGCCAAGGCTCAGTGACTCCTGATTTGTATAATTCTCAATTTACTACTGTATAGCCCCGAGCTCTTTGCTTCAATCTTTTTTCCTCCAATTCATCTTGTGGTTCGTAATGTCCTCTCAGATAAGCCATGATTTCTGCTCTCCAGTCTGGAATTTCCACCACATTCACGATTTTGGCCCTCGAATCCTTGATGGAAGGCTCTCTGATGATTTCGAAGAACACATCCGAGGGTAGCTCTTGATTTCTCGGGTCCGCCGCTTTCGCCGCCTTGTCCGCCTCATTGTTGTCATCCCTTGGGATATCTTTGGATCGAATACCCTTTGAAGTGTTTTTCCATTTCTCTGACTTTTTCGAGATATTTCATGAGAACTGGATTCCTGGCCTCGCTTTCTTTCTCGATATGTTCTTGGATCACTTTCGAATCCGTTCTGATTATGAAGGTCTGCTGCCCCAAGGCTCTCATTTTTCTTAATGCCAACAGTAGAGCTTCGTACTCCGTTGTGTTGTTCGTGGAATGTTCATTGTTCGCGAATACAAGCCGCACTGCGTATCTTATGACCACGCCCGTCGGGGACGTTACCACAGCCGAAATTCCAACTCCCTTGTAACACCAGGCCCCGTCACACTGCACTATCCAAGGTTCGGGTGTATCTTCCTCGAGGTTCTGAGTGGGTGAAGTCCAGTCCACGACAAAATCCGCCAGAACTTGCAATTTTATTGCACTTCTTCTCTCGAAGTCTACCACATACTCAGAAAGCTCAGCACCCCACTTGATGATTCGGGTGGATGCCTCTCTATTTGCGAACAAGTCATTCAGCGGCTGGTTGGTGATGACTCTTATTCTGTGACCCTCAAAGTAATGCCTTAGCTTCCTTGCTGCCATGATGACCGCATATGCGATCTTTTCCAGATCGGAATAGAAGATCTTGGAACCAGACAATGCTTCAGAAGCGAAGTATACAGGAATTTGTCTGAGCTTTCCTTCTTCATTTTTTCCTGCACTAGCACTGCGCTTACTGCCGAATTTGATGCGGACACATACAGCAGAAGTGGCGATTTTGGTTCAGGAGGACAAAGTTTGGTCATGGTGGACAAGTAATCCTTCAGTTCGCGAAAGGCCCGCTTCTGAGGTTCAGACCACTGGAAATTCTTAGCACTTCTGAGGACTTGGAAGAACGGTAAGCATCTTTCTGCGGCTCTGGGAATGAATCTGTTGAGGGCAGCTACTCTCCCTGTCAGCTTCTGAACATTTTTCACTGAGACTGGATCTTGCATTTCCACCAGAGCCTTAATTTTGTCAGGATTTGCTTCTATGCCTTTCGTTGAAACTAGGCATCCAAGAACTTTCCCCTTGTGAATACCGAACACACATTTTTCTGGATTTAGCTTTAAATTTGCTGCCCTCATGTTCGCAAATGTTTCCGCCAGGTCACTGATGTGGTCTTTCCTCTGAACACTTTTGACAACTATGTCATCCACATATGCCAAGATGTTTCTCCGAATCTGCTGGTGCAGTACTAATGCTATCATTCTCGAAAACGTACATCCCGCGTTCTTCAGCCCCTCTGGCATTCTTACGAAGCAAAATGTTCCGAAGGGAGTGATGAAACTTGTTTTCTCCTCATCCTCTCTGCGAACCCTGATCTGATGATTCCCAGAGAACATGTCCAGAAGCGAGAGCATATCACTGTTGGCTGCATCATCCACGATTTTGTCTACCCTTTCCAAGGGAAAATCGTCCTTCTTGCATGCCTTGTTCAAATCGGTGAAGTCCACACACATTCTCCATTTTCCATTTTTTTTGACTGGCACAGTGTTGGCTAGCCAGACTGGGTACTTGACTTCTCTGATTACTTGGGCATCCTGCAACCTCTGAACTTCTGCTTCGACTGCTTTGACTTTTTCCTCAGACATTTTCCGAAGTTTTTGCTTCTTGGGTGGTATTTTTTCATCTGTTTCCAGGGCATGTTCGATGATATCCCTGTCAACACCTTGCACGTCCTTGGCTGACCATGCGAAAACATCCTTGTTTCTGTTCAGAAATCGTATAAGTTCCCTGTCCTCTTCGGCGCTGAGGTTTGCCCCTATTATGACTGCTCTGTCGGGCATGTCATCCAGATACACTTTCTTTGTTTCATCCTCTGCAGTTATCTCATTTTTTCCTTGTCCCGCTTAGGTTCTTCGTAGGTTTCCTTCCTCTCATCAGCTGCTTTCAGCTGGTACACATTTGTTTGGCCGGGCGTGTGGCCTTTTTCTATATTCCTGGCCTCTTGCTGATTGCCGAACACCGTGATGACCCCTTTGGGCGAAGGCATCTTCATGCATAGGAATTATTGTCTTATGACAGCATCAAACTTGCTCATGAAACCTCTGCCGAAAATCGTGAGGTATGGGTGGTATATGTCAACTACATCGAAAGTGAGGCTCTCCGTTCTGGCATTCTCAAGATCTCCGAAAGAAACCGGGAGTGTATTTTTCCCACCGGCTTGATGGGCTTTCCTCCGAACCCCTGCAACGGGTACTCTGGTGGGTCCACCATGTGCTGGCTCAGATTCATCTTCTCGAAAGTTTTCAAGAACAGGATATCCGCCGAACTCCCGTTGTCAACTAGGACTTTTCCTATAACCCATCCAGCTATGTTCACTTCAATGACCATGGCGTCATTGTGAATCGCGGATTTCAGCCTGAAATCTTCTTCCGTGAAGGTGATTGGCACCTTTTCCCACTCCGGCCGTGCAGCTGGGCCGTCATTGATGATAGTATTCACAGACCTGAAGTAATTGCTTCTTTGCTTCTTGGTCTCGAATTCCATGGCTGACCCACCCGTGATTGGCATGATGGATCCAAACGATGGCAAGGCTTTGGAGTTTTGGGGTCTCGAACTTGACTGAGGCCTTGACGAACTTTCTGGCGGTGGCGGCAGGATTTCCCGAATGGGTTGCGGTTGCTGGATTGCCTGGATCGCTTGTGACTGAGGAAAAAACTGTTGCGATGGCTGCCACGTTGACTGTGGTTGCTTGGAATTGCCGAACCGGGATAGAACTTGACCGTGGGTTCGTGAATTGAGGCTGCCAAAAGTTCGGGCAAACGCGGCCCGGCATTGAGGATGCGATGCTCATCGGTGCTTTCTCTTGCCGAATTCTTGCCATGTTCTTCTTTGTTTCTGGGCACCCTTCGGTGCTGTGGCCCCTTCCATGATACTGGCAATAGAAGTAAGGATCTTTCGGGTTGTGGTTCGTGAGTGCTGGGGGTCCTCTGCCTCTCCCCCTTCCTCTGGGGTTGAATCCTCCCCTGGTGCTTGGCCTGCTGCCCTGTTCAGGTTGCGAGTTTCCGACGTTATTGACATTTCGCGGATGTTGGGGTGGTGCCCTCCACGTCATGTCTCTGTTGCCTTGTCTTGCCTCGTTCCGCTCGGCCACTCTTCTGCGATGGTCATCATCTGACAAAATGTACTCCTCCAATTCGTGAAAGAGTTCCTCAACTGTCTTGGGTTTCTTTCTTGTGAGATGCGACGCTGTAGGTCCTGAGGTGAGACCCTTGATCAGTGCGTTGATTGTTGTTTTGTCATCAGCTTCGGGGATTTGAGACCTTTGTTGCATGAACCTTCTCACGAAGTTCCGCAGTGGTTCTCTATCCTTCTGCTTACAGTTATACAAATCTGAGGCTTCGACTGTCGTGTCGTGGAACATCTGAAACGCTTGCATGAACTTTGTCTTGAGATCTACCCAGCTGTAGACTAAATGTGGAGGCAAAGGTGAGTACCAATTCGGTACGGGTCCTTCGCAAACTATGATGAAGGATTTGGCCGGTGCAACATCATCCCCTCTCCCGCCGAATTCACGACCGATTCGTATCTCATGAGAAACCGCCCGGAGTTTCCGAAGCCGTTGTATTTGGGAAGAGAGACAGCTTAAACTTCGGCGGCCAAGGTGCTTTGTTTGCGGCCGATTGACGGCGGCGATTCAGAATCCACGAAGTGTGAGACTCCGTTTCCCGCGAAGAAGTTTTCTTTCGGGGATTCTCTTGCAGGCCTAGGGTTCTGATGCGGTGACTCCTGCCACAGGGAACTTTTCTCTTGTTCTTTCATTTCATCAATTTCTTTCTGTATTGCTTCTATCTGCTCCTTTGCTTTGTTCAGCTGCTCTAGCTTTTCAGAGATTTTCCTATTCGCTTGCAACTGAGCTGCGAACTTTTCTTTGTCTTTCTGTAGCTGCTGTATCTTTTGTTGAACCATCGCTAGCTCTCTGTCTATGGTGTCATCATCATCATCCACATTCTCAAACTCTTGCTGTTCGGCGAGGTTGTTCTTGGGTGTGAGTCGTCTTTTCTGCTCTTGCCTTCATGAGAGATTCGAGCTTTTCTCTTCGTTCTTGGTCTGTTGTGTTCGAAGATTCAGGAACGAACGAGGTTTCATTCCCTTGGGTAGGATGGCGATCGTCTCGGTTTGCCTGTGCTGGAACGTTCTTCTTGGATTTCTTCTGAGGTGGCATCGTGAGTTTCTTTTCGGCTGGAACACGGTGGGCGCTAATGTTGAGGGGCTACCCGAAAAATTCGGATTACGGCCCTAACACGTGAGAGAGCAAAACACGTTCAAACACAGAGTGAGAGCGCAAAGAGACAGTGGTTCCCTCTGCAAATGGCACAAGTTCCAAAAAGTCTGAATCCGTTTACACGTGCCCTCGCGCCCCCTTTTATAGGGAGGTGAAGGGACTTTTACATACCGAAAACACCCTCGGGCTCAGAGAATATTCCTAGTGTGAACGCATACAAGAATGTCTTTTCATCTAACATATTTACAAATCTGCCACTAGTTCACACTCTAAACCCGGACTTTTTGGGACAACAACTTTGACTTTGCTTCTCTCCCGGTTCGTGAATGTCTTCGCGTGAAACTCCCGAACTGGGTCTTCAATAGATTCCCGAATTGGCCTTCGCTTCTTCGCTGGTTCGCGCATGTCCTCGCGCGCAACTCCCGAACTTAGCCCTTGAAAGATTCCCGAATCGACCGTCCTCCGAAGTTCGGGCCGTCGACAGTTCGAGACTCCGGGCTTCCGCATGTTCGTGACCCCATTTCTTCACCGAATCAAGATCCCCGAACTTTGCACATTCGCGAATTCGAGGCTTCACAGGTTCCAGGCTTCCGAAAATCGTGAATTCCCTGCCCCTGAAAAACATGTTTCGAGAACTTTGTTAAACCCAACGTTTCGAGGGTGACGGGTTTTCCTGAATTCCCCAACAATGACCTGACAAAGAAGGCATCATAGCAAAGAGGCTTGTAAATCTTGAACCTGGCTAAGAGCTAGTATCTCTCGAGGACGTGGAATTAGATGACCCTCAAGTTAGCCGAGAAGAGGACGTGTTGTGAAGATCTTCAGTCAGTGGATCGTGAATGAGTCTAAGGAAAAGTGGTGTCTCATGTTTGACGAGCGCGGAGCAAGACATGGGATAAAGACAACTAACTTTTGCTGATATTTACAATTGTATGCTTTACGGTTCAAGAGCTCTTTCTCTAGTTGGCATCATTGAGTTCTTTATGTATCGCATAATGCAATATTTTGACGAAAGGAGCAAGGGAGTGGATGTGGTTGCGAGGATCACTCAAATGTTGTACTCCACCAGAATGACCCAATATTTGGAGAAAGCTCAAGAAAAGGCACTTCTTCACAAGGCCCGAGCGCAGCCTTACTACCAGTCTACTGAGAATGAAATTATATGGAAATATGAGGTTGAGTGCAAAGGAAAAATGCGGCTAGGCCCATCACATGAAAAGACGCAACAAGTATGTGAAATTGGCAACCAAATCTGTTGATGCTCTTGCCAGAAGCCGCATCTACTACACCCCTCCTGCACACATGTGATCGTTGTATGTTATGAAATTAGAAATTTCGGCTATAGTAGGTACGTGTCGTGGTACTACGAAAAGGAAACTGTTCGGAACACTTGGGACCGAACAATTAAGGACTACCTTGTGTAGGGTAGTTTTATTGAAAACCTCCAAAGAAACTATTGTGTACATACCAGATCCAAATCCAGAAATGTGCCAAGATGTTGGAAGACGGAAGAAGAAAAGTATTAGGAACAAATTAACATGGACGAAGCAAAAGCTGGCCCTAGAGTGGTGATCTACTCCAAGTGCCGCAATACAAGCCATAGCTACAAGAGGTGCACAGTTCAAAAATATGCTTGCAACAAACCAATTTCGTGTCAGAGCTACATGTTAACACCGCCCCTAAAGCAGAGTGACAGCTCCGACAGCGCCATGGATTTGGTGCCCTGCAGCATTGCGAAGCAGGGGCGCAGCCCCAGGCCGTCCTCTACCTCCTTGGACTGCTTGTACTTCCCGCCTACCACCGCGATCAGAGCGTCCGCCTCCGGCCTAAGGGTCTTTTTCATATATTTATGTCACCGATGGGTTACGGACCCAAATGGCACAACTTAGCGGGTTTGAAGTTTCGCGGACCTAAGTGACAACTCTAATTAACTCACCAAGGGCTGCTGCGTGAACCGATCTGCAAACCCCCCGTCCACTGCCGAGACGAATTGCAAGGGGCAAACGGACATAGTGCGGTTGGGTTGTCACTGTGCGTTGATGCCGCTTCAAGGATCAAGCAAAACGATGAGGTGCATGCCCGAACGATGGGTTGGCGAGGTCGACGTCGTCGTCCGCCCACTTGATACCCAAAAGGGCGCAAGCCCAGCCGCCGACGATGCGCAGGATCAGATGCAGTATGCATCCGCGGTGGCCGTTGGACATTCCCGACCGTCGCGCGAGATCTAGCAGCGGCTGCTCGCTTGTCTTTGGTCCTCGCTCCTCGGCTACCGGGTGACTTCCAACTGCAACATCCTTCACCAGTCTATAGCTCTCAAGTCTCAAGTAGAGTAGAGACGGGTGACTGCATTGTTTTGGTTTATGGGCGCTCCATGGGTTAGATACTGCTAGCATACCAGGGGACAGAGGAGAAGGATAGATCGAATCAGAGCAGAGAACGAAGAGCAAGAAGGGGAAGGGGACAAGACAGACAGTGGCGGCGGCAGGGTTCCCTTCAGAGGAAGACGAGTAGCAATAGTATTGTTACAATGATAGATGATGCCCTAACTCTCACTCCAACTCTCTTTTCTATAGCTATCACATGGGTCAGGCCCTGAAATGCGCACAGGCATAGATGGTCACTCGGCCCACTCGTCACTGGCGAAGCGCGGGTTCTTCTTAATGGGCCTAGAGCTTCCGCGCGGCCCGATAGCTGGGTCCCCACCAGAGCTGGTAACATTCCCCGGTTCTTAAAATGCCGCTTGTCCCCAAGCAGGCGTATTAGGGAACCTTTGCAGGATACTGGCTTGATCCTCCCAAGTAGCCAGGTCGGGAGACCAACCAAACCATTGCAACAACACTTGTGGAACAGAATGGAGACCTTGTGTGACCACACGACGCTGCAACACCTTGACAGGATAGCGAGGCATGTCAATGTCAGACGGAAGAGAGGATAATACCTTGGTGCTTGGAGCCATTTTCTTCAACTGGGACACATGGAACACTGGGTGCACAGAAGAAGATGTTGTGAGTCCAATCTTGTAAGCCACAGAACCAACTTTGGCAAGATCCTCATATGGGCCGAAGAACTTAAACGAGAGTTTCTGATTTGAACGAGGAGCTAGGGAGGACTGCACATATGGTTGAAGCTTGAGGAATACCTTGTCGCCGAGCTCAAAATTGCGCTCTGATTGCTTCTTACCGCTTGTCGCTTCATCCTTAACTTGGCTCTGGCTAAGTGTTGTTTGATAAGAGACGTTATCACTTGACGGTCCTCGATGCAGGAGTTGAGCTCAGAGCTTGCAATAGCATCACTGGCCTCCAGACAAAGTGTTTTGGAGAGTACCCATAGAGTGCCTCAAATAGAGAGAATCCCACTGCTGAGTGATGACAGCTGTTATACCAATATTCTGCTAAAGGAAGCCAGTCAGACCACTTAGAGGGACACGCATTGCAAAAGCACCGTAGGAAGGTCTCCATGGTCTGGTTAAGACCCTCTGTCTGCCCATCAGACTGGGGGTGGTAGGAAGAACTGAGACGCAATAGTATTGTTACAATGATAGGTAATGCCCTAACTCTCACTCCAACTCTCTTTTCTATAGCCATTACATGGGTCACGCCCTGAAATGCGCACAGGCAATGGTCACTCGGCCCACTTGTCACTGGCGAAGCGCGGGTTCTTCTTAATGGGCCTAGAGCTTCTACGCGGCCCGGTAGCTGGATCCCCACCAGAGCTGGTAACAGATACTGTTTCCCGTAGTTTCTGTTCTGAATTTCAAGAAGGGAAAATCGAGCCTTTTGATTTGCAGTTAGCGGTTTCAACCACTCAAATCCTGTTATCTACGGCAGTTGGTCTCCTTTGGATGTCCAGAAGATACACCACAAAGCATCAAAGGAACATCAGAGTGACTGAGTGACAGAGTCTCAAGATGAAGCTACCACTGCATGCAACTTGCACAGAGCGCTTCGATCATTCTCGGTTGCTTCGAAGTTTCATCCTCTCGCTACGGCAAGCCGGTAGGCACCCGCCGGCTCTCCTCCACCCCGTGCGGGGACGGGAACCGAAAAGCTCTGCGCCTCTTGGCTTGCGTGCCTGCCGATACCACCAGTTTCCTCTAATGCTTCCGACGTGACACCGAGAGACAACGGCCTGGAGATTTCTGATCCGGAGTTCCGGACATGGTGAATGTACGATGACCTCTTCCGGAGCCTGATGGATTCTAATCCATCGACGTTTCGGGTCACCCGAGTCACTGAATTCCCTTGCAAGATTTTGCCAAATTAAAACCCGGTTGCTTGTGGCGCCTTGTCCCTCCCCTCCAAGCTTCCCAACGCCACATTTCATATTTCAGGCATCGATTAGGTCACGCTGACAAATACGTGTCATGTGCAGTAGTGCAGATCATCCACTCGGTTTAACAACGTAAGATGCGCCTCTGACGAAGCGAGATCCTTATCTCAACAGAAGAGACAGACGTGCCTGCCGTTCGTTGGAGTCTGTTTTCAGCTGGTATAGTACACAGCTGCTGGATTAAGGCAGTAAGATACTACCAATAAAAAGGTATCCTTAGGAAATCAGAAGTGAGGGTGTTTCAGAAATACCAACTGGTCGTGCATTTCAGACGACTTCCAAGTTTCCAACAAACCAATGATCGCCAGACCAGCTTCGATCGAAACCACCGTCAATAGGATCACAAAGTGCACAATATAAAAGAGTCCGTCAGTATATACAAGCGTCCACAGCATATGCACCTAACAGCAATCAAAATTACAGAGACAACCGACCAACCATCGATAAACTAACACGACCATTTCTCTCATCCATCTTCGCAAGAAACTCCAGGCCAATCCGGGGTATCAGCTGAGTTCAAGTTGCTACACCAAATTCCTCGCAAAAAAAAAAGAAAAAAAAGAAAAAGAGTTGCTACACCAAATGAGCCAGTTAAATCGAGGTTCACGAGTCAAGTAGCAGGCTAACCACTAAGCTACGAGCTTCGTATGAAAAACTGTATGTGCATCCACATCAAGATCATAACAAATGGAGTTCTTCTTGCTTATCGCATTTGATCGTTATCGCATTACACTTTTACAGGCAAATTAAGCTACTGTTTGCCCCCAAGCAACCCCCTTGATAGATGTGTCGATCTATCTAGTTTTCTTTACACCCAAGTTGCCTATAAATACCATACGGTGATGCATTAAGGCACAAGCTAGCAGACACCAACAGCTAACATAGTATAGGCATAAGAGCCAGCCAGTGAATGGAAGAAGGAGGCATCAAGGCAGAGCCGAAGAAACAAGGGGCAGCCACCACGGACCCGGCCAATAAGAGCTCGACGAGCACCGCCGCCATAGGGCGGGTCATGGCGGACGCGACGTTCAAGAGCATCGGCGACGTGCTCCGGCTGCTGCCCACGGCGACGGTGATCGTGTACGAGGTGCTCAACCCGATCGTGACCAACACCGGCGTCTGCCACGTCGGGTACAAGATAGCCACGGGGATCCTCCTCGGGCTCTGCGGCTTCTCCTGCGCCTTCTCCACCTTCACCGACAGCTACGTCGGCGCCGACGGCAAGCCCAAGTACGGCCTCGTGACGCCCCGGGGCCTCCTCCCTTTCTCCGACGGCGGCCAGCAGGGGCGGGAGCGGGACTTCTCCAGGTACCGGCTGCGGCTCGCCGACTTCGTGCACGCGGCCTTCGCCGTCGCCGTGTTCGCGGCGGTGGCGCTGCTCGCCGACGCCAACACGGTGGCCTGCTTCTACCCGTCGCTCAAGAACCAGCAGAAGAAGGTGGTCATGGCGCTGCCCGTCGTGGTCGGCGCCGTCTCCAGCGTCGTCTTCATCGCGTTCCCCTCCACGCGCAACGGGATCGGGTACCCGCCGCCGTCCAAGCCCGAGACGAGCGCGCTGGCGTCGCAGTAGGGACACGGCCTGGGAACTTTATACTCGATTTGGTTTTGCGAGCAATCTGTTGCGTGACTGCGTGCATCGATCACCGTGTATAATTGTACAACCATATGCCGTGTTGTTTAATTTGTACTAGTTAAGTGCCCGTGCGTTCGCTACGGGACACATAAGACTATAATGACATATGTATAAGCACAAGAAACATTTAAATATGAAACATCAACTTCATTTATATCATCATTTAAGAACATATACTGCAGCCGTGATGATAAAAATATAATATTACATAAATCTCAAATAAAGATAAATAGTTACAACGCCATAATGTAAGAACATATATAATCATTTAATGTTTCCGATGCACGAGAACAAGATTACAAAGGACACAAATATGGGACTGGAACTACCGATGAGCCACTTGTCTAGAAAACCAATCAGTATTCTCGAAGTCTCTGCATCTTTAGAAATAAAGTTACATGTTGAGGTCTTGTGTTGTAAATTACCCGAATCAACTCATTACGGTGATTATCAAGCTGCACGGCAAAAGAAGAGAGACAAAGCAAAAGATATTTAGTTACTAAATGGAAATTAAAACATCAAGACAAGTATGCACATATACGAGGAAACATTACCTGGATATTGATATAATCTTCTCGTGTCATCAATGTACTCTCTCACCGAAAAGGTGTCACACAAATACAATGTGAAGACAGAGCTAAATCCTAAAAGTTCTCTTGACATTAGAATGTGAACAACCCCTCATGAACAACAGCTGTGTTGGACCAAAATACAAATCACATTGATAAACCGAGTTACAAATAAAGCACTCAAATTTCGTTAAACAAGTTTGTTGTCCAATCCTTTTACTAAAAGGCCTCATCAAATAAATATTTTAGGGAATCAGCAAGATACTGAAAAGGAAGAAAAAATGCATTGTTTAAGATTTACTGAACCACGCATCACTTCCTTCCACTACCACTCAGGACTAAAATAAACTTAATTGAATCAATCAGATAAACATGGAGCTGCTCCTTAGCAGGCAAAATACTACTAAAATATTATTATCTCCTGCATGTATTGAGGTGGTTAACACTCTTAACAGAGTAGCTTCAGACCTTCAGTCTGTGCACAATCAGAAATCAGCAATCAGAAATCAGTTATCAGAAAGCAATGTTGTCAAAGCAAGATTGACTTTCGTAAAGCAATGTAAAGCTCAATTTTCAAGCACCGAGTACCCAAAAGAAACTTTCTTGCTTGCTGGCACTTATAAGGGCAAGAAATAAAAATCCAGAGCAATTAAAACATGAATTCATGGAGGTTGCTTGGTGAAACCAATAACATGTCCAGTTAAGTTGAAAAACACATGAGGTTATGATATTCTTTTATTGCTAATAGCAACGCAAGGCCACCATCCTGTGAATTTTCTAGCACGGTTAATTTAGCCTCCTCTTATACCAATTAGCAAAAAAAAGGAAGTTGAGAAGCTAAGCAACCAACAGTAGTAGGGCATACTAACCCATCCGAAAGCAGAGCTGGTCCATGGTACATGTAGAGCTTAGAAACCTTCCAGCCAGAACGATCCAGATACCTGCAGGAAAAAAACAAGGCACATTTGGATATAATTCTTAAGAACCGAATTGCCTAGCATTTGTACCAGGAGATCAACTATGCCCGAACTCACCAACCTCTTCCTTCAAGTATTCATCTCGTGTCTTGGTTGAAGTATTCATCCGTGTCTTGGTTGTACAGAACCACCAGGAACATTTATCGGGTTACCCGAATTTGCAGCAACTCGCTTTAAGTGTGCAAAAAATAAGAGCACTAAATTATTTTTTGAAAAAAGAGAACTAACACGGACACTCATGAAATCAGTAAACAAATAAGCCATTGCACTATACTCTAGAAGTCTCGTAACTATAAATCATGTAATCTTACAAGATTATAATATTTCTAATACCTAGTAGGTCAGTACAGAGGATTTAAAATGTATGGAGCCAACATTTTAGTGCAGATTACCAGACAAGGCCTTCAAATCCTCATTCATAGTTAAAAGCATCCTAAGTTCAATAGTATCCAACACTGTGTAGTAAATTATAAGTGATAGAAACTGAATAATGATTAATGAACATACATGTATTGCCAGGACAATAATGCAAGGGGTGTAGTGATGTTTCCCTTTGAATCAAGGCATGCATACAGAACAGTTACAAACCCTCCAAGTGCCATCCTAGGAATACAAATAAAAGATATGTAGTGATTCAGTTTTACACTCTTACGGGAAAGAAGAAATCAATCTGAATGTTATGGAGAAAGAGCCAAAAAGTCCTTTCCAAGTTCAAGTAAGGTCAGAAGTAAAGTTTTTGTGATAGGAGAACAAAAGCTTCTGGAGAATTTCATCAAGCAAATTACCTACAATGCACAAGGCTAAGAAGGTATTGACATGCAAGGATGGGGATAGCTACATATCAGGATCTTTATTGCATGACGTACTGAGCAAGTTCAAATTGTGAGGTGTTCATGTCGAAAGAAAAAAAAGACTGAAAGTTACCAAAGCTTCGTGCTTTTCCGAGAATGTCCAAACGATAAGCTCTAAAATTTTCCACCACCCCTCTTCCTAAGAATTTTCCACGACAACATCCCAGAATGTCCAAGCTAGCTCACATCTGCTGAATACAATGATTTTCCATACAAATTATTTCGTGAGTTAACATTCTACATATTCGGTTCTTATATATAAATATACTTCAGAAAAATAAAATCTGCATAATGTTCCATATTATCACATATTATCACAACACAGAGCTACTTGAACAAAGAACATCCACATAGCAGCAACCT
Organism: Cenchrus americanus; assembly: GCA_947561735.1. NCBI lineage: Eukaryota > Viridiplantae > Streptophyta > Magnoliopsida > Poales > Poaceae > Cenchrus > Cenchrus americanus. The sequence continues at coordinate 3,720,372 of OX387245.1, read as the reverse complement.
CGCCTCACTCATGAACTTGTGGAGGATGCAGAAGGGGATATAACAAAGCATAATTAATCAAAAAAGTTAAAATCACATGCTTAAATATCAAGTTAGCAACTGGACAGGGCCATTTGAATACAGGATGAGTGGTGCTGTTAAATATATCCCATTTCATGTGTTCATTGTTGCATTATGTGTTAGCCTAAGAAATGGTTGACTGGTCTTTTAATTATAGATCTACAGATCAATTTTTAGTATTGATAATCTAAATAGAGGTATACTGAAATACCAACTGTATTGAGATCTAATCAGTTATCGCTTCCGAGTGGAGCAATATGTTTTAACACAAATTAATAATTTGGACCTCGACTATTATTACCATCCACATACACAACAAATCGAATCTTGTTAGTTCAAAAGATGAATGTGAAGAACAATATGCATTATTGACCCTAGCCCATGAATACACCACCGTTGATGCCGGACTGAGAAACATCGAAGCCGCATAATTGACCCTAGCCCATGAATCTAAATCCAAAAATCCTTTTCAAGGAGTCACACATTTACGTTTGGGACCTCACCTCGGGGATCGAGCCTACGCACGGTTGTTGGTGAAGTCCGTCACCACGCTCGTCGGTGAGCTCGCGGACGTTACCAATCGCGGGGTCGCCTCTCGCCGGTTCGATGGTACGACGTCGCTGGATGGCGCGGATGGGGAGGAAGCGCAAGAGTAGGGCACAGTTGGAGAGGAGGTGCTGGACGGCGACGACGGCAGATGGGGGAGGCGCTGCCCGCTTCGGCGCCGCGGACGGCGGGTCTTGGAGGAACACCCGAGCGCCGGGATTGGTGGAGCAGCGACGGCGGCAGCTCGGATGGGGGAGGCGGATGTGGGAGGCGGCGGTAGTGTCGAGGGGCCGGAGGGGTCCGTCGTGGTCGTGGGGTCGTGGGCGGGGGCGGTTCACGGTGCGAGAGAGGGGGGTCGGACCGACGACGATAACATTTGGCTTTTTTAGCTGTAGGATGTATTCCTTTCAATCTGTTCTCAGAAATCAGAGGTCAAGGTCAGAAAATAACTTCCTGTTTGCATTTTTCTATGGTTTTTTTACCCCTTTCAAAATTTCAATTAGCTACGAGAAACCTCCGATCCTCTTTGCATTGTCAGTGCGGTAGAATTGCGACGAAGCACAACTTCGTAGACTTCGGTTCAATTCTAGTGCTTGCTTTTAACGAGTTGACCTTGAGCAGACATGATCAGGCCCTCAGTCTAGCATCCAGACGTACTAAGCCCAGAGGAGCTGCCAGCCTACCACCGCTTCGCTTAACGTCGTGGCGCCAGCGCTCCTCCTCGGAAGGCTGCGACACGTGTACGTCGACACGATCTGCGGGACAAGTACGTCGAGACGATGGTGGCGCTGGGCTGGGGTGGGGCGCCGTGCACCTCGTGCTCGCGCGGCGATGGAGAGGTCGCAGAGCGGCGCTGACCGCTGAGAGACCGGGCTGTAGGAGAAGCGGGGGCAGCCGGCCGCCGAAGCATGTGGCCGGCCCTGGTGGTCGCGACGATCACAGTCCCATTTTTGAGATTTTCTCCGATGGGCAATATTACGGGATCGTCGGTGCTTGATTCGATACTAACAATGGCGCGGTGCAAGATGAAGGACCCGTCGGAGTCGGTGATTAGTTGGATATTGACTAATGGATCGGAGTTCATACTCAAATTCAAATAATTACTATCCACTTCTTACCTTCCCCAATCCCACCCATACCCAATGGATAATTAGTTTTGTACTAGATTATATACATACCCAATGGATTATTTGTACCCTCCCCGCACGCGGATAATTTTTTAATATTAACCTTTTTTAATAATTATTTCTATAAATAACCCCCGGCGAACTTTTTTTGCACCCGGTGACCCCTTTGGCCGCGCCGGCGGCGTGGCGCGGCAGGCAGCCGCCGCCGCGCCACATGCGGCGGCGCGCGGCCCCCGCCACGCCGGTCGGCCGCGGCTCGCGCGCCGGGCGTGGGCCCGATCCCCGCCGCGCCACATGCACCGGCGCGGCGGGGCCGCCGCGCCACCCCGCCCGCGCGCGGCAAAGACCGGTCAATAGGGCCCGCGCGGCCCCCCTTCTTTCTCCTCCTCTCCCTTCCTCCTCCTCTCCCGAGCCGACCGCCGCGCACAATCCCGCCGCCGGCCACCGCCCCCCCCATTCCGACCCCAAATCGGTGGATTTGGGGTGGGAAAAGTGGGGAATTTGTTCCCCCGCGTCGTTGTGAAGGTATTGACCTACTTCTCTCCCTCTTTTCTTTGTTGCATTGTGTAGATCGGAGTAGATGTTTGTGACCTAGGGTTAGGTATAGAAATTTGAAATTTAGACGAAATGCAATTAGTTTTAATGGAAATGATGATTAGTTCATACGCGTAGTTTCTCTCGCCCTTGTTATTGACGTGTAGAACTTGTTGCATGAATCGATTTAATGATATTATTGATGTCAAATGTTTAGGGTAGTTGATAATGGGTGTAGCTATTATATGGATGCACGTTTATTAGGGGTAATACCTAACAATTTTGTTGAATACCTAACAATTTTATTAGGGGTAATCTGCACGTGTATATATATAACTAATCGAGATGGATATAATTTTTGTTGAACACAATTCTAATTTTTCATGTATATTTTTAATAAATATCTATTTTAGTACTATATAGTTATTAAACAAGTTATAAATTTTGTAGATGGACTGTTTAGTTCGCATGTTTCATGGTGGCGTAGTTAAAGAAAATGGAGAGTTTGAGAATATGACAGAGTTGGTAGAAACATTTGATGGTCCGCCAAGCTTTAAGGATGTAGTTGATTGTGCAATGGTCAACTATGGAGTTGGAATGCATGAGTTGTCATTTAGAGGTCATTTTGATTGTGGGAAGGCTAGAGCTCATTATGTGTTGATGAGCTTGTCAAGTGAAGAAAATTGGAATCGGTATAAGAAGGTAGTTGGTCAAGCTAATGTGTCATGTCTGGAGGTTGTGGTAGATATTACTCGTGGGCCTAGTGGTAATGTTTACATGAATGAGGAAGTGCCGTTTGAGGTTCTAAAAGGTACACAAGAGTCTACAATTTTGGAGGAGGACTTTGGTTGTAGGGAACCTAGTCGGGATGTTGGGATGGTGAATGATGATTTTCCCAATGATTGTTTTGAGCGGGAGGAAGAAACCATGGATGATGATGATATATCCGATGACGCTCCGAAGAAGGTGATTCCGATGATGAGTCCGATGAGGAGCATGCGGAAGAGCAAAATGATGCCAATGCACATGCGGGTGAAGCACTCCTTGGTTTAAGTGAGGTTAACTTGGATGGTGTTCAAGATGATTATGTTGCGGACCCTCGGTGAACCATACAACCTTTGAAAGGGAAGTGCACATAAGTAGGCCGCCGATGAACACTAGAAATGGTGAAAGTGAAGAACACGTGCCTAGGTTCCCGGACAACACTAGAATTGGTGAGAGTACCGAACACTACACCCAAGCTCGGTACCAATTTGGAATCCCTTCGTTCGCAATGACAGAGACTTGAGTAGGATCGATAGAGCCGTTTGTGATTCTACTAGGTTGTTCATAGAAGGAATAATTTTTACCCGTGAGCCCGAGATACATGAGAAAATGATGTTTGACTCCCCGGATGAACTTAAGTTTTTCTTGTCCGACTATGCAAAGAAGCATTATAGGCCTTTCACCGTGGTCCATTCGGACAGAATCTTAGGTATGAAGTAATGTGCAAACAAGGGTGCGTGTGGCGTGTATGGGCACGACCGCAGAGAGGGACAGGGAAATGGAAGATTACAAAGGTTGTGGGACCTCACACATGTCGGTCGAGTCGGTGAAGGGAGTTCACGCACAATTGATTGCAAGTTACATTGGAAGGTGTATCTTAGGCGTTGTTCGTGAGAATAGTGAGGTGACAGCCATCAATTTGATAGAGCGGATATTGATGTTTGCCGGATATCGTGTGAAGTATTCTAAGGCATGGCGGGCTAAACAACATGCAATTGCCTTGCTATGGGGCGATTGGAAAGAGTCATATGCAAAAATTCCAAGGGTCTTGAGAGCCATGAACCACTTCAATCCCGGGTTAAATGGTTCCCTTACATGACCGGTTCTCGTGTTCTCGACGGTTGTGTTTTGAAGCCTCGTCCTTCTACGTGTTTTTTGGTGCTTTCCACAATGTAAAGTGGCTTTCCAACACCGTCGTCCGGTGATACTTGTAGACGGAACCTTCTTGACCGGCAAGTACAAAGGTACACTCATGATGGCGATTCTTGTAGATCCCGAACAACAACTTGTGCCTTTAGGTTATGCCTTGACGGAGAGTGAGAATGACGACGCTGGTCATGGTTCATGAGGCTCCTTCGCATTAACGTACTTGGTCCAACGCGACGGTATGTATGATCTCGGATCGGCACCATGGTCTCATCAAATGTGCGAGCGACCACCCGGATGGGTATCCACCACTTGTTCATCGGTGGTGCATTAGGCACTTTGCCGCCAATTTGTGGCGTCGTCAAAAGAACAAGGAGGTAATAGGACGCTTGAAGTTGCGGCATCGGTACATACGAGAGGACAAATTTAAGGAACTCGCACAAGGACTTAGTTAAGAACTTGAACGAGGAAGCTAAAGATTGGTTGGAGTATGAAATGGAGGATAAGGACAAATGGGCTCAAGCATATGATGTCGGGGGTATGCGTTGGGGTATCATGACAACAAACTATTCGAAAGTTACAACAACATATTTAGAGGAATAAGAAGTAGATCCGTGGCGGGGATCATTGAATACTCATTTGAAAAATGCAATGAATACTTTGTGAAAAGATGGCGGATTGCACGTGATTTGTTGGATAATGGGGCTAGAATTGGATCCTTTGCGATGAGATAATGCATGATGCCTCGCTTTAAGATCCGTGAACCAACATGCAGAAGCATACGGTCCGGATTGGAATGATTTATTCTATTCTAGGTTCCTCTACTACTAATGTTGGAGGGGAGAGTCATGGCGGTCGACACTATAGGGTGGACCTCCGGCCGTACTTGCACCGTAATCGGTCCTCAATTGTTGCATCTTCCTTGTTCTCACTTGATGACAACTTGCAATCGCTAGAGGTCTAGACTATGAAAATGCCATGTACATGTCTCCTTTGTTCTATAGAGAACACACCATTAAGATTTGGGAATCCGGCTTTGAGCCGTACCTTGATCCATCACAATGGCCTCGGATATGATGGCCCGGAGTACGTGCCACCGCCGTCTTTGAAGAAATTGAAAAAGGGTAGGAGGCAAAAGAAGCGTTTGAAAGGGGACATGGACGCGTGTCAAGAAAGGTTTGCCGCCGATTATGATATGGGTGATTTTGAAGCCGATGCGGACAAGATGATGTATCTTTGCTCAAAATGTCACAAAGAAATTAAAAACCGCACGTGTCGGAAAAGAAAATCGAAGGGCAAGAAAAAAGCAACGGGGACAAATAGAAGGAAGGGTGGTTCCAACTCGAGGGTAGGTGTCATGGTAGTACGTTAGTAGGTGAAAAATTATGAAATTTTGTATGCAAGTTAAATAATTTTATATTTCTATATACTTACCTTCAATTTTTAATTATTGTTACTAACTACAAGTAAATTTTTTTCGGATGGCGCACCCGGTGTACCCGCTCCTTGAGGCCGCATATGATGGCGCCATCGTGCACACCTTCGGCCGACCTTCACGAGGTATTTACAAAAGCCTGAACTTAAGATCCAAATTTATTAGTTATTGTACCTCCTAGTTGTGTTTAATATGTGAGCTAAGCATATTTCTTGCATTTTGAGGACTAGACATTGCTAATGTTGTAATTATTGAATTTTATTGTTTTTCAGGACTTGAACCCGTTGAGGGTGCGAGAGCACTTTCCACTTCCTTGGGCGAGAGATACGCCCCGTACTTGGCTAGAGCGGGGTTCTTGGACATTGCTTTGGTCGTGGTTCGTGGGTTGCTCGTGATGGACGGGCCGTTGTTGTCGGCCTTGGTGGATCGATGGCGTCCGAGACCCACTCTTTCCACCTACCGTGCGGAGAGATGACAGTGACCCTGCAGGATACCGCCATGATCCTTGGTCTTCCACTTGAGGGGCTGGCAGTGAGTGGGATCATTCAGAGTGCTGGTTGGCGAGACATGGTTGAGTTGCACATTGGGGTGAGACCACCAGATGCTGATGAGGGGGATGCGTCAAAGAAGACCTCCGGAGTGAACACGGTTTGGTTGAGGCGAACTTCACCGTTTGCCCCCGGGGAGCTCCTCGAGTCGTTGTAGAGAGGCACGCACGTGTGTGGCTTTGGCACTTTGTTGCCACGTTCTCGCTACCGCATGCCGCGGTAACACCGTTTCTTGGATGGTTCTCGCCACTTTTGGGTCGGGATTGGGACAATATCCGTGGCTACGCTTGGGGTTCGGCGATTTTGGCATGGCCGTATAGGCAGCTATGTGATGCTTGTAGGCGGAGTGGACGGGACGCCAACCTTGGTGGATGCGCTTACCTCCTCGCATTTGGGTTTGGGAGCGTCTTCCGAGGGGCCGACCACACCGTGGGCCGCTTGAGGTACATACAAATCTTTTGTTATTTATTCATGCGGACTTATATTCATGAATTATTAATCTTTCAAATTTTGGTTATATTTTGCGTGCTTGGAATCGGCGGGATTCTCGACCCACTTTTGCGTTTGTGTGGAAGACGGACGCAGTACGTGGTCCTCCGGAAGGAGGTACAAGTTCTACACAAACGAGTTGGATTGTCTTACTCGAGTGCACGGTACAAGCCCATGTCGACTAGTTCGTGTTCAATTTGTAAATTTTGTGTCATCACATTTTCTCTAAACATGTTGTATGTTTGTAGGTTGAGTGGCTACCGTACGACCGCGACTTTCCTCAAAGCATGTCCAGCTTCTCACCCATGTGTTACAAAGACAAAGCTTCGTGGAGGTCGACGGTGCCACTCATCATCTACTATGTTGTCGAGTGGCATTTGCCAAACGATGGTGCTACGCCGGTTTGGGGAGGCTTCGGCCTTCGCCTCCGCAGCACACGTCCACCGTTCCAGCCTTGCACAAGTAAGAAACCAACTCGATGCATTTTTCATTATTCTCATATGGCATAAGTTGGTTTGTAAATAATGTGACAAGCAATTTTGGTATTTCAGGGTCAACAGGCAAAAAAGATACAAGAAGAATGATTGGACGGTGAAGCATGCTAGGTACTTGGACATTTGGAACAATCGGCAGAGGATGGATCCTCAAGATGGCCCTGCTTGGCGTCCTGGACCACATAGAGAGTACATGAGGTGGTACCATACCTCTACAAGAACCAAGATCAAGCCGCCTTTGATGGATGAGCACATTGAAGATGCCCCCTCGTACTCCGACGACGACATAGCGGATGAGTACGACACCCTGACACGTGTGGGCACACAGCCAGAGCGAGCACCTTTGCACGATTACTTGGTAAATTTATCCCAAGCCAATGTTGTTTGATCACTTCGGTTTCTAATAATTTGTATCTATAATAAGATTTTTTTTTGTAGGGACAACAACTTGCAAGGCTTGCAAATGAGGCGGGAGTGGCTATGGAACATGCAAGTGCTTCCGAAGGTGGAGCCCTACGCAACTTTGCGAGGTAGTATTACTTTTCAAAAACTAAATGCTTAAGTTTATCCATATTTTGAATATGTCTTCATTTTGTACCAATTGCATGTTGCGGAGAGGGTCCCGAGGAGCCGGCAGCGTATGGCAATGAAGTTGAACCGCATAGCGGCTCCGGATGTTGTCCACGACGGCAATGTTCGTGCCACTTCTTCAGATCCCGCCGCACTACGCTCACCACGGGGCTAGAAGCTCGACAAGGACCCCATCTCGAAGCACCGCTCGCACCGCGTCGGCATCGGCGAGGTCGTGTTGTTGCTAGTGCCGCCCGTGGTCGTGGTAAGGAAATCGCCACCCCCGAGCCCGGTGATGAGGACGATGGAGACTCCTCCTCCTCCTCACCGGCTCGGTAGTGAGCGTGGAGACCCCACGTACGTCTCGCAGATTCCGATGGACGTACCGTTTGATGCCCCACCCGCAACTCAAACACAAGGAGAGTCGACGAGTCGTGTAATGAATCCAAAAATTTCCATCCAAGTCGGCATTTGAAATTACCTTGCTCTTCTATAGTGTTTTGTCCAATTTTTGCGGCCTCGCCCACCTCCCCCGCGAAGAAAGCCCGCGGCCGTCGTCCACGTGGGCCCGCCGAAGTTGGGAGTGCCAACGTCTTGGACACGAACCGGGGAGGGAACGCCGACCTAAACAAATTTTCAGCCCCGACGACCAAATCCGCCGCCGTCGTTGATCGTATGGACGATATGTGATGTTTGTGTGTGCCGGACTATGTCGGAGGCATGTCTACGCCTTAGGATGTTGAACCGTGTGTGCCGGACTTTGTCGGAGCATGTGTTGGCCTTAGGATGTTGAACTTAAGCACTTTGTATGATGTTTGTGTGCCGAACTATGTTTGAATGTACACACTTTGTATGAAACTATGTTTCCGCATGGGAAGTGTCCCCATATTGGCTTCTCGATGAGTGGATGAGTTCTGTTGATTTCCTGCAGGTGCGTCGAGTTGAGAGGGCAACAGAAACCAGAAGAAACTTCGTTTCCCGGCGGGCAACAAGCTTGCCGCGCCATGCGCGCCGGCGCGGCAACATGTGCCTGCCGCGCCATCCCCTACGGCGCGGCCAGCCCCGGCAACTTGGGTGCCACGGATGGCGACCTCCACCCGGCGCCGCCGCGCCACGTGGCTTGGCGCTTCAGGCACAAGTTGCCGCGCCGACGAGCCCGGCGCGGCAAGAGCGTGTTGCCGCGCTTAACTTCTACGAAACCCGCACGCTCCCCTCGGCCAAGGTTCAAGTTTGGCTGCGCGCGCGGCAACACGAGCCGCCCGCGCCATGCGCGACGGCGCGGCAAAGCATCCCCGCCGCGCCATGCGGTGTGGCGCGGCGAGCTCGTCCGCCGACGTCACCGTGCATCTACGCGTGCCGGGCTCGCCGCGCCACACCGCATGGCGCGGCAGGGCTGCTTTGCCGCGCCGTCGCCCATGGCGCGGCTGGCTCGTGTTGCCGCGCCCCAAGCCAAACTTGAACCTTGGCCGAGGGAGCGTACTGGCTTTCGTAGAAGTTAAGCGCGGCAACACGCTCTTGCCGCGCCAGGCACCATGGTGCGGCAACATTATGCTGCCACGCCGAGCCCTGTGGCGCGGCAGATTAAAAACCAGAATTCAATTCCATAACTTCCTTGCAACTGCAAATGCCCGTCTCTTCCGTCCTAGTTGCGTAATCGAATGCCGGGGTCCGAGAATCCAATCCCACACCGATTTAGAGAAATGGGGTCCACCACACCCACCTTCTCTATATAAAGGGGTTAGCCTCCACTCATCACTCACCTCCAATCCTCACAGCCAACCTCCACTCGTATCTCACCTCCATTCCTCCGGTCGTTTGAGAGTGTTAGTTGTCCGAGATGGGCTCGGGGTGGGGGTTTATGGATGTGAGGAGGGCCATGGAAGCCATGGAGGGGGCATACCCAAATGATCCCAATAGATCCATACTCAGTTTGAACAAGAGGCCGAAAGGCGAGATCCCCCCAGAGTGCCATTGTGGCATGAATGCGGGATGCAAGGTCTCACGTGAAGATGAAACGTTTGGCAAGCGGTTTTGGTGTTGTCAAAACATCGATCAAGCTAAAAAGGAGCTTGCGGCATTGGCGATGAAGTGATACCGTTAAGTAGCATTGTACCTACTTTGTGGTGTTCATTTCCGACTTTCTATCTACGTGGCATATATTGAAGGGAAGCAAGAGATCCGTTGCTCCAAAGGTGACGAGGGCGTGCCACTTCAAGCAGTGGATCGACGACTTCATTAGTGGTCCAGATGTCGCGTTTCTGGCGAGGGGGAAGAGAATCGATGGAGACCCCAGCACTGAAGCTCTTGTGAAGAAGGAACTTGAGGACTTCAAGAAGTGGAGCGATGACTTCATCAGTGGTGCATGATTGTTGTTATGTGTAACACGTGCCATTGCTTGTGTGATTTAAATTTCCTAAGACGTGCTAGGATTAGTATTGGCACATGTGCCATGCATGTCATTGGAAACTCGTGTGATTTAAATTACCTAAGGCGTGCTAGGATTAGTATTGGCACATGTGCCATGCATGCCACCGCAAACTTGTGTGACTTAAATTCCCTAAGGCATGGTAGGATTAGTTGTGGCACATGTGCCATGCATGCCACTGCAAACTTGTTATGTAAGAGAAATGTCTAATGAAATAGCAATGGCCACAATGTTGACAAAACAATTTGTAGTTCTTTAGACTTTTCAGTTTTTGCAGTTGAAATGATGCCTCACTGAAAAGGCTAGAGATTCCAAGGACCCTAGAGTTTCAGGGTTCATAGATTTTTTCAGGGTGTTGTCAAATCAAATGTTGTACTGGACAACATGGCTCACTAAAAAGACTAGGGATTCCAAGGACCCTAGGGTTTCAGGAGTGCATAGATTTTTTCAGGGTGTTGTGAAATCAATTGTTGTACAGGACAACATGGCTCACTGAAAAGGCTAGGGAATCCAAGTAGGCTACTTGTTTCATGACCGCAAAGGCTTTTTCGCAGTGTTGTCAATTCAAATTTTAAAGGTCGACATTCTTTGTAGTTGCAGCAGTAGCAACAACACCTTGGAGATTAACATTATCTACCGGTGTTCTAGGTTCGTGCACATAATTGCTTGGAGTGTTGAACACACAAGGATTCTTTTGTTTAGGATGGCTTCAACGGTGTCGTGATTCGGGACTCGGACCAACTTCTTCGCACACATACATGACATATCGTGTCCATCACCATGGGGTTCGAATTGAAAGCCGCAAATGGCATAAGGTAGTTTACACAACAATTACAACACTAATAATCTACTTGTACGAGAACCGTCCGGATAACATGGAGCCAAAACCACTCGATTCCCGGGAAGGCATGTAGTAGTTCCCATACGGGGGTGGAGGTGGCGGGGATGGACTTGACGGTGGACCGTTCTTCATGTGACATCGAGCGGGTGCATAGCGCGTCGTCGCTAGATGGTGGATCCGGAGGAGTAAGTGCCTCCGCGAGCTCATGCTTCGGCTTCTCGATGCGTCCTTCTAGGTACGTGATGTACTCTTCATATGGATGAATAGGCGGCGGATCGACCCATTGCGAGAAACCACGGTTGTTAGGGTCATACGAGTACCGCAAGCAACAATAGTATGTTAGTTACCTAAATAAACCGATGGAAATACTCGTGGTAGTGTTCCTTACCCGTGCACGTGGACGGTGCCAAAAGCGACGACCGGAGTAGTAGAGTCCAACTCCCTCGTAAACTTGCATTACACACAACTCATTGTGCATGCATCTTGGCCACTTTACTCGATTTCTTCGAATCGTACGGTCTAACATCCCGCAAAGATCGGAAATAACTCTTCTCTCTTGGTGGGAAGTACTCCTTACATTCGGGATCCCGTTCGTCCACAAGTCGGGGCCGAGAGAATTATCCTCACCGACAAGTCATCCATTGCTTGGTTATTGTGAACAACTTACCCGAAGGGTGACATATATAGGGAAAGAAAAGAAGTGGTGGGCCATTCAATCCGTGGGAGAAAACACACCCTACCCCCTACCCTACTACATGTGATGTGAGTACAAGAAAAAACACCCTACACCCTGCCACGGCTATATAAAGAGGGACGGCGACCGCAGTACTACCACTGCCACACCTTGCAGGCTCCTCCCTCTCCTCACGGGCTCATCTTCTATCTTAGGTACGGTTCCTCTCTTTGTTAATTTAATGTAATCAGTTTAACTACTTCAAAATAATGTTCATTTTTTAACAATAACTAGAGATGTCTACGGCTGCTGCCGGAGGGGGTCAGGATGGTAATGGTGGTGGTGATCCGAAGGGCAAAAACACAAATACAACACCTGATCCGAAGAAAATGACCACTTTTAAAAGAGCCATGCTTCGTTATATGCAAGGAAAAAGCTGAGATGCCATTGCAAGAGGAGAGGACCCCCCTTAGAATGGTCTTTATGCTCGGGTGGTCTTTACGGTCCCGAAGCAAACCCGTCTCGCTCCTAATCCACCAACTAAAAAAGGTACCAAGAAGGATAAACCTTCGTCATCACATCACAAGGATGGCTAAATATTGGAACTTTGAATGAGGTCGTTGTCTTCGACCATGCGGTGTTGTAATATTTGAGCTACTATTTCGTTTACATCGTGGTAGTGTTATATTGTTGCAAGAAAACTACATCCTCAATGTGTTGTAATAATGGAACTATTATTCCTAAATTTTTTATTTTTCTAATCTCCTGCTCCATTAATAAATCCGCATGCAACACAACCAAACACATTTTTTCATTGAAAAAATTGTTCAATACAACACATACAACCGATTCTTAAGGACCATTCATCATCAACTACATCACATAACAAAGTGTTCACTTAACACAAAACTACCAAACACACTAGTTCATTGAAAAAAATATTACAATGCAACACATGCAACCGACACTTGACCACCATTCATCATCCTCCCACAATCCTCTTACCTTTTCTCGTCGGCCTCTCGCCTTTCTAGCCGCTTCATCCCTCGACCTATCCCCGGACCTATCCATCAATGCCTTCCACTCCTCTTCCTTTTTCCTCTTCTTCTCACTCTTCTCCTTTGCGAGTCAACGGACGTATCCCCCGTTCTAAGAACTTCTCCCCGTTACAACGCCAATATGCCACAACTTTCTCGTAGTTGGCGTAACCAACTACAAATTCTAGCTCCACTCCGGTTTCACGAACCATCTCATCACAAATTGGACCACTTAGATCCTCCTCTTCCGGTAAGGGCACACCATATTTTGCTCTTATCTTGTTTTTAATAGATTCGAGTTTTAAACCTCCTCCCGAGGTTCGAAGTTCGTCCCAACTCTAACATTAACTCACGACGACCAAGAAATTGCTCCCAACTACAAGTCCGCCCCTCCCGCAAAATATAAGACCGTATCATACAAAGTTAAATCAAAATGAGGACAACCACAACGGTAGTGCTACCTAAATCAAAGAAGTTCACATCATGCTCACCCAAAAGTCTCCATATGCATTGCCACAAAACATTCCAAAACCGAGCTCAGATGGCACAACACCTTCCGTGGCTACTATGCCACACTTGCACCGTGAAGGTGGATAGCTAAGGCAAGGCCAAGCCTTCGTCCCGACTCGAACTCTTTCACTTCGCATTCGGTTGGCCACTCCGATCTTGGTCCATATATGTATTCATTGAAGTCACACCTAGGCCACCCACTCGAAATGCGGAACAACCATTAATAGCAATGAGTCATGGACATTTATAAAACTTAAATGATAACAAGGATATGCTTTTTACTTACAACGAGTCTTTAGGGAGCAACGAAAGAATGGTGTAAACTTATTTGGGGCCTCAATGTTTGGTCGTTGAAGATATGCACGCACTCCACAATCACACACCGGAGGGTTGTTAACTCGCTCAATGGCGGCCAATCGCTTCTCCTCATAAGTCATCGATGGAGGATTAGGTGGAGGAGGAACCCATCGTTGAAACTCATGATATGGCTTCAAGACATGACTCGCATACGGGAAGAGACGTATCCTAGGATCAAACTTGTCGGGCCCGTCTATCCACCGCAAAAAATAACAAGGAGGCGCCGGGGGTGGTGCTTCCCTAATCCAACAACAGTAGAATGCTCTACCCGCAGTCCTGGCACACCTAGATTGTTTCACATAAGCCGGCACACCACATAAACAATTGGGTACAGGGAGAGCTCGAGGCACATGACCGTTTTCATCCCACTCTTCGGGAAAACTTCCTTTACCCCTAATAATGGCACAGTAACGTGGGTTTTGGTGGCTCATGTCTACTAATCCTGCAACCAATGATATCAAAATGAACAATCACTTTCAACATATTTGCAACATTGTATTAAGCATGTAGTAAAGCAAACCTACACTAAAGCATGTAGTAAAGAAACGTATTTTCAACATATCAATAGATGGCACATTGTCTAATGAAACTTCTCAAAGCATAACTTTCAACACACCCAACATCTAACACATCACAATTTCAAATTATTGTCAAACCCTAGCTCACCTATACATGCAAAATACGGCAAAATTACGTGCTAAAAACCGAGATTCAATAAGGGCAATACCTTCTAAGGATACAGGGATCGATTTCCCACACTATCCCCGCCACAAATCGCCGGATACAAGGGGGGAGGCGGCCGGCGGCGGAGGCCGCGCACGGGCGTGAGCTCGGGGGCCGGGGGAGAAGAGAGGGAGGAGGAGGAAGAAAGGAGCCGCGCGGGCCCTTTTGACCCGCGCCGCGCGCCGGGCGCGGTGGCGCGGCGGCCCCGCCGCGCGCGGTGCATGTGGCGCGGGGGGACCGGGCCCACGCCCCGGCGCCGCGCGCGCGGCCGGCCGGCGTGGCGGGGGCCGCCGCGCCACGCGCGCGCGCGCGCGCCAAAAGGGTCACCGGGTGCAAAAAAAAGTTCGCCGGGGGTTATTTATAGAAATAATTATTAAAAAAGGTTAATATAAAAAAAATATCCCTCCGCACGCACCCTACCCATTTCTTCAATGGATAATTATTTTCTACCCATACCCTCCCCATTTGAGATGGGTGTGGATTTGAATATGGATAGTGGATAAAAACAACAGGCCTAATCGGAGGAAGGGAGATGGATAATATTTGGTATAGCCAATGTGTGACTCCGCCGTGGATGGCTATCCCGAGGAGGAGGACAATGAAGAAGAGGAGAATGAGGAGGATGACGAGGAAGGAGAGGAGGAGGACGACGGAGAGTGGAGGAAGTACTGCGAGGTGGGGGTGTGTACAATGTCTCAAAGATCAAGAATCCAAAGATTGAGGGAGACTATTCCGATGAGAAAAAAATGAGGGAAGACATAATGAAGATGTGGAGGGAGTTCGCCCATAAGGATTTAAGGGCACAATGGAAGGACTCTGCATTGGAGCGATTGCATGAGATATCATCCGTGATATTGATGAGTAAATTCATGGACGACCTCGAGCAAACATATGTGATGAAACAACACCTGAATGAGGCTCAAGAAAAGGAGTTGCTTGCTAGATATGGAGTTGAACAACTCCACCACCAGGAGTTACCTTGAATTCCGAAAAACGTGGATTAACATACATTCCTGCTGGGGAGGTGTATTCCAAGACATAAGTAAGTTTTCAACATTAGCATACAGATTGAGTGTTATCTGCACATATTAGTTATGTCATAGTGTTATTTCCTATTATTTGCTCGCAATTCGTTTTTATTTGCAGCGAAGATCCGTCCCATGGCTTACACGAGTGCGCCAACACCTAAATACGTTTACAAGTACGGGCCAGCAGATACATTGCAAATATTGTCAGTCAAGATGGGATGGAAGAGTTTAAGAGGAGGAAGTGACACATTTCAGTGGCCACTCCATATATTTGGGTTTATTGCTCTACGTGATTCCATAGATCAACACCGAAATGTTATCTTCAATTGAACAAGAGATGACTGCCAAATTGTCACAGAAAAGGTATAACTCACTGCATATGCACCACATCGACCACCTAAGTTTACAGCCAGCTACACTAGTCTTTCATAACTAGCAAAGGCATAGTTCCCAAAGTGATTTGGAAACTTATGTCTAGAACTGGAAGTAAAAGAAATGGAACTACCCAACTGAACAAAATCAATATCTTAATAGATGAATGCAAATTCTACCTTTAATTTTGCATTGTTATGTTCTCTTGCTACTTTGTGTTTTAGTATGTTTTTTAGCTTGTCAATCGAGAATAGGAGAAAACCCAAAGGAGAAATCGGACTGATAGCATCATTGGTGATGCATGCAGGATCCATATTTGGTACCGACAGGTCCTACACGTTCTGTTGTGATGAATGGGGAAGCAATCCCTGTGTCTGTAGAAGCTGAACTAAAAGTGAAAAGCCCTTATGGTGAGAAGACCTTCATCTTTGCTTTTGAGCCGGTACCTACTGGTTTTCGTTCGGGCTGGTTGGATTTGACACATGAGAATAGGGAAATAAAAATTGCGTTGAGGCGAGTTATGACATCTGTGGAGGCCAATATATTTGCTCGAGTCATCGAAGGTTCGTGGCCAACTGGATTTAATGGACAGCTTGCTGCGCGAACATCAAGTGATCACAAGATAGTGGCGCTAGCTGAGTTTGGAGGTGATGGGCCTGTTACTGATAATGGTAATGTGGATCAATTTCGCTTTGTTGTTTCTGTTGAGTCATATGGAGAGTTGGTGGTTTCATTCAAAGCATGGAGAGATGATGAAACAATGCAAGGCCATGTGAGGTTCAATGCAGAGAGGAATGGTAGAGGCTTTGGAAGTCTTATCAGTGGTTCTTGCGAACTGGAAATTCTTGTTGCCTGGTCGCCTATTCGGCCAGTGTGTCAAGAGGTCGTAAGTTGGTCAGATACGGACGACATGTCAAATGTGGATGACGATGAGTAATGGTGTCCGGAATGAGTGATGGCATGAAAAATCCAAGCTGTTGGAAACAAACCTTACGCTTGCCGTATGATGCGACGTGGCCCCTTAGATTGGTTAAGATTGGCTCAGATTTCGAAGAAAGAGTACGTCCGACTATAGATGGCCATTTGGCCAGCCCAGCCCAGCCCAGCCCAAGCACGACGCGGCCCAGGCACGAAGCGGGCCAGCCCGACATGGACCGAAGGATTTCGTGCTCGTGCTGGGCGGCACTATGGGCTGAGATGACAGCCCAGCACTAGCCCGAAAGGTTCTTTTCGGGTCGGGCCGGCCCGAGGCCGACGATCGGCCCGACGGGCCATTTGTGCGGTGTCGGCCCACGGCCCGACGGGCCATTTGTGCCGTGCCGGCCCACGACCCGACGAGGGTGGCCGGAAATGAGGCCGAAGGATGGCTAGCCGGCAGAGTAGGCGTCCGACGGGAGGAGGTGGCCTGCGGCTGGCGGGCGGAGGAGTAGGAGGCCTGTGAGTGCGAAGGTGGCCGGCGGCCGGCGGGTGGAGGTGGTGTCGTTCTTGGACGAGGTGCTGTCGGCGTGGCGCAGGAGCTCCTCAGGCGAGCTCATGCGCGTGCTACTCCGGCCGGCGAAGCTTGCGGATTGGAGATTGCCGGCGGCACTCGCGGATTGGAGGTTGCAGACGACGCTCGATTGGAGATGGCCCGTGGGCGATGGAGGCGGAGGTGGGCGACGACTGTGAGAGAAGGCCAGGAGGGGACGGCGTGCCGCGTGTGCCACCGCCGCGGCTGGGAGGAGTGGATCGGGGGCGACGGCTACAGAGGAGGGGATGGCATGCGGCTGGGAGGAGGGAATCGGGGGAACTAGGGTTTGGGGAGGAGAATGAAGAGGAGGTGCTGTCTTTTATACGGCAGTGGCCTTGGGCCAATTGGGCCAACTGGTCTGCTGGGCCGTCGTGCCAACACATGGGCCGCATCGTGCCAGGAGATTTCGTGCCGTGCTGGGCTGGCACTATGGGCTGAGATCGCAGCCCAGCACTAGCCCGACGTCGTGCTCGTGCCGGCCCGAGCCCAATAGCATCGTGCTGGGCCCGTGCTCGCGTCGGGCCAAAATGTCGTGCTTTGGGCTGGCCCATGGGCCTCGTGCTATATGGCCATCTATACGTCCGACAGATATTATGTTGATCTGTACGGATGATTTGTTTGGAGAGAAAAATTAACACATTAATTTATATGATTGATTTGTTCTAAGAGGAAAAAGACAGCATACACTATCGGAATCGCGCTCTTTGCCATGCGCCGGCGGCGCACGGCAAAGACAGGAATACGCACGGCACCGCCTTTGCCGTGCGCATTTTGCCCAAGCGCGCGGCAAAGGGCGCCCGATGCATTTTTACCCGGTAAAGAACTTTGCCGTGTGATTTGGGAAAAGGCAACGCACGACACAGTTTGTTGTCGTGCGTAATATGTGACGCGCGTCAAAGAAAAGGGGTCGACGGTCGTCCCCAGCGAGACGGCGTCACCCGCTCTTTGCCTTGCGCCACCCAAATACTCACGGCACAGAAAAATGAAAAAAAAAGAAAAAAGCAAGGCAGACCGGGGCCCGCCTCCGCCAGGCCACGACCACGCTGCCGCCGGCCGCCGGTCCTCCGTTCCCCACGCCAACGACGCCACCACCACCACACGCCGGCCGCACCGCTCGGTCCGCCGCCGCCTCACCTCGACGGCTCCGCCGGGAGCTTGGGCCGCCGCGCGAGAAGGGAGGGAGTCGCCGCATCGCGACCGGATCTCCGGCCCCCCGCCTCCGCGGCCGGGACGAGGAGGGAGGGAGCCGCCACGCCACGGCCGGAGTCGGGGCCGCCGCGGCCGGGTCGAAGAGGGAGCCGCGCCCACCGCGCCGGGGGAAGAAGGAGGCGCGTGGGGAGGAGGCCGGCCGGCGCGCGGCGGATCCGGTGCCGGACGGCGCCCCCGCCACCGCCGCAGCCGCCCGGGGAGGAGGGGGTCGAGCCGCCGCGTTGTGGGGGAGGAGGAGGCCGGACACCGCGCCGCGTCATGGCCGGCGACGCCCCGCGATGGATCCGTCGCCCCCGCGGCCGCCGCCACCGACGGAATAGGAAGGGCCGGCCGGGGGTGGAGGAAGAGGAGGGGCTCGGCGGGGCGGAGGAAGAGGGAAGGGTCGGCGGGGGCGCCGCGTGCGGGGGCGGAGGAAGAGGGAGGGGCCGGCCGGCCGGGGCGCCGCCGCGTGCCGATGGGAGGGAGGGTGGGCAGGGTAGGGTATGAGGGAGGGGGTGGGATGTATTTATACGAGGGTGGATCCGGGGTGGTGATTGGTGGCCGTCAGATCCAATCCGACGGCCGATAGAGATCAGCCGGTGGGAGGCATGATGGGCCAACCGGCCTGATGGGCCGACTGGCCCAATTCGTCTTTGCCGTGTGGCAATTTTTTTTCTTTTTTCAAAATTGGTGCAAATAAATTTTATGAGTTAAATATAGCAAACAAAAAATTCTTGTACCAAATTTGAACATGAAGTCATTTGAATTTTTAAGATATAAACAAGTCTCATAATTTTTAAACTTCATTTACATTTTTGAGGGGCAATGGATTTGGGGCTTAGGAGGACATATATGAAAGAAAAACACTTCATAAATAGAGTTAGTGTACTAAAATTATCAAAGGGTTCGAAAAATTGCCATATATTAGGATGAGACATTATAAGTTGTATATTGCCTACATAAAAAGTTTTGAATTCAAATTCAAATTTGAACTTTATTACAGCTATAAACCTAATCAAGTAGCTCTCAACACTCTGAAACTTCTAGTGAGATACTTCGGTTTCTAAACACTATCCCCAACAACTTTCTCAAAACACTCTATATGATTTATTGCAAGCTTCGCATAGGATATCATGAGCTCTCGATGAATCTCATGAGTTTCTAACTTAGTTTACATTTTATACAATTAAAAAAATTTCTAAAGCATGTGGACTTTCATGCTTCGTGAACAAAATGTTCAAAATTATAACTAATTTGATGCGTAAGGTCTTAGAAAGGACTCAATTACAAGAATATCATTTTTTCACAAACTTTACTCCATTATTTTATGCACTTGCAGTTCAAATTTGACGTATACGGCAATAATTATTTAAGTGACACATAATTTTAAAAATAGTAAATTTATTGAGCCATGTATGAATTCGAAATATAGAGTACAAAATAATGTCTCTATAGTGGAGAAATAAAAAAAGAAGTACAAAAATCAAATTTTAAAAAAATCTTTACCGTGCGTCGTAGCAAAACGCACGGCAAAGAGGGCTCTTTGCCGTGCGCCTGACCGAAACGTTATCTTTGCCGTGCGTTTCCAAGCGACGCACGTCAAAGACTAACAGCCGTTTATTGCAAAAAGTGGAGGAAGAAAAAATCTTTGTCGTGCGTCTGTATTTAAAACGCACGGCCGCCGTAAAATAAGACGCACGACAAAGATTCGTTACCGTGCGTTTTTTATGACGCACGGCAAAGAAGCTCTTTGCCGTGCGCCGGATAAAAGACGCACGGCAAAAATTTAAACGCACGGCAAAGGCCGCGTTTCCGGTAGTGATAAGAAGCTGAAAAAAACAAGCCGGGCTCTCCAAAGTCCTATGGCCATGCACCGTTTTTGAAATGCCACTATATGATTCGTGTATAGAAATCACAAATATATAATCTTCTAGACAAGGATCCATCGTGGGAAAATCTAATAGGACAAACATTTTTTCTTCTTTTTCATCAAGGGGCATAGCCCAGATTTCATTACTTTCATAACGAAATCACAAAGTTTAACGACACGGAACAAAACGAAACACAGAATTCGACCACACAACATAGTTTGATTGGGCCAGCCTACTACCCCCCTCCTCCCCCTCCTCCAATTGAGCATAGCACCAAGGGCCAACCCAAATGAGGAGGGGAGGATCAACAACCCGCAAACAAAGTTACCAACCAAACGCCCCACGGGCCTCCACGGACACACATCTAGCACATCTACACAAAGTTTCAACAAGCCTTACGGACCAACACCGGTCCTCCATCCTTTTCCTTCAAAAGTTATCTTCATCCGGCAAAAAGGGTCTTCCAAGTCTTCGACAAGCTCGAAAGGCCTCCGGCTTGTTTATCACCGCAAAGATCGGCGCGCCATCCCCCTGATCATCTCGAGCCTGGACCTGCGGGTGGAAGGCCAGAGCCGCCTCCTTGAGAGCTCCCACGCCCATCTCCAGTGCCTCCTTGTCTTCCCCCTTCTGGAGACCTGCCCAATATAACATAAACGAAGTTGCTAAGCACACGATCTCAGTAGGAGATCTAATAATTTTCTTCTCAAAGCAGATTGCATTGCGACTTTTCCACATGGCCCAGCAGATTGCAGCAAAGCAGACCATGTGAATATTTTTGCAGGTGGGAAGATATTTATCACACTAATACCAGTATTGATCTAAGTTGATTGGTCTATAGTCAGCACCAATTAACATCGCTATTAGGCTCCATATATATCTAGCCAAAGCACATTCAAAAAATAAATGCATTACACTTTCATCATTATTGCAGAAACCACATCTTTTATTCCCTTGCCATTTCCTTTTTGACAAATTGTCCCTGGTTAGAATTGCATTGAGCTGCATTAGCCACATAAAGATCTTGACTTTTAGAGGCATTTTGGCTTTCCAGATTCTTTTGTTATGTTTTTCTATTTCATTCCTACACAGATGTGCATACATGGTTTTAACTGAAAAGCTTTTTTCTTGCCCCAGATCCACAGTGGTCTATCTTTGTCATTGCCCATTGCACAAGAAGAAAGAATGTCCCTCAAATGTCTGAATTGTACTTGACCATGTTCATCTAGCCACCTCCTAAAGGAAAGTCTCCAGCCATTAATAGCCATCTCAGCCACACTCCTAGTCTGCTCATTGCAGATATCAAACAGGCTACTGAATTTTTCTTTCAAAGCTACAGGTCCACACCAAGGGTCCCTCCAGAAATCTGTGTCAAGACCATTACCAATAATTATTTGTCTCCCAGCCAGGTAGTAATCTTTAATTCTGATCATATCATTCCACACAGGGGAATTTTTAGGATTGTATCTTAGAGTAGCTATGCCACCCTTAATTTTGTATTTCTTTTTCACTATTTCTTGCCACAAGCCTTCCCCATTCTCCAGTTTCCACCACCATTTACAGGGGAGACTCAAATTCATTTTCCTCAGATCCTTTACTCCCAGGCCCCCTTTCAGCTTAGGTCTTGCAACTACACACCATTTCACTAAATGGTATTTTTTCTTGGTACCTCCTCCTAGCCAGAAGAATCTTTTCCTGGTTCCATCGATCTTTTTAACAACCATTTTTGGGAGTAGATACATCGACATTGCATACGTTGGAATATTGCTCAAGCAGGCATCAAGAAGAATCAACTTGCCTCCCGAGGACAGTGAGGAGCACTGCCAGCCATCAAGTTTTTAAGGACTCTCTCCACCAATTTCATCCAATCTCTTATAAGCAATCTGGATCCAGCAACTGGGACCCCTAAGTATTTTATAGGCCACTGCCCCACTGCACAATTGTACATATCTGAGTATTTGATAGTTTTTCCACTGTCAGTTGAGATCATGAGTACTTCACTCTTCTCAAAATTTATTTTGAGACCAGACATCTTTTCATAAATGTATAACAAAAGTTTCATGTTTTGAGCTGTGTCCTCATCATCATCCAAACAAAGAATTGTATCATCTGCATATTGCAGAATAGCTATTCCATTTGGAATATACTCCGGGGCCAGCCCCCTCACTAACCCATTTCTTTGAGCTATTTGTACCATTTTTGCTAGGGAATCAGCTGCTAGATTGACAAGGAGAGGAGAAAGGGGGTCCCCTTGTCTCACTCCCTTTCCACTGTTGAAATAACTGCCCATATTCCCATTTACTTTGACACTGAGGGTCCCCCCACATACTACTGTTCTTAACCATCTACACCAAGTTTCACTGAATCCTCTTTGCTTCAGCACTTCAAATAGGAAGTCCCAGTTGATTTTATCATAGGCCTTTTCAAAGTCCAATTTCAGCACGATACCATCCTTTTTTCTCACTCTAGTATCATGCAAAATTTCATGAAGGCATAACACCCCGTCCATTATATTCCTCCCTTTGATGAAGGCATTTTGAGAGCTACTGATGATCCTACTCATACAGTCCTCAAAGCGAAGCATCAAAGTTTTGGTTATTATCTTGTAAATTACATTCAAAAGGCAAATGGGCCTGAATTGCTGGATTTTGGCCGTTTCTTTTGTTTTAGGTATCAAGGTTATCACCCCATAATTCAATCTATCCACATCCAGACTATTGAGTCCAAAAATCTTGGAAAAGATTCAATATATCTTCTTTAATAAACTCCCGGCAGACTTGATAAAATTCAATAAGTATATGATCAGGTCCTGGAGCTGTATTTCTCTTCATATTCATTACCACACTCTTAACTTCTTCTTCTGAAAAAGGTCTGATCAAGTGGTTATTTTCTTCATCAGACACCCTCTCATGTTGATCCCAGCAGTCATGATTCAATTTAAAAATTGGGTTGTTTGAGGGTCCAAACAAGTCCTTATAGAACTCAGTAGCATGTTTAAGTATCTCATCATCTGTATTTATATTTACACCATCCTTTTCCAGGTTGAAAATAATGTTCTTCCTCTTTTCCCACTTGCTTTTTTATGAAAGAAATATGTGTTATTATCACCTTGCAGTAGCCAATTTTCATTGGATCTTTTATGCCAGTATAATTCCTCCTCCTCAGCTAATTTTAACAACTCTGTTTGAATAAAAGTTTTCCTATCTAAGGATATAGGTGTTAGGATCTCCTCTTCCTCTTTTTTTCCAGGGCCTCAAGCTCTTTCTGCAACACTATTCTGTATCTTCTTGTCTGGCCATTCAGGTTCATTCCCCATCTTTTTAGGAATTTTTTAACTCTGTTAATTTTAATACACCAGTTGCTCACCGCATTCACTCCATTTTAGGGAGGAAGTCAGGATGTTTGATCCAAGAGGTTTCAAAACAGAAGGTTTGGACTTTTTTAACTTGTTCATTTTCAGTGTTCAACACCAGAGGGTTGTGATCAGACACAAACCTTGGAATTTTCCTTACAATTGATAAGGGGAAGCTAGCATCCCACTTACTATTCACCAGGATTCTATCTAACTTCTCCAAAGTTGGGTCAGCCTGATTATTACTCCATGCATATTTCCCGCCACTCATTTCAATCTCCCTTAGTTTATAAGAGTTGATTATCCAATTGAACATGTCACGGTATCTGTTACCACTAAAAGGTTTGTTTTTTTCATTACTATACCTCAGAATATTGAAATCTCCTCCCAATAAAGTGGGTATATCATCCTTTGCACATATGCCTGACAATTTAGACAGAAATTGTTCTCTCTTGTCGTCGTGCGCCGCCCATACACCGTTACCGATCCGATTTTTCTTTAGTTTTTTTATCAGCGATTTCAGCTGCAAGAGCGAAATCGAATTCAGTTACTTTAATAATTTCAAATCTCTCCACTTTAACTCCACATAGGATCCCTCCAGATTTGCCTTTAGAGGGCAGCCAGTGCCAGGCATGAGTCTGGTGGGGATCAATTGTTCTAAAGAACTTTTCAGTGAACTTTTGTTTCATGGTTTCCTGAAGGCCAATGAAGTCTGCCTTAAAGTCTTTCAAAAGATCTTTAATGCAGTTCCCTCTCCCTTTTTTGGCAACTCCTCTGCAATTCCACAAAATACCTATCATTTTAAACTATTTGTTTCCCAAGCGGCCCCCTTCCTGAGGTTGTAAATAGAGTTACCTCTATTTTTTCCTCCCTCAAAGGGGGAAGTCTCTTCAGCAGGTAGAGATTCCACCCCTTTGGATTTCCCACCGTTCTGATATTTTAATTTCCTACCCCGTTTTTTACTTTTCTGTCTAGAAACCACTCTAAAACCCTCCTCATATGAGGAGTCAGATTTCCATTCTATGTATTTCATCTTTTCAATAGGAAGAGAGTTATTGTTTTCCTTATCATCAGAATCACCCAAATTTTCTACTCTGTCTTTCAAACAAGCCCTAGCTTTTTCTAAATCTTTGAGCACACCAAAGTTCTCTAAATCTAAGTTAGTTGTATCAATCCCCATTTTCTTAGATCTAATAACTAATTCATTATTATCAAGAACTGCAAAGGAGTTCTTAAGGTTCAAATGGTTACCTTCCAGATTTTTCTTCTGCGTTGCCCAGGTTGCTTTGTCCAACACTTTCACCCCTTCCCATCCCTGATCTTTGATTCTCTGACTTTGCCTTTTTTGCCCCTGATCAATGTTAAAGGAAATGCTGCTAGGTTGCAGAATCTTGTCCAGAATTGTTGCTGGTTCACTGGTCTCCATCCTGTCAGCCACACCAATATTTTCCTTCTCTTGAGACATCTCCTCTTCATCTTTCTCATTTTCTTCTTCAATAGTTTCCCAGCAAGGTGACATTTGTGTATCCCCAGATCCATCTTTCAGTGTCTCAACCTCCTGAGTCTTATGTTCTTTTCCCTCCACCTCTTCTTGGCTAGACAAATCACACCCAGGTCCTT
The DNA here is from genome assembly GCA_947561735.1 of Cenchrus americanus. NCBI lineage: Eukaryota > Viridiplantae > Streptophyta > Magnoliopsida > Poales > Poaceae > Cenchrus > Cenchrus americanus. The sequence goes on along the minus strand of OX387245.1, from coordinate 3,695,154 downwards.
CTTGAGTTCCAATTCCAGGGCTAGGATGATAGGGCACCTCAGATTCTTCCAGTCTAGCATTCTTCTCCTCTTCAACCACTGTCTTTTGAGAGCAAACAAGCTGCGCTTCCCCTTTTGCACAGTCCTCCCCCTGAGCCATTGCAAATTTTGCTTCAATCACCGCTAAAGGATCAAACTTGTATTTAATGAGATTTGAGCCATATTCATTGAAAGCCACTGATTTTTCCTCAGCTACTTGCATTCTTGCAATTTTTTGCATCTCAGTTGGCTTCCAAGTCCCAAAGTGCAAGTGTTCCCCTCCAGGAGACCGTAGATCCTCAAAGTAGGGGCCAGAGTCTTCACTTCCTTCCTCACTGTTGTCTTTTGTTGCCTCTTTAGAAATATTTCCCCCCTCTCCCTCCAAAGATCTTTCACCACTTGGGCCATTGTCATCATGGAGTTGTCCCCCTTTTCCCATCTCCTGATCCATTGCATCAGAGCTCAAACCACTTTTCCCTTTATACCCACCATGTTGTTGTTGAGTATTATTTTTTTGTTCCGCTGTCCCACTAGAACTTCCTTGTTGATAGTGCTCTCCTTCCCCTTTTCTTGCTTTTTTGGGTGAGGGGTTGTCTTCATTTGCCCTGTCAGCATTTCTTGTCCAGGTGTTCCAAGCTGAGATTGATCCCCCCACCATCACTTCTCTCTGAAAATTGAAATAAAAAATGGAGATCTAGAAGCCCCTCCACAGTAGCTGGGATCTTAGAAACATCCCTACCGCCTATCTTCACCCTCACATAATAGGACAAACATGATTATGACTTCAGAATTTTTGATGAGGGCAAACTTATCAAATGCATATATAAATTAGTATATAGGCCCAGATTCCACAGATTGATCATTAGTGCATCGTTGAGACACAAGAGGCTAGAGAGACAACCGAGAATGCGAATGCTGATGTTTCTTCTTTTTTTGAAAAAACTTAAGAATCGCTATTGATATTTTTTTTAGAATTTATTTTCCATAGTCCACATTACGAAATCGTAGCCCATTAGCCCATTAGGCGAGACCAGACTGAAACCAACCACCCGTCGTTCGGCCCATGCCAAACTCCGCTGGCCGGCCGTGCGTGTCTGCGTGTGCAGGCCTCACTCCGCTCCTCCCATTCTGGCCACGAGCTCGCCCACGCAGCCGCTCTCTCCTCTCCTCTCTCCCACACCCTCCTCTCTCTCTCTCTTCCCCTCCCCGAGTCCCCCCGATCTCCCCCCAATCCGACCAGACCGGCAGGCACCCCTCGACTCGAGCGGAGCAGGCGAGGCGGAGGCGGAGGCGGAGATGGCGCTGCGACGGGCGCTCCTCAGATCGGTCGAGATCTCCCCCGACCGCAAGGTTCGATCCCCTCTCTCCTCCTCTGCACCTTCCCATTCCGCCCCGTTGGATCCCACTGCTGGGGCATGCGAAATCCGTCCTGGGAGAGTCGGGGCCCCGTGGGTTTGAGCCGTGGAAGGGTAGGGGGGCGGCGGCTTACAACAGCTGCTGTGTTCGCACATGGCGATGGAGTGAATCTCTTCCCACGTAGCAGCGGCACAATGCTAGAATAGATTACCACTGCTTGCAAATGGGTCAAAGGTTGAGGTAGGGGTGTGGAGTGGAGGGTGGAGCCGTGGAGGCGGCATTCTTTTCATTTTCTGGGACGAGTCGGGGCGGGGGAGGGTGCGGAGGCGCTTGGATTGGAATAGTGGAGACCATAGGTTCTCCCCCCTGGCCCCCTTCCTTTCTGGATGGAGGACACTGCTGATTCCAGATTTCAAGTCTTTGCGGGTATATTTCGTTGTTAGCACATTATTAGTCGGCACACGTTGTAAATCGTTTCCACTGGGCTATCGAAGGTTCAACTTGGGCTCAGAGTCTGAATACGAGCATGCTAATATTTACTTTGCCTACGCCATTGCTAATGGAAAATTGTGCTGATGCTACTTTTGATTTTGAAAAATCCAAGTGAGGAACACGCTTTGCTACTTCTCTTCTTCGATTAGGACACCTTGGTCAGGTATTCGAGTATCCGTTAAACCTTTAGGAATAAGTGAGAGTCTCGTATTAAGTTGAACTTGAATTCGATATTTTCCCATCTTTAGACAGACCACTAGTTCTGGCAGTCAGGCAGCAAAGAACTATCACGTCTTAAATACTATTATCTTTTTTTTAATTGTTAGCATTTTATTTATAACTCTGACCTCTAGGCTATGCCTCAGAATGTCATCTATGATGTAGGAGATAGTGAATGGTTGCCTCTTATGCAGATAAATTTGTTGTGGTAGAATAGTAGGATCATCTAAATTACTTGCTACCAACTGAGCAGTTGTTTTTGTATCTGTACTCTGTAGGTTAGATTTATTGAATTGGTTGTCAGGCCTCTGTTTCCACCTGGTAGGCTGTTATGCAACCTTTAAAAGTGTATAAGCGAAATGAGATATCATGTGGCGTTGTTACATCTTCATTTCTTGTACGAAATTAGGAACTGACCTGAGATCTAGAGATCTTACCATGCATTATACTGTTTCTTATCCATTTTCTCCCGGTTCATGAACAATGTTTAGTTCGATAACTTTCCTACTACAGCCAACCCATGTAGAAAATGTTTTTTTTTTGTCTGTGCTGCCCCCTTTTAAGCACTTTGTGATTTTCCCCTCTTGCAATTTACTCCATATTACTTCACAGTTCATATACTGGAGGCAGCAGTATCAAATTTATGACTTCATTTTCACATCTAGATCATAGTAAAGTCCCAAGTAGCAAAAGTTCAATACTGGTTTAGTCACTTGTGAAATTTAATTTCCCACCTTTTCAGAGTGTAGAAGCACTTATGTTTAGTATTAATCATGTACCATTGCTCAGTTTATTATGTTTCATTGGCATGCCACTCACTTTTAGTTTTCTTTTCAGGCTGCAATTGAGTACTTCCATTCTTTATCAAGGGCGCAGCCTGCTCGTTCTCTCAATGGTTCTGGCCTTTGCCCTGCTAGCAGATCATTTAGCACCCAGGCTGCTACTACATCAAGCACACCACAGCCTCCTCCTCCACCACCCCCGCCAGAGAAGACTCACTTTGGTGGGCTCAAAGATGAGGACCGCATTTTTACCAACCTCTATGGTCTGCATGACCCTTTTCTTAAAGGTGCAATGAAGAGGGGTGATTGGCATAGGACCAAGGATTTGGTGCTTAAGGGAGCAGACTGGATAGTTAATGAAATGAAGAAGTCAGGTCTCCGTGGACGTGGAGGTGCAGGTTTCCCCTCAGGTCTCAAATGGTCCTTTATGCCCAAGGTTTCAGATGGCCGTCCTTCTTATCTTGTTGTTAATGCTGATGAGAGTGAGCCTGGAACTTGCAAAGATAGAGAAATCATGCGTCATGATCCCCACAAGCTTCTGGAAGGATGTCTTATTGCTGGAGTTGGTATGAGGGCGTCAGCTGCTTACATCTACATTAGAGGTGAATATGTTAATGAGCGTCTCAACCTTGAAAAAGCCCGGCAGGAAGCATATGCAGCTGGACTTCTTGGTAAGAATGCTTGTGGGTCTGGTTATGATTTTGATGTGCATATTCATTTTGGTGCTGGTGCGTACATCTGTGGTGAAGAGACTGCCTTACTGGAGAGCCTTGAAGGGAAGCAGGGCAAGCCTAGGCTGAAGCCACCTTTCCCAGCCAATGCTGGGCTTTATGGCTGCCCCACAACTGTGACAAATGTTGAAACTGTGGCTGTGTCCCCAACAATTCTTAGGCGTGGTCCTGAATGGTTTGCAAGCTTTGGGCGCAAGAACAACTCTGGAACCAAACTCTTCTGTATCTCAGGGCATGTGAACAAACCTTGCACTGTGGAGGAGGAAATGAGCATACCTCTGAAGGAGTTGCTCGAGAGGCACTGTGGAGGTGTTAGGGGAGGATGGGACAACCTGCTTGCTGTTATTCCTGGTGGTTCGTCTGTCCCCCTTTTACCAAAACACATATGTGATGATGTGTTGATGGACTATGATGCACTGAAGGCTGTGCAGTCTGGATTGGGTACTGCAGCAGTTATCGTGATGGACAAATCTACAGATGTTGTTGATGCGATTGCTAGGTTGTCGTACTTTTACAAGCATGAGAGTTGTGGGCAGTGCACACCTTGCCGGGAAGGCACACCCTGGCTATGGATGATCATGGAGAGGCTCAAGGTTGGTAATGCAAAGTTGGAGGAAATTGATATGCTCCAGGAGGTCACAAAGCAAATCGAAGGGCATACTATCTGTGCCCTTGGGGATGCTGCGGCATGGCCTGTGCAGGGGCTTATCAGGCACTTCAGGCCGGAGCTGGAAAGGAGGATCCGCGAGCGAGCTGAAAGGGAGTTGCTGGCGGCTTCTGCATGATACACAAGCCTTGTCACTCCTGTACTAGTTTCCTGATTTCTTCTACTTAAATAATGCAAACTGAAGAAGGTCATTTCTATGTAAGGAAATGCAGCTTTCTTGATTCCTTTAAACCTTCACATGGATGTTTATTTGATACACTTGAGCAGCTGGTGAATTTTGATGGACTAGATGATCTTTTCATCAAAAGTAGAAACAAACTGGATCAATGTACCATGTATGCTACATGATCCATCATAATGTTATCTTGGATGTGTAATGATCTCGTAATTTGAGTTAGGTGTTTGAAAATCATGTCGACATCTGGGACTTGTGCTTGCATCTAATGCACCAGCATCACCTATTCACCTGCATAGCGTTAGCAATGTGTCCTGTTGGCCCGGTTACGCATGTTCCATTGGCCTGTCGTTTTGAGGTTCGTGGTGGTTGCGATATCGACATGTACGATCTGGACCTTGTGATTATGCTACTGCTGGCTGCTGGACGTGTCCATCAGCCTGTACAGCGTACCGTATTCACTTGTTGTCGAGGATCAGACAGGCAGCTGGGGTAGAGCTTGCCGGCTACTGTTAGTCCTTCTGTCTTTTCTCGCTTCGGATATCTGAGCTGGCGAGACACGAACAGAAAATGCTGAATGGACTGTTGCGAGTCGGTGTCTGAAAAAACAAAAGGGCTCTGTGAGCATGCTGACAGATCCCGCTGGAAACGTTCGGCTTCAAACGATGATGAGCCATAACGACTGTTTTCGCCCTGACGATGACGCCAAATCCGTTCCAGTTTCTCATGGTCGATGCATTCTTTTCAGATGTATTTTATAGAGAATATACGTATTTTTACATAAAAAGGATGAATAATTTTTGTTCTACGACGCCTGAAACCATGGAGTATAAATTACTCTCGCCACTGAAGCGGTTCACTTTTACGGCAACCAGCAGGTCTGCTGCAATGCCTTCAACATTAGAGAACTTTCAGCTGAAGTTACTCTGAATCTAGAAACATACGCAAGATGGCGACCAACAGAAGGGAAACCCGGCCAAAATACTTCGCTTCCACTTCTTTCTTGGTCACATCACAGCAAGCCATTGCAACCTGGCTTCTTCAGACTTACTCCAACAACCATACATACATGTATACACAATTCCAAAGCAACCCACATCACCCCCCATAAGAGAAAGAATGCAAAGGCCTATGACCCAAAAAACAAAAAGTTACTTGGAACCCCATATCCCTTTTCTTGAGCTCTTCTTGCTCACCCTGACTACTCTCTGTTTCCGGTTCACGGTTTCGGTGTCGGTTTCTTTGATCTCAGGTATGGTTACATCGACCCTAACGATGTGATGATCCGATGTTCCTTTGGAGGAGATGACCGTGTAGGATCCAGGCACGAATTTGTAGGGGGAGTTCGGCGATGCAAGGATGTAGTCCACCCTCGTGCCGTACTTGCAAGTCCCCTGCACATCTGAAATCCATCCATGGCAAGGTAGTAAGTTCAGATAACAGCCGATGACATCTCTTTCACAACGTAACTGAACTGGTATTGTCCTAGAACTGAAACTGATGAAGCATCTACCTTGCCCTTTGGCCACAACCACGACAGCTTCGCACTCTCCGGCGAAGTCCTTGGCGTCGACGTACTGCTTCCCCTTGAGGTACTTCATCACCTCCACCTTGGGCGTCGGCTTGCCGATCTCCTCGTAGTACTGCAAAGCCGGCCGTCAGAGATGAGCACCACACCCATCAAGAATCTCCATTGATCATCACTGAGCACACACGATGGGAGTGACTCGTATATACATACCTTGACGATGTCGGCCCAGCGCTCGGCGGAGTAGTCGGTGCCGTCGAGCGCGTTGAGGCCGCCGGCGAGGATGTGCGGCCCGTCGCCGGAGCGGATGATGGCGTCCACCTGCTTCATCCGCCACCCCTCGTCGAGGTGGTCGAGGTGGGTGCAGTGGAAGTTGATCTCCCCGGCCTCCGGCACCTCGATCGTGGCGCGCAGCACGTTCCTGCAGGCAAACCACACACATCGCATTGCTCAGTGATCGATCGATCGATCGAGATGGGCTGTTGCTGTTCCTCTCGCGCGCGAACTATCAGCGAACCAATCAATCGAATCGACAGGGAAATCAATGGTGCCATGGTGGCGATCACGTTTTTGGGACAAAGCCATTTATGCTTGGACAGCGAGGGCACGAATCGCCGTGTTGCTTTCAGCATTTTGGTTCGCTTGATGATTCGAAGCTCTTCTGAACAGGCGTGACGTGTGACGTTTTCCTGTGACCATAAATCATATGCAGCACGAGTGGCTCATCCCCTATGCTTAGATGGTCCTTGAAATGATTCCTCACATTGCAGGATGCTAAACTTGCAGTGGTACTGTTAGTACGTTACTGATAAAAAAGCATGGATTTTGTTTTACTGTAACAGTTTCAAAACCCCTGCTACAGTTGTAGTAGTAAATTCTGACGCATTATCGAGAGGGGAAATTGTGAATTCATAACCACGCCAATCAGTATTGTGCATTGCATCCGTAAATCGTTGAAGAATCGAGATGTTTAAAAGAAAAACAAAAATTGGACAGCTAGCACGGATGGATGAGGATGAGAAAGAGATATCGGAGGCGCTATTTATAACCAGCAAGCAAGCGTCCCCGCAATAACTTCTTCCGGCTCCTCGCATGGAGGCCCCTTGCCCAGGGAGTTGTCTCGCCCGGAAAGGCCCTGCCCAGCTACCACTTCCCTGACGTCGACCACTCGCTCTGTCAGCTCCAAGGACGGCAAAAATTTCCCCTTTCTCCACTGATCCCAACGCTATCACCGAGATGTCTTCTCCTACCTCGCGCCACCTCCTCTGCACTTCAAGGCTTCAACACCACCACCACCAACAGCTGCAGCTGCTAGTGACTAGTGACTAGTGAATAGTGATTGTTAAAGCTAAAGCTAAAAGATTGTTAAAAGCTGTTGGGGGCATTGATCCGTGACGCGCATTTGGGCGCCTTTGGGTTAGGCTGTGGGTTTGCAGAAGCTTTTTCTGTGGTTTTAGCCTGTGACCATGGGGGTAGCTCACCTAATCCCCTTTTAATAGCCCGGTGGCAGCTGAATTCAGCATGTTGTCCGCCATACTTACTCCCTAAGCATCTTGGTGCTTGTCCGTAGCGCGCGGAACCGCTCCTAATCCCAGATCGTCGTCAGCTCACCAGTATGCACCTGACGGCTAATCGGCAGGTAAAAGCTAGCTTGGTGATGAGTTGATGACTAGCACTCGATTTGGACGCTTGGCCATAAAATTAGAGGTTATGGTTAAGTTGCTGAAGTATATATATATATATATATATATATATAAGTGATTAGTTGAAGTGCTTGACTCTGTCGTTGACCCGTTTACCTGACAAAAACTTAGAGCCTCTGTTGTGTTGGCCGGATAGCCATAGCCCATAGCCATGGGCCAGTTACTGTTGGACTGAAACTCTGAAACGCGAGCTGGACTAGCATTTCTCACGGGAAAGGGTGAAGAAGAGCAGCCAGCACCCAGCAGCAGCATGCAGCAACTGCGTGTGATCCCAGCTGCCATTCCTGTGTGCCGACGAGTTCGAGACACTGGCAGGGTGGGCCTTGCTATGCGGGCTCTGACACGTGATGTGTCACGGGGCGTGGTCGGGCAAAGTGGTACGGGTGTTACTGTTACAGCGAGGGCGACGACGAAGACCAGGATACAAGAACATTCAGGCTGCGACAGGACGGCACACTAATCCAGCTCTGAATCCCATGCTGCTGCAGCAGCTGTGCTACTCCTATTTCCCCGCATCAAATGGCTTCCAAACTGACCCCAACGAGAGTAATGAAATGATCGAGAGGTTCAACCAGGTTTGTTCAGGATGCGGTAATGCGTGTGGTGGTACAGTATGTGTTTAGTGTGAAATTCCTGGAGATTACAGTGCAGTTTGCTGGGCGTCGTAAATGGAATTCAATTAGCATGGTGGTGGATTCCATTGATGCCATTGGAGCTGGTTGGTAAGCTCAGGACAGCCGCAGTGATGGGGGGAGAGGGGAGGAGGAGGGGGGGTACTGACCGGAAGTCGGATTGGTCGGCGACGCGGTGCGCCTTCCAGCGCTTGATGGGCCAGCGGGAGAGCACGGCGTTGCCGTACTCGGGCGCCCAGCTCTCGGCGAAGACGTAGCGCATGCCGAGCCCCTCGGCGAGGTCCGACAGCGGCCGCATCCCGCGCTCCTCCTCGGCGCGCACGTTCTGCAGCCCGATGATGTCGGCGCCGGCCTCGCGAAGCACCTCCTCCACGCTCCGCCGCCTCTGCTGCTGCTGCTGCTGCGGAGTCCGCTTGCCGCCGCGCCAGAGCCGGCTCCGCTCCAGGGAGATCTCGTTGTCCTGGAGGTTGATGGACACGCGCGCCTTGCTCGGCGACCGCGACATGCTCGCCGCCTGCACCTTCAGGATGCCCTTGGGCCGCCGCGCGCCGCCGGGGCTGCCCGGCAGCGGGACGCCAGCGCCAGCGCCAGCGCCGCGCTCCGCACCTGCTGCCGGCGGCGGCGGCGGCGGCTCGGCGGCCACCGCGGGCGCCATGGAGAACATGGCCGCGTTGAACGTCGCCACGCGTATCGTCACCTCCCGCCGCCCTCCTCCCACGCCACCGACGCCGCCGCACCCGCCGCCGCCGCTGCTGCACGGGGTGGTGGTGGTGGTGGCCTTGCTGGAGCCGAACCGCCGCACGGCGACGCGCGCCTTGGACGGCGGCGCCCCGCCTGCACCACCCGCGCCGTGCCGCCGGCGCCGGCGCGGGTGCAGGCAGTCGAAGCCGTCGAGGACGCGGCGCAGCATGTGGCGCGGTTCCCCAGGCCGGCAGCGGGGGGATCGACGACGACGAGTGCAGCAGGGCAGCAGGCAGCAGGCAGCAGGCAGCAGCAGCGTCCCCGTTCGCGCGCGCCGAGTGGCTTCTTGCCCGCGAGAAGCCGAGGCCGCGCGCGCGTAATATATCACGCCAGGCCACGGCAAGTCGGCAACGGCTGCCTGCGCGGGCCGCGGGGGGTCGGGGGCGGCGACACCGACGGCTCTGGTTTTGCTTCGGCTGCGGGGTAGTAGCGAGCGGTGGTTAGTTACACGGGGGACGGTGAGGGGTTTCTCGGTGAGTAGTAGTAGTATTGCGTGTACGTCGTCCGCGCGTCGGCGTGCGTCTGCCCGGCTGCGACTGATGAGATCGGCGGCCTGCTTGCTTGTTGTGGTAGTACTGTCGTTTCTTGTACCCCATCCCCGCACCTACCATCCCACGGTAGTATCTTGGTGTATTCTACTGCTGCTGCTGCTGCCGGCCGCGCGCCGCCTGGCTGCTGATACTACACCTTTCGTATGTCGTCACGCAACAAATCTGGAAAAGTATACTAGTGTACAGCAGTAGAGTGGCTAAAGTTTAGGTGAAGGTTTGGCCGCGCGCACCAGCAGAATCCACTCCTCCTCCCGTCGTCCATCACCTCTGCATGCGTCGCGGCGCCTGCGCCGCCGCCGCTTTCGGTTTCAGGGAGCGTCAGGACGGTAGCTGCTGATCCGGTGATCCCCGTACCGTGCCACTCTCGCCACTGCACGTACTCCGCCTTTTCCCCGGTCACGAGAAGCGTCGTGCGTGCCGAACGGACGCACGGCGTACAGATATCACGAGCCGAGGATACGCTGGCACCCGTCCTCGTCGGAGAGTGGACCCTACCGGCCGGCGGCGAGCAGAGATGTCTGCCGCCGTCGACGTCGTCATTTCCGCAGGCCGGTCTCGTACTCTAGTTCAGGTTCTAGAGGATGATGATACAACTGATGACAGTCTGAAACCCAAACCCAACACTAGTAGCAGGGTGTAGCAGGAAGCCGGGAACCGGGTTCACAGAATTTTCATGCCGGATCCTCATCCCAGGGCCGGCCGCGGGGGCTGACGTTGACCCCAGCCACCTACCACCAGCTTCTTCTCCGAAGCAAACGCAAAGCTTGCCGCGTCCTGCAACTTTTGCATGCATGGCCTGATGGCCGCCGGTAGGTGCCATATATCGCGCGGTCAGACCACACGAGCTTTTCTCCCCACCCCCCACCACTCGCCTTTCCCCGGAGCATCGGGATCGGTAGTAGTTTACAAAAGGACTCATCGCAACCTCGTTTCCCAATCAATCCCCATGGAACGACAGACACCCTCGCTTTCCAAGCTGGATCGCGTCTCCTCTCTGCGCTGCAGCATGCTTTCGAACGAAACCGAGTGGAACGGATAGATCGGCTCATTGGCCCCTTTTCAGACATAATCAGAAGCTCTGGATTAAAGTGCAGTGCAGTTCAGTCCAGACCTTGAAAGAAAAAAAAAGTTCAGGTCATCAGAGGTTTTCTTAAATCCATGTCGCGTCATAATTAACTCGCCAGGCTTAGCTTTCTGCACCGAATCATGGCGACGGATTCAGCTCCCGCGCGGCCTTTAATCTGCTCCGGCGGGCGAAAGGCCAAAGCGTGTACTAGTACGTGAAAAAGCGGAGGGAACAGCTAGCGAAAGCGAAAGAACCTGCGCGCGCGTTGTTGCTCAGCAACAAGGTCGTCTCGTCTCGCCAATCGCCATGGCGTTCGTAAACGATGCGCGCAGAGGACGCGAGGAAGATGACAAGCGGGAGAAGACGAGGCAGAGCTGCATGTGGAGAAGCTGCGAAAGGCGCCGCGCCGGCGAGGCAGACACCAAGTCATCACCCACTAAAAGGCGAGCGAGCGAGCGAGCGAGCGATCCACGCACACAGGCCATGGCGGTGGGCCGGTGGCCCCGCGCCGCGGGTGGACGATCGCGCAGCTGCGCCACCCTGTCCGTCACTCACTTCGCCTTCGCCGCCGCGCGCCCGGTTGAGGAGGAGCTAGACTGACTGGCTGGCTGCAGCGACCCGCCCGGCCCCCACCGCCGACGCCGTCGCGACTCGCGGCGCGGCAGGCAGGAGGCAGGCTGGGCTGAGCATGCACATCCAGCAACAAGCCGGGAGCATATGCAGGCTTGGGTCAGTCAGGATCCACCATCTGTGATTGATCTCTGCAGGGACGCAGTGGGAAAGTCACTGGCCTTTGTTGGATCGATCACGGGTTTGGATTTAGCGGTGTGGCCGGTATGCGTCAGAACGCACTCTCGGTTTCAGAATTCAGATAGACGAAGTTCAGAGGGAGGGAGGGGCACTGAAAATTGCGTGCTTAGACTGTCTGCACTCGTCAACCTCCAACTCCAACCTCTAAAAGGAATATTCCCAATGCCCTGGTCATCACAATTTTCCAGTCGATGCAGGTTTTCCCGCACCCGTTAACCTCCAAATCACAAACTCTATACCAACAACCATCTATGGGGCCCACTTGTCGGCCCCATTTATCCCCGCAACCGCCGTCTCTCTCCCTCCCCTCGTTTCTCACTCCGCCGCTCCTCCAACTCCGGCCGGCGACCGGCCTCGCCATCACCGGCCTGCCGTCTTCCTCCCTCGAGGCCCGGCGCGGCGGCGGCGGAGCGCGTGGCCCGCCGACGAGCTTGGGCATCGACGAGATCCTCCGGCTGCGCACCCCGGACGGAGCGGCTCCCATGACCGCGGAGCTCCCGCGCGCGACGGATCTAGGCGAGGAGAGCTCCCCTGCTTCGCCTTGCAACCGGCTCGCGTGGAGGTCGGCGGGCTCCGGCCGAGCTCGGCGGCGGCTCGGAGCTCCCCCTTGCGCCCGCCATGACCGCGCGGTCGTCGAGCATCGAGTCGGGCGGCGAGCGGCGGCGCGGGATCCGGACTCCACTTCCTTGCCGTCGCCTCGGACACGGCGGCCGCGACGAAGCCGGCGAGCTCATGCTCGCGCTCGCCTTGAAGGAGGAAGAAGCCGGCGAGGTCCGCGAGGTCCGGCGGAGCTCCCTCTTCTCGCGGCGGCAACGGCAACGGTGGGGGCGACGGGAGGCCGGCGGCGCGACGGCGGGACGAGGGTGGTTGGGGATGGCGCGAGGATGCGTGGGCCCGCCGCCACGTCCGCGCGTCCCGGGCGCATCCGGGCCGAACGGGACGACGCGGTTGGCGTCGCCGCGGCCGAACGGAACAATCCCGGCGCTTTTGGCGTCCCCCGGTGCGGCCTCCAAAACGCCAAAGGCGACCTCCGTGTCGCTTTGCCGGCCGATACGGAGCCCCGGTGCGAACGATCTTAATGCGACGACGGTGTTGTTGCTTGCTCGGGAATCGGGGCATGTACAACGGGCGACTACAAGCCGTCTGCAAGCCGATGATTTTGCAGAAAGCCCCCCACCTCCTCCTAGCGACGACCGCCCCATCGTCTCGCGAAAGGACGACGGGGGCTCGTGCTTCCAGGCTCTACCGCCTGCGCTCAGCACCGTTGTACGGTTTGGTTGGCGACGAAGGTCGCGCGACGTGGGAATATGGCGCCAAATCGGCAACGACCGGCGAGACCGCGGGAGAAGGTTGGCGCCGCCGCCGCCGGATCCGAGCCGGCGTGTGAGGAGGAATGAGGAGGGCGGAGGCCGCCTGCGGCCTCCGTCCGGGGAGGTCGGGCGCTCGCCGGCGAGGAGCGGCACGGGGAGGGGCCGGCGCCCCCATAGTTCACCGCGCGGCCGGCGCGGCGGACCGAGCCGCGGCGTCTCCGTGCTCCATGGCGTGGTGGACGGAGCCGTGGCCGCCCGCCCACGCTTGCCGGCCGGCCTTGAAGCCCCTTGCATCGCGGCGACCGAGCCGAGGCCGCCCGCCCGTGCTCGCCGGCCTTGAGCTCCCTCGCCGTGGCGGGCCGAGTTGAGGCGCCGCGCCCGTGCCGCGGCGGGCCGAGCCGAGGCCGCCCGCGCCCGTGCCGCGGCGGGCTGCCTCCGCGCGGGGGCGAGGCCGCCCGCATCGCCCGGGCCCTCGCGCGCCGGCTCGAATCGTGGAGGAGGTGGCCGGGGGAGGGAGAGAAGACAGAGATGCGGTGGGGAAGAAGGGAGAGGCGAGAGAGATGCGGTGTGCCGGTGTGGATAAGACTGAATTTTTTTTTTATAAACTTGTGGGTTAATCCGAATTAAATGCGTGTAAACAACCGAATAGACGATGCACTGTATAATCTGTCTTTATAGTTGTCTTTATGTATAAAAAAAGACAGCAACTGTCAACACAGTTGTACATGCCGTCAGAGAGTGCGGTCACGCGGTGACGAGGGAATTGTGAACCCCAACACGATTCAGCTCGCCATATAGTACTGGGCTACTACTTGCACAGATAATTCAGTGTACTCATAGTGCGAGCTTCTTGTCAGGAATGATTGGTGAGTTGAATCAGCACGTCACATCTCAGCATCCATCAGCCGCGCAGCCGGCCAGACTCGAGGGACGCGTGCGTGTCAAATCAGGGTAGTACAGTAGTGCTAGGCATTATTTCGTGAATCAGGTCTACTTAATCCCCAACGAAAGATTATTCCGTGGATCAGGTATACTGAAAACATTGTTAATGCCTTTTATGGCAAAGCAGTCGTCCTAATCAAAGATGCTACGGAATCTTCCATTCGTTTTGGAGCTAGAGGGCTATAATTTGTTTTCCTAAAACATAGAATAGACACACTCCCTCCGTCCACAAAACAAACACGTTTTAGGATTCAAAATTTGTCAAAAAAATGACGTTTTACTTAATTTGGCATGTGTGCATGTGCATGTTGGCATGCAACAATCAATTAGCACCTAATATGGCAAATAAATAGGGGCAATAGAGGTCATTTGACCTTCTTGATAATCTATCCTAAACTTCTTAGGGTCTGTTTGGCACAGCTCAGCTTCACCTGTAGAGCTGTTTTTTTAGAAAACAACTCCATGAGCAACTTCATGAGCGGGGGAGAGAGCCATGTTTTGGCAGCTTCACCATGTGCTTAACTCTGTGAGAGTGAGTTTTCAGAGAAGCTGACCAGAGAGTTGGGCAGAGAGTTGGTTGTTTGGCTATTGAAGTTGTGAAGCTTCGCTCGTGAAGTTACTCATGAAGCGTACCAAATGGGCCCTTAGAATGACATTCTTTTTTGGGACAGAGTACTCCTTACCCCCCTCAACACACACAACCCTATCCCCGTGAGTAGATTTGAAAAACTGAATCAATCAATATGAATAATTCCTTAATTTGTGGTCCGATTGGCTGTCCCATGCATTTACACGTAATCTTGGGTCGACTCAACAGACAACCTATACAATGAGTTGTTTGGTAAGTCGTCAGGTAGATCTATATAATTCCTTAACTTGTGCACATAAAAAAAGAATATTATGAGTTGCATGGTAACAACTCATACAATGGTTGTGGAGTTGTATCATGAGGTATTTGTTTCGTTCATGAAGTGGTTGTTTCGCGAGGCAACAACATCTTTCTCTCTCCTTGTTCTCTCTCCTCCACATCATCAAAAATCCTACGCAAGACCGCATGGGATCTTGACGTGTACCAATGTACTTGCTCTTATTGGCACATCGCTGTCAACGAGCATGCCACCGACAACTAAAAGAATTAACGTCGATTAACTCCTGAAATAAATTCGTAAAAACGATTTCCTTATTTTGAAGTAACAAGTCGTCACATGGAATTATAATAACACACTACTCCTCCATTCGTTCACAATGATAGTATGCTTTATTTCTAATTCAAACATTTATACCTTCAGCCGAGTTTATAAAAATACCAATATCTACATTTCTTTTCTTTGAGAATCCAATATCTACAACTTTAAATTTGAGTACAAAGGGGTAGGTGCAGCAGCAATCTACACACCTACCGTCGTGGACTAGTATAGGCGTATATCCTGTTGAATTAGTTATCATCCATCTATAGACATATATCTATTTGTAACAATATGCGCCTGCGTGCGGTAGAGCTTGAGCCGTTTTAAGAAAACATTTGACAAAACGACTTCTCCTGGCTGTAAGGTGAATAAGAAAGTGAAATGTCCATAATACCCTTCTTTTTTCTTTATCTCTTTATTTTCCTCTTATTCTCTTTTCCTTTATTCTTTTTACTTACTTTTTTTCTTCCTTATCTTCTCCGGATCTTCCCGAGCTCCCCTCAGCCACCAACCACCGGAGCGCCACCTGGCCACCTCCACCCGCTCCCCCGCAGCTCCCTCGCCGACCTACTCCGCGCCCCGTAGCCCGCCACCGACCACCTCCTCGCAGCGCTCTCAACCCCGCCGCCTCCCGGCTCACCCTCGCCGGCCAATCCGCCATGGCACTCCCGACCATGCCGCCTCCCCAACCCCCCCCCCCCGCCGGCCAATCCACCGTGGCGGATACGGACTTCATAAAGCTCCGGCGGCGACGACCCTCTCCCTCCTCCGCGTCGAGCTCCCGGCGTTCCACCGACCGGCCTCCACCATGCCCGGGGACAGGGCCGGTAAATCGTGGCATGGAGCCGCCGGGAGCCGGACGGAGCTCCGCGCGGGCAAAATGGCTCCACGGAGCAGGATTTTCGGGGTTCCATCCCCGGAGCCGCCTCCCTCCACCCCGTTTGGGATGGCTCCGCGTGGAGCCGGAGCTCCTTTTGGAGCCCTCCCAAAGGGGGCCTTCTTTCCCAGCTGTACGGTCGGCCGGATTGGAGGGACACGTGCATGTGCTAAAACAAAGTTACTATACTTAATCCCCAACCAAAATTATTCCGTGGATCAGGTATATGCAAACATTGTTAATCCCTTTTATGGCAAAGCAGTCGTCCTAATCAAAGATGCTATGGGATCTTCCATTCCGTTTGGAATTACAAGGTTGTATTTTGTTTTACCTAAGAGCAACTCCAATAGGTTGGCTAATTAACTTGGCATCCATCTAATTTTGGCAAAACGAGAAAAATTGTCCTCCAACAGTTTGGCAAACCAACTTGGTAAAAATAGAAACTTGGCAAAACTCACCTCCTCATGCGCATATATGCGCGCGCGTATCGTGTTGACATCGGCGTTTCCCTCTAGGTGGGAGGGTGAAAAAAGAAATAAAGAATAGAGAAGAATTCCTGATGTAAGTTTCCAAGAGGTGGAAGGGCATAGGATTCCCGATGTAAGTTAGATCCGTGTTTGGCAAGTGAATTATGCCAAATTGTTGGAGATGAACTCTTTTTTTACTTGGCATACCTTTTTAGAGGTTGGTAAAACACAAGATTTGCCAAGTAAAATTTAGCAAACTCTTGAAGATGCTCTAAAAAATAGACATGGGCCTTCGACGAAGCCCACGCAACCCTATTTTACGGGCACATTCCAGAAGTTGAATCAACAAATGTTGACATTGATAAAATTGCCATGAGTGATTCGCTATCAATGATCATGTCACCTGCAAATAATAAAATAGCATCGATTAATTCCTGAATTTAATAAGAATGCTATTATTATTTTTATTAAGTCACAAGTCGTCGAATGGAATTACAACTCCCTACTTCATTCGTTCAAAATTATAGTTTACTTTAGTTTTGCCATAGAAACAATTATATCTTTAACCGAGTTTGTAAAAGAAATACGAACACCTACAACATTAAGTTTGAAAGAAATTTTAGTGTTCAAATTAATAAGAGTCACCCATTTTCGACGAAATCTAATTGCAGATGTACCAAGAAATACCAAAAAAACACCTTTAAGAGAACTATAAAAAAATAATGCTAAATTACTAAGGAGGGAAGTACCAAAAATAATGAAAATTTACTAATATACCCTTTAAGTATGTGTAAATATATTAATTTTTAAGAAGATAAGAAAGGAAAGAACACAATAACTTCTAAGCAACAGATGCGATGCTATAAATTACCATCATGTCTCATTGTCTCTCACCACACCGAACAATAACATGCTAGATTTTAATTTTTTTTCCACTAAGGGCCTTCGCCCGAATTTCATTACCAAGGCAACGAAATTACACAGTTCCGGGGTCTAAAACCACGGTTCAATCGCACCCGCTCCCAAACTAACGAAAAACCAAAATACCATCCGGTGGAGCAAGCACACGGGGCTATGCCTCCACCCGGGGCTCCAACGACGAACAAAATTACACAAACCAAGCACTCCCTGCCGAACATAGCCCAAAGGTTGTCCGGACGTAGCAAAACACCCAACCTACGGACGGTTTTATGACGGAAAAACGATTTCTCAAGCCGAACTTCAGTTTTTGGTTTCTTTTTCCCGACCACTCTCCCCGACGGTCTTCAACTCACCGTAGCAAAGCACCGTCCCGGCTTGAGGCTCCCCATGATCTTGATCCCGAGAGTGATGTAGAAGCGCCGCGTCCTTCAACGCTTCGGCTCCTTCCACCAAGATGGCTTTGTCTTCCTCCCCTTGCAAACCTCGCCCAATATTTAATAACGAGATGAGGCTAAACGGATGATCTCAACGGAGATCTAATTTTCTTTTTGTCAAAACAGATTTTGTTGCGGGATTGCCATAATGCCCAAGACATCGCCGCCAAACCCACCATATGAAGTTTTACATTTTTGGGCATGAATTGCCCAGCCCACACCCAGAATTGTGAAAAGCTGGTTGGTCTACAAATAGCCCCCACCACCCACGCTATCGGACTCCACACATATCTTGCTAAGTAACGAGTCAAAGAACAAATGATTGATTGATTCATCCAAATTGCAAAAGCTGCAACTGAAATCCCCCCCGCCAATTCCTCCTCATAAGATTGTCTTTAGTTAGAATTGCATTTTGATTAATCAGCCACATGAACACCTTAATTTTCAAAGGCATTTTTGACTTCCATATTCTCTTATTTGCATCATCTCCACCCCCGCTACATAGATGGGAATACATTGATTTCACGAATATCTCCTATTTTTCCCCCAAACCCATATTGGCTCATCCTTCTGGGGACCTAAAGCACAAGACATTAACATGTCTCTTAGCTGCCTTAATTGTATTTGCAAGGCTTCATTAAGCCATCTTCTCCAAGTCATTCTCCATCTATTTCTTGCCATAGCAGCCACTGACATATTCTGTTCCTCACTAATTTCAAACAGGGCACTGAATTTCTCCTTCAGAGTTATCTCCCCACACCAAGCATCCAACCAAAAATTTGTATCTTCACCATTGCTAGATTTTAATTTGATGTGGCATTTTTGTAATCATTGGAATTTTCAAGTGTAACGCAAATACTTTACTTTTGTGGCAGTTAATCTATAGGTCTGACAACCATTCAAAGCAATAAAGGATCAATTTTAGGTTTAAGGTTGAGGAGGCAGACCCGTCCGTCATGATACCATTCGAAGCAATAAAGGATCGTAGGAAACCCTTTTCCTCTCATGACAGTCTCCAGGAAGTCCCATCTAACCTTGTCATATGCTTTTTCAAAATCGATTTTCAAGATGAGGCCCTTGCCCTTGGTTCTTTTCAGCTTGTGGATAACCTCATGCAGAATAAGTACCCCTTCAAGAATATTTCTTCCTTTCACAAAACCAGTTTGATTGGGCCCTATCACTTCCTTTGCCAAAGGTGTGAACCTATTGGTCAGAGTTTTGGTGAACAAGCATATAGGGCGATATTGTTTGATATTATTCGCCTCACTTAATTTCGGCACTAACGTAATCACGCCATAGTTTAACCTTTTAATGTCGAGGACCCCTTCATGGAAGTCCTTAATCATGGCCATATAAACCCCCTTGATTATAGACCAGAAACTTTTTAAAAACCGGACAACAAAACCATTCGGTCCTGGTGCGGAGTCCACCCTCATCTCAAAGATCGCTCTCCTGATCTCCTCCTCAAAGAAAGGTTTTATGAGTGAGTCCTTTCCCTCCTCAGATAACATGCCTCGTTCTGCCCAGAAATTACTACTCAGGCTTAGAATGCTTTGAGGTTGTGATCCAAACAAGGACTTGTAAAAAGCAGTGGCGTGCGGCCTCAGCCCCTCTTTATCAGTGATCACCCCATGACCAGTTTCAAGAGAGAGGATGATTTTCTTCCTTCGTCTCCCATTGGCATAGAGATGAAAGAATTTTGTGTTGGCATCCCTTTCCATGGTTTGCTAGACACCACTTCTCTGCCTACATTAGATTTCCTCCCAACTTGTAGATGTGATCTAACTTTGCTTTGATTTCATATCTCATTTGCCAAAGGCTTGCCGCAGTGGCACCCCCTCAGCCACTACGTCGATAGCCGCCAGTTGGAGAAGCAATTCTCTCTTGTTTTTATTCTACTTTGTGTGTATAATTAACTGGTCGTCACATCTCATCATAATAACCATGTCATCCGTGTACTGAAGATGGATCATCCCTCCCTGAATCAGATGAGGTACCTCCCTCAATCAGTATTGGTGTCACTGTTTTATTTTCAATATGTAAACCAAAGGAGACGTGCCCCATTATACATTTGTACATTGCTGAACTAATTAGTTTATTGAGCTTGCAATAAGCTCCTATATAAATGAAATTAGTGGGGATTCTTCCCCTGTTACACCTAAAAAAAAGTGGTGGATGTGATGCTACTTTTCCATGAAATTATTTCAACAAACCCACATGAAAGGACATCATGAATTGTGACGCCCTAGGTTTCTAATTAACGTCATTAGTGCTAACGACCGGTTCAACCGAGTCAAACCCGCTGACAATGGTCAAACCTAGGTCAACTCTGGGTCATCACCCCGAAAACCTCGCCATTGAACCATATTGAACCCCTTGCCCAAGCCTACACACACCCGTGGTCAAAGACACGGTCAAAACCGACTTAACCGTTGACGTCGGCGAATGTCGTCCGAACTTTTGCCGCGTTCTTCAAAATTCACCTAAACACTTCAAAATCTAACATATGAAAGTTGTCCATCTTGTTGAGGGACACAACTTTCATGCGGATTGACATTTCAAAATTTGAGCGAGAAAAGGGTGAAAAACTTGGTCAATCGCCACTACCTCCTGTTTTCCCGAACAGTGCCGACATTCAAAGTTGGCACGACGTTCCTGCAAAATCCGTTGAGAAAAACACTATATGGCCTTTGTGAAAGTTGTAGGGGGTAGTTAGATCTACAACTTTTCTGTTGACCACATTGTGCACTTTTATTCAAAAAGTTTGGGAAAAACGCAGTCGAACACAGCCACACCGACACGTCTTGGACAGCCTCGCGCGCTCCCGCGCGCCCGCGCCGCGCCGGCCGCGCCGGCCGTGCCGCGCGCGCGCGCGCGCACACCGGCCGCCTCGGCGTGCGGCCGCCGGCCCGCGCCCCGAGGGCGAGCGCCCGGCCCCGAGGTCGCGCGCCCCAAGACCCCGCGCCCCAAGGTCTCGCGCGCCCGAGCCGTCCGGCGTCGTACCGCGGCTTAACGCCCCCGCGAACGCCATACCACGGACGGCGCACCCCGGGTGACCGGCGGTCCGCCCGCCGCCGTCCGCGCGAACGCGTGCGTATAAAGGCCGGTCGACTCGCTTGCGCGCGTGTAGCTCCATCTCTCCTTCCCCCGCCACGCCCCTACCCGCTCCGGCGAGCACCACCCGCGCCGCGGCACGGTCCGCGGCGGACGGAGCCGCCGGCTGCCGGCGCGCCGCCCCACCGGCCGCCGTTTTCCCCGACCAAGCCCTCAAATCGGCCCCTAGTAGCCCTAGCTCGCTCCTCCACCCTCCCCCGGCCACACTCCGGCGAGCCCCGGCCGGAATTTCACCGGAACCGCCGCTGCACCGCGCCCAGGGACCACATTGCGAAACCCAAAATCTTTCCAGGGTCCCTGCTGCAAAAGGTGAACTCCAATAGTAAAAGTGTTTTCTTGATTCTTGTAAATTGCGTAGAAAATCACAGAAAAATCAGAAAAATGTAAAACCAATTTTGTTGGATCCTTTGTGAATTATCCTACAACTTTTGTTATTCTTTCCGGAGCTAATTCCTGTTAGTTTTTGCATTAAAAATACAAATGTGAAAACCCTAGATCTGCAATATCTCAAATTCTATAAATACTATGTAGCTAATTTTTGGATATGTTGTGTGTTAGGTCATGACTAGCTCCCATAACAAAAATTGCACAAAGTTATGATGTAAATCTTTTTATAAAAATGATTTTCCATTTCTGCCAGATCTGCATAAATGATTTTTCTAGCTAAAAATGTTTATGTTTCTGAGCTCAACTTGTGCACAATGTCTTTTTATTCCAAAACACACCTCTGGTGAATTAATCACAATTTTATAATTAGCAGAAATATTTATTCTTGAATTATGCTTGTTTCTCTTTGAAAATGCATAACTCAAGTTCCATATTAGTTCTAGGTGTATGTGCTGCACCACTAGGCTAGTTTTGAACCATATAACATGTGTGAGAAAGTTAGGGTCATTTAGTTGAGTATTTAGTTTTGTGTACATTTACCTTATCCTTCTAGCTAGCTTTTGTCTTTTTCCAAAGGAATTCATTTCTAGCTATCCAAAGCTTGCATGTGTGTTCAATAGCTTGTTATAGGTGTTTAGTGGTTAATACACCCTTCCACTGAATTTTATTAATTAGTTTTATGAATAAAAGCTATGGAAGCAATTAAAGGCTTAATAGTCATTAAACGGGAAAAATCACCAAACCACCCTTGCTAACTTGTGTGGGGTTGCAAATCATTTTAAAAAGGTTAAATATACCCACCCACTGCTGTTTGTGATTTTAAATTAAATTATTTACATATATATGTACACAATCCTTGTCAAAAAATAATTTGTAATAAAGAATTGCAAATTGTTCCTTTTGGAAGAATATGCTAAATGTATTTCTTATCTAGGTGTATGTGTCCAACTAATACACCCCTTGATTGTCACTTGTGGTTTATGGTGAATTAAATTAAAAATCGTCAATTAAATCTTGCATTTGCATCCTCGTGTAGATCTCCCGAGCGGTAGCCGTACGCGTGTGCGGACGGAGGAGACGGAGGAGGCCGGCGGAGATGTGCACCACGTCATGTAGAGCAAGACCTGGACCAAAGTCCAGAAGGGCCCAAGGCCAACCTTACCATCGAAGTCAAGCCCCGGATCATTAACCCAGCTTTTGAAATTTATGTAATTATCATTGCTATGATTGCGCATTTACGTTTCAGGAGTTGATTTGAAACCCTAGATGCATGATCCTTAGGTACCTATGCTCTATCACTAGTATGCTTGGTCGATAGCCTGCTATGCTATAGGACCGGTAGAAGTCGAGTGATGTTCGTCACTCGCGAGAATAGGTTCTTATGTTGGAATCATAAGATCTTTATAAATGGATTGCTCATGTGGTAAGAGCATGGGATTTGGGCTCGGTCCGGTGGTTTTCGTGGGCTAAGCTTTTGAACATACTAAACATATGCCGGGTATGGGACCGGTAAGCCTAGTACCCGATTGACGCGGTAAGGGAACCTTTCCCTACTAAACCTGGGGCACTTGTGTCCCCCTGCTTGCAACAGTGTGGTACCTGCGTGAGTCTGGACGTTCGTGTGGGAGCGATCCAGTAATCCTTGTACCAAGGAATGTAGGTTCCGCTCCCGAGCTGAAGATCGACGGTAACCGCCTGGTCGATGTATACCCTGGGGGTATGCATTCTTCCGTGTGTTTAGATCCACCTTGCAAGGTTTAAATCAATCGATTGTCGGCCTCTCACCGTTATCCGAGACTGCTTAATCAACTGGCCATGATATCCCATAATGATGGAACTCGAGGAATATGGTTGTATGAATTAATTGCTTGTCCAATTCTTGATTGAATTAGATGGCACATTTATAAACGGTAATCAACTAGAACTTGTGCTAAAAGATTGAAAATAAGGATCTACTCTTAGTAGCTGTTCAGAGAAAAGAAACTCCACCGGCCAAAAGCCCTTCATATCTAGAGTTTGGTGATATAGTTATCACCCGACGGTTAAGTCTTGCTTGAGTATTAGTATACTCGGCCTTGCTTTAAAAATTGTTGTTGCGGGTGTGATTGACCGGATGGGTGAGGACAAGTAAGGACATCACGGATGGCCACCGTGATGTTCACCGTTGCGCTAGTTTAAATGATTTCCGCCTGTATTTTCGAACTCGAACCTTTACTCCATGTCGGGAACAATGGTTTGTAATAAAATATTTAATTCATATTGTACTCGGGACTCGCCTTCGCGTGAGTTTTAATGCACGTATTGTCGTATGGACCTCCCTGGGCCCACTACCTCGGTGGGTACCGGGACCGACTACTCGGTGGGCCCACCGGGACTACCGGCTTGCGCTACACGGCACCCGAAGGCGTGGAGCACAAGGACGACACGGGAGTAGTACTCGGATAGGACTCGTACATGTTCCGCACCGTGTAGAGGTCTCCTAGACGTACTCGACTAGTACTCCTTCCTTACTCCGACTTGTAACCCTGCCTCCCGGACTATATAAGGCGAGGCGGGGGACCGATCTCGGGATCACCTCATCCAATCTCAACTCACGGCGCACTATTGCACCATCCTGTAATCGTGCCCTATCAATCCAGAGCTACGCGGCATACGGGACGTAGGGTATTACGCACCTCGCGGCCCGAACCTCGTCTAAATTGTGTGCCACGTGCCTCTTCCTTCGAGTTACCGATCTCGGCGAGTCACATTCATCTACTTCGGGTACTCCCCGTAGTAGGTTGCCGGTCCAAAACACCGACACCGGCGGCGCGCCGGGTAGGGGCTCTCGCTCGAGATCACATGGCGAACTCGACGGCTTCCGTTCACATCAAGCCAACCGTCGCCTTCAACCGCGGCGACACCTTCGTCTTCGGCGCCCGGGTCCGCACCGCCGATGGCGCGGGTTCCTTCCGGCCGCCGCTTGATCATGCAACCCGACTCGAGGACGGGCCTTGTGACGCTTCCCCGAAGTTGTCACGGGCAAGCTCGCCGGCAAGTTCGGCGAAATTTCGCTTTCCAACCTCCACGCTGACTTCGAGCTCGAGTCCGTCTCCAACTCGAACCCGACGTCGCCATGGGCCATCGCATGCGAGCCGGCTCCTCGGCCATCGCGGCGGTCCCCTCTCCATGCCGGCGCTCCGCGCGCGCCCCTCGCGTTCCCCGGCCGGGCCCGCACGGAGGCTTCTACACCACGCCGGCCGGCAAGGAGCCCGTAACCGAGTACAACTCGGACTCCGACGCCGTCTCCAACCGCGTCTCGGACTCCCGACCCTCTCTCCGAGTTCTACTCGAACCCGGACTACGGGTTCGACTTCGGGTCGGACCCCGAGGAGCCCGAGTCCGAAGACGACTCCTCGAGCTTCCCTTGTCGGGGCCGCCCTGCGGGCCGGTTATAAGATCGACGCCGGCCGAAGATACGTCTTCGGCCGGACCGCAAGCCCGCCGAGCCGACGAAGGAGGACTCACGCTACGTCGCCTACATCGACTCGCTACCGTTCCGGGAGGGAACACCACTAGCCCAAGCCGACTCGAACACACCAACCGAGGTGGCACCTTCGAGCCAAGCTTGGGTACGCCCGATCGTCAAGTCTTCATGGCTGCCGGCGACACCCCGGAACCTCGGGCACGGCCGCGGACAAGTACCGGAGGACATCTCCGCGGACGAGCCGTCTCGCCGATGCCCCCGCGGACGAGACCGACGCCAACGGGGACGCCGGCGCGAACGTAACAGGAAGCGCAACGAACGACGCCGGCGGCTCAGAGACAACCTTCCTATCCGCAACCTTGTGGAAGCTCTCGGCGCTTGAGAGAAGAGTCCACACCACTCCCGAGCAATGTCTCATGTCGATCACAACGATCGCACGTCGGAGCTCGGGGCATACGGGCCGGAGAGGTCATCGCCAAGCTCGCTGAAGAAGCCTACTTCATGCGGGTAGACAAGAGAGTCAGCCAACCTCTCCCAGGCTAAGCCTCGCGACAACGAGGCTACTAGTCGCGATGTTGACCCCGGTCCTAACCGTACTCGGGCGACATCCCGGTCGAACCAAACCGTCGACGCTCCACCGCCGGCGGACCCTCACGACAAGACAACGTCAACCGAGAAGTCGTCCCCCACCGTGCTCCGGCCGGTGGCGGCGGTGTTGACGGTGTATTTTGGTGCACCTAGCATGTTCATTACACTTTGGTTTGGATTTGATTATTGAACTAACCCGCCACTAGGCACACTAATCATATAACAAGTTCATCTTTGTGCATGCATTTGGAAGTGTTGTATTTATGTAGGAAATCGTGGACATAAAGGACGGATTTGCAATAAGTTCAAAGGAGCATTCATGGAGTCTTGTTCGTGTTCATGAGCTCGCTGAAATTACTTCCAATGGTGGTGAGGACCGAAGTGCTACGAGGAACACCCCCGGGGATTGAAGCGTAAAAGATCAAACTTCATGCAAAGAGAGCCTCCATCTTGATCGCGAGGATAACGGCGTCAAAATCATCCAAGTGGAGGGGGCGAAGTAGATAAGTGCACGAGGACCCACGGAGCAAAAAGGGCGACCGAACCGGGCCGAAACCGGGCTCGGGCCGGCCGGCCCGGTCGGATCGGCCCGGCCCACTTCGGGCACCGGTTCGGTCCCGTCTTCCTTGCCCTCGAAGGATCTTCGACCCTAAAACCCCCGACGCGCCGCCAACAGAGAGAGAGAGGAGTTTTTCGCACCGAAGGCCATCTACAAGCTAGAGAGAGGAGGAGGATCTCCGGTGGAGATCAACCACCTCGAAGGAAGCACCCTCTCGTGGAGAAGGAGGAAGACACCGGCGGAAGGGAAACCATGATCAACGGTGCCATGATCGGCACCTTGATGGGGTAATCTTCTCATTCGTCCATGGGTTGTAATCGATCGTGAGATGTAATCGCACTTTGTCGGATTTTCTATCTATCATCTTGTGTTGAATATACTTTAATGCTTAAAGGTTAGCTACCATGCCGTAGAGGGAGTACGAGCTCCAATGCTTCCTTGGATCCATTCAATACGCCGTGGCCATCAAAGGTCTAGTCACGAATACCTTCGCGTAGTGACGATGTACGAGAGGAGGGAAAGGGGCGAAACCGTGGTCACAACCCCGATAGATTAGATTGGTTTTTCATGTCTTTAAGCGATTGCATGCTCTAGTATCGTAGACCCGTGGGCGAGTGTCTTCTCTCTTGATCGTTTATCATTCTCTCTAGTGAGTTTAGTTGTTTTTCTAGTATAATAGTAGTTAGGGTTTTAGTAGCTAGTGTGTCGTTGTTGATCAAACGCTTGTAATCCCCTTGCTCCGCGGATTGACAAGAACCTTGGGAATCCCGTGGTGAAAAAGGTGTGGGGTCCGTACGCTTGCGGATCGTAGAGGGATACGTCTTTTATCCGTCAACAAGCCCCTTTTTCTGGCGCCGTTGCCGGGGAGCAAGTTAGTTTACATCGTTTGATTTGCATCTAACTTAGTTTTATATTTTAGTTTATCTTTTATTTGCTATATCTAACATATATTATCGAAAAAACACTTGTTTCTTTTTTTGTTTTTGTTTTTATCTTATTGTCTAGATGGAGTTCGTTAATCAACCCGTGGAAGAACCGGAGAAATCATTAAGGGATTACGCTAGCCCTCGATGTGAAGACATAAAGGTACAAGAGTCGGATTCGAAGCTCGAAGCGACCAAGTATGAAATTAAATCCAAGATCATGAAGATGGTGGCGGAAAACCCATTTGAAGGGATGGTTGAGGAGAACCCATATAGACACATAAGGGATTTCACGACAATATGCAACACGGTGCGTCAAGAAGGAGTTCCCGATGAATGGTTCAAATGGAATCTCTTTCCCTACTCACTTGCCGCAAAGCAAAGACATGGTATTCGGTTGCGTCCTTTGAAGTTGAAGGCAATTGGAACAAGTTGACAAAGAAGTTTTGCGAGAAGTTCTTTCCAATGAGCAGGGGTTCAACATCTAAGGAGGCAAGTGATCAATTTCATGCAAGGAGAAGAGGAAGGGATAGACCAAGCCCGGGATAGGTTTAATGAATTAATCGAACAAGGACCAAAACTCGGCTTCACCGGTGACGTACTCTTGCATACATTTTTCTTTTCCCTAACCCCTAGTTGCATGCGACACGTCGAAATGTGTGCGGGTGGGGATCTCATGGAGAAAACACTCACGGAAGCCGCCCAACTTCTACAAAAAGTTAGTAAAGCGGCTGCCATGCGAAGAGATTGGGAAACAAGACTTGCGGAAGAGCCGGAATTTAATTCAAGGAAGAAAAAGCTTGCTGATTTTTCTAAAGAGGCAACCCGGAAGTCACAAAAGAGGAGCCAATCATGGAGGAGCTTGAACAAGAACACATCAAGTCAAGAACTACACCAAACGTCGACTTCGCCGCACCAAATGAGACGAACAAGAGAAGCATGTCAAGCGCGAAGCCACTAAGGGAGTTCGAGCCAATGGATTGGGTTCCTATTGATTACGGAGAAGTATTCGACAAGAGAAGACCGTTCCCTAATCAAAAGGGAATGGCGAGAGCATTGGAAGTCGATTTCCCACCGGGAGAGGAAGGCTGAAAATTCATACGACCTCGAAACCACCGGTGAGATTTTTGAAAAGCTCTTTGGAGATGATGTGGTGGATCCGGAACATATTGCCGAGGTGAAGAGGATCATGGGGATCAAGCCCGAAGCATCACCATACGCTCGCCTTGCTGAAATTTATTCGATCGGATCCGAAGAAGAAGAGAAGATGACGCCGCACTTGAGTTGCGAGATCAACGGAGTTCAATGCAAAGCCTTATGCGACATCGGAGCCCAAGTAAGTGTTCTATCTTCTAAAATTTACGATAAAGTTCAATACCACAACCTAGACTTAGCTCCAACATCAACGAAATTAATTATGGGAGATGGTAGAACTATCAAACCTCTAGGTATTGCTTGCAACATGAAAGTAAAAATCTCTAGAAACTATGTACCAACCGATTTCTTTGTTATTGATGCTTACCATAGTAATTCTGATCATATAATCTTAGGTAGGCCTTTTCTTAAGTTGGTTGATGCCGTGTTAGATGCCGGAGAAGGCAAAGTAACAATGAACCTTAATGGAACAAAGTACACATATAACTTTCTTCGCGCTTCTAAGCACCTTACTCCTTTTCCTCCCGAAGATGAAGAAATAGAAGAGATAGATAGTCTTTGTTTTGTTGAAACCCTTAGAGACCCGCTGCAAAGAGCGATGGAAAATCAAATTAGTAATCAACAAGATGAAGAACTAGAGGAAGCAACAAAAGGCTTAGAGCCGCATGATGGTAGCGTGGAGGAAGAAAAGTTCGAAGACATAGGAGAAATCAAACCCGAGGAGCCACAAGTGCCCGAAGTAGACCTTAAACCTTTGCCCAAGGGATTAAAATATGAATTTTTGGGCCCCGGACAAAACTTATCCAGTCATTGTGAGCGACGAGTTGAGTCCCGAAGAAAATGAAGCGTTGCTGATTTTATTAAAAAAACATAGGAAGGTGATTGGATATTCAATTAACGATCTCAAAGGTATTAGCCCAGCCTTTTGCACTCATCGTATACCAATGGAAGACCAATGTAAGCCCGTAGTGGACCATCAAAGGAGGCTAACCCATGCCATGCGAGAGGTAGTAAAGAAAGAGGTTATCAAGTTACTTGATGCCGGAATCATCTACCCGGTTCCGCATAGCGAATGGGTGAGCCCGTACATTGTGTGCCAAAGAAAGGAGGTTTAACCGTGGTGAAGAATGAGAAGAATGAATTAATACCGCAAAGAACCGTGACCGGGTGGCGGATGTGTATCGATTACCGTAAGCTTAACAAAGCGACGAAGAAAGATCACTTCCCCTTACCGTTCATAGACGAGATGCTCGAGAGGTTAGCAAACCACGCTTATTTTTGCTTTCTCGATGGATACTCGGGGTTCATGCAAATTCCCATTCACCCGAAGATCAACATAAGACAACATTTACATGTCCTTACGGAACGTTTGCATATAGGAGGATGCCCTTCGGCCTATGCAACGCTCCGGCCTCTTTTCAACGTTGCATGATGGCCGTGTTTTCGGAATTCATCGAAGAAATTGTTGAAGTGTTTATGGATGATTTTTCCGTTTACGGGAAGACGTTCATGGATTGCTTAGCAAACTTAGAAAAGGTCCTTACAAGGTGTGCGGAGGTAGATTTGGTTTTAAATTGGGAAAAGTGCCACTTCATGGTTAAGCAAGGCATAGTGCTCGGACATGTTATATCCGAGAGAGGAATTGAAGTGGACAAGGCAAAGGTAGAGACGGTTGAGCAACTCCCACCTCCTACGGATATTAAGTCCTTAAGGAGCTTTCTAGGCCATGCCGGATTCTATAGAAGATTTATAAAGGACTTCTCAAAGATCACCAAGCCTTTAACGCACCTTCTTCAAAAAGATGTGGCTTTCGACTTTGATGAGAAGTGCCTAGCGGCATTCCGGACCTTGAAAAATGCGTTGGTGAGTGCTCCCATCATCCAACCTCCGGATTGGAGCCAACCTTTCGAGATCATGTGTGACGCAAGTGACTACGCCGTAGGCGCGGTCTTGGGACAAAGAAAGGAAGGCCGAGTTCACGCCGTTTACTACGCTAGCAAAACTCTTAGTGGGGCACAATTAAATTACGCTACTACGGAAAAAGAGTTGCTAGCGGTGGTATTCGCTTTCGAAAAATTCAGATCCTACATCGTGAACTCGAAAAGTCATTGTTTACACCGATCACGCGGCTATAAAGTATCTCTTGGCTAAGAAGGAAGCTAAACCTCGTTTGATTCGTTGGATCCTTCTTCTCCAAGAGTTCGATGTTGAAATTCGTGATAAAAAGGGGGTGGAAAATGTTGTGGCCGATCATTTGTCTAGGATGAATCGTGGGCAAGATGATAAAGAGCCCATAGAAGATAAGATGAGAGATGACCACCTCTATAGAGTGCTTGATAAAGATACTTGGATGATCGACATCATTCGAGCGATTCGAAAGATGCCCCTCGATCATCTAGACAAAAACACTCAAAGGAAGATAATTTCGAAAGTAAGAAATATTTTTGGGATGCACCATACCTCTTCAAGCTTGGCAATGATGGAGTGATGAGAAGATGCGTGCCAAAAGAAGAGAGGCTTGAGATTCTAAGGAAGTGCCACTCGGCGGAGTACGGTGGGCACTATAGCCATTTTCGAACCGAAGCCAAAGTATGGTCGAGCGGATTCTATTGGCCGGAGATGCATGAAGATACTAAAAGATATGTTGCGTCATGCCCCGAATGCCAAAGAACCGAAACATCTCTCAAAGAAATTCTATGCCTTTGAAATACAACTTGCAAATCGACATATTCGATGTATGGGGCATAGACTTCATGGGGCCTTTTAAAAACTCATTTGGATTCGAGTATATACTTGTTATGGTCGATTACGTATCCAAGTGGGTAGAGGCTATACCATGTCGTAAAGCTTCCACGGAGGAGTCCATCACTATGATCAAGAACGTGATTTTTCCCCGTTTCGGTACACCGAGAATCTTGATAAGTGATGGAGGAACTCATTTCACCGGAAGAACTTCAAAAAGTGCTTGTCCAAGTTGGGAATTGAGCATAGGGTCTCCACGGCCTATCACCCACAAACCAACGGACAAGCGGAGACGTCAAATAGGCAATTAAAAAGCATACTTAACAAAACCATAGAGAAGGGAGGCAAGGATTGGTCAAAGAAATTAGACGGAGCTTTATGGGCTTATCGAACGGCGTTTAAAACACCGATAGGTATGACCCCTTATCAATTCGTCTATGGAAAAGCTTGCCACCTTCCGGTTGAGTTAGAACATAAAGCCTATTGGGCGATTAAAGAGATGAACCTTGATCTCGATGCCGCGGTGGTGAAACGGAGAATTCAAATAAGCGAGCTAGAGGAGTTGAGGTTGAAAGCTTATGAAAACGCAAGCATATACAAGGAGAGAATCAAAAGGTGGTATGATAAAAGATTGAAGAAAAAAGAATTTAAAGAAGGAGATAAGGTCCTCCTCTACAATTCGAGGTTTAAAACCTTCGGAAAGGGGAAATTGCAAAGCAAGTGGGACGGACCTTATGTTGTGCATTCGGTGTTCTCCAACGGAGCGGTAACCATTATGGATATAAACGGCGATCAATTTGTGGTGAATGGACAGCGGCTTAAGGTTTACTACGAACCCGACATCGTGCCCGTTCATCATGTTGACGTCTTTACCATGGAGGAAGAGCCCGAACGTCCCGCCTAGGACGAAAAACAAGGCACCAACTTCGTAAATAATTTTTCTTTTAGCTTTACGGGAGTTTTTCGCGAAGATTAACCGGGCCAACTTTTTCCCATGGGCCGAGGACGAAAAAAAATAGGGCGGTGTGCAAAAAACCGGACCGGCCGGCCCCCGAGGCGGGGGTGGGCCGGCCGGCCCGAGAGGATCGGCCCGGGCGGGGCCCGACGCCCGATGTCCCCGAATTTCGCCCGAATTGCTCCTTTTTGACTTCCTTGTTTGGTCGGAAAATTTTAAGGGAAGTGTAAAAAAGGAAAATAAGGTTCCCGGGGCTTTTCTCTCGGGACTATATATTTGGCCGAATTGGGAGCTCGAGAATCAAACCTTGCAAGCAATGTGTTGCACCCTTGTAGCGACCATTGAGCCTCCAAAAAGCTTAGAGTTGAAGGTAGAAGCCAAGAAGCCATCGATGGAGGAGGCGATGCGATGCGAGGTCAAGCTACCCGTCAAGAGGACCGCACGTATCCGTTGCGGAGGACGTGTCCCGACCGGAGCTCTTGCATCTCGCAACCCCGTCAAAGGAGAGAAGGTCCCTACACCCGTTCGAAGGTCGGCACGTCTCCAAGGCATCAAGCGTAAGGATTACAAGGAGGTGTCGCCGGAGCCTAAGGAATATGGGGATAGCGACTACTCCGACGACCGTAGCCCGAGCTCGTGGGCGGCTGCCGGTAGAGACGATGACGATTGGGGCGAACAGCCCTATGAAAGGACTCCCGAGGGCCCCAATGGCGACGGCAACGGCGGTGGCGAAGGCGACAACAATGGAGGTGGCGACGGCGGTGGTGACAACGGTGGAGATTATGGCGACGACGACCCCTTCGGATTGCATCCGGTGTGTTGTCGATGTTGCCGTCAATCCATCGCAGCTCTCTACGCGTCGGCCGACGAATGTCTTCAAACCATGGAAGCGATGAAGCAGCGTATGGAGGACTTGGAGCGCGTAGTTGAAGATGACTACAAGTTCCTTAACCGTAACGTGCGCAAACTTTTCGGCATGGTTGGAAACATGAGAGGCAAGTGGTGCAAAGCTTGCTCGAAGTACCATTAGATCTAGTTTTCCCCTTTGGTTTTTGTAAGATACGACGAGGACGTCGTATGTTTTAAGTGTGGGGGAGAGCTAGCTCGCTAGCCTTAGCTTTTGAACTTCAAGTTTAGGTTCGGTTTAATCTTCGTGTGAGAGTCTTAGTGTTTTAATGAGTCTTTTTTTTTTTTGCAAGTGTCTTAAATTAGTGTTGAGTCAAGAAAACCAAATAAAAAGAGTCTTTATATACATCTTTGTGTTTTATGTATTGTTTATCTTTATTTACTTGTTTGTTTAATCTTCGATTCTTGATATATGAATACAAGTATATGGTTTGAAAATCGTTTACCGTGGTG
The DNA here is from genome assembly GCA_947561735.1 of Cenchrus americanus. Lineage (NCBI taxonomy): Eukaryota > Viridiplantae > Streptophyta > Magnoliopsida > Poales > Poaceae > Cenchrus > Cenchrus americanus. The sequence continues at coordinate 3,662,297 of OX387245.1, read as the reverse complement.
CTTAGTGGAATCGCTACTACTTAAAGTACCCATACCGCACTTCGATCTTGAGCTTCACATGCTAGTTGTGCTATGTTCGATGCTAAAAATTGGAGGATTTCAGTTCTGAAAATTATATTAAAACCCTTGTAATAAAGGTTAGCAAAATCTCTTTTTCCAAGTTGAGAGTATAAAAAATTCCTATCCAAAGCCAAGTTTGTTTTTTTCGCTCCACTATAAGCGTGATTAGCACGATGAGTTAGGCTAGGACCCTTCTCTCTTGGTGAGTTTTAATTTCGAGCAATGATCATGTCCTTGTGCTTATCTTTTGTTGCTAGCCTCGTCATTCATTCGGTAACATGTCTTTCACAACGGAAGTCATGTACATCGCCGAATTCCATACCCAACCCTATACATCTCTTTTGTACATCGTATTCCTTGAACACAACCTATTTTCAAAGTTTCGTCTCGTCTCTAGCATGATTTATTTAAAATTTCAGATTGTGTGCATGCGAGAAAAGGGAGAATTGAAAGCTTTGAAAAGATGTCAAGAGAGAGAAAAATAAAGAGAAAAAAGTATGTGTATGGAAAAGAAAAAAAAGAAAAAAGAAAAAAAACCATATGTGAATGAAAGAAGAAAAGAAAAAAAAAAGATGAGTTAGCAATGAAGATATGAGAGGGATAGATCAAGTGAAAGAAAAGAAAAATAATAAAGTGTAAGGAAGGATGTCACGTTGATTGTGAGACGAAACTTTTACTCTATTTCCAACCATGTGCAATCCGACAACGAGGACATCATTGGTGCCTTGAAGTCACAATTTTCTTTTGCCCTTGCACATGTCCACCATTCTAAATCTTCTCGTCCTTGATATCCCTACATATGGTTAATTCTCATGATCATTGGCTTTGAAAGGTAGACGACCATTAGAGGGAGTTCTTAGTTTGACAATACTTGTGTTGATTGCGCTAGCCCTACCTATAGCTCCACTTTACATGATATATGAGAGATTAATGGGAGGTGAGAGTTTTATAAAATTTGGTTAGGATAGACACTTCATATGAGTGACCCGAGAGAGCTTGGAGAAAGGTTTTTGTCTAATACTTGTTGCGGGAATTTTTGTTTTGAAAATCACAAAAACCCTCCGATGGAAGCAAAGAAGTAAGTATGGCTGAAATTGAAGGCTTCGAGTGAAGAGTTTGAGTTGTGGGGTAAATCTTGACGTGGTAAAAGTTCTAAACGCCCATGTTTATGTTTGATTATCATTACTTTGTGTTTATGTATTAATGATGAAGGGATTGACTAACTTGTGAAGAAGGATAAGTGGTACACGATTACACGCCTTGGACGAAGTTCTTTTACGAGTACTTGCTCGAGGACGAGCAAGAGCTAAGTGTGGGGGAGATGTTGACGGTGTATTTTGGTGCACCTAGCATGTTCATTACACTTTGGTTTGGATTTGATTATTGAACTAACCCACCACTAGGCACACTAATCATATAACAAGTTCATCTTTGTGCATGCATTTGGAAGTGTTGTATTTATGTAGGAAATCTTGGACATAAAGGACGGATTTGCAATAAGTTCAAAGGAGCATTCATGGAGTCTTGTTCGTGTTCATGAGCTCGCTGAAATTACTTCCAATGGTGGTGAGGACCGAAGTGCTACGAGGAACACCCCCGGGGATTGAAGCGTAAAAGATCAAACTTCATGCAAAGAGAGCCTCCATCTTGATCGCGAGGATAACAGCGTCAAAATCATCCAAGTGGAGGGGGCGAAGTAGATAAGTGCACGAGGACCCACGGAGCAAAAAGGGCGACCGAACCGGGCCGAAACTGGGCCTGGGCCGGCCGGCCCAGTCGGATCGGCCCAGCCCACTTCGGGCACCGGTTCGGTCCCGTCTTCCTTGCCCTCGAAGGATCTTCGACCCTAAAACCCCCGACGCGCCGCCAACAGAGAGAGAGGAGTTATTCGCACCAGAAGGCCATCTACAAGCTAGAGAGAGGAGGAGGATCTCCGGCTGGAGATCAACCACCTCGAAGGAAGCACCCTCTCGTGGAGAAGGAGGAAGACACCGGCGGAAGGGAAACCATGATCAACGGTGCCATGATCAGCACCTTGATGGGGTAATCTTCTCATTCGTCCATGGGTTGTAATCGATCGTGAGATGTAATCGCACTTTGTCGGATTTTCTATCTATCATCTTGTGTTGAATATACTTTAATGCTTAAAGGTTAGCTACCATGCCGTAGAGGGAGTACGAGCTCCAATGCTTCCTTGGATCCATTCAATACGCCGTGGCCATCAAAGGTCTAGTCATGAATACCTTCGCGTAGTGACAGTACGAGAGGAGGGAAAGGGCGAAACCGTGGTCACAATCCCGATAGATTAGATTGGTTTTTCATGTCTTTAAGCGATTGCATGCTCTAGTATTGTAGACCCATGGGCGAGTGTCTTCTCTCTTGATCGTTTATCATTCTCTCTAGTGAGTTTAGTTGTTTTTCTAGTATAATAGTAGTTAGGGTTTAGTAGCTAGTGTGTCGTTGTTGATCGAACGCTTGTAATCCCCTTGCTCCGCGGATTGACAAGAACCTTGGGAATCCCGTGGTGAAAAAGGTGTGGGGTCCGTACGCTTGCGGATCGTAGAGGGATACGTCTTTTATCCGTCAACGGGCGGCAATGACCCCGACGGCGGCGGCGGTGACGGCGGCGGCCTCCAACCACGGAGCCAACAAGAAAGCCGGAGGCGGCGGCGGTCGCGGCGGCCGCGGCCACGCGAACGACCACGCCTCCGGCGCCTCTCGGGGCGGGTACGATGCTCGCCGCAGAATCGAAGAGTTGCGGCGAAGAAGTCGACGACCGCCGCCGAAGGCGACGGCTTCCCCGCCTTCTCACCCCGGCTTCGCAACCTCGCTCCTCCCCGACAAGTTCAAGCCTTTGGGGATCACCAAGTACGACGCGAAGCGGATCCCATCCGGTGGCTCCGATGCTACGCTCTCTCCATCGAGAACGCCGGCGGCAACGGCGACACCAAGTGCCTCTACTTCCCCTTCTCGCTCGGACCAAGCCCCACTCACGTGGCTCGAGTCGCCGGACAAGCACTCAATCGACAAGTGGGACCAGTGAAGGAGCAATTCACAAGCAACTTCGCGGGCGCCATGGGCCGTTCGGGTACTCGCATGGACCTTGCCATGATCAAGCGAGAACAAGGCGAGACCCTCCGCAAGTACATGCGCCGCTTTTTCGACAAGCGCGCTACCGTCGTGGACGTCACCGACAAGGAGGTCATCGACCTCTTCCAGACGGGCTCTACCATCGCCGCACCTTCGAAGACTTCGGCCGCCGCCGCCCCAAGTCCATTCCCCACCTCAAGGACATGATCACGTCCCGGGCGGACGAAGAGGACAAGGCCAACGCCAAGTACGACGCCATCCGCGGCAAGTCCAAGCGAGAACCAAGGTGGCGGCGGCAAGCAGCAAGAATCCAAACCAAGGCGGCCGCAACAACAACAACAACAACAACAACTTCTCGGGTTCCAACCGCAAGCGCAAGCCAGACAATACCGTCGCGGCTATCCAGCGTCCTCCGAAAGGGAACTCGAAGAAGAATTCCGGCGGGTTCAAAGACCTGCTGAAGGAGAAGTGCCCGTGGCATCCAAACGGCAACCACACTACCGAGCAAGTGCTACCGGCTCAGGCATGCACTCAAGGATACGCCGGAGCCACCGCACCCTCACGATCAGAAGAACAAGAAGAAGGACGGCGACGACTTCCAAGAACCCGAGAAGACCGTCAACGTCCTCTTCGGCAGACTACCCTGCAGGCGGGAGCAAAAGGCTACTCGCCGTGAAGTGATGTCCATTGAACCAGCGGTTATGACCCCTCTCAGGTGGTCAGAGACACCCATCACCTTCTCCCGCGCGGACCAATGGACCAGTTTCTCCGAACCAGGACGTTTCCCTCTCGTCCTGAAACCTACAGTGGCGAGCTCTAAGCTCAACAAGGTGCTCATCGACGGCGGAAGCGGGCTCAACGTCCTCTTCACCAAGACTCGAAGAAGATGAACCTTGACGTCACCCCCATGCTCGACAAGAGCAACGATGCCCTTCTACGGCATCGTCCCAGGCAACGCGGCTATCCCACTAGGCTCAGTGGTACTGCCAGTTACCTTCGGGGCGTCTCGCGACAACTACCGCACCGAGTACATCAAGTTCGAGGTCGCGGATATCGAGACTTCCTACCATGCCATCCTCGGCAGACCGGCCATCGCCAAGTTCATGGCGGTGCCCCACTACACGTACTTGGTACTCAAAATGCCAAGTCCAGCTGGCGTACTCTCCCTCCAAGGGGACTTGAAGATCTCTCACGACTGCGATACAGAGGCCGTGGTGATCGCTTCGACAAATCAAGTACCCACCCCAATGATGGAGGTCTACGCCGCGTCGAAGAAGCTTGCCACAAGCGAACTCGACATCCCGCAGAAGTCGACGACGCCAACAAGCCTCGGCCACCCGAGGAGGTGCTCGTCAAGTCTGGTCGACCTCGGAACAGGCGACCCCACCAAGACTACCACCATCGGGGCCGGCCTCGACCCCAAATAGGAAGACGCGCTCATCAGCTTCCTTCGGGCTAACCGCGACATCTTCGCGTGGAGGCCGACGGACATGCCGGGAGTGCCCGGGGAGCCGATCGAGCACTTCCTCAACGTCGACCCAAAGGCCACCCCCAAGCGACAACACCTCCGACGCTTCGCCGACGACGGACGGGACGCCATCAAGAAGGAGCTCGCCAAGCTACTCGGCTGCGGCTTCATCGGAGAAGTCTTCCATCCCGAGTGGCTCGCCAACCCCGTCCTCGTCCGCAAGAAGAACTCGAACGAGTGGAGGATGTGCGTCGACTACACCGACCTCAACAAGCACTCGCCCCAAGGACCCCTTCGGGTTGCCGCGGATTGATCAAGTCATCGACTCCACGGCGGGCCGCGACCGCTCTCGCTTCCTCGATCGCTACTCCGGTACCACCGGATCGCAATCAAGGAGGAAGACCGGAGAAGACCGCGTTCATCACCCCGTTTGGCGCGTCATCGCTACACGACCATGTCTTTCGGGTTGAAGAACGCCGGCGCTACCTACCAACGGGCCATCCAGGCACGCTTCAAGCGGCAACTCAACAAGAACGTCGAGGCCTACGTGGATGACGTGGTTGTCAAAACCGGGGACTCCGGTACCCTCATCGACGACCTTGAGGAGACCTTCGCATCGCTACGCGAGTACCGCTGGAAGCTCAACCCGAACAAGTGCGTCTTCGGCGTACCTTCGGGCAAACTACTCGGCTTCATCATCAGCCAACGCGGCATCGAAGCCAACCCCGAGAAGATCTCCGCCATCACCGGCATGAAAGCTCCCACGAGCATCAAGGACGTCCGGTAAGCCGACGGGGTGCATGGCGGCATTGAACGATTCATCTCGAAGCTAGGAGAACGGGGTCTCCCCTTCTTCAAACTACTCAAGCACCACGAGAAGTTCGTGTGGACAACGAGAGGCGGACCAAGCCCTTGCCCGGCTCAAGGACTTCTCGTCGAAGCCACCGGTCCTCACGGCTCCCTACAAGGGCGAGCGCCATCTTGCTCTACCTCGCCGCGACTACTCACGTGGTCGCATCGCCATCGTTGTCGAGCGGCGGGAAGACGGCCACGCCTACCGGTGCGGCGCCCGGTCTACTTCGTTAGCGAGGTTCTATCGAGTCCAAGGCTCGCTACCGGCCCGTGCGAAGCTTCGTACGCTCTACTCATCACCTCGCGGAAGCTAAGACACTACTTCCGGGAGTACTCGGTCTCCGTCGTCACCGACTACCCGCTCGGCGACATCCCGAGGAACCCGTACGCCACCGGAAGGATCTCCAAATGGGCCGTCGAGCTCGGCGCCCTCACCATCGACTTCCAAGCCACGCACGGCCATCAAGTCGCGAGCACCGGTCGACTTCATGGCGAGTGGCGGGAGAACCGCCTACCTACTCCCACCGTGCGACCGAGCATTGGGTGATGTACTTCGACGGCTCACTCAACCTCGAGGGCGCAGGCGCGGGGGTACTCCCCGATCTCTCCAACGGGCGAACAACTCAAGTACGTCCCGCGATCTTCCGGAAGGTCTCAAACAACGAAGCCGAGTACGAAGCTCTCCTACACGGGCTCCGCCTCGCGGCTTCACTTGGCATCAAGCGGCTACTAGTCTACGGCGACTCCGCAGTGGTCATCAACCAAGTCAACAAGTCCTGGGACCGCAACAAGGAGAACATGGACGCCTACTGTCTAGAAGTCCGCAAGCTCGAGAACAAATTCTATGGTCTCGAGTTCCATCACATCGTCCGCGACAACAACGTTGCGGCGGACGTCCTCTCGAAGCTCGGATCCACCCGCGCCCAAGTACCCGCGGGCGTCTTCGTCCATGAGCTTCACGCGCCATCCATCCCGGAGCCGGCGCCACCGACCACTTGCCCCCGCCCATCAACCACCGGGCGGGAGGTCATGATGATCGACGTGGACCGGAGGCAACCCTTCATCGACTACCTCGGCGAGCGAAGGTCCCCTCCGACAAGAACGCAGCCGAACAACTCGTCCGCCGCGCCAAGTCTTACGTCCTCGTCGGCGACAAGCTTTACAAGCGGGCGCATCTTCTCGGAGTACTCATGAAATGCGTCCCTCACGAAGAAGGCAAGGACATCTTGGAGGAGATCCACAAGGGTGTCTGCGGCAACCACGCGTCCTCCCGCACGCCGGTCGGCAAGGCCTTCCGGCGAGCCTTCTACCGGCCCACGGCCACGGGCGATGCCGAAGAACTCGTCGAAGGTGCCAAGGATGTCGGTTCTTCGCCAAGCGACAACACGTCCCCGCCTACAAACTAGTCACCATACCGCCAACCTCGGCCCTTTGCCTCGCCGGGGGGCTCGACATGATTGGGCCACCGCCAACCGCGCCAGGAGGATTCAACGGGTGCGGGTGGCTATCGACAAGTTCACCAAGTGGATCGAGGTCAAGCCGGTCACATGTCCCAAGGCCGACAGAGTACTCGACTTCCCGGATGAACTCGTACACCGCTACGGGCTACCCCACCGCATCATCACGGACACGGGGTCCAACTTCAACAATCACCGGTTACCGGGAGTACCGCGAGAACGGCGGAATCGACGTCGGATACGTCTCCGTCGCCCACCCACGGGCCAACGGACAAGTCGAGCGCGCCAACGGGATGGTGCTCGACGCCCTCAAGAAGCGGCTACACGACGCCGCTAACTCAAAAGGAGGCAAGTGGATCAAGGAACTACCCAATGCACTCGGGGGCCGCGGACTCAACCATCCAAGCCAACGGGGCAATCCCCCCTACTTCTCGGTCTACGGCTCCGAAGCCATCCTCCCCGCCGATGTCATATGGAACTCGCCGGCGGTGGAGCACTACGACGAAGGCGTCTCGGAGGACGACGACGAGTTGATATCGACGGCCTCGAAGAAGCTCGCCGTGCCGCCCTCGTCCAATCGGCAAGGTACCCGGAGGGTATCCGACGCTACCACGATCGCAACGTCAAGGAACGCTCCTTCAACGTTGGAGATCTTGTCCTCCGCCGTATCCGAACACGGAAGGACTTCACAAGCTCGGCTCTCCCCTGGGAAGGGCCCTTCACCGTGGCTAAGGTGACCGGGCCGAGCTCGTACCGCCTCCAAACACTTGAAGGCGAAGAAGTCAACAACTCGTGGAACGTCGACCGGCTCTGTCGATTCTATGCCTAGTCTACTCGACTACTCCGGGTTCAAGTCTACACGACTACACCAACACCCCCCTTGCCGCATGCGACCCCCCCGTGTCCCGGCTCCAAGTCTCCGGACTACTCTTCTCCGAGTCCGGCCCGTGCGGCTACCTACGGACACCCGGGCCGCGACGAGCGTCAAGGACTCTAGCGACGGTCTACCAAGAGACCACACTCCAAGATCCGGCCCCGCACGGCTACCTACGGATGCGCGATCCGGCCTGCACGGCTACCTACGGATCACTCACCGTAAGCGGCTACCCGCTCCGGTACTACTCACCGTAAGCGGCCTTCGGGTCCGTGCGACTACTTGTAACTACGGCCCCGGCCACCCGGTTGTACTTCTTCGGTAATAAAGTTTGATTGTTCATCAACTTCTTTACTCGTCTACTCCCCGCGACGGGACCACTAAGCCGAGTACTACTACTCGCACCTACTCCACGATGGGCACTCCGCACTCTGAGATCGCGGTCACGAGTACTCATTGATGGAACATCTCATTTCATTGATATATGAAAAAGTTCATTACAACTGTTTCCTACACAACTATGGCTACTAGCTATCTATGCAGGGCTACTGGAGATTCAACTTATCGGCTACTCGCTCCGCGATGGGAGCCATCTCGCTCCAAACAACTCGCGTGCGCTCGTCCGAGCAGTTGGCGGCTACTCCGCCAGCGACTACCTCCACCGGGGCCTTCGGGAAGTACGACTTCATGAAGGCCAGCACCTGCTTCGGGATCGACCTGGCCATGTGCTTGACGTAGGCGGCCAGCCGGCTTGGCGCCTCACGAAGTCGATCCGCCAACGGAGCGATCTTGGGGCCGCCCGGGTGCGGCACCAGGAGCCTCGCGATCGGGGAGGGCGACCTCTTCAAGGTCCTTCGGGCGGGCCCGAGCGCCTCGCGGTCTTCGTTCAACTTCGCAAAGATTTGTAGCAGGTTGACGAGATCCCGTCGCGATGCAATTCTCAACTCCATGTGCTTCTCGCACTCGAAGGCCGCTCCCTTGTAGTCGAGTTCAAGTACACCGGCGGGCTTCTTGCTCCCGGTAGAAGAGATTCTTCATGCCGATCTCCGAACCCTTCGGCCTACTCCACCCGGCCTTCGAGTTCCGCAACACGGAACACATCAACGGGTCGAGCTTGATGACTCCCAACAAGTACCCGACAAGTCAAGAGACATACCTTTATTCTTGTTGCGGAGGCCTTTGTTCTTCCGCACCGCTCGTCGCTCTTCGCCCGCAAGTCCATCACATCGTTGTGGTACTTGGCGAAGGCGGCATCAAGCTTCGATCGCATGGCGGCCGCGTGCTTCCTCGACTTCATGAGCCGCTCCTCCAAGGCCTCGGCCTCGCGCATGCGTGTCGCCGTAGCCTTGCGGCAGTTGGACTTCTCGCGGGATCGCTCCGCGACGTCCTGCACAAGACAAATACAAGTCAAGCAGAGTACTCAACGAAAGGATTGACTACTCGGGAGGCAATGGCTACGTACCTTCATCCACTTTGTTCGGCTTGTCGCATCGCCTCCGCATGCCTTGCGCCAACACCGCCGCTCGACGAGATCGTCGGCAAGCAGCTCAATCCCGCCACGGCTACTCGACGTGGCCTCGGTCATTGGCGCCGAGCGAATAGGCTCCGCGTCTTGGATCTCGGGAGATCTGATCGCCACCTCCAGGGCAACCCCCCGGCGACGTGGCGCCCCCGCCTCCTCCTCGGCGGACTTCTCGACGGCTTCCCCCACGGGCTCGGGGGCTCCTACCGCAGCCTGCGGGGCCCCCGGTGTCAACTCCCGCATGGGCACCCCCGCGGGATGTCACCTCCTTCGGTGCCCGTCACCAAGGAACACGCGCATCGGTATCTACGACTACTCTTTTGGGGCCGTATAGCTTCGGGAGGAGTACTCACCTTCGACTACGACCGCCTCCGGCGGCCGGCGCTTCGGCGGTGGGGGCTCGGTCGCGGCTTGGGTTCTCGGAGCGGGCTCCTCGACGGGCGGCGCGGCCTTTTCGCCCTCTCGCTCGCCGTGGGCTCCTCTCCGTCCCGGCTCAAGTCGGTGGATTTTCTGCACAAGTATCCACAGAGGTTCATCAGACAAGATCGACTACTACAATGAGTACCACTCATGAAGGCGTGATACTTACAAGTTCGACCGGACGATAGTCACGGCCGGCGCACCGAGGATGCTGGCGATGTCAACCAGTCCACCCTCGGCGGGCGTTTCTTCTTGCGCCTCCTCGACTACCGCCTCCTCTACGGTGGCGGCGGCCGGCGCGGACGTTTTCCGCGCCCCTCGCGGCTTCCACCCCCTTCGGCGGCGGCGGTCGCGGGTACTCGCTCCCCTGCGGGGCGGGGGGCGGCGCTCCGACCTCGCGCCGAGAGTTCTTCGACGGGGGGAGCCGGACTTCGGCTTCCGGCGGGTTCCCCCACTGTGGGCCATTCGCCCTCATCGCCCTCCTCCACGGGCTCTGCTGGCGGCCTCTCCTGCACACAAGGACGACAACTCGTCAGCACTGTACTCGATCACCGGGTACTCGACTACTTTGCTCAAGATGACTTACCTCTGGAGGCGTGGTCTCTGAGACCTTCATCTTCTTGGCTACCCGCTTCTTGGCGGGGTTGCGCGGCTTCCTCGGCGGCGCGGCAAGGCTAGCCTCCGGAGCTAGCGGAGGGTCTTGGATGAGAGGTACATGCGGCAAGCCGGACGGCTAAACCTCGACCGCAACCGGAAGCGGTCCAGCGGCGTCTCCTCGTCTTCTTCGTCGTCGGAGGTATCCTCCACGACGACGGGATCGTCGTCGTCTCCGACCACTCGGCGCTCCTTCACCTTCTCCACCGTCGGGATCTCAATTCCGCTCGGTGGTGGCTGCGGCTCAGAGACAAACCGCTTCACATCATCCTGCGCAACAGACACAAAAGCGTCAGCAACTCCGCTACAAATGCCTACTACTCGACGAGGTGGGTACGACTACTTACCTCGTTGGGCGGGCGCGCGGCGGAGAACTCCTCGACAGGGCACGCCGTGTACTCCGCATGTCCTTGAAGATCCTCGACAACCTCTCGATGATGTCGTTGTCTTCAATTTCGCCCCCGCATCCGCGACGTGTCGTCGTCGCCGGTGTACTCGAAGCCCATCGTATCCCGCGCCGACGCCGGCCGGATCCGGCGCTTCATGAAACCGAAGGCCACATGTTCGGCCCTCGGTCCCCACATCCGCGGGGTCTTGATGCGTGCCGGCAACTCCGGGAGCCGGATCCCCTCTTGCATGGTGGGTTCCGTGTTCCACCACTCTTGGTGCTTGGGCCGCCGTCCGCTCGGCTTCGGCGGCTCGGGATGGTGGTTCGTGGTGTAGAACCACCTCGTTTTCCAATCCGTGTTGGAGTCCACGAGCTTGTACGCCGTGTGCTGTTCGGCGGCATCTTCCCTCAACCGGATCCCGCCCCCCGACTACTCGGGGTTGGAGGCGGCGGGCCGCGGCTTCACGCGGAAGAACTTCGGAAGAGAATCCAATGCGGCTTGATTCCCAAGAACGCTTCGCGAAATGGACGAAGACGAAGTGTGGAAGATTCCGTTGGGGTTCAAGTTGAGGTACTCGATGCCATAGTACCCGAGAAGCCCTTTGAAGAAATCGCTCGGCCGGGAGCGCAAGCCCGCGCTCCACGAAGCGCGAGAACATTGGGATCTCGTCTTGTGCTTTCTCCATCGGATAGGGATCCCCGGCGGCGGATCTCCACATATCGATCTCCTTCTCCCTGATGAACCCGCTGTTCAACAGGGTCAGCAAGTCTTCGGTCTTCACCTTCGACTTTTTCCACTCGCGGCTAGGGTCAGCACGCGGTGGAGACGTGGGCGGCGCCGCTCCGGTGCCGGCCGCGGCAGCCTCTGCATGGCTCCTCTTCTTCCCGCCGGCCTTCGACGTCTTCGACGGGGACGGCTTCATCCTCCAAGAACAGGGAGTCTTCACTCGCATTCGCTCGGGGGCTACCCTACAGCTTTCGGGTGGCGATGCGCTCGGATCTACTACGGCGGCGGCGCTCGCTGGAGTGGACCTACTTCAAGATTCAAGTGGCGAATGACTGCGGCTCACTTGGGTGAAAAACCCTAAGGGTTTCGGCTTGAATTTATAAGCCAAATCGCCTCCGTAACGGGCGGCCGGATAAGTCCGCGCGTGGCTGACTCAGCGGCTGCGCGTGACTCTTCGTATTCTACTAGTCGACGCGCCTCACCTCGGGGGCTCGGCTACTTCTACTCGACTACCTGGGACGCGGCTAGTCTCAAGAGCATCTCAGGACACATTCTCCAAGAAGACCCTTCAATTCGAGAGGAAGTACTCGACTCAAGGCTCGGGGGCTCCGTGCCACGTGTCCTTCGGTTTTTCTCTCCGGATTTTTCGGGATTTTCTCGCCATGACTTCGGATAGATCCTCGGCCCGCAGCCCGCGGCTCGAGGCTCGGGGATTATTCCACGTGGATTGCGGTTATGCAAATCGCACCTTCTTGACGGCTCCGGCTTCAAGACAAGGCGGGCATTTTTGAAGACCTTCGAAGGCAGTCTTCAAGGACGCTTGGGACTACTCGAGAAGACTTCAAGATTGCTCAAACATCGGTGGAGTACATTCCGGCCTCGGGATGCTTCGACTACTCTTGAGGACTTTTGACTTGTAGCACTCGGGGACGCTTGAGGACTACTTGTTAAGGCCGTCAAGACTACTTGAAGCTATCCTTCTCGACTACAAAGTACTCGGGGGCTTGTTGTATGGACCTCCCCGGGCCCACTACCTCGGTGGGTACCGGGACCGACTACTCGGTGGGCCCCCGGGACTACCGGCTTGCGCTACACGGCACCCGAAGGCGTGGAGCACAAGGACGACACGGAGTAGTACTCGGATAGGACTCTGTACATGTTCCGCACCGTGTAGAGGTCTCCTAGACGTACTCGACTAGTACTCCTTCCTTACTCCGACTTGTAACCCCGCCTCCCGACTATATAAGGCGAGGCGGGGACCGATCTCGGGATCACCTCATCCAATCTCAACTCACGGCGCACTATTGCACCATCCCGTAATCGTGCCCTATCAATCCGAGCTACGCAAAGCATACGGGACGTAGGGTATTACGCACCTCGCGGCCCGAACCTCGTCTAAATTGTGTGCCACGTGCCTCTTCCTTCGAGTTACCGATCTCGGCGAGTCACATTCATCTACTTCGGGTACTCCCCGTAGTAGGTTGCCGGTCCAAAACACCGACACGTATCGATCCTCTGTCGATGTCCAAGTGATTTACCGGCGTTAACCCGGCAACTAACGACGGGATGATACTTTACTATTGCTTATTGACCAAAGTGGATCGGTCTTAGGCGATAGTACGGTATTTTCTGGGCGGGTTGTCACATGAATTCGCCATTGGCCGACATTTTGAGCATATATGCTACATCTCCAATCTTTTCAACTATATGATATGGTCCGTAGAATTTGGGTGATAACTTTTGCCATTTGGAGTTCTAATGATGGAGATGGCCATCTTAGACAGATGCAAGATGTAAAATTTGATTAGTAATGATAATACCATGTTGCTCTTTATTTACCGTTGCTTTTGACTTATTTACAATCACAAAAAATTAAAGAAGTATGACAACAACTTATATCGAGCTTGTTGATTGACTTTTCTACGGGTTGGCTTCCTAAAAGTTGGTAAAAGTACACTTTTAAAAATCCTTACAAAATCCTTCATCTTCTCAATAGAGAAACCAATCAACAGAGAAGTAAACAAATTGCATGTGAATATGGCAGACCCAATATTCTATTGGTTATGTAAGCACTATAATCCAGTTCATGAGGTTTACTTCCAAAAATCAAGTTTAGCTATATAGTATTTGAGATGTTTGAGGACAAATATTTTTTAGCACTGAAATTTTCTATAGGTACCACCGTGCTTTGAAATTGTGGACACATTGGGTCTTGTTAGAGCCTCTTTTGTTGGGAAGGCCATGACGATGACTCTTTATCTCATATACATAGTGTTGATGAGATATTTCACATTTTGAGTATGTTTGTGGTGTACTATATTGAATTATGCATCGGTTTACTAAGTTTTAGTGTTGTAACTCATTAAACGTTGAATATGTTTTGTAGGATCATTTGACAATGAAGAAATTCTACTTGCCGACGATTCACTAGATCCGGTCGGGGATCTTGAAACTATAAGTGAAGAATTAAAAATTAAGGTAGTTCAACATTTTTTTGACTCGCGCACCAGCTGTATAAACAACTTTATCAATTTCTATTGCATGTCTCGTTTCTAGGATAGGGAATATGTAATTGAAAAAAAGAACATTGGAAAGACCAAAGAGGAGCACAACACAATTAAAAGACGAGCTTACCTTCTCGTCTTAAGGTGGGGGCACTTTACAAGTCTCTTAAGTTTTGTTATTATTGATCTCGATATTAATATAACTTAATTTACTAAATTTTTCTACGGATCTTGAAATTTTTGGAAGATGGTAGAGATATTTGTAAAGAACATTGGAGTGACCTTGATCTCGAGATGTTAAAGAATTTAAACCTTATTACTACAAAACCGATGATATATTTGGTATGGTTTCTTGTTCATCATATGGGTTTTAAGGGGAGCAAGAACACAATTATATCATTTCATTCGTTTTGTCCATACCTCGCTATCCCGAAGAATATTAAGACTTTATATATTTCAAAACTTTGTCTTTGGTTAACATGAGCTTCGAGCGATTTCAAAAAGTGAAAGAACAAACATATGTCGCAGTAAAGGATTGGTATTATTTTTTTCCAAAAACATGGCTCATGTTATTCCCTAATTGTAAGAGACTAGTGGAAGTTGTTAGCTTCTAGCACTCACACAACTATCTTTACTAAGACTCAACTCGGCTTTGCATACTAAGGCAAAGATGTGACTTGCACTATAAGGCAAAGACTTTACTTCTAGTAAGAAAGGATTTGACCTACACTAACAATCAATAAGGCAATTAAAAGTAATATTAACTGTTCTCGGGGTTAAAGAAAATGGTGGTGGAAGTGTGATACCATTAAGCCGTGCTTCGAGAATGTAATTTACTTGGATATGCCGTAAAATAATTTGGAAAGAGCTGAACCAATGTTAATGATTTGTACCATAAATATATATTTTTTTCAAAAGTGAGTTATGTAGTCATGCAAAAGTAAATGTTCTCTATTGTGTGTCGCGGTATGGTCCCAAAGATAATTAAGGATGGTTTTAAGACACTTGGTCTCATATGTTTTTTCACTGCTAGTCATCATGAGTTAATTTTCGTTTTCTTTCTTCTTCTAAACCTTGTGCCGCTTATGTTATTTGTTATTTCGGTATAATCTTCCTTTGGTTGTATGTTGTTAAAATGGTAATACGAAGCTGCTCGTTTATAATCGTATCATATCAACTCTTCTTCTTATTAATTTTTTACTGTACTTGTCTTTTTAATACCTTGAAATTGTGAAGAACTGAAGATGTAGTTGAATTGAAGTTTAAATGTATCCATTATTAGTACATTTGAATTCAAATTTAGCTAGTTCTTATGAAGGAAGCTCTTATTAAATTAATGAAATTTCAACAAGATAATTGTGAATTCATTGTTTAGGTAAGGTGCTGGCAAGTGATTGAACAAACCAAAGCACCCTAAGCTTCCGGAGCAATTGATCCAACTCTTGAAAGGGCCTTCGTCTCACTCGAGGTACACCGATTATATCTCGTTAATTACCGTGATTAATAGCTGTCATACTTGATAAACATATAGCCATCGGATGTTTTGTTGTTCATTTTGTGATTAGGTAATAAAGCTTAAAGATTTAAAACTACCGGGGAGTGAATCTGCTGTGAGGGTATTTATCTTTTCCCGATAACATTCATAATTGTTCAAGCCTGGAGCAATCAACTATATCCTGTTTTTTGTCACCTTATAAATCAAATCAATCGTGTTCGAAGCCGCCGGAAAATGCCACAAGGTCGGCAAAACATATGTGGTGCGGGATGGGGACCTTATTTTCTTTAAGCCATACAAAGTTTGCTTCCGTGTTGAGTTCGCTAACGGACAAGCGGGCAAGGTGGTGCTAGATTATAGTGTAGACTCGTTGAAGGCCCGTATGTATTGACCGCACAAAGAACTTCGGTTTGGCTGAATTCATGCAATAAGTCGAGTGCTCGGTTGCCGGCCGACAGTATTTTTCATGAGATTTATCTACCCATTTCCTCTCGGTGGTGGTATTTATGGATCATCCGTTTTATCATGGGAGATAACAAGTATATTTTTGTGGACGAGTATAGATTTCAATAACGAGATGACTACAATTTTAGAGCTAGGATTAAATTCTTTTGAATCTCTGCGCGTATTACATTTATGTGGAAATTACTAGCCTCAATGTTACGAGAGGACAATTGTTTCTTTCCATCTGTTCCAAAATTATTTGACTACTAGTTACTATAAGCTTTAACTATTGGACTTTTATGCCTAATTTTTTATAGTGATACTTTTTGTACATTGTGCCCATTTGAAGAATCTTTTATGCCTCGAAGGTCATATTCATTTGCAATTCATGTTTCGGGTATGTGGAAGTGTTGATGTGCCTGTTAGGGTTGAGAGTCAACTCAAACTTGTGTTAGGGTTGCGCTTTTTGCCCTGGATTGATGCTATTGCTTATTCCGCATATAAGTTGTTGAAAGGGAGCAATACAAACTTCTAGAACCTTCCCCGCAACTTAAGATCCATGATATTTTTTCATGAAGGCACTAGATGTTGTTCATGAAGAATTTAGAATAATGTAGAATATAGATATTTATCTAGGAAATCTCTAAAAAGAGGACACTTGTCTTAACCCCAGCCCATGATCCCTCTTGACCTATAAATAGAACCCTCACTCTTGCCATGTCATTAAAACCTATGAGCATGGTAGATGAGTGAAGCATAGGGTAGCCACTAAAGAGAGAGTTTTGTACATTGTGATATTGTTGTGTAGTAACAAAGTTATGTTCTTGTAAGATTTGGTCTTAGGTTGGGCCATATAGTTTCTAAGTACTCAATGCATAAGTTGTGATCCATCGAAGGTTGGCTCTGTTACACGGGATCACAAGGGTTTGGACTTCATCTGTTGGTAGGCTCCGCCACCCGGAAGTCAACTTTATCTGTTGGTAGGCACTGCCACCCAGAAGCAAGACCCATTGCACTAAGTAACTGTAAATTAAAGGGGCTGAGCGACTCTAGAGTGAGTTGGTGTCCTAGGTGTAGGTCTCAGGGTAGTGGGTATTCAGGCCACCACAAATTCTAACATAGGTAATTATTTCTGCGACAAATATCCTCTTGGCTTGTTAACAAACTATTTTACAAAATAATGGAGCTTCCTCTTTCTCACTTTCGCATTTGATTCAAGTAATTGAATCGGCCTTAGAATGTTGAATCAATCTACGTGAAGTATTTGGGCGTGCACTATTGATCCGTGCGGAGAATGTTCTCACAGATTATGAATCAAAAATCTTAAATCGGGCTAGTGGTGCCTTAGTTATAATGATAAGTAACAGCCCCGTTGTAAGGGTTTTTCCAACTTTCATGTAATCACAACCCCGCAAGACATTTTCATTCCGCCACATCTTTAATGACGTAGCCGTGCTTCCGTTGATCTCTCAAGGAAAAAATGCAATGAAAGGTTAAATGTTACATTTCCTCTACTCGAGTTCTAGAAATTGTGATTATTCAATGTCCTTTTCCTTTCGTCGTCTTTCTCCGAATAAAAAAGGTTTCCGGCCCTATCGGTCCATCACAAATTTTGTAAGTTTTGTTGGTAACACGCAGAACGCCCGGAGATTAGCGCCACATCATTAAGCAAATTTGTATGGTTACTTTTATTGGGGCTCGACAGCGATCAAGTGGCCTTCACGAGACAATAAGTTTATAGTTGTACTCAATTTTTGGACGGGTAAATCCTAATTCAATTTTTCTTACGAAGTATAAAGTCGTACTCTTGTTTTCTTAGTGTAGTTACTATATAATACTAATACTACTCGCAATCAATAATGTTGGATTTCCCCTTGTCCTAATTAAATAGTTTGTAGAAATATAACTACAAATCACTTGGACACTTTGTTGCTATTTGTTAATATTTAACTATAATTCAGCAATCTCGATCTGCACTATTGGACATTGATCTAGTGACTAAATTGTTTTTCCGACCATCCCGATAGGGAAATTCCAACTAACACCGCCATACCGGCAACATATATATCTTTTTGCGGGAGAATCGGTATGGCTGGTTTGAGCAGGAGGATATATCTTTTTGCGGGGAGAATCGGTATGGCTGGTTTGAGCACGAGGATTGTGCCCCATCTTGCGAGATGCCATACACGTTGCGGTTACATAACTGAATTGAACAGCGACATATCATCTTCCTCCGTGAATAAGATGTCCCGAGGTTCAGCTAGTGGTATTTACTTGGCAGACCTCCCGTAATTTGCCTTTGTAGTAGACATTGTTTGGCTCTGTCATTGAGGCAGTTTTGTACTGGCGGATTCAAAGATTATCTTGCATTGGGAACTCCTAATAAAAGACACATATTATGCAATGTTTTTGCTGCATCAGTGCCAAGTATTTATCCTACAACGGCCTATAGTAATTTTGTGAAGCTGCTCTCCGGCTGTTGTGTGCTTCCTCTGCTCAGCGGTTATCTAGGTAGTATTTCTTGCTGCTGTGCTGCTTGCTCGAGTGATAGCTAAGGATAAAGATCTGATGCTAGAATTTACTCGGTGCTTGTAGTAGTCTATAGTTGTGGTGTTCAGTACTTGTGTACCTTTGCAAGGTGCTGCTTGGGATCAGTTTATGGCTTGAAAATGGACGCGACAGTTTCCATGCTTGATGCTTCTATATTTTGCACTTTATGGGAAGGGGTGTTGGCTTGGGTGGTCAGCTGAGCTAATGCATGCAGCCCGGGTTCGAGCCCCCGCGGTGGCACTTCGCTAGCAACGAGGGAGTCATCGGCCAAGAGTACCATAGAGAGAACTCGGCCCCTAGCGTCCCGACGTAGGGGGCTACGCTAGCCTTTGGCCCCTCTATATTTTGCACTTTATATTTTGGGCATGTTTATTCGTCATAGGTAGCTCTAAATTCTCTCCATTTGTTGTCGCTTGGCTGCAAAATGAAGCCGCATACTATATCTTTAATCTCCTTTCTAGGCACAAAAGCAAATTGTCAAAAATGTTTGGTATTCTTACAAGAATAATTGAGCTCAGATTGTGTGTTATACCTGTCTGTTAGATCTGAATTATATGAAACGTATATTCAAATTAAGTGCCTAAACAGTAAATAAATGCAAATAAGTTTAGGACATGACTACGGACAAAGGAAGTCTGTTACGGAGTTCATGTTGGATGCTTACGGAGGTGAACACGCCTTCCTCACTGCACTGGTGGTTAGACGATCGTTATATTCAGCATGTCTTTCATCACGGCAGCTGATTGTCCGCAGGAGTCCTCAACTGAGTTGGGTTAACCCCAACAACCAGTTCATATTCAGATCACCAGTGTAATCGATAGTACAAAGTTTGTAGAACAATAAAGGGGTAGAATTAGACATAGTAGGCAAGGAGTACTTAAGGCACCATAATTACTTCACACGAGACCATCTAAAAAATGCTTTACATAAATCTGTCAACAAAAATGCACAAATCAACTGATATTAAGCTTCATGTCAAGATGTATACCTATGACCTCACTGTACATCTTTGTACCATCAAGACAACCTATATCCTCATACCGCTTCTTTATGCCACTATAATAATGCAGCATATGGCCTGGGCTTAGAAAATGTACTTGTACATCATCAAAATTAGTGAACATATCTTGTAGGTCATGGGCACTCATTTTAACATATAATTTTATGAAAAAGTTGACCTTATAGGAGCTACACAAATAGAATAAACTAGAAAGTCAACGCGGCTTTGCCGCGCAAGGCCGCATCTTACATTTATTCGTTTTTTAAATCAAGGAGTTACAACTCTATTTGTCGGTAGTTGTTGGAAGCATAAGATCATTTCGTAGAAATGTATAGACTATGAAGTGATTGTTGTAGAAGTTCATAATTCTTTCAATAAATTCGGTGTGTGCATTGGCTTTTGGAAAAATCGATGGTCATTGCCGATATAAGCTTACCACTTCATTACAATTGTTTCGCAGTGTGGTTCTTTTTGTGTAAAGTCACATACGTGAAGGGTGTTTTTTTACAAAATTTTAGGCTGGTATGTAAAAATATACAAAATTTTAGGCTAGTATGTAAAAATATATGGACAGCGGAATCGATTTTGAATAAATAGAAGGGTCTTTTGCAATAAGTCATTGCTTGGTTGATTTGAGTTGTGTTGAGGTAGTTATTGGAAGAGGGTTTCATAATGGTAGGTTACATATTAATTTTAGTAAAGTTAGGGGTTAGTTTGTGATGGAACGTGAGATTCAAATCTCTTTGGGACTATTGGGTATTTTCGTACAAATGTATATGAAGTAGATTTTCGTACAAATGGTTTTCTTACGCGTTCTCCAAATTTCACTATAGAAGTTCAAAATCGGCCAATACGAAAGTTGTTCGTTATTTCCGGAACACATTTTTCGTAATTGGCGGACATTCCAATTTTGAGTGCAAATTGGCCAAAAATCGGTTTGACCGCGCCGTGAACGATGGTCGGGCCGTGGAAAATCCGCAACTTCGGTCGACGTCCCCGGCAAACCGTTGATCAAAACATATGTCTCCCTTTGGGAAAGTTGTAGATCTATAGCTCCTCTACAACTTTCGTCTTTGGAGATTTTCAACTTAGTTGTCACTTTTGGGAGTTATGCAATTTCGAAGAAGGGTAAATGGGAACGAGCGAGGGCGGTCGGCGCGCTCTCGCGCCGGCCGCACGCGACGGCGCTTCGCGTGCCACGCGTCGCCCGCGCCTCGCGCCGGCGTACGGACGCCTCGGCGTATCCGTGGTGGACCGTCCGTGCCGTGGGGTCGCCGCCTCACCGTTTCCACCGTGCGCCGAGCCCACCCGGCCGGGAACGCGGGCGGAGCCACGCGCGCGTGCTCGGTGCGCCCGACGCCCATCCGGCGCATGCGCGAGTGACACCCGGCCGCCTAATGGCCATGGTGCCCACTCTTACCCCCGTGCACGCCCACGCGCGAAGGCCCGCGGCCGCGGTGCATCGAGGCCGCCGTGCCTGTCCCCTCGAACGCGTCGCGATGGCTCGCCGGCCACCACCGCGGCGAGCCGCCGTGAAACCCGCCCTCCGCGCCAAACCAACACCACCCTTCCACCCCTGCTCCTTCCCCTCGCTCGTCCCTCGACGCCGCCGCACCGCCGCTTGGCCGCCAAACGCCGCCGCCACCGGACATCGGCAACACCGGCGGCCGGTCCCGGGGCTAGCCCGGCCGCCGGCGCCGGCGCGGCCGTCTCTCGGTCCCGCCGCCGCCGGCGATCCTTGGGCGAGGTCCGGGGAGCCCGGGCGCCTCCTCCCGGCGAAGCCCCGCCGTCCCCGGCCGCCAATTCCACCGCCGGCGAGGTCCGGACCCGCCGGGGACTACATTGCAAGAGAGAAGGTAGTTTCGGGGAGATTTATGCAAGTTTCCGGGGACCCGACTGTAAAGATAGTTCTAGGGTTACGGTAGCGACTTCGAAAAATCATTAAAAATCATAGAAAAATCAGAAAAATGCAAAACCAATTTTGTTGGGTTCGTGGTGAAGAATTCTATCTTTTCCGGAAAACATGTACGGGGTTTTTCCGTACAGTTTTTGAATTAAAAATTCAAACTCAGTTTGGAGTGTTTTTAGTGTAATTTAAAATACACACATGCTATGAACTTGAATTTTATATGAATTAATGTTGATTTACTAGGCTGAAATTTGTCTTTTCGTATAAATTAATTTATAAATGATCTTAAGCCAAATTTTGGTTTGAGAGCTTAATTTAAGCATATGTTGCTGTGTGCAAAAGATTAGGCTCATTTGAAGTGTTTTTTTATTTAATTTGGATTTATGGTTGAAAGGCTTGTCTTAAGTAATTAAAGAAAGAAATGGAAATGAAAAGTGCTAAATTGTGAAATCATGTGTGTTTCTGTTTTTATTAATTTAAACACACCTCCTTGCTGTTTGGTGAAGTTAAGTAACTTAAATTGCTTAGATGTGCACATAATCACCATCAAAATCGTGTTTTGTTTATTATCACACACCCTAATAATTTATGTGAGAAACTAATAATGTTTGGATGAATGTGTCCAACAAGAGTTGATTTTGTGGTAATTCTCCCACCTTCACCATAACCTAATGCATGTGCATGTAAACATGTAGATCTTCCCGACGGGACGAACACGCTCACCCGGGAGAAGGGAGCAGCCCGGCGGAGAGTTGAATCAAGTTAGTGTGCGGCAAGACCCGGACTAAAGTCCGAGAAGAGCCCAAGGCTTGTTTTGGTACCGAGTCTGAGGAAGGCAAGCACCGGTGTCATCTAACCCATCTTTTATAAATTAAAATCATATCTTTTACTTTTTCAGTACTTTATTGCTTTACTTGTGCATTTAAGTTTCAGGAGTTGCTTTGAAACCTAGATGCATGATCCTTAGGACTCCTATGCTCTTTTACTAGTATGTTAGGAACGCTAGTGCCGTGCTCTAAGGTTACGGTAGAAGTCGAGTAATGACTCATTGCTCACGAGATATAGGATGCTTATGTTGGAATCATAAGTTGGTTAAATTGACTCGCTCATGTGGTAAGAGCAATGGGTTCGGTCTCGACCGAGTAGCATGGTGCTTTGGTACTAAGCTATTGAACGTACCAAGTGCTTGTCGGGAATGGGACCGGTAAGCCTAGTACCTTCGAACCGGGGCGGGATCTTTCTAGCTACCCGCTTGGGATGTGTCTCCGGCTAGCTACCCGTGGTATAGTGTGTGAGTCCGTGATCGGTCGGGTTAGACCCTCCGGATAACCGTGTACCGAGTTTGTAGCGTCGATCCTAAACTCGTGGGATGTTGGGAACGGCTGGTTGGGGTAGACACCGCACTTGGTCTACTTTCTTCCGTGTATCTTGGGTTTACCTTGCAAGGATATAAATCGATCGATCGTCGGTCACTCGCCGTTATCCGAGTCGGCTTGACCACCGGCTACCCCATGTTTATTTATGGAACATTTTGGATCAATACTGTTACTGTTTAATATTGTTTGAACAACATGCTTGTTCGGTGCGGGTGCTCACATAGAATGGTTAACATACTAGAAATTGAGCTGAAATCTGAAAATAAGGATCAACTCTTAGTCGCTTTTGGCAAAACAAACCCAGCGCCCAAAAAGCCTTGCATGTCTAGTTGTATTTTCTTTTAACGGGTAAGTCTTGCCGAGTATTAGTACTCGGCCTTGCTTAATTTGTGGTTTTCGGGTAATCTCATCCGGCTCCGGTTCTATCCCGGATAGTTGGGAGCTTGAATGGGAGAATGATGATGAGGAGTGATATGCATGGATGACCTCCCGTGTGCATCATGCGCTAGTTTTATTTCCTCTGTTTAAACTCCGAACCATGTT
Organism: Cenchrus americanus; assembly: GCA_947561735.1. Lineage (NCBI taxonomy): Eukaryota > Viridiplantae > Streptophyta > Magnoliopsida > Poales > Poaceae > Cenchrus > Cenchrus americanus. The sequence continues at coordinate 3,638,964 of OX387245.1, read as the reverse complement.
TACTTTTATGTATGAAAAACCTGGTTTGTAATAAAGTCGAACTTGCGAACCTTTTATGTAATATAATGTTGTACTCGGTCCCGCCTTCGTGTGGGCTTAGCGCATATCAGCGATCTTGTTGTATGTGATTTACCGGGCTTTACCCGGCGGAAGCAACTTAATAATTCTTTATTATTGCTTAATGGCCAAGTGGACCGGCTTAGGCGATAATACGGAATTATTTTGGGCGGTTCTGTCACACAAATTTGGTACCGGAGCGATGATATGCACCGGAGTAATTAAAATACTTTAACAAACTTGTTTTTTTTAATAAAAGTTGCCAAGATTAATAATCTTGCTAAGAGAGTAGGACGTTAAGGTTTGATCTAGTCCGAGAGGCCCTAGAGGGAATTTTTGAGTTCTTTCGGGTGGCTAGTATTCTATAGTGTATTTAGTCCGACTTCCAAGACATTTATTCTTGTCAAAACTTACTTTCATGCACAACCATACTAGTTCATCACGTTTTGCCATACGTGGTGGTACCACAGGGAAGTCCTGTGAGGGACTAGTGGGACCTATTCCAATGGGTGCCACGTCGCGTCTGCGTCTCATCACGTTTTGCCATACGTGGTGGTACCACAGGAAAGTCCTGTGAGGGACTAGTGAGACCTATTCCAATGGGTGTCACGTCGCGTCTGAGTCTCGTCACATTTTGCCATACGTGATGGTACCACGGGAAAGTCCGTGAGGGATGAGTGAGGCCTATTCCAATGGGCACTCACGTCGCGTCAGAGTCTTAAATAGGACGCTGTCCATGCAGCGGCTTTACGCATGGATACCGTTTCTATAAGCGAACGGTAATGAATGTGGACGCTTTTGTGAGTGCTTTGGCACAAAAGGTCTTGAATATCTGTGATTTTACGTAGGTACACTAACCATGGTTGTTAGGTACGCTAATTAAGAAACGAATAGCTTCCGACTAGTTATTATAGGGAGAGACGTTTATATATGCCCTGCCACCGGCACTAACTTCGTTTTTAAGCTTAAAAGCTTTGTGAGGAAGTTTAGGACGCTTTTTGCATCATGTAAAAGCTATCAAACCAAAATTGAAGTTAATTCATGTGTTGCTCGGTCTCTATTTAATGTGTGTTTCTTAAGGACCAATCTAGCTAGTGTGATTGCTTCGATCAGGTGTTAAGCAAAAATTTAACTAGTTGCTGTCCAAATCTTTCTAAGGATTATCTAGAAAATTTCTAGCTAGGTGCTCTTTAGGGAAATTGTTCATCACCTAGTTAAGTTTGCTTTCTGAATTTTTCATGATTTTAGGATGTTTAAAACTGAAGTTAGGATCAAAATGGCTAGCCTAAGTCTTGCTGAATGCTTTGTCAAAATCCCGAGTTAGGTAGAAAACTCAATTTTTACCTATAGTTCCAAACAGATCCTTCCCAGAGAATATATACCAAAAATGTTTCTTGTATAGCCTACTTTGTGCTGTCAAAATCTCATGGTCATAGGGTTCTTAATCTTTGAGATATGATCTCTTTAGTGAAGCGCTGTCTTGCTGAAAATTTCTGGGCAATATCACTCTGAAAATCGATCTATTAGACCCTTTTCCAATCTGATATTATTCAAACTTTGAATAACAAAACTGCTCCTTAGGTATCAATCTACCTCCTGTAGAAATCTCAAGGTCGTTAGATTTTTAGTTCGAGAGTTATACCCAAAACACTAGGTCTCTGTCCTGCTGAATTTCAGAATTAGTGATCTCTGAATTCAAATTTTTTTTGGTCATCTTCCTTTGGGATATAGAGCAAACCTTTAATATCAAAATGATTCAAAATTTTGTGATGGTCATGCTCACAAAATTCAGCATTTTTGCATGTGTATATTGAGAAATATCAAATTTTTTTAGTAAGTCCCTGTTTGCTGTAAAAAAAAACTGCTAGACAGAGCTTTGGTAACGAACCTTCCGACCCCGGTAAAAGTTGAATCTGTCCTGGAGTTGAATACCAAAGTTTAAGCTTATGAAATTCTACACATGCTGACCAAAATTCATAATTTTTCGATGCTTGAGCTGAGAGATATGGAATTTTTAGTGACCATCGGCCTGCTGTCCAACAACCCTGACAGCAAAGCGATATCTGAATTTTCGGGTGTGATAGCCTCAGTTTTATCCTTAAGTTGAATACCGATATTGGAAGGCATGAGATTTTTACATCCCCTGCCTAAAGATGATGATATTTAGGTGGTGGAAGAATGCTACGTATGTTTTGAAGTTTCTATCCACATATGAACAAATCAGTGCGAGATCCACCTATCTCCATCTTCTTTTAGGATGGCTTCTGAGAGAAGCATACTCATATCCTTGCCGAGTCAAGTGGAACCCCGTTGTACTCTCCTAATTGCTTATACGCCTTTTCTTCAATTTAGAGGCGATCCACCAACTTCCTATGTCTATGTAAAGGTGATCACTCCACTTTCCTTGCATCGATACTCCTACATTGATCACTATCAATTCTCAGCCCTCCTTATGCTTGCTCACAAACAAATAAAAGAGAACATGGTTACAAGGCATCAAAAATATGTTGATAAGCACATGAGCATCATCACCGCATGCATATCTTGCAGCCTTAGTAACATAAATCATGAGCATGGGAAATGCATTGCACAACATGTGCATTTGGGACATTGGATGAACTAACATGCATATGTCCTGACGGTTTTCTATCTTTCTACTCTATCGCCCTTTTGCTGGTGATGTTCTTGTTCCATAAACGAAGGTGCCACGACGGAACCTAGGGTATCATGTGTGCTGCAGCCATGTGATTACCACTAGGAGCGTGCTAGGTATCTTGGTTTTTGAGAATGCGACTCACCGCACCTATTACTTCTCAATTCTATGTTTATCCCCTCTACCTTGACTAACCTCATGGGTGAAGCAAGTCATGCTGACATTGCATCATGAGCAACATATCTCATGAGCATATGCATCACGCATTCATAAACATGGGCATCATCATGTGTGCATTGCATCACGCCCACATCATGTGCATCTCTCACTAGGCATCATGATATCGGCACCACATGTGTGTATGCATATTCATCATATGCACAATTATCATATGCACGTGCATCATTCCCATGCACTCATCAACTGAGCATCATCATGTGCACCATCCCATGGTGTACCAATCATTTATAAGCATTGATAATGCAATCCTACCTGATCGGTGCTCCTTTTCAAAAAAAATAAATAAATAAAATAAAATGAAACCATTGCACATTAATAACAGGAAGGATATCACACTAAATCACTAACCCAATAAACTATGAGCAAGTTTGTTTTGAGATTTTTGGCCTCCATGTGCCTTTTTCCTATCTTCCGTTTCTACTACTCATAGGAAACTTGTTGCTAAATTCTCTCTACAATTTAGGTATCCTTAAAATATTCTTTTAAGTTAACTTTTGACTCTTGGAGTTACCACCACACTCCTGGTTACTCTCAAAAGAAAATTTTGGAAATCTTAGAGCCCTTGCAGAACGTGTTTATTGACAATCCTATAGTTAAGGAAATCCTTGTCACATCCACGGGTTCAGTTCTCTGACCTCCCTCTATTGCTACGTTTCCTTATTAATTGTTTCTATAGTTGGATTGTTGTTCTCTTGGGGAAAACTGATTGGATCCTCATGGAATTTCAGGGAAATGGAATCCACCACAAGAGATCCGGTCAATCTTCGACCCAATGAGATGTTCCCGTCTCTTCCACCAACACAGGAGGTGGTGGATATCTTTGCCAACACCATGAAAATTTTGGAGGGCCAAAATTTGGTGTTAAGCCAACTGGTGCAAAATGTCATCCATAATCGTTATCAAGGGCTATCGCAAACTAGTCTATCCAACAGTCTTTCCCAAGCAATATCAGAATCTATTATGGAGCAAGTTTATCTATTCAATCTATTGATGAATCATGAAGCTCAAAATTAACGAGAACCAAGATTCCGATCGGCAACTCCTAGATTCACTCATGTCACCGTCTCAACTTCCTATGGACCTTAGGGAGGAAGAAAGAAGGAGTAAGAGTCACAAGCGAGATTTGCCAAAGATTGATTTAAATGGATGGGAAATTACATGCACCGAACTTCCCTCCCGTGAGGAAAAGCCAAGCAACCCGGCTAGTGTTGTGGATCAGCCCATCAAAACCCAGTGGGTCACAAGGTCCAATACACCCACACCTCGTCTCTCGCTTCAATTGTAGAGAACATGGGCATTTTGTCGTGGAGTGCCCGAAAACCGAGCAGAACAAGCCAAATCGGCACGGTCGAGGCTCAAGAGCCAAGCAGTGAAGTCAAGGCAAATGACCAAAACCCCAAGTGAAACAAGGAAAACATAACTTCACGGGTATACATTTCTATTTTAGAACAACCTTCCCTAAGCAAGCCTTTTAAATTCCTAATCTCGGGACGAGATTTCTTTTAAGGGGGTAAACTGTAACACCCCAGGTGTTTATTAAAGATAACTAAATTAATTAGTTGCGTTAATCATGTTTAAACTGGCTCATAAACATGTTTGACATGTTTTGTCACAAATTTGCACAAAAGACCTTGGTCAAAGTCCCAAATCACGGTCAAACCCTAGATCTCCTTTAAGGCTGAAATGGTTTTCTTACGCGTTCTCCAAATTTCACTATAGAAGTTCAAAATAGGCCAATACAAAAGTTGTTCGTTATTTCCGGGAACACATTTTTTGTAATTGGCGGACATTCCAATTTTGAGTGCAAATTGGCCAAAAATCGGTTTGACCGCGCCGTGAACAAGAATCGGGCCGTGGAAAATCTGCAACTTCGGTCGACGTTCCCGGGCAAACCGTTGATCAAAACATATGTCTCCCTTTGGGAAAGTTGTAGATCTATAGCTCCTCTACAACTTTCGTCTTCGGAGATTTTCAACTTAGTTGTCACTTTTGGGAGTTATGCAATTTCGAAGAAGGGTAAATGGGAACGAGCAGGGCCGGTCAGCGCGCTCTCGCGCCGGCCGCGCGCGCGGCGGCCTTGCGTGCCACGCGTCGCCCGCGCCTCGCGCCGGCGTACGGACGCCTCGGCGTATCCGTGGTGGACCGTCCGTGCCGTGGGGTCGCCGCCTCGCCGTTTCCACCGTGCGCCGAGCCCACCCGGCCGGGAACGCGGGGGGAGCCACGCGCCGTGCTCGGTGCGCCCGACGCCCATCCGGCGCATGCGCGAGTGACACCGGCCGCCTAATGGCCATGGTGCCCACTCTTACCCCCGTGCACGCCCACGCGCGAAGGCCCGCAGCCGCGGTGCATCGAGGCCGCCGGTGCCCCGTCCCCTCGAACGCGTCGCGATGGCTCGCCGGCCACCACCGCGGCGAGCCGCCGTGAAACCCGCCCTCCGCGCCAAACCAACACCACCCTTCCACCCCTCGCTCCTTCCCCTCGCTCGTCCCTCGACGCCGCCGCACCGCCGCTTGGCCGCCAAACGCCGCCGCCACCGGACATCGCAACACCGGCGGCCGGTCCCGGGGCTAGCCCGCCGTCCGGCGCCGCGCGCGGCCGTCTCGGTCCCGTCGCCGCCCGGCGATCCTTGGGCGAGGTCCGGGGGAGCCCGGGCGCCTCCTCCGGCGAAGCCCCGCCGTCCCCGGCCGCCAATTCCACCGCCGGCGAGGTCCGGACCCGCCGGGGACTACATTGCAAGAGAGAAGGTAGTTTCGGGGAGATTTATGCAAGTTTCCGGGACCCGGCTATAAAGATAGTTCTAGGGTTACGGTAGCGACTTCGAAAAATCATTAAAAATCATAGAAAAATCAGAAAAATGCAAAACCAATTTTGTTGGGTTCGTGGTGAAGAATTCTATCTTTTCCGGAAAACATGTACGGGGTTTTTTCGTACAGTTTTTGAATTAAAAATTCAAACTCAGTTTGGAGTGTTTTTAGTGTAATTTAAAATACACACATGCTATGAACTTGAATTTTATATGAATTAATGTTGATTTACTAGGCTGAGATTTGTCTTTTTCGTATAAATTAATTTATAAATGATCTTAAGCCAAATTTTGGTTTGAGAGCTTAATTTGAGCATATGTTGCTGTGTGCAAAAGATTAGGCTCATTTGAAGTATTTTTTATTTAATTTGGATTTATGGTTGAAAGGCTTGTTTTAAGTAATTAAAGAAAGAAATGGAAATGAAAAGTGCTAAATTGTGAAATCATGTGTGTTTCTGTTTTTATTAATTTAAACACATCCCCTTTCTGTTTGGTGAAGTTAAGTAACTTAAATTGCTTAGATGTGCACACAATCACCATCAAAATAGAGTTTTGTTTTTTTATCACACACCCTAGTAATTTCTGTGAGAAACTAATAATGTTTGGATGAATGTGCCCAACAAGAGTTGGTTTTGTGGTACTTCTCCCACCTTCACCATAACCTAATGCATGTGCATGTAAACGTGTAGATATTCCCGACGGGACGAACACGCTCACCCGGGAGAAGGGAGCGACCGGCGGAGAGTTGAATCAAGTTAGTGTGCGGCAAGACCTGGACCAAAGTCCGGAAGAGCCCAAGGCTTGTTTTGGTACTGAGTCTGAGGAAGGCAAGCACCGATGTCATCTAACCCATCTTTTATAAATTAAAATCATATCTTTTACTTTTTCAGTACTTTATTGCTTTACTTGTGCATTTAAGTTTCAGGAGTTGCTTTGAAACCTAGATGCATGATCCTTAGGACTCCTATGCTCTTTTACTAGTATGTTAGGAACGTTAGTGCCATGCTCTAAGGTTACGGTAGAAGACGAGTAATGACTCATTGCTCGCAAGATATAGGATGCTTATGTTGGAATCATAAGTTGGTTAAATTGAATCGATCATGTGGTAAGAGCAATGGGTTCGGTCTCGACCGAGTAGCATAGTGCTTTGGTACTAAGCTATTGAACGTACCAAGTGCTTGTCGGGAATGGGACCGGTAAGCCTAGTACCTTCGAACCGGGGCGGGATCTTTCTAGCTACCCGCTTGGGATGTGTCTCCGGCTAGCTACCCGTGGTATAGTGTGTGAGTCGGACCGGTCGGGTTAGACCCTCCGGATAACCGTGTACCGCAGTTTGTAGCGTCCGATCCTAAACTCGTGGGATGTTGGGAACGGCTGGTTGGGGTAGACACCGCACTTGGTCTACTTTCTTCCGTGTATCTTGGGTTTACCTTGCAAGGATATAAATCGATCGATCGTCGGTCACTCGCCGTTATCCGAGTCGGCTTGACCACCGGCTACCCCATGTTTATTTATGGAACATTTTGGATCAATACTCGTTACTGTTTAATATTGTTTGAACAACATGCTTGTTCGGTGCGGTGTGCTCACATAGAATGGTTAACATACTAGAAATTGAGCTGAAATCGAAAATAAGGATCAACTCTTAGTCGCTTTTGGCAAAACAAACCCGGCGGCCAAAAAGCCTTGCATGTCTAGTTGTATTTTCTTTTAACGGGTAAGTCTTGCCGAGTATTAGTACTCGGCCTTGCTTAATTTGTGGTTTTCGGGTAATCTCATCCGGCCTGGTTCTATCCCGGATAGTTGGGAGCTTGAATGGGAGAACGATGATGAGGAGTGATATGCATAGGTGGCCTCCCGTGTGGATCATGCGCTAGTTTTATTTCCGCTGTTTAAACTCCGAACCATGTTTACTTTTATGTATGAAAAACCCGATTTGTAATAAAGTCGAACTTGTGAACCTTTTATGTAATATAATGTTGTACTCGGGTCCCGCCTTCGTGTGGGCTTAGCGCATATCGGCGATCCCGTTGTATGTGATTTACCGGGCTTTACCCGACGGAAGCGACTTAATAATTCTTTATTATTGCTTAATGGCTAAGTGGACCGACTTAGGCGATAATACGGAATTATTATGGGCGGTTCGTCACGACAAACGACACGGTCTCCAAAGTGCAACTTTGACTTCCTATTTTACAAAAATAATTATTAAAAACCAACATATGTATACTTTTATGAAAGTATTTTACAAGACAAATCTACTCATGTAGTTTTCACGTTTCCAAACTCAACAACTTAAAAATTATTCATGATTTATATTCCCAATGATGTATGTCTAGATTCACTCAATGATGCATGCACTTGGTCTCAATTCATATACTGGCTCAGACAATAACTACTGCACCTGATCACAATCTAAAACTTCAAGTATTATGGTACAGTGTGGGAGTAATAGTTTCCGTCCTTTCTAGGAAAAAGAAAAGACATGGCAATATGTATAACCATCAAATAGCAGTTTTTTTAAAAGTAGCTTTTACCATGTTTCCGTGTTCCGGATCGGATTGGGCCGAAAGGCCGGGTTCAGCACGGAGACGAGGTCGAGTAAAACAGATTTTTTTTTCGTTTTATACATTTTTCTTTCCTTTTTTTTTCAAAAATATATGGTCCGAATTTTTTTTTACAAAACTATACATCTAGATATCGATGAGATCTACAACTTTGTAGTTTAAAATTTTTCATTTGAAGTCATCTTCATAGGCAAATAATCGTTTTTATATCGAGATCTCAATTTTCGCATTATGTTCAAAAAAATGTAACTTTTTTGCATGAACTCGGATGGAGGTAAACTTTATATGAAAATTGTAGCTTTCGACGAGATCTACAATTTTTTAGTTCAAAGTTTTTCCATTTGAAATCATCTTGATACTCAAATAATCGATATACTATTCAGATCCGAAGACCGCAAATTGAGATCCGGATAGTTTATCGATTATTTGAATTACAAAATTGTAGATCTCATTGAAAACTACAATTTCATATAAAGTTTAATTTTCATATAAAGTTTACCTCCATCCGAGTTCAAACAAAAAAATTACAAATTTTTGAAAACGATCGACCCCTACCGCCGCGCGCACGGCGGCAAGCAGAAAGGTGGTAGGTCCCTCGCCGCCGTCCCCCACGGCGCTAGATGTATAGTTTTGCGAATTTTTTCGACTATATTTTTTATATATTTTTGCAAAATTGAAGGGGGAAAATTGTAAAAAAATTCAGGCAAACAAACACAGCCAGCAACCAGACAGACGACAGATCAGGCAAAGAACTAGATCTAGGGTTTCGTATTCAGAGCCCCTGACCCTGAGGCCGTCGCCGCCGTGCGAGATGAAGGCGGCGATTTCGCGACAGGAGAATCGAAAGAGGGCGTTTGAGGAGCGGCGGAAGGGGAAGGGTGATCAAGCTAAGCATGGGCAAGTTGGCGAACAGGCGTGCTCTCTGTCCCTGGGGAAAGTGCTGCGGCACGGGGAGCTTTGGAAGACGACGACTGGGAGACGTGAGCCTCGTTTCTCAATCTTGGGAGATGATGTGCAGGGCATTCTTGGGACGACCGCGGATGACCCTGCATGGGCGGAATGGGAAGAAGCTGCTTTTGATGAAGCTCCGGCCATCCCTGGAGCGGAGGAGAATGAATCGACCGAGGAGTGGGAGATGAGGATGCAGGCGCAGTTGAGAGGAGATGGAAACGAGGATTTGCCAGATGAGGATGTTGAAGCCAGGCGGGCCAGCAACTTTCGCGGCGACTGGGACCTTCTATGGTCCGGTCTTTACGGTGCATTCGATGACAATAGTAAGTTCGTCAACTCCATATGTTCGTTTGGTTTCTTTTCTTCTTAGTTAGTTGACCTCTTTGGACTCGATATTTACCCATTCTGAATGAATGTTTTACAACCACGTGCAGCGAGGATCCCCCCGATGCGTTTCACATTCACCAAGGCTCCTAAGTATGCCATGCACGAGAATGCCCTGCAAGTTTTTGCAGCCAAGGTCACATCAACAAGAGGTGGTTTGCCGCTTCATGTGTTTGGTATGATTGCCATACGCGACACCATCGACCGCAATCGCAACACTGTCTTCTGCCGTGCAAGGGACAACTGTCAGAGCCTCACCAAAGAGCATCCGCATTTGGTACTAACAGGTCCTATCCGCGCTGTTATGCTGGAGCCGTCGGCTCCCTTGACCATCGAGGTTGACCTTAAATTAAAGGGCACTACGGACTCTGAGGATGAACAACTCAGCTCTCTAGCTGTACCGGTGTTGTCCAGTAACACAATGTATTCACACATGTGGAAATGTGCTTACACTAGCAGGCTTAGCACTATTGAGTTTACACTTGGGCATATCATTTCCTCTGTGGAGGCTACCATATTTGTCCGAGTCGCTCAAGGATCATGGCCTGAAGGTTTTCGCGGTCAAATTTCCGCTGCTGCTTTCAGTGTACGACCGAAACCTTCCACCATTGCTCAGCATACTAGTGTTAATGACTAGGAATTGGTCTTGCTTGATTCTGGAGGTGAGGAGGTGCCTGTCACTGGTGATGGTGATATCAAGCTTTCACGACGTGTTGTTTCTGCTGACACCACAGGAGAGCTGAAAGTGTATATCAAGGCATGGGGAGGTAATGACAGTTTTATGAAGAAATGGGTGAGTTTCAAACCATTGGATGCTGGTAAAGGCGAGGATACTGTCAACATTGGCTCCTGTTCAATGGATATCACAGTTTTCTGGTCACTCATTTCAGATCGTCCTGTTTATGCGAAGTCAGCATTGTAGATGTTTGGTCTGAAGTGGCGTGTTGCATTAGGTTATACTTCCGTAGCTGGAAGTTAGATGATTTATGCAGTCTTTTGTAATATCGTGATTGGCGCTGTAATTGTAAATATATCTCAAGTGGTATTTAAGTAACTATAGTCACTCATTCTTGAAGATGAAAAGCTTATGATGATTTCCCGATGTCCGTCATTGCTATTTGCTGGAATGATATGCATGAATAAATTTCTACATCACAGTTTGGTTGTAGTTGCAGACTTGCAGTAGAAGGTTTCAAAAAAAAATAGCCATGCTTGTTGATGAAATTTTTTATGACTGCTTTTTTGTATTTCCTCAAGGAGGTTGGCCCTCACCTCTATCAAATCCACCCGAGTTTTGCACCTGTAGATCTCGTGTGTAAACTGTGACATGTTTATAGTGTCCATGGTGTGATCATTAACTAGTTTTGCCAAGTTCTTTTTTAATCGAACACAAGGGTTTTTATTTTTTAGATAGGAATATAGCTGGGAACGTGATGACCACCAAAACTTGTGCGTTTTGTTTGCTTCCACTGTTATTGTGTTGTGATGAAACGTTGGCAGATATCCCATGGGGCCAGGTTGGGATGCAGTACAACTTAAGATAAATATTTATGTTGATAGTTATTGCCCTTCTTTCAATTAAATGATTGTTGGTGAAAAATGTAACTTGAATAAAGAACTTGATAATTGTTGTTTATCCTGGCAGTGCAAATCCATTATCTGATACCGTCTCATAATTCTGAGCAAGTGTGCATGCATTGTGGTTATTGTGTATCTTCTGATGAGATGGTGGCAACAGATACCCCATGGGGTCAGGTTGGGTTGCAGCGGATGGACATGTTGTGTGAAATATTTCTGTTGACATTTCCTGGCCACTTCTCAATGAAATGAATATTGATGAAAATGTTAACTTGGATAGGGAACTTTGATAATTGTTGTTTATGCTGGCAAGTGTAGATTCATTATCTGATACGTTCTCATATGTCATGCATATGCATTGTGCTTGTCACTCAATTGCATATGAGGTCTCGATGTAAGTACCTGGTGGTTGTCAGCATTTGGTGCATCGTGTACCATCTTTATCAGGTGATCAGCAACACGACAACATGCCCTCTACAATCTATTTATGTATGGAAAACAACTCATCTTTGTACTAGGTTGCCAAAAACAAAAGCAATACTAATTTATGCTGCAAGTGAAGTCCTGAACCAAGAAGAGGACGCTTCGCATGTCAAAAGAATTTTGCTTATGCTTGTTTGGAAGCTTCTTTTACTTGAAAATTACTCCTGCTAAAGTAATTCATTATCAATATTTAATTTATCTAAGCTTCCAATGCAGAAAGTCTTACGTTCATCTATAAAGTAAACCCTATTGCTTTTCTCAACTTTGTTGCATTTTCAGAGGAATTAAGAAAAAAAAGGTAATCATGAATCAGTTTCTTACCATCTTTTTGTACATGAAAGGGATCTTAATTTTAGTAGTCTGAAAGCTAGCATGAGCAATCCACACTTCAGCCTATTCCGACAGTTATTTGTTCCCTGGTCTCTTTAAAACCTGCTATACATTGTAGATTTATATAGTACTATACAGATAGTTTGGCTAGTGGTTAAAATGTTGACCCTTGAATTCTTGGAAACAGATGAGATCGCCAGCATTAGGATTCACACGAATGGTTGATCGAGTTGCCTCTTTCAGATGCCATACTGTAGGTTTGGCTGCAGAATTTGGCTGCAGCAATGCAGTCATTATGTTAGTTCAGGTAAATAATGGTAAGAATGGATGAAAGTGAACTGTAATCTTGCACACTCTACTGCATCTATAACCAGAGCATTGAACTTGCTATCCAGCAACAAGAATTTCATGAGAACAATTCCATTCCATTGGCAGACAGGAAGCAAGCCGATAACACCTCCAGAAGAATTACATGACTACCGTTGGTGTCTCTTGAGTCTTCACCACGACCAAATGCAAGCCATGTTACAGTGCTTAATCAAGGCGTGCCACTAAACGCTATGAATTCAGTTACATTGCCATGCCATATTACAGAACATTCAGGGTTTGTCACAGTATCACCTAGTTAGCAGCAGCTCCACCATATATATATACGAGGGGTATGGATGAACCACAACAGAAAGCTGGCTTCGCCATCACCCAACGCTTTCCCAACAGCCAAGACCCGAGTCAAGTGTTGGCGAAGAAACTCTTTCCCAACAGGAAAATTCCGCCGTCGGGAAAGAAATCTTCGCCAACAGCCCAAAATCCAATGACGATGGCAAAGTTCGGCCGTTGGCGAAGGGGTTATTTCCCAACATCATTCCCGTTGGGAAAGAAAAGGCGTTGGCGAAGCTCCGCCGCGGCCAAACGGTACCGCCGCCGTCGCCTTCGCCAACAGCCTTCGCCGTTAGCCGTTGGCAAGGGAGTCGCCAACGGGGCTACCAAGTCTGTTGGCGAAGAGCCTTCTTTCCCAACAAATGCCTTGTAGGGGTTTGTTGGGGAAGATTGCGGCTGTTGGCAAAGAATTTTCATTTTTTTCGAATTTTGAATTCAAACTTTTTTGGTAGCCTTGCTACATTGTTTAGAAGCACATTGTTAAATGTGGGCCCATTTTTCAACATTTAGCTATATTTCGTTAATTATTTTCGTTCACTTGAATTTTCCGGCATAATTCAAATTTGAACTGCAGGTGCGTGAAATAATGAAACTTAGGCGTTCGAAAAATGATATTCATGTCGGGGAGTGTATTTTGAGGCCGTGTCCCAAAGCTCACCCGAAATTTCGAAGTCCTTGTGCACGTAACACGACGGTTCAGGCGTGGTACAACTGTTTTTTAATTATATAAAATCCAAACGAAGTCGAAAAATCACGAAACTTGTCGGGGTGTCTTGTGATCGCATGTGGAGGCTGCGATAAAAATTTGAGAAAGTTTGGAGCAAGTTACAGCGTCGGATGCTCAAAACCTAGACAGCTCCACATGTGCTCCACAAGTGATCACATGGTAGAGATGTCTAGGTTTTGAGCATTTGACGCGGCAACTTGCTCCAAACTTTCTCAAATGTTTATCGTAGCCTCCACATGCGATAACAATGTGGATTCATGTTGAGATCGAAACCGATGTCGAAATGTGGTTTATATGCTATATTGTTGATATATATGTGGTATTCTCGTTCATATGCTTGATGTGTGGATTTGATATGTGAATTAAATGCTAGAAAAGAGAAAAAAAGGGGGAATTCCCAGCTTTGCCAACAAAGATAGGCCAAAGCCGTTGGCAAAGCCGGGCTTTCCTCACCACCTTCCCAGCTTTGCCAACAGCTTTGGGCCGGCCGTTGGCAAAAATAGGCTTCCCCCCCGAAGCACGCGCCCGCCTTTGCCAACACCGGGCCAAAGCTGCATTGGCAAAGATAGTCGTTGGCAAAGCTGGGCTTCTTTGCCAACAACCTTGTCCAAATGGATTTGCCAACAGCTTCACCCGATGTTGTTGGCAAAGCTAGCCCCAACAGGGCCGGAATTCCTGTTGGCGAAGAGCTCTTTCCCATCACTTAAAACGCCAACGGTTCTTTCCCAACAGAACTCGGAAACCCCGTTGGGAAAGCCTTCGCCAACAAAGGGTTGGAGTCGTCGCCAACAGCTCTAAGTCGTTGGCGAAGCACGCGTTTCCCGTAGTGAACCACCTTACGCAAAAAAAAAAGGGGTTAGATAATCAGGGTTTTTTAGCGTCTATTTTTTCCACAAGTCCACACACAATGGATGTCGTGTGCTTGTTAATGCCACCACCTCATCTTCTGAGCAGATTAAAATCTATCCATCAACGCATCAGCTGGCCTGGTGTTCGTTTTGCGCGCTTCCACGCGGATCTCTTCAACCTCAGCTCCCTCGTATTACCCCATCATCGCGTCATTGCACTTGATAAGAAGTATCTCACCATCATGAGGCCCGACCAGATCATTTACCGTACGTCTTCAGATCAAGGCCCTGAACCTTAGTGGACCAGTTAGATGTATCGTAGTCAAGGTCACGTCCTCTCAGGCGTGCATGCAGTGCATCTCTCCCCATATATCTGACCCCAGTTGTTAATCCTCGGCCACAATTCCACCGGCACTACTTGGTAAGTGACATTCTCCCTAAACCTGCTCGCCGTCACCCTAAACACAGATCTCAATCTGCACGCCTCACAGAACATTATCATAAACCTGTAGCATGCATGCTTTCTTAAACGCATTGTCCACAGTGAGCTTGTCTTGGAACGTTTTTTTTTAACATGTAACGGGGGGAGCTTCCCCACCTTTTATATTTCAAAAAAACTCAGACTCCGATAGAACCGGAGAGCACGCGGGCGTCCGAGACACAAGTGCGGAGGTAGTTGCACCAGCCATGGAGGCTGTTTACAAGATTAGACGGGAGACGTTTACACCATATTACAAGGTCATCACAAGTTCTAGTAAGTACTATGCGCCAATTAAATATTTCCTTGCGAAAGATGTGACCATTTCTGCTGTCTCAGATTCGCCAAAGTATAGCTACAAAGACGAAAGGCCAGAGAGCTTTATTCAGGCAAGCAGGTGGCGTAGCACTCCAGACGTCCTCATCAGACATTCGCTGCAGGTTTTCCATCCCAATCGCCGTCCATATGAACTTGCTTTGTGCACATCCAAAGAAGACATGCAGCCTGTCCTCCACACTCCCCGTGCACCTCTCACATTTGTCATTCTCCACCATGTGTTTAGCGAAGAGGTTGACCTTGGTGCTGATTCTGTCTTTAAAATAAAGCCATGCAAAAATCTTAACCTTGTTTGGTAGTTTCGTTTTCCAAACTCGCCTGCCATGAATGTCGCTGGACTCTCCTGCCGAGTCCAAGGCAGCATACGCGTCTCTAGTGGTGTATGGTCGCTTGGTGGTTTTCATCAGCCTCACGTCATGTCCTTCAAGCCGCATGCCCCGTAAACAAGTGATCAAGGACCCCCGCCTCTTGGTCGGCGGCGTTAGTTAAGCGTGGGCGTAAACGCAAATCAAAATCGTTCTCAAAGACATGCCGCACCGACACATTAGGATGAGTGGTGTGGGAGAAGAGAGCGGAGTGAGTATTATAGAGTGGCCAAGCAGGAGCCGGTGATCAAACCAAAAAGAGGTGGCAAGACCATTTTTTATTTGAACATAAGTAATGGACCTGTAAGTATTAAGCTCGTCATTGACAATACGCCAAAGGTAGCTGGGGGGATCATGACCGGGAGTGTCAAAAGAGGAAGAATTACTTAGTAACCAATTTTTCCAGCAGACCGGATCACTAGAGAAGAGTTTATTAATGAACTTCATTAGCAAGCGGCGATTTTGGAGATTAAGGTCTTTCACACCGAGCCCACCCCTATCTTTAGTAGCTTGGACGCGTGTCCCATGCAACGAGGCACTTGGAGCCATGGCAGCTATCTTCACCAAATCCGGAAGAATGCTCGGCAACGTTTATCAATAGTATGAATGATTGTTTTAGGAACGTCAATAGCGGACATGTAGTGGAGGGGGGGAGGAGCCGAGAACAGAGGTAGAAAGCATGAGCCGTCCCGCCCCGTTCGAAGGGACGCACGCCACCCGAACAAGTATTTATCGCAAGACGTGAGGAGGGAAAGACAATCACTAACGAAATTTTATGGGGAGAGAGGGGGGAGACCAAGGTAAGTTTGCGGAAAAGTGGAAGTGGTTGTGCCAAATACGAAGCCAATTCGCGCGCTTCATGATCCGGGACAAAGAATGTGGAGGAAGGTGGTTTTGTGGTAGTTAATGGCTAGTCCAAAGTAGCTTTCTCGAAGAGTTGAAGGATTTGTTTAGTGGCGGCAATGGCTTGGGGGGTGCAGCGAAGAAATATAAGAGTGTCGTCCGCTGTACCGGAGGACAGGGGCACGGTTGATCGTGGATGATGGGGTGGCGAATATCGACGACGCGAGGATGAAATTGCAGAAGCCGACGGAGAACATCAGCAACAATTATGAAGAGATACGGGGAGAGGGGATCACCTTGTCGGAGGCCGCGCTTACAGTTGATCCATTTCCCAGGATCACCGTTGAGGAGCACAGCTGTCTTGCCAGTTTGAAGGATGTTCATTATCCAAGTGTTCCATTTCTCGGGGAAGCCTCGGTGACGCATGATAATGTGCAGGCTTTCCCAATCAACACAATCGAATGCTTTATGGAAATCAAGTTTCAGAATGATGGTTGGGCATCTTCTTCGGTGACAACAGCTGAGGAGATCAGCAGCATAAACAAAATTATCAGCAATGCACCTTCCCTGTACAAAACCGGATTGATCAGTGCCGATGAGGTGAGGAATGAGAGGCTGCCGGGCGTTGCATCGGACTCGGAGACGGCCTTAACAACCGTATTTTGGAGAGCAATGGGTCCGAACTCTTGGGGGCGTTTGGCACCTTCTTTCTTAGGAAGCAGGACTAGGTAAGATCGGTTGATGCGCGCTAAGTCAGATGTTTGGGAATTGAAAGCTGCGAAGAAATTGACAATGTCAGGTGCCACTATATGCCACATTTTTTTGAAGAAGAGGGGGCCGAAACCATCAGGCCCTGGGCTGGCATTTGGCTTCATGTGTTTGAAAGCAGCATGAATCTCCTCATGTTCGAATCCATTTGTCTTGGAACGTTGCAAAGGCGAGGAACATTTCTTGAACAGCATCGATCGACTCCACCTGCTTCAGCAAGTTCCCTACAGATTTAGGATAGAGCATCATATATTAATCGTTCCTGGATTATCAAGAACTGGTAGACATCCTAATAAAGGGATACAGACAAGCCATAGTGGAACATGCAGAAAAGTTGGACACTGGAATTGAACATGTAGATTTATATTATCAGATTGTTTTTAGAAAATCAAGAAAATGCGAACCAATGACATGGATATGAATGCTATTTTGCAATGATTGGATAATGCGGTTATGGTTTTAGATGACCCTATCCAATTAAATTTCAAATGTCACAACAAGATCAAGTTCAGGCTAGGATTCATAGGTACTGAGAGGAGCATGCCGAGAGACAAACTAGGAAACCGACATAAGAATAATACTTACTTCAACATAAGAAGAACTGTTCCCACAGGACTCAGCATGAAAAAAAATCAGGCAACTTCATATCGTCTTCCAAGAAGCGATACCAAGTACTGAAAGTTAGGCTTCAGTTCGCATGAGAGGGGGAAATATGCGGTTTGTGAGGCACCTGCGTGTAATTATTCCCGCGTTACCTTGAAGGTGCCCACTGGCAGCTAGGCCCCACGGGTCAGTCACCTTCACCCCTTGCCCGCTCGTCTACCTTCGATCTCCCTCCCCACTCAAAACTCAAACCCCTCCGCTCCGTCACGCCGGCGACGAGCGCCGCCGGCTAGGGTTTCGTGCTCCGCGGCCCGGCGGAGACAATGGCCGCATCCGGCTTCGGCCGCGAAGCCGGGCCCTCCTCTCGCGGCCCGGGCTCCGCCTTGCCTGCCTTCGGCGTCGGCGCCGCCACCCCGACCGCGACCGCTTCTCCCGCTACCCCGTCCTTCCCCTCCGCTCGCCCCGCCACCCCGTCCTTCCCCTCCGCTCGTCCCGCCACTCCGCCCTTCCCCTCGGTTCGCCCGGCCAACCCGTCCTTCCCCTCCCCTCGCCCGGCCACACCCTCCTTCTCGTCCGCTCGCCCGACCGCCGCCGCACCGCGCTCCCCGAGCCCTCGTCCCCAGCTCGCCGCCGCGGCTGCAACCTCTCGCCCTGCTACCACCCCGCCCATGCCCATACCCGTGCCTTCAGCGCGCCCAGCAGCTGCTCCCGGCGCTGCCGCCGCCTCCGCGCGTTTCCCGAGCCCTCGCTCCACGCTCGATCCAGGCGCGGTTGCGGCCACTGGTCGCCACGTCGCTCGGCATCTTCAGCCCCAGCTGAGGTGATGTTTTGTGTTTTCAAACCCTTTTAGTTATATCAGTGATGGACTGCGTTATGCCTGTGTTTGTGTTTTAAAACTTTGCTCTGGAAGCTAGTTGACTGGTGATTCAGCTTTCATTACCTGCTGTTGCATCTAAGTAGGCGGAGTGGAGTGTAGATACTAAAAACATAGCACTAAGGATGCATAGTTATGAATAATCTTAAACGCGCTGTTTGCCTTCAGTAGAGCTATATTTTACCGGCAGGAATTTCTCTTATGTGATTTATGACCACACATGTCAATGATTTCTGTACTGTATACTTTTGTAGATGCAAAGTATTGTTTGGTTGGATCCACGTTTTTGATCGCGCGCTATCGAAAATAGCGTCAACCTGTTTTCGCCGCTATTGCCGCTATTGCGGCCGCTATAGCGCCGCTATCGCCGCGCTATAGCGGCGCTATAGCGCTATAGCATTAGCCAGTAACTCACGCTATATAGCCGCTATAGCGCCGCTATAGCGCGCTATTTTATTCAAACAGTAGGAAAAAATGTCACCGAGAACAACTTGAACAGGGGAACACTCACATATTCAATAAATCGATATATGAAAATCTGTACATGGCACTCACGCATTCAGTCATATAGTAGAATCTGACACTCACACATTCAGTCATATAGTAATCTATGGCATTCAGACATTCAGTCATATAGTAATCTATGGCATTGTGATGTAGATCAGGGGAGAAGAAGGAGAAGAACTTGCCTACTGTTGCACTTGGAGCAGTGCCATCAGCATCGGTTTCCACTGGACCAGACATGGTGAAGTGCTGGTGGCGCCGTGCACGCCCAACGCCGCCGCGAACTCCTCACGCAGCGTCCACAGCGGACTCCCGACGCCGCGTCCGCCGTGGAATCGAGACGCCGCGTCCTCAGAGCCGCCGCAGACTCCCGATGACGAGCCGCCGCCGCGCCGCTCCGCCGTCCCGCGCCCGCGCCCGCCGCGCCGTGCCGCTCTGCCGCGCCCGCGCCCACCGAGCCGCCGCGTCGTCCCACCTCCGGCCAGCCTCGCCCGCCTGCCGAGCCGTCGAGCAGCAGCCCCCCAGCGCAGAACACGGCAGCCGTCGTGATTTGGTAGGGAGAGGGACGAACGATTGACTGAGAGATTCTAGGGTTTACTGGTTCAGTAAGGCTTCAAGGCCAATGAGCTGGGCGAATTGGGCTGGGCCGCTTTGTTTTTTTTGGAATTACAGCCTGATCTGGTTTATTTTTGGGCCAGCAGTGATAGCGCCAATTTAGCGGCGCTACGGCGCTATTGGGGTATAGCGGCGCTATAGCGCGCTATAGCGCCAATAGCGCAGATAGCGCAGAAAATAGGAATAGCGTCGCGGCATGTCCTCCGGGCCGCTATAGCGGCGCTATAGCGCGCTAATAGCGCGCTATTTTTTTCGTGGGGTTGGATGTATGCATGCCTCGCGTGACAATTGGCAGATCATACCACTACAATCTAAATCTGTACAAGTTTATACAAGTGGCAGGATTCAAGTTTTCCTTTGTTCTAGGGCTACATATTCCCACATCGATTGGTAAAAGAGATAGATATAGAGCGTTATTGCTAGTATGGTTGTATAACATGTGCAACTAAGATTTGATTTATAGGTGTCATAAATAATGATTGTAGCTAAATTTTCGAAATACAAGTATATAACTTATGTGCTATATTATCTAGCCACACATTGGTGTGGGCAGTGTGTCTAGTTTCTCCATTATGACCTCTTCTAGAGAAACGCAAATTTGTACTGTTTCATCATAGAGAAATGTTGCAAACTGAAAATGGATGGATCAACCATCTAGCTGATTACATGCCTTATGAACTCTTGTTCTTACATAATAATAAATTAATAATGTCTTAGATGCACATTTTAAGATGAAAACAATATGTATCCTTGCTGATGTTATTTTTCATGCCTTGCACTCTTTCTAGGCCAGCCACACCATCAGTAAGTAGGCCAGTGGATCCTTTTATTTCCTCAAGAAGTAGGGCCCCATCAGCTGTATCAAATTTGCGTGCGGATTCCCCTTCAGATTACAATAATGGTATGGGACAAAGAAGGTATAAACACTTACTATTGATGCGTCTGTCTCAGGCTACTGGTCTAGTTGTACTCCCTCCGTATCATATTTAGAAGTCGTTTAGGACAGTGTTTAGCATACCAAGGAGTGATTAATTAGAGTACAGTTTTCCCTGTTTACCCCTATTAAATAGGCAGCGGGCACAAAGAAGAAAGTGATCTAGCCCGTTTGGTTAGCTGGTGGGTGAGGTCCAAGGATCGGATCCCCACTGCCTCATTTTTTTTTGCTGTGTGGAAAATGAGGGGCGAGGGCGAGGGCACTGCTGTCAGTTTTGGAGGGCGACGAGAGGAACGATATCTAATCGTGAACAATGCAAATCGTGCAGAACGGCATCTAAATGAGTTACGGAGGGAGTAAAGGATATCATGTTTTGTTTTGGTTCTAATTAAGTAAACTTTACTTTGTTTCAAATTACTTGTCGCTTTGACTTTTCTAGATGCATTTCATTTGCTATGCACCTAGATTTATATTATATCTAGATACATAATGAAAGGAATGTATTAAAAAAGCCAAAACGGCAAGTAATTTGGGACGGAGGGAGTAGTATTCTATCCCAGATGCAATTAATAGTACATGGGGGATCGTGAGAAGGTTTTATAATTTGGCAACTACATTTCTCTTTTGGAGCTTATGTGATTTGATTTTCAACCAAAATACCATTTTCCAAGCTTTAGTTCTAACTTCGAAGAACATATGCCACAGGAAAATTTTTGTAACATAGTACCGTAATGTTAGCCTCAATCTATCAGTAAGCGTATGTGTTGTACCAAACATTCTTCACTCACTGCTGAACTCTGATGCATATACTACCTTTTAGCAACCATTTACCACAATCTGGTTAGATGCACAATGTATTTTCTTTGTTGCTACCTCTTGCATGGCGAACTATGATATCTGCTGTTGGAATATGGAACACAGTGCATAGTTGATGGTAGCCTTGACACACCTGACATGTTCCTGGAGTATGCTATGCGATCAGTGGACGTAATTGTATAGTTTAAAAGATCTCTTTATTATGTATGTGCTCTGCTTCCCATCAGAAATTTTGAAATCAAATGTTTCTTCTATTAACAGGTTGGTGAACTATGCAGATCCATTGTTTGAAAATGGAGGTTTACAATCTTCAAAGCCATTGAGGATGCCACCTTCAGAGCAAACGGGATTGCACACTTCAGCCAGATCACCGCCGTCAAACATTACCAGCAAGTTTAGACCTCCATCGGATTTTCAAGAACATCATCCTGCGCATATTGCTGATCCTCGTAGTAATGTGTGAGTTCTTTGATATAATTTTCTTCATATTATCTACTCTGTCACCTTTAGCTTTGATTAAGGTGCCAGTAGATACTATCCAGAAATTGTAGTTACCTAGCTTTTGATTAGTGGTATTTTCGGTACTGTTGAACCAACCTACTTTCCAGACTGATTCATGTAAAGATTCATATGATGCAAAGATGCTCGTGTAAAGCCAGCATATGCTATTACGATGCATGAGCAGGTTGTTTTCCTCATTGTAACAGCAAAACTGCAGTTCCTTGATATGAATGGCACTGGCCTTGGGGAGTATTGCATCTTGTCCATGTTAGTGATATTAGCCATTTTAGCAATTCAATGCTATCATTTACGGACTTGTGGCTTACCAAGAGATGGGTGCACACATGCTGATCCGTAGAAACTCCCACACTGTTTATCTGAACTTGATCTATTAGTGTTTTTTTTAAAAGGGTGTCAGTTTCCAATCAACAATATGGTCCTTATGGATCTTTTTTTAAATACTGAATTAGCTAATTATTTCAATAGAGTATTATTTCTGTGTCTTTATTTCGTTGTGAGTTGGAGTTGTACTGGACATATGCTGGCTGATATCACAAGGGACAACATTGCCACGGTCTGTTTCTGTAGGTACACTCGCTGTGCTAGAAGGGATTCTGTTGATATTTCTCTCTAAGTTTCACTTTGTCACTATTCATTGAATCAAAATTTATAAATTGTTGCTTTCACCTCAGTTATACCGATAAATGTGGATTCATTGCCCAATGCCATGTCATTCAGCACGTGCATATCTGTCTTGTGCATATTTTTCCTGTTTTCATGCATGTGTGTTTATACTGTTTTAATATGTTCTCTTCTCATTTCTTTCATAGATTCACTGATGCATTGCAAAATCGATCGTTGGATCATAACATTTCAAAAAGGTCGAGGTCACCTACTTTGTTCTATCAAGATGATGGCGCGGCTCGTATTGATACGGGTGGAAATGCTAGAAGGTATCTAAAGATGCTTTTTTCTTCGTGGGGTGTAGTTTTAATACATTTAGTGTGTAGTAACTTTCTTTATAAAGTGCTTAGATTCTGTAGGAAAGTAACTCTGAAGTATAATATGCTTCTAAACCAATCTGAAGGAAAGCTTCTGTTCCGTTAGGAATTTTTCTGCCACCTTATTGGATGTCTTTTGAACCTGAAGCAGGAAGACTATGATTACACAGCAAAAATACTTCTCTATATGTTTCCTGTTCCGTTAGGAATTTTTCTGCCACCTTATTGGATGTCTTTTGAACCTGAAGCAGGAAGACTATGATTACACAGCAAAAATACTTCTCTATATGTTTCTTTCCATTTTGGAATGTTTGTTCTTTTGAAACTTCCTGCTAAAGGGATATATTGAGAAGGTGGTATATTTAGGTTCTAATACAATTCTGTTCAACATCGAAATATTTGTTTAGTGCCTACCAATATTTTTTATTGTCTTAATTTCTGTTCCATGGTTTTCTGGAAATGTTAAAGTAGGATGAGTATTCTGGTATTTTGAAAGCTGGCATGAATGTTCCACACTTGCACTTAATTACATGACAGATTTACTATGGGCTTGCAGCTAATGAGTACAATATGCTTTGTTTGCAGACTGGTTGACTATACAGATACCCTCATTGGTGATGAAAATATTGAAACCTCAAAAAGGATGAGATCACCTGCATCAGAGTTCACACGCTCGATCAAATCGCCACCATCAGACATCAGAGACAATATTAGGTCATCACCCAACTCAGGCCAGAATCTTCGTGCACATGTGGATGTCCAGAAGTAAAGCCTTTTGCTTTGAATTTGTTTGTTTGACATCAATTTTCGTCAGTGTTTTGGTCCATGTGAAGTAGTAGTTAGCAAATAAACTTACTGCTTACTGTGCCTGCTGATCATTGACACATCATTAACACTTCATTACAGGTCTAATGCATCCCTTCCCAAGTTTGGAAATAAAATACAATCGCGTATTGGTGGTGCACGTTCACCACCACATCAGATGTCTAGTCTTTCAGATGGCTCTGATGAACCTAACACAACTGCTGTTTCTCCACCGAAGTCTTCTATCCATAGTTCTACGAGAAGAATGGGGACCTCTCCTTTGGATGCCATTGATGATGATTACTCTGCCCCGTCAACTGAACTTGAGAGGTGATTCTTGTCCTGCACATGACTTTTTGCTTCTCTCCTTGCAACAACATTGCCATTATACATGTTGCCTGTTGGTGTTACTCATGAAACTTTTTCTGCAGGGAGAAACAAGCAAAAGCCAAGCGTCTGGCTCGCTTCCATGTTGAATTAAGCAGGCCAGTAGAAAATACTAATGACTTTGTGAAAACACTCAAAGGCTCTGCGGACAGGCCCAAACAAGCCATGTCAGTCGGAAACATTCCAATGAAAAAAAATGATAATACTTATGAAAGTACTTTGGCTGACATGGATTCGCCAGTGTTAGCCGCAATTGTTGGGCTTTGTCCAGATATGTGCCCAGGTGCTTACTGCTCTAGATTGACTTTTTTTTCATGTGATACTATTTTTAGCCCTTCAAATTCTCTTCAATATACCTGTCTCTAAACAGTAGCAAGTTACTGACAGAGTATCCTTGTTTTTGTTAGAACCTGAAAGGGCAGAGCGTGAGAGAAAGGGAGATCTCGATAGGTATGAAAGATTGGATGGAGACAGAAACCTAACTACTGAGCTTCTCGCTGTTAAAAAGGTTCATAATGTTTCCTTATGACCTGGCAGTATGGCAGTATTTTATCTGAAATTATTTCTAACAGGAAGCATGATGGAAGTTTTTATCTGATTGATACAGTATAATAGGACTGCTGAGAGAGATGCGGATTTGATAAGGCCTATGCCAGTTCTACAGAAGACAATGGATTACCTTCTTAGTTTGCTGGATCACACATATGATGACAGTTTCTTGGGCTTATACAACTTCTTGTGGGACAGGATGCGAGCGATAAGAATGGATCTTAGAATGCAACACTTCTTCAATCAAGAGGCTATTTCTATGCTTGAGCAAATGGTACTTCCATATGTGTCTCTACACTGGCCAGTTCTTCTTTCGTCAGACAGTATATGTTATTTCTGACAGCACCTGTGTTTTCTGGAGTATTTCATCTTGGAATATGTCTTTTCTTTCTGAGCAGATAAGGCTCCACATTATTGCGATGCACGAATTATGTGAATACAACAAAGGAGAAGGTTTTTCAGAGGGTTTTGATGCACACCTCAACATTGAGCAGATGAATAAAACATCAGTTGAGCTATTTCAAATGTATGATGACCATAGGAGAAAGGGTGTTTTCTTCTCAACAGAAAAAGAATTTCGGGGTTATTATGCACTCCTCAAGTTAGACAAGCATCCTGGTTACAAGGTTAGGTAAATTGCTGGATCTGGTTGGTTGCGTTCAGATATTTGCTGACTTGTACATACATCTGAATTAGGTTGAACCTGCTGAGTTATCTCTGGATCTTGCTAAGATGTCTCGTGAAATCAGAAGCAGTCCAGAGATCTTGTTTGCAAGAGAAGTTGCGAGGTAGTCATAACATTAAAAGTCATTTGTTGTTATCATATTCGCACTAGCCTTTATCTCAATGTCCCTACATTTTCTATGCAATTCAGAGCTTGCAGAATGGGGAACTTTATAGCCTTCTTTCGTCTCTCAAGGAAAGCAACTTATCTGCAGGCCTGTTTGATGCATGCTCACTTTGCAAAGGTAGAATCATTGCCTGTAAAAGCTGCTTTAGTGGACATTATTCTTCCTTTGATGTATTTGCGTTTCTTATTAGTTATCAATTGTGCTGGAAATAATATAATCAAATTAACTGTGTAATTATGACTTTGTGAATTCTTTTCTAAAGGCAAACATTTCGCTGTAACATAAACTTGATTGATTTTAGTTGTAGTATGGTGCCATTATATTGCATGTCATTTAAAAATTTGCCACCCTATTGATTGAGTGGCAAAATTTGTCGACCTGGCCCACTGCCAAGGATGTAGTGACAATGGGTGATCACTGTGCAAAAGGGTGGCAAATTATTAAATGCCCTGACTTGCATGGCAATCAGTGGCAATGTGGTAGTAGAAATACATTTCCTAAGGACTAAGGGGATATTGTTTGAACGATTGTAAATGGCGCTCACTTGGTCATCATGGTTATATATCATATGCCTTTCATAGTTCCATCATATTGCTTTCTTAGTATGTCTCCGTCCTTTTGATATCAGTAAGAAATGAATTTATACACATGTACAAAGATATGGGAGGGGAGAGAATGCCCTCCATGCGAAAAAAGATGGGCACAAAACCACCCTAATTGGTACAAAGCCTTAACCCATCTAAAACCCAAACTTTAAAATATCACACTGGAAATTCAAACTTTCAAATCGTCGAAAACTAATATACTGTGACTTAAGGGGTGCATATTGTTACACATTATTAGGTTGTGGGCATCGGATGATTTTGTTGTAGTGTCATCTTTCACTATACTCATTATTCACTACTTACATGTAGTAGGCTATCTGTTCTTTAATTTCAAAGTGCACTTCTGTAAAATCTTAACAAATGAAATCTATTCCCAGTTAAGGAGGCAAGCACTTGCTTCATTGCACAGTGGTCTCCAGAGTGGACAAGGAATCCCTATTTCACAAGTTGTGGAGTGGCTTGCTATGGAGGTAAGTGTGTTCTTTGCACAGTAACTAGTTGATCACTGGAAAATTACAACCCTTATCCCTTCATTTTTTGAAGGACGAGGACATCGAAAGTCTCTTAGAGTACCATGGTTTTGGATTGAGGCAGTATGAAGAGCTGTACCTAGTAAAAGAAGGACCTTTTCTTAACAGTGAAACCGATTTCCCATCTGGCTGTTCTCAGCTTGTGCATTCAAAGAAATCGCAGAGAATTGTTGTTGATGTTTCTTCTGGACCAGTTTGTGCTCCTATGAGCAAAAAAGATACTTCTGTTTCATATTCTAGTCGACTCTCTACTGGCAAAAGAGATCTATTTCCATCACTGCATGCTCCTGTGGTCCCTCATGATGGCAGAAAGGATCTCTCTTCACTGTTTTCTGGGCCTGTTTCAACCACTCCTGGCAAACATATTAGCTCGCTGTTTCCTAATCCGTTTTCTCCGAAAGCTGCCAATAAATTATTCAGTCCTACACGTCCAAGTCCTCTTATCCCAAATGCTGGTAGAGAAGACAGTGTATCATTTTTTCCTAGTGCTGCTTCTCCACAAAGTAGCAAGAGGGAGATATTCTCAAAAACACAAAAAGTAGCATCGCCAAAAGCTGAAGCTAAGCCCAAGTTGACTGATCATCTTACAGCTGAAGATAAAGATAGTGGGCTTGCAGGGTCCCCTAAGAAAGTGGAGATGCAAACAGAGATACTGTGGTCACAAGCTAATACAGAGAACAACAATGCTTTGGCAGAACCATTTGTTTCGCATTCTCATGCAGATAGCATGTTTTTAGATTACTCCAATATGCTTGGAGATGAAGACAAGGTCAGGGTAGACATGGATATGGGAACTCCAGTCCATGAAGTTCTGTTTATCGAACCTGGATCACCTATTGGTTCCCCTTCATCTGTTCGCGATGGATATGAGGATCATAATATTAGTAGCAGCACAGTTGATGATTGTTTACCAGTTGTTACATCTCCCAAGAGACAAATTTCCGATGAAAAGCTGAAGGCAATACTGAGGTTGTTTTCTATCCTATACCTATTTATGTTCCCATTGATAGGGTTTTGGTGGTGCCTAATTAAACTTCGATCCCTATTGCGGTACTTTAGGAAATGGAGTCAACGTGCTGCAGACAAACGATTTCTTAGGGAGCAGAAAAATGCTCTTGCTGTTGAAGCATTGTGTTCTCTATCACTTGGCCCGCCAGTTCATAATACTACAATGGTGAGTCATCTTAAGACATGCTATATTTGTTTTCCAGAACCATTTAGTTGAGATGTTGCTATTTAATCCTTATCCCAAGTGTTCTAAACATTACTTTTTGCAAGATGAAGATTCGACTGAATGCAACTGACAACCTCTGTTGATAGATAAAATAATTTTAACATTGCTTACAAGAAGAAAACATGTTAAGTTTGATTTTGTCCTATTTTTATATGCATGATATTCTTTAATTTTTCTATTTATTATTAATAATCAATAATGATACATACTTCTCTATTATGTAGGTTTCTAAGCTTGCTGTTGAAGAGCTAGACATTGGGCTTGCCTTTAAAGAAAGACAAGCAAGGCAGCAAAGATCTTGGTCGCGCCTCAATGTTTCTGAGTTGTCTGGTCCTATTTTACTTGAAACTAACCCTGATGCAAGATGCCTCTGCTGGAAGTTGCTTGTACTTGTCCCACCAGGTGCCATGGAACGCCAAACCAACAATTTTGCCTCAAAATGGTTACTTAGGAAGCTCATTGGTTCTGGAAATGGAGATAGTGGATTGGTTGTCTCGTCAGCAGGCCTCTCGATTTGGACAGAGTGGATGAGCTTTCCTAACACATGCTGTCTGTCTGTTGTTAGGGCCAGTGATCAGCAAGTTATTGGTAATGATATTGCCAATAGTACAAGCTGTATAGCATTTGTAGTGTCTGAAGGCATTTCATGGGAAACACAGAAGGCACGACTTAACAGTCTCTTAGCCTCCATACCAGCTCGATCCAATCTACCTCTCCTGATATTGAGCGGCGATACATATCATGAAGGTTATGACTATGCTTCACAATATATCACTGACAGGCTTGGCCTCAGTGGTCTTCATGGAGGAAAGATTGCTTCATCATTGGTTATTTTTCTTGTTGAACGCATGGAAGATTATGCCAATGGTTTCTTTGATGATGACAAGTTGCGTGAGGGTCTGAAGTGGCTGATTAGAAGTTTACCAGGGCATCCTGATGTCACTCTTGTGAAGACCCATGAGTTGCTTCTGAACTACTTAAACGCACAACTTGAGCTATTTAATACCCATGTTGCACCTGAAGCTGGTCCTGGGGATTGTATTTCAGCATTCAACAATGCTGTTGATCTAGTTGTAGAAGAGATTATGGCTGCGGCGCACACAAACACTAACCGATGGCCAGCTCTTGAGATTGATCTTCTGGAGAGAACAAGTAATGAAAGGATATATGCAGACATGTTCTTGCCTAGCATCGGATGGTCATCACCGTTAAGGATCCAGCCACTGGTTGCGGCTATTAACTCTTGCAAGATTCCAGAGTTCAGTTATGATTTATCTTGGCTAAACCAAGGTTCTCACATGGGCAAGCAAACCCAAGATCAGAAGAAGCTCCTTCAGGAATGCTTGGCAAGATATTTGACTGAATCAACTTGGTTGTTAGATGAAACTCAGGTGGCCACTGAAGTAAATATTATGGTGCAGAAATATGTTGGCCTTGAGCTCCGAGACTCGTACTACTACCTTGTTCCGAGATGGGTGACTATCTTCCGGCGTATTTACAACTGGAGGTTAGCAAAGCTTTCTACCGGAGAGTTCTCAGAAGCTTATGTCCTGAGCCAGCACCTCTATCAGACTGCTGCAGCAGCTAACTCTAACGGTGCCACTACCGCACAAGGGCACACTGCCAGAAGCAACACCTGTGATGGCGCTTCCATTTTGAAGGATCACAGCATGTTTCCTGCTGTGTCAACTGGGCTCTCACTAGATGAAATCATCGAGATCAGTTGCGATCTCGATGCTGTCGATGTGCAACCTGTAAATCAACAGCCACAACCACCCACACAGATTCATGAAGAACCCCAGGCACCAGCAGACACCAACGTCGAGATGAACATGGTGCATGGTGTTAGTGGTGAATTGTACATACCAAAAAGGGTAGGGTTGGAGGAGCTGGTGCCACTTGAGGGGGACGACAAGCTTTCTCGGCTACTCGAGCAATGTACCAAGCTACAGGACAGGATTGATGACACACTTTCCATTTACTTTTGAGCATGTGGTACTCTGGAAGAGTTGCATTACACCACCTTCCACATTGTAACTTGTAACATTAGATTTTGCAAAAAGAAAGAAATCATCTTACCAATTCATGGCAATTTACTTTTGGCATGAATGAATTGTTTATAGTGTAGCTACGTAGAAATTTCTTTCTCGAATCACATCAATCAAGCACAGTAACCAGTTTGCATAGCCAAATAGCCTTAACTTCTGTCGTAGCTTATGCACGGCTACCTGAGACCAGGGGTTTTTATACCGAACGGTGGGGTCGAACCGGCCGGGTCTGGTACCGGTTTACGGGTCCGGTTCGTTCGGAAACCGGTGGAATTCGAATTTCAAATCAAAAACCCTAGTGCAACCGGTTCCAACCGGTATACCGGCCGGTTGAACCGGTATACCGGTCTGGTTCGACTGGTTACCGGACGTTTAACAAAAAAATCGAAGTTGTGGAGAATTTGACGTGTTTTCAAATTTGAATTAGAAATTGAAAAAATAAAAGGAAATTTTCTAAAAATATTGCAAGGTGCTTAAAATCTAATGGTGTCAAAACATTTCAAAATATTGGTGCATTTAGTATTTTTTGCGGGTATTAGAAGTTCAACTGACCAATTTTTTCTCTTTTTCCTTTTTAGTTGAAGTTCTAATGCCCGCAAACTATACTAAACGAACGAATATTTGAAAGTTTTTGACACCATTAGATTGCACACACCTTGAAGTATCTTTGAGAATTTTGTGAGATTTTTTCATTTTTAAAATTCCCGGTTGGGAACCGGCCGGAACCTGAACCTGTCCAGACCGGTACGACCGGTTCGGTTAACCCTGTCCTGAGACACCGGTATGGACTTTTGATATGCACAGTGAATAGTATTTGTTTCGTTCATGGGCGTCCGTATCTTATGGGCGAAACATCCTACTCGAGTTGACAGGCCACGGGATCTGTGTTACTGATCCTTTTCCGGCCGTAGGTAAGTCATAGATGCTCGCCAACCACGATTAACTCGTGGTACAGCAGCGGCAACGGGAAAAGCATAAGAACGGAATAAAGCTAATAACACTTCGCACCAGTATAAGCAACGTTCTTCACCATATTAAATTTGAAGAGGCCCTAAAGCAGCTAAAAGAAGCAATTGAAAGGCGCTTTCCCCCTGTGAAAGCATCAGCTTGATTTGTTCTGCACGGCACCCGCATTCCAATTCCAGATCCTAGTTCTATGGCAGAATGGCACCGCAAGGTTTTGCATCTCATTCCATACCACGGCAAGCGTTAACTTAAATTAAAAATTACTGGTAAAGTTAACAAATAGTACAAAATAAGCGGAGAATAACTCCATTCCGCAGACAGCACTTCTGGTGGCGCCCATTGCCACTAATCAATCCCTCTGGTTAGATGACCCAACTTCGGATCAGAACCTTCACATCGTCAGTTTGCAGCATGTGCTCTAAGAAAACACGAGCGACACTGAGATTTGCTGCTGACCAACATCACATCCATGGCACGGTTAGTAGCTCCCTGCAGAAGACAACAGCCTATGAATAATAGTTTCTCCCAAAAATATGACAGGAAAGAGTAGGGTCTGTGGGTAAGAACTTACGGAGGATGGCAATGGGGGTATGACAAGACCTCTTTTTGTCATTTAACTCAGATACTGCGTTTGAGCGTGATGTCAGTTAGTTTTCATTTTCTCCATACGGTAAGGATTTAGAAGATCCGTGGTGTTAGGTGTTACCTCTTCCACTTTCAGCATGAGGCTGGAGGGACACTTCGCTGCATAGTCCGCTCCAGCTCAGTACCACTGTCCACTTGATGCCAAGATTGTACTGGTTCTGATGCAGCTCGCTCACTTTGCACAGGCATGGAAGCATCTGATATTCTACGGTGTATTAACAAAGGGTGCGTAGGAGAAGGAGCAATGCAGGACAGGCTTCTTTCTGTTGGAGAGCCCGTGGATGATGACTGCGTTTTGGTAGCAACATATCTGTTCAATTGACTAGCTTCGGATGGTACAAATATAGGCAACTCTGACTGTATTGTGTGCACAGCTATTGATGTGTTGATGCTGCCATAGTGCACTTTGTTGCTCCCTGCAGGACCTGACTGAGTAAATTTTGGAAAGAATGATAAATTTTCAAGTCGCTGAATAAATTCTCTTTTTATGCTTGCAGAAATTTAAATTGTGTGCACCTACATTTTCAGAGTCTCGGATATGCACAATGATTATTGTTATATCATCTGTCCTGTTTTCGTGCTCCAGCCATAGTTTGTATGACTCTGCAGCAATTGCTGAGCAGGCTTCTCGAGGATCTTGATACATAGCAACCTGTAGTGAAACAGAAAGACTTCAGAATTAGTGGCACGGACAGAGCCATAGAGGATATCACTGGAAAAGTCAAGAAAGGAAAATCGCATATTTAACATTAGATCATTACTGTAGGCACATGGCAAACCAAAGAAATTTTGATAGCTCCAAGAATGGCATATGTAACAGGTTAGAACCACATGCACCATTGGCAAAGACAGGATGAAAATACACATCAAAAGGCATGAGAATGCTAAACAGCTGTTAGCAGCCTGGCTTTGTTATGGATTTAGTTCTTTCAAAACTTGAGGAAAATGATGCCAAAGAAAGGAGGAGGTTGAGGGGACCAACCCATTGCTAACTGCAGATCATGTCTGGCCTAATCTTACATATTATTAAAGTGAGAACCGCTTCTGCCCACTTTTTGGTTTGGTCCAACTACTATCATTGACAGGTGGGGTCTCAAATCACCTTAAGTAAATTGTCACATGTCCCGTCCTGGCGCTCCCCTAATCCACTTCGCTTCGGCAACCTGAATCCTACAGCGACACTATTTCCTCTCCCTATCGTGCGCACGGTGGGCTGCTGGCAGCTGGCCTGTGGTTCCATAAAACGTGGAGCCAAACAGCAGGGCCTATATAAGAGCAAGATAATTTGGTAACCCTAATTACAATATTATAATATAAAATTCAACTACATTTGCTACTATTACTCTTTTAACTGTCGACATAAAAATGCACATACATGAATACATTTAAAAAAATCATGTTTAGTCTATTATATATCAGATATCTCCTCACCCGTAGCAATCTCCTCACCCGTAGCAACGCACGGGCACCTTTGCTAGTAGGAATAAATTTGACAAAATGCACTTACATCCCTAGTGACTCAGCAATCAGAAGTTCTTTCTGAAGTGGCCTGCCCGTTTTAGGACCAATAAGATGGTCAGTATACATTTTTATCAGCAATGCTTCAGGAAAGTTTTGCAAGACATGCCTACATAGTCCTTGAAGCCATTCACCTAGCTTGCCCTTCCACCTTTCTCCTCACACTTCTGATTAGTCAATTTTCCATCACAGCTCAAATGCTAGTCTATTCTTCTACTACTCAATAAAGTTACCTCCACTTATGCAGAACTTTATTCAGAGACAGGGAGAGCTTTCATAATGACCACATCAATCCACCTTAAAAGTTAAAACCCTCACCGTTCCGTAATCATTACACCATTCTGCAGTTCCAACTTTTCGAGAAAAGCAACTCGGTTGATGGAATGCTTTTTAGTATGCGATTAAAAAGTAGTCTCCATTTGTACTGTTTGCAGCATGTAAACCATCGTACTGTAGGTAAACCAACTTCATACTATTCCTATCAGCACCAACTAGCGCCAACTTCATACTGTTCCTAACAGCTCTCATCTGAAATCATTTTGCACTACGCAGAAAGCCAACTTATGATTATCCATAAATAGAGGTTCTACGTATCATATCGTATCCCAATATGCATTATGATTATCCGTAAATCAGTTTCTTTCACATCAGAAGCCCGCATCAAGGCAGTGGTTGGGTGGATAAAGTAAGCAAACACAAGTGGTTACTGTAGTCCCTGCAAGTAATCCAGACAGAATGCAGCGGCTAATTCTCGCACCCATCACATTGTAAGGTTTGCAGCTTGTCTACTTAGAATTAATTTAATGGATTGATAAAGAAGCAGGAAGTAGAGCAGAGAATGAAACGAGTACCATGTCAACCACTTCCTGGCTGGAGAGGAACTCGAACACGCCATCGCTCGCAACAACGAAGAAGAGGTGGGCTGGAGTGATCTCGACGCTCTTCACCTCGGGCTCGGCGATGACGCCGACCGCCTCGGCCGCGAGGTCGCCGAGGCTGCGCGTGAAGGCCGTGCCGGGGTAGAGGCCGTCGCGCGCCCAGACGCGGGGCGGGTCCCCTTCGTCGGGCGCCCACCCCTCGGACTCCGGGTCGCGCATGCCCTCCACCTGCTCGACGGACATGACCCGCGCGCCGCGGGCCCTGACGCGCGCGCGCTCGTCGGCGCGGAACGGCGTCTGGTCCCACGAGAGGTCCTCGGCGACGACCCTCCCGGCCCGCCACACCCCGGCGACGGCGCGCGAGTCCCCGACGTTGGCCACGTGCAGCGCGCCGCCGGCCACGAGCGCGGCGACGGCCGTGGTCCCGCTCATGGAGTCGTCGAGCCCGGGCGCCGCGTGCATCTCCGCGTTGGCGCCCAGCATCGCCGCCCGGAACGCGGCGGCGGGGTCCGCGGCGAGGAGCGACGAGGAGCCGGCGGCGGCGGCGGCGAGGAGGAGGCGAGGGAGCGCCTCCCGCGCGAACCCGGCGCAGGCGGCGCCCGAGGCGCCGTGCCCGTCGAAGACGGCGAAGAGGTGGAGGTCCGGGTCCCCCGCGAAGCGCGTGGCGACGAGGTGCGCGTCCTGGGACTCGCGGCCGGGGGAGTCCGGGTAGAGCCCCGCGACGGCCAGCGTGGCGTACTCCAGCGCGAGGCCGGCGCCGGGCACCTCGGTGCGGCCGAGGGTGGCGCCGCCGTGGCCGCCGGGCCGGCGCCCGCCGCCGGAGCCCCTCAGCCCCGGGGGCCGAGGCAGGCAGCACTTGCCCTGCGCGCAGCCCATGGACGCGTGTGGGTGGCTAGGGTTTGGGCCTTGGGGCGCGCTCGCTCGCTCGCTCTCTGGGTGCGTGACTGATTTTGGTGGGGGCTCGGGGGGAGTTAATAAGAATTGGAAGGGGGGGAGAAGGAGGGAGGGAATGGGAGAGAAGGGGGGAGAGAGGAGAGGTGACTGCTCGTGCTCGGGAAGGAAGGAAGGAAGGAAGGGGAGAATGATTCAAACGTGACCAGGCCGAGGCCGAGGCCGAGGCCGAGACGAGACGGAGAGCGAGGAAAAGGTTGGTGCACGGGATTTGTTTGGGTTTTATTAGTTGGTGAAGGGAGGGGTGCCCAGTGGCAGCGAGACAGCGAGAGTGACGCTACTTGAAATTGCCATGGGTTAAGCATGCCAACAAAACATGTTGTAAACTCTCTTTTTTTTTTTGCTTTTGTTGTCTATCAAGATAAGTGTGGATATATTTTTTTAAAAAAATTGGCAAAAAAGTATGGCATCTTACTAAAAGTTGGTGGTTGTTATGAAAGAAAATTACTACTCCCTCCGGTCCAAATTATAAATTATTCTGTTTTTTATATATTCATATGTTTTGATGTGCGTTTAGACATGATAAGAAATTTGCATTTTTTTAATAAAAAAGGCTAAAATCCGGGGGAGCGTGTGATTTGCTTTTCCCTCCATGCTCCAGTGAATATAACGATCTGATGGGACTATGCGTCGGGATTATCAATGTTTATGGCCGATGTTTGATTTTATATTGCTTTCACCGTCTGTCTGTCTGAATCGAAGATTGGACGCAATAAAGAGGAGATGAGCGAGTGAAAAACCACATAACAATGTTGTCAGAGAAAGATGTGCATGTATTGAATTCTCCTAATCATGTTAGGGTCCGTTTGGGAGGGAACTCCGCTCCGGCTCCACGAGCAGGCTCCGTCGAGCCCCCCGCCAAACAATGGGAAATCTGCACCGGCTCGGGTGTGGAGCCGGAGCCGGGAGCCCCTCGCGGCTTTCAAAGAGGAGGTGGAGCCAAGTTTTGGTGGCTTCACCCGCTCCAACTAGAATCCACCGGAGGAGGCTATTTTGCAAACGTTTTTTAAACGACTCAACTCCACCAGGAGAGCTAAAGCGGAGCCGTTTTGGAGGAGCGGAGCCTCGCCAAACAGGCCCTTAGGGTCCGTTTGGTTCGCGATGTGAAAGCTTTGGGTCCCCTTTCAAGGTCTATTAGAAGTATCGGACATGGATTATTTACAAAAAATAATTAGACATATCGTTTAAAAATAATTCATTAGAGATTGGTTCTTGTAGTACGATGTTTTCTAATCCCGACATAATTAGGCTCGTTAGATTCGTCTCGAAAATTAAGGTAGGGGTCGTGGAATAAGTTGTGTCATTGGTCTACATTTAGTACTTTGAATGAATTAGTGGAAAGAAGATTGATGTGACCGATAGTTGGTGAATATTCGGGGAACTAAACTGACCCACCTCCGAGCGAGATGATGTCGTACTTTCTTCTGTGAGGAAGCAAAATGTTTAAAGAGATATATTCGGTTCGTCTGCAGCAAAGCAGGCAGGAAGCTGGCCAATGTTTGGATTAACCAACCAACCAACAACAGCAGTTTGGTGCTTTGCGGAACGGTAGCGCTCAAAGCTCTGTCCCCTCATTTTCCACACCGTTCCTTTGCAGATCTTGTCTTCTATAGGTCCGGACAGAGACTTCCACATTGGCTAATGGCTATGGCTACCTAGCGTCCAATCGACCGATCCAACGGTGCAGAAATACGCAAGGGAAAGTATAAAATGTAGTAGCGCCGGCGAGATGCCCCATTGGCTAGCGTCCAATTCAACGGGGCATGGAGAAAATGACCCTATAGATATTTGATTTTTTCTTTCGAGACTTTCGTGTGTTTGCCTTGCTCTTTTTTTTTGTGTGTGTGTTTGTGTGAAGTCCATGGCTCGCCAAAGTCCACTTGCCTATCCCTCCATGCCGGCCTCGAAGGGATGAGAAATTTGTTGACTGCCGCCGGCGGCCACTATCCTGTGTTGAAGCACAAAAGTGATCAAGCTAGCTGAACCGTTAAAAAACACCTGGAATTTGTTATATTTGTGTGTATCTATCGAGATAAGATGTCTTTTGATTCAAAATTGCTTGAATTACGTGTGGCTTGCTCCTGAAAATTAGGAAAAGGCCGGTGGTGAAGGTGAAGCCCACCCCTTCGCTCAACGGTGCTAGAACCTGTGCTGGTTGGTGCCCGTCAAAAAAAAAAAAGACAGCACGCAGTGCATCTGAATCCGTAATGTTTTTTTTTTACGTAATGTTTTTCTTCTTACAAAAATCAGCACAGGTGACCAGTGAATAGAAAGATGCCACTCGACTCTAAAAGAAAGTAGAAGAGTGCCATCCGTCTGTCACTCGGCTTCCCTGCCCGGCATGCCACCGATCGCCGCGACGTGTGACACACCACGCGATCCGGCCCTGCCGCGCGCTGAATTCCCGGACATGTACGTACGTACGTGGTCTTCTTGCACACTGCGTTGCGTTCCGGTTGCGGTTGCAGCGACCCTCATGCACGCGCCTACTGTTGAATAATGTAATGGAACAGTACAAAGTGAAGTAGGAAAAGTGATTAACTTTATTAATGAACATGGTTTACATATATATAGTACATGCCCAAGGGGCAGTTTGTAGGATGTAAAGGCACTTGGTAACTGCCATTAGCAGTTGCTAATCATCCCTTCATTATCTTATAATTGATCATTAGAATATTAAGAATATTCTCAACACTCCCCCTGATCAATTATCTTCCCAAATCTCCAATGTTCATCATAGTTATTAATTCTTGAAAAACCCCGTGGGAAAAACTTATATATATATATATATATATATTGATATATCAGGATAAAACTCCTTAAAACCCAATGGGAAAATATAGGAGAAAACACCATGATAATCATGTGTATGACCCTACAATATCATCTCCTAAAAAACCCCTGTGGGGAAAAACAAGATGATATGACATACATAATGCTGATATTGCCTCGTTAAAAACTTCATATGAGAAACCATCGAAGTAAAACTCATATAAAGAAAAGAGTACAATACGATGCACAAAGAATTTATTTATTCAAATTTACTCCCCCGGATTTCTGCAAGTCTCGCATACCTATTCTTTCAACACATTTATGAAATGATGAATATGGTAGAGATTTTGTGAATAAATCAGCAAGATTATCACATGACATAGTTTGCAGAATCTTTATCCCCCATCTTGTTATAACTCATGGGGATAAGATAACTTGGGAGTAATATGCTCAATCAAGTTACTCTTGATGTAACATGATTCCATTTGTGCAACACAAGCATTATCTTCAAAGATAATTGTTAGTGCATCAAATGCACCAATTCCACATGATTTTAATATGTGGCCAATCATTCTACGAAGTCAAACACATTAATGTGATGCTTCATACTATGCAATTATCTCAGAACGATTAGTGGAAGTGGATATTAAAGTCTGCTTGGATGATTTCCAAGAGACAGCAGTTCCACCATTCATGAAGACAAAACATGTCTGGGATTTACTATTATGGGGATCAGATAGGTAGCCTGCATCTGCATAGCCTAAAAGATTATGATTTGGATTTCTTTGATAGAACAATCCAAGATCTCTAGTGCCGTTAAGATACTTGAATACGATATTAACCCCGACTCAATGTCGTTTCGTAGGAGCTGCACTGTTTCTTGCTAGTAGGTTCACCGCAAATGCAATGTCCAGCCGGGTACTATTAGCAAGATACATCAATGCTCCAATGGCACTTAGATAAGGAACCTCAGGTCCCAAAATCTTTTCACCACCATCCTATGGTCTGAAAGGATCTTTCTCAATATCCAAAGATCTCACTACCATAGAAGTCTTACACGGGTTGGCTTTATCCATGTTGAATTTCTCCAACATTTTCTGAATATAAGCACCTTGGTATACAAATATCCCAGATGGTAAATGTTCAAGCTGTATGCCTAAACAAAATTTGGTTTGACCCAAATCTTTCATTTCAAACTTCGTCAAATGATGACGAGCTTCATTTATGTCATATCTTTTACCAATGATATTAATATCATCAACATAGACAGACACAATGCTAATATACATTGTAGTTCTCTTGATGAAACCACATAGACAATCATCATTGATTATGTATCCCTTATGCTTAAGGAATACTCAACCGATTGTACCACATTCGACTTGATTGTTTTAAGTCATATCATGACTTCTGCAACTTAACACAAAACATGTTGCTATTTGCCTTAGGAATTTGATATACTTATTCCATCAGGAACATTCATGTATATCTTAGAATCCAATGACCCATACAAATATGTGGTCACTACGTCCATCAACTGCATAAATAGACGATTTTGTACTGCCAAAGATATTAAGTATCTAAATGTTATGCCACTCATAACTGGAGAATAAATTTTGTTGAAAATCAACATTAGGCCTTTGCGTAAAGCCTTTGCAACTAGCCTTGCATTATATCTCACCACTTCATCGTTTTCATTCCGTTTCCGGACAAAACAAATTTACATCCAATAGAATGGACACTAGGAGGTGTTGGCTTAATGCCAGAAAACACTTCCCTTAGTAAGCAAGGCTATCTCTGTTTCTATTGCATCCTTTTTATGTGTTCCAGTCTGAGCGCATCAGGCACTCTACCATGGATTTAGACCTGGATCGCTTTGAAGGATTTCAGCAATTTATCAGAGAAATAACTGTCGACAATGATAATAAGACTCTCCAGTCTCTATGTAATTAATGGCGAACCCTTAATAGATCATTATGATTTCCCAAAACAATCGATCTAGGGTCTTTAGATTTCCCAGTCTCATAATTTATGCGCATATGTGAGCTGGGTAACAATCAAATCTCTCTCAAAAGAATTGATTACTAAAAGATTTATATCAACAAAAGTTGATCTTCGTTTACCACTTTCTTTTATTTCTCATCTTGCATCTTAGAATTGCCTCTCCCCCTCTTGCGTCCAAGAGAGATTATTTGAGTGGTTATCTTTAGTATCTTCCACTCTTTCAGGCATGTTCATTGCAAGATAAAAACAGGTTTAACAACACCTTTGTATTTGGTAAACAAATCTGGCAGATTATTTGCAACATTTGCAAATCTATAAGTCTCTAAACATAAAGTTTAGTGTATATAGTACGTGGATCATAAAGGACATGCTTCTTGCATTCCAAAGGACATGCTTCTCGCATTACAATCAATTTCCAGGCATTCAAATTTATGGTACAATTCTCCCCCTTAATGCCGGAAAATGATCCTTATTAAAAATACAATCAGCGAAACGGGCCGTACATAGATCACCTGTCATAGGTTATATATACTTAATGATCGACTGAGATTTAAATCCCAGAAAGATCCCCAAATTTCTAATGGCCCCATTGTTGCCGCTGATTTGGTGAGATGGGTACATAAATAACTTCCCCAAACTTACGCAAATGGGAAATACTTGGTTAATTTCCACGTACCAATTGTAAGGGGATATAATAATATGCAGTTAGTCATGGTTGGATTGATTCAGCAGTGTGCAGTACTACTTGATCCCAACACGATGTAGGCAACTTGCAATTCCTCAATATTGGTCCTGATACGAGTTTAAAACTCTTTAATCAATGGCTTAGGCAAGCCATTTTAATGTGGATATATCGTACAAAATGCTAAACCTGAATTTCCGACAGAAAATTCAGCAGCATTGTACATTCGAATCGATTGATTTCGATGTTCAGAATAATGAGTCTCCAACTTCATTAGTTGAGACAATATTTTAGCTAGCTTTATTCATGATTTCATGTCAATAAAAGAGACACATAAGACCATCTTATAGATGCATCTATATCATGATTTATTGAACAATCCACTGTCATGCTGAATCAATCCACAAATATCACCTTGAATTCCTTCAAGTAATTTGTTTTGGTTCAGCATTCAATTTCCCTTTAGCACATGTAGTGCATACAAATCCAAAGATTGTGGGAACTTTGCTTTATGCAAATCAAGACCAATGGAATTGCCAATAATCTTCCTCATCATTCTAACTCTAGGATGACTTAGATTATCTTGTCATGCTTGGAATGAATTTACCTTTTGGAAGATTACTTTATATGCAACAAAAGATATAGGTTTTATGTATGTGTAATACAATCCATATTCAAGGGATGGATTTTTCATAAATTCGTTTGCCATATCCCGTAAGATTAGTGAAGTAAATTAATTCTTCTTTTCCATCTACATGTATTTCCACATGAAGACCATTCTTACGGGTATCTTTATAGCATAATAGGGTACAAGTTAATCCCGGATACAATAAGGTATCCTCTCTCATTAATTGAGCACTCTTAGGGAGAATAATAGTGGATCAAACTGAACCAACTATCAAAATCATACATTGATGATCATAATCTTTCCTTCTCTTTTCTCAAGAGTCCGGAAAGATTCAACTCCCAAAGAATATAGTTTCTAGTACCACTATGAACAATACATAATTCCATCCTACATTGGATTGACATTAAATATATTCTATAGTTTAATAAGAATGAATACTAAAAAGAACTTCTTATTAAACATATAGAAAAACATACATAATCACACAAATGTATTATAATATCCAACATATGAGTATGACATTACAATACATATGTACTCACAATACATCCATCACTAGCAAGTTTGCAATGCAACTCTTCAAATCATATAGAGTTTGCACAACATAAATTATTACAACAATTTAACAATCCCACATTATAATTAAATGATGCCGGCTTCGGTTTGAGACAACTTATTCTAAGTCTCCAAACATGTCATTAGAGGTGAACTCCACGAGCATGTCATCAGTACTTGGAAGCTTCTCCTTCATGAGATCCTGGTTGTCATTGTTATCTGAGCAACCCACTTCCTTAGTCACAGCAGGAGCAAGATTGAAATGTGCTTCATATCTTGGCGATTTGCCCTTGCTTTGCTCTGCATCCTTTAAGGACTTTTGGTAGAGAGCTACCAAATGCTTTGGAGTACGACAATCTTTAGTAAAGTGATTAAAAGTGCCACATCTATGACATTTAGTGTCATTTTTGGCCTTTGCATGACCACCTCGCTTACCCTTGTGATTGGGCTTTTGCCTTTTGTTGAAATTTTGCTTTTCGGGCTTGTTCTTTGGGTCACCAGAATTGGATCCCTTGAACTTTCTCTTACCCTGCACACTATGAGCCTCAGGAAGAGGTGCTGCACCAATCGGGTGCTTATGATGGTTCTTCATTAGAAGCTCATCATGTTTCTCAGCCTGAGTCAATGTGTGGATAAGTTGAGAATACTGAGTGTATTTATTAGCCCGATACTGTTGTTGTAAGACT
Organism: Cenchrus americanus; assembly: GCA_947561735.1. Lineage (NCBI taxonomy): Eukaryota > Viridiplantae > Streptophyta > Magnoliopsida > Poales > Poaceae > Cenchrus > Cenchrus americanus. The sequence goes on along the minus strand of OX387245.1, from coordinate 3,596,755 downwards.
CGATCCGCAGGAAGCATGGTAGAAAGAGTTTTCTCAATCTTATCGAAGATCCGTTGGTTCTTTCTCACAAAATTTCAACTTAGAGCAAATTTTATGAACAACATGATTGTAGTCCGCAACGGACTTGAAGTCCCCGCAAATGCAAATGGTTCCACTCATGATTAGCCTCCGGCCAAATGAGTTCCTTCTGCTGATCATAACGCTCTTTAAGGTCAAGCCATAAAACATGAGGATTCATCTCCATGAGGTACTCTTGTTTGAGATCCTTATGGATGTAAAACCTTAATAGCATTAAGGCACCGTACTTCTTTTGTTCATCTAAAACGACACCTGCAGTAGGCTCGCTAAGGTATGGTAAAAGTCCGCGGGATGCAAAGCTAATCTTTATATCCGAAGCCCAAGTGGGGTAATTGTGGCCATCAATGGCAAGTTCATCGAACTCTTTTGCCATGGCCATAGCCTACAAGGTAGGACCACATGATTCAATAATTCATTAAAGAAATATAATCAAGTGGCTAATTAATGTTGTAATAAATGCAAATTAATTTAATAACATAACTCTCGAAGGATTAATAAAAGTACGAGGTAAACAAATAGCATGTTAACCTTCAAATTTTAATCTCATCAACTCGTATACATGTTAGATAGTCTCAAATGCCATAGGACATAGAGTAGATCGAAATGATGGGCAATAATTTGCTGCCAAAGCATGGTATTAATGCAAATAATTCGTCATGAACTAAATGCAACCTTTGCTAAGGTCTCCATCATACCATGTGTATACTCAAGTTAATGATTGAGCACTGAATTTGGTAAGCACTACAATAGTGTAAACCAAAATCATCAATGGTAGTCACTTTACTAGTGTAAGCCATTGTGATATTTTCATAATTAATCCTTGTTTTTGGGAACATTATATAGGTAGTCATCAATCTTCAAAATGAGCATGATGTAGACCTTTAGTAATAGACCGTCAAAATCCATATACATGGATATGATCTCTATCACCTAATGTTTGTATCCCAAGATTTTAAGAGAAATGCATAAATTAATTGCAAAATATAACTAGTAATATCTTACTAGTGAGTAAATTCACGGCGTTGAGATGGTGTATGTGATAAAATTATGGCAATAACGAAATATAGTATGAAAGTGATATTAAGTCACACAAACATACTTAGCAAATTATATTCGAAATTGCACGGTACATAGGTGATAGAACACATTTGTACAAAAACCATCACATGATAGATCTTGACGTAATAAAGTAGCAAGACTAAACATTGATAATCAGCAGTAATTAACATAGGCTAATGGCTATGATTAAAAATTAAAGCTGCTGGAAAATTACTAAACAGTAATTAAAAGAAGGAAAGGAAATCGCCGAGACGCCTGCCCACGAATCGAAGGCCTGGCCCAACTGGCTAGCGTCGCGTTTGTCCGGTCCAGTGGCCTGTGCTGCGGCCGACGGCCTAGCGGCCGACGCGGCGCATGCACGACCGGCCGGCCCCGGCCCGGTCATTTCCGCCGTCGGCCGGCCCCAAATGCAGCATCCGCACGGCCCATGCACCGCCGCCCCCGCCCGGGCCCGCCGACGCAACGCACGGCCCGGCCACGGTCGGCTGGCCGATCCGGCCCGCGATGGTCGCGCTTGGCCCAAAATAAAAGGTCGCGGTTAGGGTTCCAACCCTAACCGCCTCCCTCGCCAACCGCGCGGCCGGCCGGGCGAGCGCCGCCGCCGCTTGGCTCGGCGCGCTCCGACCGCCTCCACCGCCGCAAGTCGCCGTGCCTCGCCCATCCGCGCCGGATCCGCGAGCCGGATGCCCGTGTGAGGCGGCCACGCTCGCCGTTCCGGCGCGGTTGCGGGTCGGCCGACCACGCGCGCCATACGAGGTCGACGAGCGGCCGACCGCATCGTCCCGCCGTCTTTCATCCGTCGCCGCCGCGCGGTCGCCCGGGCGTGCGCCGCGCCCGCCACCCTCCGCCACGGGGAAAGAAGGGGGTGACGCACCGCGGACGGCAACGAGCCGCACCCGCGGCGGCCCGCCCGCGCCCGGACGACCGCGGCCGGCGGGCGGCTCCCCGGCGCGTCATCGCCGGGACCGCGGTGGCGATGGGGCGGCATGCGCCGGCGGTGGCCGGCTCGCTCCCTGCGCGCGCGCACGGGCGGGGCCACGCTCGGCGGCGGGGGTCGCACCCCGGCTCCGCGCGCCCCGAGGCGGCCGGCGGGGCGGCGCGCCACACGGGGGCGGGGGCCGCGCGACCTCGGCGGGTGGCGGCGGCGGGGCCCGTGCGCCGGCGGCCGGGGGACGCGCGCCCGACGGTCCCCTCCCCCGAGGAGGAAGCTCTGCCTCCGCCGGTGAGCACCATCGACACCACGGGTCTCCCCAAGGAGATTCCGCGGCGTGAGCAACAGTTCTGTGCGGATGTAGTCGTGTCGATGCGAAGATCAAGTCATTAGACATTGCTACCTTTGATCTCTCGCTTTCCTTCCAGCGATCGGTGTTCTCCGGCAATCTTCACAGCAATTCCGGCGAGGACTTCTACGCCGGCGACTGCTCCCGGCCTTTGCCCAGCGGTAGAACGCTGATAACGTGTTGAATAATGTAATGGAACAGTACAAAGTGAAGTAGGAAAAGTGATTAACTTTATTGATGAACATGATTTACATATATATAGTACATGCCCAAGGGGCAGTTTGTAGGATGTAAAGGCACTTGGTAACTGCCATTAGCAGTTGCTAATCATCCCTTCATTATCTTATAATTGATCATTAGAATATTAAGAATATTCTCAACACCTACTACTCACGTGTGCCATCGATTAGAGGAGCGGAGAGTGAACGAGAAAGAAAAATCGCGAGAGCGCGACGTGGATGCGTCGCAGCCGTACGTATATACACACGTACCTCCGTCCTCTAATATTCTCTTTTCGCTTTCTTTCCTTCCTTCTGCCGCCCGCCCGCCTCGGCTCGCGAAATAATATCGCGGCAGCATCTCGAATTCTCCATGTGCACGCTTCGATATGAATATATGATATTACGGAGAGTACGGAGCAGTACTACGTGTACGTTATGGACACGTGGTTCTGATCAGCTGCTATGTACTACTGTATTTCCTATCAGATGAAGCTACTGTATTTTACTACAGTACAGGCTTCTAAACTGATGATCTCGTTTCACATTGTAGGTCGGTTTTTCTTCTTCTTCTTCTATATATTGATTGACGGAGTGGTTGTTATCTAGTTTCAAACGTACGTTGTATGTTTATTTAAGTATATACAAGAGCATCTCCAACAGACTTTGTAAGAGAAGCTGGATATGTAAAAATAGATAACTTCTCTTGAAATTAGCTTCCAACAGTCTTTGTATATTGCTTCCCTCGCTATCCGGCTCGGAATCCCACCTCCCACGCTAGTCATCTTTACCGAGCTCCTCCCCTCGCTGTCCTTTCGTTTCCCACGGTCCCACCTGCTTCGGCGCCGCCGACTCGCCGTCGTTCCATTCTGCTAGCGGCCGGGACCCGAAGATGGGGCTGTGCAGAGGTACATGAGGGCATGGAGCTGCCTCCCATGGCCATTGGCCAAGATCTGCGCGGAGATCCATCCCTAGTTCTGCGATTCTGCGAGCGCGGCACACAGACGTGGGACGGTGGCACGCGGAAGGGATCGAGTCGCGCGCGCCATGGGCCATGTCGAGTTCCTGTGGTCCTCCGCGTAGTGTCAGGGAGCAGCCGCTGCTGATGGATCCTCTGACCAACTGACCTCCAGCCGTATCGCCATGGATGGACTTGGTCGATTTTTCCATGCATCCATCTCCGGCTAGCTACCATTTGCTCAAACACATTAGAAAATTGAGACTCGGGCTCACCGGAACAACTTCACCACCAACAAATCATTGCAATAATATTACAGATTTCCCTGCCGTACGTACCATGTCATCTCACCCTATCTTCCTGTCCGGCCGCTACCATGTCAAGCTCTACGGCAGCACACAAGCTGGCGGAGGAGGACGATGATGACACCAAGCAACTCGCCGAGGACGATGATGAGAACCGTGGCGAGCTCCATTCATATACAAAAGCTGTTGGATTTCATCACCATTTTGCTGGCTATTTTATTTTACATAATAGGTAAATTAAGATTTTAGCTATCCATTTTTTGAGAGACTCTTGGAGATGCTCTAAATATTGAACGGCCGTTTTTCTTTTTTTTTTAGTACCAAAGTGTGGCAATGTCATCTGAATTCATTAACCATTAGCACGGCTCTCGTGTGATGCATGCGTGCGTTCAGCCGTGCACAGCGCGGTAGCTTGGTGCATGCACGCAGGCACGCAGCAAAGCACGGCGGCTTTTACCACTTTTGGGAGCCGCCGCCAAGCCGCCGGGCATTCCCGTGTAGAAGGCTGACAGACAGCGTGAGTGATGAGAGGCGTAATGCATTCCCGTCCCGTTGCTTCCGCGCGCTTTTGCCGCCGTTTTGCTTTGCATGCATGCATGCATGCCTCACCCTCACGGGCGGGCTCACGGCAGATGCGATGCACGCATGCACGCATGCACACAGCACACCGGCATATATGCATGCCGATCGATGGATCCTCGTTGCGTCGCGTCTCTTTCTCGTGCCCTGCCCTGGAGGGAGTGGATCGATCGAGTGGTGGCCGGTGGGTTACAGCTACTAGTACTAGTGATCATTCTACCTTTCACGGTCGAGCACCTTTTTTACGGCTGGCGCTGAGTGATTAACCATCACGTCGTGCAGGGGCATCTGCAAAGAAAAACAAACGATCGACCATCGCGGCCGCGGCGGCATCGTGCAGGGCATCTTATTTGCTTTTGCAATAAGAGCAACTCCAGTGGAGGTCTGCAAATTGAAGCCTCCAAAACCTATTTGCATGCCCACCTTCAAAAAAAAATAGGCCTAAGATTAGCAACGAACTCTAGCGAGAAACTCTATCTTGGGCCTGCAAACCTATCCTGCCCTCATCGGCGCACGCCTCGCTCACCAGTCACCCCCCATCGAGGCCATCACCCCGGCCGCGCGCGCGCCACGGGAATGGAGGTCGCCTCGGCTGCGGCACCTCGGCGGCAGCTTCTCCCGGCGCGCGAGCGACGCCGCCGGTCGCCGACGCCGACCTCGGCTGCTTCCTTCGGCGGCTCCGGGTCCTTCATCGACATGGACCCCGCCGAGCTCTTCTCCATGCGGTGGACCACCACGGCGCCGCCGCGGAGACCGACTTCGAGTTCGGACGCCGGGGGCGGCAGCGGGAGCGGTGACCCGCCGTCCCCGGTGCGGCGCCCGCCGCCGGATCATCCGCGACGGCCGCCTCCTCGCCCCGGCCGAGCCCGCCGTCGTCCGCCGCCGCTCCGATGCCCAAGAGCATCACGAGGACCGGACCGGCGCGCGCGGTCGTCTTCCCTCGTCGCTCGCGTCGCGCCCGGCTCCGTCCCGAGCGCGGCGGTGGGGGGGGGGATTCGCGGCGGGGGAGACGGGGGCGGATGCGCGGGGGGGGGGGGGATGAGAAGAAAGGGAAAAAATAAAAAAAATGGTGGGTCCCACGTTTGGAGGGGGAATGGAGGGTGAGAGTGGGAATTTGGAGGAGTATGGAAAATGGAGGTGCGTATAGAGGCCCTGTTTGAGTTGATTTCTTGTCCAAAACCTCCAAATTTTGGAGTAGAGGCCTATATAGAGGCCCCCCACCGGAGTTGCTCTAAGACGTATGCACAAGTGCATGTGTATGTATATATATATGGACAACTGCGTTTTGAAATGCAAGGAATGCATTTATATATGCATGCATATGCACACAAAAGGCAAAAAGATGGAGATCAGCCCGCGGATTGCAGTGTATCTAATACACTACTTAGGGTGTTTATTAGTTGATTATGGGGTCTGTTCGGCGGATATCGTGCAGATTTGTATGGTAGATTCGGTTTGTACGGCGCGTATTCGTTCCGAGAGATATAAGTACCGCATGCACGCTTTGATTTGCACGGCAGATTTATTTTGCAGAAAAATACAAAATGTAAAAAGAGAGAAGCGGGACATATAGCGTGCCCACCTGTACCGGGAAACGTACCGCGCTGTGATGAGTCGACTGATGAGAGAGGCTCCTCAAGTCCCAGAGCAAGTGCAATGGCAGTTGCACAAGTCAATTGCTACGGCCTGGAGCTCCATGCATGCATGCACCATTCTCTTGAATAAAAATTGCACCACCGGTGCTGACTGCTGAGCAATCAGCCTTCAAGTTCGGACCTTGCAAATTTGCAGCTGGTTTCCAAGACAATTTCCACCCGTCATTTTCTCAGGTCTCCCACGTGGTTTGTTTTCATTTTGACTTTCAAAAAAAGAGGCGGGCGAGTGAGAGTTTCATAAAAAAAAAACAAAAAGGAAGAAGGTGAGTGCATTGCTTCTTGGCCCAAACAGCCCACTTCGGAGCGGACGGAGGTTGGTACTGACGGCCCAAATGTGCGTACAGGGCCAAGTGAAACTCCCATTGATCAAACGGTACTGCTAGCGCCCGGACGTCCGATCTGGGCGCTAGCATCGGACGGGTTCGCGGCCGCACAATTCAGATGAGGGAGCGTTATCAACCGTCGATCTCGTTGCGAGGTGTAGTGATATTGCGAACAACTTTTGCGATGTTGCGAAGAGCTTTTCCCATGTTGTGAACCGTGATGCTTGCAAGATTCAAAGAGTACATGTTGTGAGCGTGTTGCGAACGTGTTGTAAGCATGTTGCGAACGTGGTTACGTGCAACATCCAACATTAGGAGTCTTTCTCCCCTCCCCTCAATACAAAACCCGACATCACACGTCTCCAACATCGAAACTCAACATCCGCAACATTTGTCAAATCACGGTGAAACATTAAGATGCATATGTCGCAACATGTTAGAGTAGCGAGATGAAACACGAGAAACAAAATGTTGCAACATAATCAAAACAAAAGTGAAAACATCTCAATCACTTCATGCAACATCGAATAGCACCGAATGAAAACATCTCAAATCACTTCGTGCAACATTAGATAGCACCGGATGAAACATCTCGAAACGCTTCATGCAACATCGAAACGAGCCCCAAGGCTCGCAACATCTTCCATGCCTCCCTCACGTCGCAACGCTGAAACACCCCGATCTACTTTTGCAACATCCGCACGAAACACTTGCAACATCCTTGTGAAACATCCGAATCACGTAGAACACACGCTTGCAACATGCACAAATCCCGCCGCACGCCATGAATGTCTCCTCGTCGCCGTGATTTGTTTGCCCGCTTCCTCGAGCCATCCCCCCCGCCGCTCGGCGCGAGGGAGCCACGGGGAGCCTCGCGCGCGCGGCGGAGGCTGCGCGCCACGCGCCCAACCGTAATGGGGACGTGAGTTCCCGATCTTCCGTCGGGTGGAGATAGCTATCGATTTGGTGGATATGTCACACAAACGATCCGGCTTCCAATCAACACGACTAGAACCCCGCAATCGCAAAGACCACTTCTCCTCTCGGTTATCAACCATGCACCGCACGATTGACCTCGCCACAAGGGCTAATCCTTGCCCGAGAATCGAAAGACACAAGCAAGAACAAGAAAGAAACACAATCGGAAAATTGCGATGAATGATTAAGCTCACAAGTTGGGGTCTCACAAACCGATCGAGCGGCGAACCGTTCTTGACAGAATGACTTAAGCAAAACCCGAAACCCTAATGAGGGTGGTGGCTACGGATAAATAGAGGTTAGGGCGTGACCCCCTCTTTGGACGCACCCCTAATGGGCTCAACAAAGATACACGGCCCAAAGGCCAAAATATGGTGTCGCAGCACCGAGGCAGATTTTGGACGTCAACTTGTTTCGACGATTACCGTTGACTCAGGACGAAATTTTGGTATGAGACCGGTGCCATTGGAAGCTCTATGAAATTCTTCTTCCAACCATATATAGAACGTCCAAATCCAACTCCGTATGCGACCTGGGCATCCGTTTTACGACGGCCTGTTCCTGGAGTCCGAAAGTGAAACGAAGTCGAATTGGTTTAGGCCTCCACCTTGGGGACTCGAACCGGATGAGCCTTGAACCTCCTCGTTGACTTGGACACCCTCTTTGGACTCCTTCTTCTCCATGCCATGCTCCCATCATGACCGTATGCATGGGTGCCATGTCCTCATCATCCTCCCCTTCTTGACGAAAAGTCGTCCTCGGCGTCGATTGTACCCAAAACCCATCCCGCAAAGCACAATGGAGAACGGGGTTGCAAAACCAAATTGAACTGAAATAATTATGAGGAGGGACATAACCTTGTTTCCAATTTTTGAGTGTGTCATCTTGTATGAAAAATTCAGCAAGCATCCAAGCTTCTTGATCGGAAGGCACACGTTGTACGTCAACACCATCCTGCAAGAGATTAGCACCAACAAACGACAATGCAGGAATAGATGGTAGTACACAACAACGCTTCCCTTCTCGGGATTGAACCTTTTTCTTTAAAACAAAACCGTTAGAGGAACATGTGAATATGTTTGTATGATAAATGCCCTCTAATCGATCACCATCTTGCACAACAAAAGAAGAATTCAGATTTGGACAAATGTAAACGCGATGTATCATATATTGTCCCTTGTTATATTTGCCAATAATATGATATGAATGTCTAGACAACCATGGCAAATCAGCATATGCAAAAATTCTCTCTTCTAAACAATCTAGATTACACAAATCATCAAATTCAATGTAACTCAGGGTATGTAAGGAAGACTACAATTTGTGCTAATCATTAGGACTAACAATATGCATAACATGTTTAGTTTCAGCAATAGTATTTGGCGCCAAAGCATGTAAAACTGAAGCATTATCAACCAAATCATCTTTATCACAAGGAATATCAAGCGAATCATCATGTGACATAGATAAATCTAGAGAGGGTTCCACTAACAATCGCTCTTGGATAGCATGGTGTGTGGAAAAATTCAGCATATTATGACAATTCTCACCTTCTATAATTATAGCACCATGGTCATTACCTGTGTCCTCAGTAGAAATATCAAGTGCACTGTGAAGTGGTGGTTCTGAATTTTCACATGAGGATGTGAGCTCCTCATTTTCTTCTATGTCATCCTTGTCCTCTTGCTTTTGTTCGGAATCTCGGAAAAGGTTAGGTGGAGCAAGAGAGACAACAATGGACCGATCCTCTAAACTAATCACCTCATCATATGAATTTAATGTAGGAGGTGGATGAACAAAAGTTTCTCTCATAAGAATTTTCATAGCATTCCAAGTTTGAGGTTTATCGAATTATTTAAAGACTCCCACCAAGATAAAGTCGAGTGTCGCAAAACACTAGCCGCATTTTTTACCTTCCTCCTTGTACACATAAAACGAGTAGCAAATATTTCTTCAATGGCAATTTCCCACTCCATGTATGCATCAGCACCCACACCATTGTATGTTGGTGGATATGAAGAATCTTTCATGGCTAAAAGACGAGAAAAAAACAACACAAACGGTGAAGTTTATCCCTAAATCTCACTACACACTCCTCTCGGGTGGAACACCGAACACACTCTATTGTGTCTTACCAAGCTCTTACAAGTGTCGACGAAATAGCAAGAAAATGATACTTACCAAAGGGAGTGAAACCACGATTGCAAGGTCAAAGTTGTATTGATCGAAGAAAGTATGTGGAGCTTGGGAGGCCAAAAATAGAATATGAAGGATTAGCAAATATCGAATGCAGATTAGCGAAGTTCAATAAGTGTCCAAGGCACAAGTCACAATTGCCGGCTAAGACGGGTCCTATCGTAGCACAACAAGGTAAAAATAACAAGGAACGATGGACAAACTCAAAGAACTTAGCGAGAATGGCGAGTTCGTAAATAGAGCAAGCTTTTTTCAAAGCACTAGTAGAAATCAAAAACGGGCGCTTCCAAAGGGGTACCAAGAAACGAGTTGATCTTTGGCCAATTTTGTTACCACTGAACTAAGATCACCAAATATGGAAGCACAAGAAAAAACACCTGAAACAAAGGTGTATTGCGGCCTAGGGAAATTCCGGAACTTTTTCGTAAATCCCTCGAAACGAGTAAATGATTTTTTTTCTTTTTCTTCCTGATTTTTTTTGAATTTTTTGAGAACGGCGAAACCGACGAAGTTGGTGAATCGTATGTGCAACTTGTCGTTGCCAAGCTCCCGTAAAAATTTGAGCCAAAACGGAGCACCGAGCGAAAAGTTATGCCCGTTTTATGGAAGGTCACTCAACCTATGTTTTCCAAAAGGCACAAATCGGCGGGAAACGCGGCGGTGGCTATGGAACGCAGGGGCACAATCCTCCTTGGTATAAGCCGTAGGTATTGCAAGATTATGAATCAAGGAGGGGCTCAAAGGCGGTCTGCAGCCTATCTATGGCTGGCGTGGTAGGAATTCACACAAGGCGGCTAGCGAGGGCAAGTCGAGTGATGTGGTGGCTCGACTTGTAATCTAGAAAAGGTGGATGGGCTAGCGGCGGAAACAAAACAGCGATGACGCGGTTGAACTACGATGATGAACACGACCTAAACCAGCAACAAGACTCGAACATGGACACAAACTCAACAAAGCAATCGAAGACGAAATTGCAAGGCTAAAAACTAGGGTTGTAGGACAGCGTAAATTTTTTTAAGCTTTTTGTGGACTATGGGACAAAGGTGAAAACACTCAAAACTAGGGTAAGCCCGACGGTGATACCTCCGAGTCTCTCGATTACCACTTAATGGGGACGTGGGTTCCCGATCTTCCGTCGGTGGAGATAGCTATCGATTTGGTGGAGATGTCACACAAACGATCCGCTTCCAATCCACACGACTAGAACCCCGCAATCGCAGTACCACTTCTCCTCCGGTTATCAAACATGCACCGCACGATTGACCTCGCCACGAGGGCTAATCCTTGCACGAGAATCGAAAGACACAAGTAAGAACAAGAAAGAAACACAATGCTGGAAAACCTGCAGATGAATGATTAAGCTCACAAGTTGGGGTCTCACAAACCGATCGAGCGGCGAACTGTTCTTGACAGAATGACTTAAGCAAAACCCGAAACCCTAATGAGGGTGGCGGCTACGGATAAATAGAGGTTAGGGGCGTCCTAGGGTTGGGGGCGATCGAGGTGGGGCGCCCCCAACTTGGGCCTAAGGCCCAACCAAAGCCGTTAGCGCAGCACTTTGGCAGATTCTGGACGTCAACTTGTTTCGACGATTCCCGTTGACTCGGGACGAATTTTAGCACAATACTGGTGCCATTGGAAGCTTTATGAAATTCTGCTTCCAACCGTATATAGAACGTCCAAAACCGACTCCGTATGCGACCTGGGCGTCCGTTTTATTGCGCACTGCTCCTGGACTCCCGAACCGGACTCGAACTTGAATTGCTTTTGGCCTCCACCTCGGGGACTCGAACCGGATGAGCCTTGAACCTCCTCCTTGACTTGGACACCCTCTTTGGACTACTTCTTCTCCATGCCATGCTCCCATCATGGCCGTATGCATGGGTGCCATGTCCTCATCAAACCGTGACACCACCGGTGAAAGGCCGGAGGTGGGGGCGGAGCTTACTCCTCGGAGTCTAGAGTGCTTGCGGGGGAGGAGAGGGGCGGCGCCAACGCGATATCCCAACGAGGGTGCGACACGGAGGAGGGGCCACGGGGAGCTCCGCCCTAGCCGCCGGTGAGCTCCGCGTGGAGGCGGCCGCCGCACGCCCGGCGCCCCTTGCGGCTCGCTCCCTAGATGCGGAGGGAGCGAGGTCCTCGCCGTGCGGGACCGGCGACGTCCTTCCCCCCCCCCGAGGAGCTCCTCCCGGCGGTGCGCCTCCCGGGGTCAAATCTCTCTCCGGAGGATCCTTCGTGCATGGCACCGCAACATAGAGAAGGAGAGATGAGTGGTGTGAAAAAGGAGCGGTGGGAAAGGAGTAACATAGAGAAGACATCGTGGGATGGATAAGGTCGTGGAATGGATAAGGACGGAGGGCGTGCGGAGCCATCGGACGTCCTAATGCTAGCATTACCGTAATAAAAAAGATAGAATCGCCGTGGGTGTGACCTTTCGGTTTTCGTATGTGTTTCTTCATTCTAAGGATTGAAGTATAATATCGGTATTCAATTCCTACGTGTTTTTTACGAGCTCGCGTGATTTGAGAATTTTGCAATCTAACAACATTGACAATTACCATAATAAGGGCAATCCCAATGGATGAAACCGACACGATTTTCATAGCACAAGGAATCATCTTTCTATAGAAACTATACTCCACGGTGGTAGTGTCTTCAAGTAACAATTATTTTCTCTTTCTCTCTCCCAATTTGACCAATGAGGAGCGCTACATTAATCCTATAGAAATTAGTGGTTTCTTCTCGATGACAAATTCAATGTTTTTGTCCACCTGGGTCAAGAGTAGACATAGTGTCTCCCTAAAGGAAACAATTTCTATGATTTGTGTTCTCTTTCCTCATTAATTAAGCCGTTGCATCACCATTTCACTTAGTCTGTCAAGATAACTATTAGACGTAGAAACCACTATAAATGTCTTATTGGGACCGCCCTAAGCAACTCCAAGTAAACATATTGACTCTTCTTGGTCGCATCATAACCACTCAACAACCACTTGCGAGATACTTCCTCCATACCAAATTTTAAGTCATCTTAGGTTGGTCCCGGTGGACAATTTAATGTGATTTCTATGTGCATTAATTTCGTGGACAACTCATCTATTTTACCGATGTGGCAAAGGAATTTAAGAAGAGAGAGAGAGGAAAAACATAGAAACCGTTTCCTCCTCAGAAACGAAGTCTACCCTAGTATCGATGCACATAGAAACGGCTCCCGCCACACTAGGGAGAAACGACACATTTTCCGGGCCGACGGCGAGGGGGGCGATCCCGTACGCCGCCCTCCCTCCCCTCGTGCGCTCGCTCCCGCGCCCTCCCCTTTGTCGCGCTCCTCTCGCTGCCCCTAAATCGACCGTCGCGCGCGCCCGGCCACCGCGAGTGTGCCCCTACCGGTGAGATCCGCCGCGGCGCCGGGCGGGCGCGTCCCTAGCTACCGCGCACCTCGGCGGGCAACCTCGGCCGCCGCGCCCCCCGCCGGCGAGCTCCGGGACGCCGCGGCGAGGCAGCAACATCCCGACCACCGCGCGCACCGGCGAGCAAGCTCCGACCGTCGCGGCTCCGGTGGACGAAACCCCGACCGGCGAGCACCTCTCGCCGAATGATCCATGGGCGACGCCGGTGACGAGCTTGGGTGGACATTGAGAACGATGGAGCAGGGGAAGGAGCCGGTCGCCACCTCTTCTCCGTCGACGGCCGGGATCCACCGCGCGAGCTCCCCGCCACCGCTACTCCGCCGGTCCGCCGCGGTCCGATCCGCGGCGTGCACACCTCCCGCGAGACGGCGAGGACAATGAGGTGCCGGCGGTCGGCGGGCCGGGCACGCGAGCTCCTCGCGTCGGCGCCCGGGGCGCGCGAGTCTCTCTCGCAATCCGCCGTGCACAATTTGCTTTTGCCCGCAATTTATCGAAGCGACGAGTAAGCCCCCGGCCATGGCGTCGTTTGGCAACGGCGACGGCGCCGGTTGCAAGCACCTACGGTTCTCGCTCGCCTTTCTCCTACAATACACCGGTAAAGGCCAACGCTTTCTCCGTCGCACCACGCGCCGACAAGTCATGACTCCGCCCGTGCAAACCGATTGATCTTGCGCTTTTTGCGGCACATCCCCGACGAGCCGACCGGGGAGATTGGCGCCGGGAGGCCCGCGTTGTCGCCCCATCCGGCGGGGAAGGTGAAGGTCCGGCGTGTCGAGATCGCGCGAGGATGCCGACGGCGCGATCTCGCGGCGAGGGTGGCCGGAGTTCGCCATCGCTTGTTGTCGATGCGGAATGTAGTCCCGACACTAACTAGTAGTAAGCGCCGAGGTCTCGTCCCTCGATGGTCGGTGCTAAGCAACTAAAGACACTTGGTTTATCCCGGTTCCGCCGGAGCCGTACGTACGAGCGGTGGTGTGCTCGAGGCACCGTATTGCTTTGCACCGGGGTGCCTATAGTGGGGGCGGCTACAAGCGAGGCGGGAGAGGAGGCGTGGCCTCCAAGTCCCAACCGGAGTGATTGAGGCGAGTGCCAATATCGTGGGAAAAACGAGAAGCGTGCATGTGTTGTCTCTCTCCCCGCGGGGAGGGGGTCACCTTCTTTTTATAGACGAGAGGAGAGGGTGATTTACAAGCATGCCGCACTTGTTTAGCTACATGTGAAGGTATGGCGTACGGCGCCGGGGAGTTGGCGGTCGTCCTGGCGGTTCTTGCCCCGGTCTTGTCGTCGTGGCGCGTCCCGTACTTGAACAGGGGCGGTTTCGAGGGTGAAGGCGTGGTGGTTGGCGGGGGCGTCTTCGGACGGGCTCGAGGAAGCCGTTGACGGTGATCCGTACGGGGTACAGCGGCAGGCGTGGCGGTGTCCCGTCCCCGTGTGCTCAACAGCGCCGGAGTTGTTGTAGCAGTGCCAGGTGTGGCGCTACAGGGGTGGGGATGGCGCTCCCGCCGGCCTGACGTCATGGTTTGACCCCGTAGAGTCATGAGAGAGGGGTTCAAGGGGTGCAACCGGCCCCCTTCGAGGGCACGACGCGTTAGCCGTACGGGAGTGGGCGGCAAAGTGTCACGGAGCCGACACGGCCATGTCGCACGCTTCCCTACGGTGCGGGGATGGGTTCCCCCTAGGGAGTTGGCGGAACGGCCGCCGGGCGTGATTCCCGTGCGCGTGATGGCGCGACTCGCCGTGTCGAGCATTAAATGCCCGTACCCGCGTGCGGGGAGCGGGTGTGCTTGTGAAGAGCCCTCGAGCGAGGTGGAACCCGCTCGAGGTAGCGTGAGCCTTCGAGCGAGGGGGAACCCGCTCGAGGGGGGGTGTTGGCCCTCGAGCGAGGCGGAAGCCGCTCGAGGTGGCGTGAGCCCTCGAGCGAGGCGGAACCCGCTCGAGGGAGCCTTTGATTAGGGCGCTCGGTGGGCCGCGGGGGCCGCCGCGGCGTGGGTCGTGCCCCGTGTGTGTGTTTAGGCGAGAGGTATGTTTTGCTTTATTTTTTGCGGGTTTTAGGTAGGATTCCCCTGGTTTTTTAGGGATCCTCGGGGCTATCCCCGACGGTAGCCCCCGAGCATCCGCGGGTGTGCGGCCGGGCTCCCGCGGATGCGAGGCCTACCGATTGGACGCTCTTCCCCCCCGGTTGCAAATGCCTTCCGTGGGGCCGCGTCGGCGGACCCGCGGGTCCCAGCCCCGAAGCCCCGTAGGAGCGTGAGTGCTCTCCGGGGGGGTTTCACCGCCGAATCCGGTCGGTGGGCATGGTACGTGTTCCAACCGGCGTCGGCAATGTTTCGACCTCGGCTTCGGTGATGCACGCGCGACTGGCACCATTCGCGGCCGGTGCATCCCAGGAGGTGTAGCCATGCGTCGAGCCCCCGAGCACGGGCCCGTTCGAGGCGATCGGGGTGAGCTCTTCGACTTGTTTTAGACGCGCCCTCGCCGTCCCTCCGCGGGACGGAGGGTGAGGTTTTCGCAACCCCCATCGATCGGGTCGCGGATTGCGGATTCCTCGCCGAGCTGTTAGCGGGCGATTCAAGTGGACGCCCATGCCCCGTTCGATAAGGGTAGGCTCGTGGTCCGGAGACTCGTCCATTAAAGCGCTTGCATGGGTTTGCTAGGTGGGGCTCGGTCCCATTCGCTAGGGACCGAGGGCGCGGAAGCTCTCCCTCGGTGGGATCCCCCCGGCTAGCTGCCCTCGCTGGCTCTCGAACACGACATTTGGGCACCCTCGAGTCGGCGGGCTCGAGGACGAGCTTGAATGCGCGCGCCCTCGTCGTCCCCGACTGCGGTGATCCGCGGCACTCGTTCGAACCCGTTGAGGGTCGGGTTTCGAACCCCCGATCGCAGGGCCGTGCGTGGTAGCAGCCGGGTGCCGCCTTCTTTTTGCATCCGTAGGTTTCGAGGGTCCTTGGCCGTGTCGGCTCTCGAACCGCCGATCGCTAGTTCCCGTAAGTCGAGGGCACCCGTGGCGCTGTTTATTTCGAACAGGCTTCGAGGCCACGCGGTCGGTATTCGCACCCTTTGAGGGTCGGTCTTGTTTGAGCCAAGGGCTCGGGCCGCTCGAGGGTCCTCCTTACTTGGTAAGGGACGAGCCATTTAATGCCCGCGGTCGCGGCTATAGTCATGCGCGCGGGCGTGCCTTTTCGGGCGCCGCGGTGTGCGCGTAGTGGGCGGAGTGGGCGGCGGACGTGACCGCCCGCCGCGACCCTCGCATTCTCGCGCCGTGATGATGGCGCGCGTGCGGTTGTGCGGCCGCCGCGGTCGTGGTAGGCCCCGCTTGCCGCTGAGCGAGCATTTCACCCGCAAGCACGCGCGCGGGACGTGCGCTCCGAGAGCACGCCTCGCGGCCTATAATTCGATAGGCGGAGAAAGAGCCGGCTTTTACCTTTGCGCTTAGCGTTCGCCGCCCTTGCCTCTTGCGCTCTAGCCCCCGAGCCGTTCTTGTTCTTGCGATCTTGCTCTCGGAGCCACTCTCGCTTCCGCTTCCTTGTCCCTCCGCCCGTTCGTATGCCCCCCCGCGGCCCCTCACCATCATCGACCCGCCGGAGTGGGGAGCGCTCGACGGCGACGAGGGCCGGCCCCCGAATCGGCTAGTGGCCGGCGGTTGGGCGGCGGCAAATGTGGACGGGCAGCCCGACGAGTGGATCGTGCCGTCGGAGAGGGGAGCGAGCTCCCAACCCTCCGTACGGCTACATCGTCAGCTTCATGCGCTTCCACGAGCGCGGCTTCACCCGCGCGCGGCGAGCGCCTTCTTGCGGGGCCTCTGCTACCACTACGGCGTGGAGCTTCAAAACTTCGCGCCAAACGCGATCTCGCAGGCGGCCACGTTCGTCGGCGTCTGCGAGGGCTTCCTGGGGATCCCCGTGAACTGGGATCTCTGGGTCCACCTCTTCCGCGCGGAGCTACACACGCTGCCGACGTCGGAGCTGAGGACTCGCCGTGCGGCGCGCGCCGGCGGCTTGGCAATCGCAGTGCGGACCTCGCGTAGGGTGGAGTACATGCCCTGCACGATGACCTCCAACAACTCGGACTGGGAGCGGGGGTGGTTCTACCTCCGCAACGCCGACCCCGGCCTCCCCCTACATTGGCAAGGTGCTCCGGGAGAGGGCCGCCTCCCCGGTACCATGGGGTGTCCCCGCCCTCACACCGGGCGCGGGCCGGACTCGCTCGTGGCGGCGTTGAAGAGGCCGGCGGACCGCGAGCCGACCGCGGGGTGTGTCCTCACCAACCTCAACCACCGCGGATCGTCCCCTTGATGGAGAGGGCCGCTCCGCATCTTCGAGATGCGTGAGGATGTAGACCCCGTCGCGTTGGCGGAGTCGCGGTGCCGCCGCGGGACCCCTTCCCGCGGGCGTACGCGGCGTCCCGGCGCGGCGCGCTATCGACCTTAGGTCAGGGCGTTGCGACGACGCGGCCCCGTGGGCGCTCGAGATGCTCCCCGTCGGCCGGTGGTGAGTGGATTTCCCGACTTCCTTTCGCATCTCGCCGGTTTCTTGGGTTGCCGGCCGCATTTTAAGGCTTCGCCCGACCCCCGCGATGGTGAGCGTGAGCGCCCGCGAAGTCCGACCCGCCCACGGCCCGGTCCCGCGCGCTCGCGCGCGCGGCGCAACTCGCGAGAGCGGGAGCGGGGTGGACCGCGAGGAGGGAGTGTGAAGCGGGGCATCGGGAGCGCCGGGAGTGGAGGAGCGAGGAATTTCCCGTGCGTGAGCAGCGAGACTCTCCCTCGCCGGAGACGGAAGAGTACTCGTCGTCGGACGATGTCGTATGGACCACAAGAAGCCCGACTCGAGGACGGGCTCGTGACGCTTCCCGAAGGTTGTCACGGGCGAACTCGCCCCGGCAAGTTCGGCGAAATTTCGCTCTCCAACATCCACGCCGACTTCGAGCTCGAGTCCGTCTCCAACTCGAACCCGACGTCGCCATGGGCCACGCATGCGAGCCGGCCGCCCGGCCATCGCAGCGGCCCCTTCACCACGCCGACACTCCGCGCGTGGCCCCCGCGTCCCCGGCCCGGACCCGCACGGAGGCTCCTACTCCACGCCGGGCCGGCAAGGAGCCCGTAACCGAGTGCAACTCGGACTCCGACGCCGTCCCCAACCGCGCTTCGGACTCCGGCCCCCTAGCCGAGTTCTACTCGAACCCGGACTACGAGTTCGACTTCGGGGTCGGACACCCGAGGGCTCCGAGTCCGAGGACGACCCTACCGAGCTTCCCTTGTCGGGGCCGGCCTCGGGCCGGTTATAAAATCAACGCCTACCGGCGAGATGCGTCTATTGGCCGGACGCAAGCCTCGCCGACCCGGCAAAGGAGGACTCGCGCTACGTCGCTTACATCGACTCACTACCATTCCGGAGGGAACACCACCGGCCCGGCCGACTCCAACACACCAACCGAGGTGGCACCCTGCGAGTCCGGCTTGGGTACCCCAGATCGCCAAGTCTTCATGGCCGCCGGCGACACCCCGGACCCTCGGCACGGCCGAAGACGGTACACGGAGGACATCTACGCGGACGAGGCGTCCGCCAACGCACCTCGCGGACGAGACCGCTCGCCAACGGGGACGCTCGACGCGAACGCAACAGAAGCGCGGCCGAACGACGCCGGCGGCTCGGAGACAACCTCCCCATCCGCAACCTTGCGGAAGCTCTCGAGGCGGTCGAGAGCGCAGTACACACCACCCCCGAGCAATGCCTCATGTCGATCACAACGATCGCACGTCGAGCTCGGGGCATACGCGCCGGAGAGGTCATCGCCAAGCTCGGCCGAGGAAGCCTACTTCATGCGGGTCGACAACGAGTCAACCAACCTCTCCCCGGCCTAAACCCCCGCGACAATGAAGCTACTAGTCGCGGCCCGCCGATCGTGGCCCCAACCGTACTCGAGCCGACCTCCCGCCGATCCAAACCGCCGCCGCTCCAACGCCGCGGACCTTCACGCGCAAGACCAAGGCAACCGAGAAGTCGTTCCCCACCGCGCTCCGCCGGCGGCGGCAACGACCTTGACGGCGGCGGCGAGCCGACGGCGGTAGCTCCAACCACGAAGCCACCGTAAGAGGCCGGAGGAGGGCGGCAGCCCGCGGCGGCCAAGGCCACGCGACCGCCCACGCCTCCGGTGCCTCCCACGGCGGGTACGACGCCGCGCCGAAGATCGAGGAGGCTGCGGCGGAAGAAGTCGACCACCGCTGGCCGAAGGCGACGGCTTCCCCGCCTTCTCACCCGGCTTCGCAACCCGCTCCTCCCCCGACAAGTTCAAGCCTTTGGGGATCACCAAGTACGACGCGAAGCAGGATCCCATCCGGTGGCTCCGATGCTACGCCCTCTCCATCGAGAACGGCGGCGGCAACAACGACACCAAATGCCTCTACTTCCCCTTCGTCCGGATCAAGCTCCACTCACATGGCTCGAGTCGGCCGGACAAGCACTCGATCGACAACCGGGACCAGGCCGAAGGAGCGAGTTCACGAGCAACTTCGCGGCGCCATGGGCCGGTTCGGTACTCACATGGACCTTGCCATGATCAAGCGAGAACAAGGAGAGACCCTCCGCAAGTACATGCGCCGCTTTTCGACAAGCGCGCAACCGTCGTCGACGTCACCGACAAGGAGGTCATCGACCTCTTCCGAGCGGCCTCTACCATCGCCGCACCTTCGAGGACTTCGGTCGTCGCCGCCCCGAGTCCATCCCTCACCTCAAGGACATGATCACGTCCTCGGACGGATGAAGAGGACAAGGCCAACGCCAAGTACGACGCCATCGCGCGCAAGTCCAAGCGAGAACCGGGCGGCGGCGGCGCGCAATGCAAACCAAGGCGGCCGCAACAACAACAACAACAGCAACAACAACTACTCGAGGTTCCAACCGCAAGCGCAAGCCGACAACACCGTCGCGGCTATCCGGCGCCCTCCGAAAGGGAACTCGAAGAAGAATTCGGCGGGGTTCAAGGACTCGCCGAAGGAGAAGTGCCCGTGGCATCCAAACGGCAACCACACTACCGAGCGGTGCTACCAGCTCGGGCATGCACTCAAGGATACGCCGAGCCACCGCACCCTCACGACCAAAAGGGCAAGAAGAAGGACGGCAACGACAACGACTTCCAAGAACCCGAGAAGACCGTCAACGTCCCCTTCGGCGGACGCCGCCGGGCGGGAGCGAAGGCTACCCGACGTGAAGTGATGTCCATTGAACCGGCGGTCCCGACCCCTCTCGGGTGGTCGGAGGTACCTATCACCTTCTCCCCGCGCGGACCAATGGACCAACTTCTCCGAACCGGGACGGGTTCCCCCTCGTCCCGAAGCCAACGATGGCGGGTTCCAAGCTCAACAAGGTGCTCATCGATGGTGGAAGTGGGCTCAACGTCCTCTTCACCAAAACCTTGAAGAAGATGAACCTCGACGTCACCCCCATGCTCACCAAGAGCAGCACGCCCCTTCTACGGCATCGTCCCGGGCAACGCGGCTATTCCCCGGGCTCGGTGGTACGCCGCTACCTTCGGGGCGTCTCGGGATAACTACCGCACCGAGTACATCAAGTTCGAGGTCGCGGATTTCGAGACTTCTTATCACGCCATCCTCGGCGACCGGCCATCGCCAAGTTCATGGCGGTGCCCCACTACACCTACTTGGTACTCAAGATGTCAAGTCCAGCCGGTGTACTCTCCCTCCAAGGGGACTTGAAGATCTCCCACGACTGCGATACAGAGGCCGTGGTGATCGCTTCCACGAACCAAGTACCCAACGCAATGATGGAGGTCTACGCCGCGTCGAAGAAGCTCGCCACGAGCGAACTCGACATCCCAGAGAAGTCTGACAGCACCAACAAGCCTCAGCCACCTGAGGAGGTACTCGTCAGGACGGTCGACCTCGGAACAGGCGACCCCAGCAAGACCACCACCATCGGGGCCGGCCTCGACCCCAAATAGGAAGACGCGCTCATCAGCTTCCTTCGGGCTAACCGCGACATCTTCGCGTGGAAGCCAGCGGACATGCCAGGAGTGCCCAGGGAGCTGATTGAGCACTGCCTCAACGTCGATCCAAAGGCCACCCCCAAGCGACAACACCTCCGACGTTTTGCCGACGACAGACGGGACGCCATCAAGAAGGAGCTCGCCAAGCTACTCGCAGCTGGCTTCATCAAAGAAGTCTTCCATCCTGAGTGGCTTGCCAACCCCGTCCTCGTCCGCAAGAAGAACTCGAACGAGTGGAGGATGTGCGTCGACTACACCGACCTCAACAAGCACTGCCCCAAGGACCCCTTCGGGTTGCCGCGGATTGATCAAGTCATCGACTCCACGGCGGGCCGCGACTCGCTTCTGCTTCCTCGCCGCTACTCCGGTACCACCGGATCGCAATCAAGGAGGAAGACCGGGGAGAAGACCGCGTTCATCACCCCGTTTGGCGCGTCTTGCTACACGACCATGTCATTCGGGTTGAAGAACGCCGGCGCTACATATCAACGGGCCATCCGGGCACCGCTTCAAGCGGCAACTCAACAAGAATGTCGAGGCTTACGTGGACGACGTGGTTGTCAAAACCCGGGGACTCCGGTGCCCTCATCGACGACCTTGAAGAGACCTTTGCATCGCTACGCGAGTACCGCCGGAAGCTCAACCCGAACAAGTGCGTCTTCGGCGTCCCTTCGGGCAAACTACTCGGCTTCATCATCGCCCGCCGCGGCATTGAAGCCAACCCCGAGAAGATCTCCGCCATCACCAGCATGAAAGCTCCCACGAGCATCAAGGACGTCCGGAAGCCGACGGGGTGCATGGCGGCGTTGAACAATTCATCTCGAGGCTAGGAGAACGGGGGCCTCCCCTTCTTCAAACTACTCAAGCATCACGAGAAGTTCGTGTGGACTCACGAGGCGGATCAAGCCCTTGCCCAGCTCAAGGACTTCCTGTCAAAGCCGCCAATCCTCACGGCTCCTCACAAGGGCGAGCAGCTACTGCTCTACCTAGCTACGACTACTCACGTGGTCGGTGATCGCCATCGTTGTCGAGCGGCGGGGAAGACGGCCACGCCTATCCGGTCCGCGCCCGCTCTACTTCGTCGGCGGGTTCTATCGAGTCCAAGGCTCGCTACCGGCCGTGCGTGCTCTCCGTACGCTCTACTCATCACCTCGCGGAAGCTACGACACTACTTCCGTGAGTACTCGGTCTCCGTCGTCACCGACTACCCGCTCGGCGACATCCCGAGGAACCAAGACGCCACGGAAGAATCTCCAAGTGGGGGTCGTCGAGCTCGGCGCCCTCACCATCGACTTCAAGCCACGCACGGCCATCAAGTCGCAAGCACTAGTCGACTTCATGGCGAGTGGCGGGGAGAACCAGCTACCTACTCCCACCGTGCGACCGAGCATTGGGTGATGTACTTTGATGGCTCACTCAACCTCGAGGGCGCGGGCGCGGGGTACTCCCGATCTCTCCAACGGGGCGAACAACTCAAGTACGTCCCGGATCTTACGGGAAGGTCTCAAATAACGAAGCCGAGTACGAAGCTCTTCTACACGGGCTCCGCCTCGCGGCTCACTTGGCATCAAGCGGCTACTAGTCTACGGCGACTCCGCAAAGTGGTCATCAACCAAGTCAACAAGTCCCGGGACCGCAACAAGGAGAACATGGACGCCTGCGCCTAGAAGTCCGCAAGCTCGAGAACAAATTCTATGGTCTCGAGTTCCATCACATCGTCCGCGACAACAATGTTGCGCCGAACGTCCTCTCCTCGAAGCTCGGATCCACCCGCGCCCAAGTACCGCGGGCGTCTTCGTCCATGAGCTTCACGCGCCATCCATCCCGGAGCGGCGCCACCGACCACTTGTGCCGGCCAATCCACCGCCGGGGCGGGAGGTCATGATGATCGACGTGGTGGAGGCAACCCTTCATCGACTACCTCAGCGAGCAGAAGGTCCCCTCCGACAAGAACGCGGCCGAACAACTCGTCCGCCGCGCCAAGTCTTACGTCCTCGTCGGAGACAAGCTTTACAAGCGGGGCGCATCTTCTGGAGTACTCATGAAGTGCGTCCCTCGCGAAGAAGGCAAGGACATCTTGGAGGAGATCCACAAGGGCGTCTGCGGCAACCACGCGTCTTCACGCACGCTGGTCAGCAAGGCCTTCCGCGAGCTTTTTGCTGGCCCACAGCCCTGGGCGACGCCGAAGAACTCGTCAGAAGGTGCCAAGGATGTCGATGCTTCGCCAAGCAAGAACACGTCCCGGCCTACAAGCTAGTCACCATACCGCCAACCCGGCCCTTTGCCTGGCCGGGGGCTCGACATGATTGGGCCACCGCTAACCGCGCCGGGGAGGATTCAACGAGGGGTGCGGTGGCTATCGACAATTTCACCAAGTGGATCGAGGTCAAGCCGGTCACATGCCCCAAGGCCGACGAGTACTCGACTTCCCGGATGAACTCGTACACCGCTACGGGCTGCCCCACCACATCATCACGGACACCGGGGTCCAACTTCAACAACCACCAGTTCTGGGAGTACTGCGAGAACAGCGGGATCGACGTCAGATACGTCTCAGTCGCCCATCCACGGGCCAACGGGCAAGTCGAGCGCGCCAACGGGATGGTGCTCGACGCGCTCAAGAAGCGGCTACACGACGCTGCTAACTCCAAAGGGGGCAAGTGGATCAAGGAACTACCCAACGCACTGCGGGGGCCCGCGGACTCAACCATCCAAGCCAACGGGGCAATCCCCCCTACTTCCCGATCTACGGCTCTAAAGCCATCCCTCCCCGCCGACGTCATATGGAACTCGCCAGCGGTGGAGCACTACGACGAAGGCGTCTCGGAAGACCGACGGACGAGTTGACATCGACGGCCTCGAAGAAGCTCGCCGCGCCGCCCTCGTCCAATCGGCAAGGTACTGGAGGGTATCCGACGCTACCATGATCGCAACGTCAAGGAACGCTCCTTCAACATTGGAGATCTTGTCCTCCGCCGTATCCCGAACACGGAAGGACTTCACAAGCTCGGCTCCCCACGGGAAGGCCCCTTCACCAAGTGGCTAAGGTGACCGGGCCGGGCTCCTACCGCCTCCAAACACTTGAAGGCGAAGACGTCAACAACTCGTGGAACGTCGACCAACTCTCGTCGATTCTACGCCTAGTCTACACGACTACTCCGGGGTTCAAGTCCAATCGACTACATCGGCACCCCCCCTCGCCGCAAGCGACCCTCCGGGTCCCGCCTCCGGCCTCGGACTACTCTCCTCCGGGGTCCGGCCCGTACGGCGGCTACCTACGGACCATGGGGCTGCGACGAGCGTCAAGGACTCTAGCGCGGTCTACCAAGAGACCACACTTCAAGATCCGGCTGCGCGGCTACCTACGGATGCGATCCGGCCTACACGGCTACATACGGATCACTCGGCGCGAGCGGCTACCCGCTCCGGGCGCTACTTAGCCGTAAGCGGCCTCCGGTCCAGGCGACTACTCGTAACTACGGCCTCGGCCACCCGGTGTACTTCTTCGCTAATAAAGTTTGATTGTTCATCAACTTCTTTACCTGTCTACTCCCACGCAACGGGACCCTTGAAGTCGAGTACCACTACTCGCACCTACTCCCGATGGGCACTCCGCACTACGAGATTGCGACTACGAGTACTCATTGCCGGAAAATTTCATTTCATTGATACATGAATAATTCGTTACAAGTGTTTCTGTACAACTACGGCTACTAGCTATCTATGCGGGGGGCTACGGAGGTTCGGCTTTTCGGCCACTCCGCTCCGCGATTGGAGCCATCCGCTCCCGGCTGCTGCGCGTCTTGCTCATCCGAGCCGCTTGGCGGCTACCCCGCCGGCGGCCACCTCCACCGGAGCCTCCCGGAAGTACGACTTCATGAAGGCCAGGACTTGCTTCGGGATCGACTTGGCCATATGCTTGACGTAGGCGGCCGGCCCGGCTTGGTGCTTCACGAAGTCGATCCGCCGGAGGAGCGATCTTGGGGCCGCCGGGTGCGGCACCGTAAGCCTCGCGATCGGGAGAGCGACCTCCTCAAGGTCCTTCGAGTCGGGGCCGGAGCGCCTCGCAATCTTCATTCAACATCGCAAAGATTTGTAGCGAGTTGACGAGATCTCTGTCGGAGGCAATCCGCGGCTCCATGTGCTTCTCGCACTCGAAGGCGGGCTTCTTGCTCCCGGTAGAAGAGGTTCTTCATGCCGACCTCCGAGGCCTTGGTGCTCCACACGGCCTTCGAGTTCGCAACACGGAAACACAACAACGGGTCGAGGGCTTGACGACTTCCAACAAGTACCCGACAAGTCAAAGGACATACCTTTATTCTTGTTGCGGAGGCCTTTGTTCTTCCGCACCAACTCGTCGCCCTTCGCACCGCAACTCCATCACGTCGTTGTGGTACTTGGCAAAGGCGGCGTCGAGTTTTGACCGCATGGCGGCCGCGTGTTTCCGCGACTTCACGAGTCGCTCCTCCCGGGGCCTCTCGCTCGCAGCACGGTGTCGCCGTAACCACACGCGAGTTCGACTTCTCGCGGGATCGCTCCGCGACGTCCCGCACAAGACAAGTTCAAGTCCAAGAAGAGTGCTCAACGGTAGAGGATTGAGTACTCGGGAGGCTACGGCTACGTACCTTCATCCACTGTTCGGCTCGCTGGATCGCCTCCAGGTGCTGAGCCACCGTTGCCGGCTCGACGAGATCGTCGATCGAAGTTCAATCCCGCCGCGGCTACTCGACGTAGCCTCCGTCATCGGTGCTGAGCGGATAGGCTCCGCGTCTTGGATCTCAGGGGAGCGGACAGCCACCTCCCGAGCAACCTGCGGCGACCGTGGTGCCCGCCTCTCCCCGGCGGTCTTCTCCATGACCTCCCCCACGGGCTCGGGGGCTCCTTCGCCGCCTCCGGGGCCTCTGGTGTCAACTCCTGCATGGGCACCCCCGCAGGGATGTCACCTCCTTCAGCGCCTGCCAACAAACGACACGCGCATCGGTGCCTACGACTACTCGTCCCGGGAGTTCTACGGCTTCAAGAAGGGTACTCACCTTTCGACTACGACCGCCTACGGCGGCGGCGCTTCGGTGGCGGGGCTCGGTCGTGGCTTGGGCTTCGGGAGCGGCCTCCTCGACGGGCGGCACGAGCTTCTTCGCCACCGTTGATGAGGGCTCGTCTCCATCCCGGCTTAGATCTGTGGATTTTACGCGAAGTATTCACGAGAAGGTCGTCGAACGGACATCAACTACTACATCAAGTACTACTCGTGAGGACATGGTACTTACAAGCTCGGCCCAGGACGATGGTCACGGCCGGAGCACGGGGATGCGCGCCAATATCAGCCGGTCCACCCTCGGCGGGCGCCTCCTCCTCCGCCTGCGGCTACTACCTCCTCCACAACGGCGGCGGCCGGCGCTCCTTCACCTTCCGCGACGAGAGGTCACCACATTTTCAGAGTGGCGGCCATGGGTCCTCTGCTCTCTCGCGGGAGCGAGGGGGCGAGCGCTCCCCGAGCTGGCGCCGGGAGTTCTTCGACGAGTGGGGGAGTGGACTTCGACTCGGCCAGGTTCCCACCGAGGTCCCACTCGGCTTCGTCGCCCTCTTCGGCAGACTTCTGGGCGGCACCTCCTGCACACGAAGGAAGACTACTCGTCGGCAATGTACTCGAACAGCGGGTACTGACTACTGCGTTGCTCAAGATGACTTACCTCACGGAGCGTGGTCTACGAGACCTTCATCTTCTTCGCCACCCGCTTCTTGGCGGGGTTGCGCGGCTTGCGTCAGCGGCGCGGCAAGGCTAGCCTCCCGGGCTAGCGGAGGGTCTTAAGTGGCACATGAGGCAAGCCGGACGGCTAAGCCTAGGCGCCGGGCGGAAGCGGTCTATGACGTCTCTTCGTCTTCGTCGTCGTCTTCGGAGGTATCCTCCACGATGACGGTGTCGTCGCCCTCACGGAGCTTCGCGGCGCTCCTTCACCTTCCCTCACGGGATCTCGATCACGCTCGGTGGCAGTGCGGCTCGGAGACGAACCGCTTCACATCATCCTGCGCAAAGACACAAGGCGTCAGCAACTCTACTACAAGTACTCACTACTCGACGAGGGGGGTACGACTACTCACCTCGTTGGGCGGGCGCGCGGCGAGAAGTACTCCTCGGCCATCGGACACGCGCCGTGTGCGGCGGCACGTCCTTGAAGATCCTCGTCAACCTTTCGACGATGTCGTTGTCTCGTCCGGCTCGCCCCGGCATCAGGTGACGTGTCGTCGTCGCCGGTGTACTCGTCGCCGTATCCCGCGCCATCGGCGAGGCTGGATCTGCGCTTCATGGCGAAGGCCACGTGCTCGGCCCTCGGTCCCGCATCCTTGAGAGTCTTAATGCGTCTTGGCAGCTCGGGGGCTTGGATCCCCTCTTGCATGGTGGGCTCAGTGTTCCACCAATCTTGGTGCTGAAGTGCAGATCCGCTGAAGCCGGTAGTTCGGGATGGTGGTTCGTGATGTAGAACCATCTCGTCTTCCGATCGGTGTTGGAGTCCACGAGCTTGTACGCCGAGGTGCGCTCGCGGCGTCCTCCCTCGGTGGATTCGACTCGGAGCTACTGCGGGGTTGGAGGCGGGAGCAACGACGACGCGGAAGAACTGGGAAGAGCACCCGGTGCGGCTTGATTCCTAGGAGGCCGCGGGGGTGGGCCGAGGACGGACGTATGGAAGATGCGGGTGGGGTTCGGGTTGGGGGTACTCGATGCCGTGAGTACACAGGCAGCCCCTTGAAGAAGTCGCTTCTTCCCGGGAGCGCAAGACCGCGCTCCACGAAGCGCGAGAACATCGGGATCTCGTCTTCGGCCTTCTCCATGCGGATAAGGATCTCCGCGGCGGATCTCCACATGTCGATTTCCTTCTCCACGATGGGCCGTGTTCAACGGGGTCGGCGGAGTCCTCAGGTCTTCACCTTCGATTTCTTCCACTCGCGGCTTGGATCAGCGCGCGGTGGCGGCGGGGCGGCGCCGCGCGGTGGCGACTTGGCGGCCTCTGCACGGCCCCTCTTCTTCCCGCCGGCCTTGGACGTCTTCGACGGCGACGGCTTCATTCTCCAAGTGCAAGGAGTTTTCACTCGCATCCGCTCGGGGGCTACCCTAAAGGCTTCGGGTGGCGATGCGCTCGGATCTACTAGGGAAGCGGTAGGCGGAGTGGATACGCTTCAAGATTCAGAAGTGGGATTGCGGCTCGAATGGGTGAAAAACCTAAGGGTTTTGGCTCTTATTTATAAGCCAAATCGCCTCACGCAACGGGCGGGCTGGATAAGCCCATGCGGGCGACTCGGCGAGCACGCGTGACTCTTCGTATTACACTAGTCGACGCGCTTCACCTCGGGGCTCGGCTACTTCTACTCGACTACACGGGAAGCGGCTAGTCTCAAGAGCATCTCGGGACACATTCTCCAAGAAGACCCTTCAATTCGAGAGGAAGTACTCGACTCAAGGCTGGGACTCCGTGCCACGTGTCCTTCGGTTTTCTCTCACGGGTTTTCGGGATTATCTTGCCCGAGATTTCATGGACCCTCGGCCCGAGCCGCGGCTTGAGGCTCGGGGCTACTCCATGTGGAGTGCGGTTACGCAAATCGCACCTCCCATGGCGGCTCACGACTTCAAGACAAGACGGGCATTTCTTGAAGACCTTCGAAGGAAGATTTCAAGGACGCTTGGGACTACTCGAGAAGACTTCAAGATTGCTCAAACATCGAGTTTGGAGTACATTCCGGCCCTCGGGATGCTTCGACTACTCTTGAGGGTCTTTTGACTTGTAGTGCTCGGGGGACGCTTGAGGACTACTCGTTAAGGCCGTCCAAGACTACTTGAAGCTATCCTTCTCGACTACAAAGTACTCGGGGGCTTGTCGTATGGACCTCCACGGGCCCACTACCTCGGTGGGTACCGGGACGGAGCTACTCGGTGGGCCCACAGGACTACGGCTTGCGCTACCGGCTGAAGACGTGGAGCACGGGACTACACGGGAGTAGTACTCGGTTAGGAAGGTTTGTACATGTTCCGCACGCGAGGACTCCTAGACGTACTCGGCATTGCTCTCTCCCTACTCGGAGCTTGTAACCACGCCCTCACGGACTATAAGGCGGCGAGGGCCGTCCCTTCATCCAATCTCATCTCATACAACCCACGGCTTTATTGCACCATCTTGTAATCGTGCCCTATCAATCCCCGAGCTACGCGGCATACGGGACGTAGGGTATTACGCACCTCGTAGCTAGAATTTTGTCTAAATTGTGTGCCACGTGTCTCTTCCTTCGAGTTACGTCTCGGCGAGTCACATTCATCTACTTCGGGTACTCCCTGTAGTAGGTTGCCGGTCTAAAACACCGACAAGCTTATATCTAGTGGATTTATCATCTAAGAAGGATTTGCCGTTCTTTTTCTTGACTGGTACTGTGTTTGCCAGCCATTTGGGGTACATGACTTCGCGAATGACGGTGGCGTCAAGTAGCCTTTGGACCTCCGATTTGACGGCTACCACCTTGTCGTCGGACATCTTTCTTAACCCCTCGTTTACGTGGCTTGACCGACGGGTCGATGTTCAATTTGTGTTCGATGAAGCTTCGGTCGACGCCAGTGAGATCTTTGGCGGACCATGCGAAGACATCTTTGTTTTTCGGAGAAAGAAAACTAGACTTGCTTCCTCATCGGCCCGAAAGGTCCGAGCCGATGACGACGCCCGATCGAGGATCATTGCGTCCGAAGGACTCGCTTGGTCTCGCGGTCACGGCTAGATGTTGATTTTTTCTTTGTACGCCTTCGCCGCTTTTCCGCGTCGTTGCGTTCGATTGCTTCGTCGAGGGCATGCACGTTTCGCCGCCCGGGGTGCGGCCTCTTTCTAGGTTTCGGCCATCGTTTTGATGACCCCAAATTGTGATGACCCCTAGCGTCGCGGGATTTTGAGGCATAGGAACGCTTGGTGGATGACCGCTTCAAACTTGTTGAGGAACCCTCGGCCTAGAATACCGTTGTATGGATAGTACATTTCCACGACATCAAAGGATAAGTACTCAGTTCTGGCATTTTGGACTGTGCCGAAAGATACAGGGAGGACCACCTTGCCTCTTGCGTGGATGACACGCCCCCGAAGCCATATAGAGGTGTGTCTGGTGGTTGCAGCAAATCTCTATTGAGCCCCATCTTGTCGAAGGCATCGGCGAAAATGATGTCTCGCCGATGAACCGTTGTCCACCAAAAAGTTTTCCGAGAGTCCGGCTCGCAATGTTGGCTTCTATCACGAGAGCATCATTGTGAGGGAAACCTTGCGGCCTTACGTCTTCCTCCGAGAAGGTGATTGGGATGTGAGACCATCTGGTTTTTTCCACTCTACCTTCCACACAGATGTTTCGCACCTCGCGGAAGTAGTGTTTTCGTTCCTTCTTGGTTTCAAACTCCAGGGCGGAGCCCCCTGAAATAGGCATTATGGTGCCAACAGATGGTAGAGGATCGTTTTGGCCCTCGAGCTTGGCTGGGAGCGGTGGAGCTGAAGGACCTTTGTATGGAGGGGGAGGGGGCGGAATAGGATGTTGCTCGATGGGCCTGCGCTCGATATTCTGAGCTTGGAAAGTTTGTGATTGCCAAGGCGGAGGCTGTGGGTAATTGTGTAGTGGTGGGCGGTATTGAGGTGGTTGGAATGGGTTTGCGAAAGGGTTTCTCCCAAAATTAGGATTTTGCCAAGCGGAGCGAGAATGGTTTACGGCACTCGCTCTTTCTTTCTCCTTCCTCTCTTCCTCGAGGATAGCTTCGAACCTTTTCTTATCTGGGCAATAGTTTGAGCTGTGGTCATCGTTTTCCTTGTGAAAAATGCAGTACCATTTTCTTTTCTCGTTATGGCCTCGGCCTCTGCCTCGGCCTCTGCCCCTGCCTCCACCTCTTCCGCCCCTGCGGCCTCCCCCACAGTTGGGATGAGGAGGGGCCGGGTGGGCTTGGGACCGGACTACGTAGGTCGGCTTGAGGGCATGGATTCTCTTGGGTGTTTTCGCCCTCCGGGCCAAAAACGCTTCGAGGATTAGTATGGGAGGTGTTTACGGGATTGGACCATTCTCTTTCGGCGGGGTCAAGTTGGCTTTCGCATTTTTTTCGCCGGGATTGTTCTTCCATGCACATTCGAAGTCATTGTACGAACGACAATACTTCTCGAATTCTTCGTAGAGGCGCGAATAGTTTTGGGCCTTTCGCGCATGAGATGTGAGCGGAATTGACCGGCTCTTAAACCCACGATGGCGGCGTTGATGGCGACGGCGTCCAACACGTTTGGTGCCTGGGCTCTTAAGTGGACAAATCTTCTGAAGTAGTTTTGAAGGGGTTCTTTGTCTTTCTGCTTACAGGAGAAAAGGTCACTCTCTGTAAGTTCTGGACGCTGGAAACCTTGGAAGTTTGAGAGGATTCGCTGCTTCAGATCATCCCATCCATGAATCACGCCTGGGCTCGGGGAGAGAATACCACTTGTCTTTGCCGCGTCATCGGCGGCGATGATGAAAGATTTCACTAGCACGAGTCGTCACCGCCGGCCGAAAGGATGGCGGCTTCGTAGCTCATTAGGAATTGTCTTGGGTCGGGCGGCCCGAGAATCTAGGCAATGGAGCCCGGCCTGTAGGTTTGCGGCCATGGGGTGATTTGGATCTCTTGAGACAAGGGTGATTTAGGGTCCCATGGTCTCGTGCGAATGGTGTGGATGTCTTGGTGCGAAGGACCAGACTCAAAATGGCTCGCGAAGGGGTTGCGGCTAAATGTGGTGTGCGGAGGGGGCTGGGTGAAAAACTCGGTGCGCTCGCTGAAGTTAGGCTGATTGGGAACTGTGTATTCAGGTGAAGGTTGGGTGAAGCTTAAAGATTGTTTTGCTTTTAGAGCACGCAATTCTTCCTTTAGGGTAGCTATTTCTGCTTTCTGTTTTTGAATCTCGGCTTCGTGTTGGATTGCCAAGAGCCGTTTTTTGGTCCTGGCCAATTCCTCAGCCTCCTTGCGCAGTTTGGCCAGCTCCGCTTCCTGTGTTGGGTCGGGATCCGGGAGCGCCTCTCCCTGGGTGAGCATGGCTGAGAGGTTGAGCTCCTCGTCCAAGGAGGACGACGCTCCTTTCGTGGAATTGACGGTGGTTCTCTTCTTCCTTGTGGACATTCTGGGTTTGATACTCGAGCCAAACACAAACGGTGGGCGCCAATTGTTGTGGCGAAAGCCTCAGCTCTCGCACACGAACAATGAGGGAGTAAAAAAGCTCAAGAATCAAAACCAAAACTCAGGACAAAGGACAAAGGACAACCAAAAGTTCTTTACTCAACAGTTGATTTCTCAAAAGTCGATCCCCTTTACATGCGCCGGTCCGTCTCCTTTTATAGGGAGGCGGGCGGACTTTTTACATTCCGAGTATACCCTCGTGTAAAACAAATCGAATGGAATGTGCTAGGCTATCTTCGGGTGATCTCCAATTAGCTCTCCACGTAATCGGCGTTCCGTGACGTCATGCCGCAAATCGCGGCGTCTTTCCCGGCCTCCATCACGTGCGCCTGTCGGAGAGAAAGCCCTCGGGCCTTTCTGGAGATCCCCCCTTTCGCCTAGCGTTCTTCACCACCTGAAACAAAACCATACTCAAGTTTGGATCCGTTAAGTGTTAGAAACGCCGAAACCCTTTGCTCGAATCCCAAGCCGAAACCTGCCGGGTGAATAGCATTCGCCCTCGAGGTTTCGTCGTGGAATCGTTCTAGAGGGTTCGCACATATGGCTTTCGTAGCAGCGAAGGGTGTCTGATGAAAACGCAATGCCCAGAGAGAGGAAATAGGATTTGCTGCTTCTGGAGGTTTTGCTACCGGCATCCTTCGCATAACCGCTCTTTATTTTTTGGGTATGCGAAGACTCGATTTCGAGTCCCCCCAACAGTGCATTCCCAAGTCTAACATCCTTCCATTTCTACAATATAAATGGACCTGGTTTGGTAATTGAAGGGGGCATGCGAAAGCTGGAATGGCTTAGGCTTGGATTCGATGCAGACAAAGCACAATCAACCTATGGCAGTTTAGAGGTTGGCATCGGGCACCTCTCATCTGTCAAACGTATTGGTCTCACTGTCCGAATGATCTCTGACAGCGCAAATGATCCGGTGGAGAAGGCCGTCAAATCTGTCATCGAAGGCCAAGTACAGATGCTTCCCAACTGTACCAGGGTTGACATCGGATTTAGTAGACGGAGTCGGCTGGCAGGCAGAGAATGGCCATGTAGAACATCCATATGATGGCTACTTGCGGCCGGTCCTGTTGTACATGTACTTTACTATGTTGCTTCTGCTGTTTTTGCTTGTTGCCAACAAACTGGAAAGATCAACACTTCGCATTATCTGTTGTGTGCAGGTTTGCTGGGGCATCGTCCAAAGTAGAGAAGTCATACAGCCACTACTGACAGGTTGATAAAAGGATGGCGAGTTGTTTGAACTTTGAAGAGGGGATTTGTTGCCATCTGGTGTGCTAGGCTGATTTTGATCCAAAACTGTCTACCTTACCATTGTGTTTTAAGTTTCCGAAATTCTAATGAGAGCAAGAGAAAATACCACGCTTGCTTGCAAACATCATATATATTTATGTTTGCAATCAGTCACCAGTTTCCACAATTTGTCATCCTTACTGCAGCTATTGATGCAACCACGCGTGCCCCTTTCTCATGCACACACAAGATTAGTGCCTCCCTAATTTTCAAAAGTGTGTTTTGAGTGACTGAAGTGGCCAAAATGGAGCATAACTAATTGGGTTTGCTGGTTTAGTACTAGGTATAGCTATTCGCTAATTTCAGAATTTGTATGTGTAATTGCTAAGAAAAGTCAGCTACTGTATGGAGTGAATCAGTGTACTTTTAGAAGATGTATGGAAGACAAACTGTTGAAAGTTTTTTTATTAAATGAATGATTTTCTTTCGGTGCAACGTGTTTTCCAGGACGGTTTTGATTTGCGCCTGCGTCCGCGGCTAACTAATGCTGCTAGTTTGCAACTAGACAGCCTGCTTCTCCTCTTGCAGGACATTCACCTGGATGGACAGCATGACACACGGCTCCTGAAACTCACCGGTAAACCCTTCAAGACAAAGGATGCCTACGCTGCACTGGACTCTGCAGGGGACTCCAACGATGCCCATGGTTGCAGAATTTGGGAGACAAGACTACCAAACAAGATTAAGATCTTCGCCTGGCTATATTTCAAGGATAGATTAAGCACACGAGTCAACCTCCATGCAAAACACGTCATTGATGGGGGTGTTTGTGAGCGGTGTTCTCAACATGAGGAGGACAGGGAGCATGTCTTCTTTGGCTGCACGGAGAGCTCGCGAGTCTGGGAGCTGCTTAGATTGAGAAACATTACGATGATGGGCGATGATGCAGTCTGGAACGCTGGCGTTCCCCAAGGGCTCGACTCCTCGCTCTGGCCTTTTGTTTTCCTGGCGATCCTGTGGCGAATATGGGATGCACGCAATGGACATGTCTTCCGCCAAGAAAATTTCTGCTCCCATGTGCTTCTGACAAAGGTCTGCGATGACCTTCTGATTTGGCGACATAGATTGCCTCGCCGTCTTGTAGACAGCCTTCGTGGCTGGTGTGAGTACATTAGCTGCTATAACCCTGCTATCATGTAATACGTTTGGCTTGAGCCCTGGCACCTAGCTAGGGATTGAGCGTTTGAAATGAAATTGGTGGGAACCTCTCCCCCCTGTTGGTTTCAAAAAAAAAAAGAAGTAAAGGCGGGAGCACTGCCATGTGTTTTAAGAAGGGGAAGCAAGCGGTTTAGTACAATGTTGTGATTACGTAAAAGGAAGAACTCTAAACTCATAAGAAGAGCTAACATCAAGAAACATGAATCCTCTCCCCCGCCTTACAGGCTATCTCTTGGAGATTCATTTCTTCTTTGATCAGAGCCAGCACTCTTGCTGGTGTCACAGAAACTCCCTGATAAATTATTCGGTTCCGTTCCTTCGACAAGTTCCACGTCGTTTAGATATATAAGCATCGCTGCCACTGATCGCTCCTCGTCCTCTGACAATCCAGCTACCGAAGAGTTCCACCAGTCTTCCAAAGATGCATGAGCTGTCGGCATCTGAAGGAGAATGATGAGGGAACAGAATGAGGTGACGCACAATCCATCCATTATTATTCAGTTTTCTGAAGGAGAAAATACCTCTCCTGTCACCACGCTATATATGCGTGTTGGATTTAGCGAAAATGGCTTGTGGTGTCTCCGACTCGCTGCATGACTGTATCCCAATGCCCCTTTACCAATTTCAATGTTTTTCTTCATGATGATGGCGATGATGACGATTATACCGAGAAGATTGGAAATTGATAAAGGTGGCACTTACTTTATTTCAAAAAAGGATTTTTTTCCCCAAAGATAAAGATGGCACTTTTCACTAACAATTACAACAAATCCAAAAATTAGGTGACACTGCTAAAAATGTTCACGTTTCCACAAGAAGGTGGTTTGCACTAGA
This sequence comes from Cenchrus americanus, assembly GCA_947561735.1. Taxonomy (NCBI): domain Eukaryota; kingdom Viridiplantae; phylum Streptophyta; class Magnoliopsida; order Poales; family Poaceae; genus Cenchrus; species Cenchrus americanus. The sequence goes on along the minus strand of OX387245.1, from coordinate 3,561,239 downwards.
TAGTTTCCCAATAAACCTGTGTCGATGCACATCGTGATCTCAAGCAATTCCTTAGCTTTGACAGTGCTAGTAGTGATCTACGCCTAGAAGCTTTCTGTGTTTCTTGGATCACTGCATTGTCATTCTGTAGCTCTAGAAGTTGTCACTTTCAAGTCCGGCCATGGCTGCAGATCCACGGTTAGTTGCCTGACGCCACACAGTGATGCAGAGTGATTGTTTTCTTCGCTCGTGATATGTGTGCAGATCCACAACTGTCCCGCTGCACCTCCTCTCCACCACGCCCTACCGCGACGCTCTAATGGCGGGGAGGGGACGTTTCCCTGCAGAGGGTTGGAAGGCCGGGGCGCTGCTGCCCAACCTCAGGCCGCCGGCGACCGGGCTGACCAGGTGCGTGGCCGCGGGGTGCCGCGTGGCCGTGGGGCGGCTGCCCAACCTATGGGTGACAGCGACCGCAAGCCGGCGGGTGAGCGCGGTGCAACTGCGCAAGGTGCCGGGCAGGGCCGTGGTCGCGGTCGCGTTGCTCGGGACAATGCTGTTGGTGGAGGAGCGCACGACTCTGGTGCCGAGCGGGAGCAGCCATGCCGTGGCCGTGGGGCGGCTGCCCAACCTATGGGTGACAGCGACCGCAAGCCGACGGGTGAGCGCGGTGCAACTGCGCAAGGTGCCGGGCAGGGCCGTGGTCGCGGTCGCGGTGCTCGGGACAGCGCTGCTGGTGGAGGAGCGCACGACTCTGGTGCCGAGCGGGAGCAGCCATGCCGTGGTCGTGGCGAGGATACTGTCCCCAGCGCCACTGATGTTGGGGCAAAGACGGAAATTGCAGCAGCAGTTGGGGGAAAAGGAAAGCGGAAACGAACGGTGGAGTGTGTGATTTGCACGGCTAACCACCGCACCAATCAGTGCTCTCTCCTCCGTGGTCCGAAGCCGTCCGTGGCGTACTGTGCTGCTTCGGACAACAATGGTGGTTTTTTCCATATTCAGGCTGCAAATGAGCATGACATAGTTGCAGTTGATGTCTCTCCTGCCACCGCCCTCATAAAGGTGGAGTCTGGTGAAGTCTTCCAACAGCTGTTGTTGACTACACTGGCACGGATCGTTCTGGTCACTTGGCGCTGGGAGGCGCATGAGGAGGGGCACAAGTGCTTTATTGTGCCTTTCCCGAGCAAGGAGGACCTGACACGTATGGTGGCTATTGGCACTATCACGACAAAGAATAAGGAAGGTACCTTCTCGATTGAAGAATTTGTTGATGATGTTCAGCCAATTCAAGTCCTGGATCAGGTTTGGGTGACTGTCACCAAGGTACCGCGTGCACTTCGTTCCTTCCTTCCTTTGTGGGCAGTTGGCACTATGATTGGAGCTACTCAAAAGGTGGATATCCACCACCTTCGGCGTACGGGGGAGGTACGGATCCTTGTGGCTGTTTTGGACATAAAAAAATACCAAAATTCGCTGATGTTTGTGTGAAGGGATGCATGTACCGCCTTTACTTCAAGCCCGATGAGGAGATATCGAAAGGTGCAGATCAGAATGATGATGAGGACCTGCTCACAGATGATGATAAGGATAATGATGCGGATGGGGACCGGAACATGAGGGATGCTAACCCCGCTCAGAACCCACAGGGTGGTCATAAGGAGGCTTTTTTTGCAAACCCCTAGTCTTCTGCACCCCAAAGCGGGAACTCTCACAGGCAGGCTACTTTGATCCAAGATGCACTTGATATGGCTCGCGAGCAGCCGTTGGATGAGATTAGCATTAAGGTCATGCTGGAGAAGGATCTTGTGGGGTGGAAAGCTTACAACCCGTTGACTGATGAAGAGCGGAGGCTGTACAATGCTATGGTGACACCCCCTGTTAACCCTCACCCTTTTATCTCTGATGTGTTTGAGCAGGCTGGTGTGACTCACCTTTCTTCGACCCGGGGAATACCGGCACTCTACTACCCGGCGTCTACGGCACTCCCCACTGAGGGGGAGAATGGAGGCATGCCCATCCCTATTCTATCAGGAGCGGCAGGGTCTCCGTTGGGGGCTGCCCCTCTCTTTGCTGACGAAGGGGGGTCGGTAGATGCAGACTCGACCACTTCGGACGGGCCGACTCTCCCCACGGCTGGGGGGATGCTTCCCACTCCACTACCACCGAGGTGACCATGGTGGTTGCAGCCGCTTCGGATGGGCTGCCCCCAAGGGCTGGGGGGGACGCCTCTCTCTATGCTGCCACTGAGGCGGTGGCCGCAGTGGAGGCGGAGGACACCACTGCGGAGCTGATCCCCTGCGCAGCGTCGCTGCAGGTGATGGCACCCGCGCCTACTTCACCGGAGGAGGACGCATCCAGGAGCAGCGGGATCCCTACTAAGGGGGTCACCGCCTTGGCCAATTCCGAGGGGGCCGCAACCCCAGCTGGGGTCAAGACCAAGCTGGTCACCAGCGCTGCACCACGGCGAGTGGTGACACCTGCACCTACGACTGGGGAGGATGCCCCCAGGACACTACGCCGGAGCAGCAGGAATGCGGGAAGGGGCTGACGAGCATACCCTACTCAAAGTGGAACGTCTGGCGAAGAAAAAGAACCTCGAAGGTATTTCCTTTTCTAGCTTTTCAGATTCGCGTATTATTTCAAACCTTGGTAGGCTAGTCATCAACACAAATACCTCGGGTGTCACTCGTCTTAAGAACTTAGAGGTAGATAGATTAGTTGTCTGCGCCAACAAAAATAATAAAGTTAACGCTAATGATCTATTAAGTGATGATGAAAGGGAAGAAAAACGTACTACAGGAAGCTCTCAACCATGCTGGTGGTTTCCTAAATGAGAGCTTGTTTGTTGCAGAGAATGATCATATTCTAGATCTCTCTCCTGTCAGTCGAAGGAAAAAAATAATAAGGCCAAGACACAAAAAACTGGCAATCTTCCCAAGAAGCCAAAAACCCCTTCAAAGATTATCATAAAATGAAAGGGGTATTTTGGAATAGCAGAGGTCTTGCTGACTTGGCTAAACACAGATTTTTGGCTGAACTAGTTAGAGAAGGACAGATTAATTTTATTGCTCTCTTTGAAACTGGTCATGAGTCCTTTCCTGATCATGTCCTCAAAAATTTATGTGTTGGACGTGATTTTCTTTGGCACACTATGGCTCCCCATGGTAGATCAGGTGGGATCTTGCTGGGGGTTTGATATTGGTGCTATCGATAAGGGGGATTTTTATGTTAAATTCACCCTTAGATACAAGTCAACTGACTTCAAGGTTATCCTTTATTCTATTTATGGACAGCCACAATCACAAAACAAGGCCGCGTTTCTTGCTGAACTCGCTAATACCTACTCAAAAGAGAACCTTCATTTTCTCGTTGGCAGGGATTTTAATATTATGCGAAAACCTGAGGACAAAAGTTGTGGAGAGTTTGATACTAAATGGCCCTCCCTTTTTAATGCTGTCATTGAGCCCCTTGATCTTAGGGAAATTGTCATGACAGGTCGCCAGTTTACTTCGGCGGGTGCGAGGGATAATCCGACTTATGAAAAGCTAGATAGAGTTTTAGCTAGTACGGAGTGGAAGCTAAATTTCCCCTTGGCTAAGGTCGAAGCTAGAGACCGGAACATTTCAGATCATACTCCACTAGTTGTGTCCACAGGTGCTTCCACTCACCAGTCCGGATCCAGACTCTTTCGATTTGAGAGGGGATGGCTCCTAAAGGAGGGTTTTTACGACATGGTTGCAAATATTTGGCGATCAGAAAACTCTGGATCTTCTCCCCTACAGAGGTGCCAGTCCAAGATCCCCTACAAAAGCGTGTAATAGGCCTATAAATAAGACATGGATGCCCCCAAACCATCTCACCTCTTACCATTTTCATTCTTCCACCTCTTTCTCTAGGTTTTCCCCTCCTCTATATTCTTCTGAAGAGACATGAGACTTTGAGTGGGAATAGTGGCCTTAACCTCATTATGTCCTCGGGGATTCAATTTGTGAGATCAATTTTGAAATTTGTGTCATGTCTTCTTTGTGTTCTTGTTTTCCCCTTTCCTCTTCTCTTAGTTGTGGGTGAGTGGTGACGTGAAGGCACATGTACCTAGAAGTTATGGCATATTAGTTGAGCACACATGCACCTAAAATCATGGCATATATTTGTTGACGCAAAAAGTGACCATCTGCGCCTCACACACCAACAAGCCGAAGTAGCTAGCTTAAACAGGTGCCCGGGTATCAGAATCCGGAAGCGTGCCAGTCAGTTTGACCTGTAAACCAACAAGGATAAAACTGTGAGAAGAAAACTGGAACGTGTCGGGTGAGACCAGATAGTTCCATATTTACGGCCCTGAAGCCACTTACGACGACATACAACTATAGAAGCTGTCTGGCAACAGTTTTATAAGTCATTCGACAAGTGTGAAAGAAAGAGCATAGTAAAGCACTGATAGCCGAATACGTATGTAAAAGAAGACATGTTTGAACAAGTGAAAATCGATCATCGTATATCTCATGAAGCATAAATCTAGACCGATATCATTATTCAAAGCGTAATAAATAAACAGGCAACTCATAAATATAAATCTATTTAAATAATACATGCATAGGCCTAATCCAACTAGTCTGCCGCACGTCTAGCTTTCATAAACCCGTCGAGCATAAATCCAAGCAAGCTAATCCACCGCATGATAGCACTTACTATGAATCTACACCACTCCTCACTACTAGATTAATCCACCGCATGATACGATCTATTAATAAGAAGCTAAAAGCATGCATATACCTAAACAGATCTATAAATATTCGTTACTCATGTGGGCACAACCATATTCGGCAAGATTGTCGAATTGGGGTCCGTGAAGAAGGAACAAGACAAGCTAACACGACCTAAACCTAACAAAACCTGCATCTGCCGCACGATACCCCGCATCATCAAGTCTAAATACGCTATAACATACAATGAATCCACAACACGTGACAATCTAGATCGATCTAACTTGGCTATACAAACATATGATCTATCTATCATGATTCGAGAGTGCAAGATATATCAAAGCCAAATCGTATCAATCTAAATTGGGCAAATAAAGTGTTACAAATAATAATAAAGCATTAAAAGACAATGCAACACGTGATAACTTAATGAATCTAATAGATCTTGCCAAATCTAATAGAGCCGATAACTATCTTTACTCATGACTCAATCTGCCGCACGATACAAGGCATAAGCAAAAACTTCCCATCAATAAGCTTAAATCCGCCGCACGATACTAAGCAAAACGGATGAGACTACTTGCACCATTATCTAAATCCACCGTACGATACTAGACATGATAACAAGGTTGCCGGTACTTACGGAGGTCGACAGATCGATGAGTCCCCTCGAAGAACTCGACGACTCGACTAAAAGGACTCGAAAGGTGGCACGGGGCCGGTTTGTATTGATTTGTGTTGGATTGGAATCTTTCTTACAATGGCCGAGGGTGTATATTTATACCCTGGGCAAAAATACGAGTCCTCGAAGACTACGATTACATGACGATATTTGGAAAAAATACGAATCCAGGTCAATAAAATCGTCACGGAGTCCCATGTCGCCACGTGTCTTCTCTTCTAAGCCGGCCTCTGCTTGTTACTTTTCGCTTCCCGAACGGAGCCTTCTTCTTGCGATAGCCAACCGCATGTCCATTTTGCCGAATCGTTTGAGAAATAGCCGACCGCCAGACCAATTACCGAATGCTCCTTTGCTGTTCATCGGGTCCACCTGTCATCCTTAGTGTTGACCAAAATTCGGTGTTAACAATATTTTAGCTTCCACCATTTGCATGAGTAAATATTTGTCTTCAAAGAATTTATCCACAGACATCGTGCTATTAAATTAAGTTATCATTGTAACTCTCATCAAACAAAAGTGGGTTTGGTGGTTTAGGCTGCAAAACCACAGATGAACGGTTTTTGGGTGGAGGTTTCAAGGAGGAATGGGGTGGCACATCGCGAAATCATAGAGGTTGTGTTAAGGCGAAGCAAATATGTGTAGGAAGCATGGGCGTTCAATCAATAGAAAAAGAGACTGGGTAGTTTGCCTTGAAACATCTGAGGCAAATGAAAAATATGTAATAGGCCTATGAATAAGAGATGGCTACCCCCATACCATCTCACCTCTTATCATTTTCATTCTTCCATCTCTCTCTAGTTTTCCCCTCCTCTAGGTTTTCCTCACGAGTCCACCGATGAACTAGCGCCGTGGTGTAATTAAACCTAAGATTTTGAGTGGCCCTAACCTCTTGTCCTCTGGGGTTCGATTTGTGGGATCGATTTTGAAATTCGTGTCATGTGTTCTTCATGTTCTTGTTTCCCCCAACTAGGGTTCTTGATGTCTGGATTCAGTTCTAATGCGGCAGTCGCCGCACTGTAGGATGAGATAGGTAAGAGGATGTGCGGTAACCAGACTTCGAATTACCCTCTTCCTCCCGTTCACCACCTTACTGTTGTTTGACATGTGTCTCAGACTCAGGGCTGGTGCTAAAAGGCCGAGATGGCAGACTATAGGGGGGATGAATAGTCCTTTCTAAAACAAATCGCACCGGCTAACCAAAACAAATGCGGAATAAAGACTATCGGTCTAGCCAAGACTACACCCCTCTATCTATTACTCTAGATGTACCTTGTAGATCCTAAAGAAGATAGCAAGGTACCAATCTAGCTAGTGCTCTTGTAAACTATTCTAGCTTGAAAGGTCACACAAATCTAAGCAATAGAACTTTATCACACCGAGGAGCACCTATACAAGACTAATGAGCAAAAACACAAAGCCAACCTAAGCTCACTAGATGCTCAAGGACAAGGCTACTCAAGCCAAACCCAAGAGCGCAATCTTTACTTAGTCTACACAAGATAAGCAAAGCTAGGGAAGTACTTCTAGCTACACAAGCAAGAAGGTGATTAACAAGCTACACAAGCAAATCAATCACAAGAGCAACTACTCAAGCTATGTATGAATGTAAGAATGTAAATACAAGCTTGAGTTAGAGAGGACACAAACCACCGCGAAGTGTGCGACAAGACGACACGATGATTTTTACCGAGGTTCACTTGGTTGCCACCAAGCTACGTCCTCTTGTGGCAATACACCTACCTGGTGATTCACACGCTAATTGGCATTTCCTAGCCAAATCCTACAGCCGGGTGCGCCGTGCAATCAACACAATATAGGGATCCTCCAAGCCACGATCTCTACTAGAGTTGCTCTTCGCGATCCCCGCGGGGTGAGCACAATACCCCTCACAAATCCTCCTCCGGAGCACCACACAATCTCCACACGTGCTTCAAGGGAGTCTCTTGCTACCAAGCCATCTAGGAGGTGGCAATCTCCAAGAGTAACAAGCCCATCGGCTTGCAACTCGAACACCTAGCGCCACTTGATGCAAATCTCTCTATGCAACGCACTAGAATCGCTCACTCACTCGATCGGATGAACACTATCAAGCTCAAGTGAGTAGAGGGCTCTCCAAGCACTCTCCAAGGAAGACACAAAGTCCTCAAGATGCTAAGCACCAGCCAAAGGCTAGCCACCATCTCTATTTATAAGCTCAACCTCAAAACTAGGCATTACTCCACGGGTTGCACAAATTACATGTGCCGGACGCGTCAGGTCGGCACCGTCGGACACGTCCGGCACCCTTTGCCATTCATGCTCCAACGGTCGTCTCTCATGCCACGTCAGCATTCGACCCGTGTCCACCACTCTAGAACCAGCATCCGGTGCGCGCTTTCGCCGGTCAGCCCCCGCCGAGGTGCTCTCTGAGACCCGCCGGACGCACCGCCCGCATCCAGCCAACACTCAGCCGAAGGATCCTCTGTTGACGACGTCGCCATGCGCCAAACGCTCCTGCGCTGACGTAGGGCATCCGACAGTCACATTCGGCGAGCCAACCAGACACAACGCCTCAACACGTGGCGGAAGCCGTACCCGCGTCCGACGCCAGGCAATAGGCACGTCCAGCGCAGTCAGTACCGCAGCCGCCAGCAGAACGTGCGGGGCTCCCCAGCAGTGTTCGGTGCTTCCCTAGCCAGCATCTGACACTCTCTAAATCCACCAAGTTGTTGTCGTCATTGTCGCCTCCTTTTCTCCAAAAAATTTGCATCCGACGCAATAGAAAATAGTCACTTAATTTTCTCGTAGGTGCCGAATCCCGCCGAGCGTAGGGACCCAAACCCAACTCAACCCTACAAACGCCTTCGCCTTTGCAAATGTGCTAACCACCAACAAGTGAACATCACCATTGTGCATGTGTGGTGTGACATGTTAGCATTTTCTCAATGAATTTTCTCTTCATCTCACCATGCCACTCGATCCTAGCATGTCGTGTAATGTTAGATCGCTCAAGTGGTTGTAATGTTAGATCGCTCAAGTGGCACTAGATGACCGATATGCAAACCAAGTTGCCCCTCTTAATAGTACAACCATCTATCCTAAAACCGGTCAAGCTCTTCTCTACTCTACTTTAGACCAGTGAAATGAAATGCCTATAGTTATACCTTTGCCTTGCGCATTTCCATTTCCTTCATCGACTCCATCGTCCTCCAATGTGCCAATGCAACCAATGCATTGACACAATCATCAAATGATATAATCCATTTCATATCATCACGTGATGCTCTTGGTCCATCGATCTTAACCTCAGTTTCTCTTCACCGATGTGTTGGTCCATCAGAACCAAGTCTTGCTCAAGCTTCACCATCTCCTCAGCAAAGCCTCAACTTGCCCTTCACACGAGTATCCGGTCCATCAAGCCAAGCCTCATCTTGATCTTCACAACTTGGTCACATGACTATGTCACATATGTAATAAAGCTCCTTCATTATCACATGTGTGAGCATTGCAACATCATCAAACCCTCCATGGCATATGTTGCTCACACACATAAACCTGTGAACTAACCCTGTGTATCTCAACCATAAGCACATGTTAGTCCACCTAAAGTTGTCACTGAATTACCAAAACCAAACAAGAACCTTTCGGGTGCACAAAATCCCAGGGGAAATTCTCACCTTGGGTGGTGGCCGAAACCAATGGTCTTCCTGCACTGAATCCACCATCGATGCATGTTTCAAATTTGGCTCTCATGCCATGCCTTCACCAAAGAACTTACTACCATTGTTGTTCTAGTAAAACTCAACGACAAATTCATGAATATGTCTTCCCATATTCAATTTCACCAAATCGAAGAGCATCAATTGTCTATCTATTTCTCGAATTCAATCTAGAAGCCGTCAATTAATGAAATCAAAGAATTGTGTTTCCCATCTTATTATGGGGATTCCTCGCAATAGTGTGGAATCCTACAGTCTTGTTCCTCGAATAATTGTGAATCACTTTGTGATATCCTTCAATCGTTGTGCAACATGCAAATCCCGCCATGAATCCAACTGCAATCCCTTAGATTGCCTAGTCCAAACGGGCAAAATCGATCCAAAAACAATGACCGCATAAGCATTAGGGTTCGTTAGAGAAGGGAATGCACCAGTATGGTTGGGATCCCGCTCATCGTCGGCACCCCTTCCTTAACGGCGTCTCTTTTCGTCGGAGAGGATGATGAGTCGATGGTCGGGATGCCCGCCACACCGCCGTCGCCTCCTCCAAATGGTTTGCCATTGATCCAAAATCTGCTGGCTCCCGCTTCGATATTGCATGTGTATAATTTCGCTCCTAAGTTTCTTCTACCCTTTTGTGCGCTTGTCCAAGAGAGTCCTAAAGAAGGTTGGCATGAACTGATCCCAAAAAGGCTAAAAAAGACGAGACCACCATGAACTCCATAACCATAAATGCAAGCAAGGTATGCTTGTGCAGCTGATTGAACATATTTTGAGGGCCTTTTGTGTATGACAAGGATATTTTTTGACCGAAGTCAGCAAGGGAAACCCTTGCCTATTTTTTGTTTTTTAATAATGCAGACTTGTTTAAATTCGCTCCCACGGGGAGTCGAACCCAGGTCTGCTAGGTGCCACTCAGGTGCTCTAGCCACTAGGCTAGAGACCCTTTGGCATATGACAAGGATATTGTATACTATTCTAGAGATTCTTGTATGTAGATCAGCTAGCTTTTCTTCATTGTACTACTTTGTTGTGTCAGGGATGAGTAAAGGATCCAATACCTTTTTTCCTAAGTCTTTGATTCACGATACACTAAATCCATGAATCAAATTAGTTTCATACATGTATTGCACAATTCAACATTTATGCCTCACTTTTATGTCAGTCCATCTCTCAACCCACTTTACTCAGATTTGTGGCTGCATGGGCATGCAAAGGTTTTCCTAGTGCTCACCTTTGCTCCGCAATTTTCTCTACATCTGGTTCTTTGTGATTCCACCTTACGCTTATATATTCTGAGCAACATTACGCTTATGCCAGACACATTATATATTCTAGCAATTCCACCTTACGCTTATGTATGCGGGCACTTGCCATCACGCGCAACTTACTAGTATATATATGCTGGCATTCTCTCTAGAGTGTGGCTACGACGCAAGGAGAACATGGCCATGAGGTCCCGAGGCCAAAAAAATTGTCACTGGTGATGAGATTCGGTGTCTAAATGCTCATATTCTGATGCAACTTATTATTGATTACTAGGCGGCATAAGTTCAATTATAGTTTATACATGCATTGATGACATTGTTCCAATTATCTGCCTTCAGATATTTGTTTAAATTTTTAGATCAAAGGCTTGCCGCACGGTTTTTTTGAAAGCTTAATGAAAGCCAACAATCAAGTTACTGGAGACTCCAGTTTTACATACACTCATCGATAATAGGCCGGACTACAGCTTAACTCTAGGGGACATCTCTTAACTCTAAACAGGTTTCAACAAAAGACGGTAATCAACCACAGCCTGGAGCACCAGCTGTGTGCCTGACCAAAATATCCCCTCACAGTTTTCGGCAGCCCCCAAAAAGATACTCCCTCTGTCCCAGATTGATTGTCGTTCTGGAGTTGGAACCGTGTCCCGAATTGATCGTCGTTTAGGCTGCCCAACATCTACGAAGTAGTCCTGCAGTGTCACTCCATCCCACATCCTTTTGTCCTCATCTGCTGGTCCCCACACCTCACAACAATGTGATTGGTTTTTGTATTGGCTCAAGAACAGCAGAGGAGAGAGAACGCTGCCATGTGTAGTCTCTTTTCACCTTTTTGCTTTCACCTTAATCTTTTTGCCCAGCTCCGGAACGATGATCATTTGGGGACGGAGGGAGTAAACCATTGGAAGCACAAAGTGTTTTGCTGCCAACTGAACTCGACATCTGCATTGGGAACTTCTATTCCATGCTAACCACGTTTACCGTCATCACAGAGATAGCTTCTTTGATCTTTGGCTTCATCTTCGGCTTGAACAACGGTGTCTAGGACTTGAGGAGTGCCAGGAATTTGTAGATCGCCACCTGGGGAGACGAGATCACTTTTTTGTCGAAGACAGCCTCATTGCTGATCTTCCACAGTGTCCAAAGAGCACCTGTACAAACATGAAACAAGGATTTCTTTGTTATACCTCTACAATCTCTAATAAACTCAATCATAAACTCTGCACAACTAGTTGGTGAATGGGACCACCCAAGGCTATCTCTTAAAAAGGACCATAGGAAAGCAGCCGGTGGGCATTGAAACAGAATGTGTTTTGTTGTTTCCAACACACCACAGATAATGCATTCTAGTTCTCTAGCCCACTTTTTCTGTTTCACTTTAACTCCCGACTGAATTCTGTCAAAAGCCATCAATATGAAAATTTTAACTTTTAAAGAGATGTTACTTTTCTAGAGAAAGATCATTTGATTATCTCTCACACCCCCTAAGGTCATGAGCTTGTAAAATGATTTTGTAGAATACTTTCCAGATGCTTCTAAAGCCCAGTTAACGCTATATCTCCCTACTGAAAGAGTCTCTCCTCAAGCAGTGATAAAAGCTCTTGCCACTCCATCCTTAAACCTCCCACAAGTTACCTTCTAAACTGAACAATCCATTCTCCATCTACAAAGACCTCTGCTACAGTAATATCTTGTTTAAGAGCAATCTGGTATAGATTGTGGAAGCCAATTTCCAATGGAGCTCCCCCCAACCATACAGCATGCTAGAAACTGGTTTGACACCCACTTACTACCTCAATAAGTCTACCTCTCTAATACTCATTTCTAAGATCCAGCAATGATCTCTAGAACCGTGAGCCATGTCTGTTTGTATTTGATAAATGCTTTTGTCCCCTAAGTATTTATTTCTCAGTAGCGAACAGAGAACCACCTCTCTCTAATATGTCTATCCATTTCACCACATCAGGGATTTGTTCATAGCTCTAATATTAGTGAAACCTAAGCCTCCAAACTCTTTAGGTCTAGCAAGGGCTTCCTATTTTATCATGTGGTCCTTCCTTTTCTTGCTTGTGCCCTATCAATAAAATCTGGATCTTATGGTATCAATTTTCTAAAAGTTGTCTTCATATAAAAAAGTACACACCCATGGTGTACATAGGGATACTCGACAGACATGATTCTAAAAGTGTTGCCTTACCTCCAGAGGTCAAAAACTCACATTGCCAAGTTCGTAATCTCTTATCCAGTTTGCGTTCCACATATCTGAATTGGGCCTTGGATATTTTATTGATACTCATTGGCAACCCCGATAAGTCATGGAAAGGGTACCGATTTTGCAATTTAGAATCTTTGCAACCAATTGTTGTTCATTTTCTTCTAGCCCCACAGTGAAAATTTCACTTTTTTCTCATAGTTTATTTTCAACCCAGACATTGCTTCATAGTAGGCTAGTATCAATCTCAAATTCTGGAAATTTTGCATGTTAAACTGTAGAAGAATCATTGTATCATCAGCATATTGTAAATGTGATAAACCCTCTTGGTATCAACTGTGGCACCAGCTGTAACACCCTACTTTTTTCCAAACCAATATTTTATTATAAAATTAGAAATTTTGGCACAACTTTGGTAAAAACGCAGCAAGAACAATGATTATATATCTCAAGCTTATCTAAGGATAACATCAACAAGAACAGGTAAACTAATTAGACATCTAATCCATAGGTTACACCACATTATTATAAAGTCTCAGCAACATAATTAAGTTCACTTCGACAATAGTTTAAATGAGACTATGTGCCATAAAGCAAACTGAATTCTTAAAACATGAACATTTATTTCGGTGTTGAAGAAGTGACGTGCATGCATCTAAGTCCCACGCCCATCATGCTTAACTAAAGGATTAAACACCGGTAGAGATTTTAAGGGGTGAGATAAACTCAGCAAGCAACGGCTACAGTATAGACATATCTCACAAGTGTTGAGTTACTAGCTTTGAAATCAAATGAGCATCAACAAGGTGAGCAAGGTAACACACAAATAATTATGCAACTCGATCCATATTGTAGCGACGTTCACATTACCATGGGGCTAGAGTGTCACATCATTATCCATACAATTAAATATTCTCCAAGTCATCAAGTTAATGATGTATCCATGCCATGATAAATGCAACTCCATTGAGAGTTTCGTGTTGGCGATGCCAACCTCTCATGCAACTCCATGTACCGGTACTAGTCACAGCACGATGCATGGCAGTGACCGGCCTTTAACGACATATGAAAAATGCATATGTATGCATTTGAATGATACATTGAAATTATAACTCCAACTTGCATATATATAGCATCAGCCCACATCGATAATTAATTCAAGCGACAAAGGCATCCATTCCAATGAATAAATAAATTCACAAGCAAGATATAAATAGACAAGCAAAACAATGATCCATATTCTTAATCTTCGTTTAGTGTACTTCATTGACTTTGAAAAGAATGCAAGACATGTGTATAAACATAGCATTGGCCACACCCCTACGTTACTTGCCTTTTCGACGAAGGAAGCAACCTCGACGAGAACGTCAATCAAGAACGGTTAAGAGACACACTTCCTGATAGAAATAAATATATGGAACCACTCAATAAATCATGCATATCAATTAGGATATAAAGAGTAGATACACGTCGCTACGCTTGATCGATCGCTCCCCACATTTTCTATTTGTCCAAAGAAATCATTGAAATAAAATTAATTATTGCCGAACAACAAGATGTCTATTTTCCGGGCAGTTACTTTGTTATTTTTCATTACTATTTTTATATTGCAGATAAGACTATGGTTGACAACTTTAAAAACATCTACAAGAAATTCTCTACAAATTTTGTATTCAGTGGAAAATGTAATTCGGCCTTCTGCTATTTTTAATCTGAGTCACAAAGTAACTAGCCTTGCCAAATTGCAGCTAGTCGACAAAAGGGAATCCTAATTGTCAGTCTACTGAACCTCCTCAGGGAAATATAACTAAGCTGGACTCAAATTTCAAATGCATCGTGTCATCATCTCCTAACACTGGATCGATAATAGGTCGGCACTTATATATATGTAAGATCACAGTACGGTGCTAGACAAACTGTCATAGCAATTTTTGGCAGAACATGGCTTCGGAGTTCGGTGAGGATTGAGGTTAAAGCCTATATATCGGATCAAAGAACTGACTGCTGAACGGTAGAGCACAAAAATCAATTTCGATCTACTAATTACCACTTGCAAGTGCTTTGGTCACCCCACCCTGGAATGCTACGTACTCTCCATGAATGCCGTGACCTGCTGTTTCCTGTCCTACAGCCGCAAGGACAGGATGATGAGGAGCAGCAGCCAGAATTATCTTCTCTCTTGCGCTGATTTGGGGAAGAAGGCTCAAATCTTGGATTAATTAGAGCAATCGGCAGAGAACGAGATGGAGAACACCGCCGCCAGCCTCCCGTGAAACCAAGAAAATAGAATCTATCGGGAGACTAACAAGGAAGTGGAGAGGTTACGTAATTTTTTTTTCCTAATCCCCTTATCTCACGTAGGATGGTAATTAGCCTCCTTTCTCCCCTTCTAAGCCCATTAGGTCCAAAGACTAATTAATTACTATTCTTTTTTTTTGTGGCCAGAATTTCTTAAAATAATAATTGACCTTTTGTAGCAAGGTTGTCACAAATATATTATAACATGATTTTCTATAGCTCAATGTATTTCTAAGTTCTAACTTCATGAACTCTCGTACCGAAGTCTATGGTTTCCAACGACAATGCGCGGGGTACCATCTAGCAGTATATATGCACAGATATGCACAACAAAATCTATATAAAAGTGAGGGACCGAAAAGGCGACCAAAGGGGTGAATGGGAGTCCCAAAATTTCTTTCGAAACTTTATGTCCTCGACTCGACAAACAACCCCAAGAGCGAAAAAGCGGTGATGATTGCGACACTACTGAGAGGGTGTATGTTCCCCGGGAACACAACGGGTCACCACAAGATCAGCAGAATAAACAGTGAAGCAATCGGAGATCAAATGCTCAAGCTACCGAAAAATTAGCACTTGCTTCAGCAAATGTAGGACATGTCCAGTATCTCCTCGGACATGTCCGGTATGAACTGCAGCCCAAAAACAACACAGGAGACAAAGGAAGAAAAATCAAAAACTCAATCAAACGGTGTCCAAAATTCGTGAAATTTTAATCATAGCACCATGACACCGAAGAGAAGGTCTCCACAAAATTTCAGCCCCAAACTCAAAAGTTTGTAATACCAGACTGAGGTCGGACTTGTCTGGTATGCACGGGCAGCTTTCGGGAAAAATCGATTCTAAAACCAAAAGTGGATCAAATCAACTCAGATCAACCTAAAACTTGGCAGGGAGGTTCTTGGAGTGTTGAGATGATATCTTCAAGACAACAACACTCAATTCCAAGAAAATCACTGGTGTCGGGGACAGTCCCGAGGGTCCCCTAAAAAACCGGGGGAATCCTGCTTAAAACCTGCAAAAAACGAGAACAAAGCACACCTCTTACTTAAACGCACACGCAGGGCACGGCCCACGCCACGGTGGCCCCCGCGGCCCACCAGAGTGGCCCAGTCGAAGGCCCCCTCGAGCAGGTTCCGCCTCGCTCGAGGGCTCACAGCCCCCTCGAGCGAGTTCCGCCTCGCTCGAGGGCTCACGCCTCCCTCGAGCGGGTTCCGCCTCGCTCGAGGGCTCACGGCCACCCTCGAGCGGGTTCCGCCTCGCTTGAGGGCTCACGCCTCCCTCGAGCGGGTTCCGCCTCGCTCGAGGGCTCACCTCCGCCTCACTCGAGGCTCCCTCACACGCGCGCCTGTTCCCGCACGCGGGTACGGGCATTTAATGCTCTGACACAGCAGAGCCGCGCCATCATGCGCCTGGGAATCACGCCCCGGCGCTGTTCCGCCAACTCCCTAGGGGGAACCCATCTCCGCCACTATGCGGGACTGTGCGACATGGCCAGTGTCAGCTCCGTGACACTGTGCTGCCCACTCCCGTACGGCTAACGCGCCGCGCCCTCGAAGGGGGACCGGCCGCACCCTCGAACCCTTCCCTCGTGAATCTGCAGGGTCAAACCATGACGTCAGGCCGGTGGGAACGCCATCCCCGCCCCTGTAGCGCCACGCCGGGCACTGCTACAACAACTCCGGCGCCGTTGGGCACGCGGGGACGGGACGCCGCCACGCCTGCCACTGTACCCCGTACGGATCACCGTCAACAGCTTCCCCGAGCCCGTCTGAGGACGCCACGGCCAACCACTACGCCTTCACCCTCGAAGCCGCCCCTATTCAAGTACGGGACGCGCCACGACGACAAGACTGGAGAAAGGGCCGCCAGGACGGCCGCCAACTCCCCGGCGCTGCACGCCATACCCCCACCTGTAGCTAAACAGCGCGGCATGCCTGTAAATCGCCCTCTCCTTGGTCTATAAAAGGAAAGCGATCCCCCTCGCCGCAGGGACATCGACACGAACCACAGACATCACACACGAACATTCGAAACCGCATCACACACTCACCCCTACTCCCACGATATCGACACCAAATCATCCCGCTTGGGACTTGGAGGCCACGCCTCCTCTCCCGCCTTGCTTGTAGCCGCCCCACTACAGGCACCCCGATGCAAAGCAATATAGTGCCTCGAGCACACCACTGCTGGACGTACGGCCCCGGCCGGAACCAGGATAAACCCCGTGTCTTTAGTTGATTAGCACCGACCATCGAGGGATAGATCTCAGCGCTTATTACTAGTTAGTGTCGGGACTACATTCCGCACCGACAGTTGGCGCCCACCGTGGGGCACGCGCGCTGAAGATCACCCGTCATCAACTCTCTCGATGGTGATTCGCACCGAATACCGCGGTCAGCGTTACTCCATGGGCAGCTCGGACCCCCTCCCCGCCGGGTTCGAAATCCGGTTTGGGGGCCTGAACTTTCAGGCCACGGGGAACGACTACCTGATGCACCTCACTAACTGTGAGGAGCTCCGCGCGCGGCGCCAAGCTGGGTCCGCCCCGGTCGCCGCCGCACGCGCGCGTCGCAACGCCGGCACTCGCCGGCCACGGACGTTGCGGGTCCATCGGCGCCACGGCGCCGCCGCTCGGCCGGCCGCTCGCGTCGGGCGCGGTCGGAGCGCCGGCATGCGGCGCGTGTCGCCACGCAATGCGATGCGCCCGCCGGCACAACGACGGTCGCCCGGCGGGGAGTGCTCGGTCTCCGACCGCGCTTCCCCATCGGTCCGCGCGGCGCCGCGGCGGCCTACGCCGCAAACGCCAGCGTCAACACGACGATGCGCAGGGTTCCCCCTGGCCGCCACGTTCTGGTTGCCAGGAACCCTAGCGCCTGTACGGGCGATGAGTCGTCCCTAGGCTCAGTCGATGCGCTGCCACCCGCCACCTCGCATGGATATGCGGAGTGGGACTTCTCCAGTGTACCGGACCCAGTGATGTTCAGGCGGTTCCTCGACGCCGTGGACTACTGGTTCGGCTACTCCGACAACTCCAGCGCTGGGAGCTACGACCCCGCGCGGGAGTGCTGCGTCGTCATTGCCAACGACCCAGCAAGCGCCGCCGACGTACTAGGCGCCGACGACGGAGAAATTCTCCCTGCTCTGGGGACTGCATCGCACCTGGCCGCGGGGCCAAGCGCCCCTCCCTCCTCACCGCCGAGGGGGGCCGACATCGACGCGCAGCTGGCCCAGGCGCGCGAACTCGAGGCCAAGCTGGCGGAAGAGTACCACACGGTGCGGCTACTTCGTGCCTCCATCGCGGGGGAAGCCTCCGCGCGCGGCGAATGCGCGCGCGAGCTGGGCAGACAAGCCCATGACCGCATCAATGCCAACTTCAACGTCGACAACCCGGATACGCCCCCACGAGCGAGCCAAAAGCTCATTGCCGCTGCGACGTTGCTGCGGGCCATGCCCGCCCCTTCGACGCCCGAGGCGCAGGCGCTCATCGAGCAAGCGGCCGTCCAACGGCCGAGAGCTCGACGTCCCGCATCCGCCGGCCAGGGGGACGCGTGGGACGATGGGTGCGCGCAAGGCCCCGAACCCTCGGTGCACGCGGGTAGAGCAACGGAGCGCCCCGCCAACCCGGGCGCGCGCGCGACCAAGGAGCGGCTCCTCGACACGCGCGATCAAGCCCAGGATGGCGATGCCCGTAACATCATCAACGCCCGACGGACGAGCAACGCGGAGGCACGGGCAGCGGCGGGCTACCACCCTCGGCGGGGTGGACGCTACGACAACGGAGAAGACCGCTCACCGACGCCGGAGCCCCCGGGCACCCGTGTGTTCAGCCGGGAGATCTGCACGGCGGCCTTTCCCCAGCGCTTCCGCCAGCCGACGACGATCGTCAAGTACAACGGGGAGATGAATCCCCGTGTGTGGCTCAATGACTACCGCCTAGCGTGCCAGCTGGGCAGGGCTACCAGCGACGAGGACATCATCCACAACCTCCCCCTGCACCTCACCGACTCAGCGCGGACGTGGCTCGAGCACCTGCCGGCCAGCCAGATCCACAACTGGGACGACCTAGTCCGCACATTCGTGGGAAATTTCTAGGGCATGTACGTGCGCCCTGGGAACTCCTGGGACCTGCGTTCTTGCACATAGAAGCCCGGCGAATCACTCCGGGACTTCATACGGCGCTTTTCCAAGCGCTGTACGGAGCTCCCGAGCGTGGCACAATCCGAAATCGTGCACGCCTTCCTCGAGGGCACCACGTGCCGGGACCTCGTGCGCGAGTTGGGGCGCAGCCCGCCGGTCGACTTGAACGAGTTGTTCGACATTGCCGCCAGCTTTGCCTCGGGTGAAGAGGCGGTGGGAGCGATCTTCGACGGCAAGAAGGGCAAGCGCGCGGATGACACGCCCGCGGAGGGTGGAAAGTCCAAGGAGCTCCACCAGAAGAACAAGCGGGACAAGAAGGGGAAGAAGCCGCGCCGCGAGGCGCGCGAGCAGGGACGCGACGGCGCGACGCCGAGGCCCTTGCTGTTGACCCGACTCGACGGGGCCCTCAACCGGCCCCTCGAGGTCCGGGAGTGTTCGACGACATGCTGAAGAAGCCATGTCCCTACCACAAGACACCGGTCAACCACACCCTCGAGCAGTGCGACATGCTCAAGCGGTTCTATGGCCGCGCCGCCGCGAAGGACGACGAGGCCAAGAAGGACGGGGGTGATGGCGACGCCGGCGGCTTCCCCGCCGTGGAAAACGTCTTCCTCATCTTCGGGGGGGCGACCGTCGACATGTCGAGCCGCCAGTGTAAGCGGGAGCGGCACGAGGTTCTCGCCGCGGAGAAGGCGGCTCCTTCCTTCCTCGATTGGTCGGAGGATGCCATCACCTTCAGCCGCAAGGATCACCCGAACCGTATCCCCAACCCGGGCCAGTACCCGCTGGTGGTCGACCCGGTCATCGGGAACGCGCGGTTCTCGAAGGTCCTGATGGACGGAGGCAGCAGCCTCAACATCCTCTATGCGCACACGCTGCGCCTGCTGGGGATCGGATTGGACCAGCTGCGGCCCAGCACAACGCCGTTCCATGGCATCGCGCCGGGCAAGCGCGTCCAGCCCCTCGGGCAGATCGACCTGCCCGTATGGTTCGGCACGCCGGACAACTACCGAAAGGAAATGCTCACCTTCGAGGTGGTGGGGTTTAGGGGCGCGTACCACGCCATACTTGGGCGGCCCTGCTACGCCAAGTTCATGGCAGTCCCCAACTACACCTACCTCAAGATGAAGATGTCGGGACCGAACGGCGTCATCACCGTGGGCTCATCCATCGAGCGCGCCTTCGACTGCGACGTCGAATGCGTGGAGCACGCAGAAGCCCTGGCGCTTGACGAAGCGCTGGTGGCCAACCTGGAGAAGATGGTCAACGAGGACCTTAGCTCCACCGCCAAGCACGCCGGCAGCTTCGAGGCTGCAGAGCAGACCAAGGAAGTACCCCTCGACCCTGCTGCCCCCGAGGGCAAGGCGTTGAGGGTCAGTTCTACCCTCGACCCGAAATAGGAAGTGGTGCTCGTCGACTTTCTCCGCGCCAACACCGACATCTTCGCGTGGAGCCCCTCGGACATGCCAGGCATCCCGAGGGAGGTCGCCGAGCAATCCCTTGATATCCTACCTCACTCCCGCGCCGTGCAGCAACGGCTCCGCCGCTTCGACGAGGAGCGGCGGCGGGCGATCGGAGCGGAGCTGTGGAAGCTCCTCGAGGCTGGGTTCATCAAGGAAGTGTTCCACCCTACGTGGCTAGCCAATCCTGTACTAGTAAAGAAAAAGAATGGGAAGTGGCGGATGTGTGTAGATTACACTAATCTTAATAAAGCATGTCCTAAAGTTCCTTTTCCTTTGCCACGCATCGATCAAATCGTTGATTCGACCGCAGGGTGTGGACTGCTTTGTTTCCTTGATGCCTACTCTGGGTACCACCAAATAAAAATGAAGGAGTCCGACCAGCTCGCGACTTCGTTCATCACGCCATTCGGGATGTACTGCTACGTCACGATGCCGTTTGGCCTCCGAAACGCAGGCGCGACGTACCAAAGGTGTACGCAGCACGTCTTCGGAGACCACATCGGGCGAACCGTTGAGGCATACGTGGACGACATAGTCGTCAAACCCAGGAAGGCGGACAACCTGGTTAGCGACCTCGGCGTCGCGTTCGACTGCATACGGGCCAACGGGGTGAAATTGAACCCCGAAAAATGTGTCTTTGGCGTACCGCGGGGTATGCTTTTTGGATACATAGTCTCCCAGCGAGGCATCGAGGCCAACCCCGAAAAGGTTGCAGCCCTCGAACGGATGGGTCCGATTCAGGACCTCAAAGGGGTGCAAAGAGTGCTGGGGTGCCTCGCCACCTTGAGCCGCTTCATCTCACGGCTCGACAAGAAAGGCTTGCCCATCTACCGTCTCCTCAAGAAGCACGAGCGCTTCTCCTGGACCGCCGAGGCCCAGGAGGCGCTTGACAAGCGGAAGGCGTCCCTCACCCATGCCCTCATCCTCACACCGCCGCAAGACGGCGAGCCTCTGTATCTCTACGTGGCTGCGACTACCCAGGTGGTCAGCGCCGTGATCGTGGTAGAGCGCACGGCGGAAGGACACACTCTGCCAGTTCAGCGGCCGGTGTACTAGATCAGCAAAGTATTGTCTGACACCAAGACGCGCTACCCACAAGTCCAGAAGCTGCTCTACGCGGTGGTTCTCACGCGGCGCAAACTTCGCCACTACTTCGAGGCCCATCCTGTCACGGTGGTCTCCTCCTTTCCGTTGGAGGAAATCATCTGCAATCCGGACGCAGCAGGCAGGATCGCCAAGTGGTCGGTGGAGCTGATGGGCGAAACGCTCGCCTACGCCCCGCGCAAGGCCATCAAGTCCCAGATCTTGGCAGATTTCGTTGCCGAATGGACGGACATGCAGTTGCCGCCGCCACAGATCCAGGCAGAGTGCTGGACTTTGTATTTCGACGGCTCGGTGATGAAGACAGGGGCGGGCGCGGGCCTGCTCTTCGTCTCGCCCCTCGGGGAGCACATGCGGTATGCTGTGCGCCTTCACTTCCCTACGTCGAACAACATGGCGGAGTACGAGGCCCTGCTCTGCAGCCTCAAGATCGCCATCGAGGTAGGTGTCAAACGCCTCGACGTGCGGGGGGACTCGCAGCTCGTGATCGACCAGGTTATGAGGAACGCAAGCTGCCACGACGACAAGATGGAGGCATACTGCAAGGCCGTGCGGGCCCTCGAGGACAAGTTCTACGACATCGAGCTCAATCACGTGCCCCGACGGTACAACGAGGAGGCGGACGAGCTTGCCAAGATTGCATCGGGGCGGATCATCGTCCCCCCGAACGTCTTCGCTCGGGACGTCGCTCAACCGTCCGTCACCCTCGAGCCGCACCCCTTGAACCACGTGGAACCCTCGGGGGCTCCCTCAAATCCAGCAGGGGCAGAGCCCATGGACGAGGACCCCTCGAACGAGGCGTACGTGCTCACCCTCCTCGAGGGGTACGGCGCTGACGAGGCCGAAGTCATGGATGTCGAGCCGGCCCCCAGCGGGGTGGACTGGCGCGACAAATACATCGCCTGGATGGACCGAGGGGAACTCCCCTCGGACCGGTCCGAGGCCAGGCGCATCGCCAGGATGGCCAAATCCTTCGCCCACGTCGACGGCGAGCTGTACAAGCGCGCCGCCTCGGGCGTCTTGCAGCGATGCGTGCCCATCCCCGAGGGGCGTGAGCTCCTCCGGGACATACACACGGGAATCTGCGGCCACCATGCCGCACCCCGCACCCTCGTAGGCAACGCATTCCGCCAGGGCTTCTACTGGCCCACCGCAGTCGCTGACGCCAGCGAGATCGTACGCATGTTGACGGATAAAACTCGTATCCACCTACGATCCGCAAGCGTACGGACCTACACCTTTTTCACCACGGGATTCCCAAGGTTCTTGTCAATCCGCGGAGCAAGGGGATTACTAGCGCTTAACCAAGTACTAATCTAGTTGAATGGAAAACCTTTGAAAGAGAGTATTAATCTAATGGTAAAGACAATCTAACCTAAGTTAATCTAAGTTAAGTTGATCAAACAAATCTAGGGTTAAACTAGATGGTAAAGGGGTGAACACAAGAGAGTGATTAAGAAAGATAAGCGTTCCCTCCCTAGGATCTAGATAACATTGTATGCATCTACTACACGAAAGCGGTAAACCAATCTACCGGGGGTTGTGACCACGGTTTCGCCCTTTCCCTCCTCTCGTACTGTCACTACGCGAAGGTATTCGTGACTAGACCTATGATGGACACGATATGTTGATGGAATCTATGGGAGTAGCGGATATCATACGCCCGAAAAACACGGTAGCTAACCTTAATCATCAAAGCATCATCAACATGAAAACAATAGATTGAAACCACAAATCGAGTAGCGATCACATAGCATGTATCCATCTAATCCTAGGGATGAACGGAGACATTACCCCATCATCTTACACGGATTGAAGCACATAGGGGTGATGGAGACTCCGGAGAACGTCGTCGATGAAGATGGCGGCGATGGAGCTTGGGAACACCCCTAGGCCAGCGGCTTGGAGTCCTCCTCTTGCTTCCTTCTCTCCGCCGGCGTTGATCCTTGCGACGAGCTCATCTAACTCTCTCCCTCATCTTGCGGCGGCGGTTTTCTGGTGATTGGCGTCGGTAGGATGATTTGTTCGATGGGTCGGTCGACGGCGGCGGAGGGAATAAATAGATGAACACCTAGGGCAAAGGGGGGGACCGAACCGACCCCGGAGTGGGCTGGGCCGGTCGGCCCAGGCCGGCCGGCCCAGGCCCACTTCGGCCCGGTTCGGCCCCGGTTTCCTCCCCGGTTGCTTCTCGCGTGATCCCTTATTCGTGTGCACTTGCATGTGGGCCTTTGACGTCGTTTCCTTCACGGTTAAGGCTTGAATCCTTGCTATGCAAGCTTCGCTGTTTTCTGGTTGAGTCCCTGAAGACTTGCACGTTGACGCTTCGGTCCTTGGGTCATTTGGAGTCATGTTCATCACGTGTCTTGACTCTTGTCGGGCTTCATGATCTTCTTCCAAAGTGCTTGGTGAACTTATCCCGAAAGTCTCCTCTTTAGCGTAGATTTCCTGCGTAAACAACAAACTCCAAAATCGACATGCAAGTGTGAACTTGTTATATCATTAGTATGCCTAGTGGCGGGTTAGTTGCAAATCATAATCGAAACCAATGTATAACAAGTACTCTAGGTTGACGGAAATTCACCGTCAACATCTCCCCCATGCTTAAACCTTGCTCGTCCTCGAGTAAGTGGTCCTCGCTTAAAAGGGAAATCGGCGTTGCCTTCCAATGTTATCCCCGCACTTAGTCATTCATGACGAGACAAATTGCTCTCTCTTAAGAATTTATTTTTAAGGTTCAAGTTGTGACCGGCTTCTTTTTCATTATGGAAGATAGACTAACAATAAAGAACAAGCCACATTTAACACGATGCTCTCAAACTTAAGTGAACTTCAAACCATTACCTTGTCACATGGAAGATTTTCAAAAAGATGCATATCCAACATAAGTGAAAATCTCTTGCAAGAGCTCATGGAACACTCATCTCATCAAGTCACTCAAGCCTATACTAGATTATTTTCAACCTACTCTACTCATATGTGATAGTGGAAGGCTTATGTGGAGCTTGGAAGGTTAAAAACAATCCTAGCAAAACATACATCCGAAATATTGTCAAATTAAGAGAGAGATCTATTGGAATTACGAGACTCGTCAAAAAGGCCATGGAAAATAAATGTTGGAAAGAGAGAGGGACGAAACACACACATTTAGATAAGTGGACATGTGCAAGTGGCAAATGGATGATCCCGAGGCACGAGTGAAGTCCTCGTTATCGGATTGCACATGGTTGGAAGATTTGAGTATGGATTTATCATCAAGGCACTTGAGAACTTATGAAGCAAAAAGAACCGAGGAGCATCTTTATTTTTTTCCTTATTTTATTTCCTTCTCATTTTTCTCTCTTTCTTTTTTTCACTTTATTCTTCCTATTTTTCTTACTTTTCTTTTCTTCTTATCATTTTTTTTCATTTTTCATTTTTTTTCATTTTTTTCTTTTGCTCCTCAAAACTTTTTGCAACATAATACTTACATAGCATTTGTGTCAGAGAATGACTCCTCCCCCATGCTTGAACGATGCTCGTCCTCGAGCATAAATGAGAGGGGAAATGACTGCTAAAGTAAGTATAAATTCCATAATCTTGCGGAATGTTTGAATCTCCATCGAGAATTTTACTCCATACTCAAATTGGGTTGTGGACAAGGAGGTGATCACAAAAAGATGTTTTTGGTTTAGGGTGGATGCCCAGCGAAGTTTGTGGAATTTTCGATGTGAAAACCCACAATGCATGGACAAAAAGGCTAGCATGAAAAAGTTACACAAAGGAATGACCAGCTTCTTAGTCTCGAACCATAGAAATCAATTCTAATCCAACTCATCAAAACATATGTTTGCAATCTACGGGTTTTGTTATCATAAAACATATATGTATATGGCTTTGGTAGGTAGAACTTTGCAAGAGCATCACAAATATGTAGATAGCATAAAAGTTAAGTTTTCATAAAAACAACAAGTTATCCGGCTATCCATAAACTTAAATCGAAGAGCAAAGATATGTATGTGGGTCTAGAGCATAGTCATTTCACCTCCACAAATAAAAGAGCCAGTATTTAAATTAATTTCAGATCATATTATAGAGAGCAATTAGCCAAGACATGTATAACTTCATGTAGGTAAAACAAAGCGACAACTTTCATCATCTTTCCGTAAGCATAGGCAATATAGAACATCGAGGTGAACACATGGTCATGCTTATCTATTGAAAGTAAAAAGAAACCTAGGTTGTCCTCCTAGTAGCCATGTTATTGTTTGAAGAGAAAAACAAAAGGTTGCACCTAGTTGAGGTTGAAGGCATACTTACAAGCATTTGTGTTTGGTAAAGAGAAGGTCCATGGAGATGTTACCATTCTTTGTAATTCTTCGTTGCCTTCTTCCGACATCTCCATGTATAGATGTGGCTTTTGCTTTTGTCTTGATTTATTAATGCTCCTAAACTTCTGAATTTGATCTTGTATGCTTAATGGAGTCATTGGTCACCCTTCTCTTCAATGTTGTCATCACCATCTCCTCTTTCTTGTTCTCATCATCTCTTTTCTGTCTCTTTTTCATGGATTTCCCCCTCTGTCCAGAACAGAACATATATCGAAATACAGCTCTATTGAAAAGTTTATGAAATTACCTTTCCAACGTGTGGTCATTCATCGAAAACGGAGTTCAAACAAGGGAGCTATGTCCGTTTTACTTCAGCGCTGCGTGCTGTCCAAAACTGATTTCAGGACGTGTTGCACTCGGTGATTCGAACATAACCGCTTGTAGGAACCTCCGATTGTCTTGATTCTTGATTTGTTGGAATCGTAACTTCATGGGGCTTCTAAATATCCAAAAATACCCAGTGTTTTCCCTTCGAGACCATGCAGAATTTTGATGAGATCGATATCTTTTCGCGCATTGATCCGGTGATGTTAACTTCCGTGTTGAAGATTCAGGGTCTCCCCCATGCTTAGCATTTTGCTAGTCATGGAAGAAGAAGACAAAACACTTCTTAGTCATCCTTCAATTTCCTTGTAGTGAGAGTCTTTATCTTGCCTGTAAGATGTTTTAAACGCACATTCTACCCCCAAGGTGACGGTTGGGAGTAGATAGAATTGCCAACAATCCAACAATGTCTCCTAAGATTCTTAACTTGTGGCATAATTAGTTTAATGAGGAATAAAAACCTAATGAGTGTACGTGGTGCAAGGTGTGTATGCACATGAAAGGAAAGCATATAAACAAAGACAATGTTTTCACCTAGTTCTAAACACCATGTTTACAACTAGGTTGCCGAATTTTTCCACAAGCATAAAGGTTTATTTATCAAGGGTTAAAACACCATGTCTATCCCTAAATCAATAACCCTTATAGCACAAGGAAAATTAAGCGCATTGCAAAGCTTATAAACTAACCAATGCAACATGAAAACATATGAAAAGCTAGCAAGGTTTATCGAACTTAATGATGATGGTCCGCAATCATGTTTAAACACCACGTTTACACAAGATCACAAAAGAAAAATACTCATAAGGCCTTATGAAGTATTAACATGGAAAATGAAGCATACATCATTAAGTATATAACAACCAAGCCAACTATGTACAAAACATGTATACACAAAGAAACATCACATTGATAACAAAATGCAATGCATGCAAATAAATAAATATGATCATGAACATGATGGTGGTTCTAAAAAGGAAAACTAAACTTAGATTAATAACCACAAGTTGATCATCATAAGATAGTTCCATTTTTTATTTTCTCTAAGAAAGTAGTAAAAATATAAAGAAACGGGTTGCCTCCCGAAAAGCGCTTCATTTAAAGTCATAGAGCTCGACTTTCTCACATACCTTCTTTTCGTTGCATAGCCATGGCCCTTCATGCAAGAATAAAAGGTACCAATGCAGCTTTAATTTACTTCCCATGTTGTGCTTGATCACTTATAGAAGACTTGCCCAAAGCATCCTTTTGTTTCATCGTTATCTCCTTCTTTATCATCCTTCGGTGCTGCCTTCACTCTATTATTTTTTTAATGTCCAGAACAGAAAGTATACTCAAGCTCTACTCCATTGCACAGTGCACAAAATTTCCTTTCCAACGAGTCTTCATTTGCTCAAATCGGACTCCGTACAAGAGAGTTACGTCCGCTCGGCGATGAAATCTGTCCTGAAATTTCAGAACGCGCAACGCTCAATGTTTCCTCCATAACTCCTTGCACGGGTCTTCAAACTTGTTGGTTCTTGATGCGTTGGAACGGTAATTTGATGGAGCTTCTGAATATCTCATTTTCTTCATTTGTACACCTCTGAACAAGCTCTCAAATTGATGAAGACAGCAGCATCCATCGCGGGATTCGGAGAGGTTGATGATTTATCTTGCAACTCTTTTAGGCATGACTTCTTTTTTTTCATTATTCAAGCCTTGTCTACATGGTTAGTGAAAATCGGGCCTTTCCCGACATATGATTCTTTAAGGTCATTAGCTTAACCAAGCGCAAAGCATGATCGAGATTTACAAAACTTATTGTAAACATACGCGTCCATAATTAACACCACATGTGAATTGTAGCGACAAGTCAAGGTGTAAATAAAAGAAGCATATGTTTCATGCATAGCACTTAGCTCATCATTAGGAAAAGGTTGTTTAGGTGTGAGATTAATTGGATCAAAAATAAATGTTTCCTCTTTTCCATTCTCAAGAAAATCTAACCTATCAACATGATCACTATTGGAACAAGGCATAGACATTAAACTATCATTCATACTATTGGTTGAGCATGAGTATTTGAATTTATCAACATCAATACCAATAATATCTTGAGATTTCAGCGCGTACCTTGGCCTTAGAGATTTTTCAACAAGAGTGACATTTGGTTCATCTAGCGGTGTTGAAGGCGAATCGATCTCAACAAGTGTAGTTGCCTCTTCATCACCATCTTGCAATTTCTTCAACTCATCATGTGGAACATGTAATCCTTCAACTATGTACGCATTCATCTCTTCTTTGAAGTCTTCTTTATCAACCATATCTTCATCTTCAAAGACTTGTATGTTGCTTTCTTTATCTTCCATGTACCACATGTCGTCAAGATCGCTCATTGTTGATTCACTCTTTCCTTCATCCTTGACTACTTCCATGTCTTGATTTGCTAGTGTGTAGGCTTCAATAGCACACAAGCTATCATCTAGCTTGAGTCCTATCTCCTCCCATTTATCCTTTGAGTCACTAGGCTCATCACGGTTGTACTCTTCTCTTCCTTCATCATAAATCTTTGAGTTGTCAAACCGGTTGATCCATCCTTCATCTCCTTCTTTTCTTTCTTCTTCAAACATCTTTTGGATCGACTCTCCACTCATCTCTTGATCAAATATATCTTCAATTAGTTTGGCAACGTGTCGGCGTTCCTCCTTCCTTCTGTAGTTAATTAGTGGGGCGAAATCAACTTGAACCCAATCGGATTGAATGAACTCCGCCAATGGTCTAGCATTCCACATACTTCGGCCTATATTCATGTTAGTTTCAACATTTTTAACATCCGAAATGACTTCTCTTACCTTGGGAAGTGTATCTTCACTTTCTTGTATGGTCGGTTCATCTTCCTTGACCTTCGGTTCATCTTTTTCAGAAATTTCAGCAAGCACCTTGGGCTTGATTTTGTCATTTTGCTACTCTCGACAACATCTTTGCCAATCTCGTATTGTTCTTTGTCCATTGCTTATCCTTTGTAAGATTTGTGCAGCTTCACTAATTGTTTTATCCATTATATCACCGCCTGCACACATGCTTACAAAACGAGACGAGTTAGGAGTTAGTGAAAAATAAAAGGTATGCAACATCAAGTCACCGGAAAATCCCAAGTTTGGGCCTCGCTCAAGTAGTTCATTAAAACGGTCCCATGCTTCATCAATTCCTTCATCCTCTCCTTGCTTGAAAGTGAGCACTTGCCTCCTTAAGTCTTGGACCTTGCTTATGGGAAAGAACTTCAAAAGAAACTTCTTCACTAGCTCATCCCAATTTCCTTTTGCTTCAACGGACGCAAGTGTGTACCATCTTCGCGCTTCATCTTTGAGAGAGAATGGAAAAAGATTCCACTTGAACCAAGCGGCCGGAACTCCTTTTTGTTGCACCGTGTTGCATAACATCGTGAATTCCTTAATGTTTCTATATGGGTTGTCATCCTCCAATCCTCTAAATGGTTTTGTCGCCACTAACTTCATGATTTCAGGCTTCACTTCATAGTGGGTTGTAGCAAACGTCAAATCTGATTTTTGCATCTCAATGTCTTCCATTGACGGCATTGCTAGCTCCCTTAGCGACATCTCTTCATCTTCCAATGGTGAGGTGAACAAATCCATCTAGGCACAAGAAAAGTAGAAAGAAAAACAAAAAAGATTTTTTTTTCTTTTTTTTAGAAAATAAGGGTTAGGTGTTAGTAATCAACAAAATTAATACTAGATTAAACGTAGCAAAGCGGCTTGCTCCCCGGCAACGGCGCCGGAAAAAAGGGGCTTGTTGACGGATAAAACTCGTATCCACCTACGATCCGCAAGCGTACGGACTTACACCTTTTTCACCACGGGATTCCCAAGGTTCTTGTCAATCCGCGGAGCAAGGGGATTACTAGCGCTTAACCAAGTACTAATCTAGTTGAATGGAAAACCTTTGAAAGAGAGTATTAATCTAATGGTAAAGACAATCTAACCTAAGTTAATCTAAGTTAAGTTGATCAAACAAATCTAGGGTTAAACTAGATGGTAAAGGGGTGAACACAAGAGAGTGATTAAGAAAGATAAGCGTTCCCTCCCTAGGATCTAGATAACATTGTATGCATCTACTACACGAAAGCGGTAAACCAATCTACCGGGGGTTGTGACCACGGTTTCGCCCTTTCCCTCCTCTCGTACTGTCACTACGCGAAGGTATTCGTGACTAGACCTATGATGGACACGATATGTTGATGGAATCTATGGGAGTAGCGGATATCATACGCCCGAAAAACACGGTAGCTAACCTTAATCATCAAAGCATCATCAACATGAAAACAATAGATTGAAACCACAAATCGAGTAGCGATCACATAGCATGTATCCATCTAATCCTAGGGATGAACGGAGACATTACCCCATCATCTTACACGGATTGAAGCACATAGGGGTGATGGAGACTCCGGAGAACGTCGTCGATGAAGATGGCGGCGATGGAGCTTGGGAACACCCCTAGGCCGGCGGCTTGGAGTCCTCCTCTTGCTTCCTTCTCTCCGCCGGCGTTGATCCTTGCGACGAGCTCATCTAACTCTCTCCCTCATCTTGCGGCGGCGGTTTTCCGGTGATTGGCGTCGGTAGGATGATTTGTTCGATGGGCTCGGTCGACGGCGGCGGAGGGAATAAATAGATGAACACCTAGGGCAAAGGGGGGACCGAACCGACCCCGGAGTGGGCCGGGCCGGTCGGCCCGGCCGGCCGGCCCAGCCCACTTCGGCCCGGTTCGGCCCCGGTTTCCTCCCCGGTTGCTTCTCGCGTGATCCCTTATTCGTGTGCACTTGCATGTGGGCCTTTGACGTCGTTTCCTTCACGGTTAAGGCTTGAATCCTTGCTATGCAAGCTTCGCCGTTTTCGGTTGAGTCCCCGAAGACTTGCACGTTGACGCTTCGGTCCTTGGGTCATTTGGAGTCATGTTCATCGCGTGTCTTGACTCTTGTCGGGCTTCATGATCTTCTTCCAAAGTGCTTGGTGAACTTATCCCGAAAGTCTCCTCTTTAGCGTAGATTTCCTGCGTAAACAACAAACTCCAAAATCGACATGCAAGTGTGAACTTGTTATATCATTAGTATGCCTAGTGGCGGGTTAGTTGCAAATCATAATCGAAACCAATGTATAACAAGTACTCTAGGTTGACGGAAATTCACCTTCAACAACGCACCTGCGAAGGGTGCCAGTTCTACGCCCGCAAATCCAACCTCCCTGCGCATGTCCTGCAAACCATCCCCATCACATGGCCTTTCGCCGTGTGGGGGCTGGACATCGTCGGGCCCTTACGGAAGGCGCCCGGGGGCTACACCCACCTGTTGGTCGCGATCGACAAATTTTCCAAGTGGGTGGAGGTGCGCCCCATCACGAACCTCAGGGCGGAGCAAGCGGTGACGTTCTTCACCGACATTGTCTATCGCTTTGGAGTGCCGAACTCCATCATCACCGACAATGGGTCCATTCCTGGAGTTTTGCGATAAATTCCACATCCGTGTGGACTGGGCAGCCGTGGCGCACCCACAGACCAACGACCAAGTGGAGCGTGCCAACGGCATGATTCTACAAGGCCTCAAGCCCAGAATTTTCGACTAGCTGAACAAGTCTGGTCGAAAATGGCTCCAGGAACTGCCTGCGGTCGTATGGAGCCTCAGGACCACCCCAAGCAGAGCCACCGGGTTCACCCTGTTCTTTCTAGTCCATGGCGCGGAGGCCGTCCTCCCCACGGACTTAGAATATGGGTCACCCAGAGTGCGGGGCTATGACGAAGACGCCAACCAGCGAGCCCGCGAGGACTCACTGGACCAACTAGATGAAGCGCGCCTCGTGGCCCTGATGCACTCCGCAAGGTACCAGCAGTCCCTAAGGCGCTACCAAGCTCGGAAGGTGCGCCGACGGGACTTCAGCGAAGGGGATTTGGTCCTAAGGCTACGCCAAGACAACCGAGGACGCCACAAGCTATCACCTCCGTGGGAGGGACCCTATGTCGTGGTGAAGGTGCTCAAGCCCGGCACGTACAAGCTAGCCAACGAGGACGGCGAAGAACTCACCAACGCTTGGAACATCCAGCAGCTACGTCGCTTCTACCCCTAGCTAGGATTTCCAAGCCTTTTGTTGTAAATTACGTACCCAACACCCCAGTTGGCAACGAAAATGTAAATAGCAGCAATGCAATAAAGTTAAAGGGCAACTCGGCTTTCCCCTGAAAACCAAGTCACCCTCGGGGGCTACTGCGGGGGGCATCCCCCCGAAAAAAATGGTCCCATTTTTTCGCAAAAATATAACTTGTGAATGCGCCAAGTACGTTTCGACCGAAGTCTCGAGCGAATCAAGGCAGGGAGCGGGTAGTCATGCGGGAAGGACGCGCGAGTCAAAGATAGCCTACGCCTCCGCGAGGATACGTCCCTTCTCTCTTGCCTCCGGCCCAGCGGACCGCTCACGAAATCGGACTCTCCCAACCCAAATTCGCTCGTGCTAAGGGAAAAACGGAAAGGCGCGACAAATAAAAGACATCACTTGAATTTGCAAGTATTCGAACAACTCCATAAGTTTTACTTGTTTATTTACATGGCCGTAAGGCCCAGATACTGACATCTAAATACAAAAGGGCCTGGCGCCCAGCAATCTTCAGGCTTGAGGGGCATCATCGTCACAGGCGTCCGGAAACAGGAACTCCTCGAAGGCCTCAGTGAGCGCCTCGGCGGCATCAGCGGCTAGCGCGTCCACGTGCTCCATTGCCGCTTCATCCTCGACGCCCTCTGGGACGACGTAGCCTGACGCCACGGCCTCGAAGTTCACCTCGTAGTGGGACCGCACCACGCCGAGGGCCTTCTGGACGCCAAGGTGCAACGCGCGGCGCATGCACCTCGAGACGTGCCCCCCGAGGGCGCGCAGGCGGCTGGCCAGCGAACTTCCGGCCTGTGCCTCGCCCTCCTCGATCGCCTGGCAGGCCTCGAGGGTCGCGGCGCGCAGCTCCACCAACTCCTGCTCGGAGGAGTTGTAGGCAGCCTGCAGCGTCTCGGCCCGGTTGGTCGCGTGCCCCAGCGCGGTGCGCAAGCCTGGACGATGCGAGCAAAAGAAGTCAGAAAAGGGAACGGACCCCCGAACGGAAGATCACCAAAACCAAGAACAAAGTGGCGACTCACCTTCAACCTGCTTCCTCTCCGTCTCGAGAGCCCGGCGCTCAGCCTCGACCGCCTGTTGCAAGTTGACGACCGTGGTGCCCTACTCCTCGAGGGACCGCCGCTGATCCGCGTTCGAGATGCTAAGGGCTATCATCTCCTCATCGAGCCTCGAGACCTCGGCATCCCGCTCCTCCAGCGACTTCTTTGCCCTCTCGAGGGCGGTGCGCTCCTGCTCGAGCGCCGACCGGGCATCGGCAAGGGCGGCCCGCTCTTGCTGGAGCTGGCCCTCGGCCTCCTGGCGGGCGGCACACTCCTGCCGGAGCTCCTCGTCTACCGTGGCAACCGCGGCGACCTTGGCGGCGAGGGCGGCCTTTAGCTCGTCGGCCTCCTTGGCCTTCTGCTCGGCTTCCCACGCCCTCTCCTCAGCCCGGCTCTACTGGGACTGCGCCTCCCGGAGCCACGTGCATAGCTCCCGGTTCTAGGCCCGGACGGTCCCCACCTCCGCCTCCCAGTCGGACGCCACGGAGCGCACCTTCTCCAGATCCCCCCTCGCCTGCTGCAGCGCCTCATCCCGATCGATGAGGGCTGTGCAAATCCGCTCGATGGCGGGGGACGCGCCGCGGCCTGCCCCTCGTGCTCCAAGAGCTGGTCGCGCAGGGCCTCCGCCCGGTACGACAACCAGCCGTCTTGGGTTCTCAAGGCCTCTGCAAGGGCGTCGAGGGCGTCACGCTACTCCCGGAGCTAGCGGAGCTCGGCACTCATTTGGTCGAAGGCGCCATACTTGTCGCGGGCACGGTGCTCGAGCTCCTGCCACCAACAGACCGAAACTAGTAAGCGCCGCGCCACGAGAAATAAGCGCGGAAATGACGAAATCAAAGAAACAAACAACTGCATTGTACCTGGAAAACGCGCCATGCTGGGCCGCCGTGGATCCGCAGCGCCTCGTTCAGTGCTCGGTTGAGCGAGGCACTGTGATCGCGGAGCTCCTCCCACAGCTGCTGCTCCTCCTGGTCGTCGGTAAAGTGGGAGGGCGGCTCGTCGACGCGCTCCTCTCCCGAAGCAGGGGGCCGACGCGGGAAGAGGAAGCCTCGGCGCCGTGCCTCCGGCCCCCGACCACCATATGGTTGTCCCACCGTCTAACGAGCGCCCCCGCCTGGGGCTCGGGGGCTGGCATGGGTAGGTTCACCCACTGGTCCCACCCGGGCGGCGGGGCGTCGTCGTCCGGAATCTCCACCGCCGTCGCCGGGGAACTACCAGCGAGGGCGGGCTCCTCGCTCCTCCGCCGCGGCCGCCGCCTCCACGACCACCTCCCGGCCGCGCCTCCGTGGCCGCGGGCTCCCGCGGCGGCGCCACGGTCACTACCCCCGGCCGTGTCTCGGCGGCCGCGGGGCGCCGGACGGCTCTCCACGACGGACGCCGCCGGCAATGCCACTACAATCGGTGCCGCCGGGCCGTGCCTCCGCCTCCGGCCGCGCCTCCGCCGCGGCCGACGCTTGCTGCGCTTCCGCCGCATCCGGTGCTCGCCGCCCCTCACCGACCGCCGGCCGCGCGCGTGGCGGGCGATGTCACCGGTCGTGGCCTCGAGGCCTCATCCGTGCCTTGCGAGCCCCCGCTCGCCGTTGCCGCCGTGCTCGCCCCCACTCGCGGTGCCCTTGACGAACACTGCCGGGTTGGGATGGAAGCATCCACCCTCAACACCTTGGCTGGTGCGAGCGGAGGCACGGTTGGCGCCGCAATGTGGACACAGAAACAAACCGTCAAGTTCCTGCCTGACGGGCACGCGACCCCTCGAAAGACAATTCATTACCTCAAGGAGGAGAAGGCGCGCTTCCTCTTCCTCGAGGTCCCCGCCGACGTTGCGGGTGCGGCCGGCGCGGCCGCCGCCGCACCTCCAACCATCTCGCCACGCGCGCGGGCCCCGCCTCGACGCGGGCGCCTCCGCGCGCGCGCGGACGCCTCATAGGCGCGCGCCGGCGCCCCCGCGGCCCGCGCCGCCCTCGTCGGCCCGACCGCCGGTGGCGGGCGCCTCTGCGCCCACCCCAGACGATGCTACTCCTGCCACCGGAGCCGGCTCCAGTGGTGGGGGCGCAGACTCCCACCAGTCGGGGAGGACCTGCTCCCTAACTTCTTCCTCCTCTTCCTCCTCCTCCTCGTCCGATGACGAGTACTCCTCTGTCCCCGGCGAGGAGAGTCCTTGCTACTCGCGCAGCCGGAACTCCTCGCTCCTCCGCTCACGACGCTCCCGGTGCCACGTCTCACGCTCCTTCCTGCGGGCCACCCGCTCCTGCTCTCGCTGTTGCGCCGCGCGCGCGAGCGCGCGGGACTGGGGCGTGGGCGGGTCGGACTTCGCGGCGCTCAGGCTCACCATCTGCAGGGGTCAGGCGAAGACTTAAAATGTGTCGACAACTCGAAAAACCAGCTAAGCTGGAAATAAAGTCAAGAACTCCGCTCACCAGTGGGCCAGTGGGGAGCATCTCGAACGCCCAAGGGCCATGTCGTCGCAGCACTCAGACCTGGGGTCGATGGCGCGCCGCGCCCGGGTGGCTGCAAAAGCCCGCGAGAAGGGATCTGGCAGCAACCGCGATCTCGCCAACGCGACAGGGTCCGCGGCCTCGGTCATCTCGAAGATGCGAAGCGGCCTCTCCATCAAAGGGACGATCCGCCGGTGGTGGAGGTTGGCGAGGACGCACCCCGCGGTCCGCCAGCTTCTTCAACGCGGCCACGAGCGAGTCCAGCCGCGCCTGGTGCTGGGGCGGGGAAACCCCGTGGTACCAGGAGGTGACCCTCTCCCGGAGCACCTTGCTGGTGTAGGGGGGAGGCCGGGCTCGAAGTTGCGGAGGTAGAACCACCCCCGCTCCCAGTCTGCGTTGTTGGTGGTCATCGTGCAGGGGATGTACTCCTCCCTGCGCGAGCTCCGCACCGCGAGTGCCAAGCCGCC
This sequence comes from Cenchrus americanus, assembly GCA_947561735.1. Lineage (NCBI taxonomy): Eukaryota > Viridiplantae > Streptophyta > Magnoliopsida > Poales > Poaceae > Cenchrus > Cenchrus americanus. Next base: position 3,524,922 of record OX387245.1, on the reverse strand, counting down.
GGCGCGCGCCGCGCGGCGTGTCCTCGGCTCCGACGTCGGCAACGTGTGTAGCTCCGCGCGGAAGAGGTGGACCCAGAGATCCCAGTTCACCGGGATCCCCAGGAAGCCCTCGCAGACGCCGACGAACGTGGCCGCCTGCGAAATCGCGTTCGGCGTGAAGTTTTGAAGCTCCACGCCGTAGTGGTAGCAGAGGCCCCGCAGGAAGCGGCTCGCCGACACCGTGAAGCCGCGCTCATGGAAGCGTATGAAGCTGACGACGTAGCCGTACGGAGGATTGGGCACTCGCTCCCTCTCCGACGGCACGATCCACTCGGCCGGCCGCCCATCCTCGTTTGCCGCCGGTGGCCGGCGGCCACCGGGCGGCCCGGGGCCAGCGGCGTCGCCGTCGAGCGCTCCCACGCCGGCGGGTCGATGATAACGATGGGCTGCTGGGGAGCCATTCGAACGGGCGGGGGAGCGGGGAACCGGAAGCAAGGACAACTCTAAGAGCAGAGGCGCGATGGCGAGAACGGCTCGGGGGCTGGAGCGCAAGAGGCAAGAACAGCGAACGCTAAGCGCAAAGGTAAAAAACCGCCCCTTCCCCGCCTATCAGATTTATAGGCCGCGAGGCGTGCCCTCCGGAGCGCACGCCCCGCGCGCATTAACTGCAGGTGAAGCGCTCACTCACTGGCAAGCGGGGCCCACCACGACCGCGGCGGCCGCATAACCGCACGCGCGCCATCATCACGACGCAGTAATCGGAGGGCCGCAGCATGCGGTCACGTCCGCCTGCCCACTCCGCCCACTACGCGCGCGGCGCCGCGGCACCTGAAAAGGCGCGCCCGCGGCGCGAGACTGAAGCCGCGACTGCGGGCATTAAATGGCCCTGTCCCTTACCAAGTAAGAGAGACCCTCGAGCGGCCCGAGCCCCTGGCTCAAATAAGTGCGACCCTCGAAGGGTGCGAACACCGACCAGTGGCCTCGAAGCCGGTTTGAAATAAACAGGCGCCACGGGTGCCCTCGAATTACGGAAGCTACTGATCAGCGGTTCGAGGGCCGGCATGATCAAGGACCCTCGAAACCTGCAGATGCGAAAGACGGGAGCACTCAGCTGCTACCCCGCACGGCCCTACTGATCAGGGGTTCGAAGCCTGACCCTCGACGGGTTCGAACAGGCGCCCCAGATCACCAGAGTCAGGGACGACGAGGGCACGCGCATTCGAGCCTTTCCTCGAGCCCACCAGCTCGAGGGTGCCCCACATGTCGTGTTCAAAAGCCAGTGAGGGCAGCTAGCTGGGGGGATCCCACCGAGGGAGAGCTTCCGCGCCCTCAGTCCCTAGCGAATGGGACCGAGCCCCACCTAGCAAACCCATGCAAGCGCTTTAATGGACGAGTCTCCAGACCGCACAGCCTACCCTTATCGAACAGGGCATGGGCGTCCACTTGAACCACCCGCTAACAGCTCAATGAGGAATCTGCAATCCGCGACCCGATCGATGGGGGTTGCGGAAACCTCACCCTCCGTCTGGCGGAGGGACGGCGAGGGCGCGTTAAAAACAAGTCGAAGAGCTTGCCTCGATCGCCTTGAATGGGCCCAGGCTCGGGGGCTCGACGCATGGCTACACCTCCTGGAATGCACCGTCCGCGAATGGTGCCAGTCGCGCGTGCGTCACCGAGGCCGCCTGGAATATTGCCGACGCCGGTTGGAACACGTACCACGCCCACTGACCAGATTCCGCGGTAAAACCCCTGCAGGAGCACCCACGCTCCTGCAGGGCTTCGGGGGCTAGACCCGTGGGTCCGCGAGACTGAAGCCGCGACTGCGGGATTAAATGGCCCTGTCCCTTACCAAGTAAGAGAGACCCTCAAGCGGCCCGAGCCCCTGGCTCAAATAAGTGCGACCCTCGAAGGGTGCGAACACCGACCAGTGGCCTCGAAGCCCGTTTGAAATAAACAGGCGCCACGGGTGCCCTCGAATTACGGAAGCTACTGATCAGCGGTTCGAGGGCCGGCACGATCAAGGACCCTCGAAACCTGCAGATGCGAAAGACGGGAGCACTCAGCTGCTACCCCGCATGGCCCTACTGATCAGGGGTTCGAAGCCTGACCCTCGACGGGTTCGAACAGGCGCCCCAGATCACCAGAGTCAGGGACGACGAGGGCACGCGCATTCGAGCCTTTCCTCGAGCCCACTGGCTCGAGGGTGCCCCACATGTCGTGTTCAAGAGCCAGTGAGGGCAGCTAGCCGGGGGGATCCCACCGAGAGAGAGCTTTCGTGCCCTCGGTCCCTAGCGAATGGGATCGAGCCCCACCTAGCAAACCCATGCAAGCGCTTTAATGGACGAGTCTCCGGACCGCGCAGCCTACCCTTATCGAACGGGCATGGGCGTCCACTTGAACCACCCGCTAACAGCTCAATGAGGAATCCGCAATCCGCGACCCGATTGATGGGGGTTGCGGAAACCTCACCCTCCGTCCCGCGGAGGGACGGCGAGGGCGCGTTAAAAACAAGTCGAAGAGCTTGCCTCGATCGCCTTGAATGGGCCCAGGCTCGGGGGCTCGACGCATGGCTACACCTCCTGGGATGCACCGGCCGCGAATGGTGCCAGTCGCGCGTGCGTCACCGAGGCCGGCTGGAATATTGCCGACGCCGGTTGGAACACGTACCACGCCCACTGACCAGATTCCGCGGTAAAACCCCTGCAGGAGCACCCACGCTCCTGCAGGGCTTCGGGGGCTAGACCCGTGGGTCCGCTGACGCCACCCTCGAGCGGGTTCCGCCTCGCTCGAGGGCTCACACCACCCTCGAGCGGGTTCCGCCTCGCTTGAGGGCTCATGCCTCCCTCGAGCGGGTTCCGCCTCGCTAGAGGGCTCACCTCCGCCTCGCTCGAGGCTCCCTCACACGCGCGCCTGTTCCCGCACGCGGGTACGGGCATTTAATGCTCTGACACAGCAGAGCCGCGCCATCATGCGCTTGGGAATCACGCCCTGGCGCTGTTCCGCCAACTCCCTAGGGGGAACCCATCCCCGCCACTATGCGGGACTGTGCGACCTGGCCAGTGTCAGCTTCGTGACACTGTGCTGCCCACTCCCGTACGGCTAACGCGCCGCGCCCTCGAAGGAGGGCCGGCTGCACCCTCGAATCCTTCCCTCGTGAATCTGCAGGGTCAAACCATGACGTCAGGCCGGTGGGAACGCCATCCCCACCCCTGTGGCACCACGCCGGCACCGCCTACAACAACTCCGGCGCTGTTGGGCACGCGGGGACGGGACGCCGCCACGCCTGCCACTGTACCCCGTACGGATCGCCGTCAACAGCTTCCCCGAGCCCGTCTGAGGTCGCCACGGCCAACCACTACGCCTTCACCCTCGAAGCCGCCCCTGTTCAAGTACGGGACGCGCCACGACGACAAGACTGGAGCAAGGGCCGCCAGGACGGCCGCCAACTCCCCGGCGCTGCACGCCATACCCCCACCTATAGCTAAACAGCGCGGCATGCCTGTAAGTCGCCCTCTCCTTGGTCTATAAAAGGAAAGCGGCCCCCCTCGCCGCAGGGACATCGACACGAACCACAGACATCACACACGAACATTCGAAACCGCATCGCACACTCACCCCTACTCCCACGATATCGACACCCAATCATCCCGCTTGGGACTTGGAGGCCACGCCTCCTCTCCCGCCTTGCTTGTAGCCGCCCCACTACAGGCACCCCGGTGCAAAGCAATATAGTGCCTCGAGCACACCACTGCTGGACGTACGGCCCCGGCCGGAACCAGGATAAACCCCGTGTCTTTAGTTGCTTAGCACCGACCATTGAGGGATAGATCTCGGCGCTTATAACTAGTTAGTGTCGGGACTACATTCCGCACCAACAACTGGGAAATCAAAAGATTCACAAAAATCGCCCAAAACAGATCATGAATCAAACGTGCCCTGCAATCTCGTGAGGAACTAGCTCAAACCTTTGGTGGAAACGATCCTCTCATGTCATAGATTGAATCAAGGCAAGAAAAACAAACCAAAACGGTGCAAAAAGGAAGATTCCACAAAGAAATTGGAAGGAGAAGGGGGCAGGATGAACACAAACGATACAATTTCTTTCCAAATAACTCTGAATTACGGAGGACACGAGGTAGTTAAGGCCACCATTCTCGAACACAAGAGTTGGATTACACAACTATAAAATATTACGGACCTTTCTCTTACAAGCAAGACTAAGGGAGGGGAAACCCTAACAAAGGATGAAGAAAAATGCAAATGGGAGAGGTGGGGGAGATGGGTGCTCCCTCATCCCTTCTTACGGGGCTTATTTCACATTCCGGTTTTGTCCTTGGTTACACACATGAGCGAACCACCTAGCAGGGACATTGTCGACCAACTAGATTTCTTGATACGACGGCCGCCGCGCCTTCTCATCGGTAGCTTCGCTTCAACACGAACCCCCCCGATGCTGCCACGCGTTGTCCGTTCGCCAATGGTTTTGGGGCGAAACCGCCAAACCGCCCACGAGTAGCGTAGCCGGTACGCATCCCCCGCCGTGTACACTTTCACTTATCGATGTCCCAAGTGTCAAACACCGCGGCTGGCTGCTCGGCCTCCAAATCCCTTGATCCAAGCCTCACGTCCATCCTTCACCACACTAGTCCGTCAGCACAGCATGCCCTGCTTGATCTTTAGCACACCGTCGACCACCGCATCCGAGCTCGACACCTGCACAACACAAGCCAAGAGACACCATTATTGTTCGACACGATCCGCGCGCCACGATTAGAGAAACACAACCACACATGCCGCAACGTGCTAGACATGTGTTGACATGTTGACAATCGCTCATCACACAAACCGCTTACACGTGAATATGGAAATCATGTGTTCGTAAAAAGAAAATCACGATTACTATAAATTAGAACAAAGGAAGTACTAGTTACTAAATAATCCAACCAAGGCACCAACAAAAATTGCAGGTACATCTGATCGGCTGATTAATGGACATGAGTAAAAGGCGCGGTGGAGGGAAGGACTAATGACATATCCGACAGTGGTGCCCGTTAATATCATCTCATCTCACGCAAGTCTTGCTATAGTTCATCAATGTGAAATTACCATCGGAAATGCTATACAGCAGCATGTCTTGTTTTACTGTACTTTTCTCGTTACAAACTATAGGTTACATACTTACCTTTTTGCTACAAATATGACTTCTCTAAGCTTACTTTAACTCAGTTTATCACCAACATCTACAATAACAAATTACTTCCATTAGTTTTTTCATGACATAATGCTAATGTTTTTTTTTGGTAGAGGACATAATTTTGTTCCCATATTAGAAAAGTATATTAGTATATACTTTTATTGGCGCAAAGATTGGTCACACACCAGCTATTAGTTTACATCGCATAGGTCACCATGGACCGAAGAACGCAGCGAGGATCACACTTAATGGTGAAGAAGAGGATTACGAGCAAACCACCAAAGAGTAATCAATCATGTTTGCATGACGAAGATTGGCTAATATATCCGGGCAAATTAGCAAAGGAATCATTGAAACTCTCGCTCGGCAGGACCCCGTCTCGTCAGGGCAAACATTGTAGGGTTGCCCTAGGTCGGTCGACAAGTCTAGATTGTCATTCTTGATCATTAATTGGATCAAACGATGAACAACACAACACGCGGGGTTGGGCGAGATGAGGGCAAAATAGATTATACGTGTTTGGCACTCATGTTATGCATGGCATGATATTCTTGACATTATTAAGCTATTACAACGGACTTAAAACCTTATCTATTTCTATATTGATAATAATAAACCAAATAGTATATATGATATGGTATTCTTGAAATTATTAAATCTAATACGTACAATGGACTTAAATATTTAGTGGGCGAAGGAGGAAATCAACTGTATTGAGAGCATCTTGAGGACTCTTGACTCCAACCGACGACACATCATTCGCGGTGGTGCCATCCCACTTGAAATTTCGCCTCCATTTCACTAGAAGTGTTGAGATCTTTCCCCAATAGACAACACGTGCTGCCTGATCCTTGGTGATGAAGGTCTGCTGCTTCCACTTCTCAGATGAGCTGAATGTAGCTCGGATCGCCGAAAACCGCGCTGCTTCTGAAATCATCACGATAAACCTGACCATCGCTTGCTTGACTTGTGCTTCGGTGGTTTCGTCGAAGTGCTCGCAGTCGCAGCTTGCAAGTACCTTGACGGCTTCTATAGCAGACTGTTTCCCTAATGGAACCGTGGGAAGGTTCATGTGACCGCCAATCAGTTCGTAGTATGACTCGCTGAACGGCATTCTGATGGCTCCAGGTAATCCATCAGTTATATCCCTGAGGATGTACCACTTTCCAGCGCTGTTCTTGAAGCCTAAAGGGTATAGATCATCATTGGCTATCGCTAACGTAGTCTCCTCTGATGCTTGCCCGGTGGTGACACGGACCATAATCCATCCGAGTGGCGCGCCGTGGAAATCGGGGCGCCGCGGCCCAAGGACATATCTGCCGTACACATCAGCTGGCACGTATTCTGGATTACTCGGCTGCCTCAGCTGAGATCGTAGCCTCGTCCACAGATCATCGTATGTTTGAGTAGATAGATCGAAGTTGAAAAGAACAGACGGAACTGCTTGTACTTGGGCCACCAGGTACACAGAAAAGCATGCTAGAGAAACAAGGAAAAAGGACTGTGGATTCATGGTGCTGCGGGCTGATGAAACAATCTATGTATCGTATTGATTATTGTTGTTTTTCATTAAAAAGTAAATGCTTTGTATCTAGTATTTATAGTAGTACGTACAGAAGTACAGATCCAAGGATCATGATCTCTCGTAACGACATTCGTACGGATCCATGTGCGTTCCTGATCTCTCGTAACGACATTCTTCGAGTCCTTAGCTTGTACGGTACTCCTACTGTAACTTCTATATTTTCTCTCGTAACAACATTCTTCGAGTCCTTGTACGGTACTCCTACTGTAACTTGTATATTTCCAACGAGATTCTCTACTCTATCTATCTATACCAGCGGCATTTTCTGGAACCGTGCGCATGCATGTATCTCTTCAAACCGACTCTATCTGTTTCGATCTCGATAGGAATAATCTGAATTGCTTTTTCGTGATCGTGATATATAATAAAACTGAAAAGGCTGCTTGATCATCTTTCGATATTTTTTTAGAGTAAATTGCACCCGCCATACAACAACTTGTCAAGTGGGTGCGGATTAGTCCAACAAGTTGTAAAATACTCAGTTTACTACAACAACTTGTCAGGTGGGCGTGGATTAATCCAATAAGTTGTAAAATGCTCAAATTAGTACAATAACTTGTCAGGTGGGTGTGGATTAGTCCAATAAGTTGTAAAATGCTCATATTAGTACAATAACTTGTCAGGTTGGTGCATATTGGTACAAAACCATGTAAAATACACAAATTAGTATAAACAATTTTATAGTTACGTGCATATTGATCCAAGAACTTGTGTAAAATACTCGGCTCAATGTAATAACGTGGCAAATTGGTGAACCTATAGTCCAAATTTACAAATGATAATGTATCAGACAAATAAGTTAGCATGCAAATTTTCTTCCAACTAATAGTTTTTTTGTTAATTAAAGTTGCTAATTTTGAATCAAATGTATATACATTACTTATTTTTAATTAATGAAATTGAATCAAGTTTTCGAATTACGTCATTAGATTATTGAGAGACTAGGATGTGTTCAGAAGGCTTTATTTTGGGCTTGTTGCGCAGTACTTTCCACTCACAACCAACCTGCCATACAACTTCTTACTTTAGAGAAGCATGCTTGTTTTTGTTATTTTAGCTCATTCTGTCTTTCAACTAGTACATGAGACATTAAAAATATTTATATCAAACATCTAAAATGTACTAATTGTTAGTACGTATTCTATTACTAGCTAAATAAAAATAATATAATCACATTTGAAATTAATATTGAATATGAAATTAAAAATATTTCTAATCAAAATTTAATATTTGTATAAAAATTGATAACAAAGACATAACACCGAAGGTTCTAGTCTTTACTAAATATTTTTACCATCACAACATGAATATTAATTATCAAATAATGCACAATAACTTATTCTAATGCAAGTATACTCTAATCTGATATCAAAAAATATATTATTTGTGATCATATTTAGACTGCAAATACATCGACTGTGCACTAAATTAAGCATTTTACAAGTTCTTGGACCAGTTTGCATCCACCTATCAAGTTATTGTATGAGATCGATCATTTTATAAGTTGTTGGACTAACCTGCACCCACTTGACAAATTATTGTACTGGATTGAGCATATTAAAAGTTATTAGACTGATTTGCACGCACCTTACAAGTTGTTGTAGGGTGAACGCAATTTACTCTTTTTTTTAAAAAAGAAATCTTTCGAAAAACGGCTGCTCGATCTATGCCTCTCCTTTTTTTTCGCACTTGAATTGAAAGAGTCGCCGCTGGCGTTTCTGGTGATATAAATATATATACATATAGGATTAGGGTCTCTGCGTCATCCGCGCTAGAGACGTTTCCCTGACCGAGGACCGCCGCCGCTCGCCCGGCCAGATCTCGGTGAGTCCGGCCGGCTCCGGTCCGGCCCTCCTCATCGGCTCCATCGCTTATTACGTACCATGAAGTTTCTCACTAATCGCTCGCCATCCTTAATTGCTTTCCTACCATTCCTTGCCCCCAACAATCTATCCCTGCAGTACGTACGTGCAGGTTCTCCTATCCCGTCGTAGCAGGTATCTGCAGTACGTGGTTTTCTCCTATCCCGTCGTAGCAAGGCCGGGACGCCGGAGATCGCACACATATATACTACAGCAGCAACTAACAGCAACCCAAAGCGCACAGGTCCAAGGTACTATATATATGAATCCGATCCTAATATGATTGATGTAGAATGTAGTTTTGTAGGCAATAAAATCATGGGTTTATTTCTAACAAATCATTTGAACAGCTTTTTGGCTTGAAATTTGTTATTTTTATATCTCACAAATCAAATCGAGTTTGGACAAGATATTTTACATGGTTGGTTGTGTATTATCATACCATCTATCTACATGTGTGATTTCTTTGCTGAATTTAGATGACTTTTTTGCCGTGGTTTACACGAGTTTTCACACAATGCAAGTTTAGTTTGCGCCGGATACGTCGTTGCCTTATTTTTATTATATGGCTCGATCGATTATATATATAGGATTGTTCATGATGATGAGTTATCTAATCTAGTAACAGATAGATCAGATCGTACGTGATTGATGGACCTGCTCCCAGACGACGTGCTCGCCTACATCTTGCGCCGCCTCGCGCCGTGCAGCCTTGCTGTCTCACGATGCGTCCGAAAGTCCTGGTGCGCCATCATCGACGCCCGGCGTCTGCTGCGAGCCGATCTCCTCCCCCTCCATCTCGACGGCCTCTTCTGTCTCGACGACATCCTCGTTAAGTTCCTCCGCCCTACTTCTTCTCACGCAACGACAGATCAACAACGGGACGCCGCCACCGTCGGATCAGCGGCAGGCTGGACTTCCTGGACACCCCCCTGGACCTGCGTATCATGGATCACTGCAACGGCCTCCTCTTGGTCGGCCTTGAGCGGGTGGTTAACCCTGCCACGCGGCAGTGGGTGAACCTGCCTCCCTCTCCTGACCCATCATCCGTTGCGATGGAGGACTTTTTCAAGGGCCATTGCCTTGTGTATGATCCTGTCGTGTCACCACACTACGAGGTCGTTCTCATCCACTTGCTCCCCGGCGGAGTGCTCGCTCCTACTAACAGCGAATTCAGGGCGGACTCGGAGTGGCCGCCGTCGCCGTACACGACGCACGTCTTCTCGTCGAGATGCTGGAGGTGGGAAGAGAGGTCCTTCCTCCGCCAAGGGGAGGCCGCAGGGACCATTGCTGACAAGCTCCCTGGAAGCCGACTGTACGAACGCCACTCCGTCTATCTCCGGAGAAGACTCTATGTTCACTGTGAAAACCATACTGTCATGAGGTACGTATCCACCTCATTCGACCTCTCTGCTATTTATGTTTTATTATTTACCATTGAATATATATATATATAGTTAATCTACCATTATTTATATGCACTCCTACTACTAGCTATTTATTATTTATTAGTAACATAGTAACATATAACGACAGTAACATTACATGTTTCCTTTTTCTTACATGTCATATCATTTTGCAGGATAAACCTGTCAAACAACAGTTACCGAGTGATTAAATGCCCCACGGTGAACCAAATGGCTGATGTTGGTGTTCTTTCCTTGGGGAAATCGGAGAGAGGGGTGTACTCTGGAGTGCCTTATATTTGTAGGGATGGATGGCCCCGATTTCAAGTGTGGTTTCTAAACGAATCATGCCAACAGATGGAGTGGGTGTTGAAGAGCAATATCAGCCTCCAAGCATTGGTACAAAATTTCCCCTTCATCTTCAGTGGTAACAACAACAGTTACAACAGTAGTTGGGCCGTTACCTCTAAATATAAAGAGCATGTGGAGGAGCAAGCAGGAGGAGCACAAGAAGCAGAATTTGAATGGGACTCGGACGATGGTGCTGTTCTTGAAACCAAAGATGATGATGATGGAACATACCACAACAAACGGATATCATTTCTTGGATTTCATCCCTACAAAGAGATTGCCTTCTTCTGGATATCACGCTCGAGAGTAGTATCTTATCACTTGAACACCTCAAACGTTCAACACCTAGGCGTGTTAAATTCATATTCCATATGTAAGTCATTTCCGTACACATCGTGTTGGATGGGGGAGTTACGTACGTGAAAACAGTTAGCTTTTGGAATTCGTAGTAATACAATTGTTTGGAACAATATTGATTGTCATATGATCCGCTATTTTCATTCATTCATTCATCCGTATAAATATTTGATTCCTACCATACTTGCAATCTTGTACTTACATTTTTGTGAGATTAATTATTAATATGAATACAGCACGCGCGTTCTAGTAGTGCCCGAAGAGAACATGTACGACAGTAAACTTCAGGATAGATATTATAGGAAGGCAGACGCGCGCGGCCTTTGATGCTGTGTTCAGGGCTAGCTCCAGGCTCCAGCCTCCAGGCCAGATTTCAGCCCAGTGTTTCTCTCGGATCGTTGGCATCAAAATACACATCGATCTTTAGGCTCATCGATCGCGTCCTACTTCCAGCGAATGCATGGGCGCCGGCCGCCGGCTTAGCAGTCTCCGTCCTCAGCGTAATGGCGCGCGCGCGCACTCGCGGAGGTGGCCGCGGAGCACATCCTTCTCGGCGACAGCCCCAACGTCGCCGTAACTGCCCATCATCGTGTTATATATGGGCCTTCTGGCTGGTGCCGCAGTACGCTAGCTCTCCACTGCATGAGCGACGCACGCTCGCCGGCTGGCCCGACTCCCTTGGGAACTACCTGGGCACGGTGCTCGTCGTGGTGGTGCAGCGAGCGCAAGAGCTAGCGTCAGCAGAGGGGAGTGGGTCCAGGTTCAATTCCCGGACAACATTTTCAAGGGGATGCTAGCCGGACTACTGCTACTGACTCGTCACAATCCTCTTGGTTTCACTACTAGTTAAGTGCCCGTGCGTTGCCACGGGTACAAACCATCTCACGACATACAACCACACAAGTAGAATATATGCAAACAAATCACACGTCACAATTTAACATTAAAACACACAATAATTCAAACCGATCCAAGATAATCTGGTACATCGATCTTCGGGTCCATTGGCTTAATTTTTGTTCCTCATGTATGTGAGTAGGTGTAGCAAGATGTGCTTCCTCACTTCATGTATATGCATCTATTGGCATATTAGTTAAAATGTATGTAGGTGAAATGTGAAAAAGTGAAAGTATGTACAAAGTGGAACACTCACTTCATATGCATATCTATGCTTTTGACATTCCACGCACGCATGGCATGTAGAACAATATAACGAGATGACTTCCTAAGAAAGCACTAATAAATTGTTACTATTGTGAGTTGAATATAAAAGGAGTTTCCATTGCAAAAGTAGTAACCCATTTAACTCAAATTGACCGACATTTACAACTCTATATTTAAAGGATTAAATTATCTTTCTGCCAAGGGCATGATATTTCCATGACTTTACTTAGGACAGTTCAAACCCGTTAAATTTTGGTTGTAAAATGTAAAGATAGAGGCCAGAGAGCTCGTTCCTACTATGCTGCTAGCAGACAGCTGCATATTTATTAGTAAGATATTTGGCCATTTCTGGTTACTTTGTACCTGGATGACATAAAAAATTAGAGACCATCAGACCACAACCATACCTTCATGCCAATTCAGGACCAATACATGTGTTCTATTCTATCTCTGCCATCAAACAAAAACTCCCAAGTCACTAATGCATTCAGGAATTATTTTTATCAAGTTACTTTCAACTTCTCATACCCAAGAAATAATTTAGAGAAAGGTAAAGGAAATACCTCACTACAGTTTGATGGTACATGTGACAAGAAAAGGTAGTACCATCGCTACTGGAATATATGAACCTGAAATATTTGAGAAAATAATATGAACCTGTGCAATATTAGTTAGTGCATAGCGACAAGCATGTCATTGTTAGTACTTGCAGGTTTTAATCCCCACTCCCCTTTAGAAAACACTTCTAAAGTTATTAGCTGGAATCACTGTAGAGAATCACTGCAGATTTCAGGAAGACATTTCAAGAAGACAGGAACCGTCCCGAATTTGGGAGTGTTGTGATTATCTCCTACTTTGGAAAAATTAGGCTTGTTAGTGTAAGATTTTTTTCATACTGGCTAACCATATGCCAATAGAGCAACATAAACTTGCAAAAAAAAACAATGACCTGCAGGTTTAAATTCCCCTCTTCTTGGATTTCAGGATTTCTGATAGACTGGAATTGGAAGAACCATTACTCTCCCTATACCCTCTTCAGAACTAAGTTTGCAGTAAAATCACATGAACTAATGACACAGTACAAATATATAGACGAAATTCCAACTCAATTTAAAACTCAATGGTATGTATGTAGCACGAAAATAAAGTTCACAAAAAGTGTATGAATGGTTTAGATAACCAGGGAGTGGCAGCACAGTCAATGACGGCAGATTAGGACCCTTGCCCTGCCTCCGGTACCAATCCTCTTGCTGCTGTTGTGTCGTCATCGTAGTAGGTGTTATGGGACAGGGGCCAACTCTGTACTACAATAACAACCAACAGCTGAGAGAGCTTAATCCAATTAATGTTAGTTTGGAAACCCTCCTCTTTTGGTAAATCTATTCATTTAATCAAAAGAAATAGAGTCACCTCATGCCTAAAATGATAAGATTCTTAACAAAACTAAATTTGCATTGTGCAGTTTGAAATAGATAGCAATTATCAAGTAAGCATTTTACCTGATACTTATTGCAGACCTCCAGCAAACATGTTAGGCAAACCTCACTGTAGCTCCAATGACATGCAATGTTAATAAACTGTAAAACAATGATTCTTTTTCTCAACGGAGTGATCCAAATAAGCACAGGTCGCTGGGCATAAATTTGACAAACAAATTCAAAAGCTTTCAGTGGAATTTCTTCAAACATGTTAGGCAAACCTCACTGTAGCTCCAATGACATGCAAGGTTAAGAAACTGTAAAAGAATGTTCCTTTTTCTCAACTGAGTGATCCAACTAAGCACAGGTCGCTGGGCATAAATTTGACAAACAAATTCAGAAGCTTTCATTGGAATTTCTTCAAATATGTTACATGTGCTGGTACGTGGAAGTCCATACAAGGAAAAAAATAAATATGACGTGCTTCTTGCTGTGCACGCGGCTGGAGGAGTTGGAGAACTTAAAAGAATCCCTATTTGGATAAATCCACAAGATAGAGAGGTTGCAGTCATTCAGAGGTGAGGTACATATGAAGATCCAGGCCAAGGAACAAGCAGAGAGAGATCGGGCAATGTCTCCGTGGAATACCTGGACTTGAGGAAGGGAATGCGAAGACGGAGAAGCAGCGGGCCGAAGAACACTGAGCAGCAGCCGAGCGCCGCCGCCTGGAGAAGACTCCACCACCAAAATGGCGTGCCCCTGCGAACCCTGTGCGACAAGAGAAGCCGTGGGAGCAGCAGCGCGTGCGGCGCGGAGAAGATATAGAGAGGCTGCGGACGGGGCAGTGTGCTGGCGGTGCTCGACGTCCAGGACGGCGGGCTGGCAGGGCAGGGCGAGGGCGCTGATGGCGGCGTCGCAACATGACGGCAAAGCGCGACGCAGCAGCGAGACGACGAGGGTGGCCTGGGCGTCACGCACGGGCAGCAGCGCGAGCGCACCGAGGCCGGCCGCGACGACCGCGGAGGGAGGCACTAGGGCGGCCGCCGACAGGAGGCGCCTGGGCGGCGCTGATGGGGACGTTCAGGCGGCGCAGAGGGAGTCCCGGCGTTGTGGAGCAGCGGCCGGAGGGAGGCGCCGGTGGGGAAGGGCAGCGGAGCTGGGCGGCGTTTAGGGCGGTGGGCGAGGGCAGCAGAGTGCGAGGGCGAGCGGGCGGCAGTTCCGCGCGGAGACTGTGGGGGTCGTGCACGACTGCACGGGTGTCAGTTTTGCGGAGGACGTGGAGCCGGGCGGCTGCGGAGGCGTGATGGAGCAGGGCGAGGCGTTTAGCACGGGGAGATTAGGAGAGGGGTGAAGCGATTAGTGCTAATCAGGTGATGACATTTGCTTCTTTTTCAGTTGGCGAAATAGCCATTTTGGCCCCTCAACTATTAGTAAAAGGCTCAAATTGCCCCCCGAACTATTAACATGGCCACTTTGGCCCTTGATCATATGATTTGTGACTCAATCTCATCCATTATGCTTGATCGATGGACACGTGGAGAGATGGACTGTGAAAAGGTCGAAAATGCCCCTACATATTTTCTTTTCATGTTGGTTGCTTCACGCCATATCCATCTCCGTCGTTTCTCTCCGTCCCGTACCCCATTGTTTCTCTCCGTCGCGTCTCTGTCACACACGCATGGTTCAGGCGGGTGCCGTAGAGGCCAGCGGATAGGGCGCCGTGGAGGCCAGCCAGCAAGTGGGGCACCGCGAGCAGCGTCGGGCATCCATGGAGGGCCGCCGGTGGGGCATCCAGTGAGGGCCGCTGCTGGGCACCCTTGGAGGCCAGCCGCCGAGACTACCGTTTCCCGCATCCAGCAGTACGCCGTGCCTGTCTTCATGGACGGGGCTTGGGATGGGGAGTGAGAGGTAGAGGAAGAAGTTGGACGCCAAGAAGAGGAGCAGCAGTGCATCCCGGAGCGTCCAGGACTAAGGATTCGAGAAGACACGGAGCAATCAAGCTGGCAGAATGGAAATAACCAACTCTGTCCTCACCTCAATGCCTACATTCTGTATGAGCACCTTCTTGTTGCATCACAAGGTAATTGAGAAAATTGACAGATTGAGGAAAATATGTCTTTAGAGAGGTGCAGACATTAATGCTAAACAGCAGCCCAAAGCAGCTTGGAAAATGGTGTGCAAAGAAAAGAAAAAAGGTGGGCTAGGGATCATCAACATCAAGACCAAAATGAAGCACTGCTAATCAAGCACCTGCACAAGTTCTTTAACAGGGTGGACATCCCATGGGTCTCACTAATATGGGAGAAATACTATAGTAATGGTAAACTGCCTGGGGTCTCTAACAAAGGATCATTCTGGTGGAAAGATTGCCTAAAGTTGCTAGGGAAATTCAAAAGGATGGGGCATGTGGAGATTGCTGGTGGAACTTCATGTTTAGCTTGGGAAGACTTATGGACAGATCAGGCCCTCAGCCAGAAGTTTCCTGAACTGCTGTCTTTTGCCAAGAACAGGCACATCACTTTTGCTCAGATGCATGCCACCAGCCAACTCCACTCTCTGTTCCACCTCCCTTTATCACAACAGGCTCATGACCAGCTGCAATCCTTACAGCTGTTGCTGCTAGAGGCAAATAATTCTGATCAAAATGATAGATGGTCCTACATTTGGCACAGTGGAGCCTTTTCTGTCAAGAAAGCCTACAGCAATCTCAGTGGACATATAATCATTCACCAGGCCTACAGTTGGCTATGGGAATCATCCTGCCAGAGTAAACACAAAGTTTTCTTCTGGCTAGTATTGAAAGATAGAATCAGTACAAGGGAATTACTAAGAAGGAAAAGAATGCATCTTCAAAGTTATTCATGTGTCTTATGCAGTGCTTCAGTTGATGAGACTCTTAGCCACTTACTTTTAGAATGCCCCTTTGCAAATCAGTGCTGGAACATTGTCAATGTCCAGATCAATGCTAATCTGAGCCCCCATCAGCTGCTTACCAGTTTCAGAGACCAACTCCACGTTCCCTTCTTCATGGAGATAATTGTCCTCATGGCATGGACTATCTGGAAATCCAGGAACGACCTCATCTTCAGAGGGATTAATCCATCCATTCAGCAGGCCAAGCTGAATTTCAAGGAAGAATGGAGAACGCTTCTTTTCAGAGCAAAGAGGAGGTACTACCCAACAATCGAACAATGGACTGCAGGCCTTATTTAACTGGTGTCTGGGCTGTGGCCCTGCTGCTGTTTTTCATCACCTTTTATGTTTCCTGAAGGTGCCAACCTTCAACTTTCACTTTGCTTTCCCTTTTTCCTATTGTAATATTTTGTAAGACTACTTTTATTTTTCAATAAATGCTGTAGGGGGTGCAAACCCCTCCAGTTTCCCCTCAAAAAAATGGAGGTGAGTAAGTTTTGGGGCTAAAGTTGGAGACTGATTTGGGCTACAATTGATTTGAATTGGGGATTAATTTTGACAAATATTCGTCAAATTTGGTGCAGTTTGAAACACTTCTGGAACAACATTTGGACGGAATTGCCTGTAACATGTGGATCGACAGAATCTGAAGCAAACTATTAGAGAGCAAAGAGATTGCATTGTAATCTTAATTTTTTTTCAACGTTGTAATTGCCAACGCCATATGGCTCATTGTGTAACATGTGATTTGCGCCAATATGGACGGAAAAAGAAGACGCCGTGAACTGCTGCTCGGTTAAGGAAATAGGGAACGGCAACACCGGCAATTTGCATGGTTCTTTGTCCACGTGTCCACCAATTATGGTAAATGGACGAGGTTGAGTCGGAAATCAAAAGATTAGGGGCCAAAGTGGCCGTTTTCCTAGTTCAAGAGCCAATTTGAGCCTTGGGCGATAGTTGAGGGGCCACAATGGCTATTTTGCCTTTTTAGTTGTAAGATTAGTCTGGGATGCACATTCCAGTGCGAATTCAACTGCCGCGAGGGCACATGCCCTCAACAAGGGCAAACGCTACTTTCCCGTCTTTTATACACCTTAATGAACAAATGCAAACAATAGGGCACCTAATATAAGGTATTTTCGTCTCGGATCAATTTTTCATTTTTTTCACATGTGATCCATCCTCTCCTTTTTTTCCGAAACAATATGCCATTCATCCTTTATTGCACCTAGCACTTATTGTGGGCTTCCAGTTTACTTGACTTGATTGAAATAGAATTAGGGCCCCTGCCCCATTAGAGGTTTTTTATGGTGCACAATACGACCTGTACGACCGGTTTAAAAAGGACTCGTATGCAATTAAAAAGGACCTAAATGTAAGGATCGGACGGTTTAGATTAATTCTGTACGACCGGTTTTCTTTGTCATTGTACGGTCGTATTAACAGGTCGTATGGGTTGTACGAGGGTAATATAGGAAATGTAAAATGTCAAATTCGTAATAGACAATTTAATTTAGTAATTTTGTAGATTTGATTTTACATCAACCTAATGTTTTACACTATACACTCCTGTATCCCTTCGCATTCATTTCTCATTTCTTCCTACTCGCGGCTTTCCACTCCTCTCAGATCCAGCGGCGACGGCGAAGCCGCCGCGCGCCGCCGCCGCGGAGAGCTCGTGTCCCGGCCGCCACCTTGCGGCACGGATCTACCGATGCCCCGCGGCGGGGACGCCGCACGGCCCGAATCTAGGGTGGCGAGCGGCGTGGACGATGCGCCGGCCGCCACCTCTCGCAGCACCGGCCGCGGCGGCGGTGGAGGTGGAGGCGACGGCCGCGTGGTGGAGGGAGAAGGTCGAACGCGACCCGTATCTAGCGCGGTGAGCGGAGTGGACCATGCGCCGGCCGCCGCCTCTCCCGTGCGGCCGCGGCGGCGGTGGAGGATGAGGCGAAGGCCGCGTGGTGGAGGGAGAAGGTCGACCGCGACCCGGATCTAGCGCGGCGAGCGGCGTGGACCATGCGCCGGCCGTCGCCTCTCCCGTAGCGGCGGCGGCGGCGGTGGAGGATGAGGCGAAGGCCGCGTGGTGGAGGGAGAAGGTCCAAGGGGACCTGCCGCAGCCGTCGACCATGCCGTTGCAGCCCAAAGTGCCCAACACCGTGCGCCTGCCCATCCTCGTCGGCAGCATCGGCGCGCCGGCACCTGCAGCGCACGCATCGACCTCCCCAGCTTCTGGTGCGATCTTTGCTTCCTCCCCTTTGCTTTTGCCTCCTGCTGTATGAAAACGATCACAGTCTGTGCGGGGCTGATAGGTTTCCTGGTGCTGTGAGAGCTCGGGGTATATTGGAATTTAATCTATTGGCATAATTACTGGTGAGACTAAAGTACTACGGCTACCTGCTAGTTATAGGCTTTTTGCAAGCGTCGATCTGCTAGTTAATTTGGAGAGAAGCTGCTATCGGTCTGACTTTGTCATTTTTGAGTCATTACTCGATTATTATTTATCTAATTTGAAGAATGATGAATTGTTGTTGCTTATATCTATGTAATTATAAATTCAATTGACCTGTTTGTGTGCCACAATGTGCCACAATGTCGCAAATTGTATGGACTTCTTGTTCTGTTGGAAATTAGATTTTGCCCTTCTATGATTATTTAGTGCAAGGATATGTTACTGAACCTTTAGTACCTATATATAGTTAGAAAATGTTTGTGAATGATAAAAACCTAGAATTCGTTCACTATTTCTCAGCACTCATTTTCTAAATTTGTTTCAAAGGGCCGGAAGAATTATCTGGTTCTCACTTGAAAGAAAATGACATTGTCAATTGCCTTGTGATGTTCCACCTTTTGTAGATCTTCGACACAAACTTTTTTGTATATTAGTGTCTGTTCTTTGTCATCTATCATGAAGGTTGAACCATGTGCCCTGCTAGTATGTTAGAACTTATTATGCGCGGATATCAGTAATTAAACTGAATAACTGAATAAACTGAAAGCGTAACTGTGGCACTGCTGATTATTACACATATGAAAAGAACATTATTGGAATGGAATGTTCAGTCATCCTAGAGATAAGGAAGAAAAAAAGAAGCAAATTTATTTTTTCTTTTCATTCTCTTCCGGCGTGTATTTCTCCTCAATATCACTAGGTTTCCAACCTGGGCTTCCTTGAACTGTGTTCCATGGATAGTTAACCAATGTAACTGCAAGCTTAAGCCTGAAATTAGTCATATCCTTCTGCACGTAACAATTATAAATTATCGTTATTATTAGTATTGTAAGATTAGGCACAAATGGGCTTACTGAAATGTTTTTGTTCAACTTACCTGTGTGAATATGGAAGACAATTTGTTTCCGGTCCAAAGCTCCATGAATTTCAATGTGAATAGGCCACATGATGTGCTGCAAGATTATTTGGTATTTACACAAGTTAGGAAGTACTAAATGTAGGGATGAAACTATAATGAGAATTATTTATGAGCATTGTACTTGTCAGTCTGAATTTTTTGTTTGATGCATTCCACAAGTCGTCATTCTTTGACTTGTGTGTTCGTCCATTTATGTTTGTCAATCAATTCCAGCTCTACAAGGCGTTTGATATGGTTCTGCAAACCTTGCAACTGCGATTCATATAATCATTATTAGTTAAGGTAATCATGTATGCTGTTTTATTATGTACGCAGCACTAAATTACAAATGTCTCACCAGCTGTTGTACTTGAGGGCGGCGAGGCGCAGTCCCTTTGGAGTCTAGTATCTGAATGAGACCCTTAGGACCATTGATGACCATCAAATACCAATGACTGTTTTTAATATTGATTGGAAAGTATACCTGAAAACTTGATTCGTTAGCTGTTTGCATGTTAGAACTCAATGTTAAATAGCTGGAATAGGATGGAAGATGTACCATTTCATGATTGAGATAAGTTAATGTCCGTTTCAAATGGAAGCTTGTTTCGTCTTGATCTCGTAATGAAGCAACAGTATCCTGACATATCTGGGTGGAAAGGTATGTTGATTCTAGGTAGGTAGATCCACCTTCCCTCTTCTTGATGCTAGGTTGTGCTTTTAGTATTCGGATGTAAGAGTTCATAACCTTCATTTGCAAGTAAACCATATTTAGATGGTAATGCTGAAATCAAACCTTTTAATGTTTGAAAATTTTATAATCATTTATATATACTTACCGAATCATTTAGCCACATGTCAGTTGTGAAAGGCGATCTAGATCCTCTCTTGTTGCTGTGTATTGACCGATTTGAAACAAAAGTTTATGCGTTGACGCAGAATTGATGTACTCGACAGTGGCCATGTCACCTGCATTGATCAAATAATCTGGAGAAGAGAGTCAAATTACCCATATGTTATTTTGAAAGGTTAAAAAACGCACACGGAGTCTTGTACCTTGTGACGTGCTTTCATCTGGATGTGGTTGGTATGGCATTGGAACTTCATCTTGCACCTGTTCTTTGTCCTTGTTCTTGTTGGGGCGAGCTCGTTTTGTGGCTATATTGTACTCGTAATCGATGTTTGTTTCTTGGATAGATTTTTTTGACGATTTGGTCGGTTGTTGCTTGTACCTTTCTTGTTTGGATGTTCTTTAACCACCTCCTTTGCTTCCATTTCATTGTTTCCTATGTCTGTATCTGACATCTCGATCATGGTAATTTTAGGTTTTTCCACTCGCTTCGCCTCCTGGACATTTGGAAGGGTTTGTGACGATGGAATTTGAACATGAAAACTAATTAAGGTATGGAAAATAATATGATGATGTACTTACATGTTGTTCTTCTATGACATCAAGACGGTTCTACAATGCAATGAACCTGTCATTTATTTGATTTGATTGTGATTTGAAGTGGTATGCATCCTGCACAGTTGCAAGGGTATGTAATGCTGGAATTTAAACAAGAAAACTAAGTAAGGTTTGGAAAAAATATGCTAACAAATTTACATGTTGTCCTTCTTGCACATCGAGCCGCTTCTCTAGTGCATTGAACTGGCCATCCATTTGATTTGATAGTAACTTGAAATTATTTTAAAAAAACATTTTCAATTCATGCGTATCTTTTGAATTGCTCTCTGCTTCTATCACATTTGTCATGTCAGGTTGTGCTGCCATGTCAGGTTCTAACGTTGTGTGGCATTGCGGACTTGTTATGTCATCTACAATCTAATATATAAAATGTAGGTGTTAATACATGTTGTTGTATGTATAAAGTAATAAGATGCATAATAAAGTTCGATATTCTTTTACCTTCCCTTCTCCAAAGGGATGGTTGCGTCCTAGTTTGCATCTTTCTCTGGCTCTCGTTTCATCCTAATACTGCATGAGTGGTGGTTCGTACCCCGCAGGCTGCTGTAGTGTAGGATACATATGAGATATAGACACCTTTTCCCAGTACCAGACCTGTAGTTTAAAAAAATATTAATTTGTGAATATAATATAATCTCATGAAGTTTTAAATATATAAGCAATATACAAACCTGCAATAGAGCTAGATTCCCTTTAAGATTAGTTGCCTTTTGCTCCTTGTACTCTCTTATGCTGCTGATCAAGTAATTAACAACCAAGCTGGTCCGGTTCAAGTTCTTGATATTGTCAATGTCTTCAATAAGGCCAAGATAATCTGATTTAACGTACGTTTGTAGTGTTGGGCACAAGTAGAATCCAATGCAAAACAGTACAAATAACCGAACGAAGTCATCATCGTAGCTTTCATTGTCTTTGAAATAATCCTTCATGTGTGTGTAATATATTGCTGTAGACTCCTTCAATGCGTACTTGTTGAACAGTTCAGGTACATGTTTTTTGGGAGGACCACTTATTTCTTCACCTTGTGATGGAAGTCCTAGTATGTGCCCAGCTTCTTTGAAGGTCATTTTGACATTTTTTTCCTTTAATGCAGAATTCATTACTGTCTAGGTCGAAACTATCAGCAATATCCTTGCATTGTTCGCGTCGGATGTCTAATTCCTTGATCTTCAGCAAGGAACCAAAGCCGACTTTCTCAATAGCACCCATCTATTCTGGACTGAAAGCGCTTATAATCTCCACTAGTGCTGTCTGTTTACATCTACATGTACCCTGAATGATAATGAAGTGTTATTTTTTGTGTACCTTATGCCACTAGTAATTTGTGTGAACATGTAGTGCAGGGAGGAAGAATTACACGGGCTGCAGTGCTTTTCTTCTTCATATGGCATGACGGCTGGACACTGAAGATTCTAGAAGGGCCAGGGTGCTATAACATCAAGGGTTAAACATGTTGAAAACATCTATAATATTCTACCTTGCAAATTGACTTACATGCACTCTATTTTGTCGGTTGTAGGTCACTATTTGAAATCCGCTATTTTTACAGTTTTCCTTCAATGTTTTCATTCAGTTTTGGTTGACCCTATGGCTTGTGTTTTTTTCAGGGTAAGGACATCACGCGCCTTCTAGGGGTACTAAAGTCACTCCCACCTATTACTTCAAGATTTGGAGTTGGGAGGTGCTGCATCTAGTTGGGTGATAGAAGATTTTGTAGCCAAAATTCGTTGATTTCTGTAAACTTTTGAATGTAAATTTGACTTACAGGGGTTGATGTGCTTGGATTTTTGGAAGAGCCTGTTGCCTCTGATGTACCGCCTTCCTCCATTGGTAGTGCTTGTTCCTTGGTTGCCGCGGCTGATGGATTTTCCATTAGCCGCGCTTCTTCCATAGTTGCCGCGGCTGATGGATGTGTTGTGTCTTTTTGATTCATGGGTTCCTGAGTTTTCTGTCGCCTTTGTTGACGGTGTAAAGGAAAACGTGGTTTTGTCTAGGGTTTGCTTTTTATCTACGCTTGATAATCCTAATCCGGTACGGTAGGATGCGTCCCTTCGTGTGAAGCGTGCGTGTTGGGCCTGAAAGCGCAGGAGAGATGGGCCTGTTACATTGTATTTTTTTATTTTTTATACGTTTGATTCTTTGTACAAATAAATAATTAAACGTTACTCTATCGCACCAGCACAAGTACCACGGTGGTTTCGGTTCGAACCTTCAATTAGGAGGAATCGCATGTTCGATTCCCTCTTTATGATGTTTTTTATGCGCTTTAATTTGTATATATTTCCATACACAAAATCACTAATAATATTTTGTGGTACATTTATGTTATCTTTTTTCTTTTTGCATATTTCATGCATTGAGGCAATATTGTCACATGTTAGCAATATTTAAATAACTATTCAATCTTTTTAGGTATATGCCGCCATGAACACCCTATGATCCCATGTGGCTGTTGAAACTTGAATTATAGGTTAGGTACCTAAATGTGCGATTAGCAAGTAGCAGATGAACTAGCCGTATCTGGACGTGTGCTTTATGGAAAACCGGTCGAATTCAATCTTTTTATGTATATGCCGCCATGGACACCCTATGATCCCATGTGGCTGTTGAAACTTGAATTATAGGTTAGGTACCTAAATGTGCGATTAGCAAGTAGCAGATGAACGAATTCAATCTTTTTAGGTATATGCCGCCATGGACACCCTATGATCCCATGTGGCTGTTGAAACAGGGTTCACCAAACCGTAAACTGGTCGGTTTTTTGAACCGAAAAAACCGGACCGGTATACCGGTCAAACCGACCGGTATACTGATATGAAGCTATTAGCAGGTTCGGTTGGCGAGTGGTATACCGAGCCAATACCGAGCCGGCCCGGTAAACCCCAAAATCGCGGTATACCGGCCGGTATACCGCGAAATGGTGAACCCTGGTTGAAACTTGAATTATAGGTTAGGTACTCAAATGTGCGATTAGCAAGTAGCAGATGAACTAGCCGTATCTGGATGTGGTTAAACTGTGGTATGGGGTGATATGCATAGGTGGTATACGGTGGTATAGGGGTATTATTGGAAGTTTTTTCGGTGGCATAAATGTAATATATGTTATCTATCTTTTTTTACGTTTCCCTCTTATACAGTACAGTTGACCATTCATTCCAGTCCTATCATTTCTGCCCGCGGGGGAGGCTCCTCTTTTGCGTAGGCAGTGGCGGCGGGCGGCGGCGTTCCAGGCCGGACCCTCGCGGGGCGGGCAAGCCTCGGCGCGGGCGGGCGGGGGTCGGCGCGGGCGGCCGGATCCGGGGGGACCTCCGCGGCGGAGAGGGCGGCGGGGATCCGGGGGGGACCTCCCGGCTTCGCGGACGGCCGGATCGGGGGGACCTCCGCGGTGGAGAGGGCGACGGGATCCGGGGGGGGACCTCCGGGCTTCGCGGACGGCCGCATCGGGGGGGACCCCGCGACGGCGCGGACGGCGGCGCCGGCGGGACGGGCGCACCGTCCCAACCCGCGCGCCCGCGGCCGGCGGGAACCGTGGGGACCCCGTTGCCGTGGAAGCCCGATGGGTTGGTGGCGGCGGCTACCTATCTCATCGAGGAGGAGGGCCTCAACGACCACAACGTCGTCGTGCGCCGAGATCCAGAACACCATCTCAGTTGGATTCTCAGTTCTGCTCTCTTTCAGACTTCAGGTAAGCACAAGCTGCAAGCCTGTAACTAGCACTCTAGCAGTCTAGCACCCATGACGTGTGCTGTGTTCTCCCTTTTTTACTGTTTTTTTGCAATCCGATGCACGAGACATGATTGTTTGTCAGCCTGTGCATTTTCACAAATCTCTCTGGTTTAGTGAGAGAGATTGGCCTGACACCGGCTCATTCTACGGATACAACGATTCGGTGGTGAATGCGGTGTTCCTGCTCAGACTATGTTCTATGTTCCTGCTGAAAACAGGGCCAAATTCTGGTAACCACTACTGCAAAAACCTGAAACCATCATTGATTTAGTACTACTGTCAAAGATAAACAATGGTGACCCTCCAGCTATACAATTTGTTTTTTCAGAAACCTAAATCTGAAACTCTTACTGAATCTGACTAACTCCTAACTTCAGTAATCTGACTAAATTTCAGGGGATCCATTCTTCTTCTCCTCATTAGAATATGAGTTCACCAGTTGTCGTATGGACCTCCCTGGGCCCACTACCTTGGTGGGTACCAGGACCGACTACTCGGTGGGCCCCTGGTACTACCCGGCTTGCGCTGCACGGCACCTGATGGCGTGAAGCACAAGGACTACGGAGGAGAAGTACTCGGTTAGGAAGTTGTACATGTCCCGCACTGTATGGAAGACTCCTAGACGTACTCGACTAATACTCTCTCCCTACTCCGACTTGTAACCCTGCCTCCCGGGCTATATAAGGCGAGCCAGGGACCCCTCTCTGATCATCTCATCACACGGCGTACAATTGCATCATCTTGTAATCGTACCCAATCAATCCAGAGCTACGCAGCATACAGGACGTAGGGTATTACGCACCTCTACTCGACTACCTGGGAAGCGACAAGACTCAGGAGCATCTCAGGACACATTCTACAAGATGACCCTTCAATTCAAGAGGAAGTACTCGACTCAAGGCTCGGGGGCTCCGTGCCACGTGTCCTTCGGTTTTTTCTCCGGATTTTTTGGGATATTCTTGCCAAAACTTCAGAAGGACCCTCAGCCAGAGCCTACGACTCAACCTAAGGCTCGAGGGCTACTCCATATGGAGTGCGATTTTGCAATCGCACTCCCATATCAGCTTCGGCTTCAAGACAACGCGGGCATTTTTGAAGACCTTCGAGGGCAGCACTCGAGGACGCTTGGGACTACTCGAGAAGACTTCAAGATTGCTCAAACATCAGCTGGAGTACATTCCAGCCTCGGGATGCTTCGACTACTCTTAAGGACTTTTGGCTTGTAGTACTCGGGGACGCTTGAGGACTACTCGTTAAGGCCATCAAGACTACTTGAAGCCATCCTTCTCGACTACAAAGTACTCGGGGGATTGTCGTATGGACCTCCCTGGGCCCACTACCTCGGTGGGTACCAGGACCGACTACTCGGTGGGCCCCTGGGACTACCCGGCTTGCGCTGCACGGCACCTGATGGCGTGAAGCACAAGGACTACAGAGGAGAAGTACTCGGTTAGGAAGCTGTACATGTCCCGCACTGTATGGAAGACTCCTAGACGTACTCGACTAGTACTCTCTCCCTACTCCGACTTGTAACCCTGCCTCCCGGGCTATATAAGGTGAGGCAGGGACCCCTCTCTGATCATCTCATCTCACGGTGTACAATTGTATCATCTTGTAATCGTACCCAATCAATCCAAAGCTACACAGCATACAGGACGTAGAGTATTACGCACCTCGCGGTCCGAACCTGTCTAAATTGTGTGCCACGTGTCTCTTCCTTCGAGTTACCGATCTCGGCGAGGCCACATTCATCTACTTCGGGTACTCCCCTTAGTAGGTTGCCGCCTAAAACACCGACACCGGCGCGCCGGTAGGGGATCTCGCCCGAGATTACATGGCGAACTCGACGGCTCCTGTCTACTTCAAGCCAACCGTCGCCTTCAACCGCGGTGACACCTTCGTGTTCGGCGCTTGGGTCTGCACTGCTGACGGCGCGGGATCCTTCCAGCGCCGCCTCACCATGCTGCCCAACCCGAAGACCGGCTTCGTGACGCTCCCTGAAGTTGTCACAGGCGAACTCGCTGGCAAGTTCGGCGAAATTTCGCTCTTCAACCATCACGCCGACTTCGAGCTCGAGCCCGCTTCCAACTCAAACTCGACGTCTCCATGGGCTATCGCATGCGAGCCAGCTGCTCAGCCATCGCATGTGGTTCCCCCATCCCGCGAGCGCTCCACGCGTGGCCCCCGCAACCCCTGCAGGGCCCGCACGGGGGCTCCCTCTTCGCGCCGGGCCGGCAAGGAGCCCGTACCCGAGTATAACTCGGACTCCGACACCGCCCCCGGCCACGCTTCGGACTCCAATCCCCTCTCCGGGTTCTACTCGGATTCCACATACGAGTTCGACTTCGGATCGGACCCAGAGGATCCCGAATCCGAGGACAACTCTACTGAGCACCTCTTATCAGGCCCGGCCTCTGGGCTGGTTATAACCTCCACGCCTGCCGGAAGATTCGTCTACTAACCAGACCGCAAGCCCGCAGACCTGATAAGTGGAGACTCATGCTATGTCGCCTACATCGACTCTCTCCTGTTCCAGGAGGGAACACTACTTGCCCGAGCTGACTCGAACACCCCAACTGAGGTGGCGAGCACCGAGTCCAGTCTTGGCACCCCTGATCGCCAAGTCTTCATGGCTGCCGGCGACACCCCCGGACCATCTGGGATGGCTACATACAAGTACCTTGAAGACATCTCCGCAGACGAGCTGTCTGCCGACGCACCTGCAGACGAGACGCCCGCCAACAGGGACGCTCGACGTGAGCGTAACAGGAAGCGCAACGAACAGCGCCGGCGGCTCAGAGACAACCTCCACATGTCCACCTCCTTCTCACAGATGAGTCCGTTGTTGAGGAGGGCCAGTAAATCTTCGGTCTTCGTCTTCGACTTCTTCCACTCGCGGTTCGGATCTGGCCGCGGTGGAGACATCGGCGGTGCTGCCCCTCCGCGGCAGTCGGCGGCCTCGTCGCGGCCCCTCTTCTTCCCGCCGATGGCCTTCGTGGTCTTGGACGGCGACGACTTCATCCTCCAAGTGCACGGCGTCTTCACACGCATTCGCTCGGGGGCTACTCTGGTGGCTCTGGGTGGCGGCGCCCTCAGATCTACAGCGGCGGTGGAGTGTGCTGGCGGCGATTCTGGCCAAGGTCTATTCGAAATGGCTACAGCTGCGTAGGGTGAAAAACCCGAAGGGATTTGGCTTCTATTTATAAGTCAACGCGGCCCTCCAACGGCCGGATGGATAAGTCTTGCGCTTGGCTGACTCAGCGGCCGCGCGCGACTCTTCAACTTCAACTAGTCGACGCGCCTCACCTCGGGGGCTCGGCTACCTCTACTCGACTACCCGGGGAAGCGACAAGATTAAGGAGCATCTCAGGACACATTCTACAAGATGACCCTTCAATTCGAGAGGAAGTACTCGACTCAAGGCTCGGGGGCTCCGTGCCACGTGTCCTTCGGTTTTTTCTCCGGATTTTTTGGGATATTCTTGCCAAAACTTCAGATGGACCCTCAGCCAGAGCCTACGACTCAACCTAAGGCTCGGGGGCTACTCCATATGGAGTGCGATTTTGCAATCGCACTCCCATATCAGCTTCGGCTTCAAGACAACGCGGGCGTTTTTGAAGACCTTCGAGGGCAGCACTCGAGGACGCTTGGGACTACTCGAGAAGACTTCAAGATTGCTCAAACATCAGCTGGAGTACATTCCAGCCTTGGGATGCTTCGACTACTCTTGAGGACTTTTGGCTTGTAGTACTCGGGGACGCTTGAGGACTACTCGTTAAGGCCGTCAAGACTACTTGAAGCTATCCTTCTCGACTACAAAGTACTCGGGGGCTTGTCGTATGGACCTCCCTGGGCCCACTACCTCGGTGGGTACCAGGACCGACTACTCGGTGGGCCCCTGGGACTACCCGGCTTGCGCTGCACGGCACCTGATGGCGTGAAGCACAAGGACTACGGAGGAGAAGTACTCGGTTAGGAAGCTGTACATGTCCCGCACTGTATGGAAGACTCCTAGACGTACTCGACTAGTACTCTCTCCCTACTCCGACTTGTAACCCTGCCTCCCGGGCTATATAAGGCGAGGCAGGGACCCCTCTCTGATCATCTCATCTCACGGCGTACAATTGCATCATCTTGTAATCGTACCCAATCAATCCAGAGCTACGCAGCATACAGGACGTAGGGTATTACGCACCTCGCGGCCCGAACCTGTCTAAATTGTGTGCCACGTGTCTCTTCCTTCGAGTTACCGATCTCGGCGAGGCCACATTCATCTACTTCGGGTACTCCCCTTAGTAGGTTGCCGGACTAAAACACCGACACCAGTATAGCTGCTAGCTTAGGTCTGAATCCATCAATAAGGTTTTGTGAGAAACCCTTTTGAAGCCTGTATCCGTCCCAGAGCTCCATGTACTTAAGCATGAATAGTCCTGATGATGTCCTGTCCTCCTGTTGCGGTAATCCAACAAGCATGTCGATGTCCCAGGCCTTCACATCTATATCCTTCCATAGATAGTATGATTTATTTTGCTCCAAATGACTGTATAAGCCTGGAATCTATTACGCAAGTTGTTAGTTAGTACTATATGATCAAATAGGGCATTACAATGAATACACAATTAATGTAACCTCACCATAGATCTCACTATGTGCACAATATCTGCATTGAATTTTTCATCGGAGTTCAAGACTTGTACAACCCGCAAATCAGAGTTCAGGACCACCAAGAACCAGTGTGTATTCACACGCATCGGGATAAATACCTGCAATGTTAAGTCAGTTTTTAACACAGTAAAGTAATGGAAAACAGCTTAAGAAATTTTGCAATACCATTTGGTGTTGAACATATGTAAATCCAACTGTCCTCCTATGCAATTCCACTGCTGTACTTAGCTCAGCCTTATCAATTTGTGTGAACTGAAACCTTGCAGACATATCTGTATTCTCCAAATATACATAGCCGAACAAACGTTTGTCATTCGGGACCTTCGCACGCATATCATATATACGGGCATCAATTATCTGCATGATACATTTGGTATTAGGGATCGTTTTTCATAGTACAAAAAGGAACAAGAAAAAAAATGTGTTCTCACATATGCACAGACCTTGGCATCTAAACACAGATCGAAACTGTCGTAGCCAAAGGATGAAGTCAAAGTGTGCAGGTCCTTAATTGTTAAACGGATATCCTTTATTTTCACAATGACATCATGTTCGTTGCCATTATTGATGATAGAAATCATACGGCTTTCATTGTCCAAACAGCTGAATTCTCCCTCAACCTGACTCATTCTTCTCATGTTAACATAACCTGGTTTGCTATCATGAATGTAAAATTTACCTACTGCATCTGACATTTCCTTTGGTGGTTCTCCGACTCCTGTTGAAATCAGATGACCTTCTGACAGTTTCTGCGGTGGGAATACATAATCCTTGATCACTTCGGGGTGCACTCGTCGCTACAACGAAGTGAGTCGACAAGTCAAATTAAATTCAACTCATATCATAATATGATGATGGCAAAAAATAAAGATGAGAAAGAAATTTACCGGCTTCCTTCGCAACTCAGAATCTGAATTTCATCTGCATCTTCATCTTCATCCACATCCCAGCATCCATTATACAAAACTTGTACTCTATTACCTTTGCCTGAATTAATCTGATAAAAAAGTGCAAATGAATGGATTCATAACCTGATGGCAAACTTTATTACTTCAGGAATGATTCAACTTACAAAATTTAACTGCGCAGGTGTAAGTGGATCGATTGATCCAGCTGGTGCATGGGTCTTCATCTGCAAAGGTGGTGTATGTTCCTCGTCTGCATCAAGATTGATTGCTGGCACCAGCGACTTGCCTCCGGCCACCGACTTGCCTCCGGCCGGTTCCATGCTGACGAGAGGAGAGGGAGAAGGCGTGAAGAAAAAAAGGAGGCGTCGACAGGGATGACGCGTGAAGGATTGGATTGCCTCCCTATATAATAGGGAGCACGAGGCGTGCAGATTTTTTTAACAATCCTAATCTCGTAGGACTCCTGCTGCAACAAACTAAAGAGGGTCCTGACAAGAGTTTATGTTTATCATGTAGTATATCTTTCTTTGTAAACAAATTTTTTTATGTGTATCAACAGAGTCCTGACAAGTCAGAAAGATTCCAATAAACATTGGCCCGCTGAGGCTGCGGCCACCGAGATGGAAAGCCAGGCAATTTTTGGGAGATGGAAAGCTAGGCAATTTTTGCACGCCACCGAGATGGAACGTATGAATATAACATACACATGAACATTAACTGAATGTGAATATTTTCTTCTTCCACGCGACATCCGCAAGTAAAAACTAACATGTCTAGTACTACTTGCAGCATATGTAAAAAGAACTGTATCTGTAATCCGGACACGCATATATCAAAGGCAAGCATATGGCATATGTCTCTTCACCAGCCTGTTTTCACACAAGCTTACTAAAATATCCCATACTGTTACACACATGTCTCTTCACCAGCCTGTTTTCACACAAGCTTACTAAAATATCACACGGATGCATGTTTTCACCGGCAGCAGCATACATGTTGTCCATCACCTGGAACTTGTAGCACAAACTGAAGCGTGTGAACTATGGCAGATTGTCTCTTCAGCTGCATACAAAAAGGACTACAATTTATTATAATCCAACATAACCATATTGTAAAATTAACTTGGAAGAGTTAAAGACTAAGAATATTGTAAAATTCAAATTGATTATCTCTACAAAAATCAACAGATTGATTATCTCTACAAGAATCACGCAGTGCATATATATAATCTTACCTGAAAATTTTCAAATACTTCCCCAAAATTCATGGCTTGCCTTCCACCTCTTGTTGTTGGATCGCGGAGCACCTTTCGGAACAATTTTCACCGGATCAAGTACTTTCGTGCCACAAGGCTGGTTCACTGCTGAGAAATGAGCCGGCAATGGCCCAAATGATGTCTCCTCTCCCGTGCAAGCATCCTGTGTGTCATCTTTCAATACATGATCAAGTAACTTCATAACCCTCTCTGTCTCACCTGGGCTCTTAGAAAATTTGAATAAAGCACGAATGCCCTTTCGGCGAAGGGAGTGGTAACGATCCATTTGTTCCGTGCAAACATGTGTGTTGGTACGCATCTCAGTTGGGAAAGCACTCTTGGCATTCATAGCCCACCTTACGCAAACATAACAAGGAGGGAAGCTCTCTATACGAGCATACTTCAAGACACATATAGCATGGGCACATGGAATTCCTTCTCGCTCAAGCTTCTGGCAATGACATCTAACATCAACCAATGATGGTCCAAAGGTACAACTGACGTGAAAAAAACGCTTGATGTTTCCTTCAAGTGAAACCTCATACCTGAAACACCCATTCTGGAATGTCACCTCTGTCACCACCCAACTGCTTGATTTCTCAATTTGGAATCTCACTTTCTCGAACATTTTTGGTGTATAGATTTCTGCAGCACTTTTCTCAAGAGGATGAGCTGCAATCTCGGTGAACGGCTTCTTTAGTAGTGCCTTCGCATCAAGCTCAATATCATTCCTCCTTATGAGTGAAAGGCGGAACTCGTAATGCTCCATTAAATCAACCAGGGACATCTTTCTGTCTAAATGATTGTGAAGTACTGAGTTCAGACTCTCACTCCTCTGGTTGCTTTGCATGCCCAAAAAATGCCTCCCTCTTGTGAACGTCTTCGCCCACTTCCTCCTTAGTTTGTACAACATATTCATCCATAAGTTATCTTCTTTGATGTTATGGTTATCTCTAAATTCTCTCCAAAGCGTATCAAATTCTTCAGCATCCATTGCATTGTATATGAATTTTCTAAATTCCTTGGCCTTCGCACTACGGAATCGTTTCAGCATGTTCTGCTCTATGTGCCAGCTGCACAATCTGTGGTCTGCATCAGGCATGACTATCTCAATAGCTCTCGCCATCGCCACATCCCCATCAGTGATTAAGGATACTTTATGCTTTTGGTGCACCGCCTGCAGTAGAGCACGAAGCATCCAGACATATGACGGGATAGTCTCATCCGACAATATACCGCAACCAAACACAACTGTACTTCGATGATGGTTAACTCCCACAAAAGGAATAAATGGAAGATTGTACCGATTGACGCGGTACGTGCTGTCGAATACAACAACATCTCCAAAAGCACCATAGTCCATCTGTGACTGTGCATCTGACCAGAAAAGGTTTTTCAACCTGCCATGTGCATCCTTACTATATGTGAAGAAGAATTCCGGGTCCTTCTCTTCCATCACACGCATATGATTCAACACAAATTCTGTGTCGCTTTCTTCAATCTTCTCCTTCTTGTACGCTGAAATAAAATTATACAAATCCTGGGAAATGAATCCAGTCTCTCTAGGACCACCGTGGCTCGTCTCCATCACGTCCATGATCTGGAATGGACGAAGCCCACCCAGCGCCAACTCAACTGCCTCAGCCTTCTAGGGATCATTAAGCCCTCGGTGAGATCGCAAAACATGTGCATGTTGTGGTTTTGCAAAGTCGTGCGAATGCACATCCACAAAGTCCTTCACATACCATATGCCAAGACTTTCACTCCACTCCACATCAAGCCTAGCCATGCAACCAAATCTGGTGAGGTCACGGGCTTTCTTTTCTTAGCTGTCCTTCCAAAGATCTTCAGCGATCTGTACCCTTCACATGAACACATGTATCTCCTCCAAATTACCTCTTTTGTGCCTGTCTTGTACCTAACTCTATCTTTTCTTATACCAAATTCTTTACTCAATGCGTACTCGTTGTAAAAATCATAGCAATCTTCCTCCGTCAAAAAAGTCTGACCTGCAACACTCTTGTATTCATTTATTTGCTCCAGACTATCAAACCCTTCAGCATCCATTCCAGTAACCTACAAGATAAGATATAAACACAACACAACCTTTACAAAGCAAACCTTTCAATAAAAAAACTCTTTTACTTCATCCCACCCTAAGAAACCAATGCTAACCACAGTTGTAATTGCTGAGGTTGGATTATCAAACTGATTTGACTTGCAAAATGTTTCTTTTAAATCCTTTCTACATCACAAACTGTAGGACAAAATTTTAAACCTCAACAAAAATGGATAAAGCGACCTACTGTCCTATGTACAGCATGATAAAAGAAACCATGCTTACAAAAGGCAACAAAACATTTTGACTTATCTCTTCAATCACCTTCCTTGCAACAAAAACAAAAAAATCTGTACCATCACCTAACCCAAAGGACCCAAGTCCCTGTCTTTTACCTAAGGTGTGCCAATCAGGTCACATTGAGAAAAGCTCAATTTTGCTCAATCTCAATCAGAGTGCAGAGTCAGATGATACTTAAAACATCATACTCCCTACTATTCAGTTGATGTTGAGTATCTTTCAACATTGAAGTGATGCTGGATCAGTAATCCATAAAAATTATCGAGATCGATTCACAAATATAAAAGAGGACATGAGGAGCTACTCATCATCAGCAGATCAGGAAGCACTACACGACCTTAACAATTAGCTACAAGAACAGAAAAAATAATGTGTTCGTGACATTTGGAAGCAACACACTCGAAGCCTAACTTCATCTTAGGGGGGTTAAGTAAAAAGTCTGTTACTGTGGTCCAATACATAAATAGCAAAGCCTAAACAAGACTGAATATGAATATATAAAACAACTTGTGATCCTGAAGTTCAGCACAGAACAGAATGATGCAGAAAAAAAACAATAGTTTCTAACCAAGAAAAAGTTTGTTTCCAAGGAGAACAGACTACAGAGAGCATTCATGTAGACATGTTATTAATATTTCCTAGTGCCTACCAGAGTCAGTAGTATAACAGAAGTACATAATTTACTTACACAAAGATGAAATTTGAAAATTTCAGTACCTGCACTGGAATTTCGGTGTCCTTCCCAGCAAAAGGGAGCGTCGACCGGCCACGGCAACGATGACTAGGCGCCGGCGCCCTTCTGCGAGAATTGGAGGGTGTAGGAAGCGGTGACAACGGTGCTGGGAATGGAGGAACCCCTGTCCGGGCGG
This sequence comes from Cenchrus americanus, assembly GCA_947561735.1. Taxonomy (NCBI): domain Eukaryota; kingdom Viridiplantae; phylum Streptophyta; class Magnoliopsida; order Poales; family Poaceae; genus Cenchrus; species Cenchrus americanus. The sequence goes on along the minus strand of OX387245.1, from coordinate 3,490,096 downwards.
TGGCGGCGCGGGGAACGAAAGAACAAGCCCCTGTCCGGGCGGTGGCACCACGCGGATGGCCCGGCCGCGGCGGCACGGATTAGGAGGGAGGAAGGCCCGGCCGTGGCGGCGCGGATTAGGAGGGAGGAAGGCCCGGCCGCGGCGGCGCGAATTAGGAGAGAGGATGGCCAGGATGGGCCGCCGGCGACGGCGGCGCAAGGGGATTTGAGGAGGCGACGGCGACGCGTGGGGATTGAAGGAGGCGACCGCGTGGGAATTTTCCGGTGGCGAAGACGACGAGAATGGAGGCGGCGGCACGGGACTGGATGAGGGCCACCGGTGCCGACGCTGGGAGTGGGGGAGTGGAGGATGGCCGGCGGCGCGGGGGGGGGGGCGGCACCGGGAACGCGAGGGAGGAGGGGAGGGCCACCGGTGCCGACGCTGGGAGTGGGGAAGTGGAGGATGGCCGGCGGCGCCGGGGGGGCGCCGCCACGGGATCACCTCGGGTGACTGGGGAACGCAAGGGAGGAGGGGAAATCTTTCTTTTTTAAAAAAAAATCCAAATAATATACATTCAACAAATTACCATTTTACCCATAGCACAAAACCGACAATACCACCGTACGACTGCTCACTCGTATTGTGTACCGTAAAAAACCTCGCCCCATTAAATCTAGTAACAAAGATAAAGCTAGCTAGAATAACAGATCCAGATAATTGTGCAGCAAGTAATATGCCACGACACCCCGTTACTGCTATATGAGTATTTGCTATTTCAAACTTAATTTTTCTCTTGTGTACATTTGCATCAAAAACCATGTCCTACTACTTTTCTTCCCCATGTCCTTCAACCTTCAGAATATTGGCGTGATTATACACACGCGTATATATCCGCTCTTAGGGGTGGTTTTTTTCCCAAGTGGCAATAGCTTGAGAGGTGGGTTTGGGAGTCATTGGAGATGGTTTTTTTAATCTAGACAAAATTTCTGGATTAGGAGACTTTTTTAAGTACACTTTGAGATGCTCTTAGGATGTTATAGTTCATCGTTGCGAAATTGACATCGGAAATGTTATAGTAGAATGGTAAGTATTGGTTTACTATACTACTGTTATTCCAACATAGGTTATACATTACCTTAGCCAGTTCCTTCAAAAAACATTACCTTAGCCACAAGTATGACTTCTCTTAGCTTACTATTTGACTCAATTTATCATCATCTACGTTCTACAGTAACAAATTTGCATGAAATATGTGTTTACATTCATGATAATGTATTTATCTCGAAACTCAACCAAATTAGGAGTACTGCACTTGGGCCGAAGGGGTCTATAATTTAGAAACGATGGAGTTAGTTGAAAGCTCCGTTTGGACACTACATATACTCCCCTTTGGTCCTAACAGATGCGTTAAACTCTACATATAATCTCTTATTAGGAAAAGATAAACATCTGACAACCTTATTTGACTCTAACCACCATTATTGATAACTTCTTTTGTCTAAAGATTTACATATATTTGCGTACAAAGAAATTAGGCTAAGCCAGCACACATTAAAATTACCTATATATGTCTGATATACATACTCCTATTATGAAAAGCATAAAGTAACTCTTGATCTACATCTAATTAAGTTATGTATATCTGACGTAATAACAGCCATGAAAACCGGAGATATTGGGTTAGAAAAGAAGAAGAAAAACAGATGGTAAAGAGAACTTTGTACATTTATATCTGTTTCTGTTTTATTCAAAATAGTGCTGCCTCTTAAATTGATCTATGAGATAAACTGATCCGTGGACTCTTGAAATATAATACTCATGCCTCTTAAATTGCTAATCAGTGCAGAAGCACCACTATTTGTTTCTATATTGGTAAACAAACAAAAGAGTAAGGTATGCTATTCCTGAAACTATATATTAAACTACGACAAAATCAACTAAATTCAGAGCATCGAGAGGACCTTCGACACCGATATCCTTGTGGCTTCCTCCGCGCCAGACAGCCTGTTCGTTTGGCTGGTGGCTGATGGCTGGTGCTGATTTGTTATGAGAGAAAAGTACTGCTGGCTGGTTCTTTGGTGGCTGGTTTGTTCCGAGAGAAAAGATCTTTACTACCGGGTGGGCTGATAAGCCAAACGAACAGGGCGTCTAGTGTTGGGCCACCTGCGATTATTCTTCCAATAGATTAGGAATTCTGAAAGGTTTCCCCAATGAACAACAGTTTTTGCCTCGTCCTCGGTGATGAAAGTCTGCTGCTGCCACTGCTGAGAGGAATTGAATTTGTTTCGGATCTTTGTAAACCGCATGGCTTCTGAAATCATCACCACGAAACTGACCAGCGTTTGCTTGACTTGTGCTTTGGTGGTTCTGTCGAAGTGATCGCAGCTTACAAGTATCTTGATGGCTTGTATGGCAGATTGTTTTCCTAATGGAACTGTAGGAAGATTCATGTGACCGCCAACCAGATCGGTGTATAACTCGAGAATCGTATTATAATGGCGTCAGCAGCTAATCCACCAAATCGGCGAAGGATGTGCCAACGTCCAGTGCTGTTCCGGAAGCCAAGAAGGTACAAATCATCATTCGCTATCGCTAAGTAGTGTTAACGCAAAAAGTGCACCTAGCGCCAAACACACAGCAAGCCGAACAAGCTGGCTTCACACGCGCAGAGAGTAACGATGACGTGCCAGTCAATTTTTCCTGAAAATTAACAAAAGATAAAGCAGTTAGATACCAAAGCTTGGAACTTGCCGGGTGGTACCAGACAGTTCCATATTTACGGCTAAAAGGCCACATGAGATGACACATAGCTATGGAAAAGCTATTTGCCAATGAACTGAAACCATTCGGGATCTTATAAAAGAAAAATCAATACTGCCGAATGAATGACGTAAGCATGACGGCAATCGGTCTTTGTTTGGTCAAAAATGCATAAACACGATATTATGACCGATCCCATGATAACCAATATTAAATAAATGAATAAAGTAAAGCACGATCATAATCATGTAATGAACAAGCATGCATAGATCCAAAGCACTAGTCCACCGCATGTCTAGGTACTCTAAAACCCGTCAGGCACGATATCAAACAAATCTATCCACCGCATGATACAATTTGCATGAAGACCGTACCACTTTCCACAAATAGATCTATCCACCGCATGATACAATCTAAATATGGAAAGCTAAAAGCACGCATTATTTAAAGCATGAATTACGCACGTGTTCTACTCGTGATGAAACATAACCGAATACGAAGAAGACAAACCGATTCGGGGTACATGAAGAAGGAACGAACATTACCAAGCGAATAAATCTATCAGGTTGATTCGAAATCTAATCCACCGGATGACTAGCTCTAAAGCAACCCAAAAACCTGCATCTACCGCATGATACTCAGTTCTTTCAAGATTTATACCGACATTGGCAAGCTTGAACCCACAACACGTAACAACCTAGATTGATTCGGTTTCGGCTTTTGAAAACACAAGATCCACGCATTAAAACATGAAATCTACCCGTACAAGGATCACGAAAGAGATGAGCCGATCCAAACCTATCTAGATTGGGCAAAGGTGTTACATGAATCTAAACATAAAGTAAAAACTCGAAGTAACATAGGGTAACTTAATGAATCTATTGGATCTTGCCAAAATCCAATAGAGCCGATAACTAGCTTCAAGCTAGATCTTAGCCTACCGCATGGCTCATGACCTAACAAGAAACCCTCTTGAACCAAGCTTGAATCTACCGCATGACACGAAGCATGGTAACAAGACTACTTGCATCGCATCTAAATCCACCGCATGATACTAGACATGATACAAGGTTGCGGTACTCACGGAGGTCGACGGATCGATGAACCCTCTCGAAGAACTCGACGACACGACAAAAGGACTCTAGGGTTTGGCGTAAGGCCGGTGTGTTTTGAAGAATGATTGTGTACATTACATACCTTCGGGGCTCATATTTATACCCCCGCCAAGTACAATCTCGAATGGATTCGTTGCCTAACTTATCTCTAAGTTTAATCGCCTATCTATCCATTCGTCCTCCCTGCTTGAGCCACGTCATCATTCAATTCCGCAAAATCAGCTCTATTGTTCCTTTGCCGAACGGGAGCGGATAGCCGACCGCGGACTTTTTTTGCCGAATACATCCGAAAAATCCTTCCCTTCCTCGAGACGGACTCCCGACCGAGCCGGACCCACTAGTCGACTCCTTACCAAATTTTGGTGTTAACATATGCCCCTTCAATTGCGGGATAAAAGTAATTTTGTTCCCAATTGACTCCGACCACGAATAGCTCAACTCAAATCTCGTCAACACCCGTTCTTCTTCCTTCTCAATCCGCCGTAATCTTCGTCTAGATTCAAACCCTAGATCTCCTTGTCCTAAGCTCAAGTCTTCAATGGCGACTCAAAACCAAGATGCTCAGGTAAATCCTCCTCCCGTAAGCTTCATTCGGCATTTAGGTTTTCAATTTTGCTCGAGATTTCGTTTCCGCCTTCCTCAGGGAGCCTTCAACTGAGCTTTTGATTCGTACCGGGGCCAATTCGAGATCCTATTATCTTGGACCTGTGGGGAGCTCTGATCCTCAAGATTTCATCGCGGCTGAATCTCAGAGGATTCCTTTCAAAGCGGCTCTGTCCCCACCTCCTCGGTGGCAAGACACTTTTAAGAACCGACCTTTACCTCCAATCGCGGTCGGAGAACTTGGTACCGAGAATCCTCGCGGATAAGAGCGGATTGACCAAGAACTAGTATACCCTCCGCATTGCTCAATGCTTGGAGTTATCTTTGGCCGAGACCCCCAAAAATGAATACCTTTTGATAGCGACTGCCACTTTTGGTCAAACGGTGTCAACGCCTTCCTCTTTGGCCATGGCCCAATGTCTCCAACCCTGGCCGATGTGTATATGATCACCGGCCTTGACATTACAGGGTCTGTTCAGCCCTGGAACTTCAAAGGTTCTTCACGCCAAACAGGGGTGAAACCAGGGGAACGGATATAAACGAGTATATCTTGAGCCACATGAAAGACAACCCCCTTGGTGATGTTGAATACCGGCATTCCCGAATATGTGGCTATGCAGATTTGTCTTCTGTGGCAAAGCCAACGAGCCCACCCTGAATCATATCACAATGGCGACTCATTTGGCTAGTGGCAACCGCCTACCCCTTGGGAAATTCTTCCTAGGCGGTGTATATCATATGCTTCACCAAACTCGTTACCCGGATGTACACTAGCCAAAGGATAGCATGTGTCAACGGCCCTTGGTGGTTCGTTCGTATATGGCTCGCAGCTCCACCCGCATCAAATTGTTGGTGTTGATTTGAACACCGGGCTCTTACCTTCGTCCAATCACCCCGAGGGAGAAAACAATGCTACCGGGGGATGTCGAATTATGGAGAAGCGGCTTCAACTCGTTCTCATTCAGCAAGACATTAGCTAGCTTTTCGAACTATTCTTCAAAGGTTTCCCCGAAATCCTCTCCGGCTCCCCTATCCGGATAATGACACATTGACTTTCCCCGTTGAATTCTCCTTTGAGCACTGGTCGTCAAGATGGGAGATTCTTAGAAATTTTCAACATCATAATCCGCCCATGTATGCCGTCGGCCTGAATTCAACGGAGGAAGGCCGAATTCTAGCACTTATGAATATTATCGGCCCAATGTAATGGCCGGGCAAATTGGATGTGGTCGGATGCCCCCAAGATTATTTCCGCACGAATTCCTCAAGCCCAGAGAGGAAATCAAAGAGAGTATGCACAAGCAACAGGGGTTTTCCATTATGTGTGTAGTCCCACTATCTACACCTGTCCTTTCGTGCCCACAACCATAGCTCATCCCACCTTTAACTCCTGGTGGCAAGAACTCCATGATCACATCTTCAGTGAGCCTGTACACGTGTTCTGCGCAGAATTGATGCCTGATTTCCTACCAACTTCAGAGGTAATATAATGAACTTTTGGATCAGACATTTTTCCTCTCAATCAACGATTTTGACCTTATTCCTTTGACTCCACAGAACACAGTGCCTGCCCCTCGAGCCAGAAATATCAACTATAATGTTGTAGGCCCGATTTCAGCACTGGGATTCAAGTCCCCAACTCGGCCCAGCTAATGGCCAGGTTTGCCACAACCGATCCAAGCCTCTCCAGCCTTGCTGCTGACAGGAGGCAAGGTTTGTCTCTGGTTGCTCCTCCAAATGCCAAGAGGAGGAGAACTGTCAAGAAAGTTCTTGTTGAGGTAAAACCTTTTGCTTTCTTGATCACAAGGGTACTCTAGTTTCTGACAAATCACCTCTTGCGCATTTTCAGACTAGAGCCCAACAACCTTCAGTATCAGAACCTGCCAATGCCTCATCCACTGGTATGACCTCTACTGTCTTCTCTTAAGGACGAACACTGGCATTTACCCTTTTACTTTGACACTTGCAGAAGAAACAACGGAAGAACAACTGGTGGATGTCCCCGTGGCTCAACAAGCAAGTCCACCCAGGGTTGAATTACCTATCCCAGTGGAGATCTCATCTTCATCACCCTCTCCCGAGATGAGTCTCCCAATCCAAACGAGCCGTCAAGTCCTCCAAGGGCACAATCACCCGTGGGTCACACGAGAGACACTAATCTCAACAGAGGTGGATCCAACCCCCCTTCAACCGAAGCCCTTGAGTTACCGGCGACTACATCAACACTTTCCGACTTGGAAGCTTCGGCTTTACCGGAGCACCTTCCTCACCCGTGATTACCCCCGTTCAAGAAATCAGCCGTGAGGTACTCATTTGCACTTAACTCGCTACCTTTACATTTTAGCACCCTTAACTCGGCAATACGCTTCTTAGGATCGAGGCTCCGTCATCATCAAGCCTCGCCATCGGAGAGCAACCCGGTTGCCGAGGCAATGGAAGGAGTGCACCGGCCTCCCGTCGATGAGGTGTTATCAAAGCTTAGAGAAATTGTCGCCGGCTAGAAAGGGATGCACGAGATCAGTTCAAGGATCTCGATCACTTCGAAGAGATGCTTGAATCTATCAGCCAAGAACTTCCTGAAGACGTTAGAGTTTCTCTAGTATCCATCTGTGGCTTGGACATCCTTTATGCGCCCATAAGGCACGCTTTGAGGAAATTGCGCTCCCGCCCGACTATCGAAAAGAAGAAAGCTGATGCTGAACACGCCATGAACAGGGCACAATCCCAAGCAGAGAGCCATAGAGATACATTGGCTAGCCTGCAGGCTTCTTATGATCTGAAAATTGCCAGGAAAGCTGCTCTAGAAGCAGAACTGAGAAGCCTGTCGGTGAGATAGAGGTCGATAAAAAGAAAATAGCCGAGCTCCCCGGATTGATAGAAAAGACCCAAGCGGAAGCAAAATCGGCTATCACCAAGATAGAGCAATGCGATGCGAGAACTCACTAACTTGTCCGGTGCTCAAAAAGATTACCGGAACCGTTGGACGACTTCCACCAAGCAACATCCAATGCTCGTGATGTGATTACGAAACATTTGAACATTTGAATATCCACATTGATGTATAACCGAATTGATCGCTCTTGTAATACTTATCCTTGCATTTATTTCCCTTTTCTTTCGCATACCTCTAAGTGTAAACGCTGAACGATCCAATCGGCAAAGAAATACCAACACCCGAATGGCACTTTGACTCCCTTCGCCGAGCCAATCAACCGAATGTGACTCAGCCTAGAATTCCAAGCGACGGGCTGGCCAAGGAAACCTTTCCACCTTCCGATTTTCTTGGGATATGCGCCACAATCCAGAGCCACGACTCGAAGCCACGGTTCATCTTGCCAGGCCTATAAATGAAACCGTAGGTGCCCCTAGCTCTCCACCAAGCCTTTTAGCTCTCGAATCTTTGCCAATCTCAGCTCTTCCTCTCTTCAAACAGTGCACATCCCAAGCCAACATGGTGCGCCGCCTCAACCGCCGCCGCGCCTCCGACGAGGCAGAAGGGAGCAGCGCTAACGCGCGCCGGAGGCAATGATCGCTGATTCCTCTTCTCTGCTTCAACTTCGGTCTTCTCTTGTTTCTGACGATCATCTCCCTTTCAGGTTGATTCAGTGGAATCCGTCCCCCCGCGCCGGCCAATCAACCTCTTCCCGGACGACTCCTCGGAGTCCGACGGTCACTCCCCCGTACCCTACGGGGGAAGAAGACACTCTCCGCTTCGGGGGGGAGGCCGGAGACGGCCCGACGCGAGCCGGAGGACGTCTCCAAGAAAGCGGGCATAGCCGAGCTTGAGTGGGAGGACCAGCGCAAACAACTGCTGGAAACCATTGACGGTACCGCTCTGTAATCGAATCTTTGATCCAACCCGCTTTTGATGCTAATTCCCTTTTTTCTCGCAGCCCGCGATGCCGAGCTCAACCGCTTGAAGGCGCTGGTGGAGCAGCTGGCCGATAAGGTGAATGCCCGCGGCGACACGCCGGCGGAGCGCCTTGCCGCGGTGGAGCACCGCGTCGACGAGGTGGCGACCCATGGTGTTCGTTTGGGCACCACCCCGGGCCCGGGCCGCCATGGCGATGCATACGGACGTCGACTACTCCACCGGCCGCGCGGCTTCCGGCGGCCGCACCGGAGGACATCGACGAGATCGAGCTCATCCCGGAGCGCCTCGATGGCCACGGCGACGCTATTGCCGAAATCACCCATCCCCAATCCGTACCGAACAGGCTTTTCGACTAGATTGTATTAGGGATGTTTGATCATCGACAATAAATAAGAACTTCTGAATGAATTCGCCTTGCACTCGCATCCATGATTCTTATTTTTTCTCGAATGCGCCTGGGAACTATCTTGAGCCGAACGCGCGGGAACAGTTGCCCCTTGGCGCAAAATCCACAGAAGATCTTGATTCGGCAATCCACGAGTACTGTTCAAGCAAAAACCCTTTGTACTTGGAGAGAAAAACTCGTTGTTTGGTATTCCAACAAAGTGCGTACGGCCCGTCATCACTCCCAATGCACCCCTTCGGTCAATAAAAGAGCCTCGCCGAGATGCCCCGCAAATCCACCCGCACACTCATCAATCATTTCTCATTTCTTCCCCTCGTCTCTAGAGGAAAAAACCCCGAGGCCATGGACAAGGGCAAGCAACCCCAGGAGAGCGAGTTCATCGAAGAAGCGTACGATTCGGAGGTGAGTTCTTTCCCGATTTGTTCCTCGTCCTCCATATGATCCCATGCTTCATGTTTTCTTCTTTTCCTCTTTCGGCCTTGATCTCGCTCCCCCGAAGAAATCATCGGGATCGAAGATGTGCCCGAGTATATCTCCTCCGATTCCTCCCTCGAAGCGAGAGGATGCCACGCCCGAGCGAGAGGACCGGCCATCAACGCGCGCCGCCGTGTTCGGCACCCGGAGCACCGCCTCGGGGACATCACCGCCCGTTGCCAAGCCGAACGCGAGCGTCGCATGGCTCGGGAGGCACTAGTAGGGGGTAAATGTTTCGACCTCTTCTAGACCTCATGCCCGCATTCGGATTTCTTGCCCCTAACATCGACTCCTCTGTTTTAGATGTCTCGACGACGGGTACAACAACCTGAAGATGGCCCGGGACAGCTTGATGGAGGCCGCGAACCATGGTCACCCCCATGCGTTCCAAGTTGCCGTCACGGTCGTCCTGGAACAGCTGAAGAGGGAGCAGCAGAAGAAGCAAAGAAAAGATTGAATCATACTTTCGCTTCTTTCTCCACGCCTTCTACTTCCCACCTCGTTGAAGATCCGACCATCGGGGTTGTTAGATGTAAACCCGCAAGAAGCGCTTGTAATATGATTTTTGTGCTAAGGGCAATGCATCTAGGCACCGGCCATTTCTTTTGTTTATGGATTTTGTTCCCAAGGCGGCCTCGATCTTGAGCGCCACTGTTTCGTGTCGGATGTGTGTAATCATCGATCGATCTCGATGCTAGGATAATATTTCTTCGAGATATCTTCCATTTATTGCAGCAGAAAATTCTTCTCCTAGCAAAGTTTTCAATATATATGCATTACCGAGGGACGCATCCGACCACACGAAAAGGTCCTTCCCGGTTAGGGGGACCATTTGCCGAATTCACCGTACTTAGTTCCAATCGGCAATAGCACTTTCCAAACCAACTCGCCTTCGCAAATTGCCTTACTTTTACCTTCCCGTTATAGTACTTGGCAACTCGCGGCTTGTTTTTCTCGATGTTTTCCAAGGCTCTAAGACGGATCATGTGCAAATCCTCTAGTTCATCCATCATTAGGCCACCGTAATCTTTGGAGCCCAAATCTTTCGCAACACCACTCTCCTTGAATCCGATTGCATCTCCCAAGGTAAAACCGCGTGGTGCCCATAAACCAACTCGTAAGGAGAAGTTATTGTAGCTCCATGGGGGGCCATTCGGTATGCCCACGGTGCCTCACCGAGTACCGAATGCCACCTTCTTGGCTTCGGTCGATCTTCTTTGTATCGGCTTGATCATGATCTTGTTAGAAGCCTCTCGCTTGACCATTAGCTTGGGCATAATAAGGAGAAGAGTTAAATAATTTAATCCCCATGCTTTCGGCAAACTCTCTGAACTCTAGTGACACGAATTGTGCCCCTTGATCAGTGGTGATAGTCTGAGGGATTCCAAACCGATAGATGATGTGTTCTTTGACAAATTCAACCATGTTTTCTGATGTCACCTTCTTCAGTGGGATCGCCTCGACCCATTTAGTAAAATAATCGTAGCCAAAAGCACGAACTTATGCCCCTTGCTAGATGGTGGATTAATTTGGCCAATCAAGTCTATCCCCCAGCCCCTGAATGGCCATGGCTTGATGATGGGATTTAATGCCGATGCGGGGACCCTTTGAATATTTCCAAACTTTTGGCAATCCTGACATCCCTTGTAATACTCAAAGCAATCCTCTAATATCGTCGGCCAAAAGCATCCGGCTTGTCTGATGACCCATTTCATACGGTAGGCTGACTGGTGTGCTCCACATATCCCATCATGTACTTCGCTCATCATGTTCTTGGCCTCTTCTGGACCCAGGCATCGTAGCAATACCCCATCTAATGATTTGTAGAATAAGTTATCATCCAGAAGAACGAACTTTATGGCCTTGTACCTGAGCTTCCTAGAGACCTTGCGGGATGGATCCTTCAAGTAATCAACGATCTCTTTCCTCCAATCATCTTCTGCAAGATCCGTCCCCAGTGCACACACCTCGCAAAGCAAACGCTTCTTGGCTCTCTTTGTAACCAGAGGCGCTTTGAGCCAGCTTGTTTGCTTCTTCGTTATGTTCCCTAGGAATATGCTGTAGAGTCACCAATGGGAAGCTCTTCAAGATTTCTCTGCATTCTTCGTAGTAACTCCTCGCCGCTTCACTTTTACATTCGTATTGGCCGTTCAATTGCTTGATCACCAGCTCTGAATCTCCATAAACTTCGACTGAAACGGCCCCGCTTCCCTCAAATATTGAAGCCCTCGAAGCAATGCTTCGTATTCGACTGGTTATTTGTGACAGTGGGGCGTATAGGGATGGCAAATTCAAACATCTCACCTCTAGGCGAAATCGGTAGGATCCCTACTCCCCCACCTTTACCACATGACAATCCATCAAAAAACAAAGCCCGGGGGGTAATTTCAAGTAAATTAATTGACGGATCGCGATGTTCAGTTATAAAATCGGCAATGATCTGACCTTTGATGGCCTTTGCCGATTCGAACTTCAACTCGAACTCCAATAAAGCCGTAATCCACTTGCCAATCCTGCCGTTCAAAATTGGCATAGATAACATATGTTTTATCACATCAAACTTGGAATACACGGTGCATTCAGCATTCAACGGGTAGTGCCGAAACTTTGTACACGAGTAGTACACGCAAAGACACGACTTCTCTACGAATACCTGGTTTCGGGATCAAGTAATTTTCGGCTAAGATAGGCTACTACCCGCTCCTTTCCCTCAAATTCTTGAATAAGGGCCGATCCAATGGTTCGGGTATCGGCCGCCACGTACAACTTGAAAGGCTTGTTCAGTTGAGGAGGAACCGAAAGATCGGTGGCTCCTTCATGTACTTGCTTGATTTCATCGAAAGCCTTTTGTTGTTCGTCGCCCCAGGTGAACTTCTGATCTTTCTTTAACTTCAACAACGGAGAGAATGGCAAGACCCTCTCGTGACAAATTTGATATGAATCTTCTTACGAAATTAATCTTGCCGAGCATTGATCGCAACTCCTTGAGGTTAGTTGGAGGAACCACTTCATCAATGGCCTTCATGCTCTTTTTGCCAACTTCAATTCCTCCTTCGTGGACCAAAAACCCCAAGAATTCTCCGATGATACCCCAAAAGCGCACTTGTTTGGATTCATCTTCAAACCATGCTTTCGGGTGCACTCCAAGGTCCTCTTCACATCTTCCAAATGCGTGTCATGACTCAGGGACTTGATCACCACATCATCAATGTAGATTTCCACAATTTTGCCGATCAACTCGTGAAAAATATAATTCATGGCTCGTTGATAAGTTGCACCGCATTCTTTAACCCAAACGTCATGACTATCCATTCAAATAGGCCTATATGACCAGGACATCTAAAGGCCGTCTTTGATATGTCCTCTATCGCCATGAAGATTTGGTTGTAACCCGCATTACCATCCATGAAACCGATGACTTTGTGCCCGACCGCGGCGTCAATCAACAAATCGGCAATAGGCATTGGGTAACCATCCATCGGAGTAGCTCGTTCGGAGTCCCCGAAATCTATGCAAACCCTCATTTTTCCATTCTTCTTGTATACATGGACGATGTTAGAAATCCACTCCGCATATCCGCACGGCCGAACGAAGTTTGCATCAAGCAATCTTTCAATTTCCTTCTTCACATCAGCCAATACTTCATCTCTCGTAGATCTTCCGGGGTGGTTGCTTATATGGTTTGAAACCAGATTTGATTGGCAACCGATGCTCGACGCTAGAACGATCCAATCCAGGCATCTCCGAATAATCCCATGCGAAGCAGTCTTTGTATTCCTTGAGAAGCTTAATCAATTCTCCCCTGAAGTCCGGCCGCAAGTCCGCACCGATGAATGTCGGCCTTGGCTTATCACCATTCCCAATGTCAACCTCTTCTAATTTATCGGCCGACATGAATCCCCGCCCCAACTTGCCATCGGTGCCGTCTACGGGGTTCTCCATTAAAAATTGCTATAAGAGCCGATCGCTTGAATCGGCCGTTGATCACCGCCGACGGGCTCAACAGGGACCTTCTCCCCGCTCTTTCCCCGAGAAGCAATCAATACCTTGGTACTCTCGAAAGCCGGTTCCATGTTCGCTACGCTCACGGAGTCATCCGCACGAACGACCTCGATCTCAACGTCCACCCACCGGATAAGCCGTTGATGCATGGTGGACGGGACACAACGATTGGCATGAATCCGGTCCCCGCCCAAGCGACGGTACGTAGGCCCCCCTTGCCTTCGATGACAAAGAAGGTGGTGAGCGACGTCTTGGATCCGATCATCAAATCCACGTGAGCGCATCCCTTGGTATCTGAAGGGTTCCCAGCGAAGTCGTTCAGGATTATACTTGTAGGTGTCGGATCGCTCGGGCCCATGCCATTTCCCGAAGGTGGTGTACGGCATTACGTTGACCGCCGCCCCACCGTCGACGAACATCTTTGTCAATGGCTTGCCATTGACGTATCCTCTCAAGTACGGCGGCCTCATATGTCGATTCTTGGCCGGTTTGTCGAAGATTGCCCCGCTTGGTCGGCACCGGTTGTGCCATCATCCCCTCGGCTTTGTTCATCATCTAGGGCCGCTTCCTCCCCGCACAACCCGGTTAGCGGAGCCATGAACTCGTTCGGCGAGAAAGTATACCATGCATGTTGGATCCGAACGCTTTGATCCCTCGGGTTGATCTTTGGGGCGCCACACCCCGCCTCGTCCGGATCCCCCGCCCCGCCTCGGCTCGCGGTTCCTCAAGCGCCGGACCCGTCTCTTCGGCTTCTCCTCGGGCGGGCGGGCACCATTGCCCCTTCTGCCAGATGTAGTCATCTTCATCCTCCTCTTGATCGGCCCACCTGAGGTCGGCTCGCCGCTTCCTAGGATGATCAATGACTTCAATTTTTTGTCGCCGATCCCCATTAGGGTGGACCCTTCCAATTCTCTCGTGGACGGATCGGCGATTGGCGCCTCTCCTCGTACTCAAAATACCCCGTCACCGCATTCGGGACGGTTCTTCAACGTGGGCGGCTTCAAATTCTCATTCCGGCAATGCCCGAAGAAGGCACATCCCCGGTGCGCGCGCTCCCCGCTCGCGAGTGTATTGCTCCCCGGTCCCTTCGCGCGCTTCTTTCTCGGCTCTACGCCTCTCCTCCTCAGCTCTGCGCTTCTGGTAGCGCTCCTTCTCCATCTGGCGCTGCCACTTGTTCAAGAGGATGCGCGTGGTCACCCTTGGCTTAGCTCTAGATGACTCCCCGATTTCTATGTGACTCCTGAGAATGCGGGGAGCCTCACCATGCACTCGTTCCGCGAGTCACTTGGCGTTCGGGTCCACCGTCCCATCTTGTCTAGCCCTGGCTGAGGTCAAGACCTTGACTTCCCCTTCTCCTCGGCTGTTATTACGTTAACAGAAAAGCCCACCATGTTCTGAGGGAAGGGGTGGCCATCCAGCTTCATTTTGTTGTCGAACTTGAGGTGACCCTCCTGGATGGCCTTCTGGATCTTCATCCTGAAGACCCTGCAATCATTGATGGAGTGTGAATCCCTGTCGTGGAAGCCACAGTAACGTTTTCCTTTAACTCCATCGGGCCGAAGCATGGAATGCCCCTCGGGCGCCTTGATTCGGCCTTCCTTTACTAGGAGCTCAAACAATTTGTCGGCCTTTGTGATATCAAAATCGTAGGTGCCCTTGGTCCGCTTGACCCGGCGGATTCATCGTCAAAGGCTCCTTTCCCCACATGATCTCTCGCCGCGGCCACATCCGGGTCCGTCATCGAGTCTTCGACCGGAGTCGGCTTTGTCTAAGAACTGGTTGTAGACGTCGACAACATCATGCCGCTTGCCAAACTTGGCATCCTTCTTGAAGCCGTACGCCCGGTTGCTCATCGGTGATAGCTTCGTGATAGGCGGCCCGGGTTCTCGAACTCCATCCCGAACAATTTCTCGCGTACGGCCGGCGGCATCCCGGCGACGGCCATGTCAGCCAACTGGTCATCTGGCAAGTTAAGCGAGAAGCACATGCCTTTAACCTCCCTGAATCTTCTGAGAAATTCCAGCGGCGTCTCGCTATGCCTCTGCTTCATGGTAGCAAGGTCGATCAGCTTCTTCTCCGAGCTGCCGCTGAAATAGTGAGCGTGAAATTTTCGCTCCAGGTCCTTCCATCTGCTAACTGACTCAGGGGGCAGGGACGAGAACCACTGGAATGCTGGACCTGTCAGTGACGCGGGGAAGTAGCGGACCCTGAATGCTTCCTCAGCTGAGCATTCCCCGAGCTGCATGAGGTAACGAGCGATGTGCTCAACTGTGCTTGTGTCGTCCTGCCCTGAAAATTTCGTGAACTCCGTCGGCGGCTTCACCCTTGGCGGAAGGAGCACGTTGTAGTACCACTCTGGGAACGGTGGCTTATAGGCGGGTCCCCGCATTTTTGGCTTGAGGCCGAACCGGTTTTGCATCAATTCGGCCATCTTCCGCGCCGGGCGTCGTCCTCTTGCGCGCTGCGCAGCCGGCGCATATCCTAGGTGTGGGAAAGCGTCAAATGCCCCATAGTTTCCCACCTCATGGTAGCCCCCGCCGTACGGGTTTCTCTCGCAACCGCTTGTTCGCCGAGCAATCCTCCCGACCGAAGCGAATGGGGCCCCAAGCGAGCCGAATGCCACATCTCCGTACGTGGGCCGGTACGGTTCGGGCCGTTGCACGGAGTGCTGACCCGTGCCGCCCCGCGTGGTGGCCGGACCGGGCCGTCCCCCCCGAGGCCTGCAAAGGGAGGCCGAACCGGTGTTTCCCGGCGGCTCGTGGAGGAGGCCGGAAAGCTTGACTTCCGGCGCTGCGAGGAGGAGGCCGCACCGGGCCGGCTCCGTAGTGGCGGCCGAGAGCTTGATTCGCCCAACTCCACGGTGCCCCCCGGACGGGCGCCTTGCTAAATGCTTGTTCCATGCCCGGGCCAAAGACGGCCACCATCATCCGCCGGAGCGCACCGAGGAAAGCTTTGTTGTGCTTGCTCAACATGTAGTCCGCGGATTCTTGGAATACCCGCATGCATTCTTCTTTCTCCCCGCCGAATCGTGGCATCGCTCTCTCCCCGGCAGCAACACCCCGGACATCTCGTTCTTCGGGTACGGGCGCCACTTCTATTCTTCTTGAAAGACGAGCAGACATTTCTGCCGAAACCGGTCCATGGCGTCCCGGAGTTGCCGTTGCTCGCTCCGGAGATAGGTCCTCAAGGTTGACGTCCATGATGTCGGCGATCTCGGGCATCTTGATCTATTCGGGCCGTGGTCCCACCGGCGTGCCAAAAAGTGTGTTGACGCAAAAAGTGCACCTAGCGCCAAACACACAAAGAAGCCGAACAAGCCGGCTTCACACGCGCGAGAGAGTAACGATGACGTGCCGCCAATTTTTTCCCGAAAATTAACAAAAGATAAAGCAAGTTAGATACCAAAGCTTGGAACTTGCCGGTGGTACCGCAGACGGTTCCATATTTACGGCTAAAAAGGCCACATGAGATGACACATAGCTATGGAAAAGCTATTTGCCAATGAACCGAAACCATTCGGGATCTTATAAAAGAAAAATCAATACTACCGAATGAATGACGTAAGCATGACGGCAATCGGTCTTTGTTTGGTCAAAAATGCATAAACATGATATTATGACCGATCCCATGATAACCAATATTAAATAAATGAATAAAGTAAAGCACGATCATAATCATGTAATGAACAAGCATGCATAGATCCAAAGCACTAGTCCACCGCATGTCTAGGTACTCTAAAACCCGTCGAGTACGATATCAAACAAATCTATCCACCGCATGATACAATTTGCATGAAGACCGTACCACTTTCCACAAATAGATCTATCCACCGCATGATACAATCTAAATATGGAAAGCTAAAAGCACGCATTATTTAAAGCATGAAGTACGCACGTGTTCTACTCGTGATGAAACATAACCGAATACGAAGAAGACGGCCGATTCGGGGTCCATGAAGAAGGAACGAACATTACCAAGCGAATAAATCTATCGAGTTGATTCGAAATCTAATCCACCGGATGACTAGCTCTAAAGCAACCCAAAAACCTCGCATCTACCGCATGATACTCGGTTCTTTCAAGATTTATACCGACATTGGCAAGCTTGAACCCACAACATGTAACAACCTAGATTGATTCGGTTTCGGCTTTTGAAAACACAAGATCCACGCATTAAAACATGAAATCTACCCGTACAAGGATCACGAAAGAGATGAGCTGATCCAAACCTATCTAGATTGGGCAAAGGTGTTACATGAATCTAAACATAAAGTAAAAACTCGAAGTAACACGGGGTAACTTAATGAATCTATTGGATCTTGCCAAAATCCAATAGAGCCGATAACTAGCTTCAAGCTAGATCTTAGCCTACCGCATGGCTCATGACCTAACAAGAAACCCTCTTGAACCAAGCTTGAATCTACCGCATGACACGAAGCATGGTAACAAGACTACTTGCATCGATCTAAATCCACCGCATGATAGTAGACATGATACAAGGTTGCCGGTACTCACGGAGGTCGACGGATCGATGAACCCTCTCGAAGAACTCGACGACACGACAAAAGGACTCTAGGGTTTGGCGTAAGGCCGGTGTGTTTTGAAGAATGATTGTGTACATTACATACATTCAGGGCTCATATTTATACCCTGCCAAGTACAATCTCGAATGGATTCGTTGCCTAACTTATCTCTAAGTTTAATCGCCTATCTATCCATTCGTCCTCCCTGCTTGAGCCACGTCATCGTTCAATTCCGCAAAATCAGCTCTACTGTTCCTTTGCCGAACGGGAGCGGATAGCCGACCGCGTACTTCTTTGCCGAATACATCCGAAAAATCCTTCTCTACCTCGAGATGGACTCTCGACCGAGCCGGACCCACTAGTCGGACTCCTTACCAAATTTTGGTGTTAACAAGTAGCAAGTCTTCTCTTTTGATGGTGCTTCCCCGGTGACATCGATCATAATCTATCCCAATGGCATGCCTGTCACACCCGATTTCCGGAGAGAAACCAGATGCATCTCATTTGTGTGCCAGGACCTAGTTCCACACATATGATAGGCGAAATGAGTGTAATATCATAGACAGTAAATACGTAACAAGGGGTTTAACAACTTACTACACTCATTCGGAAGACACAAAGATCTTTAACATCGGAAAACGATAACTACACGTCGAGTCTTCGTCTTCCGCTTCCACAGGCACTTGACTGGGGGAGACGCAAGCCTCAGAACTCCTCAAAGTCGCAGTAGAACTCTTCACCATTGTTCTCTTCTGAACAGCGGTAAGCAAGGCTGAGTACACTTATGGTTGGTACTCAACAAGTGGGGGAAGATGCAAGGATATCAAGGATAGGCTATGGTTTGTAGCGGTTAGCATTTTAATGTTGGTCAAACTTTTAATTAAAGAACGCCTAATTACTAGATGTAAGTATATACCAACCCACTTAAGAAACTTTTAAGCAAAACAACCCAAAGCTCATCGAGCTTCACCAAACCACGATTTATTCTCATATTCAAGTTTATTAATCATGTGAGGGTCCAAGCCGCTCATGACCGTGAGCACGGCTGATCGATCGCCTTTACACTCGCAGAGGTTTGCACACTTTACCCACGGCTTGCGTAAAAGTTCCGAAGAACTTTGAACCCAACCATGCGATGCTGATCAGGCATCATACCACACTTCCGAGGTGTGATTGCATAGGGATGCTACGAAGCCTTTACAAAGGTATACAAAAGACTAACGACCCGCATAGTTACAGATCAGGGCGGACCATAACCCTCCCTAGTGGTCAGCACCTTAGCAAAGGCTGCTACCCCAAAAGGACCGGGCTATACCCCCCGCAACCCGATCCCCCTCTCGCTCCTTTCGGAAAAGGGCCATCCGATCAATCGCACACCTAATTAATTGGCTAAGGTCGAGCCATGTAACACCGTGGTTGCGCATGTTTTCTTGGGTGGTTCTCCATGTTCCGATTGAATCATATTATCTTGTATTACCAAAAGCATCATCGTTAAACATACAAGCCTTTAACTTGGAAAACCATTTTTATCCAACCCAAGTTGAGCAACTAGCATATTCTACCCAAAAACATTTATTAAACAGGGTTGATCCAAGGATTGTGGATAAAAGTCTAGGTAAGTCCTTAAAAAGGGTGTTCCCATCAATTTAATGCAATATCAATAAATATAAACTTAGTTGTCATGCAATTACATAGGATAAAATAGAATCATGCAGGGGGAGAAGACCACTTGCCTTCCTTGCTTGAACACTAAGGTTCTTCTTCTCAAACACTTGCTTCGATCTACTTCAACCGGCTACTCACTTGAAACTGGCACGATGTCTACGAGCACACAAGAATACATACAATAAACAAAACAATACACCAAGCATGAAAAGCTTAAAGGGAAAACGAGGTTTGAGTCTAGGAAAGCGAACACAAGGAACACTCGGAACTATCGGGAGATTTGGATGATCACAAACTAGAGCTAGCTATCTTTTAATTAAGTAAAAACATGTGTATAGGTTATTTCGGAGCAATACCCTATTTATAATTAAGCAAGTTGTATTTGTATTTAAATGACGATGTAGGCCTAGTCCAATTTTACTTATAAATATTCAAGTATGATTTATGCAAATTAAAAATTTAATTTTAAAAGAAGCATGTAAAAGCATCTAGGCGTTTGTCTTTATATTTCGAGTTATTCTAATCAAATTATAATTAAAAACACATTTATATTTATTTTAATCGAAGTAACATTTAGTTAAGAAAACCCGAGATATAGCCTATGTTACATTTTAGTAGAAGCAAATTGCATAATCATTAATCAAATTAAGTTTGATTATAAAACCGAGGTATACATCTAATTAACTTTTAATTAAAAGAAATGTTTATTTAATATTAATCATATTAACTTTCTTATTAAAACACGTGTTAAACTTCTAATTAGATTTTAATTAGAAAAGCATGTGTAATAGGATTTAATCATATTTAATATTTAAATAAAATATAAAACAAAGAATATGTACATCATTGCTCCTAACGCGTACTTTGAGTTTATATGAGCCTAACGCAACAAGAACGGGGTTAAACAGAGCTAAAACGCTAGATCTATGGACTAAACAAGGTTCTAAAACCGACGGGCTTGAAAAGACGGTCGCACGGACACCAAGAACGCTTAAAACGGAGCTAGGACGGAAAAGATATGGCTAAAACTAGATTCAGGGACTAATTTGTGAATATCTGGAAGTTTAGGGGGTTTTCTGCAAGATTTCAGGGACCTAAACATAATTATGTGTGAAACTGGGAGGTCTAACATGTAAAAGATCAAGGATGGGCTTTAGAATAGAGAAACCAAGGACTCGGGGGCCTAAGCATAAAAGAAAGGACTTAGTTGAAAGGCTTTTATATAGGTGGAAGAGTATATTTGTAATTTCAAGAAATGGGGGGCTTATTTGCAAAACTGCTTGGGCGGCCGGCGGAGTGGCCGTGGTGGCGCCACATGGCGAGTTGCGATTGGCCGGCGCTAACGCAGCATGACGCAAGCGCCGACGCCGCCGATGAACCGCGCCCGTGGACCGGTCCACCTGGCCCACGGTGGACCGCCGAAGGGGTACGCCCCCTTCTTTTAATGCGGGTCGTCCGCGCCGATCGGATGGCCCGGTTGCGCGTAGGCGAGGCCGGCGGGGGAGTTGCCGGCCCGCGGCGGCGCACGACGGCGGCGGCGGCGGAGCTCGCCGAAGGAGGGCTAAACGGGGCTCCCGGCCTCGGATTTGAACGCGGAAAGGCTCTACGCGAAGAGGGGAAGGAGGGGAAGCTTATTCCAGGGGCTCGGAGGGGAGGGAAGAGTGCCGGTGGAGGAGATCGAGCGGCGAGGGGCGGCGGTGGCGGTGGTGCTCCGCGGCGGCGGCGCTCGTCACTAGTAGGGATGTTGTCATCAATGACGTTACATTAACGTCATTGAAGACGCCAGAATAGTCACAATTAGTCTTTTGTGACGATTTTGTTTTGGTCACTATGGTGGCGTCACATTTGTTCATCGGTGACGAAATCGGTTTTTCCGTCATAGATGTGTCTCCAATCTGTGACGAATTTTGTGTCGTCATGGATTTAAATTCATTCTATGACAAACGTTTTTGGTCATAGATTATACCCTGTTTTCGTCATAATTTCACGTCCACCTAGCTAACTGACGTCGCTGTTAACGCCGTTTGTGATGTGTGACGATCAAATTTGGTCACAGATGTTCCTATGTTTTGGTCATAATCTCCCGTTAACGGCGTTTGCATCTGACGTGGCGCTGACGTCAGCTATGACGTGGCAGCTGACGTCATCTTTTTGGAATCATCATAGAAGACAAGTTTATATCGTCACAGAATGATATTTGCCAATGTCACCTTTTGTTACAAAATGGTCACAGATTTGCCATTGTTTTTGGTCACGTGTTGTCCTTTATTGAGCCACGTGGCTTGATCCGATCGGTTTTATTTCATCACAAGAGTGCAAATGGTAATTATCAATACAACTTACAAATAATACCGAAATAACAAAAAACTTGTATAAATTAACGGATCCACACTACAAACGTCATAATATATGGAATTTATGCCACAAATTAGATTTTATGACACGGTGTTGACGGAAACTAAAACGTCAAAAAGTAGCCGTCATAAAACTACCCCTTGTTCGGTGCCTTCACCATCTCCAGGTTGATACAATGAGCCGAGTCTTCACGGGTAGCATCGGTGGCCAATGCCCTTCTTGAATTTTTCGAATAGCAAATTTGCCTCTTCTAATCCAAGATCTGCGGAACACCCTATTGTTCCGCATCACTCTTTCTATCTTCGCCTCTCATATTCGGTTATTGGAGCCTCTACTTGCACCCGAAAAAAGAAATCACACATCAGTAAAACATAAATGCAGACAAACAATAAGGAAATTTTATGATGAATACCCTTTTAGAACTCTACTTTCTTGCTTGCATTACTGAAGAATGCAAACATGAAAGGTGTAAACAATGGCTAAGTAATATTTAACATTTCATCCACACATTTGAGGTAAAATGCTAAAATGCAATCAACTTGTATGCAAGAAAGAGACCTACACTACAATGTCATGGCACAAGCGAATAAACCTAGCATGGACAGAAAAATCTTGTGAATTAGCTATGTTCGAAATACTCACAAAAGAACAATGGATGACAAACCCTCGAGACAAGATTATGTGTGCAAAGTCCTCCAAGCCTAACACATGTAATTTCGAAGGCAATGGCGAGAGAATATAGGCTTAAGCAGTATACATAAGTAGATAGCATAAGATTTGCTTGGAACTAAGATTAGACTTTACAGCTTAGACAATGGTACAGACAGATGATTCGATTAAAATACAAGCTACAATAAATCTTTATACAAGATTAGTTTTAACCCAGCAGAATATCAAATCCACTTTAATTCATATTTGAGATATGCTACCTGTACACTTTAATTCAAAATGATTGCAATGAAGGTTCAGGATTACTACAAGAGACAACAAAAATATCACCATCAAAGCAATTAAATCGAATACAGTAGAGGAGCTTCAGTTTTTAGTTCGCTAAACTCAGTGTGGAACAATGAAGTAATTAGCTAGTGAAGCTGCATCTTATCCTTGCGTCACCACACGACGCAGCCAAGAAAATTTCGCATGTGCACAGAGAGAGAGAGATGGAATCGACCGGACACCACGATAACCAAATGCGGAAGCACCGGGTCGCCGTCTCCTTCCCCGACGGATCCTCCGCGCCATGCCATACACCGCGCGCCTCCAACAAAACCTGCAGTATGAGACGACGAGGAAGGAAGGACGTGACCGGGGAGTTGACCTATCGAGGCTCGGGCCCTATTCGGAGGCCGCGAGGCTGCAACATGGATGCGGCGTCGGAGCTCACCCTCGTCAGGAGGATGCAAGAGGCGCCATGGAATTCGACATCCGCCATGTCGAGGACAAGCACGGCGCGCCGCTGCGTTTCCGCAAAGAGGGGAGGGAGAGCGGATCCGCTGACCCTATGGACAGGTGCTCGTGGATCCACCCAAGACCGAGCCGATCCGCGGCGACGGCCTCCACGCCCGCCACCGCCGGTCGCGCGCCCGCCTCGCCGCCGTGCCTCCCGTGCACCTCGCCGGCCACCGCCCGGACTTGGATCGCCGCCGTGTGTACAGGCAAGGGAGGGAGAGCCGGAGAGGCCGCCGCCGTGCGTAGAGGCCGGGGACTCGGGGAGGGTGGGGCGCGATGTGGATGGAGGCCTAAAGGGAAGGCTGCGAAGGAGCGGGGGCGAGAGAGGATGGAGGCCTCGAAGGGAGCCGCGGGAAAGAGCTAGGGTTCTGGAGTTTTTATACTATGAGAGGGTTATAAGAGCCATCGGATCAGGGGATCAACAGCCAGATATAACTGGGCCGTGTAGGAAGCGGTCCAGAGCCAGATTGAAGGCCTGTTTGGTACAATTTTTATATTTTTAACTAAGTAAAGATCATTGTACAATAATTTATGAAAATAATTGTATTAAATATCTTACAGCATTTTTAAAATGAAATAGACTATACAAATACTTCTTTATAGGAGTTTAAAATTTCTTTGAACTTATTTACTAATTTCTATCATTTAAATGAATTTCTACATGATTATCAAATTAATTCCATATTGAGCTACATGTGCATCAAATAAAATTTGAAAAAATTACAAAAAATTGTATTTAGCATCATATATTCCATTATAGTCTATCAGCGAAGATAGATAAAAAATTCAACATTCTTCTATCGACAACTCAAACTTTTTTCACCAAATTACCACATAATAATTACAATAATACCTAAATACAGTGAACAAATCTGAAAATTGGCGTGACAATATAATTTCGGTCCATAAGATGCAATCTAAGATGTTGGGTGAAGTTTCGGAATTTTCTCGACCAGGTTTGCCTATTATTGTAAATATTTGTTGATTTAATAAGGAATAAATGTAAAAAACTTGTAACCTTGCTTAAAAAATCTGAAATTTTGCTGGAGCTCCTCCTTTTAATACGTTATGTTGTCAAAAAAGTTTCAAGTGATTCCGAGAAAGTGATGATGCACTTCCCCACCGATGCATACATGTTTCACACATGTCACTGTGAGTCACCGAGAGATGTTCATCCCTATGTGGGACGTGTAGTACAAGTTGCCTGAAATCGTGTGAAACTTTTTTGGATGCTAATGGATGCAATCTAAGATGTTGGGTGAAGTTTCGGAATTTTCTGACCAAGTTTACCTATTATTGTAAATATTTGTTGATTTAATAAGGAATAAATGAAAAAAACTTGTAACCTTGCTTAAAAAATCTGAAATTTTGCTGGAGCTCCTCCTTTTGGTATGTTATGTTGTCAAAAAGTTTCAAGTGGTTCCGAGAAAGTGATGATGCACTTCCCCACTGAAGCATACATGTCTCACACATGTCACTGTGAGTCACCAAGAGATGTTCATCCCTATGTGGAACGTGTAGTACAAGTTGCTTGAAATCGTGTGAAACTTTTTTTGGATGCTAATGGATGCAATCTAAGATGTTGGGTGAAGTATCGGAATTTTCCGACCAAGTTTAACTATTATTATAAATATTTGTTGATTTAATAAGGAATAAATGTAAAAAACTTGTAACCTTGCTTAAAAAATCTGAAATTTTGCTGAAGCTCCTCCTTTTGGTACGTTATGTTGTCGAAAAAGTTTCAAGTGATTCCGAGAAAGTGATGATGCACTTCCCCACTAAAGCATACATGTCTCACACATGTCACCGTGAGTCACCAAGAGATGTTCATCCCTATGTGGGACGTGTAGTACAAGTTGCCCGAAATCGTGTGAACCTTTTTTTGGATGCTAATGGATGCAATCTAAGATGTTGGGTGAAGTTTCGGAATTTTCTGACCAAGTTTGCCTATTATTGTAAATATTTGTTGATTTAATAAGGAATAAATGTAAAAAACTTGTAACCTTGCTTAAAAAATCTGAAATTTTGCTGGAGCTCCTCCTTTTGGTACGTTATGTTGTCAAAAAAGTTTCAAGTGATTCTGAGAAAGTGATGATGCACTTCCCCACTAAAGCATACATGTCTCACACATGTCACTGTGAGTCACCAAGAGATGTTCATCCCTATGTGGGACGTGTAGTACAAGTTGCTTGAAATCGTGTGAAACTTTTTTTGGATGCTAATGGAAGCAATCTAAGATGTTGGGTGACGTTTCGGAATTTTCTGACCAAGTTTGCCTATTATTGTAAATATTTGTTGATTTATTAAGGAATAAATGTAAAAAACTTGTAACCTTGCTTAAAAAATCTGAAATTTTGCTGGAGCTCCTCCTTTTGGTACGGTATGCTGTCAAAAAAGTTTCAAGTGATTCTGAGAAAGTGATGATGCACTTCCCCACTGAAGCATACATGTCTCACACATGTCACTGTGAGTCACCAAGAGATGTTCATCCCTATGTGGGACGTGTAATACAAGTTGCTTGAAATCGTGTGAAACTTTTTTGGATGCTAATGGATGCAATCTAAGATGTTGGGTGAAGTTTCGGAATTTTCTGACCAAGTTTGCCTATTATTGTAAATATTTGTTGATTGAATAAGGAATAGATGTAAAAAACTTGTAACCTTGCTTAAAAAATCTGAAATTTTGCTTTGTAGCTCCTCCTTTTGGTACTTTATGTTGTCAAAAAAGTTTCAAGTGATTCCGAGAAAGTGATGATGCACTTCCCCACCGCATACATGTCTCACACATGTCACCGTGAGTCACCGAGAGATGTTCATCCCTATATGGGACGTGTAGTACAAGTTGCCCGAAATCGTGTGAAATTTTTTTGGATGCTAATGGATGCAATCTAAGATGTTGGGTGGAGTTTCGGAATTTTCTCGACGAAATTTACCTATTATTGTAAATATTTGTTGATTTAATAAGGAACATAAAAAATCTGAAATTTTGCTTGGAGCTCCTCCTTTTGGTATGTTATGTTGTCAAAAAAGTTTCAAGTGATTCTGAGAAAGTGATGATGCACTTCCACACTGAAGCATACATGTCTCACACATGTCACTGTGAGTCACCAAGATAACCTACCCTGGATAACCTGGAGGCCTGCTGCCGCCAGAGACGATCCGGAGGCGACGATCACAATCGCGACACAATAGAAACCTAGACGTGACGACACGGGCGTGATCTCTACGAAGGGCAAAACGCGATCAACGTTATTAGCCCAACTTCGATCCATGCGGTAAAGGCCCATTATTCATTAATAAAGTGACAAATAAAAAAACAGCATACTTACAACACGGAC
Organism: Cenchrus americanus; assembly: GCA_947561735.1. Lineage (NCBI taxonomy): Eukaryota > Viridiplantae > Streptophyta > Magnoliopsida > Poales > Poaceae > Cenchrus > Cenchrus americanus. Next base: position 3,463,555 of record OX387245.1, on the reverse strand, counting down.
GACCACATAGCGCGGTGGTAGAGCTCCTTCCTTTGTATCACAAGGTCCCCGTTCGATACTCCGGACGACCCTTTGTTTTTGTTTAACACAATTAAAAAATGGGCCGACACATTAAACAAGATGATGGGCCACACGATCATGGGCCTTGTGGCGTACACATCCCACGTCGTTAGTGCACTACCTATTTGTGACCAATTTGATTCTTCATTAGTTGTGCCAAATGATTCTAATAAATTATGATGATATCCAATCTAATCTGTGACCACTAGGTTTCATCATTACTATGCGCCATACCAAAACATAATCTATGACGATCTCCTCAATCTGTTTTGTGACGTAAATTATATTTTCGTCATTATTCTTTCACCTATTTCATCGTCACATGCAACTTATGACGAAAATGGACATTTCGTCATGGAATACGTACCATTCCGTGACCAAAGTTTGCGGCGTCACGAGCAAATCGTCACCGATAAACACTTTTCTAGCAAGTGTGTGGAGAGGGAGGAGAGGAAAGGAGGGGCGCGGGGTGGAGAGGAGACGCGTGCTCATCCTTTATAGGGCGTAGGAGGAAGGGGAGGAGGCGCGCAAGGCGGTGGGCGGCGAGGTCGGTGGCGCCGGCCATTAATGTCGGCGGCGGCGGCTCGGGGATCGGGCGGCGCCTATGGGGGCGAGGAGGAGGTGCGGGAGGCGCGAGGGGGAGTGCGAAGGAGCAGCCGCAAGGCTCTTGGGTGTGCTTTTATAGGGCAAGGAGGGGCGACGGCTAGGGATTATGGCCATCAATGGCCATGGCGGTGGCCTGCGGTTTCAAAGCATTCAAGAGGGGGAACGGCTTGATTGAGGAGTAACGGACGGAATTAAAGGCGGGGAAGTGAATGGAGAGTTTTACTGAGCCTTGATGGGGAGGATTGAAGAAGGGAGGAGGCGCGGGCGATGCGGGATTGGCCGGCGGCCCGCGCGCGGAAGAAAGGGGAAAAGGCAGGCGGCGCAAGGTTGGGGGTGACCCCGACATGCGGGCCCCACCGCGGCGGGTGAGAGAGGGGAGAAGAGGGGGCGGGTTCTGGGCCGCGTGGGCCGGAAGTGGAGAGGGGATTCGGGCCACGCGGGGAGAAAGAGGAGGTGGACCGGGGAAGTGGGCCGCGGGTTGAGTTGGTTAGATAGGTTTGGTTTTTTTCTGTTTTGTTTTTTTTTCAAACCCTTTTTAAATTCAAATCTTTTACACAAATTTTCACAAGTATTTTAAGACTTTTAAAACCACACCACAGCCAAAACTCATGCATTCAAATCATGATGCACAAGCACTTATTGCTTCTAAATTATTAAAATGATATTTAAATATTTTAGAGCATAATTTATTTGATAATTTATTATTCCTTAGAAAACAAAAACTAAAACACCTTGTTGCTTATATTAATTTAGTGATGGAATTTTAGGGTGTTACAATTCTACCCCCCTTAAAAAGAATCTCGTCCCGAGATTCGGAGAGATTGAAAAGAACTAAGAGTATTATTCTGAGTCCATCTTGTACACTGAGTTATTCCAACAGGCATAGCTACTTCACCTACTTTCCTTTTCACTTTGCCTTCTTCTTTGGATGGGGCAGTAGCAACAACCTCAATTCTATCTCCTTGGTTATTAGTACCGACTTCTTAGCACACGAATTTATTCCATCACATTCGCCTAACCAATCCATTCCAAGTATAACATCTATTCCACTTTATGTAAGAACTACTAGATCGGCTTGAAAAATCCATTCCCCCGATCTTAAGATTGACTTGTGGGCATACATATGCAGATTTTATTTCACCATTCGTGGATCTAACCAACAAATGTGTCTTTATAGGTATATCATGCTTTGACACAAACTATTCAGTAATGAATGAATGTGATGCTCCGAAATCAAATAAAACCGTTGCAGACACGAGTTGACAGGAAACGTATCCAAGACAATACCGGGAGCGTCTTGAGCTTGTTCGAATCGTCACGTGGTCCACTCGCCACGCACGTAATTCCGTTGACCCTTGTTGATCTGAGAATTTGCACTTCCATGGTGTATCCGAGATGATGGTTGTCCGAATGTCCGACCGTTGTCTTTCTGGGGAGTCTAGATGTTACGATTTGGGTAGATGCTTTGGCATACCGTTCCAATTCTCCACAACCGAAACAACCATTAGAGTGAAATTGAGAGTTGTTTCTCATTAGTGCACCTAAGCGATCTCGATGATGATTTGGAATATGTGGTGTTTGTTGGCTGAAATTCGGAACCGCTAGGTTGAATGCCGCGACCGAGAATTTTGCAAATAATTTCCACTTGATCCACTAGAACTCAACCAAGAACCCCGTGATGAGTTGAAGCGGGGGCGTGTGTTGCTGATTGTCCTTGAGATTGAAACTTGCGCTTCTGTTCACCAAGTTTCAAACGTTTGTTCTCCAGACCTATAGTTTTGTTCAGTAATGTAACGAAGTCCGGGAGGCTGTGACTCTGTAGCTTATAATTGAGTGGCTCTATCAGACTATCCATGAAGCGTTCTTGCCTCTTTGGGTCAGTATTAACTTCATCTGATTCATGGCGAGACAACTGAGTAAACTTATCAAGATACTCGTTGACCGACATATTGCCTTACTTTAGAGCGAGGAACTCCCTTTGCTTAAGCTTGATCACACCAGAGAGAATGTGGTGCGCGCGAAAACTATCTCTGAACTCCAGCTAGGTGATGGTGTTAGGTGCGGCATGTGCAACGGTGTACGCATTCCACCATGCGGCTACTAATCCCTCCAAACAGCTGTTGTATACGGAACCATCTCTCGATCAGTGCACTGTGTCATCTCCAACTTCTTGGTGACAGTCTTTAATCAATCATCAGCATCCAATGGATCGGTTGTGTGGGAGTATGTGGGAGGACGGTGACTCATGAATTCCTTATACTTGTCCACCAGTGCTGGTGGTGCTGCTGGTGGTGACTGATTTTGCTAAGCTTGAATGTTTGAAATAGTGGCAGTCGGATTTTGGATTAGCCGCATCTAAGTGACAAGGAACTCGTTGCGTTATCGGATCCATTCTTTGGGTTGATGGGTGGGAGTGGTGCTTGATTTTGCTGATTATCAATATGAGCACAGACAACAGATGGAATATCTTGACCTTCTTCTGACCTGATGCTCACCATCTGATTGTTAGAGAAAGGTATCTCATATAGGAATAGTGAACTTAATGCATGAAGAGATGAACTCACAAAGATGAAGCAATTTGAACTTCCAATTTAAGACAGATTCTCATCCCGAGATTCACAAAAGCTAGCATGAAACAAGAGTTCGGGTGTTTAGCATCAAACACTGCTTATCTTGCTTCCATATAATTCATCTTACACAAGCTTCATAAACATAATTCTTTATTCTTCACAACTCACTTAATAAACATCACACCTCATGAAATACTCAACCTAACTCCACTTGTAACTTGTCCATTCCTTTCCTAAGCTTCATTGACTTGCCCCGGTAGAATTTTCTTGTCGTCTTGATAAAGTGATTCGAATAGAGCCGGACTAACTCCGTTTTTCGGCTATTTGGAATCACTCTTCAATTCCTTTCATTTTCTTCTTTTGATCCAAAAGCTTCTTGGGGCACTGACTTATGAAATGTCCCTCTTTGTTACAATAGAAACATGCTTTTCTTGCTTTAGTATCCTGGCGATTGCATGTTTGACTAGAAGTAAGGGTATTGAGACTTCGATCCTGGGGTTGATTACCATCCTCTTTTGCACACCAACTAGCAAGATGTCCATTTTCTCCACGCTTGAGGCAATATAATCTATCGTGACTAGGCAAAATCCTCTTACACTTTGTTGGCCAATTATTAACATAGTGGCCTTCTTCACCACATTTGAAACACGGTCTTTTAATACTTTTGTCTTGGCTTTCTTCACTTGCATGCTTCTTGAGTTGTTTGATTCTATCGGTCGAAATGCTTTGAAAGTTATACTCCAATCCTCAAGGTTGATAATCCGATTACTATCTACGACTTGAGCAACTTCTTCTAGGACCGATTTTGGGTACATAACTTCATCTTCTTATTGATATCCAAATGGTAACATTGTCTAGCCTCATCTCTCATTAGGGTGGGTTCTTTTCGGAGACATGAACAACCATAATGCTCACAACATTGACATGCTCCTGCAGTCTTCATATGTTCATATTGTTCATTCGTCCGCAACTCGGTGCTCTATGACTTCTCTTATTATTTTGATGATTCCATGCTTCTACAACTTGCTTCTTTACTGGTCCGGCGGGAACTCCAGCTTTGGTTATCTCTCGTGTTATGAGGGGGTGACGTCTTGCCGGTCTCGCTTATGTCCTTGTAAGACTTGAGCTTGCATGACTGATAGATTTTCTTTGTCCAATGACGGTGGAACAGATGGAATCTGATGGTTATCACCCAAAACAAGGTTGGGGTTTTTAGGATTTGATACTTGCTCTATAATATACTGATGGATATTAACCGTGGTTTGAGTCATTGCTTGTAGAGTCTGAGTTTGTGTTGCCATATACTCTAGCATCTTGCGTTCAAATGCTGAGGTTGTAGATGGAATGTCGATGTTTCCTTTGTTGTCTTTATCTTTGTGATTTCCATTGGGACTCACCATCCGGTTGTGTGATAAAGAAAAGCTCGAAGAGGTTGGAAACAAATTGAAGAGTAAGGTAAAATTATTGATATCATATCCATCTTTTCTTGTTGTGATTGTAATCACACTTGTGGTAGAGAGGAGAACAACGGGAGTGAAAGAAACTTCTTTCATATGTTGATGCTTGTAGATTTACTGGTTGTTGATGTTTAGGCTTTGATCCTCCGACATCCTCCAACCGTTTTGAATGACAGAGATAGGGATAAACCAGATTTGAACCCAAAGTATCTCTATTAACCTAACCATTTATTCCTTGTTGCATTTGTGGCCATCACTCCACAATACAACTCACACAATCAAAACTCCAAATCAAACATGAGTTCAAACAATCAAGCATTTACATCGCACGTCCTCACAGGAACGATTCTATCGAAGTTGATAAGAGGGTAGGCCATCTAAGAACTTATACTAGGAAACACTGGTGGTAGATCCAGCTGACAGAACAAGAACTGAACTCAGTATAGATCAAAAACAATTGATGGGTTTTGTCAAAGAACAATGGATAAATTAGATTTTTATGCGTAAATAAGATAATTTTGAAAGATGACATGGCTTTCTAGAACATGAATCCTTAATTTTCGACCATTTCTAGTGAAGGCTGCGTTCCTACAGTCAACCTGGCTCTGATACCACTCTGTCACACCCGATTTCCGGAGGGAAACCAGATGCATCTCATATGTGTGCCAGGATCTAGTTCCACACATATGATAGACGAAATGAGTGTAATATCATAGACAGTAAAAACGTAACAAGGGGTTTAACAACTTACTACACTCATTCGGAAGACACAAAGGTCTTTAACATCGGAAAACGATAACTACACGTCGAGTCTTCGTCTTCCGCTTCCACAGGCACTTGACTGGGGGAGACGCAAGCCTCAGAACTCCTCAAAGTCGCAGTAGAACTCTTCACCATTGTTCTCTTCTGAACAGCGGTAAGCAAGGCTGAGTACACTTATGGTTGGTACTCAACAAGTGGGGGAAGATGCAAGGCTATCAAGGATAGGCTATGGTTTTGCAGCGGTTAGCATTTTAATGTTGGTCAAACTTTTAATTAAAGAACGCCTAATTACTAGATGTAAGTATATACCAACCCACTTAAGAAACTTTTAAGCAAAACAACCCAAAGCTCATAGAGCTTCACCAAACCACGATTTATTCTCATATTCAAGTTTATTAATCATGTGAGGGTCCAAGCCGCTCATGACCGTGAGCACGGCCGATCGATCGCTTTTACACTCGCAGAGGTTTGCACACTTTACCCACGGCTCGCGTAAAAGTTCCGAAGAACTTTGAACCCAACCATGCGATGCGATCGGGCATCATACCACACTTCCGAGGTGTGATTGCATAGGGACGCTACGAAGCCTTTACAAAGGTATACAAAAGACTAACGACCCGCATAGTTACAAATCGGGGCGGACCATAACCCTCCCTAGTGGTCGCACCTTAGCAAAGGTCGCTACCCCAAAAGGACCGGGCTATACCCCCGCAACCCGGATCCCCCTCTCGCTCCTTTCGGAAAAGGGCCATCGGATCAATCGCACACCTAATTAATTGGCTAAGGTCGAGCCATGTAACACCGTGGTTGTGCATGTTTTCTTGGGTGGTTCTCCATGTTCCGATTAAATCATATTATCTTGTATTACCAAAATCATCATCGTTAAACATACAAGCCTTTAACTTGGAAAACCATTTTTACCCAACCCAAGTTGAGCAACTAGCATATTCTACCCAAAAACATTTATTAAACAGGGTTGATCCAAGGATTGTGGATAAAAATCTAGGTAAGTCCTTAAAAAGGGTGTTCCCATCAATTTAATGCAATATCAATAAATATAAACTTAGTTGTCATGCAATTACATAGGATAAAATAGAATCATGCAGGGGGAGAAGACCACTTGCCTTCCTTGCTTAAACACTAAGGTTCTTCTTCTCAAACACTTGCTCCCCGATCTACTTCAACCGGTCGCTCGCTTGAAACCGGCACGATGTCTACGAGCACACAAGAATACATACAATAAACAAAACAATACACCAAGCATGAAAAGCTTAAAGGGAAAACAGGGTTTGAGTCTAGGAAAGCGAACACAAGGAACACTCGGAACTATCGGGAGATTTGGATGATCACAAACAAGAGCTAGCTATCTTTTAATTAAGTAAAAACATGTGTATAGGTTATTTCGGAGCAATACCCTATTTATAATTAGGCAAGTTGTATTTGTATTTTAAATTACGATGTAGGCCTAGTCCAGTTTTACTTATAAATATTCAAGTATGATTTATGCAAATTAAACATTTAATTTTAAAAGAAGCATGTAAAAGCATCTAGGTGTTTATCTTTATATTTCGAGTTAGTCTAATCAAATTATAATTTAAAAACACATTTATATTTATTTTAATCAAATGAACATTTAATTAAGAAAACCCGAGATATAGCCTATGTTACATTTTAGTAGAAAGCAAATTGCATAATCATTAATCAAATTAAGTTTGATTATAAAACCGAGGTATACATCTAATTAACTTTTAATTAAAAGAAATGTTCATTTAATATTAATCATATTAACTTTCTTATTAAAACACGTGTTAAACTTCTAATTAGATTTTAATTAGAAAAGCATGTGTAATAGGATTTAATCATATTTAATATTTAAATAAAATATAAAACAAAGAACATGTACATCATTGCTCCTAACGTGTACTTTGAGTTTATATGAGCCTAACACAACAAGAACGGGGTTAAACGGAGCTAAAACGCTAGATCTATGGACTAAACAAGGTTCTAAAACTGACGGGCTTGAAAAGACGGTCGCGCGGACACCAAGAACGCTTAAAACGGAGCTAGGACGGAAAAGATATGGCTAAAACAAGATTCAGGGACTAATTTGTGAATATCTGGAAGTTTAGGGGGTTTTCTGCAAGATTTCAGGGACCTAACATAATTATATGTGAAACTAGGAGGTCTAACATGTAAAAGATCAAGGGTGGGCTTTAGAATAGAGAAACCAAGGACTGAAGGGGCCTAAGCATAAAAGAAAGGACTTAGTTGAAAGGCTTTTATATAGGTGGAAGAGTATATTTGTAATTTCCGGAAATGGGGGCTTATTTGCAAAAGCCGCTCGGGCGGCCGGCGGAGAGGTTGTGGTGGCGCCACATGGCGAGCCGCGATTGGCCGGCGCTAATGCGGGCATGACGCAAGCGCCGACGCCGCCGATGAACCGCGCCCGTGGACCGGTCCACCGGTCCACGGTGGACCGCCGAAGGGGTGCGCCCCCTTCTTTTAATCCGGGTCGTCCGCGCCGATCGGACGGCCCGGTTGCGCGTAGGCGAGGCCGGCGGGGGAGTTGCCGGCCCGCGGCGGCGCACGACGGCGGCGGCGGCGGAGCTCGCCGAAAAGGGCTAAACGGGGCTCCCGGCCTCGGATTTGAACGCGGAAAGGCTCTACGCGAAGAGGGGAAGGAGGGGAAGCTTATTCCAGGGGCTCGGAGGGGAGGGAAGAGTGCCGGTGGAGGAGATCGAGCGGCGAGGGGCGGCGGTGGCGGTGGTGCTCCGCGGCGGCGGCGCTGTGGATAGGGAGGAGAGGAAAGGAGGGGCGCGGGGTGGAGAGGAGACGGTGCTCATCCTTTATAGGGAGTAGGAGGAAGGGGAGGAGGCGCGCAAGGCGGTGGGCGGCGAGGTCGGTGGCGCCGGCCATTAATGGCGGCGGCGGCGGCTCGGGATCGGGCGGCGCCTGTGGGGGGCGAGGAGGAGGTGCGGGAGGCGCGAGGGGAGTGCGAAGGAGCAGCCCCAGGGCTCTCGGGTGTGCTTTTATAGGGCAAGGAGGGGCGACGGCTAGGGATTATGGCCATCAATGGCCATGGCGGTGGCCTGAACGGCTTGATTGAGGAGTAACGGACGGAATTAAAGGCGGGGAAGTGAATGGAGAGTTTTACTGAGCCTTGATGGGGAGGATTGAAGAAGGGAGGAGGCGCGGGCGATGCGGGATTGGCCGGCGGTCGGCGCGGGAAGAAAGGGGAAAAGGCAGGCGGCGCAAGGTTGGGGGTGACCCCGACATGCGGGCCCCACTGGCAGCGGGTGAGAGAGGGGAGAAGAGGGGGCGGGTTCTGGGCCGCGTGGGCCGGAAGTGGAGAGGGGATTCGGGCCACGCGGGGAGAAAGAGGAGGTGGACCGGGGAAGTGGGCCGCGGGTTGAGTTGGTTAGATAGGTTTGGTTTTTTTCTGTTTTGTTTTTTTTTCAAACCCTTTTTAAATTCAAATCTTTTACACAAATTTTCACAAGTATTTTAAGACTTTTAAAACCACACCACAGCCAAAACTCATGCATTCAAATCATGATGCACAAGCACTTATTGCTTCTAAATTATTAAAATGATATTTAAATATTTTAGAGCATAATTTATTTGATAATTTATTATTCCTTAGAAAACAAAAACTAAAACACCATGTTGCTTACATTAATTTAGTGATGGAATTTTTAGGATGTTACAATGTCGTATGTGGAAATTTCTGCGCCGCGGCCCAAGGACAAATCTGCCTGCCTTGGACATTATCTGGCACATATGGCGGATTACTCCGCTGCTTCAGCTGCGATTGTAGCTTGGCGAACAGACCACCATAGGTTTCCTTAGATAGATCAAAGCTAAGAAGGACAGCCGGCACAGCTGCCTGTGGTTGGGCCGCCAGGTGCACAAAAAAGCAGGCTATAGAAACAAGGAAAAGGGACTGCAGATTCGTTCATGGTGCTGCTGATGAATGAAACAATGTAATCCTCGTACTGATGATTGCTTTATGTATTTTTTTGGAAGAAAAGTTCCTTTGTATTTATAGTACTGCAAAAGTGGAGATCCAGGGACCCAAGGCCAAGGGTACGGTGGTGTACGTTACGTTTTCCTCAAACACTTTCACATATAACCGCATCTATGCCCAAGCATCCATAGGATTAAGCTAATCACCACGATTACCACAAACCCTACTAAGACCACATGTTGCGCAAACATATGTAAACAAAGCATACGCGAAGACATAGACCATAAAGCATTGATCGGCATAAGGTTCACGTATAGATTACATATCATGCATCCATCTAACCCTAGGGACGAACGGAGACATTACCCCATCATCTAACACGGATTGAAGCACATAGGGGTGATGGAGACTCCGAAGAACGTCGTCGATGAAGATGGCGGCGATGAAGCTTGGGAACACCCCTAGGCCAGCGGCTTGGAGTCCTCCTCTTGCTTCCTTCCCTCCGCCGGCGTTGATCCTTGCGACGAGCTCATCCAACTCTCTCCCTCATCTTGCGGTGGCGGTTTTCTGGTGAATGACGTCGGTAGAATGATTTGTTCGATGTGGCGGCCGACGGCGGCGGAGGCAATAAATAGACGAACACCTAGGGCAAAGGGCGTCGCGAACCGGGCCAAAAGGCCCCTGGGCCGATCCGACTGGGCCGACCGGCCTAGGCCCTTTCTGGGCCGGTTCGGGCCCGTGTTTCTTCCCGGTTGCTTCTTGCATGATTCCTTATTTGTGTGCACTTGCATGTGGGCCTTTGACGTCGTTTCCTTCACGGTTAAGGCTTGAATCCTTGCTATGCAAGCTTCACTGTTTTCTAGTTGAGTCTCTGAAGACTTGCACGTTGACGCTTCAGTCCTCGGGTCATTTGGAGTCATGTTCATCGCGTGTCTTGACTTGTGACGGGCTTCATGATCTTCTCTTGAAGTGCTTGCTGAACTTATCCCGAAAGTCTCCTTTTTAACATTAATTTCATGCGTAAACAACAAACTCCAAATACCACATTCACAAGTGCGCTTGTTACATCATTAGTATGCCTAGTAGCGGGTTAGTTGCAAATCATAATCGAAAACAATGTATAACAAGTACTTTAGGTTGACGGAAATTCACCGTCAACAGGGCGCGTAAACAAGACGGAGAGCACCTCTCGATTGCCTCGACTGGGCCCAGGCTCGGGGGCTCGACGCACGGCTACACCTCCTGGAAATGCACCGAACGCATGCGTGTGCCAAATACGTGCGCATGGCACCACCGAGGTCGGCTGAAACATCACCGACGCCAGCTGAAACTAACACCTCGCACACCGGCAGACTCTGTGAAAAAAACCTTGCAGGAGCACCCATGCTCCTGCAAGGCTTCGGGGGCTACACCCGCGGGTGCGCTAGCGTGCCCCCACGGAACAACACCGCAACCAGGAGGGAAGAATGTCCCATCAGTAAGCATCAACCTCTGCAAGTTCCTAACGGATACCACCGCAGAGGCTCGGGGGCTACTGTCGGGGACAGCCATGAGGTCCCCTAAATAACCGGGGGAAAACCCATTTTCTTTCACAAATAACAAAACACAAATGAGCTCACAAATCGTGAATCACACCCAAGACAATCACGGTCCAGTGGCAGGGGCCCACGGCACTAAGTAACCTCGGCGGCCCACCAAAACGATCGGCCCCGGCACCCCTCGGGCGAAACCCCGCTTCGCTCGCACCGCCATACCACCGAGACTCCACCTCGGTCGAGGGCAGGGCGCCCCCTCGGGTGGAATTCCGCCTCGCTCGAGGGCTGGACGTCCCCTCGGGTGAGACTCTGCCTCGCTCGAGGATCGGACGCCCCCTCGGGTGAGACTCCGCCTCGCTCGAGGGCCGGACGCCCCCTCGGGTGGAATTCCGCCTCGCTCAAGGCTCTCGCGGGTTCGCAGCTCCCGCACCTACACCCCCGACCGGAGCATTTAATGTTCTGACACAATGCAGGCGCCCGAGTCAAAGACAAATCCACGCCATGTCGTTCCCGTGACACCGCCTAGGAGTCATATCCCGACGTTGTTTCGCCAACCCTCCCGGTGAGGCCATCCCCGCCATTGTACGTCACTGTGTGGTAAGGCCAGTGTCAGCTCCGTGACACTGTGCCTCCCACTCTCGTATGGCCCGCATGCTGCACCCTTGAAAGAGGATGGTGGAACCCTCGAAAAAGGTACGAACACCTGTATCGCGCCCTCACGAGACGACGCCGTGACGTCAAACCAGTGAGGCGCGTCTCCTTCGTCGTCATCGGTCCTGTGCCACCATCCCGGGCACTGCAGCACCATCCCCGGCGCTGTGGGAGTCAGGACGATAAGACATCACCACGCCCGCCGCTGTGCGACCGCTAGCCTTTCGTCAGCCCGACCCTCGAGCTGACGCACACACAACGACCAGAAGAGAGGCTCCCACACTGCCACCCTCGAAGCCGCTCCTGTACGGATAAAGGACACGCCGTGACGCTCTGCCAGAAGCAAGATTCGCCCGGACGGTCGTCTACTCCGTGGCGATGTACACTATGCCGCCGCACGTAATTAGAACAGTGCGACACGATTGTAAACCACCTCCCCTTGGCCTATAAAAGGAGGGAGCGGTCCCCTGGCCGCAGGGAGGACGACGGACGACGCACAGTTACACGCCCTCCGCCCACACACTATATTGGCACTTCGCCTCAATCAAACCTCAGGGACCTGGAGGCCTCTTCTCCTCTCCCGTCTTGCTTGTAGCTCCCCTCTGCAAGCACCACGGTGCAATGCAATACAGTGCCTCAAGCACCCCCTTGCTGGACGTACGGCCCCGGCCAGAACCAGGATAAACCTCGTGTCACCTAGTTACTTAGCACCGGCCATCGAGAGACAGATCTCAGCGCTCGTACTAGTTAGTGTCGGGACTATTTTCCGCACCGACAAGTAATGTGAGCGGCAACACTTAGGCTCTCCTTGACCAGACTGACGACCAACAACACGAGAGTCGCGGCCCCTTACCCAGCTCGCCGTCAGACCGACACCGACTGGAAGGACCCCGATCTTCACCAGGGACGCCGAAGGAAGAAAGCAGCCCGCAACAGCTGCCAACTGCCACCGACATCGCTGCACACCGGCGAACCTCTGCTGCACTTAGGCCACGAGAAAGGTCCGCGCACAAGAGCGCGAGGCCGGCCGAGGCCGCCAACCACCAGAGGCCACCACCAAACTCATCTCGGGAGCAGGCACGGGATTTCGAGTCTCTTGGTGGTGTACCTATCATGACTAAATTAATTTTTTACCCAAAATAAATCCGAATCACTTATACTAGCTATCATGATTTTAGTCAGAATTCAATCAAGTGCAAACGAACTAGGCCTAACATGGCCAGGCGCGAGGATGCAAACGAGCCTTCCCTATTGTTCGGTGGTGACCGTGATCCATTCGGCCAATGTGTCCCAGTTCAAGTGTTTAAAAAAATAAAATGGAATACTAATCCCTCCATTCTTTTTTCCCTCAAAAAGGTCAAAGTCCCTGCTTTGTATTAACGCAAAGAGTTTCACTGGGTTGCTAGTTATACAATGACAGAACAGCAGGCTGTCACAGATAGCCAGACCTCTACTACTCTCCCTTTCAAACCTCCCGGCAAGACAAGGAAGAAACAGTTTAACAGTAAACACGGGATTGCATCCAAAACCAGCTAGAACATCCAAGGATTAAAAAGATTCCTCGCTATTGAGCTACATTAGGCCTTAATGATGATAGTCAGAGCTTCAACTTTGTCAATCCATTGTTGTTCCCTCTCCTTGTGCTGAATCCTCCATTTCTGCATGAATGAAATTGCCCAATATAACCCAATATCAGGATATGAAATTACAATGTTGTTAAAAAAATCATTTCGAATGAGCCATAAGCTCTAGGTTAAACAAGCAAATAGGGAGATAAAGCATTGTCTATTAGTCCCCTCCCTTATTATGTCCACAAAACCATCAAAACACAATGGGCAAGCAGGCCACTCAAACACATCCATGCAGATGCACCAGCAAAATTGTGCCACTGCACAGCATAAAAGGATGTGATTTGTTGTTTCAATTTGTCCACAAAGTATACACTTTATCACCCCTGGCCAATTTCTTTTCTTTAACTGCTCAGCAGACTGAATCTTATCATATGCCACTTGCCAGATGAAGATGCTAATTTTGAGAGGAAATTTTGTTTTCCACATCAACATCAACCATTTATTTGTAAAGCCAGAGGAAGTTAACTCATTGTATAAAGATGTTGTAGTGAAGACTCCAGATTTGTCTAAAACCCATTTCTCCGTATCATTTACCTCCGCAAGAGCTACCCCCTCTAATGTGTCAGTGAGTTCCTCCCATTCTGCCTTCTCTCTCCAAAGTTTCTCTTGAAAGTAATGTTAAAATCCCCCTCCCCAATAGCAGAAAAGATAGACGCTTCTTGTTGATTGCATATTTCAAACAATCTAGGAAAAGATATTTTCAAGGGGCACCCCTCTACCCAAGTGTCATGCCATAATCTCGCTTTTTTACCATTGCCAATGACATATTTCAGACCCCTCCAAAAGCTATTCTTTACTTCTTGTAAACTTTTCCAGAATTGAGATCCATTACTTCTATGGTAGCTGAAGAAGCCATCATCCCCAAGATATTTGTTCCTAAGGAGAACATAAGTTGTCATCACCACTCTCTAGTTTGAAAATCCATTTCGCCGATAGGCACACATTCATTAATCTGGTGTTAGTGAAGCCTAACCCCCAACCTTTTTTGGTCTTGCCATGATTTCCCAACTAGCCATATGGTATTTTCTCTTCAAATTAGGGTCATGCCAGAAGAAATTCACTCTCGCTGAGTCCATCTTGTGGTATATTTCCTCCTATAACAAGTAGACACCCATTGCGGAGTTCGGAATGGAGCTTAAACTAGATTGGATTAGGATTGATTTCCCTCGAGAGTCGCCCCCCCCCTCCATTCACCTTTGATAGGGTGCAAAATCAACTTTTTTCACAGTCTCATTTTGAGCTGGCACCTTGTATTTAGCATAGATGACTATTTGATTCCGGTGCAGAATAACTCTTTTTAAATATAATTGGTGCAGGTACGTGATTACATCAACACCGAGGTACATGTATATGATAAGGACAGTCCCAATGGAAGAAACTGACACCATTTCCATAGCATAAGAAATCATATATAGAAACTATCTTGCACAATGGTAGTATCTTTAAGTAATAATTGTTTTCTATTTCTCTCTCTTAACTCTAACTTCTTCCTCCAATGAGAGGGTGACACGAGTCGTCCCCTAGAAACTAGTAGTTTCTTCCCAATGGTAATTTCATGGTTTTGCATTGGTTCAAGAGAAGACTTGGTTTCTTGATGAAGAAACCATTTCTATGATTCTCCATCTATTTCCTCATTAACTAGACTGCCACATCTGAAGGACCGATATGGCGAACCAGAGAGGGGGGTGAATGGGAGCCGATAAAAATTCTTCTCGAAGGAGATGGAAACTCCAACAAGATGAACACGGCTTCCAACACACGTCTCCGACTCACTACCCAAATTTGGCCAAGCCCACGTAGCCACTGGAGTGCCACTGGACCTAGGAACCAACACACAACCTTCCGACCCGAGAACGCAGCGGAACACCAAACTTCGAGTCCACTGACCAACACCGGTCAGACCGGTGAGCACCACCGGTCAGACCGGTCCCTGCTGGTGAAACTGGGCAACTTTCACTAAGTGGCTCCACACCGGCCAGACCGGTGAGGCACACCGGTCAGACCGGTCCACGGCCGAAAAGCCCCCAAGGCACCAAACAAGCCAACCGACCTCCAAACCGACCCAAACTCGAAACGGCCCCAACACGGGACAACAGCGAACACACCCCGGACGTTCACCCGAGCAAAAACCCACCGAGGTTTGCACCGGTCGGGCACCGGTCAAGAGCACCGCTCGGACCGGTGTAGCACAGGCGACTCGGGATGAACAAGACACCGCGGTCAACTCCCCCAAAACCAAATCTCGATCTCCCGAATCGCTCCACGGACTTGACCAAGACTTTGGGGATATTAGGAACACCTCATGAGGAGTCCATAGCCAAGTTTAATCCCACCAAAACTTGTCCAAAAAGGAGGAATCGAAGAAATCCCGCCAAGAACACCACAAACCCTAGAACTCAGAAAACCCCAAAATCGAGCCCCTTTACTCACGGATTTGGGAGGGGAATCACAGCCCAAAGAACCACGAAGGGTTCCCACAAATATCCCCCATCAAATACCCAAGAGAAAGGTCCCGAAAACAACCCAAAGAAACCACCAAGAGAGAGCTCCGAAAATCACCACCAAGAACAACCGGGAACAACACATCCAAACCTTGAGGTACCACGCCGAAACATCTATACATGCAACAAAGGTTCATACAAGGTCTAGCTTGCCGCCCGATCATCCAACCCTCTCAACAAGATCTCACCATGAAGCTCTCAAGATAGTCCTATGGAAATCCTAAGAAAATAGGAAGGGAAAATAGGAAAGCAAATGAACTAGGGTTCCAAGAGTTGGGCGCCATCCTCTCACCTCTTGGAAGTCTTCATGTCTTCACCATCGGACGGATGCCGGCGACCGCACCCTGCGTAGCCTCGACGCAAGCCATGCGATCCCGACGCGTGTCCTCCGCTTCGAAGTCTCCGGACCGCGTCGTCGCACACCGGTCGGGCCGGTACCCACCGGTCGGGCCGGTCCGCGCGCCGCTACGGCTCCGTCTTCGGTTCTTCGGTCTTGGCTTTGTGGATCAACCAAGGAACCAAGGTGGTTTTCTGGTGAACCACCGAAAACCCCGCGAACTCGGTGTAGCCTCCGCCAATCTCCACTCATGACTCGGCTCCCACGTAGTCCCGGCTCGACCTTGGTTTTGAGGCTCAACCAAGAAACCGTCCACGACTTCATCTTGTTGTTCATGCCACCATGCGGCCCGCACTTGACCCCGCTGGCCACCGGGTCCCTCGAACGAAGCCTACCCGTCTTCTCCACACCCGGAGGCCTCACCAGCGACGACCTTTCGCGTTTGTTCTTCACCTGCACCAACACCAGTCAAGCCGCAACATGCACCTGCAATACTTAGCCAAGAATCAGTCCACACAACGTTGTCAATTACTCATCACACAAGGAAGCGACCATCCACCGGTCCTCGAACCACACATGGTCCTCAACATCATCATTTTAATTAATAGACAAGCTATTTAAGAGGGATAGAAACTACCATTAATATACCATTGAGAGTGCCCTAATGAGGTAAAAATAATGGCATGATTTATGAGATGATAAGTGGAGTTCATTTTTCTTAGACTAGTCTCAGTGCAGATGTCATGAACACGATTACCTAGAGTGACACATCATCTAAAAATATTTGAAACAATAATGAAACACCTCACTCTCAATGCATAATTTCATCTATTGTTGTTTTCTAGGTTGAATGCAAGACACCAGTTGTCTAGGTAACTGTGTTCTGTGTATAGGGGTGTTATCCTCATGAAACTCATTTTATCTATCTCCATTAATACACTGTCACATCATCCAAAGTCCTCACATGACAGCCTATTTAATGTCTATGACTGCCATTAGTCATTCATTGTGTGATTTTTTTTGAATAATGTGCTAAGGTAGTGGGTATCCCGGGCCCCTACCCACCTACCCTTTTGCACCGTTCCTTTCTGTCTCGTCTCTCGCCTCTCGGTCTCCCACCGGGGACGATAGGGCGATTTGCGACGCGATTGGCCACGTCTCCTTCGCCGGGGCCCCTTTGCCGGCGACGCCGACGAGCACCCACCAGATAACGTCGTGCCCTTCTCTTCCCTTCCTGCTGCGCGAAACAGAGCACCCCAAACCCTAATGTAAGCTATTTGCATTCGTATCTGATCCCCGTTGCAACGTATACTGTATACATGTATTATATTACCTCGATTTTGTTTGCAAGAATTACCGGGTGTACATGTAACCGCCCGTGAGTACAACTAGTATTCGAAATGACAACATACTCTTGCCACTGAATTTTTCCAGATTAATTTGTTTGGTTGTTTTCTTGCCGTATTTGGATACAAGTGTCTCGTGTATTGCGCTTAGAGGTATTAAGTACTACTCCCTCTGTCCCTAAATATAAGCATTTGTTGACTTTTTCTAGTCACATTTCACCATTCATCTTATTTAAAAAAAATTATGAAAAAATTATTTATTTTGTTATGACATGTTTTATCATCGTATATATTTTAAGTATATCATAATTGTTTTTACATTTTCACAAAAATTTTGAATAAGACGAATGGTCAAACGCACGGAAATCGATAATTGTTTTTACATTTTCACAAAATTTTTGAATAAGACGAATGGTCAAACGTGTCTCACGGAAATCGAAGAATGCTTAGGCCACTCTCAATGACGAGTTTCACTACACAGTTTCCCAAACAACTCACTTGTCGAAATCATGCGTGAAACAACTGCTCACAATGGAGCGTTTCATCTTTTCGTTTCCCAAAGCTAAATAAAGCATTTAATTAAGCTGTGAGTAAACTGGAAGTTGGGATCATATGCACCAAAGCACCATGTAGCCACTGTGAGTGGATCGCATCCATGCAAAGCAAAAAAAAATGCATACACATCCATGCAACCGCATACACATTCAGTTAAGGTAACCGGATTGAAATCGTATTCGGATCACATATATAACCGAGTTCACATATATAACCGAGTTCACATGACAATATGACATAGTTAAGGTAACCGGATAAGCCGGATATATAACCGAGCTTCCAAAAAGACAAAAGATAATCGAAGAAAAAAATGACGAGCGTCATCGGATAAGTCGAAGCCATCCGTAATCCCTTGACGATGAGCATGTAGTTGCCTTCACCCCGTAGAAATAAAAAAAAGACCAACATGAGCTACCGGATATAAAAAGCACTTTACATATATAAATATATAAAGATTACGGATATATAAAATAATTACATGTAATCCGTATCAAACTGCAGTGTATGTGTACGACCACCAAACTTGTTCCAAATATGTTCCACCAGATCTTCCTTAAGTTGGCGATGAGCCCTTTTATCACGAAGATTTGTATCATTTTCTAAAGCTCTCTCCAACGGAGGATTTAGGTCAGGACAGGTTTCTGGTTCTTGAACAGTTACTGAACTAGGAGCCACATTTGCATCTAAATTTTCTTCAGTGTCCTCTACCTTCTTCTCATCTTCGACTATCATGTTGTGAAGTATGATGCAAGCTAGCACAACATCACGCAGTACATTTCGGTCATACAGACGAGCTGGTCGTTTTAAGATGCAAAAACGATGCTTCAATACACCAAAGGCTCTCTCAATATCCTTTCTTGCCCCTTCTTGTTTCTCTGCATACAACTTGTCCTTCTCGCTGATAGGGAGCTTTATTGACTTAACAAATACTGCCCATTCAGGGTATATTCCATCAGCAAGATACTACCCAATGTTGTGTTGCTTCCCATTGACCATGTCCTGAACTCTAGGAGCTTGTCCTTTAAGCTCATTGAGAAATAGAGTAGATTTCTTCAAAACATTAATATCATTGTTAGAACCAGCTACTCCAAAGAACGCATGCCAAATCCAAAGATCATGTGACGCCACAGCCTCAAGAATCAATGTCGGCACTTTTTGATCACCACGAATGAACTGACCCTTCCATGCATTTGGGCATCTTTCCCATTGCCATTGCATGCAGTCAATGCTGCCAAACATACCAGGAAAACCTCGTCGCTCACCAAGTTTGAGGAGACGCTTGGTATCTTCCACGGTGGGGCGCCTCAAATATTGTCCACCAAATTTTGCTATAACACCTTTCACAAAATTCTTCATCGACTCCATTGCAGTAGTCTCACCGATCTTCAAATATTCATCTAGTTCATCTGCAGCACTACTAGTAGCCAATTGGCGAATTGCTGCAGTACACTTCTGTAGTGGACTAAGCCCTTGCCGATTAGCGGCATCCACCCTTTGAGTAAAATAGTCAGACCATTGGCCTAAGGCCTCAACGATGCGTAGAAAGAGTGGTCTAGACATACAAAATCTACGACGAAAAACATTGAGAGGATACAGGGGATTATCTGAAAAGTAGTCAGTTACTAGTTTTTGATGTGCTTCCTCTCGTGGCCTGTTGATGTGCTTCCTTGGACGGAATCGATGGTCAGATGCCTCTTGCTGAACAGCTTTGATGGTAGACTTCACAAATACCGCTGCTTCACTGATTACATCATCTAGGATCTCATCTTCAGCAATGAACTCGTCCAGTAGATTCTGACTTCGATCGGGGCTGTCATGTTCATCAGACATGGTAGAGAGAGCAAGATGGTAGAGAGAACAAGATGGTAGAGGGAAGAAGAAGGCCTCTCGTGTGGGTGTGGGTGTGTGTATATAGGTGCACACGGCTGCAATACATAGTGCTGCATTCACACATAATTGTGCATTTGCACTAATAATGTGAAACTGAAATAGATAGTGCTTGCATTCACACATAATTGTGCATTCACACTAATAATGTGAAACTGAAATAGATAGTGCCGCATTCACACATAATTGTGCATTCACCCATAATGTTAAACCGAAATAGATAGTGCTTTGCGAAATAACTAAGATATTTCGGTTCATAACTAACCTTAGTCCCCAAATAGCTTTTCTTCTAACTTGCGTATTGCCCTGTCTCGGTTAGCCTTTTGATCTTCAAACATTTGACTTGTGTCTTGATTTAGCAACGTATTGTAGACCTCAAACATCTTTGCCTCCTTTTGCTCCTTTGCAGCCTTCAAATTTGCATTTGATATTTCTCTCTGCGCTTCTGTAACCTTTTCACGCTCTACCTTGCGATCTTGATTGACCTTGACAATTTTCTCAACTGTGTCCCCAAGGTTGATAATTCCTTCCATAATGTTTTCCTTCTTGCTCTTACCATTGCGCTCGGCCTTTGCAGCTTCCCTACCCATGGGACGTGTTTGTTCATCTGGAACACCAACCACCTTACTGTTCTTATCTGCCTCCTCAAACTGTGCCTTCCATTTGGGCTCGTCTTTAAGAATCTTCCACCAATGCACCAATGAAAAGCGCTTTCCAAACCTGAAAGTGTACATCTTCTGTGCCTCTTCTTCATGCATGTCGTCGGAATATCCACTTGTATTCATTTGAGTTACCTTAGTCCAGCAATCGTTGAAATCTGTGATCGATGCCTTGAGGCGTGACCAGTGAATCTTCAATTGGTTTAATTCCCTAGTAGACTTTCCATTCCCTTTCTTGTTAAACTCTTCGGTGATTTCCTTCCAAAATGTATCACCTTTCTTGTCATTTCCCTTAATGGGGTCTTTAGAAGTATTCAACCAAGCACTAGCCTACGCACATAGAAAAGTAAAATAAGCAATAAGCAGATGTAATGTTCACACAACATAGTAGATCGGTGCTTACCAGTCTCTCCTCCTCTTCAGGTTGCCAATATCTAATCGTGCGTTGTTTCTTAGCTTGAGGTACTTCGACTTGTGAGGTACTTCGTTTCATCCGCACTTGGTGGTGGTGGTGGTGGAGATATGGGGCTCAATGGCATAGTCTGACCAACCAAGTGAAAATTTTCTGCTTGAACTTGTGGCTGCGGCGGATACTGTTGTTGGTGAATCATATTTAGAACACCACCTAGTGGATAGAGCCTGAAATTTCACACTCAAGCTGCATCAAAATCAAGTCACCATCTACTAAATTTTTATCAAGTTATCAAAATCAAGTCACGTTGTACAGCAGTACAGGAAGCAACTAAATGTTTTCTAGACTCTATCAGTGTGGAACATGTACAAATTAAATCACCGCTACACCTACACTGGATCCCCCATGCTTAAATTTAAGCTACAGCCAAGGGCCGGCCTAAACAAATGAATAGGTTTCGAAGACAAGATATCCGTATACTATACCGAAAAGTATATACCGAAATGTATCCGGTATATCCATATCCATGGTGTATATACTAGCTAGTTGCCAACCCGAAAAAAATGTGTGGACACCCAAACAATCTTAACCTCGACTACATGCTATTCGGAAATTGCTTCAGCGGGAGTAGTACTAAACTTGTAGCACATGTTCTAGTTCTACAACAGACTAATAATGGGCTCGGGGAAGATGGTGCAGTAAATTGGAGAAATCTCCTGACATAATTAACTTTAGTAGCTAGATTTCGGTTTGGCCATCACAAAATGGCTTATACTCTGCATATCCTATCAGATTGCAAACATTGAGACTTGAATATCATTCATGCATGAACCGTCAATTCAGTGATGAAAAATAATTTCTAACTTATGTTTCCTTCTTGAGTAACTCAACCCTGAACGACGGCAGTGCAAAATTCTTCCGAACTACTTTGTAGTTGAAATTAAAGATGAACAAGAACGCTACTAGAATCGAGTGCTAAATTAATTACCATGTATTTGGGCCTTGTTGGTTTGCACGAACGGATGCAAAATTTGGGGGAACGGCACCCCATCCTCGCTCCTTGCCGTGGTACTTGTGGCATAGTGGATGCCGGCGCGGCAGGGGATGAACCAGGAATAGCGGGGACGGAGTCCCCACGGTAGGGGTGGCGGTCGGCGCGGTGGCGAAAGAACCGACGGCGCCGCGGTGAGGAAGTCGGAGGCGGTGATGGCGCAGGCAGTGATACATTCTTCAAGCCCAGCCGCCCGTGTCCTTTTCCTCCTCTGTCGCCACCAACTCGCCTGGAATCGCCCTCTCCCGGCAGCGGATTCATGGCGCGCAGATCGTCGTGCCCTAGGGCTTGCGCACGCGGAGGACGTAGAGGAGGGGCTGGCGGACGCGGTGGATGGAGAAGGGGGCGGGAAAGCTAAGCCGGGGCGGGAGTATTGCGCGGGAGATCAAGCGCGGGGGGAGGAAGCTGGAAGACTTGCTGCGCGAGGAATTGCGAGGTGGGCGCACCGGATCTGCGTGGTGAAACGGATCCCCCTCAACGGGAGTTTCACCCGGTTTCCCAGGTGTGGGAAACAACGCCAACAAGTTTCACCATGGTGAAACTCCTGCCTTCTCTCTCCTCCGCATTTCATGCAAAGATTCCATTTTTGCTGATGTGGCGGTGCATTTAATGTGCACGAAACACTTCGAAACACCCATTGAGACTGCCCTTATACTATTTAGGGACGGGGGGAGTACCCTTAGAATGTGATTGTTTTGTACTCCATCTATTGTTGCAGAGGGCACGTTGGTAGGAACAGTTTGATCTTTGATGGGATGTTAGAGGGCATGTTGGTAGGAACAGTTTGATCTTTGATTGGATGTTAGAAAATTCTTTGCTGGTAGTTGGGGCCCTGTGCATGATGGAAACCACCCCTTATCTCATCCTTCTCTGCTGCAGTGCTGCGTCTGTTATGCACTACTGCAATATATGATTGAAATTCTGCAGCAATCACTATGTTTCTGATTGAAACGTGCGAACTGTAAAATAAGAACGCTGCCTACTTGTAACTGCATCCCAGAGAATTTAATAATAGATGCCTTTGTTTATATTGAACTCATTTCTGAGAACTTCTCGACGACACAGTGCAAGGCTTGCTGTGAGGTAAAAAACTAATAATTTGCATGCTCGTTCAGACTCTATCGTGTCCAGGTTCCATTATTGTTTTGATTCCATTAGTCAGTTTCTGTAAGCAACTAATAGCTGGGAGAAGGCCTTTGTATAACCATAGGTAGGATAATTACATTAGAGCATGTTCGGTTGGCTACTGATGATGGCATTTACATGCTGATTTGTTCGAGAGAAGAAAGATCTTCTTGGTACTTGGTTGGTGGTGGTGGTTTGTTTCCGAGCGAACAGGCTGCCGCTACGAAGTAGGAAGGTGTAGAAAGGCCTTTATATAACCAACAAGAGGGCTTCCAAGGAGCATGGCTACTACGTTGCTGTCAATCAGCCGAAGGCCCATATCTGAAGGGAAAGTGCGTGAGCTTACCGGAGACGGTTGTGTTCCCAGTCACATTCACCTGCATCACACACACAGAAGCCTATGAAGGGTGAGATCGTGGTTGGATATGTGGATTAGGATCCTCAAGCACGGCGTGTTTCTCAAATCTGGACCTGTCGAGAGCATCTTCATGGCTGAGAAGTCGAAGAGCGATTACAAGTACATCGGAGGGGAGAACGACCACTCCAAACTGGAGAAGGACACCGCTGCGCGTTTCAAGGTAATGGGGTTCCGCTGGATGGAAGCTGACCGCCAGTTTCAGCTCCTTGCTACGATTGCTGGTGACTTTCTTGGGCCACTGTGAACAAGCTTCCACTTCCACATGCTAAATGTGGTTCTGATGTACATTACTCGTTAGATGGTGGATGGATGTGTGGACATGATGTGTTAGAAATAACTTTGTAGTCAGTAGTTTGATCTGTAGAGCCGAGACATGGCCGATGGTCCTGTGACGTGAATGCTTGATGCTCGGCTGATGCCAGTGCCATTCGGCCCCTTAACATGTCTGTACCGTGATGAACCTGTGTTGAGGACGTCCAATGTTTCAGCATTGGGGTCTTTGCCACATATTTCCGTTTTTTCTAAGGACCAACCGGGGTTTGATCACCACCTGAATTTGTGTTCAGAGCTTTTGGGAAGCCAACTGCCTAAAGTCGAGTTTCAGGAGGTTAACTAAGACGAGGGTGGAGTTTGATCACGACGTCTACTTACATGTCAGGTCACATGTTTATTGGCGATAAGAGGACCAGAGAACTCCGAGAGGGGAGTTAGCGCGATATCCATTCCTCGGTCAGGACCGTCTTCACTAATTTGCACACCCCCTTGTCCATGGAACAACGTGTAGAATGACTGCTGGGTCTATGGTTAAGAATCTGAATGAAGAGGATGACATCCAAGTATAAAAATGTTCGCAGAGACATTATATCTACTTGTGCACTCCCTAATCAATCACAAAAACTGTATATAACCAAAAAAAAAAGAGATGTGAATTTCACTCATCTGGGGACACAGTTAACAAAATGATCGATACACCACTAACGCCAGGCATTCAAGCACGGAAAACTGAAGCCAGCGTGCCATCTCAAAAGTGCTATGGTTGCAATACCACTCTGGGCATTCAAACATGAATAACTGGATCCTCAATGTATTATCTAAAAAAAATGCTATGGTTACAAGGCCATTCTTAATCTTCATCTGGTATGGTGGAGATTGGGTCCCTATCCACCCTGTGCTTCTTTCGCTTGAGCTTCGGCAATGCCATTATCCAGGAAGGAACTTCACATCCTGAAGATACCAGCACGTTCGCGATATTCCTCAAGAATGGCTTGTCCTCCTCTGTGAAGAACGTGATGGCCTCCCCAGATCTACCGGCTCTTCCACACCGTCCTACACAGATGAAAATTGATATGCATATAAAGGTCTTTCAGTAACAAGGAACCTCCACCAGATGCACAAATGCAAACAGCCTATGGTATCCAAGACTATTGTGACTGCAGACAAATTAAATGGAGCACATTTATACCAGATCAGAATTCAATTAAAAAAGGAACCTAACAGGCAAGTTGATGAGGTACATTCGACAGGGAACTAATCTAAAAATGTATACCATTTTTTCATAATCTCCAATCTATATGGATGCAATCAAATGTACAGAGTTCAGACATCTACATTGTGAGTGCGCAGGTTGGCCAAAGTCTTACCTATCCTGTGAATATAGGCAGCAGCTGACTCCGGAAAATCGTAGTTTATCACGCAGTTTATACCTTTGAAGTCCATTCCCCGAGCAATGACTTCTGTTGCTATCAGTACCCATGTCTTTCCAGCTCTCAGGTTGTCAACAGCATCCTGACGCTGCAGTAAAGAAAATATCAATTGACAGCATGTAAGCTTTGACGTAGACAACAGTATTAAAAATGTAGGAAAAGTGCCAACATTTATGAAATAGTAGTAACAATATTATGCAAAGCAATACCTGCTCCTCACTGAGGTCTGCATGAATTACATCAGCCCTAACGTCGTCAAATGCCAGTTCTTTGTAAAGCTCTTTTGCTCTGTCTTTGCTTTGGACAAAGATCAATACTGGTGGATTGAGAGACTACAATTTATAAAAGGTTGATCAGCAATAAGTAACCAACTCAAATAAACATAAAAAATGAAAGTTTTGTATTTCGTTCAGATGATTACTACAAGAAGGCAGACTAGGGCCAAGCATGACTCTTTTTATTCGTACATGTGTGTAGTTAGTGCACAATGATACATACAACTGTGATGGGTCAGTTAAGTATTGCAATGCAATCCCACACCATCAGTATTTAGTTTTTATTATCGGAAATAAAAATTTATCGGGGGTCAAGGATAAAGAGGAAAAGCAAGATATAACAGAAATATCGGACCAAATTCAAAAAAAATCAAATTAATTTTTTTAAAAAATGTAGAATTTGACTTGAAACTATTCGTAGACTATTAAACATCACTTGTTCATATATAAAATTAAGAATAAAACATTATGAGTACGAGATTATTGCGCGGCTGTATTTAAGTCGTCTGTGTAAAGTAGGAAAAACAGGAAAAATTTAGCAGATATCTAATTTTATCGGACCCTACGGATATATGGGGAATTTCGGAAATATCGGTGATTTTCGGCCGATAAAAAAAAACCATTTTATACTTCCAATAACTGCAATCTTTTTGTGATATTCATGCAAATAAAATTTCACATTTCTTAGTTTTAATTGGCCATCATTTGAAACCCTAGAAGGGCATAGGATATGTGGAGACAACAGAAACACAACCAGAAAAAGATTATTGATATACCTCTTGAAAGCTTTGGCGAAGAGCTAGCAACTTGCCCCTCTCAGTTCCAGCGAAAATCAATTTTTGCTTAATCAGTGAGGAAGCTGAATTCCTGTTAAGTTGAACAAACAGTGATGAGATATCAAGTCAAACAAGCCTGATTTAGGTCCATGTTTAGATGCAGAACTCACTTTCTTCCAACAATGACTCGAATGGCATCGTGCATTATAGTGCGTGCAAGAGCCTCAATTGAATCGGGCAATGTGGCACTGAACAGGGACCGGATTATTGAAGGATTGGAACAAGCTTCCACCACTGAATCAATGACTTCAACAAATCCAAGCTCAAAAAGTTTATCAGATTCATCCAATACAAGGTATTCCACACTGCAAAAGGAAGTTGTTATTTAGATTATGCCTTACAATGCTGAAAGCAACAACTAATAGTTTATCCTCAAATAACAAGAAAAGACATGAGTCGGAAACAGCATAGGGGTAGCTTAATTGATAGTACAAAATTTTGATCACAGACCTACTTAAATCAAGGTCCTTTTTCTTTATGGCATGGTCCAAACGAAGCGGGGTGGAAACAAGGATATCACAGTGCATATCTTTGAAATTCCCTGATTTGGAGAGATCTTTGGTCATCAGTTTAATATAGTACTTCCTTCCTTTAGCCAACTTCTTGCATTCTCTCACAGTTTGTGCGGCCAATTCCCTCGTTGGGCAAAGAATTACAGCTTTAACACCACCTTTAGACCCTGGCTATTAGAACAATTACTCATCAAGTGGCATATTAACCAATCGGAACAGCACAATGCAATACTATAAAGACATACCTTAATTTTCATAAGAAGTGGAAACAAGAAAGCCAGTGTCTTGCCAGAACCAGTAGGTGCACAAGCAAAGCATTCCCTTCCCTAGGCAAGGGGTGCAAGTTAAATCACCTTAAGAGCTAAAATAGTTTCCAAGGCAGAAGGACTAAATCCAAATTCCAAATAGAGTTCGAACTCACTCACCGAAAGAAGAATGGGAATGGCCTGCCTTTGTATCGGTGTAGGTTCTTGAAACCCAAGTTTTGACAAGTTCCCAACCAGATAGGAATCACAACCATATCTAGTGCAAAAACGAAATCAACATGACCACCTCAAGCTTCCACTATAACCAGAAGTGTGTTGTGGTTGAAAACACTAACCTTGAAATCAGTTCCTCAAAGCTCTCAAGTGGTGCTGGAGCATTTTGTCCAGCAATGTGAATATCAAACCTCTTCCGAAGAACTGCAGCCCTCTGCAAAGTGAAAACCAGAATCAAACTATAAAACTCCAGCCATCCAAATGACTCAGTGGAAAAAAAAACTTTGGAAATTGCAAATGCAATACATCTAAAGTCCAAGCTTCTTCGGCACTACTGTCAATCCAAGGAGGACACTGAAGGGGTCATAAGAAATTTTAGGAAATGCAAGCTTCCAACAATCAATTCTTCATGAGCGAGAATTCAGTCTGGCAAAAACTGGCCACATGCTTACATAAATAAACGGGGTGAGCATGGCAGAGTACATCAACACAAGTGCATTGCAAAAATTCAATTACCTCGATTTCCCTCTCAACCTCCTTCCGCCGCCTCACAGCCACCGGATCTTCATGCCTCCCTGTCTCCACCTTCTCAGAACGCAGCTCGTCATTTTTACCCGCCAATCCCTTGAACACATTGAACCCCTCCACGACATCTGCAGAGCACACAGGCAGAATGAAATTACCGACGCGATCGGTGCCCAAGCGGCAAATTCACAAGGCAAGCCAGCCGGAAGCGAGCCTCACCCGACGACGAGGCAGCAGCCGCTTCCGCTCGCTTCTTCTTCTTCTTATTCTTCGCCTTCGCCTTGCCGCTCTTACGCTTCCGCTTCTTCTCCGGGGACGGCGCGGAGGGGGCGGCGGGCGAGGGAGTCGGGCCTTGATGGAACCGCGCGAAGTCGGCGGCGAAGCGCTTGCGGTTGAAGTGAGTGCCGGCGAAGAGCGCCGACGAGAGCTTCGAGGTCTCCATGGCTCGCCGTCGCCGTCGCCGCCGCGGAGAACCCACCCCCTTTCCTCTTCTAAAACCCTAGGCACCCCTGCTTCTCTGTGTAATTGCTGCGGGACCCACCTGCACTGAGAGGACAAGTAGAGTTCTCCGGGCCCCACGTCGCAGAGACGGAGCTCGCCCTTCCCATTCCACGTGGGACCAACGCTCGTGTGGCGGTCGGTGGATGGAAGCGGTCACCCGGGAGGCCGGGACCCACAAGTCAGCGTATCTGACAGACGGGGCCTACCTTTTTCGCGATGACGTGGCGGTCGTTTCCACTTCTGGTATCCAGTTCTTCGCTTTGCCCCCTTCCCGTAGCGCTGCCGTAGGAAGGGGGAGAAGAAATAATCCGGCGCTCAAATCCCCGCATCCATTCGCGCGCTGCAATTCTCGTGCTCGATTCGCGGCGATGATGGTTCCATGGGGTGGAGTGGGGTGCTGCCTCAGCGCCGCGGCGCTGTATCTCCTTGGGAGGAGCAGCGGAAGGTGCCGATCCCCTCGTGCCTTTTGCCCCCCTCCCCTTTTTCGGTGCAGTTCCTGTAAGATCTATGTGACGTATTGGTTGTTTGCTGCTCAGAGATGCGGAGGTGCTGCGGTCGGTGGCGAGGGCTGGCAGCATGAAGGATTTAGGTCAGTATAAGTGACGGGTTAGGGTTTGGTTACTGCATTTGTGGTTGGTGTATTCAGCCTTTGTGAAGGTTCATCGTTTGATCTATTTAGTCTGATCATGTTTCTGTATTTGCTACGAAAGGATAGTAACCCGAAGTGTGCATATGTTAAAACAAAAGGATCAATCGACGCTTATAATTGCACAGTTTGATTATATCTGTTGATATTAGTTTATATGAGTACGAATGCTAATTAGGTTAGTAGGGTTTTGTAACCGGTTTACAGATTTACACTGAGCTACTTGATTGTGACTGTATGATTTACACGATTGCCAACTGTTGATTTTGATGTGCTTGTTCAGTTGTTTCTTCAGTCATTTCACTCTCTTTTCCAACATATGTGTTGATTTTAGTGTGGTTGGTCCAGGAAGCTCAGATTTGGCGGCTAGAGTTTGTTTACAGATTTTCTCACCATACAGTCAATATTAATAACTTTAGCCTTGCCATGTTTTGATTGATTAAGTATATAAAAAGAACATTAGATTAGCTCTTATTTTGAGAACTTACCAACCATTTTGAATATTTTCAATTATATTATTTTTTGACATGTCTACACCATCTTCAACAGCTGCTATCTTGGACACTGCAAGTAAAGTCCTACCACTTGTCGTTGCCGTTTCTGGAAGAGTTGGTTCAGACACGCCACTTATATGCCAGCAAAGTGGCATGAGAGGCGTAATTGTTGAGGAAACGGTAACCACTGATTTCATTCAAAAAAATGTTTGGGTGATGAGTAGGTGGGCTGCAATAAATATGCTATTTCTGCTTAAACTTTATATTTTGTAGGCAGAACAACACTTCCTGAAGCACAACGATGCTGGATCCTGGATTCAAGATTCTGCAGTGATGCTTTCTGTTAGCAAAGAGGTTCCATGGTACCTGGTAATTGACTGCTATAGTTTCTTTTTCTTTTTCAAATATGACTTTCAGTTTAGCCTGGGATTGAATTATCATATTATGTGCCGAAAATTGGGTTCATTAATAAGCTAATTTATGTAAGCATGGGTTTATGTATCGAGTCAACTAAGCTAATGGCCTCTGTTTGGATTACCTTGAGCTTTTCTTGTGAGCCTATTGTTGTAGCTTGATGTGTAGTCAGACTTTAAGCTCCAAAGCCGAACCTTGCTGGCCCTGGCTTCTGGTTGGAGGCCAGACTCAAGCCCAAAATTAGCCCCTAGTTTAGGAATTGTTGATATCATACATAAGCCTCGTCCAAAATAAATGATAATTCTGAGCCTAAAGATGAGCCAAATGGGTGTTTGAAGGCTAAATTTACAGCTCAGTATGAAAATGAAAATGGCCACTCCATACATACTATATGGATCCTTCAGGAAAAAAGATATTGTTTTTTAATAACTTATCCACAATTTGCAAGTGGGATTCTTCTCTAACCTTTAAATATCACTAGGATGATGGAACTGGACGTGCCTATGTGGTCGGTGCTCGTGCTGCAGCTGGTTTAATTTTAACTGTTGCCAGTGAGGTTTTTGAGGAGTCAGGGCGGACACTTGTACGTGGAACTCTTGATTATTTACAAGGATTGAAGGTTTGTCTAATCACATCTTCAACAATGACAATGCTTAAAGATACATGACTGATAATTAAGCAATAATCCTGTAGATGCTTGGAGTAAAGCGAACTGAAAGGGTTCTTCCAACTGGAACCTCATTGACGGTTGTTGGTGAGGTAGTATTTGCATCACTAATTGGTCTGTGTTGTGTTGCATTAGTTCTTGTTGGCAATTGGCATGTCTAATGTATTATTTTTATCTCTTTCTTTTGTTGTTTGTTCTTATTTGTATGAACAGGCCATTAAAGATGATGTTGGAACTATTCGAATTCAGAGACCGCACAAAGGACCATTTTATGTATCACCAAAAAGCATTGATCAACTTATCTTGAATCTTGGAAAATGGGCCAAGTAGGAAAATTCATTAGAACACTATCTTTGTCTTAGTTTGGGTCTCGTGATGCTAATAGCATGTTTGTTACAGGTTATACCGGCTTGCTTCCATGGGCTTTGCAACATTAGGTGTTTTTCTCCTTGCAAAGCGTGCAATTGAGCATTTTCTGCAAAGAAAGCGCCGGCACGAAATGCAAAAAAGGTGACTCCTAATATCAGTTCCTTTTAGAACATTCAGTTGAACAGTTTGTTAAAAAAAAGTAGCAGTGTTCTTAAATGTTCAGATTCTTTTAGGAAGTTTGTATTTCTTTCGTTTGAGAAAAGGTGCTAAAGAGAGAGTGAATACATTGTACTCCTTCCGTCCCAAATTGTAGGTTGTTTTGGAATTTCTATGTGCATTTTTTTTTTTTGCTATGCACTTAGATATAGTCTATGTCTAGATGCATTATAATGTCTATGAACCTAGATTGACCTACAATTTGAAACGAAGGAAGTATTTTCCTAATCCTGCAATGTCATGCTTGGTTAAAATGCAATAAAAACCAAAAACTAAAGTGCTAAGATATTCTGTTTGTATGGTAGTGTTACCACAAAGCCAACACTCAACTCACATGATTGCATACACTAAAGGTTTTGTTGGGCACAGAAGATTTCTGATACTATTTTATTTGTGTAGGGTTTTTAATGCAGCAGCACAAAGGCAAGCTAGAGATGCTGAAGGTGATTTATTTATATTTTTATTATAGATCGGTTATTCTATATCATTAGTAATGGCCATGTTTAATTATTATCTTGTTTTTTTTTTGTTCAGGGGGCGATGGTACATCGAACACAGAACCTAACAGTAAAAAAGATCAATTGGTGCTGGATATATGTGTTATATGCCTTGAGCAAGAGTACAATGCTGTTTTTGTGCCGTAAGTATCCTATGTCTTACCTTAGCATGGCTGTTCTTTGTTGAGAATGAAACAACCTGATTGTCTCCTTTTCTCTTCTTTCTTTTTCCTTTTCCACAATCCCAAATATACTAGGCAGCATTATAGTCTTCCTGTTTCATGTAGACTAGCTTCTCAAATTTCTCTTATAACAGCTTGCCTCATAACTTGGCAACCACTTGAAAGTCGATTAATGGGTTAAACAACTCATGAACTTAATAAGCAGTGTTATGTCATTATGTGCTATTCTTCATCATTTGGGTTGGAGCCTGAGCAAAGAGTGCAATTGCAGAAATACAAGTTTTGTTCATATTTTAAGCCCTGTTCATTTCTAGTTCTGCTATCATTTTTGTTGGCACCCCTAAACGTTTTCACTCGAAGCAACTCAGTAGTTAATAAATTGCTATACAGGTGCGGCCACATGTGTTGCTGTATGGCCTGCTCTTCACATTTAACAAACTGCCCACTTTGCCGGAGAAGAATAGACCAAGCTGTCAGAACTTTCCGCCATTGACAGTAATATATGAATATATGATGCAAAAACTGGCATGGTACCACCATGGTGAGCTGCTTCTTTTGAGTCCAGTTGATCAACCAAGGACATGAACTGCAATACTGGGCTGAAGCTTCTTCAAGGAGTTTGCTGGCATAACAGCGAATGATGCAAAGCTCAGCCAATGTGTGCTCTTGCCTGTGATGTACTACAATTGTGTACATAACGTTCTTGTGTAAATGCACATATGCTAGCAGCGAAGTTTATTGATAATGTGGATGCTGGTAACATTTGCCGCTCCCCAATGGGCCTTTTGTGCAGAGGAATAACAAATCTGTTTGCTTTGTTGACGTTAATCAAATTTTCTAGTGAATGAGAATGGAACGTCATCATGCTTCTTTTGAATGCTCAGTTTGCTTGGCAGGATTATTGTAAGCATCAGAAAAGAAGGTTTGTAATGTCTTGTTTTTGTACGGCTTGATATGGGATGGTAAAGGGCTTTATGGGCAAAAAAATATTTACATCGGTGATTGAAATGGATGGCTTTTGTCTTTTCTTTTGGTTGGGATAGTGCACACCTGATGTTGATTGCAGAATCGTTGGGCTAAATACGTGCAAAAGGAACACTAGGAAGGTTAATATACAAAATTATGTATTAACTACTCTTCTTCCATCATAGGTCGTTATAGTACTTTTTTAGATAGACATTTTATATTTTATGAACTTCAATAAATATATTTATAAAATTAGGAACTTCAAAACGACCTAGAATATATTTACAAAAGTCAAATCAATTTTAGCACGTCTGCATATGTTAAAAAATGGGCAGCCACCATCAAAAGGTTTAGCCGTGGGGTTTTTAACCGTGTTATCAACCGGGAAGCCCAAGTCCTAATCCTAATCCAAATCTGTCCTTACCCAATCCCTGAAACGAAAGGCTCATCCGCTGGGGACTTGGAGAGGTGAGAGGTCCGCCGCTCCAACGGGAATCGCAATTTCCGTGCCGGGCCCGAGATCCCGCAGAAACCCTAATCCGGTAATCCCCTCCGGCACAGGATTCCCATTCCCAATCCCTGCCACCCCACGCTCGCCGCCGACGTCCTCCGGCCTTGGTCTCCGCCGCTCGTGGGAGTGAGGTGAGGACCCGTGCGCTCCTTTGTGGTGCTCCAAGAATCCGAGATGGCGACGCCTGAATATCAGATTCAGGCGGGATTTTTACTTTTCTTTTTTTACTTTCAGGTGCTAAGGCGCCGATTTTGTCTACACCTCGACGCTCGCCGTGTCAACCAACTGCAGTTGCCGGGCGAAATTTGGTCTTCGCAGGTCTGCGTTATCGCTCTGTCCGATTCGTAATGCCGTATGCTTTGTATATGGTTATCTACTCTGGTAACTTCTGTCAGCATAATTTTTTTGTAGCGAGGCGTTGCTCAGGTCTAATGCGATTCAGTAATGTCATGCGCTAATCTGATTGTGCTACGATGCACACTTGCTGAATTGTTTTTTTATTTGTTTTTCTTTTTTTGGTTACAGGGATGAATCATACTCCAAGCCCCAGAATCGTTCGCGGCAGAGGTAGAAATAAAAGGATGTGGACAGCAGAAGAAGATGAAGAGCTTGTCAAAGCCTTGTGTGAGGTATCTACTGATCCTAGATATAAGGTTGAAGGAGGGGGCTTCAAGAACTGTTACTCTCAAGGCATACAGAGCATTCTTGCACAAAAGCTACCTGGGCGTGGTATTAAAGCCAGCCCTCATGTTGAATCTCGGTTGAAAGTGTTGAAGCGGAAGTATTATTCAATCAAGGATATGTTAGCATCGCCAGGCTTCTCTTGGGACGATGCAAGGAAGATGATCCAATGTGAAAGACAACGATATGATGAATATTGCAGAGTACGTAATTATGAATCTTTTGGCACTTGTATATTTTTCATCGTAATATGTTTCTGTTTCGACTTGTTTATTTGATGCAGGATCATCCTAGAGCCAAGGGTTTGTATGGCATCCCATTTGTATATTTTGATACATTTGATGCAATATATGGCAAGGACAGATACATCGAAGATGAGTTGGAAGGATCTGAAGAAGCTATTGCTAACATGGAGAATGATGAAAATACAAATGAAGTTGGAGATGACGAAGTGGAGGAGGACGCGGTGTCCACAGGAGTATCTGGTCGCTCCTTCGCTGCAACACTAAGCTCTAAGAGTCAGAAGAAACACAGGCATGATGGAAAAAGGAATAGAACGGAATCAAATTGCCCCTCCCTGTCCCTGGACAAGTTCAAGGATCTACACAGTCAGTTTCAGAGTGCCATTCAGCATGTTAGCACGATGGCAGCGGCAATGGAGCTGTTTAAGGATGTACATGATCACTTCCAAAGTGTCGTTCAGCATGCTGGTGCAATGGCCGCAGGAATGGAGCAGTTCAAAGATGCCCATGATCGCTTTCAGAGTGTTGTTCAGCATGTCAGCACCACTGCGGCAGCAATGGAACAGTTCAAGGATGCTCTTGAGAATTTCCAGACTATTAACCAGAATGGCAGGGTGATCCCAACAGTGGAGTATGGTACTGACATGCAAGAGAAGCCGCTGTGTGAAGAGCCCCAAAGGAAGGCCAAAGTAACAGCCATTGCCGAAGTAGAAAAGCTTGGCTTAACTGGAATTGAAGTGGTAACTGCCGCAAGCATTTTCGCAAAGGAACCAAACCAAATGGACATGTTTTTAGCACTGCCAGAAATCTATAAGAAGGATTACATACTCCAGATGCTCAGTGGTATGACATGCGCTTCTCAGATCCCATATACAATGCATCACACTTAGTTTGAACTTTATGGCTGTTAAGGTTCATTTAGCACATTTGCCTTTTCAAGTCTCACATTGGCATCTGCTGCAGGTTTCAACTTTCTGATGTATATATGCATGTAAGAAGGTTGCTTCTTGTAAGAGCGCAACATGCACAAATTGTACAATTTTGGAGCATTAACGAATGGTCATATCTGCATATGTCATCTTTAGTTGACTGTGTACTCAAGAACCTGATCCGCCCTGCCACACATTTAGTTTTCTGTAGTTGGTTTGCTGCTTGCTTCTGCCGTAAACTGTCAAGTTATGTGTGCATGGGAATATATAGTTATTACTTGTTGATAATTATTTTAGCACCTCTGTGATGCATTCAAGGATAATTATGATTGTTGCTGATATTTCTGGTTTGTCAGTTTGCATTATAACTTTGTGTCATGGTGGGCAACACCTATAGCCGGCGCAGGAGGGGACAGACAGGAGTTGTAATTGCCCAGGAAAAGGAATCGAATAGCTTACAGATTTAGTTTGTTAGAGATAAAGAGTTAGTTTATAGTTTGTTAGAGATAAAGACTTGTAAGTTGTTAGGAGTCTTGTAATCGGCATTATATAAGCCGGGGGTTTAGAGGAGGTTAGCAAGCATTAAGATCTATCTGTACCTGGTGCTTGCGCCCTGCCTTCCTCGGTGCGAGGTTGAGCTCCGACGGCTCCTCCGCGCCGGCGAGGTCCGGGGCCACGCCCAAAGCAACTTCAAATACAATCTCCGGCGAGTTCCGCCGACCAATTCCTCCCCGTGACAACTTGGTATCGTGATTGCCGTGCCTCGTGCCCATGGGTGATTCCGCCAACTTGCCGAAAGCCATTGAAGACCTCACCGCCAAGATCGAGCGCATGGAGGCCACGGTCTCTAAGATCGACGAGCTGGCGGCCAAGATCGACAAATTGACGCCGCTAGCACCCGTGGCGGCTCAGCTCGCGGCCCTGCCCGAGAAGGTGACCACCCTCCAAGCAAAGACGTTCGAGAACACGGAGGAGGTCCGCGCCCTCAATCTCGCCATGATTCGCGCGGAGAACTCTCAGCGCGAGGGGAAACGGCCTGCGGACGCGGACGCGGACGCCTCCGCCGCCTCTTTCCACCCGAAGACCGGCCACGGCCGCCGCCGCCGTCGGAGCCCTTCCGCAGGCAGGGGGATCACTACCGGGGCCCGCCGCGGGATCAGTTCCGCGACACACATGACGGCGACGACCACGGCTCCTCCGACAGCCGTTTCCACCCGCGCGTCCGCCTGGAGTTTCCCACCTTCGACGGCAAGGAGGACCCCCTGCCCTGGCTGAATCGCTGCGAAACATTCTTCCGGGGGCAGTGCACGCCGGAGGACCGCAAGGTCTGGTACGCCGCCATGCACCTCACCGGGACGGCCCAGCTCTGGTACGCCCGCCTGGAGCTCACAGCCGGGACGCCGTCGTGGCGCCGCTTCGCCCAATTGGTGCAGCAGCGATTCGGTCCGCCCATGACGGAGAGCCCCCTCGGCGAGCTCGTGCTCCTGCGCCGCTCCGGTTCGGTCGAGGATTACACAGACCAGTTCCTCGCCCTCGCTTGCCGCGACGCCAACCTCTCCGATCACCAGCTGGTGCAGATATACATCGCCGGGCTGACCAATCCGCTCAAGACAGACGTGGGGCTGCGCCGGCCGGTGACCCTCAACGACGCCATTATGCTTGCTCGCGCGTACGAGCAGCGCCTGCTCCTGCACCCGTCGGACACGCCGCCCGGCCGGGGAACTCGCGCGTCATACCGCCGTTCGCGGCCGCCCCCGCCGCGCCCAAGACTTCCGCTTCATCACCGCCCGCGGCGTCGCCTTCCTCCGCCGCGGCGGGCTCGGGCAAGTCATCGCCCATGGCCTCGACACTCCCTCGCCGTCGCCTTTCTCAGGCGGAGATGGCACAACGGCACGCCGAGGGACTGTGCTACAACTGCGACGAGAAGTTCGTCGTCGGACACCGCTGCAAGAAGCTCTTCCTTCTGGAGATTGCGGACTCCGACGACGAGGAGAGCGTGGATGAAGAAATTGAGTGCGCCGCACTCACCGGCTCCCCCACCACGCCCGGGATCTCGCTGCACGCCATCACGGGAGTCCGCGCGCGCGACGTGCAGACCATGAAGGTGTTCGTCTCCATTGGGGATGTCGTGGTAGTCGCACTTCTCGACTCCGGCTCGTCCCACAACTTCATCGACACCCAGACAGCGCGTCGGGCGGGCCTTCGTCTCCGTGCACGCGCGGGCCTCTCTGTTGCCGTGGCGAACGGCGACCGCGTGGTTTCTCCCGGACAGTTCAAGGACCAGCACCTGTACATCGCCGGGGAGGAGTTCAGGGTCGATCTGTACGCGCTTCCGCTCGGCGAACACGACATGGTGCTCGGTGTACAATGGCTGGGGTCGCTCGGCCCCATCCTGTGGGACTTTGCGCGGAGCACCATTGCCTTCCAGCGGGGCGATCGACGCGTACTTTGGCGGGGCGTCGACGCGACGCCGGGACTCTCCGCGGCGCCACTGTCTACTCCCGGGGACAACCTCCTCGCCGCGCTGCTGGATGAGTTTGGCGCCCTCTTCGTCGAGCCACAGGGACTGCCGCCCCGACGCCGCCGCGACCATCGCATTCGCCTCCCCGCCGGCACGGCGCCGGCCGCAGTCGTACCGCTACGCCCATCTGCAGAAGGATGAGTTGGAAAGGTAATGCGACGAGATGCTTCGCCAGGGCGTCATTCGCTACAGCTCCTCAGGCCTCAGCGTTCTCTTCACCAGCGCTGCTGGTCCGCAAACGCGACGGTTCGTGGCGGTTCTGCGTCGACTACCGCGCGCTCAATGATGCCACGATCAAGGACAAGTTCCCTATTCCGGTCGTGGAGGAGTTATTGGACGAGCTCCGTGGCGCCAAGTACTTCACCAAGCTCGACCTTCGCTCCGGTTATCATCGAGTGCTGATGGCTCCCGAGGATGTTCACAAGACTGCCTTCCGCACGCATCAGGGGCTGTTCGAGTTCTTGGTCATGCCGTTCGGCCTGACAAACGCTCCGGCGACGTTCCAGGCGCTGATGAATGACATCCTGCTCCCGTTCCTTCGGCGGTTCGTCCTCGTTTTCTTTGATGATATATTGATATACAGCTCATCGTGGTCGGAACACCTCCGCCACGTCCGCACGGTTTTCCGGACATTGCAGGATCACCATCTATTCCTGAAGAAATCAAAGTGCGAGTTCGGCCTCTCCTCGGTAGCTTATTTGG
The DNA here is from genome assembly GCA_947561735.1 of Cenchrus americanus. Taxonomy (NCBI): domain Eukaryota; kingdom Viridiplantae; phylum Streptophyta; class Magnoliopsida; order Poales; family Poaceae; genus Cenchrus; species Cenchrus americanus. The sequence continues at coordinate 3,425,157 of OX387245.1, read as the reverse complement.
GCCATGTGATTTCGGCCGACGGGGTGGCCATGGACAAGCTCAAGGTACGAACAGTTGTTGGACCGGCCGTGCCCAAGTCGCACGGGCGGTTCGCGGCTTCCTCGGCTTGGCGGGCTACTACCGCCGCTTTATCCGCAACTTCGGCGTCATCGCGGCCCCTCTCACTGCCTTGCTCAAAAAAGAGGGGTTTCGGTGGTCGGAGGACGCGGCGCGAGCTTTCGCAGCGCTCCCGGACCGCTCTCACTACCGCACCGGTTCCGCAGCCTTCCGCATTCGACCGGAATTCATCGTCGAGTGCGACGCCTCCGGTTTCGGCTTCGGGGCAGTTCTACATCAAGGCGCCGGACTGGTGGCATTCTTCAGCAGGCCCATTGCTCCTCGTCATGCTCGCCTGGCGGCTTATGAGCGCGAGCTTATTGGGCTGGTTTAGGCAGTCCGTCATTGGCGTCCTTACCTCTGGGGGCGGCGTTTCCTGGTACGCACCGATCATCGCAGCTTACGCTTCCTTCTTGACCAGCGGTTGACGACGATTCCACAACATCAATGGGCAAGTAAGCTGTTGGGGTTTGATTTCGTGGTCGAGTATAAGCCAGGGGCTCAGAATGTGGTGGCTGATGCCCTGTCACGGCGTGCTGAGGGCCAGATGGAAGCTATGGCATTGTCTTCACCGCAGTTCTCCATCTTTGATGACCTGCGCCAGGAAATCAATGCAGATGTGGAGTTATCTGAGCTACGCGACGCTGTTCGGGGAGGTATCAAGCCATCTCAGTGGTCGGTGATAGATGGACTGCTCCTGTTCAACGGCCGCGTTTATGTTGTGCCATCTTCTGCGTTTCAACAGGTGGTGTTAGAGCTCGCCCACAACGCAGGTCATGAGGGCGGTGACAAGACCTTGCACCGGCCGAGGGGGGGTTTCTATATTCCTAATGACAGAGTGGTGGTACGGGATTTTGTGCGGGCTTGTGCTGTATGTCAAAGGAATAAGAGTGAGCATTTGCAGCCCGGTGGTTTGCTTCAGCCCCTTCCTGTGCCCTCAGCGGTATGGGCTGATATTGCAATGGATTTTGTGGAGGCTCTTCCTAAGGTTCATGGTAAATCAGTAATTCTAACGGTGGTGGACAGATTTTCGAAAGCAGCCCACTTCATTGCTTTGGGGCATCCCTACACGGCAACATCCGTGGCTCGGGTGTTCTTTTCTGAGATTGTCCGTCTCCACGGTTTCCCTTCATCTATTGTGAGCGATCGGGATCCCGTTTTTACCAGTTCTTTTTGGCGTGAGCTATTCAGTTTGGCTGGGGTCAAGTTGCAGTTTTCAACAGCATTTCATCCCCAGTCCGATGGACAGTCAGAGGCGACCAACAAAATTATTTCAATGTATCTGAGGTGTTTGGTGGGTGATCGACCGCGTACTTGGCTTGAATGGCTTCCTTGGGCAGAATTTTGCTACAATTCTTCTTATCAGCAGTCTCTGAAAACTTCGCCTTTTGAAGTGGTTTATGGCCGGGCACCTCCATCCATCCGTTCTTATGTTCCGGGTGATGCTCGTCTACCTGCAGTGGAGCGTGCGATGTGGGACAGGGATGTTTTTCTGACTGAGATCCGTGATCGCTTGGAGCAGGCTCAGCAATATCACAAGGCTGCTTATGACCGCAAGCATAGGCCGGTTCAGTTTAACCCAGGGCAGTGGGTGTGGCTGCGCCTTTTGCATTGCCCAACAGCATCTCTACAGGTTCAGGGCCGTAGCAAGTTGGGTCCTCGTTTTTTTCGGTCCATTCCAGGTGATTGAGCGTGTCGGAGAGGTGGCATACAAGTTGCTTCTTCCGGCAGGTGCTCGTATACATGATGTTTTCCACGTTGGTCTTCTGAAGCCCTTCCATGGAGTTCCTCCGGTGCAGACTCCACCTTTGCCTCCATTAGAACATGGCCGTGTGGTAATTCAGCCTGAGAAAGTGCTGCAGGGCCGGCTGGCCAGGGGCCGGCGTGAAGTGCTGGTGCGTTGGGCAGGAACTCCAGCTGCAGAATCGTCTTGGGTGGATTTGGATATTTTTCGTGAACAATTTCCAGCGTTTCAGCTCGAGGACGAGCTGCTTTTCCAGGGAGGGAGAGATGTCATGGTGGGCAACACCTATAGCTGGCGCAGGAGGGGACAGACAGGAGTTGTAATTGCCCAGGAAAAGGAATCGAATAGCTTACAGATTTAGTTTGTTAGAGATAAAGAGTTAGTTTATAGTTTGTTAGAGATAAAGACTTGTAAGTTGTTAGGAGTCTTGTAATCGGCATTATATAAGCCGGGGGTTTAGAGGAGGTTAGCAAGCATTAAGATCTATCTGTACCTGGTGCTTGCGCCCTGCCTTCCTGGTGCGAGGTTGAGCTCCGACGGCTCCTCCGCGCCGGCGAGGTCCAGGGCCACGCCCAGCAACTTCCTTCAAATACAATCTCCGGCGAGTTCCGCCGACCAATTCCTCCTGTGACACTTTGGTTATGCTTATACTTTTTATGGTAAGATGCAAACCAGTTTTGTTTGCCAGTCTGTTGAGTAGTGCTTGCGAAATTGCAATGCTTTATCTCTGTTCAAAAGCCCATTTATCCTTCAGTTGGTTGATTGTTGCTGCCTAGATGGAAAAGAAAATGAGGTGAACTTTCTTTTCATGTCAAATGAAGCTAACTTGTATTGCATTTCCTTTTGTTTCAAGTGGACATTCTATCCAATATTCAGTTGGTTAGTTGGTATTACTGAGAACAAGTTGGCTACATATTTGTAAACAGTTATCATGTGGCATTCGTCTATTGCCCTGTCTTCTATTACTGATGTGGCGTGTTAGCATGTGTCAAGACTATTATCAATTGGGGGATGAAATTGACCCAAGACCAAGAGTTCGAGGACGAAAGTGGCTATTTTGCCATTATCAATTATCACACTCAGTGAGCTAGTCATTTCCATGTCTGTAAGCTCATCAAGGATTATTAGGAGACTGCAAAAGCAACTCACCCAACAACAATGAAAGTGATATTGGAATATCCCTATAACTAGTTATTGGAAAATGTTTATTGGGGGACTTGGAGATGATCATAGTGAAAGAAGAATTATTTGTAGCTTTATTAAAAACAAGTTTAGCTCGCAACTTCATGTAAACCCTTTCCTCCGACCAACCATTTACCTTCCCAGTCTTCTGCCACCTGTAAATATGCATTGATAAATACCTCTCCAGAGCTGCTGGAACTGGAAGATTGACGCTTCTAAGTTCTAACCACCTGATAACAAGACTAGCGATGTTTGGTTTTATCCTTTGAAAAACATTACAGGTCAAACAAAAAAGGGGTGATACTTTTCATATGTGAAAATCTAAGCCGTATAACATAGCAGTAACATATTTTTCTGATATGCCGTTTCCATTCACAGGTAAATCTTAATCAGATATAATTATCAATAATAATTTTTAACAGCTCCCTCAATCAAGGGAAATAACGCACAGATGCAATATTAGATAAATAAATCTCTGGCGTGCAGCCTTCGATCAGGTTTTGTGCATGAGATGGAGCAGCTGAGCAGCCATTATACCCACCATTCCAACATGAAAATAAACATAACATGATTCCATCTTGAAAAATATGCAAAGCCAGCTCCAATTGAAAGGAAACAAAAAGGAGGAAACAAATGGGTGCTGTTAACCAGGAAAGTGACAACGCTGCTCTTCAAGTTGCTGGCATTAGCTATCCACAAATACAAACAGAAAATGAAGCGGAAAATGTAGTCGAATTGTTCTTTGACAGTATTATTATGCAATCAAAGAAGACTTCATAGCCTGGATGGTTTTACTTCCATGCCCAAGTACAAAGACACTAGTTAACTGGCAGAAGTTCACTCCTTTTTCCCAATCCCATGAGACATGTTGTAAACTCCACGACCCTGTACAGGAGACAAAGAAAGATTCATCAGGTAAGGTGGGAACAAGAAAAAAAGAATAGGCAAACAGTAACAATTGCATGGGTTGAAAGCTGAAACTTACGATCATGAACATGCTGGTGGCAGCAAGTGCAAGGGGGATGGCAACAGAGGTGACCACATCGTAGCGTCCTTTAAGGTAGGTGTGCTTGGTCAAGTTCTGGAAGAATTGCTGCTGCTTGAAGAGCCTCTCCCGTGGCAGAAATGGAGCTTCCGTCATCCTGCATTTAAAAAAAAAGAAACCTAGACAAGCTTAATTACACTAATATTGCAGGTACGTCTCATGACAGTAGGGCTGGGCACTTTTAAACCGAAACCCAAAAAAACACCGAACCGAGCCGAACCGAAATGTCGGTTTTTTCGGTTTTCGGTTTCAGCTTCGGTTCTTGATTTTGTAAAGATCGGTCTTCGGTTTTGGTTTTGAAGGTCCGCATCACCGAATAACTGAACTATGCAGGAAGCAACGAATAATTTGTTGGAATTCCTAATTTGTTCGTCCGTCCGCGTGCAACCCAACAAGGACACCATGCAACGGCCCAGTATCGTGTACAGCCCAACATGTTATATACTACTAGCCCACAATGCCCACCACCGATGCCTTCATGCCTAACCTTATCCCGTTGTCCCTAATCCCTAGCGTATTCTACTCCGTCGTTCCATGGTGGATGGCAGCGGCTGCTGTGCGAGCATGGGCGAGCGACGGCACGGCCGCGGGCGAGCGGCCAACGCGTGCGGCCTCTGCGGCGTGAGCGAGTGGCCAGTGTGTGCAGCATGCGCGGGCGAGCCAACGCAAACAAGGATTTGACGACATGACTGATGAGCTCGCGGATGGATGGGTGAGCACTGAGCATGACGACGAGCATCACCGAGGAGCAAGCGCTTATGAACTTCGGTTTTCTTCGGTGAAAACCGAACACCGAACCGAACAACCGATAACCGAATATGTCGGTTTTTGTTTTTTCCATGCACCGATCGGTTGTCAGTTTTGAAAAACCGAAATTTTCACATACCGAATAAACCGAACCGAATTGTCGGTTTAAACCGAATGCCCACCCCTACATGACAGTTATAGACTTAGTGTAATCACTGATTGTAACAACTGTAAGCAACAACCAGAAAAAAACAGTACAATTGGCCTTGTATCATCCTAAAATGATTTAATTCATAGATGCTTTGTTACTTGTTTGGCTATTCCTCTTAGCACTCAGAACAGGAAAAAATACTCCCAATTCAGTACAATTTTGTCTAAAAAAAATACTGTCAATCCAGCAGGCACCTAGGAATTTTCTTTCGAAACATCAAAATACAATTTGGTTGAGGGATAAACACAACATATCCTATTCTACAATGATGGTTTATTTGCACTACAATGAAAGAAATAGTGCGAGTCAGCAGGTGATCACACCCAAGACTAACATGTAGAGTGTACGCGACAAACAAAAAATCTTACTGTAGACAGAGTTAAGGAGAAAAAAATCTTATTGCCAACATTTATGCACATTCCATCGTGCATTTTCTAAATGCCATGTTGTTCCTATTCATAGCCATGGCATCAACCAACTATAAGAAAAAACTATTTTTTACATCTCCTTGCATCAGTAATGGAATAAGCCGAAGAAATGCATTGGTAGAAGCAATCCAACACATATTTAACCCTTAGACACCACACAGCACAATTAACAGAAGTTAGAATTTGAAACGTTCAATCCAATCGCACAACCAGGAAGATAGACACAGATCAAACGAGCACCAAAGTCGGAGAACACCACGTCACCAATCATGTCAATCAAGATGCCAGATCGAGGGCACATAGCCTGCCGAGACGCCACCCCTCCAATCGATAAACGCATCACGTCGACAGCGATGGAATCAAAACGCAGGCGCGCCAGCGCAGAACGGGCGCACCAAGCACCCCCAACGACGCAGGCGATCCATACGGCGCGACCCCGTTTCCTAACAAAAATGAAGCTACGCGTCCTCCGCCCGATCCAGATCCCGGGACTAATCAGTGGGTCTCTAGGTAGGATAGGTTCAGGGGCGAGGAAAGGAAGGAGAGATCGACGCGTACCTGGCGGCGGAGGGTCGCGACGCGGTGGCCGGCGGCGGAGAGGGTGGGGGATCTGCCGAGAGGCTGGGATGCGGGTGGAGGCTGACCTGACCGAGGAATGGAACGAGTAGGTGAAGCCGCGGCTTTTGTTGACGCCCTCGTGGGCTCAGTGGGCTAACCATGTTTGGGCCCTTACCAGGCCCTTACTGGGAAATGTTAATGTTATCAATTTTTTTATATTACCATTGCTCTAAAAAAACTTTAACATGATGGGTATGTCTTCCTAATTAAAACCTAACGAATTTTAAAAACTTTTTCTCCAGTTTGATTAGCAAACCGTGTTCCTTACACCATCACTTACTAGCAAACTCTCAACAATTTCGCAACATGCCATAATAAATAATAAAAGAAAAAACTAAAGTGCACACGTATGGGTGTAACACTGCACATTTTACTGCAAAATTTTACAGCGTTATGAAGTTTCATACAAAAACGTGGATGCCCCCGTTAGTATCCAATGGTTCAGAATAATTGTGCATTGGTATCAGAAAGGCTAATTAGAATTTGAAGGCAAGACATGGTGCAAACAGCAAACCGCTGCAGAACTTCTTTATTGCATCGTCTGATAGGAATTGGAACTGCAAATCAAGATAGACACAGACCAGCAGGATCAGCAAATTATTAGGGCCGTTTGATCTGCTGAGAACTTCAGATAGCATTTATGATAGCACTATAACAGTCTATTGCGAGGAACAGACATGCCGGAGCTCTCAAGGCAAATATTACTGCACAAAATTAAATGATACCAGACAATCCATCAGAATCATATGCGATTTCTCCACAGCTTTGTAAACAATCAGTATGAAGATGTAAATTGTCAAATGGCCAGTTTGGTGCAGCGGAAAGCAAGTTCAGTGTGACAGTGGATACTAGGCCCAGTTAGAACTTAGAAGGCAATGCTTGTTATCTTCACTACACAAAATGATACTAGGCCATCATTCAGAACCATATGCAAGTTCTCAAGAGCTTTGTAAATAATCAGTATGAATATGCCAACATTCTCTGTTTTCACTCACCAAAAAAAGCCATACGTACAGTATCTGCAGCTACTGGATAAAGCTTGACGACTTATCAATGAATCAACACAAGGGCGAAGTCATCTCCAATATATATGCATATCACATTACTAATACTAACTTCCAAGCACCAGCTCAAATAAACCATGAACATAACTGGTAGTCGAAGGAAATTGTCGAAAGCCCCCTCAAAATTCTGGCACGGGTTACGGGTAATGTACCCCGACAGTAAAGCACATAAGTCGCATAAACACAACATATTTACAACACCACAAAGACAACAGGGTAGATTGATTCTTAACCAATTGTCACTTGATATCATTGAAGTTGAGAGTTTACAGTTTACACGTGTATCCATAGCGTAAGCAGCACAATTAACCAAGATTTATTGGCTGATTCACAGTACCCCCATGGGTAGTGAAAGGTAAATTTTGAAATACAATTGGCACCTCCATACCAGCGTTCATGGGTATTCAAGACTTATCATCGTCATCCTCAATATCCCAGCTCAAATCTTCATCATCTTCAGCCACACTCAGCCTCTTTCGCAGTTCCTCCTTAAGAGCAGGGCTTGAGTCGTGGGTGCTGCCCTTCTTTTCTTCATGCTCTCCAAGATCCTCGATCTCATCCCATTCAAGATCTTCTTCCTCCATTGTTCGCTGTCTAGACACTATGGAGTAATCACTATCCTTGCTTGAATCACTGGTCTCATGCTTCGCCGCTTCTTTCTTGTCACCTGTTCCGTCAACACTCGACTTGGAGTGCCCTTCATTCTCTTCCTCATCCACTACAACCTCTGGTTGCGACTCATCAGCATTCTTCTCCTCCCCATTCACTACCACCAAAGAGCTACCTAAAACCACCGGTTGGGGCTCATCAGCATTCTTCTGCTCCTCCAAAGCAGCTGGTTCTTCCACTGCCTCAACCTTTCGTTCTTCCACCACTCTCTCATTTTCCTTAACTTCCACTTCATGCTTGACTTCTTCTTTGATCGGCTCTTGCCTTGCTGCAATCTCTTTTGCATCCTCTTTCTGCTGCTCTTCCTCATCCTCATCCTCGTCATCCACTTCCCAGCTCAAATCCTCATCTTCCTCCTGAGTCATCGCACGCTGCACGAGCTTTGCCCTGGCGTCCTCCTGCTGCTTCAGCTTATGGACACGGTAGAAGTACCTCGCCCAGAACACCTCGCTCTCCACAGTGCCCGGCACTAGCCTGTCCACCATGGCTTCCAGCGCGTCGCTGTCGTAGCACAGGACCTCGATCTCGTCCTTCCTCTCATCCAAACTGAACCCCTCGCTCCACGCCGCGAAGTCCTCAGCATCCTCGGGGTCGGCGGTGAAGGTGGCCGGATCGGCCTGGAGCGCCCGCAGCTGCGCCTCGAAGCGGCTGTACCGGACGTGGGCTCCGGAGGCGGAGCTTTGCTCCGACTCGCCGCCGTCGGGGTGCGCGGCGACCGGGGCGGCGGCGGCCGCGGCGGCCGCGACCTGGGAGAGCGCGTCCTTGCCCTGCGCGACGATGTCCGCGAGCCCGTCGAGCGCGTGCGCGGAGGAGGGCAGGTCACGCGCGGCGCGGGCGGCGGCGTCGCGGAGCACCTCGGTCTCGCGGCGCAGGCCGGTGCCGAACTCGGCCAGGTCGCGGCGGTAGGCCTCGAGCACGGTCTCGGACTGCGAGGTGAGCGTCTTGAGCAGCCCGCCGAAGCCCCACCCGCCGCCGCCGCCGCCAGCGGGAGCGGCGGGGGTGGAGGAGGCGGATCCGGCGGGCGCGGCGGACTCGGGCTCCTGCTCCGGCGGCGCGGATGCCGGGTCCGGATCGGGCTCGGCGAGGATGGACTTGAAGAAATCCATGGGGGTTGGATCGGATCGGATCGGAGATGCGACGGCCGACGGGGCACGGGGAGGGGAGGTCGTGGTGGGTTTGGCCGCGGAGAAAGGCTTCGCTTCGATTTCGTTCGTGGTGGAGGGCTTTGCTTCGCCTTCGCTTTCGCTTGCTGTGCACGGGTTGGATCGGATGATTGCCGATTTGCCGGGGTCGGAAGCCGGTAAAACGGACGCATTCCTGCCGTGTGCCGTCGTGCAGCTGAGCGCCTCGTGCAGGAACTCCCCCCTTCCCCTTCCATCCGAAAAACTCTTCCTGTTCACGCAAATTTCAAACTTCGGAGCACGAATTAATTTGAATTGTGTATGTGCACGAATTAGATGGATCATTTTAACTAGCATCGGACATTAAGTATTTTTTGGTCGCATGAGATATTTATCGATAAAAATATGTTGCTGATGTTGATTCATGTAAAGATCCATTGCACATCTATGCTTTTGTTCTTGCCTTTTAACCTTTCCAACCAAGAGTTGGCGAGAAAGATGTACATGGAAGAGTAAACTGATATGAGGTTGTTGGAATTCTGAAAATCTAATGCTAACAGACTAAAGAGAAAATAAAAACTGTCTAAGCTGACCAAAATCCATCAAATTCTCCTTTTAAGCAAGATTGATGCAACATGTTTTCTATTACCGTTGCAAAATAAAAGGACAAACCTTAAAAATATAATACACTTAATGTAAATTTCAAATGAAATTATAATCATATGATTTTTTTTTACCCGAGCAATAAGGAATTTTCCTACTGGTTTTTGTTTGTAATAGAAGAGATATGTATAGTCGACACACCCCTAAGCTGAAAAGAGAACACTCTAACTAATTATGAAGTATTAGGAACAATTACAAAATCATGATTGTAACTCCAATTCCAATTACAAAATCACGACGAAGGATGAGTGCAAACTCCTCTCTGAAAAATACTCCATCTTCCTTCCAAGAGAGAGGACTCTATTTTCAAATACAATCGTCATGTGAAATTGCCAGGACGAATGAATGTTCTAGACTCCAGTTATAAGTTTCATCTCAACCGTTCAATGCGAAATAAAGGGCCGAAAGCAACGGATACCACCACAACTCCACAAGTGGTTTTGCTCTGTCCATTTCCTCCCCCCTCTCTCCTAAAACCCTCGCCGTCGAGCCCCTGGCCACCGGCTGCGTCGCCGCCGCCGCCGCCGCCGCGAAGGCGCCTCACCGATGGCTTTGGCTCGCCTCGGGCAGTCTCTTGCCCGCCGCATCCACCGCCCTATCCACCTCCCGCCGCCGCCGCTGCCGCCGCCCACGTAACCCATCTCTTCCTTATCGATTCGTTCTAGATCTCGATTGATTCCTGCCTCGCTGGTGCGACGATTCTTACACCCACCCATTTCCACTTCTGTTTCAGAGATTTTCATGCCGCCGTTGCCCGATCCTTCGCTCCGACCCACACAGCCGCATGCTTAAGAGGTGATCGTCGGGTGATGGCTTGCTTCATTCCTTGTCTATTACCTGTTTCTGTCCTGCATGGACTTCGTTTCAATCAGTATATCTAATGGGTGATTTGGTAATTAGGTTTTGCAAGCTTGACATACAATGGCCGCAGCGTGATTGGCCGCGAGCTCGGGCGCCCATCGCCAGTCCTCATTGTGAAGGTCTGAGTTGTTGAGTTTTCTGCATTCAGGTTTTTTTTTTTGCATTTTTTACTCAATTTTGGTTACAAGTTTGCATTTCTGCAGGTTCTGGATCTTGTTGTCCGTATGGATCATACTAGACCAATGTCAATAGCAGCGGCGTCGAAGGTGCCTCTTGGTGCCCGGAAGGTGTGAGCACATTCTGATTTACTTCTGTTGTTTTCTCCACTTGGAAGAGTATCATGTTAAGTGTAGTTATGTTTATTTCATTTGTGCAGGTTGGTATGAAGGTCGTCATGATGAGTCCTGGTTTTGTATATGAGCCGTACAGCCCACGGGAACGCATTCCCTTCTGGAAAAGGTTCTTTTTTCAATTATACATTTTGATCATGTGTGATTCTCCTTAAAAAGAAAATAAGTACCATTAAGCTAGTAATAGTTCACCCTGCCTCAAAAATTTGGAACTATGTTTGACATTTCTGATAGTTAACAGGGGTATTGGAACAACATATGCATGGGGCGTGTAATGTCTTACATATTAATGAATTTTTCAACATTAACACAAGCTTCAAAATTTGTTCTGCAACTTGTGTTGCAATGCATTTCAGAATCTGTTAAAATCGTAATATTTCTGTTTGGGACTAGAAAGCTTTGTGATTCTTTTGTATTAGAAAGTTAGAATTGTAGTATGATGACGGAAGTATTTACTATTACAATCTGTCAATCGTACAAATGTATACACTCCATTTCATATGTTTGATTAAGCATTTATAAATCTATATTCGGTTAAAACAACATAGTTTGACTCCAAGCATTGTAGGATTCAGCTTATTATTTACTGGGGGAACATAAAAAGTAACATTCTTTGACCAAACAGTCTCAGGCACCTACATTGAGCTGGGGCATTATAGACACTTCCTTTCACTTTCAAATGTTCAAATTAATACAGAGGATAATAAAAAAGTGTGGGTAGCATTATTTTTCTGGCTAATCCTGCACTAAATACTTAATATCACTGCCTTAGGTCTGAAAAGTACAGACCTTGTGGTGCAATATGATCTAAAGCAACAATTGTTTCTTAAAATAATTTCTGTTGTATGATAAAACAGAAATTCTTTATCATTTTAACTCTGGTTTGTTCTGAATTAGATGGTTTACATTAAGTGGCTGGAGAAGGACGAAGGAGGACATCATTTTGGAGGTACTAACTGTTTTTTAGAAAATCTGCTGCAAAAATTCTTTTCCTCATTAGCTACTTTTGTTCTTTCTGGTGATTAGCTGTCAATTCATTTTTTTCTTTCATCTTTGTTTAACCATTTAGTTCAGGGGTTTAATTCCAAATGCTTCATTTTCTCAAACCTTGGTAGGACATTGCTCCTGTGTGCCACTATTGAAATCAATCTAGTATTTACTGTGAATACTGAATAGTATTGCATGGTTATTCAACGGGCATACCAATGTTCGTTCATGAGAAATGACATAATATATAATCAGAAATCTATAGCTGTTTGGATGTACTGTTTTAGTCTCATAAAACTCTGGGTTGCCTTGACCTGTGAAGTTTTCTTACAGTGGTTTATGCTGTATATGACAGTGATGTGATTGAATGCCCTACTTTAAATCCAATTCTATCATCACTTAACTTTTCATGATTTAGTTTTCACGTATGTAGATGTGAGGATGTCAGATATTTGATTTGGTTGGTGTTTAGCTATTTTTCTTTAGGCTATTTCTTTTACTAAATATAAATATGTGCTTAGTAGCTGGGTACTTTTACAGATGAAGAACGCATATGCCGTTTCAAGGTTGCGGAAGAAAACTGGATATACCAAAAAGCAATTCTATGATCAAGCACTAAACATATACAAGGAGGTATATCTTATTTATCAGATGGAAACAGCTCATATACTTTAAGCAGATAGACTGCATTGGTGTGAGTTTCAGATTTCCTTTCATGCATGTTGATCTGATTCTAGGTTTAGGCAGTGTTTAAATCTCTAGAATAAATATAATCCCGGACTTGTGCAGGCAAGTATAGTTTCATGAATAAGTCAAGATCAATGTAACTAGCTGATTTATTAGCTATTTATAAATCAACTGTCCAAATTATTGATTTGAATGCTTTATGGTTCTCTCGGCCTACGTGAGAAGGTCTTCTTCTTATCAGAATGCCCGGGGGCGGCTTGCCCCTCGCAGGTCGAGTTTTTTTAGTTCTAATAAAGTCATGACTTTTTATTTGGTAGTTCTAATAAATCACCTAGACACATTTTAGTAATAACTAGTACTCCCTCCGTTCCAAATTAAAGGTCGTTTAGGCTTTTCTAAGTTCATAGTTTTTGCTATGCACTTAGATATAGTGTATGTCTAGATGCATAATCTATGAATCTGGAAAACCCAAAAGAACCTACAATTTGGAACGGAGGGAGTAATGACTTGGCCACTGTCCTGATCGCATCGTGTGGATCACTTGCATGACCTTTCCAGCATTTTTTATCATGTTTCATGTAACATTTCTATCCAATGCTGTCCTTAATCTGCTGTTGGCTGGTGTATTTTTTCATCTTTGGACTGCAATGGTTGAAGATGTAGATTTTCGTCTTAAGTTATCTTACAGGCTACAGCGTGATCTTTCATCTGTTGAACACATAGCACATGTGGCTTGTATTGATAGTCTAATCATTTTATAAGCATGAAATTATATTACTTTGCCCTTCCAACTATTGGAAGATACGGTGTCCTCCATGTATTTTGTTTATATGCCAACACAATTACACATATTGAAGTGATTGCTGGATGTCGCCTACTCTCCTCTTTCACTAAACATGTTCCATTTTAGATTGTGTCGTTTTTTACCATAGCAATTTAAAGTCCCCCTGGCACCCTCCCTCAGTTACTGAAATATGTATTTCTAAAAGATATTAGTAGCTTTTTAGCATGGAAAGTACAAAATATGGTCATCAAGCAACACTATCATTGCATCCTATCCATTTTCCTTGTGCTCGTGCAATAACCGTCGGGGGACAGCCACAAGGGTCCCCTATTTAACCAGGGGAAACCCGCTTAAAACCCGCAAAAAACGCAAAACACGGGCTAACCCATGAACCTAAAGCACACACACGACACGATCACGACCCTGGTGGCCGCCGCAGCCCGCCAGGGTGGCACGGCGGACGACCCCTCGGGCAGGATTCGCCTTGCTCGAGGGTTAGATGCTCCCACGAGCAGAACTCGCCTCGCTCGAAGGCTCAATGCCCCCTCGGGCGAGGTCCCCCTCGCTCGAGGGCCGAACGACCTCTCGGGCGGAGCCCGCCCTCGCTCGAGGCCTCAACACCCCCTCGGCGAGGTCCGCCTCGCTCGAGGGCTCAACACCCCCCTCGGCGAGGACCGTCTCGCTCGAGGGCACCCGCACGCACACCGTCCGCGCTCCCCGCCCCCATGTACGGGCATTTAATGCTCGGCACCCCCGAGACGCGCGCCACGACCCCGCCACGCCGGGAATCGCTCCCCGGTGTTGTTTCACCAACTCCCCGGGGAAGGTCATCCCCGCCACTGTGTAGCACTGTGCGATGAGGCCGGTGTCGCCCCCGTGACACCGTACCGCCTACCCCCGTACGGCTAACACGTCGAGCCCTCGAAAGGGGCCTGCGGCACCCTCGAATGCCTTTTCCGTGACTATACAGGGCCACACCGTGACGTAAGGCCGGCGGGAGCGGTCTTTCCCGTCGCTGTCAACCCTGTGCGGGCATCCTCGCCACTGCCGCGCCACGCCGGACACCGTGACGACATCCCGATGCTGTTGGAGTGCGCGGGGACAAGACGTTGCCACGACTGCCCCTGTGCCGCGTACGGGCCCCCCGGTGACGGCACCCTCGAACCGGCCCGCGGCGGCGGCCGGGCGGCCAACCACTACGCCGCCACCCTCAAAACCGCTCCTGTACGAGCACAGGACGCGCCACGACGCCTCGACTGGAGCAGGATTCGCCAGGACGGCCGTCAGCTCCGTGGCACTGCTCGCCACGCCTCCACACGTAGGAAAATAGTGCGGCACGCATGTAAACTGCTCCCTCCTTGGCCTATAAAAGGAGGGGCAGTCCCCCAGCCGCAGGGGACACGGGACGACGGACAGCGATCACCCACACGCTCTCCGCCTTCTCCACGATATTGGCACTCGCCTCAATCAATACCTCTGGGACTTGGAGGCCAGGCCTCCTCTCCCACCACGCTTGTAGCCCCCCTCTACGAGCACCACGGTGCGAAGCAATACAAAGGCCCCCGAGCACACCACCGCCGGGACGTACGGCCCCGGCCGGAACCAGGATAAACCCAGTGTCACTAATTGCTAGCACCGGCCCATCGAGAGGCAGATCTCAGTGCTTATTAATAGTTAGTGTCAGGACTACATTCCGCACCGACAATAACCCAGCATAATATCTTCAATTGCACATTATAAATTATTCCATGTGGAATGCTCTGTTGACATTGTTGAATCTACTTGATTCAGGTTAACACTCTGATGGCACATGGAGACACATCAGCACTCCGGAAAAGTCTGACAGAGAGGATGCATTCTGTAAGTTTTCAACATTTCATCAATCCATGCTAGATAATGTACAAGGATTTTGCTATTTATTGTTTTCCGCTCTTTTTTCTTTTTGGCTGAAGACTATAAAAAATGAACTAAAGAGAAGGCAATCCAAGTGGAGTTCTGTACACTGGGAATTGGTGGAACCTGCAGTGAGCATCAGAACTTTGAGGGCCCGCATGGTAAGCTACTTCTGTTACACTATATCTGTAGGTTCCATAGAAAAGCACCATATCGTGGTATGCACATCTGTATAAGATCTAGGTGTACATGCTAATTTTTTTCTGTCTGGTAAATTTGTATTTGTTGTATTATGCTTTCCTGAATGGGCCATGCAGTTGAAGTTTTGTTTGCCTTGCAGATTGGCCTTGATAAGAAGGACCTTGATAAAGCTTTTATACAGCTTACACTTGAGTTTGTCACTAAACAGGTTTCATTCTCTCAGACTTCTTCGTCCTTGTGTGTAAAATGCAGTTCATATACCTTTTGTTTGTGTTTGAATCATAAGTTGATGTTGAACATGATTCACTGATTTCTTTCTCTCTCTGTCCTTATCTGTACTTCTAGTCATGTCTTTATCTTTAAAATGGGCATATCTCTTGTTTACATAGAACAAGCATGAGAGCCGTTTACCTTTGCAACATCCATGTTTTATTCTTTCCCTGTATAATCCAAATTTGTTTGATGTTGAGATTTTTGTTCTTGACTTAAAGATCTACTTTGGACACCCCATAGTCATTGCCACCAAATATGTTGCAGTTGTATGGAGTATGCAATTGTTTGCCAGTGTTTACACATAGCTGTATGCCAGCTGACTCTGGAGTTTAGATTAGTCTAAGTGCCTGCAGTACTTTTCTATTTTGAATCCAATTTTGACCTTCATTTGTTATGTGTGTGTTGTTAAGTAAGGCGTCGAAGTTCACATCCCTATAATAACTGATAAGCATCAAAATAATCTCTAGAACTTCTACATTGAGAATACAATGCCAAGAGGGAGTTTGTTTTCTTAGATACTCGCCTCTGTTTGCTATCAGAGCCAGTGAATATCTCAATTACTAATCTGCGGTAATCTATTGTTTTATGTAGTACTTCATGCACATCTTCTGACCAATCTTTGTTATTTTTTTCTGTAGAAATTTGAAGCCTATAATTCAAAGGGTGAGGTTGTTTCTGGAGACAAGTCAAAGGAGGTAAGTTAGATATGCCAGAACATTTGAAGCAGTAGTCTCAAACAAGTCAGGATGAGATTAACTAATCTATGTACTAATCCTCAAATTGCTTGCAAGGCAGTTCCATGTTTAGTTGTTTCTCAGGATGTCTTTCTTGCTGACCTACATTGTTTTACTGGTTGATTACACATCAATACATCATATATGCTAACATAACATTAATGTCAACTTGTCAAGCAACACTTGGTCAAGTCTTGAACGTATTTGCCATTATGGTAGTTCTAGGTCAGCGGTGATGGATATAACTAGAGCCTAACTTTTCTGCACCTCCTGGATCGTCATCCTCAGCTAGGCAGTTGCCTTCCTGGCAGTAAGATATAGTTAGTTGCAGGAAGCCATAGCTTATAAAGGAGCTAAACAAAAACTCTCATTTTAGCCAAATACCGGCTAAGAACTGGTTGGTACTTCTTTTACGTGAATTTCTTGTATATAACTGTTAAGATATAACTATTCAATTTTAGATTGGCTGGCCATCAGAATGATTTCTGCAATTATGATACAGTTTTTTTAGATGGCTGGTTTACCGTGACCAATTCTATTCCACTGGTTTGCCAACGCTTATCAGGAAGTCAAATATCAAAGGGCTTTAGTTGAACTCTACGATGCAGAGAAGAAAAGGAATGTCAACCACTACCCATTGAGAACTGCCCCAATATAGAGGCTACTCGTAACTGCGCACATACAATGCATGGTTTAGCTAACTGATGTTACAGTGATGAAAGTTCATAATAGCTGTAATATGGTTATTGACTGTAGAAGGAAAGCTAGAACACGATCAATCTGAGCCATTAGATGAAGTTAATAGAATGGATCAGATGGTCAAGTTGGTTGATGTAAGAGAAGCAAGGGTGTTTCTATATTAATCTGGATAAATTTTATATATAATTCAAAGTTATTATTCTAGGCTTTTGTTTTCCGGCCCATTAATTAAACGTTACAGGCTTATAGGGTTATTGGTGTATTCTGATATTTGCATTTATTCTATAGGTACTTGTGAAAGACATATGGGTGTTTGAGAGATCCCTTTTTCACCCAGGAGCATATTGGCGTGTATGCGGAAGGATTAATCTGTAAGGCACAGGCACATTTCAGTCCTGAATGAAGTTGGTGGAGCCTTCTGGTCTAACTGATGTCCTCAATAAATTTTTGCTCTGCCCTCCTGTTTTTCTCCAGTCTAACTGATGTCTAACAGGATCTTCAAACACACACAGACATAGTGGATGTCTTTATATTTTGTTCTCTTGGTGATTTTATGAGCAGAGAATACAGTAACTGACGCTTTTGTTAGAGAAGTATCAGCTTGGGGGAGTACTGACCCCTTTGGGCGGTTTTTCATATCCTCACCAGATATCAGGGCTCTATCCAGTGTTGCAACAAAGTCACACGCATTGTCACAAGGATATTGCTTCCCTGCACCCTTGTTTTAGACGTTTGCCAAATCGCAATGTACATCACAGTTTAGCATATGGTGATGCTGCTGTCACTTTTTGTTCATATCGTTCATGGTACTTGGATCCGTGGTATTCATGTGGAGATATAATATTCATACAATAGTACACATTTGGTTCAATTCCTGGTCTACTTTTGGTTGCAGTAAAGCTATGGCAAAGCCTACCCGCTTTGTGTAACTGTCATGTGATTTGCTTTCCCCTAACTATCAGTTTTTTTTTTTGCCGACCATTCCTCTTGATTTGTTGGCGGGCACCCAAGTTGCCACACCATTCTTATTGTAAAAGGCTGTCATTTCGTCTGCTTTTTTTTGCAGAGTGCTTCCCTTTCAGAATGTCGCCTCTGGTGCCAGGCGATTCATTGATCTCCAGGCTGAACATTTCCACTTGCCCACAATCCCATGGCTAATGGTTTCCTTCTTCCTAGATCAGCTGGGACCTGGCCTGCGGCCTGGCCTGCCTGATGGCGCAGTGCGGCCGCAGGTGGCAGCACGCGTTGACCTGGGCACCTGACAGCTCGGTTACTACACGGAAACGAAAGCCCCCCCGTCCCAATCAGAATCAGCAGCCCTGCCTCTGCAGTGTCAACGCCTTCTGCTAAACTAACGGCCGCGTTTGGCGTATGCGCGCTGCCCGGCCGTCACCCGCCGCCAGCTGGCTGAGGCCGGCCGGCGGCAACGGGAGCGCGTGGCGACGACGGCGCCGCGGCGCCCCCATTGGATCGCCGGGGATTAATTACGCAAGGCGATTGCTTGGTGGGGACTGTGGGGTAGGGATTAGCAGTTTAGCACAAGAGCGCGCGCCGACGAGACGACGACCCACCTCCTCCTGCAGGTTGTTAATTAACGACTCGAACCGAATGACTGCGGCGCGGGGGGTGCCTGCGGCAGAGCAGGGGTGCAAGTTGATTATAACGTGGTGCACCTCCGAACCTCTTTAGTGCAATTATTTGTATCACTTCTTCAAAATTTTGACAAAAAGTAGTACAAGTAATTGATCTAAAGAGGTTTGGAGGTGCACCTAATGGTTACCCCTTTGCACCTGCCGCAGCAAGCGATCACCTCCGCGCGGCGTAAATATTTCTTGCGTTGCGTGTGCGGCTTGGGTGATGGTGATTCGTCGGTGGCGCGGGGATAACATATATGTATATATACTATATATATATATATATAAGATTAATTGTAGGTTCCTCAACTCAACGGCCTGCGCACGGGATGAATCGAAGCAAGCGAGCGAGGCGATGACTTTGAGGAGGCTGCAGGAGGGCGACGGTTATGGCAATCATATGATACGACAGTGGTGGTGAAGGAGATGGTGATGACTCGGAAAAACATGCCAAATTGCCCATGGTCTCTCTCTCTCCCTCTCTCTCGATGATCCAGTGACAGCGCTGTGACGAAAGCACACCATAAATTTGCATATAGTAAGAGGATCGGAGGCGGCGAGCGAGGCGAGGCAGAAGCGCTAGTGAGCTACCGACCGACCGGTGCGTGGGCAGCCAGGCTGTGGCGAGCCAACTGTGCGCGGCTGGCGGCGACAGAGCCCCGACCGACCACTGCAACTCCTTTTCCCCGGAGGGACAGCAACACAACAAGGAGCCGAGCAGGCGCGCGCAAATGCGCGGCACCACACCTCTCCCCCCGCATGCTGCCGCCGCCGCTCTCCTTGCCTGCCTGCCTGCCTGCCTGTTCCACTACCCCCAGGGTGTGTGCCTCAGAGATAGACATATATACAAATGGGCAGCCAAAAGGGGTGGTGTTTTTCAAAGGCATGCATGCTACTACTAGCTAGGACTAGTACTAGTACTACTTGGACGCAACATGTCTCTGTTTTTTCTTAAGTAAAAATATAATAAAATAAACAAAAGAAAGAAAAAAGGATGATCCGACATGTCTTGCCGTCTCGGTCGATCACGCTCTCCCCCCTTTTTCTCACAAGATTTTTTTTAAGGATCAATGCGGTTCGGTAAAGCAATGACATGTATATTTGGCTGTGCTAGCTCTACCTTTCCAGGGTGCCGCCGCGTTTCGTTTCAAACGGGGCGCGTCAACTCGATTTAGTAGTAGTGGTAGTAGGAAGTATGAACGCCCCTTTTCCCCCGAGATTCAACCGTGTTTGAATCTTAGGAGGAGGTGGTGGTGGTGCATTTGACCCGTTTGTGTCCGTCTTTTCGATTCAAACTTTGTGGCCAGCATTTCCCTCACCAACCCATGGACAATAGGTGTGTTCGATCTCCAAAATGTGAAGGAGAAAATAGTAAAAGGCAACACAGATATGGGAGCGAGGTAACCGGAGGACGTACAGGATGGTAGTATATGCTCCCTCCGTCCTAAAATAAATGCAATTCTAGAGTTTGAAATTTGTCCCACAAAGAACGCAACTTTTGACCAATCAATCACAAAAGACAAGCCACTCTAGAAGGTTCTCACATAAAAAACAAGTTCACATCTAGATTTTTCTCATAAAAGACAAAGGATAGTTTGATCATTTTACACTCCACATTGATTTGTGTGCATAGTTCTAGAATTGCATCTATTTTGGGACGGAGGGAGTATATTCAAATACGAAAAGCTCGCAGCCTTCCAAGAATTTCTCCTCTGTTGCCATTGCCAAGCAGGCATCAGCTATATATATGAAGAGGCCTCCTGCCACCACGAAGAGGCGGGGCCCGGGGGCAGGTGCCTGCTTGAGTTCTCTTCTGCTACGCCGCCGCCGCCGGAGCGCACCCACCCACGCGCGGGCTGCTGGGCCGTCATGTGGTGGCCGTGGCCGTGGTCGTGGCAAGGGACGGCGCTCACCGCCGCCGCGTGGCTGTGCCTTCAGCTGGCGGTGGCGCGGCTCATGGAGGCGCTGTGGTGGCGGCCGCGGCGGCTGGAGCGCCACTTCGCGCGCCACGGCGTGCGCGGGCCGGGCTACCGCTTCTTCGTCGGCAGCTCCGTCGAGCTCATCCGGCTCATGGTCGACGCCTCCTCCCGCCCCGCCCCGCCCGAGGCGCCCCACGACGTGCTCCCCAGGGTGCTCGCCTTCTACCACCATTGGAGGAAGCTCTACGGTAACTCACTGGCCACACCGAGATGGCTGCTTCGTTCGATTCCTTGCATTGCCATTTGCCCATTTCTCTCTTCCGTCCATCTCATCTCTTGCGGGGACTTGATCACAAACCGATCATCAAGCAAACTCCTTTTTATAGCTTAATTGACACTCTTTTGTGCCATCACGCGGTTTCTTGGTGTATCCATACCTTTTGATTTTTCCCTCCTAATCTTGGAAATGGGGACAAATTCAAATAATTAAATGGTGCCATCATCTTAAAAAAAATAGTGAATGGTGCAACTTTACAGTGTTTTTACTTGTCCCAACTGCATGCATATGAAACTTCAAAATTTGAAAAAAAAATAGTGCATCTACGCGTGAACATACAAAATTATATATATATACATAGAGACGCAAATAAAGAGTAGACGACGCTCACGCGTAAACCGCAGGAAAGGAGGGGACATGCTTCCATGCTTTTGCAAATAGAAACAAGAGCCCAAACTCTAAACTATGCTCGATTAGGTGAGCTCCGTTTCATTTCCATTTCGCTTTTGGTACTGTTTCCTACCACCACTAGCTGCATCCATCACTTTAGACGTGATGACAGCAAATGCTACTAGTACAAGCTCTTCATCAGGCTAACAAATTCATCTCCAACCTCCCAAGTCAAACCTTCGTTCTAGTGCTGCCTCCCTCCATGATCCATCGATCTCTCCACCAGGCTGTCAATGTAGGTCAATGATAATGCGAGTAGATTAACAACATGGCAGTATAGCTTAAGATTACCTATGCATAGCTAGCTAGCTAGCTAGCTCACAGCCATGTATGTAGATCCACCATCCATGCATTGATGCACATCCGTCCGGCAATTCCGAGCTAGAGCACATGCCTTCATGCTTGCTTTGTGCTTCAGTTGCTCTGCATATTGGTCAGCATAAAACAGTGCCAGAGCATTTCAGTTCAGGATCCACACACCAGTTGGTTACTCGCTGTTGTTGAGATTAGTTTATGCTAACCTTTTGCGGCGATCGATGATAATTCCGCGGTTTTTTCAACGGCTTGTGGAGTATAATATGCAGAGCCCTAGCGACCTACAGGGGCATCTCTGCGTTTGATCCAAGTGACGAATCTTGTTGTTGGTCAGTTAAGGAATTATGTGATTTGTCCACATGAAAACACTCAAGCTAAGTGCTGGCTTAGCTTAGCGCCTTGGCAACCCGGTAGATCATGCATGGCCGTGGAGTCACATGCACACTAATGCTTGATTCGCTGTATAATTTCATATATGTCAACTTACTTATTTGATTAAAAAATGTAATCAATGCCAGCTCGAAGTGTATCTGATTTTGTCATTTGTACACAGAAAACATGTGCTTCTCTCTAGCACCAATCTCGACCGTTCAATTTCCCATCGGACGTTCAGATTAAAAAAACAAAACAGCGTGAAAATGCGTGGCGGTGTCAAATACATATTCTGTATCTTTGTGGAAATTAAAATTCGTTGTCGCTGGACGATTGTTACTTATTTAGTGTGCTGATGACATGTACAATTGTGTGGTGGGTTTCATGCAGGTCCGATGCACCTGATTTGGTTCGGGAGCACGCCGCGGCTGATCGTCAGCCAGCCGGAGCTGATCCGGGAGGTGCTGCTGTCTCGGGCGGAGCACTTCGACCGGTACGAGGCGCAACCGCTCATCCGCCAGTTCGAGGGCCTCGGCCTCAGCAACCTCCACGGCGACGAGTGGGCGCGCCGCCGCAAGATCCTCACGCCCGCCTTCCACGTCGAGAACCTCAAGCCGCTCGTGCCGTTCGTCGCCGAGACGGTGCAGCGGATGCTGGAGGGGCGCGTGCTGTCCCCGGCCGCCGCCAGCGGCGCCGGCGAGGTGGAGGTGGACGTGGCGGAGTGGTACCAGCGGCTGCCGCAGGACGTCATCACGCTCGCCACGTTCGGCCGGAACTACGACGAGGGCAGCGTCGTGTTCCGGCTGCAGGGCGAGCACGCCAGTTACGCCACCGAGGCGCACAGCAAGGTGTTCATCCCCGGCTACAGGTTCCTCCCGACGAGGAAGAACCGGCGCGTGTGGCAGCTGGACAGGGAGATCAGGAGGCTCCTGGGCAAGTTCGTGACCGGCCTGCAGAGCGGCGGCGACCGCCAAGGGGGCGGCGGCGGCCGGGACCACGGGCGCGCCGGTGGCATGAAGGACTTCATGAGCTTCATGGCGCCGACCATGACGGCGGACGAGATCGTCGAGGAGTCCAAGAACTTCTTCTTCGCCGGCAAGGAGACGCTGACCAGCCTCCTCACCTGGGCGACCGTCGCGCTCGCCATGCACCCGGAGTGGCAGGACCACGCTCGCCGGGAGGTCGTCGACGTCTGCGGCCGCCGCGGCGTGCCCACCAAGGACCACCTCCCCAGGCTGAGGACCCTCGGGATGATCGTGAACGAGACGCTGCGGCTGTACCCGCCGGCGGTGGCGATGATCCGGAAGGCGAAGCGGGACGTGGACCTCGGCGGGTGCGTGGTGCCGGCGGGCACGGAGATCATGATGCCGGTCATGGCCGTGCACCACGACGCCGGGGTGTGGGGCGACGACGCCACGGAGTTCAACCCCGCACGCTTCGCGGACGGCGGCGACCGGCCGCGGCAGCAGATGGCGTTCATGCCGTTCGGCGGCGGCGGGCGGGTGTGCATCGGCCAGAACCTGGCGCTCATCGAGGCCAAGGTGGCGCTGGCGCTCGTGCTGCAGCGCTGCGAGTTCCGGCTGTCGCCGGCGTACGTGCACGCGCCCAGGGTGCTCATGATCCTCAACCCGCAGCACGGCGCGCCGGTCATCTTCCGGCCGTTGTGAACGCGGCAGCTCAGATCCCAATAGGATTCAATTAATTCCCTTCCTGTAAATTATCCCCTCCCCACATTGCCAATTGCAAATATATATACCATACGACATACGTGATAGGTATATCAGATATATAAAGAAAGATCGGTAGCCAAGAAAACAAAATCTACGTAGCTGTTGATGTTCACACTTGTGCACATGCCTCTCTGAGGATATGGAGTGATCAGAGTGTTTTCAGCAGCTCAATCTTCAGTAGGTGGCTCGAATACAATGCAAACGTTGTGAAGATTTGCAAACATGAGAGACATCAAATATAACAAGCTAACCCCATTTCAAATCATCAAATCTCTCCTGATTCCCGATGGTAACACGTCATCATGCAAATTATTCCATACCTGGAATCTGTTGCGATTTCCATTTACCAATGTACCGTATCCACAAGTATTCTTGCGTAGGATGAATTTCGTAGCCAAATTTCTTCCGTATGAAAAAAAACAACCTCTATACAGGGCAGCATATTGCACAGTATGTCTTCTTCAAAATATTAATGGGAGAAAGGGGCTGCCTTGTCCTGATCCCAAGGATATTCTTGAGGGTTTATACTGATAAACGCACAAGCTTCTCGATTTCTTTGATAATTAAATCTCTCTCCTCATCAAGTTGTTCATCTTCACCTGTCAAACAAAATGCATTATTAGTGTCCCAATTTGCATCTCTCAGCAATCTAACAAGGAAAATTCCATTAATATTGACATCCAGCTAAAATGCTTGGTTACTCTATTGCTGGCTGTCAATTGCTTTGCCAGAAAATAGAGCTAGGGTTAACTAGGAAGTAGGCAATATATTAGTACCTTTGCTTGTGGGAAGATTGTGGAGTAGCTTCAATAATTCTCTGTGATTGTCAACCAAAACTCGAAAAATCTCGCGAGGCTTGTTTGGATTGGCAACAAAAACCTGCTTCCATGCAGCGAAAATGAACATCGGAAAAAATGCTAAAAGGCCTGATCAAGTGTGCAAAGCCACTGAAAGGTTAAACATAGGAAACTTCGAAGCATGAAACTTTTTACCTTGAAAATGTGGAAGGCACATATCCTGATATTTTTGCTTGAATCCTACAAAAAAACATCAGTTATTAGAAGCTTTACAGAGGATGTGTTATACGCATCAAAAGGTGGCCACTACTTAAAAAGAGAAAACCAATCTGTGTTGTTTTCATCACTCAGTTGTCTTAATGGTTAAAATTTGTAACAGTTTTCTGCAAGTGTCTGTATTTGAACCACTTTTAGAGACAGTCCAAACTGATATCCAAACAGCACCATAAATGGCTGGGAGAAAATAAAATGGTAGTTACAGTGTCGGACATGAATAATGGTGCTATGCATTTTAGGCTTTTAGATATAAACCTGAAAGCCATTCAGATATGGCTAACTGAATCTCTGGTAGTCACCAAAGAATGACCTCAAGTGTATAGTTTTTTATATAACAACCTTTCCTGGCAAGAGATTATATACCCAAAAGCCAGTAAAAAAAGAAGGATTCCTCATATATTGTACTGGTGCAACATCCACTATTGCTTTCACTTGATAATGACACTAGTATGTCACAACTACTCGGATGAAAAATAGAGTGGCAATAATTTGTCCTAATATTAGAGATCTTTGAGGAAAAGTAGTTAGTTTAGATAGACTGAAAGTAGCATATGCAATATTCTATCCTTTTCCTTTAGGAAATACGAGTATACAACAAAACTGCACAATCTTCTATACAGGAACTAAAACATAAAAAAAGATCAAGTGGAGAAGAGTAAATGAGAAGGACAATCTATATCATTGCTGACTCCTTTGAATAGAAACAAGGAATTTATATATAGCATTCTAATACCTTCAGCAGACCAATCATGATGTTTAAGTAATGAACATCCAAAATGTACCGCTTCATTATTTGAGCATTTGGGGCCTCCAACAGAAATTCCGAAAGAAACTGGCATTCAGCAAAGCACTTTTAAGCATTCTATTTTAGTACTCTACAAAAATTCTAATCTAAATAATCTAACCTTCACTGACTGTCTTCTTGTCACATAATTAGTTGAAGATAGAAGCCTTGTGTAGAGTCCAAAAAACTGCAATTGGATCAGTGTTTAAAGCTTCATCAATAAATTTTTTTTGACCATCTACAAGAAATAGCATGGAAGAATATACGAGGAACAGGGTGGAGGAAAACCAATGATCCTCTCTTTTTTTGTTGCACAAAATTGTTTATCTTAATCATTTATAGCAAGATTTCGCTCAGCTGACCTGTTCATAATGAGAGCTCAGGTATTCAGAGACTGCATCTTCATGTTTGGTTAGCAAATCCTGCAAACATATTGTCAACAACAAACACCAATCCTGAACAAGAGAACATCAAGCCAATTTTCTTTTTAACCAAATTGACAAGATTAAATTTACCTTGAATGTGTTCAGAGCATCAGAAGCAATATCAAAGTTTGGCAATTCAACGTACTGGAAAAACAACTCGAAGCTACTTGACTCCAGTATATATCTGAAAGAGCACTACAAAATCAAATGTATGAAAAATTAATCAATTGCAAAATTAGTTAAATAATATATTTTCTTGTTTGCTTTAGTTTTATTGCAAAATCTAACAGATGCAGTATACATCTGCATGTCTGCTTGTATAGGTGATAGTGTTACATACTATTACCTGTTCATGCATATGCAGAGGTTCTAATTCTAAAAAACAAGCATATTAGACAAAGGCGTGTATGCTAGAAACTATATGCTATTGCAGACATCAATTGTCCAATAACCGCTAAGTCCTAGTAGCCACTAAGAAAAATAAAATATAGTTGAATGAGGATTCTGAAGCCTTACTTTGCAAGTGTAGGATATTTTATGCATTCTCGCAACATATTTCCACAGTTCAATGCAACTTCCAAGTTCTTGTAGCTGGTAAAACATAGTTAAATCAAACAAGCATAATACTTTCAATGCCATATACTAAACAAGGAAAACATATGGTAAAAAATCGTAGCTGCAGGAAGTAAATGGACATCTATATATTTCTTCAATTTCATTGCCACCAAAGTTACGAATCATTATGTTCAGACTAGTTGTGTTCCAATTCATAACTTGAGAAATACAAGCCTTACCAAACAACTAAGAAATCCAAAAGGTCCACATGATTTTCAATATACTGCACGCAGCAATAGCTTTCATCAACCTTCTGTCTCAACAAAATACACCAGCAGTGGACAAGATCCTTTCTACCCTGCAATTATAGAACCAATAAGGCTAATAAACTCAGTGAAAAAATGTATCACATTCAGCACATTAATATAGCATACCTCCCAACCTAAGGAAGGAAGATTTTGAACAAAGAGGGAAAGAACACCCTCCTTGCAGATCTCAAGGGCAATCTGCAAAACCTGCTCCTGATTTGGTTCTACTTCTCCATCACCAGAAAGCGTATGCCTCAACGTGAGTATGTTTTTCTCAGCATCCTCTAGAGCCTAATAAGGGCATACACAAATTCGTAAGCAACATGCCTTCTATGTCAGTGTTTTCTTTTCAGTGTGCACAATAGTTGTATATGGTGACAGCACATCAATCATACGACAGCCAAAACTGTAATCAAAGAGTAAACAAGCACTGGCTTGAAGCTTGCTCAACACGCATCTCTGCTTGTATGTAAACACTGTTATAAAGAACATGAACAGAAGTGCAGATTTACACCCCCCTTTCTGTAACTTCCCTTCTTTCGTCCGTCCACGAGGCAGTCAAAAGAAAGAGAGAAAGGGGCGGCTATAACGCAGGAGTCGTGGCGGGTGATGGTGACCTTGTAATATTTTTATGTCAAAGCTCAATGCCAAGATGCAAATAGATCCCAACTGCTAAGTTACCCATTCAACGAACAAGACAAGTGTCCTCTCATTGTCATGCTTACTAATTTGATAACTATCTAACCTAAAGTTAGTCAAATCAAATGTGCTCAATCAAATCTAAACGGTAGTACAGCTATAGGAGGAAATATTATTGTTTAACATCTGGAACCAATGACACAATGAGCTATTTCCAATTAGGGAGCGAACAACACGGAGGCCAATATGTGCAGTCCAATGGTAACAGTACTAACAGGTAAGGTAACCGCAACCTCACCTAACCCCATCACAATCCAAAATTCACCAGTTTTCTGAAGCTTCGAGCGACAAACTGAAGGGACAGAGTGACAGACAAACCACTCTCACAATTAGTACTTTCCCTACCACGTTTCCCGCTTTGCAGAAATCTGCCCAATTATCAGGCAATGCCGCCCCCAAACTAATAGCAGCACAGACTTCTCTTCTGGTTGCCGAGCAGAGCGATACTCCTCAGCTACAGAGAGAACCGGTGCACTGTGAAGTGTGCCACCAAGATCCGGGAGTCTATACAGCTCCACAGGCATCACGACAGATCCAGCGACCCTGTGCAACTCTCGAAACAAAGCAAATCAACCTCAAGAAAAGAGCAGCAGCAGCAGCACCCAAGGAGATGCTAGCAGCGAGCACGCGCGCGCGCGGATCGGGCGGGGAGTGGATGGAAATGCGGACGCGAGACGCCGGCCGCCATACAATACCTTGGCGCCGGTCTTGGTGTCGAGGGCGACGAGGGAGTCCTTGATGGAGCGGACGATCTCCTGCGGCGTCGGGCGCTGCCGCGACCCGCCACGGAAGAAGAATGACATCTTCGCGGGCTCGGCTGGTGGCCGGCGCAAATCCAAACGGATCGGGGAGCGCTGCTGCTGCTCCCCCTTTTGCTCCTTCCACTCCCGTCGCGCTCTCGTCGTGTACACTCTCTCCTACGTTCTTGACGTGACGGTGAGCCGATGACTCGACGGCTTCCCGTGTCCAGCAGGTGGTGGCGTAAAGGTTCTCGTGCGTGTTCCCGAACTGAAAGCGTAATAACCTGTCTGCCACGATGCAATGCTTTTTGCCTTTTTCGGTTTGCCCCCCACGCGCGACATGAGGACAGTGAGTGTCTCACGACAATCCCATTCGCTACAGAAGAAAATATATCAGAACAGGTATAGTCTGGCTGTGAATTAAACTGGAGAAACAAGTATGTAATCTGTTGGGCAGATTTTGTGCTGGTTTATACAGTAGATTTGTTGTAAAAAAATATTATATGTTGATTTGTATATCAAATTTGTAAGAGAGAATTTTTTACAGAAGTAAATCGAAAAGAGAGAGGTCGAACACATGTACAGTGGATTGATAGAGTTCGACTCGATTTGATGGTTTGTTTGCAAGCATCTCATCATGTCACGATACGTTAAGGTTAAGGAAATTTCAAATGATATACGTTACAATTTCCTTTTTCCTTTCATGGTTTTCCAACACTTTAGATTTAGCCCAAGTAGTTCGCTTGCGTTACGTACGTACTAGCCCAGATCGAAAAAATTGGCCCAACCGTTCGACGGACTCGTCGCGGTCACCTGAGCACCAGGCCGACGCCGTTCGTCGACGCTTCCTCGAGTCCGTTCGCCCGTTCTCCAACTCCGGCACGACGCCCAAGCGGCCGAGGCCCTAGCACTGGTACTCGGCGTCTTGCCGTTGCCGCTGCCGTGCGACGCCCCCGGCCGGTGACCGGCGGACGCCCGACGCCGCGAGCCCGCGCCCGGCACCGCCCTGCCGCAGCGGCGCGCAGGCACCTCGTGCCCCGACGGGCGACGACGGGCGACGCGCGGCACTGGAGCCGTAAGTGATTGATTGATGTGCCCATAGTAGTTAGTACATTGTCATGTGCCCATACTTGTTAGGTAGGAGTATTGCTTAGCCTAGCCTGAAAACTGAAAAACGGCCTAATATGTCAAACTTTTTGCTGCTGTAATTATTGTAGTCTTATATTTAGGATCTACTATTGAAGGTACTAATAGGGTCGATCTTTTATATTGTAATTCATGTAAGTTCCAGACTTATTTGTTAAATTGAAGGTATTGCAAGACCTTAAAATATACTATTGTACTTTGGTTTATATTATACTTATATTATTATATATTCAACTGTTAGAAGAATTTTGAGTTGTTGGATAGGATTTAGAACTACAAAGTACATATTATATCTAGGCTGTTTTTCTTGTTTTTGTTTGTAACACGATTTATAACTGGACTTTGGAAGATACTATTAGTTCGCTTTTTTAAAATTTTTAGTACTTTTTTTTAGATCGATTTTTTAGTACTTGGGGGGTTGCTTTGTTACTATTATATAAATAAGTTGAGCATTGGGTTTTAGCAGAGCTACAGCTTCGTTCGGAGGAGCCCCCGCCTTCTAAAATAAACCCTCCAGCGTTGGGCCCTCAGCAGAGCTTGCACCACTTCTTCGAAGGTGCTAAAATCTCCACCGGATTACTTATGGAGTTAGATGATGACAATGGAATTGACTTTGTAAGTCTTTCTATCATTGTCTCTATCTGACTGTTGTGCATTGTTATGTTTTTACTGGTGATCTGTTTAGGTTCTGAACTTCTAATTCTTTGTGGTCTGGACGTGTTTCAGCACAATTTTTGTGTATGACATACTTACCATAAAACACATTTTTACAGCTCAATTCATATAGATGCTATGAACTCATTCATTCATAAGTAACTCACCATTTGATTTCCTAGTGTTAAAGGAGTTAAATAAATGTGTTCTACAAATAGCAGCAGACATTTTGTTTTCCTGTGTTTTTATAAACCAGTATGCGCGTCCTTAACATGAAGAGGCGACGGGATTCTTCCTTGGTTAAAAAAAAAGATACTACTAAACTTTAATCAAATGTCATAAGGATCCTATTTTTTCAGTTCTATTAGTGTTTAACATCCCTAAAATTTAAAGAGGGGCTATGCCTATTTTATCAGAAAAAAAACACTAGAGTGCAGATAGTAAGGTTCACACATCTCATAAATTAAGCATCAGATGGATTTTGTTTACAAACACGTGATACACCACAGTATTCTGGCTGAATATGACTGATCACTTACCGTTTGTCGATTTTTCAGACTACTTGAAATTAATTATTTTAGTTTTAGTCATTTGCTAACTGTGTAACTGGTTGGCCTACCTTTTCTTTTGTAGGAAGTGGACGGTGAAGATAGACTCAGCGTATTGGCTGATGATATTTTGCTGTCTGTCTTGGGAAGAGTTGACATAACTACGGCCGTAAGGACATGCGTATTGTCAGTGCAGTGGAAACATCTGCCGTGGTTGCTACCTGAGCTGACCATTGATGTCAAGGATTTCCTTCCTGCCCTGCAATCAAACCCCATTGACACTGAACACATGGATGAAGCAATGTCATCACTTACAAAAGCAACCAGGAGCTTCTTGGCTAACCCCCGGAGTGAGGGGGCTATTACAAAATTGCAACTTAAGCTCTACTTGATCAATAACTATGCATGCGACATTGGCCTTCTACTTAGTGAAGCAATTGACATTGGGATATTAAAAGATTTGAACCTAGCTATTTTGGATGAGAAGGAGATTGAAGACTGTACAGAAGAACAAATGCTAGAACAGGGTTCAGCTGTGAATGGTTTTTTTAGTGCCTACCCTAGTGTATTTCAGTGCCTCACAAGGTTATCTCTATACAACTTGTGCTTTGATGAATGGGACATTAATCATCACCTATTTGAATGCTGCAAGCAACTGCAGCATCTATACCTTTCAAACTGTGCTATGGAGCGCTGCTTAGTGTGGAAGATAGATGCACCGGGCTCAAATCTCCGTGTTCTTCAATTAAATGTATGCTTGTTGGGGAGACTTGATGTTCTTTGCCTGCCAAAACTGGAGCGTCTGGAATGGGATGCTTGGCTTTGCCCCCGTGCCCCTCTATCATTTGGTGTTGTTCCATCACTCAAGGAATTATGCCTCATCTGTGCTGCATCAAACAGACATAGAGGATTTTTGTTAAGTGAGGTTCTAAAGGATACCATGAACTTACATACTATAAAGTTAGATTTCCAAGGAGAAAAGGTTAGTTCACCTGCATATTTTGTAGTTTGCATTATCATTAGCATAGTTATGTATAATGCGTTTCGAATTTTAAAATTGTTCAAAATTAGAATAGCTAGTTACTCTAGGTTATGTATGACTTGGTTTATTCCGATACTTACTATGTGTGTTCACTGTATTTATACTTGTCTAGTATTTCTAATTGCTATTTACTTGGAGGCATTATATAGTAAGAGTCTATAGGGAGCAAGATGACTAGATACCTATTCTAAATTCCCTTCCAAAAAAATATATTATCGAGGAAAGCAAAAATATACATATTCTAGAGGTTTATTGTCTTCTTGATGAACACAGTTGATCCAGAACATACATAACTGATTTTTTTTCTTGTTTTCTGTCTTTCTGTATATTTTATCTCTGTCTTGTTTTTCTTAAGCTTTGGCTGCAACCAGAAGAGAAAAAATTCGGCACTGCATTTAACAATCTGAGGAATCTGTCTTTACATGGCATCTTTGTCGAATTCAACCTACTATGGACACTTGTCTTTCTTGATGCTGCACCATTCCTTGAAATGTTTGATATTGAGGTATTTCATCTGTTTGCTATCCTTGTCATTTTTAGTTGTATATATATGTGCTCTATCTGGAAATGGTTTACCTTGATTCAAGAGACTACTCCAATTCAAACTAAAAACTTGGCTTGGTGTTTGCGCTTGTGCTTGTTAGATATGGGAACATCCGTGCCAGATTAACGACTTGGTAGAGATTTTCGGGGAGAAGACAAATCCCTCATGGAAGGTGCCTAAGTTTGCGATCCCAAAGAACTCGTCCTATATGAAGGAGCTCCAGATTATCGGTTTCAAGCCACTGGAGCAACAGATAGAGTTTATAAGATCTGTTATGCAGCGGGCTCCCATGTTGGACACCATTCTTCTGAAATACGATGACCCCTGCGAGGACTGTGAGAAGATGGGTATTTTCCCGCCCCGGCCTTCCATGAAGTGCGTGTTTCCGAAGGATAAGGATGAGCAAGACATGGTGGTGAGCCTGCTTAAGGATGGAGTCTCTTCCTCTGCCCGGATAATCTTCGATACTTAGAATAATAGAATGCAGGAAGATAAATGCTTTTAACACCAGATGTATGTTACCTCTTCCGTTAGTTGCAGGATGTTGTGTAAGTGTTCCTCCTTCATCCTTATCTACATCTGTGAGTTGTCCAATTGAAGGTGATATCTACCCTTTCAAGTCTTGGGTGCGATCCATATCTATGTGCATTTTTTAGCTCCTGACCGAGATGCCAAGATTTCCTGATGGAAGTGGTACGGTGTGGCATTGCATTGTTCCTCCACTGCGTACACAACACACAGCAACTGAATTATCGAATGACATGGCTGAGTCGTAAATCCGTAATCCTTTCATTTGTCTCTCTGTGTTTCGTAGTAGTACGTGTATACACGCAAATGCTCCTGTTAGTGTATTCTCCCACTGCAGACCACCCCTAATGTCTTTATACAAACACACCAGCCCGATTGATCCACATGTATATATGACCTATACAAAACACGACGAGTCCAAGGGCAGACCCAACCGAATTAAGATTTGTGTCCGTGCGACGTGCATGCATGAGAACACGAGACAAGAGGCCTTTTTGCTCGATCACCCCCCTCCTGTCCTGCCTGCGTCTCGATCATCTTCACCGCCCCCTCCTGGCCTCCTCCATCCCCATCTCCTTCCTTGATCCAATTCCCCTTCTTCCAATCCTCGTCGAGCTCCCACCTCGATCGGACGCAAGCAAGCACGTTGCATTTCGTTGCGTTGCCTCATGCATGCGCTAGTCTGCTCGTCGATCTCTGCTAGCTCCCTCTCTTTCTTCCCCTCTCATCAGCTCGATCGGCCGCCGTCGTCGTCTCTGCCCTCCGGACTCCCATATATCCCATGTGCTCGATCGCTTTTGCGCCGCCGACCGGCTCGATGGATCACTCCTCGAGCGCGGTCGCCGCCGCCTTGTAGAGGTCGTATGGCGCCCAGAGGTAGTCGACGGTGCAGGGCTTCCTGGAGTCGAGGCGCAGCCATGGCTTGCCCTTGCCGCTCCAGTGCAGCAGGCTGATGGGCCCCGGGTGCAGGCTCCGGCACTTGCCCTCCATGTTGTCGCCGCCGAGCCCGTGCTGGTTCCACCGGTGGTCGACGGCCTTGATGTCGCCGGCGAGCACGAGCAGGAACGGCGGCAGCGAGCCGAGGTGGTAGATCCGCTTCCGCTTCTGCACGGCCATCCACTCCTCCACCCGCCTTGTGTAACCCCCGAGGCGCCACCTGGCCACGTCCATCACCATGACGCCCGTGTTGAAGTAGCACGGCCGGCGGCCGTGGAAGGTGGCGCTGAGCTCGGCGTCGGACCAGAAGGCGTCGCTGAAGTACTTGGTGAAGTTGGCGTGGCAGTACTCGGGCGCCGCCACGACGTGCCCCTCCAGGTCGACGGACCAGAGCTTGCGGACGTCGTCGACGACCACGACGTCGGAGTCGAGGTAGATGACACGGCGCACGCCGGCGGGGAGCGTGTCCGCGAGGTAGATGCGCGCGTAGTTGAGCGGCTGGTCCAGCGCGTGGCGGACGGAGCGCGAGATGCGCCCCCGCACCCGCGACGGGTCGAAGCGGTGGACGCTGGGCTCCAGGTACGGGAACGTGGCGCGGATCGCCGCCAGCGGGTCCGGCGGCGGCCCGTCCCCGTCGTCCCGGTCCCGACCCCGGCGCGCCGCCACGAGGAAGTGGAACGCGACGCTCTCCGGGCACGCCGTGTGCTGCAGGATGGAGAAGACGGCGGCCATTGTGCCACGGAGGTAGTTGGCGTCCAGCGTCATGGCGACGTCGACGCGGCCCTCCGGGGAGCCCGGGGGCGGGCACTCGTCCCCGTTCCGGAACGCGGGGGCCTCCCGGAACGCCGCCGGCGCCGACGACGACGAGGGGAGCCGGATGTGGTCGACCCGGATGCCCGACGCGCCGGCGACGGCGGTGGCGACGACGAGGGGCAGGAGGAGGAGCGCCATGGAGCGGAGGCTGGCTGCCATCGTCCAGGTCCTCGCCATGGGGACGGAGCGGACCGGAGGACGGGAGGGGCCGGCGCAGGGGGTGGTGGCAAGCGTGGGGTGGGTGCCACCACCACGCGCCGGAGGTGTTTGTGGGGGCCGGGGAGGGTAGGATAAAGTTGGGGGCGGGCGCGGGACGGACGCGCGCGCGCGGAGGGTCGGCCGGGACGGACGGACGGCGACGACGACGGCGCCTATACTTAGACCACCGGTTGACGGGCACATGCGCTAAGCCCAAGCCGCCGCTGCGCTAACCAGCCAATCATCCCGGCAACCCCAATCATTTGCAACACATGCCGACCCCGAGCTCCCAAATGGAACGCGCGCAACGGGCAGCGGCGGCGGACGGTGGTGGCGGCGGCGGCGGCGGCGGCGGCGGCGCTGATCGAGATGATTGGACCGGGTGATGGAGCTGGAACGACTGAGAGGAGCCGCCGTGACAAGAATGCTGGAGGGTGGTCGGAGTTTTATTTATAGAGAGCCTACGGAGGAGACTCTAGCGACGGCGGGGTGGTGGCTGCTGGTGGGGGTCGGAGGACGTAGGAGGAGGGACTTGAAGTTGGGAGTACGTGTTGGCTGGTAGTCCAGCTTGCATGCGCGTCGGAGAAGAGGCCAGATGGTCAACAGCCAACAGGGGAGGAGGGACCCTGGGCAGGAGGGACCCACCACGCAACGCCGGTGCATGTCCGTCCCGCCAGCGTGGCATGCGTGCATGTGCTAGCTGTTGGCTGTGTTGCATGTATATGCTCTGCATGTATGGTGCTGCCATTCTTGCCGATCAACGGTGGTTGGGAGCTAGCTAGGTCTTCACGACGGCCTGTCATCATATCATCCTCACGAGTTTTTTTTTTATTTTTTGTCAATACCGTTTCAGAAATCATTCAGAGATAGTAGTGTAGTACATTCTGGTTTAAAAAAAAAAGAAAACCAGAAACAGTAGCTGCCAGAGCCATCGACGGCACCGGCCGGCCGACGACCGGCTGTTTCGCCAGGCGATCGATCGCCATGTGGACCACGCCACCAACCCGTCGGAGAACCAAGTTTTGATCACCTGTGTCTATTGTCAAGAAGAAGGAACACCATTTTCATCACAGAAAAAATGACTGCTACTTTTCTCTGTCGAAGCTTTTATATTCGACGACAGAAGACAGCCAAGAAAAAATAAACCTTGTCTGTCAGTCATGGCGTCCAAGTTGTACGCAGCTCCGTACGTCCTGCGATTTTTGTGAACATTACATCAGTGCCACAAACGTTGCCTAATGACTCGAGTTATATTTGGAAATTAGTTTGTCTATTCATCAATCGTCTGGTCAAGCAGTCAAGCTGGGAGAAATTAAGGGAGGAGTCATGCATCCAGGATCCATCCAGGCCAGCTGATACAGTAATGCTACACCATCACGTACGTATATATTCACGTTCAACATCTTCAGAAAGATCTCCTGGACGACGGCTACCTCTCTCATTATTCTCTTTTGTTTTATACCCAACAGCTGGACAATTCTGCTCTTCTTTATTTCATTCTCCGATTCTTTAATTTCTTTCTCCGAAATGATCGATGGGTCCAGAAGTGTTTCGATCGAGTTCATGCATGTCCAGTCCTTTTCCTTTTCCAGAGCTCTTTTGGAGACCAATACCATGGCTCCGTTCCCCCATGGATTCGTCGACGCAGAGAACACAGAACAGCATCAGGAATTTGTCACTATCACAGAAAATGATCCGTGTTCCTCCAGTACCGAGCACGCGGAATTCCCGCACGCGCAACACACGCAACTGCGTTGTGTTGTGTGTCGGTGCACACATATCAGGCAACTAACCGTGGATCTGCAGCCACATGGCCGGACTTGAAAGTGGCAACTTCTAGAGCTACAGAATGACAATGCAGTGAACCAAGAAACACAGAAAGCTTCTAGGCGTAGATCACTAGCACTGTCAAAGATAAGGAACTGCTTGAGATCACGATGTGCATCGACACAGGTTTATTGTGCAAACCACCTTCTTGTGGAAACGTGAAGACCCGTCTAAAAAATTTCAAACGATGCACACATTGTGTATATCTAATATATCTACTTTTGTACGCAAGTTGATGTACAAATTCAATGTAGAAAAACTCTTGAAAGATTACAAATTTTGAAGGCATGTGCACTAGAAGACAAAATTTCCGAGCATGCATGTGTATTCTTTTTTTTTTTTGAAAAATGCATGCAGGTGTATTCTAGTGCGCATGCACTTCAACTTTGTCATATTCATATGAATTTTTATAAAATAAGTTTGCATCTCAAATTCTTTACAAAGTATGGATTACGGATATGAACCATTTCAAAAAAATATAGACTTCTAAATATTTTCACCGAGAATGTGGTCTGCACCAAATATTTCCCTCCTATTTAATTTTCACATGAGCTACGAGATAAAAATCCAGATGTATGTGATGGTTCGAAGTCAATGCGTGTGCCAACCAAAAGCACCATCCCCAGCCGTTTGACAACCAAAACGGTAACTAACCTGAGCCACGTACAGGGTTAAGTCCTTCACCTTCGTTTTACAGAAACCGACCATTCTATGTCAGAGACTAAAATCAATTGTATGTAGCCAAAGGATTTATTCCTTGCCTCCAAATCTAGCCCCAAAATCCGAAGATGAGAGGAGTTGGGGAGAAGATCATGTTGGGCGCCTTGACAGGGGTGATGAGTCCCGTTATCAGTAAGCTCACCAGCCTCATATAGAAGTACACTAAGCTCCAGAATGGGAGGAAGAAGCTGGAGCAGCTCAAAAAGGAGAGATGATGACCATTAACCTCACGTTGGAGAAGTATGCGGCCAAAGAGACCGTGAACGTGCAATTGAAGGCTTGGACGAGGGAGATGCACGAGCTGGCCAACGGCATGGAGGATACCATCAGTCTCTTCATCCATCACTTCACTCATCATGTCGACCTTGAGCCGGCTAACAACACCACCGGAGTGAAGAAGTTCTTCCCCAAGAGGATTCGGAAGCTAAAGAAACTACACTACCGTTGCAAGTTTGATAAGGAGATCCAAGAACTTTGTGTTCTCATCAACAAAGCATACGAGCGTAGAGAGACACATTATTGGAGAGGGTGGTTCTAGCATCTCACGCACAAAGATCGACCGTCAGTTACGAGCGCTTTATGTGGAGGTGGAAGAACTCATGGGCATTGAGGGCCCAAGCTTGGAGATCAATGTTTGATTCATAGGCAAGAACCCAGCAGAGCGACAGATGGTTGTATGTTGTCTCCATTGTTGTCTCTTGACGTCCAAGCAAGGCTCCACTTGCTAAACAAGTGTACAACAAGATCAAGGGTCAATTCCCTTGTGCGGCTTTTGTGTCCATATCACATAACCCGAACATGAATAATCCCGTCGGGAGTTGCTTTCTCAAATTGGTATTCATGTTCGGGTTATGTGATACGAACACGAAAGCTGCATAAGAGAATCAACCCTTGATCTTGTTGTATACTTGTTTAGCAAGTGTAGTCTTGCCTGAATGTCGAGATCCAATAATGGAGACAACATACAACCATTTGTCGCTCTACTAGGTTCTCGCATATAAATCGGGCATCGATCTCCGAGCTTGGGCCCTTAATGCCCATGAGTTTTTTGCACCTCCATTTAGAGCGCCTATAATCGAGGGTCGATCTTCATGTGTGAGATGCTAGAACCACCCTCTTCAATCATGTCTCTCTACGTTTGTATGCTTCTATAGATGTCCAAATGGGCCGTCCGACCCTAGCCCGACCCTAGCCCATCTGGCCCGGCCCGACACTAGACAAGCACGGTGGACTTCCGTGCCGGGCCGTGTCGGACCACCGGGCCGAGGTGGCAACCCAGGCACGACACTAATGCCCCTCGTGCCGTGCCGTGCTGGCCCGGCCCAAGGCACGGTAAGGCCCGACGGCCCATCAAGCCCATCGGGCCTGAATGTGCTCCAACGACCGGCGGTGCCGACCCTTCTTCGGCGGCGATGCGGCTCCCGCGGCCCGTAGCCGCCGTGGCGGAAGAGGAAGCGGTCGGCGCATGGCCCGGCCGTGGGGGAGGAGGCGGCGTCCGGTGCGCGACCCGGCCGTGGCGGAGGAGGTGGCGGCCGGCGTGGTCCGGTTGTGGCGGAGGAAGGGAGGCGGCCGCCCGGCGCCCGGCGCAGCGGACGAAGAGGCGGCCGGCGCGGCCCGGCCATGGCGGAGGAGGAGGCGGCCGGCTCGACCACCGGCACCGGCGGACGAGGAGGCGCCGGCTCGGCGCCAAGCCGTGGCGGAGGAGGCGGCGGCCAGAGCGGCACCTACGCAGCGCAGCCACCCCCATGAGAAAGAGAAGAAGTGGGGAATTAGGGTTAGGGTTGGAAGAATTCTGGTTTTTATATGAAATGGTAGGGTGGGCTCTTAGCAGGCTAAAATTGACGGGCTAACATCGGGCCGACCCAATTTCGTGTTGTGCCCGTGTTGGGCCGTCGTGCCGAGGTGGCGGCCCAGGAACGGCCCGACAGTCGTGCCGGGCCGGCCCGAGGCACGAACCCCTCCGCGCCGCGCTGGGCCGTGCTTTTTCGGGCCGTTTCCGTGCCGGCCCGTCGAGCCTGGCCCATTTGGCCATCTATATATGCTTCATTGACGAGAACATGAAGTTCTTGGATCTCCTTAGCAAACTTGTGACGGTAGTGTAGTTTCTTCAGCTTCCGAATATTCTTGTGGAAGAACCTCTTCACTCTGGTGGTGGTGTTAGCCGGTTCATGGTTGACGTGATGAGTGAAGTGATGGAAGAAGAGACTGATGCTACCCTCCATGTCGTTGGCCAGCTCGTGCGTCTCTTTCATCCAAGCAGCTCTCCATGGTCGCATACTTCTCCGGTGTGAGGTTGATGGTCATCAGCTCCTTCCCGAGGTGCTCCAACTTCTTCCTTAGATTCATGGGCTCAGTGTACTTCTCTATGAGGTTGGTGAGCTTCAAGGTGCCCAACATGATCCTCTCCCCAATTCCTACCATCTTCTGATGTTTGTCCTCCTTGAGCGATTGATATCTCATCTCCTCGTATTTCGACTCACATTACATATCATCGTATCTTTGACTTTGAGGCTAGATTTGGATCCAAAGAATACTCTTTGTGGTGTGGTGGTAGGAATCTTGCAATGAAACAAGCATTTCGCAGCAGCTCGTGACTCTTGGAGTGAGTAGGGGCAGCAATAATGGACTGGCGGCCGATCCATGTTGATAGATGTCTTGTGTTTTGGTCGTTACATCATGGTTGACGCAGAGAGGTGCAGATCAAACATGTGCCGTCAGTTTACACGTACGATTATGGCGTTTCGATTTATCAGTTCGTTTAATAAAGTTTTGGTGGTTTGCAAAGGTTAGAAATCAAACTAAAGTACCTCTAAAAAGAGGA
Source organism: Cenchrus americanus (assembly GCA_947561735.1). Classification (NCBI taxonomy): domain Eukaryota; kingdom Viridiplantae; phylum Streptophyta; class Magnoliopsida; order Poales; family Poaceae; genus Cenchrus; species Cenchrus americanus. The sequence goes on along the minus strand of OX387245.1, from coordinate 3,385,042 downwards.
AAACGAAACATAGATAACTAATATTTTGAACACTTTTTAACCTCAACTTCATACAAGAAATTTTAATAAAACAAAATATATGGTATATTAAGACAACATTACTACCTGTCTGACAACTATTAATCATTAGTAATTGTATGTTTTGATATCAACTATATTTAATCGATAAAATTAGTTAATTATAACATTTTTATATCGAGTGCCAGCTTAGCACTGCTCCAGCTCCTGCTTCTGCTAGATCCCTGCCAAACGACTTTGAGCAAAACAACTTCGGTGTCGAAGCCATCATGGAGCCGGAGCCAAAGATGTATACGGATTACGGAGGGTGGAGGAACAGAAAAAAAAGAAGAAGCTCCCACCAGGACGAGATCGTCATAGCCAAAACAAACCAACGACCACCTCCACAGGAGTATCCTGGTTTGCACAGCCCAATCATCCAGGCTCGAGGTAGTACCCAGCCCACACGCCACAGCAACCAATCACATCCTAACCAACCGATGCCACATGTATGTTCAGTCTGCATCGGGTGCATCTAAAACTGACTCCAACAACATCAGGCAAAAGCATTTTTGCCTCGCCATCATCACTGTACATGCCCGCACAGCTCTCCAACAGGTGAGGCAATCAGCAAGGCAAATTGCCTTTGGAGGAGAGAGGGGATGCAAAATTGCATCGCCTCTCTCCTCAAACGCATATGACAGCTGCACACGGGGAGGAGGGAGGCGAGCGCGGGGGCGGCGGCGCGGGACGAGGGTGGTGCCATGTGGAGGAGGGAGGCGAGTGCGGAGGAGGACTCGGGGCCACAGCACCCCAAATCGAGCTCTACCCCGGATCCATGGCCGCCAGCGCGGGCTTGCTCTGCCGCGGGAGAAGGGGCGGCGAGGGGCTGCGACCCGCGAATCGCTAGAGAACCTGCGCCTCTTGGCCTCCGCTGTTGGATGCGCGCGGGCACTGTAGCGAGCCGCCCGTGCCGGCGCCGCCGTCCGGGCGGTGGAGCTTTTCCTTGCTCGGGGACGGAGTGTCCGGGGCCGAGGGCGGTGAAGCCGTGGAGGCGTGTGCGGGACGACGACGACCGCGGCGCGTGGGCCAGGGAACTCGATGGGGGAGGAGCGAATTTCACGCCACGGTGGTGGTCGTTCTCTGCGGCAGTCATGGAGAGACCATAGGCAGAGCGGACGCGTGGGAGAGGGAGTTGGAGGGGACAACAGAGGGATTTTGCATCCATGCTGTTGGAGATTGGTTTTTCTGCGTGGGTGATGCAATACTGTAGACAATGCAAACTCCTGGATGCCTCTCCCATTTTGCCACAGCTTGTTGGAGTCAGTCTAAGGTACGTACAACGCGTCTACAAGACATGTCTATGTCTTCGTAATTTTGCAAAAAAAAACCCTTGCGCGGTGACGGGAGGCGCGTCTTCTCGTGACTCGTGAGTCGACTGGGGCGTCCCGTTCCCAGAGGCCGAACAACCACGAATAGACGTGTTGTAGACCTCGTCCTCTCTCGGGGCCGCGGCGGGCAGGATCTCGCGCGCCCGCACCGCGCGCCTCCCCCTCACCAAAACTCAGCGCTAAGCTCGCTCATCGCCACTCATTTGCCTTCCCCTCCTCGCCGCCGCGCTCTTCTCGTCGGAATAGGGTGCGGCGAGATGTCCACGTCCAGCCATAGGAGAAAGGCCGGTCCGCGGCCAAATGGATGCGCAAGGCTGTGAGGAAGTTGTGGCCGCGACTAATTGGATGGAGGCTCAGCAGAAGCGATGAATCGGACTGCCGAAGGTAAGGTGGTCATGGCAGCTTTGGAGCTTGGGCGGCTGTGGGATTTCAAATCCCCGACGGTCTAGGCGCCGGAACTCGACGCGCATGGGCAGGCCATAGATGAAGCTGGGGAGGTGCAGGAGGCTCGGGTGCAAGGGATTGAAGGAGGGTGGCGTGTGGACGGAGTATTTGGCCAGCAGCCGTGTAACATCCCTCAAATTTATTGAGGAATGTTAGTTAATAAAAATGTGGATTTAAAATTTTCGATGAATTGTTTGAGTGATTATCAACTTATTTAAGGATGTCTTCCTTTTCTCTCCTTTAATTCCTAGATTTATTTTGAGCTAAATAAAATTTCTAGGAAATATAAAAATGTTAGTGTGAGAAACTTGGAGTTCTTTTGGTTTTATTTGGAGTTTATTTGAGTGGGATTTCAAATTTGAATTTACACTCAAATTTGAATCTAAAATAGAAAGGGGTTGGAAAGAAATAAAAAAAAGTAAGGGGAGGATAGCTTCTGGGCCGCGAGCCCAAAGTCCCGAAGTCCGCTGAACCACCCTCTTCTCTTTTTCTCTGCGCGCCGCGCCACCCTCTCCTTTTCCCTTTCCAGCCCACCGCGGCCCGTCTAACGCCAGCCCGCTTACCACCTACCGCACCCGCGCCGAGTCGCCGCCGGGGGGACCCACGTGACGTCGCCCCCGGCGTCACCTCTTCTTCCTCCCCGTCACCCGTTTCTTTTCCCCCTTTGCCGCCGGCGCGCCGCAGCCCTCTCCGCACCGCCCCCTCGCCCCGACGCCCGTCCGAGCTCGCCGGGGCCATTCGCGCCGTCCACGCGTCCGGACCCCCCGCCTTGCCCTATAAGAAGGCCGCCGCCGCGCCTCGGGGGGAGCGCCCAACCCTAGCCGCCACGGGGAGTCCTCCCCCGTTCCGCTCGCCTCGCCCGCCTGGGAGAAGAAGGAGGAGGAGGGGAGAAGAAGACCCGAGGCCTACCGCCGCCGCCGCCGCCTACCTCGCGAAGCCGAAGGACCGCACGTGGGAGCTCGAGGACGCCGCGAGCCAAGGACACCGCGACGCCCTCGCTTCCTCTCGCTCCGCGCCGCCGTCTCCTTCCACGCCGACGACCTTGCTCCGCCCCCGCTTCACCGCCGCCCGCACGTCGGCCCGTGGCCACCAAGGTGAGGCGAAGCTCCCTCGCCCATCCGTGGTCGACCCGCCTTCGAGCCGAGGCGCATCGCGATCACCCCCGTGCCGCTCTTGCCGCCGCGCCGCCGCCGGTGATGCCGGCCTTCGTGCCGGCCGGGACGCTTTCTTGTGCAGTGCCACCGCCGCCGTCGCCGCGAGCACGCACACGCGCCGCCGTTTTCCTTTCGACCCCGCACCATCCTCACCTCGCCGACGTGTGTCACGCCGCCGTCGTGCTCCGGAGCACCGCGCCGCCGGCCTCGCTCGACCCCGTTCCCAACACGCACGAGCGCCCGCCACCCACACAAGCACGCCGACACGACCGCCACGACACCCCGGCCACCGTGCGCACGCACGCAGCCACCCCGTGGCCGGAGCCGCGCTCGCACCGCGCGTCGCCACCGCCGCAGCTCCGCCACGGCGGGCGGGAGCCGTTCCGTGGCGACCTAGGGGAAAAAGCCCCGGTTTTGGGTATTGTTGCGTCCCTAGGACCCATCCGCAACCAGCCGAGGCCGCTGGGCATCGATTAGCGCCGACGCCGGCGACCCTCACCACGCCGCCGCACGCGTCCGTCGCCGCCGCTCCTCGTTTCGCCGCCGACCGCCCTTCGTTGGCCGAGGCCGTCCCCGATTGGGGCCAAGAACGAGCCTTGCTGCTCCTCGTCCCTTTTCCCGCCACCCGCGTTGGCCGGCCGAGCGCGCCTCGCCGCCGGTGAGCCGCCGCCGCACCGCCGCCCGTCGCGGGCATTTCACCGAACACCTTCGCGGAGGGGGAAAACCCCTGGGGTTTTAACACGCACACGGAAACGCACACACGCGCGTGACCGCAGGGGATCCAAGGGGATCCCGTGCGCCCAGCCAACCGTGGCTAGGCCACACGGCGCCGCACGGCCGCGCGCGCGCGGGGATCCACCCCGAGATCCGCCGCGCGCCGCGCCACGCGGCGCCGCGTGGCCGGCCACGCGGCCGCCGCCGGCTTAAAGCCGCCGGCGTGGCCGCCACCTCGGCAGGCCGTAGCCGGCCGGCCGCCGGCTTAAAGCCGTGTTTGAGCCGCTTTGAGCTACCCTATAGCTAGCTAAGAGTCCGCAATACCGTATATGCGTATTTTAATTTCGTAAATGTATTTTATCTTTGGAAATTCATAATAAATCCGTTTTAGCTCCGAAAAATATGAAACTTCTTCTGAAAATCTTCTAAAAACCCAAACTCCGTGCTAGACTAGAGTTTGCCTCTTTTTGGATCTTATTTGCTCTTCTTTGGATTTAAGTCGCTTTAGGACCGCTATTTATTTCCTTTTTCGCGCTATTAGGAGCAACCGGGAGCCGAGAGCCGAGCCAGAGTACGACTACGCCGACGACTTCACCGCGGAGGACTACCCGACCCCGTGTTCACGCCCGACCGATTCTCGAACTACCCATTAGGCATTGTCGAGTAGTATTGCTAGCGCTTTACTTTATATATGCATGTTGATGAACCTTGCACTGCCTCTTTGTTTACCCTGTCCTTGATTGTCCTACCACTACTATATATGTTTATGTGGGCGTGTATATACGCCGAGCTTCACGATGCATGTGTTGGGATGGGAATAGTGGTTCTTGGCGTGTGTGTGGTAAAAACCGGCAGGAGAAGGCGTTTTGGGTACTTTGGCGGGGGTGAGCTCGAGACAACCGATCTGGGATCGGGATAGGGGTGCACTCCTCAGTGCATCCCTCCTGTTACGGTTTTCGGAGCCTAGGTGTTGGGGTTTTACGTGCGCTTGGAGGACATGAGCTCGCCCCGGTCTGAAATCGAGTGGATCAACTTGTTTATAGGACATCGTACACACCACCCCGCCGAGAGTGGGGATAGGGCCGTGTTGAGCTCGGCAAGTGCGGAACCATACCTGCTTAGGATGGATAGCGGGGTATCAGTGGGGGAGCGGTGGAGGTGAGACCACCCTCTCGTAGCGACTCCCGTGTGGCCACACGGGAGCATTTCACGCTCCGGCGTAGTCCCTTCCGAGGGGGGGGCGGCTTTGAGGGCCGGATGCGGGATGGGTTCGTAACTACCGAGAGTTCGCCGGCAGGATGGGCCTCGGTCGACCGTACACCGGCCGGCACCATTCCGGGATGGGTACGTGTGTACACGCTCCCGCAGTTGTTCGATCTATAGCTATAGCCGCGTCCTCGGTTATGGACACTGCCTAGAATACATGTTCGTTCCTCATATTTTGGGATTTCTACCTTCCCCCTATAGGAGAGAGTGTGGTGAGCCGTGGTTACAGCCGGCTAGAGGAGAGAGGCTCCATCTACCTCGTCGATCCGGTTGTAATCATTGAGGTGCGAGGAGAGGAAGTTCTCGCATCGACCCTAGACAGGAGTAGGAGGTGGTGACGGATCTTCCGGGTGACCGAGGTGGATCCGAGCCGTGTTGAGAGACTTGGGTTTCGGGATATTGATGGTGATACCTTGTCTATACTCTGCCGTCGTCGCTTAGGAAACCCACAAACCGCTTCCTTGTCTACTCTCTTTTCCCTTTAGATGTTAGGCCACTTAAAGCCGCATACGGTTGGTGACGTGGACCTATCCCACTCCTTGGGGATAGACTTTGGGTGTGCGAGGTACGAGTCCGAGTTCGACCGTAACGCCGACGGATGGTACGACCGAGGGATACGTCGCTTCGCTCGAGTTTGCTCCGTGGCGGGAAGAATAAAGATGGAGACCCTTCGAGGAGATAGCAACCGTTGCGTAGAATTTTCACTCCGATTCGGCCCAAGAGGCTTGTAATGATGTACTCCATAATGGACTTGTAATAAATTAATGTACTCTTATCTTTATGTGATGCGATGTATGACTTTGTGTATCTATCTGTGAGACGTTCTGTACGCGATAGCCACTGATCCAGGGACTATCATGATGTTACAGGGATTCGGGTTTTCTATGAAAATCCAGGGTTTTACAGGTGGTACCAGAGCCATGCTTGACCGTAGCACGTATCCCTAGGAAAGGTCGATAGAAATAGGACTCTATACGCTCTACCTTTATAGTTATACCCTTGAGCTATGTTATAAAACTCGTTCCCTCTTTGAAAACTTCTTACTCGCCTGCGCTGACAGAAATTTCTTGCGTTTCACAGGAGATGGAGCACCAGGTCGCGGAGATCACCCCCGAGACATGCGGGGCGATCTGCCACTGGATGGAGAGGGCCCTTCTCAGGCTTGGAGTCCCTCCGACCTACGTCACGTACCGCGCCGAGTACGTACCCGCTGTGACAGGGCGGATGGTGCTCGCACGCACGGCCGTCGTGCTCCCTCACCCGAGTCTCCCCGGTTCAAGGGAGAGGTCCGCGCGCCGCCGCACTCACCGTCGCGACCGCGATGGACGTCGCCCGCCGCCGTGCCCCGGGCCGCCTTCTCGCACGCACCGCGCCTCCTTCGAGACCGGGACTCTTCGGCCGCTACCCCGGGACTACTGGCGCCTCGCACCGCTCGTGGACGGAGTTCCTTCATACGAGGGGATCCGGAGACGACGTCGAAGTCGCTCCCTTCCGCGAGTCCGACGAGACCCTGGTGGAGACCGCCAGCTACTTGGTCGACCTCGACAAGTACGCGCGCCGACTGGAGGACGAGTCACGTACCCTCTACGGCCAGGTCAGGGACGCCACCATCGACGCGCTCCGCACCGCCCCCCGCCGTGCCGAGCTGGAGAGGGAGAACACCGCTCTACGCCACCGTGTTCGCCAGCTCGAGTTGAGCCTCGACCGCGCGACCACTGTCCTGCTGCAGTCTGAGAGGGAGAGGGTGGACACCCGGGAGGAGATGCTGCACGCCAAGGAGGACCTACGCAGGCTGACAGCGAGTCAGAACAGGCTGAAGGACAAGCTCGAGCGCAAGGACGACCTGCTCACGGTGCGCGCTCACCTGCTCGGGTGTGAGCGGCTCAAGGTGGAGAAGCTGGAGAAGAGCCGAGCAGACAACATCGCCAACATCGCGTGGCTCACGCGCACGGCCGTCTACCTAAGGGACAAGGCCGAGAGACTGAGGAGGACTTGGGAGGAAGCCGACTCGCTTCGCGTGGACGAGCTCAACGGAGAGCTACCCCCCGAGTCTCAGCGTGAGATTCGCACCGAGACCTTCGAGCTGCACCAGTCACGCCTCAAGCTTCACCTGTGCCCGATGGCCCGTCTGCCGACCCCCGTCGAGACCGAGGAGGTTCGAGAGGCTCACGCCTTGGTGTCCCGGATCTTTCCGCCGGACTACCCCACCGAGGACCGCTACCCCGTCACGTACCAGAGGGCACGCACTGAGTAGAGAGCTGAGCAGGAGGCATGACCTAGAGTAGTGTTTTATGCTAGTAGTTTCCATGAGATGTTCCATGCAGCCGCGAGCATGTTCCGGTGCATGAAGAGAGTCATGCCACACCATGTAGACACTACCCTTTTGAGATTGTACCGATGTATTAGATCGTTGACTTGTTGCTGCTACCCCAAGGTCTGAGTCAGCCTCAGGGGAGCAAGTGTACTAATCATGTTTGATGTGTGCTTGGATCTTAATGGCGTTATTTGTGTCTTAATGCTTCTTCCACTTGAGTGTAGGTTATACTTAGAACTATTTTCTTGATTGCTAAAGGCTCATGTGTGAGTTGGTGAGTGACGTGCGTAAGTCTTTCCCTTTTTCCGTATGTTTTCAGAAGGATGTCGATCCGCCGCTCCAACCGGCTGATAGCCCGCCTCGAGGGGGCAGCTGCTGAGGAAGAAGCCCAGCAGGGGCGTGGACGCGGGCGTGGCCGTGGCCGCCCACCCCTGCGTGGAGGAGCTTTGGGGGCTAGGGCCCGAGGTGACGGAGCACCGCCACCACCGCCTGAGAACCCTGAGGCCGAGGTTGAGCAAGGAGCGGCCGAGCAAGGCCGCCCCGAGCGGACCGCCCACCACCACCCCCACCTAACTTGGTGGAAGTGATGGCGCTCCGTACTCGCCCGATGCGGAGGATGGCGGAAGCCATGGAGCACCATGGCAACGGTGGGAGCCGCGTCGCTCCGCAGACGAGGACCTCACGAGGAAGATCGAGAGGTTCATCCGCTCGAAGGCCCCCACCTTCGCCCACTCGGATGACCCACTCGAGGCCGACGACTGGCTGAGGGTGATCGAGACCAAGCTCGATCTCACCGTCTCGCTTCCGACGAGGAGTGCGTCGCTATCGCCGCGCACCAGCTAGAGGGTCCTGCCAAGGCATGGTGGGACAACTACACTTCCACCCACCCGAACCCAGCTTTCATCACCGGCCGGGAGTTCCCGCGAGGCGTTCCGCGAGGAGTACCTCCCTGATGAGCTGCTGGTCCAGAAGGCACAGGAGTTCCGCACCATGACTCAGGGTGCGATGAGGGTCGAGGAGTACGAGCGTCACTTCATGAAGATGATGCGGTACGCCCCCGACGACACCAACACCGATCAGAAGAAGCAGTTCTGGTTCCTACGAGGCCTCCACCACAGCCTTCGCCAGGCGCTGAAGGCAAGTGAGCACAAGTCCCTGCGCCATCTCGTCAACCGCGCCATCGCGGTCGAGGACGAGAGGAGGGGCCACGAGGAACGCATGAGGGGCAAGAAGAGGATGGGAGATCGGGATCAGCCGGACCGATCCTTCCAGAAGCCGAGAAGCGGACAGAGCAACATGCTGAGGGGAAGCTACCGCCTGGGGCACAACCAGCCTGGGCGTGGCTTCGGAGGAAGTGGACGTGGCCCGTTCCCCGGAGGGAGGAACCCCGGCTACCCACAGCAGACTGGGGGCTACACTCGTGCTCCACCGAGCACCGCGAGACCCGCCGCAAGGGGCTTTACCGTCACCTGCTTCGCGTGTGGCAAACCAGGCCACAAGTCCTACGACTGCCCTGACAAGAAGGCTTCTGCCACTCCCGCGAGGGCACCTGCTCCAGGAGGCCGACCTCCTCAGGCCGCGCCGCCCCCGGCCGCCGGCCGTGGGAGGCTGAACCACCTCACTGAGGAGGAGGCTGCCGATGCCCCCGACGTCGTGATCGGTAAGTTTTTGGTTTGGGTACTTCTTCTCTGGTTCTCTTCGACACCGGTGCAACCGGGTCCTATATCACCTCTCGGTTCGTAAATAAACTTTCCCTCCCTACAACCGCCCGAATGATGCCCATTATCACGAGCTCTCCGCTCGGGGATATCCGATGCACCCTGCTGTGCAAGGGAGTGGAAGTGGTCATCCAAGGTCACACATTCTATAGGGATCTTACCATGATGCCTTCCCATGGTATCGACGTGATACTGGGAATGGATTGGATCACTGCCCACAAAGGTGTCATCTCCACTTCGCCGAGACTGGTGGCACTACTGCACCCTGACGGAACGAGGGTTACCTTCGAGCCGATGAAGTCTCGAGACATACCGGCCGTGTACAGCCTTCACACGAAGGCCATATCGGACGTGCCGGTAGTCTGTGAGTATGAGGATGTGTTTCCAGAGGAGTTGCCTGGGTTGCCTCCTGATCGTGATGTGGAGTTCGTGATTAACTTGGTGCCGGGAACGGCGCCGATAGCCCAGAGTCCGTACCGTATGTCAGAGGTTGAGCTGAAACTGTTGAAGGCAGAGCTAGACTCGCTACTCGAGAAAGGGTTCATTCGACCAAGTGCTTCACCCTGGGGTTCACCGGCACTATTCGTACCGAAGAAGGATGGGACTCAACGTCTGTGCGTCGATTACCGCGCCCTGAACGCGGTAACCATCAAGAACAAGTACCCACTGCCCAGGATTGATGATTTGATGGATCAGCTGAGGCAAGCCAAGTACTTCGAAGAAGATCGATCTCCGGTCAAGGGTTATCACCGCATGAAGATCCGCCGGAGGACATCCATAAGACGGCATTCGTAACCCGTATGGGCGCATGCGAGTACACCGTCGTGTCGTTTGGCTCCGACCAATGCCCCGAAGCATACTTCATGAACATGATGAACAAGGTCTTCATGGATGAGTTGGACAAGTGTGTCGTCGTCTTCATCGACGATATACTCGGTCTACTCCCGCATACCGAAGAGCACGGGGAGCACCGAGGATCGTGTTGGGGAAGCTCGGGCGGCATCGGTTGTATGCCAAGTTCGGCAAGTGTGAGTTCGGATGGAGGAAGTCGCGTTTCGGGTCATGTGTTGTCGCCTAAAGGAGTTGCGGTAGATTCGAGCAAGATTGAGGCAGTGTCCAAGTGGCAGTCACCGAAGTCCGTGACAGAGATCCGCAGCTTTCTCGGTTTGGCCGGATACTACCGCCGATTCATCGAGAACTTCTCGAAGATCGCCAAGCCCATGACAGAACTGTTGAAGAGCAACACGCCGTATGTGTGGTCGGACAAGTGTGAAGCCAGCTTCCAAGAGCTCAAAACTCGTCTCACCACTACCCCGGTCCTGACCCTGCCCGATGCGAGCAAGGACTTCGTGGTGTACTGTGACGCGTCGAGACAAGGACTCGGCTGCGTGTTGATGCAAGGAGGCAAGGTAGTGGCCTACGCCTCACGACAGCTAAGGAAGCATGAGGAGAACTACCCTACGCACGACCTCGAGCTAGCCGCTGTCATTCATGCCTTGAAGATATGGAGGCACTATCTGATGGGGAACAAGTGCGACATCTATACTGATCACAAGAGTCTGAAGTATATCTTCACCCAGTCGGAGTTGAACCTGAGGCAAAGGAGATGGCTAGAGCTGATCAAGGACTACGACCTGAGCATTCACTACCACCCTGGTAAGGCAAACGTCGTAGCCGACGCTCTGAGCCGCAAGCACTACTGCAACAACCTGATGGTGCGAGAGGAACAACCAGCCCTTGCATGAAGAGCCGGAGAAGCCGAGCTTAGAGATAGTGGAGGAGGGGCGGTGGAACCGGATGCGGGTGAAATACACACTCGAAGACCAAATCCGCCAAGCTCGAAGGAGTGCCCGAAAATTCAAGAGGTAAAACGCCCGATGGAGAATGGCAAAGCAGCTGACTATCGCCTCGATGAACAGGGTACACTGTGGCTGAAGGACCGTATCTGCGTGCCTCAGAACAAGGAAATTCGGGACTCGATCCTTAAGGAGGCCCACGATTCTCGATCCACCCTGGCTGTACCAAGATGTACAAAGACTTGAAGGTACGGTTCTGGTGGGAAAAGATGAGGGAAGATATTGCAGAGTACGTCGCTCAATGTGACACGTGTCAGCGAGTGAAGGCCGAGCACCAGAGACCTGCCGGACTGCTGCAACCGCTCGAGATACCCACGTGGAAGTGGGATGATATCAGTATGGACTTCATTGTGGGATTGCCGCGCACGCAGAAGGGAAATGACTCCATTTGGGTGATTGTTGATCGATTAACCAAGGTGGCACATTTCTTGCCAGTGAGGGCGAACTACAGCGTGAGCCGACTTGCAGAATTGTATGTGGACAATATCCTAAAGCTTCATGGGGCTCTGAGGAGCATTGTGTCAGATAGAGGGCCCCGCGTCACCGCCCCGCCCGGAAAAGTTTGCACGCTTCCATGGGTACCCGGCCGAACTACAGCACAGCGTTCCACCCACGGACGTACGGTCGGACAGAGAGGGTGAATCAAGTACTAGAGGACTTGCTGAGAGCTTGTGTGTTGACCTATGGGTCCGATTGGGAAAAGAGCCTGTCATATGCCGAGTTCTCGTACAACAACGGCTACCAGACCAGCTTGAAGATGGCTCCTTTCGAAGCCCTGTATGGCAGAAAGTGTCAGACACCGTTGATGTGGTCCGAGGTGGGGGAGCGAACCTTCTTCGGTCCCGCCACCATTGTTGAGGCCGAGGAAAATGTCGCCAAGGTCAGGGAGAACCTGAAGATAGCTCAGAGCAGGCAGAAGAGCTACGCCGACGCGAAATGAAAGGATGTCTCGTTTGAAGTGGGGGATCACGTCTACTTGAAGGTGTCACCCCTCCGAGGTACGAAGAGGTTCCACATCAGGGGGAAGCTGTCCCCTAGGTACGTTGGGCCCTACCCTATTGTGAGTAAGGTCGGGAAGGTAGCTTACAGACTCGAGCTACCTCCGGAGCTTACGGGAGTGCACCCGGTGTTCCATGTTTCCCAACTTCGGAAGTGTGTGGTCGTCGAGAAGAGAGTGCCTGCTCAGGCGCTCGACGTCCAGGAGACCCTAGAGTACTTGGAGTACCCGGTTCGGATCCTGGACTGGGCAAAGAAGTCGACCCGGAACACCACCACGCGTTTCTGCAAGGTGTTATGGAGTAACCACTCCGAACGCGAAGCGACATGGGAGAAGGAGTCAGCGTTGAGGGAGAAATACCCTCATCTCTTCGAAGCGGAGGTAACTTCTTAATCTCGGGGACGAGATTCTTTTGAGGGGGGAGTCTGTAACATCCCTCAAATTTATTGAGGAATTTTAGTTAATAAAAATGTGGATTTAAAATTTTCGATGAATTGTTTGAGTGATTATCAACTTATTTAAGGATGTCTTCCTTTTCTCTCCTTTAATTCCTAGATTTATTTTGAGCTAAATAAAATTTCTAGGAAATATAAAAATGTTAGTGTGAGAAACTTGGAGTTCTTTTGGTTTTATTTGGAGTTTATTTGAGTGGGATTTCAAATTTGAATTTACACTCAAATTTGAATCTAAAATAGAAAGGGGTTGGAAAGAAATAAAAAAAAAAAGTAAGGGGAGGATAGCTTCTGGGCCGCGAGCCCAAAGTCCCGAAGTCCGCTGAACCACCCTCTTCTCTTTTTCTCTGCGCGCCGCGCCACCCTCTCCTTTTCCCTTTCCAGCCCACCGCGGCCCGTCTAACGCCAGCCCGCTTACCACCTACCGCACCCGCGCCGAGTCGCCGCCAGGTGGGACCCACGTGACGTCGCCCCCGGCGTCACCTCTTCTTCCTCCCGTCACCCGTTTCTTTTCCCCTTTGCCGTCGGCGCCGCAGCCTTCCGCACCGCCCCTCCCGCCCCCGCCCGCGCCCGTCCGAGCTCCGCCGGGGCCATCCGCGCCGTCCACGCGTCCAGCACCCTGCCTTGCCCTATAAGAAGGCCGCCGCCGCGCCTCAGGGGAGCGCCCAACCCTAGCCGCCACGGGGAGTCCTCCCCATTCCGCTTCGCCTCTGCCCGCCGGAGAAGAAGAAGGAGGAGGAGGGGAGAAGAAGACCCGGAGGCCTACCGCTAGCTCGCCGCCTACCTCGCGAAGCCGATGGACCGCACGTGGGAGCTCGAGGACGCCGCGAAGCCAAGTACCGCGACGCCCCTGCTTCTTCTGCTCCGCGCCGCCGTCTCCTTTCACGCCGACGACCTTGCTCCGCCCCGCTTCACCGCCGCCGCACGTCGGCCCGTGGCCACCAAGGTGAGGCGAAGCTCCCCTCGCCCATCCGTGGTCGACCCGGCCTTCGAGCCGAGGCGCATCGCGATCACCCCGGTGCCGCTCTTGCCGCCGCGCCGCCGCTTGTGATGCCGGCCTTCGTGCCAGGCTGGGATGCTTTCTTGTGCGGGTGCCACCGCCGCCGTCGCCGCGAGCACGCACACGCGCCGCCGTTTTCCTTTCTGACCCCGCACCATCCTCACCTCGCCGAAATGTGTCACGCCGCCGTCGTGCTCCGAGCGCCGCGCCGCCGCCCGCTCGACCCCGTTCCCAACACGCACGAGCGCCCGCCACCCTCACAAGCACGCCGACACGACCGCCACGACACCCCGGTCACCGTGCGCACGCACGCGGATCCACCCCGTGGCCGGAGCCGCGCTCGCACCGCGCGTCGCCACCGGCCGCAGCTCCGCCACGGCGGGCGCGAGCCGTTCCCGGGCGACCTAGGGGAAAAAGCCCCGGTTTTGGGTATTGTTGCGTCTCTAGGACCCATCCGCAACCGGCCGAGGCCGCCGGGCATCGATTAGCGTCGACGCCGGCGACCCTCACCACGCCGCCGCACGCGTCCGTCGCCGCCGGCCGCCCTTCGTTGGCCGAGGCCGTCCCCGATTGGGGGCCAAGAACGAGCCTTGCCGCTCCTCGTCCCTTTTCCCGCCACCCGTTGGCCCGGCCGAGCGCGCCTCGCCGCCGGTGAGCCGTTGCCGCGCCGCCGCCCCGTCGCGGGCATTTCACCGAACACCTTCGCGGAGGGGGAAAACCCCCGGGGTTTTAACACGCACACGGAAGCGCACACACGCGTGTGACCGCGAGGGATCCAAGGGGATCCCGTGCGCCCGCCAACCGCGGCTAGGCCACACGGGCGCCGCACGGCCGCGCGCGCGCGGATCCACCCCAGGGATCGCCGCGCGCCGCGCCACGCGGCGCCGCGTGGCCGGCCACGCGGCCGCCGCCGGCTTAAAGCCGCCGGCGTGGCCGCCACCTCAGCAGCTGTAGCCGGCCAGCCGCTGGCTTAAAGCCAGGTTTGAGCCAGTTTGAGCTACCCTATAGCTAGCTAAGAGTCTGCAATATTGTTTATGCGTATTTTAATTTTAGAAATGTATTTTATCTTTGGAAATTCATAATAAATCCGTTTTAGCTCCGAAAAATATGAAACTTCTTCTGAAAATCTTCTAAAAACCCAAACTCCGTGCTAGACTAGAGTTTGCCTCTTTTTGGATCTTATTTGCTCTTCTTTGGATTTAAGTCGCTTTAGGACCGCTATTTATTTCCTTTTTCGCGCTATTAGGAGCAGCGGGAGCCGGAGAGCTGAGCCAGGAGTACGACTACGCCGACGACTTCGCCGCGGAGGACTACCCGACCCCAGGTTCACGCCCGACTGATTCTGAACTACCCATTAGGCATTGCTGAGTAGTATTGCTAGCGCTTTACTTTATATATGCATGTTGATGAACCTTGCACTGCCTCTTTGTTTACCCTGTCCTTGATTGTCCTACCACTACTATATATGTTTATGTGGGCGTGTATATACGCCGAGCTTCGCGATGCATGTGTTGGGATGGGAATAGTGGTTCTTGGCGTGTGTGGGGTAAAAACCGGTAGGAGAAGGCGTTTTGGGTACTTTGGCGGGGGTGATCTCGAGACAACCGATCTGGGATCGGGGATAGGGGTGCACTCCTCAGTGCATCCCTCCTGTTACGGTTTTCGGAGCCTAGGTGTTGGGGTTTTACGTGCGCTTGGAGGACATGAGCTCGCCCCGGTCTGAAATCGAGTGGATCAACTTGTTTATAGGACATCGTACACACCACCCCGCTGAGAGTGGGGATAGGGCCGTGTTGAGCTCGGCAAGTGCGGAACCATACCTGCTTAGGATGGATAGCCGCGTCCTCGGTTATGGACACTGCCTAGAAGACATGTTCGTTCCTCATGTTTTGGGATTTCTACCTTCCCCCTATAGGAGAGAGTGTGGTGAGCCGTGGTTACAGCCGGCTAGAGGAGAGAGGCTCCATCTACCTCGTCGATCCGGTTGTAATCATTGAGGTGCGAGGAGAGGAAGTTCTCGCATCGACCCTAGACAGGAGTAGGAGGTGGTGACGGATCTTCTGGGTGACCAGGTGGATCCGAGCTGTGTTGAGAGACTTGGGTTTCGGGATATTGATGGTGATACCTTGTCTATACTCTGCTGCTGCTGCTTAGGAAACCCACAGCCGCTTCCTTGTCTACTCTCTTTTCCCTTTAGATGTTAGGCCACTTAAAGCTGCATACGGTTGGTGACGTGGACCTATCCCACTCCTTGGGGATAGACTTTGGGTGTGCAGGGTACGAGTCCGAGTTCGACTGTAACGCCGACGGATGGTACGACTGAGGGATACGTCGCTTCGCTCGAGTTTTCCTGTGGCGGGAAGAATAAAGATGGAGACCCTTCTGAGGAGATAGCAACCGTTGCGTAGAATTTTCACTCTGATTCAGCCAAGAGGCTTGTAATGATGTACTCCATAATGGACTTGTAATAAATTAATGTACTCTTATCTTTATGTGATGCGATGTATGACTTTGTGTATCTATCTGTGAGACGCTCTGTACGCGATAGCCACTGATCCAGGGACTATCGCGATGGTACAGGGATTCGGGTTTTCTATGAAAATCCGGGGTTTTACAAGCCGTCTGCTCAGTGGAGAAGAAGGGAGGCAGCAAGAAGAAGAACATAGGCCGCTCGGTTGACTTGGGGATCTTGTGCGTGCTCTCATCCTCCATTGCCTCGACGTGCCATCCGCATCACCCATCGTCATCCTAAACTCCACCGTGGATCTTGGCAACGTTGGCTCCACGGCTGGCACGGCTGGGCAGAAGGCAGCGGTGTCAACGAAGCAGATTTGCGTCTGGAGGCATCGACCGGGCCAGCAAAATCGAGGCATATCGAGTTGCTGAGGCGATTGTGGAGCGGATCTGCAAGAAGGGATTTCTTCTGGAGCTTCTTTATTCTGATGAAAGAGCTACTTAGGATGTGCTGCTAGATTGTTGTAGCTTGGATGCTCATGCTTCATCTGATTTGGGGAAAAAAGTGCAAGAGGGGTAGAGTCGTAGACTGCATGTGTGTATTGAATTTTTCAGTTCAGCGTGAAATTTCAGAAAATTCAGCAGGTACTTTTGGTGTTGATGCAATGTTAGCACATGAGGTAAAATTCTGTCAAATTGCCACACAATGGTATACACAAATAAATTTGTAGTTGATCTTAAGCAACATGCAGAACATTAAACAGCTTAAATTTGTAGTTGATCTTAAGCAACACGCAGAACATTAAACAACTTACAGACGACCCCTCTGTTAGAGTTAGTTGAGATTTCATGTAACCCAACCTTGGAGAGCCCGGTCTCATCTTGTAGATAGAGTTGTTGTATCTTTGTAAACAAGTTATGTACTTAGAGATAGAGACCGGGCTTATCCTCAAGGACTATATATTGTAAACACCTCGTGTAATCTGTTCAAGCAATTAACACGCAACCGACGCCGAGCCAAAGGCTGTCGTTCCACTGCTTGCGCGCGCCATCTCTTTCATGGTAATCAGAGCCAACACTGCTTAGGTTTAGATTGCATCTCAACCATGTCTTCAAGCTCAAGCTTCGCCGCCTTCTCGAATCTCTTCTTCGGCATCCAGATCTCGGAGAAGTTAAACAAGAGCAATCATGCGCTCTGGAAAGCGCAGGTGCTCACCGCAATCCGCGGTGCTCGCATTGAGGGCCACATCAACGGCAAGACCGTCGCCCCTCCGGCCGAGCATGACGTCAAGCAAGGGGAGAAGAGCGTCAAGGAGCCCAATCCGGCGTATGAAGAATGGTTCGCCATTGACCAACAAGTCCTCGGATTCATCTTCACCAGCGTGACCAAGGAGGTCCTTGGACAGATCGCCGCCTCCACAACGGCGGCAGAGGCGTGGGCTGGTGTGGCAGACATCTTTGCTGCTCACACCCGTGCATGATCAGTCAATGTGCGCCTTGCCCTCACCACGACGAAGAAAGGCTCCATGACCGTCACCGAGTTCGTCAACAAGATGCGTTCCCTCGGCGATGACATGAAGGCCACGGGGAAGACCCTCGACAACGACGAGATGGTCGCCTACATCCTCAACGGCCTTGACCATGACTTCGACCCCATTGTCTCCGCCGTCATGGCACGAGTAGAGCCGATCATGGTGGCTGAGTTGTACACACAGCTTCTCAGCTTTGAAAACCGGATCGATCTGAAGAATGGTGGCGACTCCAACAGCAGCAACAACAATTCCAGCTCGTCTTCATACGTCGCCAACAGGGGCGTGGGGGACGTGGTCGTGGAGGAGGAGGCCGCAACAACAGCTACCATGGCCGTGGTACTCCAGGTCGCGGGTGTTAACACCAAAATTTGGCACAGGAAGGAGTCTGAGTTGTGGGCCTAGCCTGGTGAAAGAATCCGTCCGGAAGAAGGAAGGTTTCTACAGAAAGATTCGGCAAAGGAGCTCGCGGTCGGCAGTTGGCTTCCGTTCAGCAAGGAATCTGTTTGCGCTGATTTTGTGGGATTGCGTGATGACGTGGCCCGAGCGGAAGGAACAAATGGATGGATAAGCGATCGCACTTGGAGATAAATTAGGTATCAAATATTGTGCTCGTAGTCCATTCGGAGTCATGCCATGACAGGGTATAAATACAGACCCTAGATGTATGTAATTGCATTTGAAACATTCCCATAACAAACCAGCTTTACGCCAAACCTTCGAGTCCTTGTTGTGTCGTCGAGTTTTGCGAGAGGATTCATCGATCCGTCGACCTCCGTAAGTATCGGCAACCTTGTATCATATCTAGTATCATGCGGTGGATTTAGATTGTGATGCAAGTAGTCTTGTTACCATGCTTTGTATCATGCGGTAGATTCAAGCTTGGTTCAAGAAGGTTTCTTGTTAGATCACGAGCCATGCGGTGGGCTAAGATCTAGCTTGGAGCTAGTTATCGGCTCTATTGGATTTTGGCAAGATCCAATAGATTCATTAAGTTACCCTGTGTTGTTTTGAGTTTTTACTTTATGTTTAAATTCATATAACACTCTTTTGCCCAATTTAGATTGATTTGGATCGGCTTTATCTTGTTTCGTGGTCTTTACTTTACGCGTTCACATCTTGTTTCAAGAGGCACGTGGATCACGTGTTTATTAAATAGCCGAAACCGAACCAATCTAAGTTGTTACGTGTTGCGGGTTCAATCTTGTTGATTTTGCGTAAATCTTGAAAGAGCCAGGTATCATGTGGTAGATGCAGGTTTTAGGGTTGCTTTAAAGCTAGTCATCCGGTGGATTAGATCTTTAATTCAATCCGATAGATTTATCATCTTTGGCGACGTTTGTTCCTTCTTCATGGACCCCGATTCGGCTGTACAGCCATATTCGGTTATGCTTTCATGAGTGAAACGTGCTTATAAGTTATGCTTTAAATACTGCATGCTTTTAGCTTTCCATATATAGATCGTATCATGCGGTGGATAGATCTATTTGCGGTTAGTAGTGTGGTCTTCAAACAAGTTGTATCATGCGGTGGATAGATTTGTTTGACATCATGCTTGACGGGTTTTAAAGTATCTAGACATGCGGTAGACTAGTGCTTTGGGCCTATGCATGCTTGTTTATTACATGTTTATGATCATGTTTTACTTCATTTATTGTTTATTGTTATTTATCATGGAGGATCGGTCATGGTTTCGTGCACGTGCAAACTTATTCAAATAAAGACTGATTTTCGTCATGCTTACATCATCTGTTCGGCTATGTTGCGTTTTGCACTTTAGAGCTCCCGAATGGTTTCTAGTTTGCTGGCAGATAGCTCTTTATAGCTATATGTCATCTCACTTGGCTTTCTAGCCGTAAATATGGAACTGTCTGGTACCACCCGGCAAGTTCCAAGCTTTGGAATTTAACTACTTTTTCTTTTGTTAATTTTTAGGAAAAATTGACTGGCACGTCTTGGAATCTTTTCGCGTGTGAAGCTAGCTTGTTCGGCTTGCTGTGTGTTTGGCGTAGGGTGCAGATTTTATGTCAACACACTTTTTGGCACGCCTGGTGGGACCACAGCCGAGAATCAAGATGCCTGACATCAGTGACGTTCTGGATGTCGCCATCGAAGATCTCTCTCCAGAACAGCTACAGCAGCTGAAAGATGCCACGGATCAGTTTCAACAAAAATGCTTGATGTCGTTCAAAAAGAACAGGAGCGGCGTTCCGTATCTCAAAAATGAGATGCCCAGGGTTCTGCTCTCAGGAGAAACTGACGCCACAACTCTGCAAGAGAAAGAAGAATGCATGCAAGCGTTTCAGGATGCTGCGGAAGACGTGATGGGCAAGCATCATAGGGCTTTCCTCGGGTGTGTTCAAGCGGATGATGGTGGCTATCTTTGGCCCGGGCATAGAGCAAGTATTCAGTCGAGCACCCCCTCAGGGATGCAGCGTGGAGATTGGAGAGTCCAGTTCCCAGCCACCATTGCGAAGCCAGCCAGTTCAGCCTCCTCCGCAGAGCGCTGGAAGCCAGGCCGTTGTTGACGGATAAAAGACGTATCCCTCTACGATCCGCAAGCGTACGGACCCCACACCTTTTTCACCACGGGATTCCCAAGGTTCTTGTCAATCCGCGGAGCAAGGGGATTACTAGCGCTTAACCAAGTACTAATCTAGTTGACTAAGAAAACCTTTAAAGAGAGTATTAAACTAAAAGTAAAGACAATCTAACCTAAGTTAATCTAAGTTAAGTTGATCAAACAAATATAGGGTTAAACTATATGATAAAGGGGTGAACACAAGAGAGTGAGGTTAAGATAGATAAGCGTTCCCTCCCTAGGATCTAGGATAACATGGTATGCATCTACTACACGAAAGCGGTAAACCAATCTACCGGGGGTTGTGACCACGGTTTCGCCCTTTCCCTCCTCTCGTACTGTCACTACGCGAAGGTATTCGTGACTAGACCTATGATGGACACGGTATGTTGATGGAATCTATGGGAGTAGCGGATATCATACGCCCGAAAAACATGGTAGCTAACCTTAATCATCAAAGCATCATCAACATGAAAACAATAGATTGAAACCACAAATCGAGTAGCGATCACATAGCATGTATCCATCTAATCCTAGGGATGAACGGAGACATTACCCCATCATCTTACACGGATTGAAGCACATAGGGGTGATGGAGACTCCGGAGAACGTCGTCGATGAAGATGGCGGCGATGGAGCTTGGGAACACCCCTAGGCCAGCGGCTTGGAGTCCTCCTCTTGCTTCCTTCTCTCCGCCGGCGTTGATCCTTGCGACGAGCTCATCTAACTCTCTCCCTCATCTTGCGGCGGTGGTTTTCTGGTGATTGGCGTCGGTAGGATGATTTGTTCGATGTGTCGGTCGACGGCGGCGGAGGGAATAAATAGACGAACACCTAGGGCAAAGGGGGGACCGAACCGACCCCGGAGTGGGCTGGGCCGGTCGGCCCAGGCCGGCCGGCCTAGGCCCATTTCGGCCCGGTTCGGCCCCGGTTTCCTCTCCGGTTGCTTCTCGCGTGATCCCTTATTCGTGTGCACTTGCATGTGGGCCTTTGACGTCGTTTCCTTCACGGTTAAGGCTTGAATCCTTGCTATGCAAGCTTCGCTGTTTTCTGGTTGAGTCCCTGAAGACTTGCACGTTGACGCTTCGGTCCTCGGGTCATTTGGAGTCATGTTCATCGCGTGTCTTGACTCTTGTCGGGCTTCATGATCTTCTTCCAAAGTGCTTGGTGAACTTATCCCGAAAGTCTCCTCATTAGCGTAGATTTCCTGCGTAAACAACAAACTCCAAAATCGACATGCAAGTGTGAACTTGTTATATCATTAGTATGCCTAGTGGCGGGTTAGTTGCAAATCATAATCGAAACCAATGTATAACAAGTACTCTAGGTTGACGGAAATTCACAGTCAACATCTCCCCCATGCTTAAACCTTGCTCGTCCTCGAGTAAGTAATCCTTCCTTAAAAGGGAAATCAGTGTTGCCTTCCAATGTTGTCCCTGCACTTAGTCATTCATGACGAGGCAAATTGCTCTCTCTTAAGAATTTATTTTTAAAGTTCAAGTTGTGACCGGCTTCTTTTTCATTATGGAAGATAGACTAACAATAAAGAACAAGCCACATTTAACACGATGCTCTCAAACTTAAGTGAACTTCAAACCATTACCTTGTCACATGGAAGATTTTCAAAAAGATGCATATCCAACATAAGTGAAAATCTCTTGCAAGAGCTCATGGAACACTCATCTCATCAAGTCACTCAAGCCTATACTAGATTATTTTCAACCTACTCTACTCATATGTGATAGTGGAAGGCTTATGTGGAGCTTGGAAGGTTAAAAAAACAATCCTAGCAAAACATACATCCGAAATATTGTCAAATTAAGAGAGAGATCTATTGGAATTACCGAGACTCGTCAAAAAGGCCATGGAAAATAAATGTTGGAAAGAGAGAGGGATGAAACACAGACATTTAGATAAGTGGACATGTGCAAGTGGCAAATGGGTGATCCCGAGGCACGAGTGAAGTCCTCGTTATCGGATTGCACATGGTTGGAAGATTTGAGTATGGATGTGTCATCAAGGCACTTGAGAACTTATGAAGCAAAAAGAACCGAGGAGTATCTTTATTATTTTTTTCTTTTACTTTTATTTTATTTCCTTCTCTTTTTTCTCTCTTTTTTTCTTTCTCTTTTTTCTTTATTCTTCCTTTTTTCCTTACTTTTCTTTTCTTCTCATCATAATAATTTTTTTCTTCTTTCATTTTTTCTTCTTTTTTTTTATTTTTTCTTTTGCTCCTCAAAACTTTTTGCAACATAATACTTACATAGCATTTGTGTCAGAGAATGACTCCTCCCCCATGCTTGAACGATGCTCGTCCTCGAGCATAAAAGAGAGGGGAAATGACTGCTAAAGTAAGTATAAATTCCATAATCTTGCGGAATATTTGAATCTACATCGAGAATTTTACTCTATACTCAAATTGGGTTGTGGACAAGGAGGTGATCACAAAAAGATGTTTTTGGTTTAGGGTGGATGCCCAGCGAAGTTTGTGAAATTTTCGATGTGAAAACCCACAATGCTTGGACAAAAAGGCTAGCATGAAAACGTTACACAAAGGAATGACCAACTTTCTTAGTCTCGAACCATAGAAATCAATCCTAATCCAACTCATCAAAACATATGTTTGCAATCTACGGGTTTTGTTATCATAAAACATATATGTATATGGCTTTGGTAGGTAGAACTTTGCAAGAGCATCACAAATATGTAGATAGCATAAAAGTTGAGTTTTCATAAAAACAACAAGTTATCCGGCTATCCATAAACTTAAATCAAAGAGCAAAGATATGTATGTGGGTCTAGAGCATAGTCATTTCACCTCCACAAATAAAAGAGCCGGTATTTAAATTAATTTCAGATCATATTATATGGAGCAATTAGCCACGACATATATAACTTCATGTAGGTAAAACAAAGCGGCAACTTTCATCATCTTTCCGTAAGCATAGGCAATGTAGAACATCGAGGTGAACACATGGTCATGCTTATCTATTGAAACTAAAAAGAAACCTAGGTTGTCCTCCTAGTACCATGTTATTGTTTGAAGAGAAAAACAAAATGTTGCACCTAGTTGAGGTTGAAGGCATACTTACAAGCATTTGTGTTTGGAAAAGAGAAGGTCCATGGAGATGTTACCATCCTTTGTAATTCTTCGTTGCCTTCTTCCGACATCTCCATGTATCGATGTGGCTTTTGCTTTTGTCTTGATTTATTAATGCTCCTAAACTTATGAATTTGACCTTGTATGCTTAATGGAGTCATTGGTCACCCTTCTCTTCAATGTTGTCATCACCATCTCCTCTTTCTTGTTCTCATCATCTCCTTGCTGTCTCTTTTTCATGGATTTCCCCCTCTGTCCAGAACAGAATATATCGAAATATAGCTCTATTGAAAAGTTTATGAAATTACCTTTCCAACGTGTGGTCATTCCTCGAAAGCGGAGTTCAAACAAGGGAGCTATGTCCGTTTTACTTCAGCGCTGCGTGCTGTCCAAAACTGATTTCAGGACGTGTTGCACTCGGTGATTCGGGCATAACCGCTTGTAGGAACCTCCAATTTTCTTGATTCTTGATTTGTTGGAATCGTAACTTCATGGGGCTTCTAAATATCCAAAAATATCCAGTGTTTTCCCTTCGAGACCATGCAGAATTTTGATGAGATCGATAGCTTCTCGCGCATTGATCCGGTGATGTTAACGATCTTGATCATTCTATCTTCTAGAACGTCATGTTGCACTTCCGTGTTGAAGATTCAGGGTCTCCCCCATGCTTAGCATTTTGCTAGTCATGGAAGAAGAAGACAAAGCACTTCTTAGCCATCCTTCAATTTCCTTGTAGTGAGAGTCTTTATCTTGCCTGTAAGACGTTTTAAACGCACATTCTACCCCAAGGTGACGGTTGGGAGTAGATAGAATTGCCAACAATCCAACAATGTCTCCTAAGATTCTTAACTTGTGGCATAATTAGTTTAATGAGGAATAAAAACCTAATGAGTGTACGTGGTGCAAGGTGTGTATGCACATGATAGGAAAGCATATAAACAAAGACAATGTTTTCACCTAGTTCTAAACACCATGTTTACAACTAGATTGCTGAATTTCTCCATAGCCATAAAGGTTTATATATCTAGGGTTAAAACACCATGTCTATCCCTAAATCAATAACTCTTATAGCACAAGAAAAATTAAGCGCATTGCAGATCTTATAAACTAACCAATGTAACATGAAAACATATGAAAAGCTAGCAAGGTTTATCGAACTTAATGATGATGGTCCGCAATCATGTTTAAACACCACGTTTACACAAGATCACAAAAGAAAAATACTCATAAGGCCTTATGAAGTATTAACATGGAAAATGAAGCATACATCATTAAGTATATAAAACAACCAAGCCAACTATGTGCAAAACATGTATACACAAAGAAACATCACGAGGACAACAAAATGCAATGCATGCAAATAAATAAGATCATGAACATGATGGTGGTTCTAAAAAGGAAAACTGAACTTAGATTAATAACCACAAGTTGATCATCATAAGATAGTGCCATTCTTTTATTTTCTCTAAGAAAGTAGTAAAAATATAAAGAAACGGGTTGCCTCCCGAAAAGCGCTTCATTTAAAGTCATAGAGCTCGACTTTCTCACATACCTTCTTTTCGTTGCATAGCCATGACCCTTCATGCAAGAAGAAAAGGTACCAATGCAGCTTTAATTTACTTCCCATGTTGTGCTTGATCACTTATAGAAGACTTGCCCAAAGCATCCTTTTGTTTCATCATTATCTCCTTCTTTATCATCCTTCGGTGCTGCCTTCACTCTATGAAATTTTTTTAATGTCCAGAATAGATAGTATACTCAAGCTCTATTCCATTGCAAAGTGCACAAAATTTCCTTTCCAACGAGTCTTTATTTGCTCAAATCGGACTCCGGACAAGAGAGTTACGTCCGTTTTACTTCGGCGCTGAAATCTGTCCAGAAATTTCAGAACGCGCAACGCTCAATGTTTCCTCCATAACTCCTTGCACGGGTCTTCAAACTTGTTGGTTCTTGATGCGTTAGAATGGTAATTTGATGGAGCTTCTCAATATCTCATTTTCTTTATTTGTACACCTCTGAACAAGCTCTCAAATTGATGAAGACAACAGCATCCATCGTGGGATTCGGAGAGGTTGATGATTTATCTTGCAACTCTTTTAGGCATGACTTCTTTTTTCATTATTCAAGCCTTGTCTACATGGTTAGTGAAAATCGGGCCTTTCCCGACATATGATTCTTTAAGGTCATTAGCTTGACCAAGCGCAAAGCATGATCGAGATTTACAAAACTTATTGTAAACATACGCGTCCATAATTAACACCACATGTGAATTGTAGCAACAAGTCAAGGTGTAAATAAAAGAAGCATATGTTTCATGCATAGCACTTAGCTCATCATTAGGCAAAGGTTGTTTAGGTGTGAAATTAATTGGATCAAAAATAAATGTTTCCTCTTTTTCATTCTCAAGAAAATCTAGCCTATCAACATGATCACTATTGGAACAAGGCATAGACATTAAACTATCATTCATACTATTGGTTGAGCATGAGTATTTGAATTTATCAACATCAATACCAATAATATCTTGAGATTTCAGTGCGTACCTTGGCCTTAGAGATTTTTCAACAAGAGTGATATTTGGTTCATCAAGCGGTGTTGAAGGCGAATCGATCTCAACAAGTGTAGTTGCCTCTTCATCACCATCTTGCAATTTCTTCAACTCATCATGTGGAACATGTAATCCTTCAACTATGTATGCATTCATATCTTCTTTGAAGTCTTCTTTATCAACCAGATCTTCATCTTCAAAGACTTGTATGTTGCGTTCTTTATCTTCCATGTACCACATGTCATCAAGATCGCTCATTGTTGATTCACTCTTTCCTTCATCCTTGAGTCCTTCCATGTCTTGATTTGCTAGTGTGTAGGCTTCAATAGCACACAAGCTATCATCTAGCTTGAGTCCTATCTCCTCCCATTTATCCTTTGAGTCACTAGGCTCATCACGGTTGTACTCTTCTCTCCCTTCATCATAAATCTTTGAGTTATCAAACCGGTCGATCCATCCTTCCTCTCCTTCTTCTCTTTCTTCTTCAAACATCTTTTGGATCGACTCTCCACTCATCTCTTGATCAAATATATCTTCAATTAGTTTGGCAACGTGTCGGCGTTCCTCCTTCCTTCGGTAGTTAATTAGTGGGGCGAAATCAACTTGAACCCAACCGGATTGCTTGAACTCCGCCAATGGTCTAGCATTCCACATACTTCGGCCTACATTCATGTTAATTTCAACATTTTTAACATCCGAAATGACTTCTCTTACCTTGGGAAGTGGATCTTCACTTTCTTGTATGGTCGGTTCATCTTCCTTGACCTTCGGTTCATCTTTTTCAGAAATTTCAGCAAGCACCTTGGGCTTGATTTTGTCATTTTGCTCCTCTTGACAACATCTTTGCCAATCTCGTATTGTTCTTTGTCCATTGCTTATCCTTTGTAAGATTTGTGCGGCTTCACTAATTGTTTTATCCATTAAATCACCGCCTGCACACATGCTTACAAAACGAGATGAGTTAGGGGTTAGTGAAAAATAAAAGGTATGCAACATCAAGTCACCGGAAAATCCCAAGTTCGGGCCTCGCTCAAGTAGTTCATTAAATCGGTCCCATGCTTCATCAATTCCTTCATCCTCTCCTTGCTTGAAAGTGAGCACTTGCCTCCTTAAGTCTTGGACCTTGCTTATGGGAAAGAACTTCAAAAGAAATTTCTTCACTAGCTCATCCCAATTTCCTTTTGCTTCAACGGACGCAAGTGTGTACCATCTTCGCGCTTCATCTTCGAGAGAGAATGGAAAAAGATTCCACTTGAACCAAGCGGCGGAACTCCTTTTTGTTGGACCGTGTTGCATAACATCGTGAATTCCTTAATGTGTCTATATGGGTTGTCATCCTCCAATCCTCTAAATGGTTTTGTCGCCACTAACTCGATGATTCCAGGCTTCACTTCATAGTGGGTTGTAGCAAACGTCAAATCTGATTTTTGCATCTCAATGTCTTCCATTGATGGCATTGCTAGCTCCCTTAGCGACATCTCTTCGTCTTCCAATGGTGAGGTGAACAAATCCATCTAGGCACAAGAAAAGTAGAAAGAAAAACAGAAAAGATTTTTTTTCTTTTTTTAGAAAATAAGGGTTAGGTGTTAGTAATCAACAAAATTAATACTAGATTAAACGTAGCAAACTGGCTTGCTCCCCGGCAACGGCGCCAGAAAAAAGGGGCTTGTTGACGGATAAAAGACGTATCCCTCTACGATCCGCAAGCGTACGGACCCCACACCTTTTTCACCACGGGATTCCCAAGGTTCTTGTCAATCCGCGGAGCAAGGGGATTACTAGCGCTTAACCAAGTACTAATCTAGTTGACTAAGGAAACCTTTAAAGAGAGTATTAAACTAAAAGTAAAGACAATCTAACCTAAGTTAATCTAAGTTAAGTTGATGAAACAAATATAGGGTTAAACTATATGATAAAGGGGTGAACACAAGAGAGTGAGGTTAAGATAGATAAGCGTTCCCTCCCTAGGATCTAGGATAACATGGTATGCATCTACTACACGAAAGCGGTAAACCAATCTACCGGGGGTTGTGACCACGGTTTCGCCCTTTCCCTCCTCTCGTACTGTCACTACGCGAAGGTATTCGTGACTAGACCTATGATGGACACGGTATGTTGATGGAATCTATGGGAGTAGCAGATATCATACGCCCGAAAAACATGGTAGCTAACCTTAATCATCAAAGCAATCAACATGAAAACAATAGATTGAAACCACAAATCGAGTAGCGATCACATAGCATGTATCCATCTAATCCTAGGGATGAACGGAGACATTACCCCATCATCTTACACGGATTGAAGCACATAGGGGTGATGGAGACTCGGAGAACGTCGTCGATGAAGATGGCGGCGATGGAGCTTGGGAACACCCCTAGGCCGGCGGCTTGGAGTCCTCCTCTTGCTTCCTTCTCTCCGCCGGTGTTGATCCTTGCGACGAGCTCATCTAACTCTCTCCCTCATCTTGCGGCGGTGGTTTTCCGGTGATTGGCGTCGGTAGGATGATTTGTTCGATGTGTCGGTCGACGGCGGCGGAGGGAATAAATAGACGAACACCTAGGGCAAAGGGGGGACCGAACCGACCCCGGAGTGGGCTGGGTCGGTCGGCCCAGGCCGGCCGGCCCGAGGCCCATTTCGGCCGGTTCGGCCCCGGTTTCCTCCCCGGTTGCTTCTCGCGGGATCCCTTATTCGTGTGCACTTGCATGTGGGCCTTTGACGTCGTTTCCTTCACGGTTAAGGCTTGAATCCTTGCTATGCAAGCTTCGCCGTTTTTTTACGGTTGAGTCCCCGAAGACTTGCACGTTGACGCTTCGGTCCTCGGGTCATTTGGAGTCATGTTCATCGCGTGTCTTGACTCTTGTCGGGCTTCATGATCTTCTTCCAAAGTGCTTGGTGAACTTATCCCGAAAGTCTCCTCATTAGCGTAGATTTCCTGCGTAAACAACAAACTCCAAAATCGACATGCAAGTGTGAACTTGTTATATCATTAGTATGCCTAGTGGCGGGTTAGTTGCAAATCATAATCGAAACCAATGTATAACAAGTACTCTAGGTTGACGGAAATTCACCGTCAACAGCCGTCCAGCCTCCTCCACAAGGCGCTGGAGGTCAACCAGTTCAACCTCCTCTGCGGGCCGCAGGAGGGCGACCGATCCGGCCACCTCCGCAAGGCGAGACAGTCAACCGATTCAACAGCCGAACCCATATCAGCCTATGTATGGGGAGCTGGCGTTTGGCTCGTCTGGGGTTCCACTCGCGTCCACCTACAAGATTGCCCCAGCTAGCAACAGATTACAGAAGAACTTGTACGGTGGAGGCTACCACGAAGTAATGGACTATGGGGCCATTGATGCTCTCCCGAATCCGGGCTACGGCGCAGCTGCAGGCATGCAAGAGGACGATATCCTGGTTCAGAAAATGGCCCATATGATGCAGAATCAATTCGGCCTCAAACCTAAAATGCAGGGACCTGCCTACACGCCTCCTTTCCCGGAGTGGTACTACAAAGTGATCCTGCCGCCAAGGGTAAAACCTCTGACGGAATTTACAAAGTTTTCCGGGCAGGATGACACGAACACGGTTGAGCACATTGCTCGCTATCTGATGCAGCTTGGAGAGGCCTCATCTGAAGAGGCGTTCAGGATCAGGTATTTCCCCATGTCACTGACGGGCCCAGCGTTCCAGTGGTTCACATCTCTGCCTCCCCAATCAGTTGGCACATGGAGGGAGCTGGAGCAAAAAATTCCACGCTCATTACTTCAGTGGTAGCACAGAAAAGAAGCTCATCGATCTCACTACTCTGAAGCAGAGGCACAATGAGACGCCCTTGGAGTTCCTCAGGAGGTTCAGGGAAGTCAAAGGCATGTGTTTCTCGTTAAATCTGCCAGATGATCAGTTGGCCGACATGGCCATTGCAGGGATGCTGCCGGCCGTAGGAGAAGCTGTTTGGTATGGAGTTTGATAACCTGGGTCAACTGTCTCAAAAGCTGTCATTGATGAGCAACCAGGCCTACGGGTTTAAGAAAGACACCAGGTTCAACAAGCAACACGACATAGCTGATATCTACAATCAGTTCCTGGAGAAGGCCGATCAAATGGAAGACTCTGATGATGATCAGGAAGTGGCCGCTGCTGAGATCATGTGGGGCAAGGAGCCGTTGACCATGAATCAGCGCTGGATCAAGCAGACCAAAGGCACATACGACTTTGACGTTACTAAAGCTGATAAGCTGTTTGACTTCCTGGTGAAGGAAGGCTGGATCAAGTTGCCTGAGGGGCATTCCATGCTTTGGCCTGATGGAGTAAAAGAGAAATGTTACTACGGCTTTCATGACAGGAATTCTCACTCCATCAACGACTGCAGGGTCTTCAGGATGAGGATCCAGAAGGCTATCAGAAGTTCATTTGGGGTGACGAACAACAAAAGGCTTTTGATGAGATCAAGCAATACATGAAGGAAGCACCGGTACTGGTCCCTCCACAGTTGAATAAGCCTTTCAAGTTGTACATAGCGGCCGATACCCAAACCATTGGATCGGCCCTTATTCAAGAGTTCGAAGGAAAGGAGCGGGTAGTAGTGTACCTTAGCCGAAAATTACTTGATCCTGAGACCAGGTATTCGGCTGCAGAGAAGCTGTGCCTATGTGTGTACTACTCGTGTACAAAATTTCGGCACTACTTGTTGAATGCCGAATGCGTTGTATACTCCAAGTTTGATGTAATAAAACATATGTTATCTATGCCAATTTTGAATGGCAGGATTGGCAAATGGATCTTGGCTTTATCTGAGTTTGAGTTGAAGTTCGAATCGGTAAAGGCTATAAAAGGTCAGATCATTGCCGATTTTATAACTGAACATCGCGATCCATCAATTGATTTGCTTGAAATTACTCCTCGGGCTTTGTTCTTTGATGGATCATCATGTGGTAAAGGGGGGGAGTAGGGATTCTATTGATTTCACCCAGGGGTGAGATGTTTGAGTTTGCCATCCCTATCCAGCTCACTGTTACAAATAATCAGGCTGAGTACGAGGCATTGCTTCGAGGGCTTCAATATTTGAGAGAGGTCGGGGCTGTTTCAGTTCAGGTTTATGGAGATTCAGAGCTGGTTATCAAGCAATTGAACGGCCAGTACGAGTGCAAAAGTGATGCCCTGAGGAGCTACTACGAGGAATGCAGAGAAATTTTTAAGAGCTTTCAGCTAGTAATTCTGCAGCATATTCCAAGAGAACACAATGGAGAAGCAAACAGGCTGGCTCAAAGCGCTTCAGGTTATAGGGAAAGTCGAGAAGCGTTGGTCATGGAGGCATGTGTGCTGGGAGTGGATCTTGGAGAGGATGATTGGAGAAAAGAGATCGTTGATTATTTGGAGGATCCATCCCGAAAGGTCTCTAGGAAACTCAGGTACAAGGCCATCAAATTTGTTCTTCTGGATGGAAGTCTATTCTACAAATCTTTGGATGGGGTATTGCTGCATTGCCTGGGTCCAGAAGAAGCAAAAAAGATGATGAGTGAGGTGCATGATGGGATATGTGGAGCACATCAATCGGCTTACCGTATGAAATGGGTCATCAGGCAAGCTGGGTGCTTTTGGCCGACGATGTTGGAGGATTGCTTTGAGTATTACAAGGGGTGTCAAGACCGCCGAGGTTTGGAAATATTCAAAGGGTTCCTGCGTCAGCACTAAATCCCATTATCAAGCCATGGCCATTCAGAGGCTGGGGTATAGACTTGATTGGCCAGATTAATCCACCATCTAGCAAGGGGCATAAGTTTGTGCTTTTGGCGATAGATTACTTTACCAAATGGGTTGAGGCAATTACACTGAAGAAGGTGACATTAGAGAACATGGTTGAATTTGTCAAGGAACACATCATTTATCGATTTGGAATACCTCAAACAATCACAACTGATCACGGAGCTCAGTTTGCATCCTTGGAGTTTAGGGAGTTTGCCGAAAGCATGGGGATCAAATTGTTCAATTCTTCTCCATATTATGCCCAAGCTAATGGTCAGGCAGAGGCTTCTAATAAGATCATGATCAAGCTTATACAAAAGAAGATCGACCAGAAGCCAAGAAGGTGGCATTCGGTACTCAATGAAGCTTTATGGGCTTACCGAATGGCCCCTCATGGAGCCACAAAGACAGCTCCTTATGAATTGGTTTATGGGCAGCATGCAGTTTTACCTTGGGAAATACAATCAGATTCTAGGAGAGTGGTTTTGCAAAAGGATTTAAGCTCCAAAGATTACAGTGGTTTAATGATGGATGACTTAGAGGACCTGCACATGATCCGTCTTAGGGCACTGGAAAATATTGAAAAGAACAAGCTGCGAATTGCCAAATATTACAACAAGAAAGTAAAAGTCAGGCAATTTGCAGAAGGGGATTTGGTTTGGAAAGCTTTACTGCCAATTGGAACCAAATACAGTGAATTCGGCAAATGGTCCCCTAACTGGGAAGGACCCTTTCGAGTGGTCAGATGCGTGCCTGGTAATGCCTACATGTTCAAAACTTTACTAGGAGAGGAATTTTCTGCTGCAATAAATGGAAGATATTTGAAGAAATATTATCCTAGTATTGAAATCGATCGTTGATCACGAACATTGGGATTACATGCATCTGATACAGAGATAGCCGGCGTTCAAGGATGAAGCCGCCTTTAGAACACAAATTCCTGAACAGGGGGAATGGCCAATACTTAGATGTATTGCCCTTAGCACAAAACTACATTACAAATGCTTCTTGCAGGTTTACATCTAACCACGAGGGGGTGGAAAGCAGAAGGCCTGGCGTAAGAAGCGAAAGTATGCTTCAATCCTTTTTTCTTTGCTTCTTCAGCTGCTCCCTCTTTAGTTGTTCCAGGACCACCGTGACGGCAACCTGGAAGCTGTGGGGATGACCATTGTTTGCTGCCTCCACCAAGTTGTCCCAAGCCGCTTTCAGGTTATTGTACCTGTCAGAGACATCTAGGACAGAGGAACAGTGGTTAGAAACAGAGATCCAGGCGCAAGCGCGGAATCAAGGTGAAGTTGGAAACGTTTACCTCCTACTAGTGCCTCCAAAGTCATGCGACGCTCGCGTTCGACCTGGCAACGAGCGGTGATATCCCGGAGGTCATGCTCCAGATGCCGAATGCGGCGGCGTAATTGATGGTTGATCCTCTGCTCGGGCGCGGCATCCTCTGCTTCGAGGGAGGAGTCAGAGGAGATGTATTCAGGCGCTGCTTCGGTCCCAATGATTTCTTCAGGAAGCATATCGAGGCTAAAAGAAAAAACAAAGAGGAGGTAAAGCACGAGATCACACAAGGTAGCGAGGAGCAAGTTAAAGGAAAACTCACTCTCGAATGGTGCGTTTCTTTGGGGCGTCGCCTCCCTGGGTTGCTTGCCTTTGTCCATGGCCTTGGGGTTTTCTCTTCTAGAGCAGGGGAGAAGATGAGAAGTGATGGATGAGTGTGCGAGTGGATTTGCAGGGCATCTCAGCAGGCTATTTTATTGACTGAGAGAGTGCATCGGGAGTGATGACTGGCTGGCGTGCGTTATTGGAATACCAAGCGGCAGGGCTTCCCTCCCGAATGCGAAGGGTTTTTTCGTTGAACAGTGCTTACGGACTACCGAATCGAGGATTTTCTACGGGTTGTGCGCCAAGGGGCATCTGTTTTCGCGTGTTCGGCTCAAGCAAGTCCCCGAATACGTTCAAGAAAAAATAAGGCTCGCAGTGGCAAACACAGAGGAATCATCACGATACAAGCACGGGAATTGAAATTGAAAGTTCTTTATTTATTGCCGATAATCAAACATCCCTAGTACAATCTAATCAAAGAGCCTGTTTAGCACAGACTGGGGATGAGTGAGTTCGGCAATGGCGTTGCCGTGGCCGTCGAGGCGCTCCAGGATGACCTCGATCTCGTCGATGTCTTCCGGCGCACCGCCCTGGAAGACGCGCGGCCGGGTGGAGTAGTCGACGCTGGTGTGCGTCGCCATGGCGGCCAAGCCCAAAGTGGTGCCCAGGCGGATGCCGTGGGTGGCCACCTCGTCCACGCGGTTTTCAACCGCGGCAAGGCACTCCGCCGGCGTGTCTACGCGGGCGTTCACCTTGTCGGCCAATTGCTCCACCAGCATTTTCAGCTGGTTGAGCTCAGCGTCGCGGGCTGCAAAGTACAAGGTGATGGTGATTAGTATCAAAAGCTAGATTGGATTCGGGAACGGTTCCAGAGCCGTACCGTCGATAGTTGCCAGCAGCTGTTTGCGCTGGTCCTCCCACTCCAGTTCGGCTATGCCAGCCTTCTTGGAGACGTCTTCCAGCTCGCGCTGGGCCACCTCAAGTTCCGCCTTGAAGCGGAGAGCGTCAAGTTCCCCGTAGGGCACGGGGGAGTAGCGGTCCGACTCCGAGGAGTCGTCCGACAGAGGTTGATTGGCCGGCGTAGGAGACGGGTTCCATTGAACAAGCCTGAAACAAACGGGATCGTCAGAAACAAAGGGAAATCTTAGGCAAGTAATGAAGAGAAGATGACGATCATTGCCTCCAACGCGAACTGGCGTGGCTCCCTTCTGCCTCGTTGGCGGCGCGACGCCTGTTGTTGCTCCCCGCCATTGGTTTTTGGGGCTGCGCTAGCGATTGGGAAGAAAAGCTTGAGGTTGGTGAAGATTTGAAGGCTAAAGGCTTGGTAAAGAGCTGGGGGCACCCACGGTTTTATTTATAGGCCTGGTGAAAAGATCGTGGCCTCAGATCGTGGCGCATATCCCGAAAAACTTGGAAGGTGGAGAGCTCCTGTTGAGAGAAGGCGGAGAAGAAATCTCAGGTACCAATCGAAAAGTTAGTGCCGAATAATGCTTACAGGGTGGAATTTACCTGAGCGGCTTGATTTTGACCTGCCATTGGAGACTTGAGCTTGGGGAGAAGATGACCTAGGGTTTGGATCTGGACGGAGGCTCCGATGGATTGCGGGGAGAGAGAATAGGTGTTGAACAGATTCAATTTGAAGACGTTGGCAATTGGAGTCAATTTCGGAATAAAATCACTTTTATCCCGTAATTGAAGGGGCATATGTTAACACCAAAATTTGGCACAGGAAGGAGTCTGAGTTGTGGGCCTAGCTTGGTGAAAGAATCCGTCCGGAAGAAGGAAGGTTTCTACAGAAAGATTCGGCAAAGGAGCTCGCGGTTGGTAGTTGGCTTCCGTTCGGCAAGGAATCTGTTTGCGCTGATTTTGTGGGATTGCGTGATGACGTGGCCCGAGCGGAAGGAACGAATGGATGGATAAGCGATCGCACTTGGAGATAAATTAGGTATCAAATATTGTGCTCGTAGTCCATTCGGAGTCATGCCATGACAGGGTATAAATACAGACCCTAGATGTATGTAATTGCATTCGAAACATTTCCATAATGTTGACGGTTAATAATTATATCAAAGTTCGTTTGTGACTTGCAAGCGGACAAGTCTCCCGTTGTAGTCAAGGGACCCTTCTTCCCTCGAGTGGTGAACCCAAGGTATCGAATCCGTGGAACAAATGTGTGACGCAAAACTTAATCTAATAAAGCCAAGTAACTCCAATCTTCGATAAAAGAAACCCTAATGCGTCTAAGTAAAAGATACGAAACTAATCTAATCTACTAAAGACCGGAGAAAACAAAGTAAGATTGGGTAGATAAACCGATCTAGAGGGATCGGGGTAAGCCTTTTGTTGAAGTTCCAAGCAAGAGAAGAAGTAGCAAATCGAATCTTATAAGAAGCGTCTTTAAATCGTGGTTTCTCGTCCAAATCCGAAAACATCCGCCTTTCGGAACCCCCGTTCTGTCACAACGTATCCCTACTCATGCGGGGAGCTTAGGGCGAGTCAAAAGACAAGTTGAGATTCTTTCGGAAGATCCGGCGTGTACCTCTAGCCACCGCGGCTACAAGAACACCCTATGTAATCTATCTCGAGAATAGAATTGAAATAAGCAAAGCCGATCGAAAAAACGAAATCTTCGAGGAAACACTTGATCGCTAGGAAAAGATTCAACTTGATAAACTATAACAATGATACATACACAAGATCACCACCGGGATCCTTCCTTGATCTTGCTTCTAGCTCCGGGAACTCCGACGTGGTCTTCCGTGCAAGGTTCCCACGTCGGCTAGGGAAACCCTAGTCAACTAGCTCGACCCTCTCCTCTCCGAGATGGTGTCCCTCTCTTCTCTCGCTCCTCGGCGGCCGATGACGAATTGGATGATGCGTGGCTCTCGGTCAGGGGGCTATAAATAGCACGATTGGCGGATAGGGCAAAGGGGAGCCTCACCGGGCCCCGGACGGGGGCGGGCCGACCGGCCCGGGCCGGCCGGCCTAGGCCCATCCAGGCCCAGCCCGAGGCCTCCTTTACTCTACGTCGGTTCCCTTGCTTCCTGGATGTTTCCCTCTTCTGCATGTAGGTCCATGTCGTCAGTTTCTCTCCGAATTGGACACAACTCCTTGTCTTGCAAGATTCAGCACTTTTCTGGTCAGGTCCTCGGAGTTTGTCATCTTCTCGGATCAAGTCCATGGCTTCTTGGAGTTAAGTTTATTGCATGACTTGTACGGGGCTTCAAGGTCTTGTCATGAGGTGCTTGATGAACTTATCCCGAAAGTCTTGCATTCAACACTAAAACCCTGCATAAACACTAAACTCCAAAACTGACATGCACACGTGAACTTGTTATACCACGGGGGTTAGTACCAATGGATAAGGTATAAAACTCATGCCAACACCAAAGGTAAACTCATGGCTAGGTTGACGGATTTTCACCGTCAACATCTCCCCCATGCTTAAACCTTGCTCGTCCTCGAGTAAGCCTTCGATGGATATCATCATTGCCAAACAATGTTTAAACCTTGCACTTGATCATACATGAGAAAACATAATGCTCTCAAAATTTTAATTCATTAAAGTTCCATAATGTACTAGCCTTCATCTCTACGGAGGGTAGATTCTTATTAAGCTTATCCCACAAGTATTAACATGCTCACAAAGTTTAAATAGATCTCAGAATTTTTGAAATAAAGAACGAGATAAGGAAAAGCTAACCAAGTTCACAAATTTAAATCATCTTGTATATTGCTCATGAACTCTCATCTCACTTGTCTCTCAAGCCTAAATATTCTACTCCTTTCCCTCTCATAACATATGTGTGTGGTAGGCTTTATATGGAGCTTTGGGAAAGTTTAGTCCTAACAAGATTTTATAAATGAGGTGTCGTCAAAACAAGACAAGCTTCTCATGGTCTTACCGAGACTCGTCAAAAAGGTCATTGGAAAATAATGTTAAATCAAGGAGGGGAAAGAGAAAAATACACACACTTTTAGATGAGTGGACATGTGCAAATGGCAAAGAGTGATCCCGAGGCACAAAGGAAGTCCTCGTTATCGGATTGCACATGGTTGGAAAATGAGAATGGATCTTTTAAACTTGAAGCCTTGAATGCACTCTTAGAGAACCGGGGAGTTCACTTTACGCATACTCATATTTTTTCTCTTTCTCATATTTCTCATTCTTTTCTTTCTTTCTTTCTTTCTTTCTTTCATTCATTATATATATATTTTTTTTCTTGTGAGACTTTCACCTTGGAAGTCACGTACATCACCTTAAATTTTTTTTCATTCATCATTTTTTTAAAATACTCCCCTTTGAACTCTAAAACTGCACCGTACCTACCTCCTCCCCCATGCTTAGATGTTGCTCGTCCTCGAGCAAAGAGGCGAAAAATAAGGTAGGTACCGAAAATATTTTTCCCTTGGAGAGATACTTGAAATCTTCAATGTCGGCACCGTCTTGCGATCTTCCTTGAATTGATGATCCATTCTCAACGATAGGTTGTGGTCAAGGAGGTAATCACAAAAGATGATATTTGGTTTAAGGGTGGATATCCGGCGAGGTTTATGAGATCTCCAATGCGGGGATACACAATGCACGGATAAAAGGCTAGCAAAAAGATAGATACGCAAAAATGGAATGACCAACTTCTTAGTCTCGGGCCAGAGAAATCATGGCCTGCAATAACTCACTCAAAAATAAATCTTGTACACTAAGGTTTATGCACTCAAATATATATTAGGCTTTGGATAGGTTGAGCAACACACAAGTGATATTTATGACAAGGTTAGCGATATTTTTGAGCATAAAAGACATCTTCAATCTATTCATAACTTGAGAGCACATAAAAACACTATGGGTCTTTATTTTAATCATAACCTCCGCTAAAGATTAAGCTAGCATTTAAATAAATTCAGATTCGTTATTTTAAGAGAGCACTAGCTTTAACATGCATAAATCAATTACAAAGATAAACAAAGCTGCAATTATAATCATATATCATTATGGCACAAATTTTTGTAACTTTTCCAATGATATAATCAAGGTGGTGTCTTTATTAATGATGATATCAAGTTGAAATACAAACTGAAAATAAACAAACATGCTTGCTGAAATTTAAATAAAAAACAGAAAATACTACGCAAACACACATAAGCAAAAGCTGAAAATTACAGAGAAAAAGAAAAGAAAACTAAAGTTCCTAAATCTTCTAGTCCTCCACCGGTGGTTGATGTTGATGATCTTGATAATAATACCCTTTCTCATAATATGATTGGACATTCCCTCCGACGAATTGATTTGGCTCCACAAGGTGAAGGCGTCCGAGCTCAAAGGCAATATTTGCATTGCCTTCACCAAGTTGAGCTGCGTTAGCTTGGATGGCTGCGATGTTTTGGGCGTTTCTTGCAGCATACCCTCCAATTATGGCCATGCTTTGTTGTGGTTGGGGATGATGTGCGTAGGACTCCGCGAAGTTAGCGTTGGGCACCACATAATTTGGTGGGGGTACCGGTGCACCATCCCCCATGCTTGCTCTTGTGGCCCTCCGTAATAACTTGGCGGAGGAGGGATCCCGCTGAATGGTTGCACATTGGGTTGTGCTCCACTCGCTTGTGCGGAGGATGTTCCCTCCTCTACGATTCTTCCTCTTTTGTTTTTCCTTGCCGGGACAAGGAGTCCCTCTTCCATCCAATCTTCCCTCCCTTGGATGAAAAGCCTAAGCCTCGCATCCAGAAGGGGTAGGTTCACCATGGCCAAACGAAAACCTCCTCTCTCATCTCCACTAATATATTTTCCTTGTCGCAAATACTCAATGCCGAGAGAGGTACCATGCAAAAGATGTTCGGGGTTTCTTGTGATCCCCGGCCGTAGGGAGAAGGCCAACATAGAGAGGTAGCACCCCGAACCAATATGTCCCGCTCCCGATGTTGCCTCGCAACACCAACGGTTGATCATAAGGTATGAGGGGTCTATTGCCTGGCAATCAAAGCTGAGTAGAGCCAATTCAACTCCGTGTCGGTCACCTTCGTCTCCCTCATCCTCCCCAATACCCTCTTGCACATCCAAGAGTGGAATACTCGGATAATGGGGTTGCGGATGCAATTGCGTTGTTGATGGGCTTCTCCGGAGATCATATTCCAAAATCCTGCTAACATGCCGGGTGGCACGTCAACTTTCTCCAGAGCTCCCTTGTGGAATCCAAGTAGCTCCCTAACATGCTCGTAGGGAACCACTTGTTGGACTCCCTCCAAACGGAATGACAAGCTTTGCACCCCATCATCAAGGATAGGTGCAATAGTCATTAAAATTTCCAAGGCGAACCCCATGTGGGTGTCCGCCGATACTCCGTTGGAGAATTGCACCCATCCAAGGTGCCCCAACATGTAGTATATGTCGGTGCGAAAACCCAAGGTGTAGAGTGCTTGGTCGTCGAATTCGACGTTGGGCACAAACCTCTTCTCAAGTTGAGAGAGCCTCTCCTCCTCCTCCGACGACAAGATGATGAAGCCGTACGAAGAATATATCGGAGTGTAAGGAGCTGGCGCGGCTGAACGGGTCGATCGTCGTGGTGGCGCGGGCTGCTCCTCCGTGTGCCCTCAAGGTTCGGTAAACCTCATGGACGTGCTTCTTGCAGCCCTCATACCACCAAGGAGGAGAGCATCGTTCCTCCTCGGTGGTGCCGTATCCGTCTCCATGCTCCGGGGAGACTCGGAAACCGAGTGCCTCCTCGAAGACGTGGTTGATGACGGCTTGGACGACGATGAACTCTTCTTGTTGGAGAAGAGACTTGTGGTT
Source organism: Cenchrus americanus (assembly GCA_947561735.1). Lineage (NCBI taxonomy): Eukaryota > Viridiplantae > Streptophyta > Magnoliopsida > Poales > Poaceae > Cenchrus > Cenchrus americanus. The sequence continues at coordinate 3,345,403 of OX387245.1, read as the reverse complement.
TTCTTCCACATAGTTGCTGCACTCTTTTCTTCTACTAAAACTCCGGGTTGCAACCGGTAACTAGGCACTAAAACTCTTACTTCGGATGTGGACTTTGAGTGGATTAAGGATGTGGATTTTTTTTGAGCTATCAAGCTTGGGAAGGTTGGCTATGTCTACGGAGGTTTTGAGCACACAAACTTGAACACACAAACAAAGGAAGGAGAGGGAAGCTTGCCTGCAGAAAACGGGAGCCGGGGGGCTCCTTAAGTAGGGGAGGCCGGCCGGCCTGGGCCGACCGGCCTGGGGGCCTCGGTGCACCTCCCCGCCTCGTCTTTCTTCCAGCACGATCATTTTGCCTCTGCAACTTTCCTGCCCGCGTGCTCCACGAGTTGCACCGCCCAAACGCTCTCGTCCACTCCCTTTCTTGCATTATTGGTCCTTCCACTTGACGCTTCATGCTTTGGGTCATGTCCATGCTCCCTAGCTCCACTTGCTTCACATGCCACCATGAAATTCCTGCAAAGTTGATGCTTGCTGCCCACCATGCTTGTCCTTTGCATGTGGAATTGGTGAAAGTTGATGAAAGGGAATCCAATGGTGCATGCATGATTAATTCAAACTAGATTGCCTCCATTAAGGTATGTTTAAGGTTAAGCACTCCTCTAATTCGAAATTTAAAATATTTTTCAGAGCCATGCAAGAGCTCAAACATAATTTTAGAGAAGTTTTTAAACCATTAAAAACAAATTTAAGTCGAAAATATTTTTTGACTACGTCGATTTCGGTCTCACCGGTATAGTTTGCCTTCATCGGTTGAGAGCAAACTTTTCCCGACTTGATCATGGGGGCATAGGTTTAGGTTCTAATTTTGGCTAAATAAGAAAGATTTTGAATAAAACAAAATTAGATGAGGCTTAGAAAAATTCTAATCCTAGAGAAACCAAGGATATAGATTTTTAAACCAACCAAAAGTTTTGATTTCTAGGTTCACGCGAGTCCTACCACGTGCTGAATTTTATTAACACCTAAATATAAGTCGTGGCTCTACTCGTGTGGTTTTAGCATGAAAAATAAGTCAACCTCAGCACCATAATGAGGGTGAAAGGTTGAGTTAGGTTCTGAAATTATTTGGTTGAGGTTTCTCGAAAAGAAAAGAACAAACAAGCACATAGCAGGGTTCATGCGAAGGGTTTATGATAAAGCAAAACATTCAATCAAGAATTATGTCTCTAATATTGTTCAACCACTTCTATGTCTAATGTCTTTGCGTAATAAAACTCAAAACTAAATTATTGAAAATACTCGAAAAAACCTGGAATCGGGTTGTCCTCCCGGTAGCTTATTCTTGACTCGACGAAACGGGTTGCCTCCCGCCTAGCGCTTCGTTTATAGTCTATAGCTAGACTTCTTCACTTGATTACTCCGGATCAACGCTCTTTGCGGGCGTTGCAATCTTGGCTACCCACTTCTGCACCATCTTGGGCGCGGGCTTGTCTTCTGGCTTAGTCATTTTTTTGGTCTTCATAGGCGGCTTTTCTTCCTTTGTCTTGACGGATGCGACACCTTCTTTGATTTTCTTTACGTTCATTTTTTTCGGCTCCTTCTTCTTTTTCAGTCCCTCCTTCTTCTTTGGTTCTTCCTTCACTTCAATCATATTGCATGCCTCGAGTCATGGTCGGAACTTGAAGGAACTCCTTTCTCCATTGATATCGAACATGATCTCCCCCTTGCCAACATCAATAGTAGCTCCCACGGTCTTGAGGAAAGGCCTCCCAAGGATGAGCGGAGGCTTCTCCCTCTCTCCCATCTCGAGCACTATGAAGTCGACGGGGATGAAGTGGTGTCCGACCTTCACGGGTACATCTTCGGCAATGCCCAAGGGATAGCGAATGGAGTTATCTCCCAACTCCAAACATATACCCGTAGGCTCCATTGGTAGGCGTAGCTTCGCGAACACATCCCTCGGCATGACGCTCATACTTGCTCCAAGGTCGCATAACGCCTTCTCGAAGTTGAAAGAACCAATGGAACAAGGAATAGTAGGGCATCCGGGGTCCTTTTGCTTCTCTAACCCATTAGCAATAGCGGCACTACACTCCTCTAACATCTTGACATGATCTACCCTGAGTGTTGCTATCTCATATTTATTTGCAAGTATGTCTTTAAAGTAACGAGAATATGTAGGTACTTGTAGGGCATCTAGTAATGGCATGTTGATGCTAAGTCTACGCACAACCTCCACAAACTTCTCAAAGTGGTTGTCAAGTTTACCTCGGAAGTAGCGTGGCTTGAGTTGTGGTATCCTCGTGTCTTCCTCCGGCATCTCAAATTCGGGCTCTTCGGTGACGATCCCCGTAACCTTCTCTTTAGCAACTCCTTCCGTCTCGGCGGATGGTTTAGGCTTCCTTGCTCCCGCGGAATAATCCGGGTCTTTGGTCTCCTTCCCCGAACATGTTTGAATGGCCTTCGCCGATTCGGGACTTTTGGGTTGTCCTGGAAGCTTCCCTTCATCATTAGTGAGGCGCCTCGCAAGTTGTCCAACTTGCATCTCGAGCATCTTCATCATGTTGAGCACTTGATGATTGGAACTTCCGACCTCCGTCACTTTGCTATCGATGTTCTCCAACACCTTGTCTATGGTCTTGAACTTGGTGACCGTGTCCTTGTTGATCTTAGTTTGCTCGTCCATGAACTCCTTCAATTGTATACGAAGCGGAACCGCATTAGGAATAGATGAGCTTGCATTAAATTGAGGTCTACCTTGCCCGTAGCGGAAGTTCGGCAATTCTCCCTTCCTCATGTAGTCGAGCGTTTTGGCTTCCTCCGGACAATCTTTGCGGACATGGCCATACTCTCCACATTCTTCGCATGTGGATCTTGCTTCGGCGGCCTTCAAGTCTTGAGCCTCTTTCTTTTCCATCTCCATCTTCTCCAACCTCCTCATGAGCGAGTCGATCTTGCCTTCAAGTATGTTCTCCTTCTCCACTTGCAAGACTCCCTTGACATTCCTCGTGGGTTGAACCGGATGTAGGCGCCCGGATGACGCCCATGTGTCATTATCCGCGACCTTCTTGAATAGAGTGAAGGCTTCAGTCGGTGTAAGCTCGATGATAGATCCTCCCGCGGATGCATCGATGATCGTCCTTGACGCCATGGTGAGTCCTTGAAAGAACTTTTGCACAAGGTCTTCCTTCGGGAACTTGTGATGTGGAACCGCCCGAGTGTACTCGTTGAAGCGCTCGAATGCCTCCGAGATAGTCTCCGTAGGATATTGAACAAAGGTGTCAATCTTATTACGCAAGCTTTGAGTTTTACCCGGTGAGTAGTATTCCTTCATGAAAGTTTTCATCAACGTGTTCCAATTTTGCACCGTCTCTGCCGGTTGAGAGTGGAACCATTGCAAAGCCTTCCCGAGTAGTGAGAACGGAAAAAGCCTTGCCCTCATTTGATCTTGAGTCACCCCATCCATGTTGAAAGTCTGACATAGTTGAATGAATGCTTGGAGGTGAAGATTCGGATCCTCTTTACCGATGAAGGGTGAATGTTGCACCATGCGGATTGTTGAGGTCTTGATCTCGAACGGTCTTCCGATCTCCTCAAGGTTCAAGATTGGTAGGTCGATGATGTCCGGGGTGCATATCTCCCCAATCTTGTGCTCTTGCGGTGGTTGGTCACCCATCGGTGGAAGTTGATTCTCCCGAGGACTTTGAGGTGGTGAATTCTTCAGAGATTCCTTCGATCCTTTGTCTTCTGACTCCGAATCTACAAAATTCAGCTTTTTAGCTTGATGTGCTTCGCATCTCCTTAGCCTGTAAAGTTTTTCTGGATCATCCACAAAATTATCGGGTTTCTTGGAGAGGCAGCCGTCCATCTCCTGTTAGGGTTAGCAATAAACAAAGTATGCAAAAACTAGAAAGTAAAAACAAATCTATAAAAACTAGGGTTAGACAAACTAGATTAAATTTATTTTGAGGATGATCAAAGTTTAGTAGATGCAAAAAGAAAAACAAAAAAGAAAACTGAAAATTACAAAAAGGCAATAAAAAAATCAAATCTTGATCACTTGTTCCCCGGCAACGGCGCCAGAAAAAGGGGCTTGTTGACGGTTAATAATTATATCAAAGTTCGTTTGTGACTTGCAAGCGGACAAGTCTCCCGTCGTAGTCAAGGGACCCTTCTTTCCTCGAGTGGTGAACCCAAGGTATCGAATCCGTGGAACAAATGTGTGACGCAAAACTTAATCTAATAAAGCCAAGTAACTCCAATCTTTGATAAAAGAAACCCTAATGCATCTAAGTAAAAGACACGAAACTAATCTAATCTACTAAAGACCGGAGAAAACAAAGTAAGATTGGGTAGATAAACCGATCTAGAGGGATCGGGGTAAGCCTTTTGTTGAGTTCCAAGCAAGAGAAGAAGTAGCAAATCGAATCTTATAAGAAGCGTCTTTAAATCGTGGTTTCCCGTCTAAATCCGAAAACATCCGCCTTTCAGAACCCCCGTTCTGTCACAACGTATGCCTACTCATGCGGGGAGCTTAGGGCGAGTCAAAAGAAAAGTCGAGATTCTTTCAGAAGATCCGGCGTGTACCTCTAGCCACCGCGGCTACAAGAACACCCTATGTAATCTATCTCGAGAATAGAATTGAAATAAGCAAAGCCGATCGAAAAAATGAAATCTTCGAGGAAACACTTGATCGCTAGGAAAAGATTCAACTTGATAAACTATAACAATGATACATACACAAGATCACCACCGGGATCCTTCCTTGATCTTGCTTCTAGCCCCGGGAACTCCGACGTGGTCTTCCGTGCAAGGTTCCCACGTCGGCTAGGGAAACCCTAGTCAACTAGCTCGACCCTCTCCTCTCTGAGATGGTGTCCCTCTCTTCTCTGCTCCTCGGCGGCCGATGACGAATTGGATGATGTGTGGCTCTCGGTCACGGGGCTATAAATAGCCTTATTGGCGGCTAGGGCAAAGGGGAGCCTCACTGGGCCCATCCAGGCCCAGCCCGAGGCCTCCTTTGCTCTACGTCGGTTCCCTTACTTCCTGGATGTTTCCCCCTTCTGCATGTAGGTCCATGTCGTCAGTTTCTCTCCGAATTGGACACAACTCCTTGTCTTGCAAGATTCAGCACTTTTCTGGTCAGGTCCTCGGAGTTTGTCGTCTTCTCGGATCAAGTCTCTGGCTTCTTGGAGTTAAGTTTATTGCATGACTTGTACGGGGCTTCAAGGTCTTGTCATGAGGTGCTTGATGAACTTATCCCGAAAGTCTTGCATTCAACACTAAAACTCTGCATAAACACTAAACTCCAAAACCGACATGCACACGTGAACTTGTTATACCACGGGGGTTAGTACCAATGGATAAGGTATAAAGCTCATGCCAACACCGAAGGTAAACTCATGGCTAGGTTGACGGATTTTTACCGTCAACACATAACAAACCGGCTTTACGCCAAACCTTCGAGTCCTTGTCGTGTCGTCGAGTTTTGCGAGAGGATTCATCGATCCTTCGACCTCCGTAAGTATCGGCAACCTTGTATCATATCTAGTATCATGCGGTGGATTTAGATTGTGATGCAAGTAGTCTTGTTACCATGCTTTGTATCATGCGGTAGATTCAAGCTTGGTTCAAGAAGGTTTCTTGTTATATCACGAGCCATGCGGTGGGCTAAGATCTAGCTTGGAGCTAGTTATCGGCTCTATTGGATTTTGGCAAGATCCAATAGATTCATTAAGTTACCCTGTGTTGTTTTGAGTTTTTACTTTATGTTTAAATTCATATAACACTCTTTTGCCCAATTTAGATTGATTTGGATCAGCTTTATCTTGTTTCGTGGTCTTTACTTTACGCGTTCACATCTTGCTTCAAGAGGCACGTGGATCACGTGTTTATTAAATAGCCAAAACCGAACCAATCTAAGTTGTTACGTGTTGCGGGTTCAATCTTGTTGATTTTGCGTAAATCTTGAAAGAGCCAGGTATCATGCGGTAGATGCAGGTTTTAGGGTTGCTTTAAAGCTAGGTGGATTAGATCTTTAATTCAATCCGATAGATTTATCATCTTTGGCGATGTTTGTTCCTTCTTCATGGACCCCGATTCGGTTGTACAGCCGTATTCGATTATGCTTTCATGAGTGAAACATGCTTATAAGTTATGCTTTAAATACTGCATGCTTTTAGCTTTCCATATATAGATCGTATCATGCGGTGGATAGATCTATTTGTGGTTAGTAGTGTGGTCTTCAAACAAGTTGTATCATGCGGTAGATAGATTTGTTTGACATCATGCTTGACGGGTTTTAAAGTATCTAGACATGCGGTAGACTAGTGCTTTGGGCCTATGCATGCTTGTTTATTACATATTTATGATCATGCTTTACTTCATTTATCGTTTATTGTTATTTATCATGGAGGATTGGTCATGGCTTCGTGCACGTGCAATCTTATTCAAATAAAGACCGATTTTCGTCATGCTTACATCATCTGTTCGGCTATGTTGCGTTTTGCACTTTAGAGCTCCCGAATGGTTTCTAGTTTGCTGGCACCAAAAAGTGCCAAAAATTGGAGGAAGTTGACATTGGAAACGGTGACAAACCAAGGCCGACATTCATCAGCGCAAACTTGCAATCAGACTTCAGGGAGGAATTGATCAAGCTGCTTAAGGAATATAAAGATTGCTTCGCTTGGGATTATTCGGAGATGCCTGGTTTGGACCGTTCCATTGTTGAGCATCGGTTGCCAATCAAATCTGGTTTTAAACCATACAAGCAACCTCCCCGAAAAATCTACAAGGACGAAGTATTGGCCGATGTGAAGAAAAAAGTTGAAAGACTACTCGATGCAAACTTCATTCGGCCATGCAGATACGCGGAGTGGATTTCTAACATTATCCTTGTTTACAAGAAGAATGGAAAGATGAGGGTTTGCATAGATTTCAGGGACTTGAATAGAGCCACTCCTATGGATGGGTACCCAATGCCTGTTGCCGATTTATTGGTTGATGCTGCCGCTGGACACAAAGTTATCAGTTTCATGGATGGTAATGCAGGGTACAACCAGATTTTCATGACAATAGAGGATATATCAAAGACAACCTTCAGATGTCCTGGTCATATAGGCCTGTTTGAATGGATAGTCATGACATTTGGGTTGAAAAATGCTGGTGCAACTTATCAGCGGGCCATGAACTATATCTTTCACGAGTTGATCGGCAAAATTGTCGAGATCTACATTGATGATGTTGTGATCAAGTCTTTGAATCATGACACACATTTGGAGGACGTGAAGAAAACTTTGGAATGCACCCGGAAGCATGGCTTGAAGATGAATCCAAACAAATGTGCTTTTGGGGTATCAGCTGGAGAATTCTTGGGATTCCTGGTACATGAAGGGGGGATCGAAGTTGGCAAGAAAAGCATGAAAGCTATTGATGAAGTTGTAGTTGTGGGCCTAGCTTGGTGAAAGAATCCGTCCGGAAGAAGGAAGGTTTCTACAGAAAGATTCGGCAAAGGAGCTCGCGGTCGGCAGTTGGCTTCCGTTCGGCAAGGAATCTGTTTGCGCTGATTTTGTGGGATTGCGTGATGACGTGGCCCGAGCGGAGGGAACGAATGGATGGATAAGCGATCGCACTTGGAGATAAATTAGGTATCAAATATTGTGCTCGTAGTCTATTCGGAGTCATGCCATGACAGGGTATAAATACAGACCCTAGATGTATGTAATTGCATTCGAAACATTCCCATAACAAACCGGCTTTACGCCAAAACCTTGAGTCCTTGTCGTGTCGTCGAGTTTTGTGAGAGGGTTCATCGATCCGTCGACCTCCGTAAGTATCGGCAACCTTGTATCATGTCTAGTATCATGCGGTGGATTTAGATCGTGATGCAAGTAGTCTTGTTACCATGCTTTGTATCATGCGGTAGATTCAAGCTTGGTTCAAGAAGGTTTCTTGTTAGATCACGAGCCATGCAGTGGGCTAAGATCTAGCTTGGAGCTAGTTATCGGATCTATTGCATTTTGGCAAGATCCAATAGATTCATTAAGTTACCCTGTGTTGTTTTGAGTTTTTACTTTATGTTTAAATTCATATAACACTCTTTTGCCCAATTTAGATTGATTTGGATCGGCTTTATCTTGTTTCGTGGTCTTTACTTTACGCGTTCACATCTTGCTTCAAGAGGCACGTGGATCACGTGTTTATTGAATAGCCGAAACCGAACCAATCTAAGTTGTTACGTGTTGCGGGTTCAATCTTGTTGATTTTGCGTAAATCTTGAAAGAGCCAGGTATCATGCGGTAGATGCAGGTTTTAGGGTTGATTTAAAGCTAGTCATCCGGTGGATTAGATCTTTAATTCAATCCGATAGATTTATCATCTTTGGCGACGTTTGTTCCTTCTTCATGGACCCCGATTCGGCTGTACAGCCGTATTCGGTTATGCTTTCACGAGTGAAACGTGCTTATAAGTTATGCTTTAAATACTGCATGCTTTTAGCTTTCCATATATAGATCATATCATGCGGTGGATAGATCTATTTGTGGTTAGTATTGTGGTCTTCAAACAAGTTGTATCATGCGGTGGATAGATTTGTTTGACATCATGCTTGACGGGTTTTAAAGTATCTAGACATGCGGTAGACTAGTGCTTTGGGCCTATGCATGCTTGTTTATTACATGTTTATGATCATGTGTTACTTCATTTATTGTTTATTGTTATTTATCATGGAGGATCGGTCATGGTTTCGTGCACGTGCAATCTTATTCAAATAAAGACCGATTTTCGTCATGCTTACATCATCTGTTCGGCTATGTTGCGTTTTGCACTTTAGAGCTCCCGAATGGTTTCTAGTTTGCTGGCAGATAGCTCTTTATAGCTATATGTCATCTCACTTGGCTTTCTAGTCGTAAATATGGAACTGTCTGGTACCACCCGGCAAGTTCCAAGCTTTGGAATTTAACTACTTTGTCTTTTGTTAATTTTCAGGAAAAATTGACTGGCACGTCTTGGAATCTTTTCGCGTGTGAAGCTAGCTTGTTCGGCTTGCTGTGTGTTTGGTGTAGGGTGCGGATTTTACGTCAACAACTATATAAGATAAAACATGATAATATCCTTACAAGATCTTATAATGCCATATCCGATAAAAGATCTTATAATGTCTTAAAATTTCTCAATTAATTTTGATTAAGCACAAAGTACTTATAAAAAGTTCACTGCATCGAGTCTAAAATATGTGTAAAAGAAGATAAGCACGATTTAAAATCTACTACCTCTAGTTTGGTAAAAGAAGTCGTTTTGGACAAGGTTTGAGTCAAAGATTGGGAATATAAATCATGAATAACTTTTAAGTTGTTGAGTTTGAAAATGTGAAAATTACATGAGTAGATTTGTCTTGTAAAATACTTTCACAAAAGTATATGTATGTTTGTTTTTAATAATTATTTTCATAAAAATAAGAAGTCAAAGTTGTACTAGACCATGTTGATGTCATAAATGTCGGGGACAACCACGAGGGTCCCCTAAAAAAACGGGGGGAATCCTGCTTAAAACCTGCAAAAAACGCAAAACGCAAACCTAACCTCGGGCCTAACGCAAAATATACGCACAACACAATCCACGCCGCGGTGGCCCCCACGGCCCACCGAAGCGGCCCAGCAAAACGTCCCCTTGAGCGAGGTCCGCCTCGCTCGAGGGCTCACGACGCTCTCGAGTGAGGTCCGTCTCGCTCGAGGGTCCCCGCCTCCCTCGAGCGGGGTCCGCCTCGCTCGAGGGTCCCCGCCCCCCTCGAGCAGGGTCCGCCTCGCTCGAGGTCCCCTCACGAGCGCACCTGCTCCCGCACGCGTGTACGGGCATTTAATGCTCTGACACGGCAGAGCTGCGCCACTACGCGCCTGGGAATCACGCCCCGGCGCTGTTCCGCCAACTCCCTAGGGGGAGCCCATCCCCACCACTGTGGGGAACTGTGCGACGAGGCCGGTGTCAGCTCCGTGATACTGTGCCGCTCACTCTAGTACGGCTAACGCGCCGTGCCCTCGAAGGGGGCCGGCCGCACCCTCGAACCCGCTTCTCGTGACTCCGCAGGGTCAAATCGTGACGTCAGGCCGGCGGGAGCGCCATCCCCGTCGCTGTCAATCCTGTGCGGCCATCCCCGCCCCTGTCGCGCAATGCCGCGCACTGCTACAACTGCTCCGACGCTATTGAGCACGCGGGGACGGGACGTCACCACACCTGCTACTGCACCTCGTACGGATCGTCGTCAATGGCTCCCTCGAGCCCGCCTAAAGACGCCCCGATCAACCACCTCACCTCCACCCTCGAAGTCGCCCCTGTTCAAGCACAGGACACACCACGACGCCGTGACTAGAGCAAGATTCGCTAGGACAGTCGTCAACTCCACGGCACTGTATGCCATACCACCACACGTAGCGAAATAGTGCAGCATGCTTGTAAATCGCCCTCTCCTTGGCCTATAAAAGGGAGGTGATCCCCCCCCCCCCCCTAGGGGCACGAGACGACGGATAGCGATCGCTTACACGCTCTCCGCCTTCCCCACGATATTGGCATTCGCCTCAATCACATCCTTTGGGACTTGGAGGCCACGCCTCCTCTCCCGCCTCGCTTGTAGCCACCCCTCTACAGGCACCCCGGTGCGAAGCAATACAGTGCCTCGAGCACACCCCTGCTGGACGTACGGCCCCGGCCGGAACCAGGATAAACCAAGTGTCCTTAGTTGCTTAGCACCGACCATCGAGAGGCAGATCTCAGCGCTCATTACTAGTTAGTGTCGGGACTACTTTCCGCACCGACAGTTGGCGCGCCAGGTAGGGGTACACGCTGTAGATCAACTCGTCACCGGCTCTCTTGATGGTGATTCGCACCGAGTACCGCGGCCAACGCTACTCCATGGGCAGCTCGGACCCCCTCCCGGCCGGATTCGAAATCCGGTTCGGGGGCCTGAACTTTCAGGCTACGGGGAACGGCTACCTGATGCGCCTCACTAACCATGAGGAGCTCCGCGCGCGGCGCCAAGCCGGATCCATCCCGGTCGCCGCCGCACACGCCGCCACAACGCTAGCGCCCGCCGGCACGGATCTTTGCGGGTCCTTCGGCGCCACGGCGCCGTCGTCGCTCCGGCCAACGTTCGCGACGGGCGCGATCGGAGCATCGGCATGCTGCGCGCGTCGCCACACAACGCGACGCTCTCGCCGACGAAATGACGGCCGCCCCGACGGGGAGCGCTCGGTCTCGGGGCCACGCTTCCCTATCGGCCTGCGCGGCGCCACGACGGCGTACGTCGCCTCCACCAACACCAACACAGCGATGCGCAGGGTTCCCCCTGGCCGCCACATCCTGGTTGCCAGGGACCCTAGCGCCTCCGCCGGCGACGAGTCATCCCAAGGCTCCGCCGACGAGCTGCCACCCGCCACTTCGCATGGATACGCGGAGTGGGACTTCTTCGTCGTGCCGGACCCAGTGATGTTCCGGCGGTTCCTCGACGCCACGGACTACTGGTTCGGCTACTCCGACGACTCTAGTGCCGGGAGCTACGACCCAGCGCGGGAGTGCTGTGTCGTGATCACTAACGACCCAGCAAACGCCGGCGACGGAGAGGTTCCCCCCGCCCTGGGAACTGGACCGCGCATGGCTGCGGGGCCAAGCGCCCCTCCCCCCTCACCGCCGAGGGGGGCTGACATCAATGCACAGTTGGCCCAAGCACGCGAGCTTGAAGCCAAGCTGGCAGAAGAATACCGCACGGTGCGGTTGCTCCGTGCCTCCATCGCGGGAGAGGCCTCTACGCGCGGCGAACGCGCGCGAGAGTTTGGCAAGCAAGCCCGCGACCGCATCAACATCGACGATCCGGACATGCCCCCGCGGGCGAGCCAGAAGATCATTCCTGCCGCGACACTACTGCGGGCCATGCCCACCCCCTCTGAAGGACCGAAACGGCGAACCAGAGAGGGGGGAGTGAATGGGAGCCGATAAAAATTCTTCTCGAAGGAGATGGAAACTCCAACAAGATGAACACGGCTTCCAACACACGTCTCCAACTCATTACCCAAGTTGGCCAAGCCCACGAAGCCACTGGAGTGCCACTGGACCTAGGAACCAACACACAACCTTCCGACCCGAGAACGCAGCGGAACACCAAACCTCGAGTTTACAGACCAACACCGGTCAGACCGGTGAGCACCACCGGCGGGCCAGGTCCCTCGCCGGTGAAACCGGGCAACTTTCACTAAGTGGCTCCACACCGGTCAGACCGGTGAGACGCACCGGTCAGACCGGTCACAGCCTGAAAGCCCCCAAAGCACCAAACAGGCCAACCGACCTCCAAACTGACCCAAACTCGAAACAGCAGGAACACAGGACAACAGCGAACACACACAGACGTTCACCCGAGCAAAAACCCACCGAGGGTTGCACCGGTCAGACCGGTCAAGAGCACCGTCGGTACCGGTGTAGCTCGGGCGGCTCGGGATGAACAACACCCGCGGTCAACTCCCCCCAAAACCAAACCTCGATCTCCCGAATCGCTCCACGGACTTGAACAAGACTTTGGGGATATTAGGAACACCTCATGAGGAGTCCATAGCCAAGTTTAATCCCACCAAAACTCGTCCAAAAAGGAGGAATCGAAGAAATCCCGCCAAAAGCACCTCTAACCCTAGAACTTGGAAAACCCCAAAATCGAGCCCCTTTACTCACGGATTTGGGAGGGGAATCACAGCCCAAAGAACCATGAAGGGTTCCCACAAATTTCCCCCATCAAATCCCCAAGAGAAAGGTTCCGAAAACAACCCAAAGAAATCACCAAAAGAGGGCTCCGAAAATCACCACCAAGAACAACCGGGAACAACACATCCAAACCTTGACGAACCACGCCGAATCATCTATACATGCAACAAAGGTTCTTACAAGGTCTAGCTTGCCGCCCAATCATCCAACCCTCTCACAAGATCTCACCATGAAGCTCTCAAGCTAGTCCTATGGAAATCCTAAGAAAATAGGAAGGGAAAAAGGAAAGCAAATGAACTAGGGTTCCCGGTGTTAGCTGCCATCCTCTCACCTCTTGGGTTATATGGAGGCAACCGAATGTCTAAAATACCCTTTCCTAACAACTAGGGATACAAGCCCCTCAAGGGCGGTTTTGGAAGTCTTCATGTCTTCACCATCGGACGGATGCCCGGCGACCGCACCCTGTGTAGCCTCGACGCAAGCCATGCGATCCCGACGCGTGTCCTTCGCTTCGAAGTCTCCAGACTGCATCGTCGCACACCGGTCAGACCGGTGCTCCTCACCGGTCATACCGGTACCCACCGGTCAGACCGGTCTGGCACTGCTGCAGCACCGTCTTCGGTTGTTTGGTCTTGGCTTTGTGGATCAACCAAGGAACCCAGTGGTTTTCTGGTGAACCACCGGAAACCCCGCGAACTCGGTGTAGCCTCCACCAATCTCCACTCATGACTCGGCTCCCACATAGTCCCGGCTCGACCTTGGTTTTGAGGCTCAACCAAGAAACCGTCCACGACTTCATCTTGCTGTTCATGCCACCATGCGGCCCGCACTTGACCCCGCTGGCCACCGGGTCCCTCGAATGAAGCCTACTTGTCTTCTCCACACCTGGAGGCCTCACCGGCGACGACCTTTCGCGCTTGTTCTTCACCTGCACCAACACCAGTCAAGCCGCAACCTGCACCTGCAATACTTAGCCAAGAATCAGTCCACACAACATTGTCAATCACTCATCACACAAGGAAGCGACCATCCACCGGTCCTCGAACCACACATGGTCCTCACCCTCGACGCCCGAAGTGCGGAACCTGCACCACGAAGCGCAGGCACTCATTGAGCAAGCGGCCGTCCGACAGGTCGAAAGCTCGGCGTCCCGCATCCGCCAACAGGGGAGCGCGCGGGACGATGGGGGTGCGCAAGGCCCCGAGCCCTCGGTGCACGTGGGTGGTGTAGTTGAGCGTCCTGCCAACCCGGGGCGCACGTCGGCCAAGGAACGGCTCCTCGACACGCGCGGGCGAGCCCAAGATGGTGACGCCCACAACGTCATCAACGCTCGGCGAATGGGCAACACGGAGGCACGGGCGGCAGCGGGCTACCACCCTCGACGGGGTGGACGCTACGACAGCCGGGAGGACCGCTCACCGACGCCGGAGCCCCCGGGAACCCGCGTGTTCAGCCGGGAGATCCGCACGGCGAACTTCCCCCAGCGCTTCCGCCAGCCCACAACGATCGTCAAGTACAACGGGGAGACGGAGCCCCGCGTGTGGCTCGACGACTACCGTCTGGCGTGTCAGCTGGGCGGGGCCACCAACGACGAGGTTATCATCCGTAACCTCCCCCCTACACCTCGCCGACTCGACACGGACGTGGCTCGAGCACCTGCCGGCCAGCCAGATCCACAACTGGGACGACCTGGTCCGCACGTTCGTGGGAAATTTCCAGGGCACGTACGTGCGCCCTGGGAACTCCTGGGACTTGCGCTCTTGCACCCAGAAGCCCGGCGAGTCACTCCGGGACTTCATATGACGCTTCTCCAAGCGCTGCACGGAGCTCCCTAGCGTGGCCCAGTCCGAGATCGTGCACGCCTTCCTCGAGGGCACCACATGTCGGGATCTTGTGCGCGAGCTCGGGCGCAACCCACCGGTTGACTCGAACGAGTTGTTCGATATCGCCACCAGCTTTGCCTCATGCGAAGAGGCGGTGGGGGCGATCTTCGACGGCAAGAAGGGCAAGCGCGTGGACGACGCGCCAGCGGAGGGTGGCAAGTCCAAGGAGCCCCATCAGAAGGGCAAGCGGGGCAAGAAGGGAAAGAAGCCACGCCGCGAGGCGCGCGAGCAGGGACACGACGATGGTGGCGACGAAGCCCTTGCTGTTGACCCGGCTCGACGGGGCCCTCGACCGGCCCCTCGAGGCCCGGGGGTTTTCGACGACATGCTGAAGAAGCCATGTCCCTACCACAAAACGCCGGTCAACCACACCCTCGAGCAGTGCGACATGCTCAAGCGGTTCTACGGCCGCGCCGCCGCGAAGGACGGCGAGGCCAAGAAGGACGGGGGTGACGGCGACGCCGGCGGCTTCCCCGCTGTGGAAAACGTCTTCCATATCTTCGGGGGGCCGACCGTCGAGATGTCCAGCCGCCAGCGCAAGCGGGAGCGGCACGAGGTCCTCGCCGCAGAGAAGGCGCCTCCCTCCTTCCTCGACTGGTCGGAGGACGCCATCACATTCAGCCGCGAGGATCACCCGAACCGCATCCCCAACCCGGGTCAGTACCCGCTGGTGGTCGACCCGGCCATCGGGAACGAGCGGTTCTCGAAGGTCCTGATGGACGGAGGCAGCAGGCTCAACATCCTCTACGAGCACACGCTGCGCCTGCTGGGGATCGGGTTGGACCAGCTGCGGCCCAGCACGATGCCGTTCCATGGCGTCGCGTCGGGCAAGCGCGTCTAGCCCCTCAGGCAGATCGACCTGCCAGTCTGGTTCGGCACGCTGGACAACTACCGCAAGGAGACACCCACCTTCGAGGTGGTGGGGTTCAGGAGCGCGTACCACGCCATACTTGGGCGGCCCTGCTACGCCAAGTTCATGGCGTCATCACCGTGGGCTCATCCATCGAGCACGCATTCGACTGCGACATCGAGTGCGTGGAACACGCTGAGGCACTGGCGCTGGACGAAGCGCTCGTGGACAACCTGGAGAAGATGGTCAACAAGGACCTCGACTCCGCCACCAAGCACGCCGGCAGCTTCGAGGCTGCTGAGCAGACCAAGGAGGTGCCCCTCGACCCTGCTGCCCCCGAGGGCAAGGCGTTGAGGGTCAGTTCTACCCTCGACCCGAAATAGGAAGTGGTGCTCATCGACTTCCTCCGCGCCAACGCCGACATCTTCGCGTGGAGCCCCTCGGACATGCCAGGCATCCCGAGGGAGGTCGCCGAGCACTCCCTTGACATCCTACCTCACTCCTGTGCCGTGCAGCAATGGCTGCGCCGCTTCGACGAGGAGCGGCGCCGAGCGATCAGAGTAGAGCTGCGGAAGCTCCTCGAGGCTGGGTTCATCAAGGAAGTGTTCCACCCCACTTGGCTAGCTAATCCTGTGTTAGTGAAGAAGAAGAATGGGAAGTGGCGGATGTGTGTAGACTACACTAGTCTTAATAAAGCATGTCCTAAAGTTCCTTTTCCTTTGCCACGGATCGATCAAATCGTTGACTCGACCGCCGGGTGCGAACTCCACTGTTTCCTTGACGCCTATTCCGGGTACCACCAAATAAAAATGAAGGAGTCCGACCAGCTCGCGACTTCGTTCATCACGCCATTTGGGATGTACTGTTAAGTAACGATGCCATTCGGTCTCCGAAACGCGGGCGCAACATACCAGCGATGTATGCAACACGTCTTCGGAGACCACATCGGGCGAACCGTTGAAGCATATGTAGATGATATAGTCGTAAAAACCAGGAAGGCGGACGACCTGGTTAGCGACCTTCGCATCGCGTTCGGCTGCCTACGGGCCAACGGGGTGAAGTTGAACCCCGAAAAATGTGTCTTTGGCGTGCCGCGGGGCATGCTGTTAGGATACATCGTCTCCCAGCGAGGCATCGAGGCCAACCCCGAAAAGGTTGCAGCCCTCGAATGAATGGGTCCAATTCGGGACCTTAAGGGGGTCCAAAGGGTGTTGGGGTGCCTTGCCGCCTTGAGCCGCTTCATCTCGCGGCTCGATGAGAAGGGCTTGCCCCTTTACCGGCTCCTCAAGAAGCATGAGCGGTTCTCCTGGACCGTCGAAGCCCAGGAGGCGCTTGACAAGCCGAAGGCGACCCTCGCTCACGCCCTGGTCCTTACACCGCCCCAGGACGGCGAACCTCTGTACCTCCACGTGGCTGCGACCACCCAGGTGGTCAGCGCCGTCATCGTGGAGGAGCGGGCGGAGGAGGGGCACGCTCGGCCAGTTCAGTGGCCGGTGTACTACGTCAGCTAAGTCTTGTCCGAGACCAAGGCGCGCTACCCACAAGTCTAGAAGCTGCTTTACGTAGTGGTTCTCGCGCGGCGCAAACTCCGCCACTACTTCGAGGCTCACCCAGTCACGGTGGTTTCCTCCTTTCCGTTAGGAGAAATCATCCGGAACCCGGATGCAGCAGGCAGGATTGCCAAGTGGTCGGTGGAGCTGATGGGTGAAACGCTTGCCTACGCTCCGCGCAAGGCCATCAAGTCCCAAATCTTGGCAGATTTCGTTGCCGAGTGGACGGACACGCAATTGCCGCCGCCACAGATCCAGGCTGAATGCTGGACTCTATACTTCGACGGCTCAGTGATGAAGACAGGCGCGGGCGCGGGCCTGCTTTTCGTCTTGCCCCTCGGGGAGCACATGCGATATGCCGTGCGCCTCCACTTCCTCGCGTCAAACAACATGGCTGAGTACGAGGCCCTACTTTGCGGCCTCAAAATCGCCATCGAGATAGGCATCAAACGCCTCGACGTGCGGGGGGACTCGCAGCTCGTGATCGACCAGGTCATGAAAAATGCGAGCTCCCATGACGATAAGATGGAGGCGTATTGCAAGGCCGTGCGAGCCCTCGAGGACAAGTTCTATGGCATCGAACTCAACCACGTGCCCCGCCGGTATAACGAGGAGGCGGACGAGCTCGCCAAGATCGTGTCGGGGTGGACCACCATCCCACAGAATGTCTTCGCTCGGGACATCGCCCAGCCGTCCGTCAACCTCGAGCCACACCCCTCGAACTGCGAGGAACCCTCGGGGGTTCCCTCGGATCCAGCGGGCACGGAGCCCATGGACGAGGACCCCTCGAGCGAGGCGTATGTTCTCTCCCTACTCGAGGGGTACGACGCCGACGAGGACGAAGCCATGGACGTGGAGCCGACTCCCAGCGAGAGGGACTGGCGCGACAAGTACATCACCTGGATGGACCGAGGGGAACTCCCCTTGGAGCGATCCGAGGCCAGACGCATCGCCAGGATGGCCAAGTCATTCGCCCTCATCGACGGTGAGCTGTACAAGCGCACCGCATCCGGCATCCTGCAGCGGTGCGTGCCCATCCCCCAGGGGCGCGAGCTCCTCCGGGATATACACGCGGGTGTATGCGGCCACCACGCCCCACCCCGCACCCTCGTGGGAAATGCGTTCCGCCAGGGCTTCTACTGGCCCACCGCGGTCGCTGACGCCAGCGAGATTGTGCGCACCTGCGAAGGGTGCCAGTTCTACACCCGCAAGTCCAACCTCCCCGCGCACGTCCTACAACCCATCCCCGTCACGTGGCCTTTCGTCGTGTGGGGGCTGGACATCGTCGGGCCCTTGCGAAAGGCGCCCGGGGGCTACACCCACCTGTTGGTCGTGATCGACAAGTTCTCCAAGTGGGTGGAGGTACGCCCCATCACGAATCTCAGGGCGGAGCAGGCGGTGACGTTCTTCACCGACATCGTCTACCGCTTTGGAGTGCCCAACTCCATCATCACCGACAACGGGTCCCAATGCACAGGCAGGAAGTTCCTCGAATTCTGCGACAAGTTCCACATCCACGTGGACTGGGCAGCCGTGGCGCACCCACAGACCAACGGTCAAGTGGAGCGTGCTAACGGCATGATTCTACAAGGCCTCAAGCCCAGGATTTTCGACCGGCTGAACAAGTCTGGTCGGAAATGGCTCCAGGAGCTGCCGGCGGTTGTGTGGAGCCTCAGGACCACCCCAAGTAGGGCCACCAGGTTCACCCCATTCTTCCTGGTCCATGGTGCGGAGGCCGTCCTCCCCACGGACTTGGAATACGGGTCACCCAGAGTCCGGGGCTACGACGAAGGTGCCAACCAGAGAGCCCGCGAGGACTCGTTGGACCAATTGGAAGAGGCACGCACCGTGGCCCTGATGCACTCCGCAAGGTACCAGCAGGCTCTAAGGCGCTACCAAGCTTGCGGCGGCGAGACTTCAGCGAAGGGGACTTGGTCCTAAGGCTGCGACAAGACAAACGAGGCCGTCACAAGTTGTCACCCCCATGGGAGGGACCCTATGTCGTGGTGAAGGTGCTCAAGCCCGGCACGTACAAGCTGGCCAACGAGGATAGCGAAGAACTCACCAACGCTTGGAACATCCAGCAGCTACGTCGCTTCTACCCTTAGCTAGGATTTCCAAGTTTTTTTCGTTGTAAATCACATGCCCAACACCCCAGTTGGCAGCACAAATGTAAATAACAGCTAGTTAATAAAGTTAAAGGGCAACTCGGCTTTCCCCTGAAAACCAAGTCACCCTCGGGGGCTACTGCGGGGGCATCCCCCCCCCAAAAAAATGGTCCCATTTTTCGCAAAAAATTCAATTCGCAGACGCGCCAAGTATGATTCAACCTTAGCCTCGAGTGAGTCCAGGCAGGACACGAGTGACCAAGCAGAAAGGACGCGCGAGCCAGAGATAGCCTACGCCTCCGCGAGGATACGACCCTTCTCTCTTGCCTCCGGCCCAGCGGGTTACTCGTGAAATCAAACCTCCCCAACCCAAACTCACCCAAGCAAAGGAAAAACAGAATAGCGCAATAAGAGAAACAAGAAACACTACTTAAATTTACAAGTGCTTAAACATTTCAAGACTTTGCATGTCTATTTACACGGCCACGCGGCCCAGATACTAACATTCAAACAAAAAAGGGCCAAGTGCCCAGCGATCTTCAGGCTTGGGGCGCACCGGCGTCAGGAGCGTCGGGGAACAAGAACTCCATGAAGTCCTCGGTGAGCGTCTCGGTGGCATCAGCGGCAAGCGCGTCCACGTGCTCCATCACCACCTCGTCCTCGACGCCCTCCGGGACGACGTAGCCTGACGCCACAGCCTTGAAGTTCACCTCATAGTGGGACCGCACCACGCCAAGGGCCTTCTGGACGCCCAAGTGAAGCGCACAGCGCATGCGCCTCGAGACATGCCCACCAAGGGCGCGCAGACGGCTTGCCAGCGAGCTCCTAGCTTGCGCCTCGCCCTCCTCGACCGCCTGGCAGGTCTCGAGAGCAGCAGCACACAGCTCCACCAGCTCCCGCTCTGAGGAGTCATAGGCCGCCTGCAACGTCTCGGACCGGTTCGTCGCTTGCCCCAGCGCGGTTCGCAGGCCTGGAGACCACGAGCAAAGAAAATCAAGAAGGGAACGAACCCCCGAGTGGAAGGTCAACAAAACGAAGGAACGAAACGGCAACTCACCTTCAACCTGCTTCCTCTCCACCTCGAGAGCTTGGCGCCCACCCTCGACCGCCTGCTGCAGGCTGATGACCGTGGCGCTCTGCTCTTCGAGGGCCTAGCGCTGATCCTCGTTCAAGATGCTGAGGGCGATCAGCTCCCCGTCAAGCTTCGAGACCTCATCCTCTCGCTCCTTCAACGATGCCTGCGCCCCTTCGAGAGCAGCATGCTCCCGCTCGAGCGCCGTCCGGGCCTCGACGTGGGCGGCCCGCTCCTGCTGAAGCTGACCCTCGGCCTCCTCGGCGGGCGACACGCTCTCGCCGGAGCCGCTCCTCCGCCGCGACGACCGCGGCGGCCTTGGCGGCGAGGGCGGCCTTCAACTCCTCGGCCTACTTGGACCTCCCTTCGGCCTCCCTCGCCCTCTCCTCGGCACCGGCTTCGCCGGGACCGCGCCTCCTCGAGCCCCACGCGGTCCTGCCGACGCCGAGCCGGACGGAGACCACCTCCGCCTCCCGGTCGGCCGCCACGGAGCGCGCCCTCTCCAGGTCCTCCCTCGCCTCGCTGCCGGCGCCCTCGCCCGGTCGATGAGGGCCGTGCGAACGCGCTCGACGGTGGAGACGCGCCCCGTGGACCGCCCCTCCAGCTCCAAGAGATGGTCACGCAGAGCCTCGGCCCGGTACGCCAACCAGCCGTCCCGGGTCCTCAGGGCCTCGACGAGGGTGTCGAGGTCATCGCGCTGCTCTTGGAGCTGGCGGAGCTCAGTGATCATCTGATCGAAGGTGCCGTACCTGTCGCAGGCACGGAGCTCCAGCTCCTGCCGCCAGCATACAAAGACCAATGAGCGTCGCGCCGCAAAGACAAACGCGAAAATGATAGAGCAAGGAAGAAAGCGACAAGTTAACGAACGTCGACGCACCTGGAAGACACGCCACGCCGGGCCGCCGTGGATCTGCAGCGCCTCGTTCAGCGCCCAGTTGAGCGAGGCGCCTTGGCCGCGGAGCTCCTCCCACAGCTGCTGCTCCTCTTGGGCGTCGGCGAAGTGGGGGGCGGCGCGTCGACGCGCTCCTCGCCCCCCGCCCCGTGCTCGCCGCCCCGGGTTGCTCGAAGCGGGCGGCCGGCGCGGGACGGAGAGGCCTCGACGCCATGCCTCGAGCTCCCGGCCACCATGTGGCCATCCCACCTCCTCACGAGCGCTCCCGCCCCGGGGCTCGGGGGCCGGTGTGGGCAGGCTTGCCCACTGATCCCACCCGGGTGGCGGGACGTCGTCGTCGGAGATCTCCACCGCCGTCGCCCGGGAGGCGCCGGCGAGGGCGGGCCCTCGCTGCTCCACCACGGCCGCCTCCGGCGCACCACCGTGGTTGTGGGCTCTCGCCGCACCACCACGACCACCTCCGACCGCACCACCGCGGTTGCGGGCTCCCCCTTGCGGCGCCGCGACCGCCGTCTCCGACGGTGCCTCGGTGGCGGGCGTGGGCGCCGGACGCGCCTCCGCGGCCAACGTCGCCGGCCGCGCCACCGCGACCGGCGCCGCCCCGTACCTCCGCCACCGGCCACGCCTCGGCCACGGCGGGCTCTGCCGCCGCCTCCGCCGCCGCTTGCCGCGCCTCCGCAATTGCCATCGCCGGTCACGGCCCCGAGGCCGCGGTCGCGACTTGCGAGTCCCCTCGCCGCCGGCCGCCGTCCGTGCTTACGGCCGCTCGCGACACCCTCGACGAGCACCGCCTGGTTGGGACGGACGCGTCCGCCCTCAGCACCTTGGCTGGCGTGAGGGGGGCACAGTTGGCGCCACCCTGCGAACATGGAAACAAAGCGTCGAACCCCCGCCTATCGAGCACACGACCCCTCGAAAGGAAACTCCTTACCTCAGGGAGGAGAAGGCTCGCTTCCTCTTCCTTGAGGCCCCCGCCGATGTCGAGAGCGCGGCCGGTGCAGCTGCTGCCGCGCCCCCAGCCGCCTCCACCATGCGCGTGGGCTCCGCCGCGCGCACGGGCGCCTCGTCGTGCGCACGGGCGCCTCCGCGCGCGCCACCGGCACCTTCGCGGCCCGCGCCGCCTCCGCCGTAGACCGCCCGGCGGCGGGCGCCCCTGCACCCACCCCAGGCGATGGTTCTCTTGCCACCAGAGCCGGCTCCGGTGACGGGGGTGCGGGCTCCCACCTGTCGGGGAGAACCTGCCCCTATCTTCTTCCCCTTCTCCTTCCTCCTCCTCTTCCTCTCCTGACGACGAGTAGTCCTCTGTCCCAGGCGAGGAGAGCCCTTGCTGCTCACGCAGCCAGAATTCCTCGCTCCTCTGCTCCCGGCGCTCCCGCCGCCGCATGTTCCGCTCCCTCCTGCGCGCCACCCGCTCGTGCTCCCGTCGCCGCACCGCGCGCGCGCCCGGCTCGGGGCGTGGGCGGGTCGGACCGCGCGGCGTTCACGCGCACCATCTACGAGAATCGGGCAAAACCTCAGAACATGCCGGCGTCACCAGTACCAGTAAAGCGAGGGAAGGTGAGAAATTCACTCACCAATTGGCCGACCGAGAGCATGGCGAACGCCCACAGGGCCGCGTCGTCGCTGCGCCCCGCCCTGAGGTCGATGGCGTGCCGCGCCCGGGTGGCTGCGTATTTCCGCGGGAAGAGGTCCCGCAGCAGCCGCGACTCCGCCAATGCGATGGAGTCCGCATCCTCGTCCATCTCGAAGATGCGGAGCCGCCTCTTCATCAGGGGGACGATCCGCCGGTGGTGGAGGTTGGCGAGGACGCACCCCGCGGTCAGCCCGCGATCTGCCAGGTCCTTCAACGCGGCCAGGAGCGAGTCCAGTCGCGCCTGGTGCGAGGGCGGGGACACCCCATGGTGCCAAGAGTCGGCCTTCTCCTTCAGCACCTTGCCGGTGTAGGGGGGAGGCTGGCGCCGGAGTTGCGGAGGTAGAACCACCCCCGCTCTCACTCCACGTTGTTGGAGGTCATCGTGCAGGGGATGTACTGCTCCCTGCGCGCGCTCTGCAACGCAATCGACAGGCCACCGGCGTGCGCCGCATGGCGAATCCTCGGCTCTGACGTAGCCAGCGTGTGCAGCTCCGCGCGGAAGAGGTGGACCCAGAGATCCCAGTTCACCGGGATCCCCAGGAAGCCTTCGCAGACGCCGGCAAACGTGGCCGGCTGCGAGATCGCGTTCGGCGTAAAGTTGTGTAGCTCCGCGCCTTAGTGGTAGCACAGCGCCCGCATGAAGCGGCTCGCCGGCGCCGCGAATCCGCGCTCATGGAAGCGGATGAAGCTGACGACGTAGCCGAACGGTGGATTGGGCACTCGGTCCCTCGCCGGCGGCTCGATCCACTCCGCGGGCTGCCCGTCCACATTCGCCGCCAGCTGGCCGCCGGCGACCAACAGATTCAGAGATAGCTTCGTCGCTGTCGAGCGCTGCCATGCTGGCGGGTCAATGATGGTGATGGACTGCGGGGGAGCCATGCGAATGGGCGAAGGAGCGAGGAACGCGAAGCGAAAATGGCGTGACGGCAATAGAGCGGGCGCGGCTCTGGAGCGGAAGCGCAAGGGGCGAGGATGGCGAACGCTAAGTGTGAAGGTAAAAATCCGCCTCGCCTCTCCCATTGGTTTTATAGTCCCACGGGCCGTGCTCTCCGGAGCGCACGTCTCGCGCGCATTAACTGCAGGTGAAAATTTCCCTCGCTGACGAGCGGGACCCACCACGACCGCGACGGCCGCACGTCTGCACGCGCGCCATCATCACGGCGCGGTAACCGGAGGGCCGCGGTAGGCCGTCACATCGCGCCGCCCACTCCGCCCACTACGCGCGCGGCCGCGGCGCCCCGAGAGGCGCGCCGCCGCGCCGCCGAGCTGCAGCCGCGACTGCGGGCATTAAATGGCCCGGTCCCTTACTAAGTAAGGAAGACCCTCGAGCGGCCCGAGCCCTAGGCTCAGACAAAACCAACCCTCGAAGGGTGCGATTACCGACCAGTGGCCTCGAAGCCTGTTGAAAATAAACAGGCGCCATAGGTGCCCTCGATCTACAGAATTTACTGATCAGCGGTTCGAGGGCCGGCATGGCTGAGAACCCTCGAAACCTGCAGATGCGAAAAGACGGGAGCACTTCGCTGCTACCCCGCATGGCTCTACTGATCAGGGGTTCGAAACCTGACCCTCGACGGGTTCGAATAGGTGCCCTAGATCACCAGAGTCAGGGACGACGAGGGCGCGCGCATTCGAGCCTTTCCTCGAGCCCGCTGGCTTGAGGGCGCCCCACATGTCGTGTTTGAGAGCCAGCGAGGGCAGCTAGTCGGGGGGATCCCACCGAGGGAGAGCTTCCGCGCCCTCGGTCCCTAGCGAACGGGACCGAGCCCCACCTAGCAAACCCGCGCAAGCACTTTAATGGATGAGTCTCCGGACCACGAGCCTACCCTTATCGAACGGGGCATGGGCATCCACTTGAACCACCCGCTAACAGCTCGACGAGGAATTCGCAATCCGCGCCCGATCGATGGGGGTTGTGGAGACCTCACCCTCCGTCCCACGGAGGGACGGCGAGGGTGCGTTTAAAACAAGATGAAGAGCTCGCCTCGATCGCCTCGAATGGGCCCAGGCTCGGGGGCTCGACGCACGGCTACACCTCCTGGGATGCACCGAACGTGAAAGACATCAGTTGCGCGTGCGTCACCGAAGCCGGCTGAAACATCACCGATGCCGGTTGAGACACGTACCACGCCACTGATAAAATTCCGCGAGAAAACCCCTGCAGGAGCACTAACGCTCCTGCAGGGCTTCGGGGGCTAGACCCGCGGGTCCGCTGACGCGGCCCCACGGAAAGGCATTTGCAACCGGGAGGGAAGAGCGTCCTATCAGTAGGCTCCAGCATCTGCGGGAACCTGAGCGGTACACCCGCAGATGCTCGGGGGCTACTGTCGGGGACAGCCACGAGAGTCCCCTAAAAAACCGGGGGGAATCCTGCTTAAAACCTGCAAAAAACGCAAAACGCAAACCCAACCTCGGGCCTAACGCAAAATATACACACAACACAATCCACGCCGCGGTGGCCCCCGCGGCCCACCGAAGCGGCCCAGCAAAATGCCCCCTCGAGCGAGGTCCGCCTCGCTCGAGGGCTCACACCGCTCTCGAGTGAGGTCCGTCTCGCTCGAGGTTCCCTCACGAGAGCACCTGCTCCCGCACGCGTGTACGGGCATTTAATGCTCTGACACGGCAGAGCTGCGCCACTACGTGCCTGGGAATCACGCCCCGGCGCTGTTCCGCCAACTCCCTAGGGGGAGCCCATCCCTGCCACTATGGGGAACTGTGTGACGAGGCCGGTGTCAGCTCCGTGATACTGTGCCACCCACTCTAGTACAGCTAACATGCCGCGCCCTTGAAGGGGGGCTGGCCGCACCCTCGAACCCTCTTCTCGTGACTCCGCAGGGTCAAATCGTGACGTTAGGCCGACGGGAGCGCCATCCCCGTCGCTGTCAATCCTGTGCGGCCATCCCCGCCCCTGCCACGCCACGCCACGCACTGCTACAACTTCTCCGACGCTATTGAGCACGCGGGGACGGGACGTCGCCACGCCTGCTACTGCACCTCGTACGGATCATCGTCAATGGCTCCCTCAAGCACGCCTAAAGACGCCCCGATCAACCACCACGCCTCCACCCTCGAAGTCGCCCCTGTTCAAGCACAGGACACGCCACGACGCCGTGACTGGAGCAAGATTCGCTAGGACAGTCGTCAACTCCACGGCACTGTATGCCATACCACCACACGTAGCGAAATAGTGTGGCATGCTTGTAAATCACCCTCTCCTTGGCCTATAAAAGGGAGGTGATCCCCCCTTCCCCGTCGTAGGGGCACGGGACGACGGATAGCGATCGCTTACACGCTCTCCGCCTTCCCCACGATATTGGCATTCGCCTCAATCACATCCTTTGGGACTTGGAGGCCACGCCTCCTCTCCCGCCTCGCTTGTAGCCACCCCTCTACAGGCACCCTAGTGCAAAGCAATACAGTGCCTCGAGCACACCCCTGCTGGACGTATGGCCCCGGCCGGAACCAGGATAAACCAAGTGTCCTTAGTTGCTTAGCACCAACCATCGAGAGGCAGATCTCAGCGCTCATTACTAGTTAGTGTCGGGACTACTTTCCGCACCGACAATAAATGACTTCCTTTACCAAACCGGATGGAGTAGTGGATAACTCATAGAATTCTCCATTATCAACTATTATCAACGAGTGGCTGAAACCTGAAATATCATAGTGTGCTACTAATGCTGATATGCATTAAAAAATCAGAACTCCCCACGCGTCGTCTCCCCCAGGGCGACTCGAGGGGCGCCCCCTGCCTCCGCCACCTAGCCCCCTCCCTCGCGCACTCCGGCGGCGGCCAGTGGTGCCGACGCACAACCGCCGCCAGCGCGTGCGTCCACCTCCCTCTTTCCCCTCCTTCCCCCTTCTTCTCCCTCCACACCACCGCTCTTGTGGTCGATCCCTAGGTCGCCGGCGTTAGCGCGCCCTTCTGTGTCGACCCCTCTCCATCGGCGTCCTTCGTCGCTCCCACTCCCTCGCCGCCCGCCGCCGCCGGGACGTAACCCTAGATCTGGGCCGGCATGCCCCCCTCCCGTGCTCTCCGGTGACCGTTGAAAGACATCCAGGCCCTTAGTGGGTTTTGGTGTATTGATTGACAAATAGATTAAAGATCTAATGTCTTTGTTAAGCACGTGAGTAGGCTGTAACAAATAAATAACAAAGCATAGTATATGACATTGAATATCTATATGTGAAGACAAGCCATTGTTGTACAAGATACGTTGAGGAATGGGTTATTGCCTCACATTGTGAAATGACCCTATTTAAGGTTGAATGTCATGATTCTTGATATGTGTGTTCCCACAGAGTTTTACTTAATATATAAACAAGCCAATGAAGGTGAAGAAAGAGACATAGTGATATTGGAATGATGGATGGTCTCTAAATAAATAGGAAAGCTTGTTATACACAAATAGGATATCAAAATCAAATATTGGCATGATCTCAATTGAACTCCACTCTTGATATTGAACCAAAGCTTAACTCAAATTGGCAACGAATGGATGAAGAAATCAAGCAAGGGATTAGCAACGAGGTACTAAGCTAAGGTTGGCCGAGTAGTGGCTTCGACCATGTGCTTGGCTAGGGTGAAGTGGCTATAGCTTGGAGAGTTTCGAGGTATCAAGTCGAGCCTAACCGAGTGAAGCAATGAAGAAGCATTATATATTCGTTGAGTCATGTGAAGGGTGACTTGATCAAGAAATGGGTTTCATTCTTGTATGAAGATCAAAGTCAGTAGCTCAAGGAAGAAGTGCTCAAATCAATGAGACATTGATGGATGGATCTCTCAAGTGGATATATTGATGAATTATGGCTATTCTTGAAGATGAAGCTCAAGAGTTCTAATATCGCATTTATATTTGATCTTGAGTATAGGTACGTCGTACTATCAAGAGGGATGCATCACAAGGAGTTTTGATAATGCCTCAGTGCTCAAGTAACCAATGTGAGTTGAGAGGGACACAAAAACCACACATACACGTCGTCAAACCCGATGGCACCGGTTTTCACCTGAGTTTGTAACGGCTAGTTTTTGGGGAGTCGGGTATTTATACCCCACAACCCCCATTGTTGCAAGCTGTTGTACCTGAGGTTGCTGGTGTGCTTCCTTGCTATTCCTTGCTAAGCCAAAGCCATTCTAGCTCTCCCCAACCCCTCTTGGTGAGGTTGTTTGATCTTTGCAAGATCTAGTGAGTTGGGTGGTAGATAGAACAGAAAAGCCTTCGTGATCTATTCAATAGCACTTGAACCCTTGAGCACTGTTAGACGTCGTCAAGCTCGTGTGAAGCGTTTGTTACTCTTGGAGGCTTGCCTCCTAAACGGCTAGGAGTCACCCGCAAGCTCCCAAGGTGTGGTTAGCTGTGGGATAGTTTGTGAAGGTCTTGCTTCGCCTCCGAAAGGTAAGAAGCTATCTAGTAGATCGGGAAAAGGGTTGAATGCAACCCGGCTTCGGTAGGAGAAGCACCCAATGGAGACTAGCATTCACACGGTGGTGAATCTTAACTTTGGTAAAACAAATCATTGTGTCTCTTGTTGGTTTACCTAGTATTTACCTTGCTTCTTATTTCTAGCTTGCTCTTTGTCATATTTGTCGATCTACTTGGTTGTGAGTGTAACATCCCTCAATTTTGTTGAGGGATGTTCATTAATAAAATTGTGGTCTTAAAACTTTTGATGAATTATATGGGTGATTAACAACTTACTTAAGGATGCCTTCTTTTCCTCTCCCTTAATTCCTAGATTTATTTTGAGCTAAATGAAATCCCTAGGAAATATAAGAAAGGTTAGTGTGAG
Organism: Cenchrus americanus; assembly: GCA_947561735.1. Classification (NCBI taxonomy): domain Eukaryota; kingdom Viridiplantae; phylum Streptophyta; class Magnoliopsida; order Poales; family Poaceae; genus Cenchrus; species Cenchrus americanus. The sequence continues at coordinate 3,316,905 of OX387245.1, read as the reverse complement.
AAACTTCGAGTTCTTTGGGATTTTATTTGGGTGAATTCAAATTTGAGTTGGAATTCAAATTTGAATCTATTTTGAGGCCTAAGGAAAATTGCCAAGCTACACTATTGCACACGGGCCGCAACCTCACTTCGGCCCGGCCTCCGAGGGTCGGCCCGGTGGCGGCCCGGCCCGGCCGCGCCCGCGCCGTCCACCAACCCCCCGCCGCGCCCGAGCCGGCCGCCGGTGGGTCCCACTTGCGTCACGCCGACGTCGGCACCGTCACCCTCCTCCTTTCCTCTTTAGGCGGCGTCGAAAGCGAAAGGGGCGGGGCGCGCCGGTCATGGCGCCGTCGCGGCGCGCCCCCGCGGCCTCCCAACGCCTCGCCGCCGTCCACGTGCCCCCCGCGCTCCGCCGCTATAAGAGCCCGCCGCCGCCGCATCGGAACCCTCCAAACCCTAGCCGCCGGGGGAATCGCATCCCCTACCCACCTACCCGCCGCGAGGGGAGGAGAAAAGGGAGAAGAGGAGGAGAAGAAGCGGGAGCGGCGCCGCCACCGCGGAGCCGTACCCACGACGCCGGAGCTGCCTGCGAGGAGGAGCCGGAGCCGCCGGAACGCCTACGTCCTCTGCTTCCTCTTCCTCCTCGACGCCGCGCCGCCGTACCGCACCGCCACCTCTACCAGCGCCGCCTCCCTCCTCGTCTGCTCGCACCACCATCCCGCACCGACGCATCTTCGCTTCGGCCCGTGGCCACTTAGGTGAGGGCACCCGCCTCCCGTTGCTCGTGGATGCCCCCGGCCTTCGCGCCGGGGAGGAACGCGCCGTGCGCCGCGCCGCCGCGCCGCCGCCGCCGGTGATGCCGGCCATCGTGCCAGCCGGGAGGCTTGTCTCTGCGGTGCCACCGCCGCCGTCGCCGCAAGCGCGCGCTCTCGCCGCCGTTTCTTTTCCGTACCGCACCGTCTTCACACCGCCGACGCGCGTCACGCCGCCGTCGAGCTCCCGGAGCGCCGCGCCGCCGGCCGCTCGGTCCCGTTCTATACGCGCACGAACACGTTCCGCCCACACGAGCCCGAGACCTCAACCGCCTCGACGCACGACCACCGTGCGCACGCACGCAGGGGCCACCCCGGGCCGAGCCGTGCCCGCACCGTGCGCCGCCGCCGGTCCGAGCTCGCCGCGGAGGGCAAGAGCCGTTCCGGGCAACCCAAGAGGGGAAAGCCCCGGCTTAACGCAAGTTCGCGCCCCGTAGGTTCCGTCGCGACCAAATTTGGGCACCGGAGCCAAGCCCCACCGCGGGGAGCCAAGCCCCACCGCGGGCCACGGGGACCCCGGCCGCAGTCGGGATCCGGGGATCCCGTGCGGCCGGTCGGATAAGGAGAGTTTTCTTTTAGTTAGAAATTCCAGAAAATTCCTTTTCCCTTCCAAAAATCCTAGAAAATCCATTTTAGCTCCAAAAATTACGAAACCTTTTCCAGAAAATTTCTAAAATCTCGAACTACGGGTTGGGATAGTGTTTGTTTTCATTTTGGATCTTAATTGCTCTTATTTGGATTTAAGTTGCCATAGGACCGCTGTTTATTTTCTTTTTCGCGTTACTAGGAGCGGGGAGGAGCCGAGAGCCGAGCCGGGAGTACGACTACGCCGACGACTTCGCCGCGGAGGACTACCCGACCCCGAGGTTCACGCCCGACCAATTCGAACTACCCATTAGGCATTGCCGAGTAGTATTGCTAGCGCTTTAATTTGTATATATGCATGTGATGAACCTTGCACCGCCTCTTTATTTACCCCCGTCCTTGAATGTCCTACTACTACTATATATGTTTATACGGGCGTGTATGTGCGCCGAGCTTCGCGATGCATGTGTTGGGATGGGAGTAGTGGTTCTTGGCATGTGTGGGGTAAAAATTGGCAGGAGAAGGCGTTTTGGGTACTTTGGCGGGGGTGAGCTCGAAACAACCGATCTGGGATCGGGGATAGGGGTGCACTCCTCAGTGCATCCCTCCTGTTACGGTTTTCGGAGCCTAGGTGTTGGGGTTTTTCGTGCGCTAGGAGGACATGAGCTCGCCCCGGTCTGAAATCGAGTGGATCAACTTGTTTATAGGACATCGTACACACCACCCCGCCGAGAGTGGGGATAGGGCCGAGTTGAGCTCGGCAAGTGCGGAACCATACCTGCCTAGGAAGGATAGAGGGTATCTGTGGGGGAGCGGTGGAGGTGAGACCACCCTCTCAGAGCGTCTCCCGTGTGGCCACACGGGAGCATTTCACAGTTCCGGTGCTGTCTTCACTGCGGAGAGGACCGCTTTGAGGGCCGGATGCAGGGTGGGTACGTAACTACCGAGAGTTCGCCGGTAGGATGGGCTCGGTCGGCCGTACACCGGCCGGTACCATCCCGGATGGGTACGGTGTACACGCTCTCGCGAGTTGTTCGATCTATAGCTATAGCCGCGTCCTCGGTTATGGACACTTCCTAGAAGACGTACTTGATCCTCATGTTTTGGGATTTCTACCTCCCCCTTATAGATGAGAGTGTGGTGAGCCGTGGTTATAGCCGGCTAGAGGAGAGAGGCTCCATCTACCTCGTCGATCCGGTTGTAATCATTGAGATGCGAGGAGAGGAAGTTCTCGCATCGACCCTAGACAAGAGTAGGTGCTGGTGACGGGTCTTCCGGGTGACCGCTTGGATCCGGGTTGTCTTTGAGAGACTTGGGTTTTGGGATATTGATGGAGAATCCTTGTTTATACTCGCTGTCGTCGCATAGGAAACCCCAGTCGTTTCCTTGTCTACTCTCTTTTCCCTTTAGAATTTAGGCCACTTAAAGCTGCATACGGTTGGTGACGTGGACCTATCCCACTCCTTGGGGATAGACTTTGGGTGTGCGGGGTACGAGTCCGACTTCGATCGCAACGCCGACGGATGGTACGACGAGGGATACGTCGCTTCGCTCGAGTTGCTCGTGGCGGGAAGAATAAAGATGGAGACCCTTCGAGAAGATAGCTACCGTTGCGTAGAATTTTCACTCCGATTCGCCAAGAGGCTTGTAATGATGTACTCCATAATGGACATGTAATAAATTAATGTACTATTAACTTTATGTGACGCGATGTATGACTTTGTGTATCATTCGTGAGACGTTACGTACGCGATAGCCACCGATCCGGGGACTATCGCGATGGTACGAGGATTCGGGTTTTCTATGAAAATCCGGGGTTTTACGAGTGGTACCGAGCCATGCTTGACCGTAGCATGTATCCCTAGGAAAGGTCGATAGAAATAGGACTCTATACGCTCTATCTTTATAGTTATACCCTTGAGCTATATTATAAAACTCGTTCCCTCTTTGAAAATTTCTTACTCACCGCGCGCCGACGAGAAAATTTCTTGCGTTTCACAGAGATGGAGCACCGGTCGCGGAGATCACCCCCGAGACCCGCGGGGCGATCGCCACCGGATGGAGAGGGCCCTTCTCGGGCTTGGAGTCCCTCCGACCTACGTCACGTACCGCGCCGAGTACGTACCCGCCGTGATTGGGCGGATGGTGCCCGCACGGTCGGCCGTGCTCCCTCACCCGAGTCTCCCCGGGTTTAAGGGAGAGGTCCCGCTGGCTCCGTTGCACTCACCGTCGCGACCGCGCTCGACGTCGCCCGCCGCCGGGCCCCGGGCCGCCTACTCGCACGCACCGCGCCTCCTTCGAGACCGGGACTCTTCGGGCCGCCGCCCGGGACTACCGGCGCCTCGCACCGCTTGTGGACGGAGTTCCTTCGTACGAGGGGATCCGGGACGACGTCGACGCCGCTCCCTTCCGCGAGACCGACGAGACCCCGGTGGAGACCGCCGGCTACTTGGTCGACCTCGACAAGTACGCGCGCGCGACCGGAGGACGAGTCACGTACCCTCTACGGCCGGGTCGGGGACGCCACCATCGACGCGCTCCCGGTGCCGGCCCCGCCGCGCCGAGCCGGAGAGGGAGAACACGGCTCTACGCCACCGTGTTCGCCGCCTCGAGTTGAGCCTCGACCGCACGACCACCGTCTCCGCTGCGGTCCGAGAGGGAGAGGGTGGACACCGGGGAGGAGATGCCGCACGCCAAGGAGGACCTACGCGGTGCCGACCGCGAGTCGAACAGTGAAGGACAAGCTCGAGCGCAAGGACGACTCCGCTCACGGTGCGCGCTCACCCGCTCGGGTGTGAGCGGCTCAAGGTGGAGAAGGCCGGAGAAGAGCCGAGCGGACAACGTCGCCAACATCGCGTGGCTCACGCGCACGGCCGTCTACCTGAGGGACAAGGCCGAGAGACTGAGGAGGACTTGGGAGGACGCCGACTCACTTCGCGTGGACGAGCTCTTCGAGCTCAACGGAGAGCTACCCCCCGAGTCTCAGCGAGAGATTCGCACCGAGACCTTCGAGCTGCACCAGTCACGCCTCAAGCTCCACCTGTGCCCGATGGCCCGTCTGCCGACTCCCGTCGAGACCGAGGAGGTTCGAGAGGCTCACGCCTTGGTGTCCCGGATCTTCCCGCCGGACTACCCCACCGAGGACCGCTACCCCGTCACGTACCAGCGGGCACGCACGGAGTAGAGAGCTGAGCAGGAGGCATGACCTAGAGTAGTGTTCTATGCTAGTAGTTTCCATGAGATGTTCCATGCAGCCGCGAGCATGTTCCGGTGCATGAAGAGAGTCATGCCACACCATGTAGACACTACCCTTTTGAGATTGTACCGATGTATTAGATCGTTGACTTGTTGTTGCTGCCCCAAGGTCTGAGTCAGCCTCAGGGGAGCAAGTGTAATAATCATGTTTGCTGTGTGCTTGGATCTTAATGATGTTATTTGCGTCTTAATGCATCTTCTTCTTGAGTGTAGGTTATATTTAGAACTATTTTCTTGAATGCTTAAGACTCATGTGTGAGTTGGTGAGTGACGTGCGTAAACACCTTTCTTTTCCCTTATGTTTTCAGAAGGATGTCGATCCGCCGCTCCAACCGGCTGATAGCTCGCCTCGAGGAGGCAGCTGCTGAGGAAGAAGCCCAGCTGGGGCGTGGACGCGGCCGTGGCCGTGGCCGTCCACCCCTGCGTGGGGGAGCCTTGGGGGCTAGGGCCCGAGGTGACGGGGCACCGCCACCGCCGCCCGAGAACCCTGAGGCCGAGGTTGGGCAAGGAGCAGCCGCGCAAGGCCGGCTCGAGCGGAGCGGCCACCACCACCCCCACCTAACTTGGTGGAAGTGATGGCACTCCAGACTCAGCTGATGCAGAGGATGGCGGAGGCCATGGAGCACCGTGGCAACGGTGGGAACCGCGTCGCTCCGCAGGACGAGGGACCTCACGCGGAAGATCGAGAGGTTCATCCGCCCGAAGGCCCCCACCTTCGGCTACTCGGATGACCCACTCGAGGCCGACGACCGGGCGAGGGTGATCGAGACCAAGCTCGACCTCACCGTACGCTCCGACGAGGAGTGTGTCGCTATCGCTGCGCACCGGGCCGGAGGGTCCCGCCAAGGCGTGGTGGGACAACTACATCGCCACCCACCCGAACCCGGCATTCATCACCCGGGCCGGGAGTTCCGCGAGGCGTTCCGCGAGCGGTACCTTCCCCGACGAGCTGGCCGGTCCCGAGAGGCGCGGGAGTTCCGCACCATGACTTTAGGGTGCGATGAGGGTCGAGGAGTACGAGCGTCACTTCATGAAGATGATGCGGTACGCCCCCGACGACACCAACACCGACCAGAAGAAGCAGGTTCCCGGTTCTGCGAGGCCTCCACCACGGCCTTCGCCAGGCGCTGAAGGCAAGTGAGCACAAGTCCCTGCGCCATCTCGTCAACCGCGCCATCGCGGTCGAGGACGAGAGGAGGGGCCACGAAGAACGCATGAGGGGCAAGAAGAGGATGGGAGATCGTGATCAGCCTGACCGATCCTTCCAGAAGCCGAGAAGCGGACAGAGCAACATGCTGAGGGGGAGCTACCGCCCGGGCACAACCAGCCTGGGCGTGGCTTCGGAGGTAGTGGACGTAGCCCGTTCCCCGGAGGGAGGAACCCCGGCTATCCCCGCCGGACCGGAGGCTACACCCGTGCTCCACCGAGCACCGCGCGACCCGCCGCGGGAGGCTTCACCGTCACCTCGCGTGTGGGCAAGCCGGGCCACAAGTCCTTCGAGTGCCCCGACAAGAAGGCTGCTCGCTACTCCCGCGAGGGCACCTGCTCCGGAGGCCGACCTCCTCGAGCCGCACCGCCCCGCCGCCGGCCGTGGGAGGCCGAACCACCTCACCGAGGAGGAGGCCGCCGATGCCCCCGACGTCGTGATCGGTAAGTTTTTGGTTTGTGGTACTTCGCTCTGCGGTTCTCTTTGACACCGGTGCAACCGGGTCTTATATCACCTCTCGGTTCATGAGTAAACTTTCCCTCCCTACAACCACCCGAACGATGCCCATCATCACGAGCTCTCCGCTCGGGGATATCCGTGCACCTCGCTTGTGCAAAGGAGTGGAAGTGGTCATCCAAGGTCACACATTCTATGGGGATCTCACCGTGCTTGCCTTCCCATGGTATCGACGTGATGCGGGAATGGATTGGATCACGGCCCACAAGGGTGTCATCTCCACTTCACCGAGGCCGGTGACACTACCGCACCCCCGACGGGACAAGGGTGACCTTCGAGCCAATGAAGTCTCGAGACATACGGCCGTATACGACCTTCACACGAAGGCCATATCGGACGTGCCGTAGTATGTGAGTATGAGGATGTGTTTCCGGAGGAGTTGCCGGGTTGCCTCCCCGATCGTGATGTGGAGTTCGTGATTAACCCGGTGCGGGAACGGCGCCGATAGCCCGAGTCCGTACCGTATGGCGAGAGGTTGAGCTGAAACCGCCGAAGGCGAGCCGGACTCGGCCGCTTGAGAAAGGGTTCATTCGACCGAGTGCCTCACCCTGGGGTTCACCGGCATTATTTGTACCGAAGAAGGATGGGACGCAACGTCTGTGCGTCGACTACCGCGCCCTGAACGCGGTGACCATCAAGAACAAGTACCCACTGCCCAGGATTGATGATTTGATGGATCAGCTGAGGCAAGCCAAGTACTTCAGCAAGATCGATCTCCGGTCGGGTTATCACCAGATGAAGATCCGCCCGGAGGACATCCACAAAACGGCTTTCGTGACCAGATATGGGCAGTATGAGTACACAGTCGTGTCGTTTGGCCTGACCAATGCCCCGGCATACTTCATGAACATGATGAACAAGGTCTTCATGGACGAGTTGGACAAGTGTGTCGTCGTCTTCATTGACGATATACTGGTCTACTCCCGCACGAGAAGAGCACGAAGAGCACCTGAGGATCGTACTGGGGAAGCTCAGACAGCATCAGTTGTACGCCAAGTTCAGCAAGTGTGAGTTCTGGATGGAGGAAGTCGCGTTTCTAGGTCATGTGTTGTCAGCTAAGGAGTTGCTGTAGACCCGAGCAAGATTGAGGCCGTATCGAAGTGGCAGTCACCGAAGTCCGTGACGGAGATCCGCAGTTTTCTCGGTTTGGCCGGGTACTACCGCCGGTTTATCGAGAACTTCTCCAAGATCGCCAAGCCCATGACAGAACTGTTGAAGAGCAACACGCCGTATGTGTGGTCGGACAAGTGCGAAGCCAGTTTCCAAGAGCTCAAAACTCGTCTCACCACTACCCCGGTCCTGACCCTGCCCGACGCGAGCAAGGACTTCGTGGTGTACTGTGACGCGTCTAGGCAAGGACTCGGCTGCGTGCTGATGCAAGGAGGCAAGGTAGTGGCATACGCTTCACGACAGTTAAGGAAGCATGAGGAGAACTACCCGACACACGACCTCGAGCTAGCCGCTGTCATTCATGCGTTAAAGATATGGAGGCACTATCTGATGGGGAACAAGTGCGACATCTACACGGATCACAAGAGTCTGAAGTATATCTTCACCCAGTCGGAGTTGAATCTGAGGCAAAGGAGATGGCTAGAGCTGATTAAGGACTACGACCTGAGCATTCACTACCACCCTGGTAAGGCAAACGTCGTGGCCGACGCTCTGAGCCGCAAGCACTATTGCAACAATCTGATGGTGCGAGAGGAACAGCCAGCCTTGCATGAAGAGCTGGAAAAGCTGAGCCTAGAAATTGTGGAGGAAGGGCAATTGAACCAGTTGCGGGTAAAGTACACACTCGAAGACCAGATCCGCCAAGCTCAGAAGGGGTGCCCTGAGATCCAAGAGGTGAAGCGCCTGATGGAGAATGGCAAAGCAGCTGACTATCGCCTCGACGAGCAGGGTACACTGTGGCTGAAGGACCGCATCTGCGTGCCTCGGGACAAGGAGATTCGGGACTCGATCCTTAAAGAGGCCCACGATTCTCGGTACTCGATCCACCCTGGTTGTACCAAGATGTACAAAGACCTGAAGGTACGGTTTTGGTGGGAAAAGATGAGGGAAGACATTGCTGAATACGTCGCCCGATGTGACACGTGTCAGCGAGTGAAGGCCGAACACCAGAGGCCTGCCGGGCTGCTGCAACCACTCGAGATACCCACGTGGAAGTGGGATGATATCAGTATGGACTTCATTGTGGGGTTGCCGCACACGCAGAAAGGGCATGACTCCATATGGGTGATTGTTGATCGGCTGACCAAGGTAGCACATTTCTTACCAGTTAGGACGGACTACCGCGTAAGCCGACTTGCGGAACTGTATGTAGACAACATCCTGAAGCTTCATGGGGCTCCGAGGAGCATTGTGTCAGACCGAGGGCCCCAGTTCACCGCTCAGTTCTGGAAGAGCTTACACGCTTCTATGGGCACCCAGCTGAATTACAGCACAGCGTTCCACCCACAGACTGACGGACAGACAGAGAGGGTAAATCAGGTACTGGAAGACTTGCCGAGAGCTTGTGTGTTGACCTATGGATCGGATTGGGGAAAAGAGCTCGTCATATGCCGAGTTCTCTTAGAACAACGGCTACCAGGCCATCTTGAAGATGGCTCCGTTCGAAGCTCTGTATGGCAGGAAGTGTCGGACACCGTTGATGTGGTCCGAGGTGGGGGAGCGAACCTTTTTCGGTCCCGCCACTATTGTTGAGGCCGAGGAAAATGTCGCCAAGGTACGAGAGAACCTAAAGATAGCTCAGAGCAGGCAGAAGAGCTATGCCGACGCAAAACGGAAAGACGTCTCGTTTGAAGTAGGGGATCACGTCTACTTGAAGGTGTCACCCCTCAGAGGTACGAAGAGGTTCCACATCAGGGGGAAGCTGTCCCCCAGGTACGTTGGTCCCTACCCTATCGTGAGTAAGGTCGGAAAGGTGGCTTACAAACTCGAGCTACCTCCGGAGCTTACGGGAGTTCACCCGGTGTTCCATGTTTCCCAACTTCGGAAGTGTGTGGTCGTCGAGAAGAGAGTGCCTGCTCAGGCGCTCGACGTCCAGGAAACCCTGGAGTACTTGGAGTACCCGGTTCGGATCCTGGACTGGGCGGAGAAGTCGACCAGGAACACCACCACGCGCTTCTGCAAGGTGCTCTGGAGTAATCACTCCGAGCGCGAAGCCACGTGGGAGAAGGAGTCAGCATTGAGGGAGAAATACCCTCATCTCTTCGAAGCGGAGGTAACTTCTTAATCTCGGGGACGAGATTCTTGTGAGGGGGGGAGTCTGTAACATCCCTCAATTTTGTTGAGGGATGTTCATTAATAAAATTGTGGTCTTAAAACTTTTGATGAATTATATGGGTGATTAACAACTTACTTAAGGATGCCTTCTTTTCCTCTCCCTTAATTCCTAGATTTATTTTGAGCTAAATGAAATCCCTAGGAAATATAAGAAAGGTTAGTGTGAGAAACTTGGAGTTCTTTGGGATTTTATTTGGATTTTATTTGGGTGAATTCAAATTTGAGTTGGAATTCAAATTTGAATCTATTTTGAGGCCTAAGGAAAATTGCCAAGCTACACTATTGCACACGGGCCGCAACCTCACTTCTGGCCCCGGCCTCCGACTCGGCCCGGTGGCGGCCCGGCCGGCCGCGCCGCGCGCCGTCCACCAACCCCCCGCCGCGCCCGAGCCGCCGCCGGGTGGGTCCCACTTGCGTCACGCCGACGTCGGCACCGTCACCCTCCTCCTTTCCTCTTTAGCCGGCGTCGAAAGCGAAAGGGGCGGGGCGCGCCGGTCATGGCGCCGTCGCGACGCGCCCCCGCGGCCTCCCAACGCCTCAGCACCGTCCACGTGCCCCCCGCGCTCCGCCGCTATAAGAGCCCGCCGCCGCCGCATCTGGAACCCTCCAAACCCTAGCCGCCCGGGGGAATCGAATCCCCTACCCACCTACCCGCAGCCGGAGGAGAAAAGGGAGAAGAGGAGGAGAAGAAGCCGGGAGCGGCGCCGCCACCGCGGAGCCGTACCCACGACGCCGGAGCTGCCTGCGAGGAGGAGCCGGAGCCGCCTGAACGCCTACGTCCTCTGCTTCCTCTTCCTCCTCGACGCCGCGCCGCCGTACCGCACCGCCACCTCTACCAGCGCCGCCTCCCTCCTCGTCTCTGCACCACCATCCTGCACCGACGCATCTTCGCTTCGGCCCGTGGCCACTTAGGTGAGGGCACCCGCCTCCCGTTGCTCGTGGATGCCCCCGGCCTTCGCGCCGGGGAGGAACGCGCCGTGCGCCGCGCCGCCGCGCCGCCGCCGCCGGTGATGCCGGCCATCGTGCCGGCCGGGAGGCTTGTCTCTCGCAGTGCCACCGCCGCCGTCGCCGCAAGTGCGCGCTCTCGCCGCCGTTTCTTTTCCGTACCGCACCGTCTTCACACCGCCGACGCGCGTCACGCCTCCGTCGAGCTCCGCAGCGCCGCGCCGCCGGCCCCCGCTCGGTCCCGTTCTATACGCGCACGAACACGTTCCGCCCACACGAGCCCAAAGCACCTCAACCGCCTCGACGCACCGACCACCGTGCGCACGCACGCAGGGCCACCCCGGCCGAGCCGTGCCCGCACCGTGCGCCGCCGCCGCCCGAGCTCGCCGCGGAGGGCAAGAGCCGTTCCAGGCAACCCAAGAGGGGGAAAGCCCCGCGGCCAACGCAAGTTCGCGCCCGTAGGTTCCGTCGCAACCAAATTTGGGCACCGGGATTTCGATTTGGCGCCGTCGCCGGCGACTCTCGCCGCGCCGCCGCCCATGCCGTAGCGCCGCCGCGACGCCATCGCGAGCTCGAACCGAAGCCCCGCCGGGTTTGCCCTAGACCCTCTAGCGCACCCCCGTGCACGCTCACCTCCATTCCACCCGCCGTGCCCGCGAGAGGGAAAACCCCCGCACGCCGCCGCGCGCGCGCCGCCGCCGCACCCGCGCCGGCGACCGCCGCGCACGGCCGTACCGGCCACCCTAGCGTTTTCCTACCCCCCGCCCGAGAAGCTCGCGCGGAGCGCCTTGCGCACCGGCCGCCCGTGCGCCGAGGCCGCCACCGCCGACGAGGCCCGACGCGCCGCCGTCCTTTTTCACCGAGCCGGCGGCCCCGCCGTCACCGGAGCAGGGGAACAAGCCCCGGCGCGGATGAGCCCACATGCGCGCGTGGCCGCGAGAGATCCCCGGATCAAATGCGGCCCGCCACTCAGATCCAAGCCGCACAAGGTGGCCACACCGCGCCCGGCCCGCACGGCGGCCCGCCGGACGGGCCGGCGGGCCGGCGGTGGGGAGCCAAGCCCCACCGCGGGCCACGGGGGACCCCAGCCGCAGCTGGGATCCGGGGATCCCGTGCGGCCGGTCGGATAAGGAGAGTTTTCTTTTAGTTAGAAATTCCAGAAAATTCCTTTTCCCTTCCAAAAATCCTAGAAAATCCATTTTAGCTCCAAAAATTACGAAACCTTTTCCAGAAAATTTCTAAAATCTCGAACTACGGGTTGGGATAGTGTTTGTTTTCATTTTGGATCTTAATTGCTCTTATTTGGATTTAAGTTGCCATAGGACCGCCGTTTATTTTCTTTTTCGCGTTACTAGGAGCAGGAGGAGCCGGAGAGCTGAGCCAGGAGTACGACTACACCGACGACTTCACCGCGGAGGACTACCTGACCCCAGGTTCACGCCCGACCAATTCTGAACTACCCATTAGGCATTGCTGAGTAGTATTGCTAGCGCTTTAATTTGTATATATGCATGTGATGAACCTTGCACTGCCTCTTTATTTACCCTGTCCTTGAATGTCCTACTACTACTATATATGTTTATACGGGCGTGTATGTGCGCCGAGCTTCGCGATGCATGTGTTGGGATGGGAGTAGTGGTTCTTGGCATGTGTGGGGTAAAAATTGGCAGGAGAAGGCGTTTTGGGTACTTTGGCGGGGGTGAGCTCGAAACAACCGATCTGGGATCGGGGATAGGGGTGCACTCCTCAGTGCATCCCTCCTGTTACGGTTTTCGGAGCCTAGGTGTTGGGGTTTTTCGTGCGCTAGGAGGACATGAGCTCGCCCCGGTCTGAAATCGAGTGGATCAACTTGTTTATAGGACATCGTACACACCACCCCGCCGAGAGTGGGGATAGGGCCGAGTTGAGCTCGGCAAGTGCGGAACCATACCTGCCTAGGAAGGATAGAGGGTATCTGTGGGGGAGCGGTGGAGGTGAGACCACCCTCTCAGAGCGTCTCCCCGTGTGGCCACACGGGAGCATTTCACGCTCCGTGCTTGTCTTCACCGGCGGAGAGGACCGCTTTGAGGGCCGGATGCGGGGTGGGTATGTAACTACCGAGAGTTCGCCGGTAGGATGGGCTCGGTCGGCCGTACACCGGCCCGGTACCATCCCGGGATGGGTACGGTGTACACGCTCCCGCAGTTGTTCGATCTATAGCTATAGCCGCGTCCTCGGTTATGGACACTTCCTAGAAGACGTACTTGATCTTCATGTTTTGGGATTTCTACCTCCCCCTTATAGATGAGAGTGTGGTGAGCCGTGGTTATAGCCGGCTAGAGGAGAGAGGCTCCATCTACCTCGTCGATCCGGTTGTAATCATTGAGATGCGAGGAGAGGAAGTTCTCGCATCGACCCTAGACAGAGTAGGTGCTTGGTGACGGGTCTTCCGGGTGACCCGCTGGATCCGGTTGTCCGAGAGACTTGGGTTTTGGGATATTGATGGAGAATCCTTGTTTATACTCTGCCGTCGCTCGCATAGGAAACCCCGGCCGTTTCCTTGTCTACTCTCTTTTCCCTTTAGAATTTAGGCCACTTAAAGCCGCATACGGTTGGTGACGTGGACCTATCCCACTCCTTGGGGATAGACTTTGGGTGTGCGGGGTACGAGTCCGACTTCGACTGCAACGCCGACGGATGGTACGACTGAGGGATACGTCGCTTCGCTCGAGTTGCCTGTGGCGGGAAGAATAAAGATGGAGACCCTTCTGAGAAGATAGCTACCGTTGCGTAGAATTTTCACTCTGATTCAGCCAAGAGGCTTGTAATGATGTACTCCATAATGGACATGTAATAAATTAATGTACTATTAACTTTATGTGACGCGATGTATGACTTTGTGTATCATTCTGTGAGACGTTCTGTACGCGATAGCCACTGATCCAGGGACTATCGCGATGGTACAGGGATTCGGGTTTTCTATGAAAATCCGGGGTTTTACAGTGAGTGTTTGTGAAGTGCAGGGCTATTGTTTTCCTTCTAAGGAACACTTCTTAGCTTTAAACACCAAGTGGAAACTAGTTGGATTAAGATTGTTAAGGCAAAGGTTTGAGGGATCACTGCCAGGACAAGCCCGGTGGCACCGGGTTAGCAAATCCGGTGGCACCGGTTTTGGGTAGTGTTATCTATTCTGTTGCACAGGCGCATTTCCAGAAACTCCGGAACTTAGTTACAGAGACTCCAGAACTTGTAGAGACTCCGGACATATTCTCCAGAGAGTCCGGACCTAATCTCCAGAGTATCCGCTCTTTTCTGATAAAATTGTTTTAAGTGGTGATTTTTCAGGATGCGCCTATTCACCCCCCTCTAGGCGACATCAAGATCCTTTCAACCGTGGCCGCCCCCTGTGCGCGCCCGCGGCGGGGAACCAACGCCTCCTCCACCCGTCGCGCCCGACGTCCCCGTGGCGCGCGACCGCCCCTTCTACTTCGACACCGGCGGCCTCCAAGATCCGGCCGGCCGCACCTTGGGTCGGCACCGCCGGCCCTCGGGCCCCACCACCGGTGACCTTGGCGGGCGCCGCCGCGGACCTGTTCCTCGGCTAGCTCGGGCTAGGTTGCCGGTGGTCTCCACCGTCGTGCCCTGGTCCTCCTAGACTGATGTGCGCGGCACAGGCCCCCAGCCTCCCTGCGCGGGTTGGGGTCCAATCGGCGTTGGTCGACCTGTCGACCCTGCGGGTGGCTGCGTCGGTCGCGACGATGGGGAGGAGGCACATGGCGAGCTGCAGGCCGCCGAGGCCGGGCCTTACCTGAGCACGGGCCCTCCTGCAGGAATCAGCACAGGCGGGCGTTGGCTGTGTTGCCGCCTGCAGGAGGGATGGGGGCTGCGCCTTGCTGACCTGGGTCGGGTGGGAGACCGCTCGGCGGCCCGCTCCTGTGCATCCTGCTCCTTGAAGCCGATTGTCCGCCTACTCGCGCTGCCTCGGGCCCCATTTTGCGACGACCTCCTCGTCTTCGCATCCCCTGCGCTGTCCGTGCGCACCTGCAACCCACCTCAACGTCGACGGTGCGTGGTGGGCTGGCGTCGCCTCACCAAGCTCCTGCCTTTTGTCACACCCGATTTTACAAGGAAAACCGAATGCATCTCATATGTGCGCCAGGATCATTTACACACACATGATTAGACAAAATGAGAGTAATACCATTGCTGTAACAAAACGTACAAGAGTTTAAACCAGTATGACATCCTTTATTAGATCCATAAGGGTGGACTCGAAGGTCCGAACAAGACGATAACTAAATGACGACGAGCAACTCCAACGCTGACATCCACAGGCATGATGACTGGGGGATCCGCATGCCTAGAACTCCTCGAAGTCGCTCCAATACTCGTCCTCACCTCCGACGTTCTCCTCTGAACAGCGGTAAGCAAGGGTGAGCACACTTATGGTTGGAGCTCAGCAAGTGGGGGAAAATGCAAGGCTATCAAGGATAGGCTATGGTTCACAGCGGTAAGCATTTTATAAGTTGGTCAAGTTTTATTAGCAAGCACCTAGTTACTAGATGTAAGTGTATACCAACCCACTTAACCTTTAAAAGAAACCTTAAACCAAACCTCCAACCCATGATTTACATTAAACTTCAAGTTCATTAATCATGTGAGGGTCCAAGCCGCTCGTGACCGTGAGCACGGCTGATCGATCAGTTTTACACTCTGCAGAGGTTGTACACTTTACCCACAGTTCGTGTTCCCCATCTTGCCCGGGTTAGCTAGACCCTTAAACACTTCCACGGTGAGTGGCTAGGGGTCCACTACGAAGCCTTTACAAAGGAAAGAAGAGAAACCAACAGCCCGCAACGATTCTACGAAGAAGGAGCGGCCATAACCCTCCCTAGTGGTCAACACCTTAGCCAAGGTCGCTACCCCAAAAGGACCGGGCTATACCCCTTCAACTCCGGCCCCCTGTGCCCCTCTCGGAAAAGAGCTATCAGCTAACCCTCTCTCCTAATTACTTGGCTAAGCCAGAGCCATGTGGACTGTGGTTGTACTGTTATCTTGGGTGGTTCTCCATGTTCCGATTATATCAAGTTATCTTGTTTAAAGCACAAGCACATACATAAACAAAACTGAGATGTATAACATAAACAAGCATAACCAAACTTATGTTGAGCAAGCTAAGCATTTATCTACCCCAAGCATAAGTTTAAACAGGGTTGATCAAGGTAAAGTGATAAAGCATCTAGTCAAGTCCTTAGCTAGGTGTTTGCCCATCAGATTTATGCATATCAACAGGAATAGTAAACATTGTTTAGCATGCAGTGTCATAGGTCCAAAAAGATTATGCAGAGGGGGAAATCCACTTGCCTTCCTCTACAAGCTGGGTGAATTCCTCTTCAAAGACAGGTTCCTCCGGATCACTTCCGACAGGGAGCTCAGACGAAACAGGCACGATATCTACGAGTCAAACACGGATAACAATCAATAAACAAAACAGTACACCAAATAGTAGTAAAACTGGTAAATTTACTGTTTAAAAGATTCTACTCGTCGAGACGATCATTTCGGTATATAGAACGCTAAAAACGGAGTTAAAATGAGAAAGATATGATTAAAACAGTTTACAGGGGCCTATTTGCAAGAAAACTATGTCTACAGGGTTGTTTATGAATAAAAACAGGGGCTAAAACATTTTTATAAATTAAATCAGAGGGCCTATGTGCAAAAAGAAGTGTAAAGGGCCTAAAACAAGATTAAACAGGGTAGATAGGGGCTAGATTGCAAAAATCAGGACCTAACTGTGATTATTTTCAAAGGTGGAGGGACCGGCCGGCTATTATTTGAAAACCCAGGGGCTCTTAAACAAAACCGCCACTCAGCACCGTAGATCTGAGATCCAACGGCGGATGGCGCAAGGGTGCACCGTGGACCCGGCCGTGGGCGCGGTCCATGGGTTCACCGTGGACCCGGCCACTTAAACCGAAGGGGTACGCGATCCTGGCCGTTTGCGCGTGATCTAATGGCTCTGGATGAGTGCGTGCGGCGGGCGGCGGCGATGACGCCGAGAACAGGAGCGCGCGCGGCGCGCGCGCGGCGGCGGCTCGCCGGCGTGAGCCCTCTACGGCGCTCCGGCCACTACTCCGGCTATGGATTGGCGCAAAATGATGTGGGAGAGCGTGCGCACATGATCGTGGGCTCCACGGGCGCGATTAGGCTTCACCGGCGGCCGGCCGCACCGTGAGGGGGCGGCGC
The DNA here is from genome assembly GCA_947561735.1 of Cenchrus americanus. Taxonomy (NCBI): domain Eukaryota; kingdom Viridiplantae; phylum Streptophyta; class Magnoliopsida; order Poales; family Poaceae; genus Cenchrus; species Cenchrus americanus. The sequence continues at coordinate 3,300,094 of OX387245.1, read as the reverse complement.
GGGCCGCTCCCGCGAGCCCGCGGGGAAGGCGCCGGGCGCGATAAGAAGGCAATTTGGGCCGGGATGTTTGCTTACCACACACCGGAGAGGAGGACGGGCAAAAGGGTGAAAAGGAGGCGGCAACGGACGGCTTGGTGACGGCGGCGGCTCGGGCGGCGCTCCGGCGAGCTCGGGCGCGCGCGCCACGGGCGTCGAGGGCGTGAACCCGCAGCACACGAGCTTGTCAAGCCCCTTGCGAACCTAAGGATCAACAGAAACGAGCAGAAGGCCTAGCCCTTCACCGGCGGCGACGAATCGACGGCGGCGGCGGAAACCGAGGCGGCGGCGCTGTTGAAATTGAGCTCGGGCTCGTGCGCGTGTGTGTTGCAGAGGCGAAAGGGGAGCCAAGGAGTGCGTGAGCGAGCTTATAAGGGCCCGAGGGAGGGTAGGCGAAGCGGCTAGGGGTCGAGGCGGCGGCGGCTTGCCATTGATGGCCGGCGGGCCGTCCGGGCTTAAAGATAGTAAGGGAAACGGCCGTGGGGTTTGGGTGGAGAGTAATTGCCTTAATTGGCATGCTCGCAGTGCAGGGAAAGGAAGGGGAGAGGGCGGGGGCGAGGCGGATTCAGCGGCATGCGGCGGCGGCCGGCGCGGGCGCGGGGAAGAAGAAAGGAAGGAGAGGGGATAGAGGCTGACAGGTGGGGCCCACCTGTCGGCGCCGCTGTAAAAGAAAAGAGAAGGGGGGGAAACGGTGGGCCGGCGGGGATGACTGGGCTGGGCCGTTTGGGCCGAAAGGGTGGCTGGGTCTTTCTGTTTTTTTTCTTTTCTTTTTCAAACCTTAATTTCAAATCCAATTTCAACTCAAATTCAAATCAAACTTTTGCAAACCTTTCTCAAATATTTTATAGACTTTTTAGAGACCACTCAAGCAACCAAAACCATGCAAGCCAAATGATGATGCACATCCACTTGTTGTTTCTAACTTTATTATATTATCTTTAATATTTTTAGAGCTCAATTTATTTAGCATTTTAATCTCCTTAAATCCCTAAGACAATTTAAGTTGCTAGGTAATTTTAGTGATGGAATTTTAGGGTGTCACACCTTTGCAGGCTCGCCTACTCCATCGCTCTTTTGCCGGATTGGCCCGCCCATGTGACTCCTCCGTCTCGGCCTCCTCGGTGGCCTCGGCTCCTCCTCGCCATCGTCGGCCGTCTGCGCCTCTCCCTGTCGACCGCGTTGACCATGCCTGATGTTTGTTCCTAGTCGTCACCTACGGCCCCTCCCGAGCGGTCAGCTCCCCCCTGCTAGTGTCCATCTCTGGGCTGGCGGTCGCGGTCCCTCCCCCTGTGCTGGCGGTCGTTGTGGTCCCCTTCTGTTGGTGGTCGCTGCCCTTCCTCCTGTCGGCGGTCACAGCTCCTCCCTCTTCTCGGGGCCCACGGTTTGGCGGTTTGGATAATTCTTCAGGTTGTAGTCGCCGATTAGGTAGCGAGGTGGTTCAGACGGTTGTGTTCGGTCCCGGGGGAGTTGTTGTCGTCGTCTTGGTTGCAGCGGGTCCCTGCACCTGCACGTTCTTCTAGCCTGCGCCGAGGCTTCCTGCTGCGTTCTCCACCGCCTTGCCCTCTCCTTGTTTGCGTTGGCCGGTCGTGGATTGGCATCTGAGGCTAGGGCGAAAGCCTTGTCTAGCTTCTACTAGGCCGACAATGGAGTTGCCCTGCTGGGGGCATTGCGCGGCCTCCAATCGCCATGGTTTGCCAGGTGAAAACCTGGCTTGCCCCTTCACAGGTGGGCAGACGATGGCAGTGTTGTCGTCGCTCCCTTCCTGGAGGCATCGTCTTGCGGAACCTCCACTTCGGTCGACTCTGTTGCAAGTTGTTTAGCAAGCAGTGGTGTGCGAGTCTCCTCTGTGTTCGTCTGTGCAGGTCTAGGGCTGTCCTTGGGGGCCTCTCCGTTGTACCCTCCTCTGCTTCCTTGCGGTAGTCTAGCTTGTGTTGGTGGTGTGAGATCTCTTTTCTTTTTCCTCTATTTGTTTTAGGTGTAATCTTGTTGTTCCTTCGCTCTTTGGGGATTCTCCCATCGTGGCGCATTGTAAAACTCTCTCTTCTCTTAATGAAAAACATGTTTTGCACGTCTTAAAAAAGCATTAAAAAACCAAACAGATTGCAGTGACATAATACTAAGTAGCAAAATCTGAAGGAGTAACTCACCAAGAGAGGCTCCCGAACATTCAGATCAGCCACCTGCCCACAGCCCACCACCTAAGACTATCCGCAGCAGATTCCCGACGCGCATCTGCAATATGCAGCAGGAGAGAGTACACTCCCATGCTACAAAAGGGAAGGGTCTCCAGCAGTTTGCCCATTGCCATCGCGCAACGACGAGGCGGTTGCGGCTCCCGCGGGCGTTGGGATCGAGCGGAGATAGCTCGGGCGGGCGGAGGAAGACCGGCTCGGGCGACGCCTCCCCTGCTCCGTCGTCGCGGCCTCGAGGCCGCCACCGCCCGGGATCCAAGTCCCGAGCCCGTGTCGGCGCCCGGCCGCACCAATCGACGGCCGCACCGGCGGATTTCGCGGATTAGGGCGGCACGTCAACGTTTCCGTGGATGGGAGGACGGCGGAGCGGAGGCGCGTGGAGGAGCGAGCCGCGCCGGCTTGGGCTCCGGCCTCCGCCGCGCGCGGTCCGGTCGTCGGCGAGGCGGATCCGGCGCTTCGCGTTGCGGCGGCGAAGGAGTGGCTTTGGCGACGCCTCCCCCGCTCCGCCGTCGCGGCCCCGAGGCCGCCACCGCTTGAGCTCCAAGCCCCGAGCTCGTACGGGTGCCCGCCAGCCGCTAATTGACGGTCGCACCGGCGGATTGCGCCGGATCGGCGGCGACGGGAGGCGCCACGGAACTCCGCCCCCGCCCGCGGCACATCCTCGCGAGCTCCGCCGGGCCGGCGCAGGGAGGCCGAGGAGCGAGCTCCGCCGGAGGAAGGAGGCACCGGCGCCGTGGCTCCCTGCAGGCTGGAGGGAGGAGGAGGGCGATGGAGGAGGGAGTTGTTCGGCGGAGGGAGGAAGCTAGGAGGGCGACGGTTGCTTTGCAGAAAGCCAGAAAGGGCCCAGGAATGCGGTCGCAGGGGGGCTTCGCTCATTTTGCAACTGTCGTTGCGGCAGCTGCTGGAGCCAGCACAGTACCCTTTCTTTCTTCATTTTGCGGTAGTGGGTTGCTTTGGGGAATCCGCTGGAGTCAGTCTAATGCACCAGAGAGTGATGCCAAAGAACGATATGAACCCAAGAAGATGCCTGCTACCCGCACCAACAAGAACGTTAATTTCAGCAGCAAGATTCAGAAAACTATGCATACAAACGGCAATGCAGTTGCGAAAGGGCCTGTAGCCTAGTGGTTACAAGAGCCCCGGTAGCACCTCAATTCCTGGGTTCAACTCCTCGTGGGAGTGAATTTCTCGGGATTTAACGGCGTTTGTGCTTTCAGTGGTAGGCGACGTTCCCGTCGACAGCGAGGCGCCTATGGTGACTTCGTCAATCTTGAGGATTTGCCGGCACAGTCTTCGAAGATGCTCCTAGGGGTAGGGTTTGCGTGCGTGTATTCATAGGGATGAGTGTGCGTGCGTTGTGAGTGTCTCCGATGCATTGTGTAATTCGGAAAAAAACGGCAATGCAGTTGGTTCAGGACATGGCGCTGCCAGGGAATTCGCTACATACGCATGTACTCCCTCCGGTTTGGTAAATGAAGTCGTTTTGGACATGATTTGAGTCAAACATTGGGAATATAAATCATGAATAACTTTTAAGTCATTGAGTTTGGAAATGCGAAAACTACATGAATAGATTTATCTTGCAAAATACTTTCATAAAAGCACACATATGTTAGTTTTTAACAAATATTTTTATAAAAAGAAGAAGTCAAAGTTGTACTTTGGAGACTGTGTCGCTGTCCTAAACGACTTCATTTACCAAACCGGAGGGAGTACAGAGGCAGAGGAGGGGTCGAGAGGCCGAGAATGGGAGAAGTCACGGGCTCTGTTTTTTTTCACATCAATACATGGGCTGTTTTTGGACTGGGCCGGATATAGGGTATGCCGTAGCCCAACCTAAATCACCAATCTGCAATCGTACCAATCACTACGGAAGGAGTACAAATTCTGTAAACTATTGCAGTATTTACAGGCAAAATTTGAAAAAAAAATCTCAGCTCTAACAATCCTAAACCCATGATCATATCGCTGGCCACAAGAGCAGGGCATCAATTGCCCACATTTCCCACAACCACAAGCTAGTTAGTTTTAGGATCAGGAAAACCTCCTGACAATCAAAGCGTAGAGGAGCTCGTTCCAGGCGTCCGGCACGCCGGGCAGGCACCAATGGCTGCAGTCCGCGGGCGGCGGCGGCGGCGGCGGCGTCGTCGTCCAAATCGACGGCGGCGCCACGTTGTACACCGACGGGTGGCCGTCCCTCCTCTGCGCTGTCATCATGGTGACGTTCAGCACGTGCAGCTTCTTCTTCTTCTTCTCCGGTGCTTCGCCGAAACTCGGGTTCAGCACGCCCGGCCACCGGTGCAGCGCGATCCTCGACGCGTTCAGCTCCGGCAGCGTCTGCGCGGCGCACCCTCCTCGGCCACCGTCTGCGACGTCCCTGACGTGCGCCGGCGAGTACGTTCGGAACACCACCAGCGTTTTCGCGGCGTTCACCTCCTTGTCGATCCATTCTGCAGTGTGTTCGTCGCTCTTTGGTAGGCGTCCTCGACGCTCATGTTCAGACGCAGCTTCTTGTTGCCGTCCTGGAAGTAGCATCCTCTGCACAACAAAGGAAACACAACGTTCTTAGCACAAAATTAAATAGCTTGGCATGAAAGATTTTATTAGCGTGCTCCACAAAAGGTTTCTTCAAGAAACAACGGATCAAATTATGATCTGATTTACATGGACACTAGTATGATGAATCGGCCATTGCCTTTTTGGGGTGTGTGTGACCCTAGGTAAGTTTTGAAAACGTTAATTGCGTTATCAATAATTTCCTTTTTATTATAAATAAAAAGTAACAATTAGCATTTGAAGTTGATCTGTATAGTAGATATAAATAGGAACGAAATGCTCAATTTGTAGGCGATGCATTTTAGACCGTGAAGTGTACTCACAATCGCTGCAGCCTTTCCTGGTTCCACGAGTGGCCCGTGTTGAACACCAAGATGTCGGCGTCCTTCCACCGGGCGGCCCTGGGATCCATGGCGCCCAGCTGGAGCGTGGTGCCGACGCGCTTCGGCGAGTGGCGCGGCGGGCGGCCGCGCCGGACCAGGTACGGCGACCGGTAGTGCTCCACCGTGCAGTTGTGGTCCCGGAACCGGAAGGAGAGGAAGCCCTTGTGCTTGGTGATGGGGTTCCCGTTCTCCTCGTATATGGGTTTGGAGCCCTCGCCGCCGCCGCCGGCGACGGCCGACGCGAGCATGCACAGCATGGACTCCCACTGGTTCCGCCCGATCGAGTCGCCGACGAACACCAGCCGCCTGTTCCGGAGGATCTCGAGCAGCCTTGTCGCGTCGAAACTTGGCAGCGTGCAGCGCCTCGGCCGCCACCTCCAGTTGGCGTACTCACCGTCCGGCCGGCCGTTCTCGCGGCACCGGAACCCCTGGTCGACGAACGGGCACTGCCCCGGCTCGTACAGCGCGCCGCGGCGGCGCCCTTCGGCGTCGTCGCGCACCCACTCCCCGTCGACGGACATGGTGCGGAGCAGGTCGTCGTTGTCGCTGCAGTACCTGCTGCCGCCGTCGCCGTCGCTAACCGCGCCGTGAACGACGGCCACAGCGCCGCTCGCCGTCGTGGCCCTGACGATCTCGCTGACCTCCTCGGCAGTGAACGTGAGCGTCGCGGCGCTGAGCCCCGAGGAGCCGGCGGCGACGAGCAGCGACATGGCGGAGAGGAGCACGCAGGCGCCCCACAGCGCGATCTGCTGGTCGCCACCGCCGCCGCCCTGCGCCTTGTTCGTCCCCCTCCTCCGCGCGCTCGCCATCTCCATAGCGCCGCGCCCCTTGCCGGCCGCTGGCCTTCACCGGCGCGCGGCAGTGGTGTTGTGCTTAGTCCTTTTTTATTGTTCCCTCTATATTTTTGAAAAGCATTAAGTTTTTGCATACGTGAAGTACAGAGATGCATTTTACAAAGCTTGTGAGATGACTAATCGTACACATCCTCACCGAACTGTGATAATACCTAGACAAATACTAAAAGGAAAGAAATATATATAGATGTCTGATGTCATGTGGCTGTGATTATATATTATAGAGGAACAAGAAGTTATACAAGTATCAAGAGACAAAAAAAAAGAGTGAAAGAAAATTAAAAATATTACATAACTGATTGTAACCATATGGACATTGGTTGCTTGTTACTCTGTTTTGCTCTTAGGATAACTAAGGCAAATTCCTTCTTGAATCTTTCCTGAGCTGCTTGTAAAGTTGGGTTAATGCCTTTGAATATGAAGTCATTTCGGGCCATCCAGATTGTCCAGGACATGATGATAATAGCATCCATGAAGAAGCTAACATTAAGCTCTGTCTTGAAAGATTGTAGAACTTGAAAGGGGTCACCTGCTGGAATTGTAAGGTGCAGAAGGTTCCAGCAGCTAATAGCAAAGGGACAACATAGGAACATGTGTTCAAGAGTTTCCTCTAATTGTAGTTGACAAACCACACAGTCATAGGATGGAAGAGCCATGTATTCCTTCTTAAAATGTTCCTTGTGCTTAGCCTATCTTTTAGAAGCAGCCAAAAGAAGATCTCGTGTTTCTTTTGTGCAGATGTTGTCCAAAGCCAACTGAAACAAGGATGAACTTGCCTTGGACCTATTGACACCTTGTAAGCTTTCATGGGCATGTAAATGGTAGATCCCCAAGAGTAGGTCCAAACATCATCTTGTTCTTGTTCAAGTGAAATATCAGCCAGATCATGTGCCAAAACTAGAAGTTGTTGATATGCCTCTGTCGAAATTGGTAGATTGAAGAGTTGATTTATGTTTGAAATAGCTGCAGCTCTGCACACTGAAATGTTTGTAACCTTTGCAAAGGAGAAAAGCTGTGAAAAGCCTTGATTTCTTATGGATCCTCCCCACATATCTTGCCATAAGAAACAGGTGTCACCCTTATGAACAGAAATGTTGACCATACTTTTGAATTTGTTCAGTAACCGTAGAATATCTCGCCACCAGAAAGATCCTTTTAAAGTGTGATTTGACAGCTTCCCATTAGCATAATATTTGCCCCAAATTAATTGGACCCAAGGTATATTGACCTTGTTGTAGAATTTGTGCAAGTTTTTCAGGAGCAGAGCTTCATTGTGTGTTTCCAAATGTAAAACTCCCAAGCCCCCTTATTTTTTTGGGCAGACATACCATTGACCATGCAGCTTTTGGCGGCCTTTTATCATTAATATCTTCTCCCCTCCATAAACAATGTTTGCGGTATTTATCAATCTGATGAATGACAGTTTTGTGCATCTTGAAGGTGCATAGGTGAAAGGTAGGCAACACTGAGAAAACAACATTCGTCATTTGGAGTTTTCCTACCTGTGAAAGAAATGTTGATGTGCTGGACAACCTCCTCTCACACTTAGAGATTAAAGGTAGAAAGTCCAAAACTTTTGGTTTGGTTGTCCCCAAAGGTAGGCCTAGATAGGTAAAAGGCATAGAACCTATGGAGCAGCCCAATGTGTTAGCCAAGATTTGCATTTTTTGGTCTTCTACATTAATAGTCACCATCATTGATTTTGAGTGGTTGACCTTTAGAACTGAGGAACTTGCAAAGGTTTGTAGCAGACTTCTGAGGAAAACTAACTGTCTAGCAGAAGCTTCCATTATGATAAGTGTATCATCAGCATATTGTAATATTGGAAAGTCTGAAGTGAAGTTTAGTGGAATTGGCAACTGCAAAAGGTTCTGATCTTTGGCTTTGTTAAGGAGAGTTTGAAGGAAGTCGGCTGCTAGACCAAAGAGCAATGGTGACAGAGGGTCACCTTTCCTTACTCCTCTTTTGCAGTGAAAAAATTTGTGTGGCACACCATTTAGGAGAACATCTGATTTTCCAGATCTGAAAATCAAATTCATCTATTGAATCCAATTCTGATTGAAACCCTTATGCTCCATAATCTGTAACATTGTTTGATGCTCAATTCTATCAAAAGCCTTTCAAAATCCAAATTTTAGGATAATCAATTCTTTTTTGACTTGTGGCATAAGTGTAGATATTCAAAGGCCCAAGCCAGACAATCTTGGATAGTCCTAGACTTAATGAAACCATACTGATTCTGGTCAATAAGACTCATGATACACTGTTGCAGCCTGTTTGCTAGGAGCTTTGTGATGATCTTGATTGAAGTGTTGAGCAATGAGATAGGTCTGAAATTAGACACTTTTGAAGGAGCATCCACCTTTGGAAAAAGAGTAATATGTGATCCATTTATACTTTCCAAACAGACAGAACCCGAGTGAAATGCTTCACAAAGTCTATAGAAGTCAAATTTGATGATTGACCAACACTTCTTCGCAAAGTTTGTGTTAAAGCCATCTGGGCTTGGAGATTTGTCACCAGGTAAGTTGGAACCACAGAGTCTATTTCCTCATGTGTGAAAGGTTCAATTAAGAAATCTAGATTCTCAACCCTTTGTAGGAGTTCCTGAAAATTGAATGACATGTCAGGGTTGTCAGTTGTTCCAAGTCTGTCTTTGAATGCCTCCCACAGGATGTTGGCTTTTGTGGGATGATCTGAGTGAGGTTGATCATTGACATCTTTTAAGGAATTTATCAAGTTCCTTCTCTGCCTGATTGTAGCATTGGCATGAAAAAATTTTGTTCCTTCATCCTCAAGTTTGACCCAATTAATTGTCCCTCTCTGTTTCCAGTAAATCATTTGTTGTTGCAACAAAGATCTATATTTTTCATGTAGCAGCAACCTGAAATTCCATTCCACCAAAGATAGGTCTCTGAATTCCTCCAAAATTCCTCCAAAATTCCCAAGAAGATAAGTATTACTTTTACATTAGTGATGTTGGTCTTGAAACTGGAAAGTTGTGACTGCCAGGCTCTTAGAACCTTTCTGAGATTTTTGAATTTTGTTGTTAAAATTTTTGTTGCGTCTAGTTGCTGAACAGGAGTATTCCAACCGTGAGCGACCACCTCCATAAATTGATCATGTTCCGACCAATAATTCTCAAACCTGAAGATGTGTGATTTTGGAATATTGGTATTGATGTTTATCAAACAAGGCACGTGATCAGAATCAATAATGTGTAATCTATTTTTTTACTCTTGTATTTTTCAATCACTTGGGTGACACGCACGTGCGATTCCACTAGTGTAAAAAAACTTGACTCACGAGTGATTGAGTACACATCTTAGCACACGTTCTTTCTTGCTTTCTTGGGGCCATTTGGCAGTGTGGCGCATGATTTGCTTGACAAAAAAATTGCACTAGTAGGTATTATCACAGTTCGGTCAAGATGTGGTGTTCAATTAGCTATCCTGCACACTTTGTAAGTTGCAGTATCCTACAAACTTTCCCAGTTTAGTTCCCCAAATATTCACCAAATATACTCGTCACATCAATCTTCTTTCCACTAATTCTGAGTATTAAATATAGATTAATGACAAAACTTATTCCATGACCCCTACCTCAATCTTCTGAAATTGGTTCATTATTCTTCTCTTCGTAATGAAAAATGTAATATGCACATTTTGAAGAAAAAACGCACACACTACAAAAGTCATACACAGTGGCGACAGAAAAGTTGTACACTGGTCTTTGGTTGGAGGTTGAATTTTTTTCACTTACTGTTTGCAACTTTGACCTCTAATTAAGCATTAAATAATGGTAGTTTATCAAATTACCTTCACAACCTTTGAGCTAATCCGTGAGACAAATTTAATGAGACATTTGACCACAATATTAAAGATAATTATTGTGTCATTGATTAATTAAGTTCATTAGATTTGTCGCGCAAAGTTACACTCATATGTGAAAAGGTTTTTGCAATTTTGCAATTAGACTCTATTTAGTACTACATGTGTGTAAGATTCCTTTGGTGAATTTTTTTTTACTCCCATCCAAACACGCCCCCGAGTGGTGTCCCGAGATGAGACTATCTCCAACAAGGTGACCCAACCTTAAAAATGGGTTGTTCACAGTGTTTTTGGGTAGCAAAACAACTTCCAACCGGCAACGGAAATGAGGGATCCATTTGGGGTTCGAGCCAACGTGTGAGGCAAAGATGTGTCGTCCGTCCATCCTTCTACATCTCCACCTGGACATTGGGCCCACTAGGTGGGGTCCCGTAGGTGACACGAGGCACGGGGACGAGCTGGAGCCTACCCATTAGTCAACCCACTACCGGAGGCCCGAGCTGAAGCGTCGGCCGGGGGTTGAGCCCAAGGCTCTGCCCCTGTGACGCTGGCGTCCCTCACCTCAAGTTGTCGGCACTGCCATCGAAGCTCCACCCACTAGGCACGCGCGCCTATCTCGAGCCCGCCTCCATCCAGATCTGTCACACCCGATTTTCTGAAGAAAACCAAGTGCTAGCTATATGTATGCCAGGATCTAGTTTCATACATATAGTGACATCATAGTGAATAACAGAAACAATATCACATAATGAAAGAGAGATTATCAGAGATTTACAGCGGAATCCTGGGAAACAACGGCTCCAAACTTCACAGGCAATCGACTGGGGGTTGCGTACGCGTAGCACCATCTTCTGGACATCATACACCTTCTTCTCCTTCTTATTCTTCTTCTCTGAACAGCGGTTTAGCAAGGGTGAGCACACTTATGGTTGGAGCTCAGCAAGTGGGGGAAACAATGCAAGACTATCAAGGATAGGCTATGGTTCACAGCGGTAAGCATTTTAAGTTGGTCAAAATTTATTAGCAAGCACCTATTTACTAGATGTAAGTTCATACCAACCCACTTAAGCATTTAGAAAACATATCATCTCAAAACCAGAAGAAACCACGATTTAATTTCATCTTTATGTTTGATTATCATGTGAGGGTCCAGGCCGCTCTTGACCGTGAGCACGGCTGATCGATCAGTTTTACACTCTGCAGAGGTTGTACACTTTACCCACAGTTCGTGTTCCCCATGTCGCCCGGGTTTGCAAGGCCCTTAAACACTTCCGAGCCGAGTGGCTAGGGGTCCACTACGAAGCCTTTACAAAGGAAAGAAGAGAAACCAATAGCCCGTGACAAGCATACAACGAAATGAGCGGACCATAACCCTCCCTAAAGGTCGCACCTTAGCCAAGGCTGCTACCCCAAAAGAACCGGGCTATACCCCTTCAACTCCGGCCCCCTGTGCCCCTCTCGGAAAAAGGCTATCAGCTAACCCACTCTCCTAATTACTTGGCTAAGCCAGAGCCATGTGGACTGTGGTTGCAATATTTTCCTGGGTGGTTCTCCATGTTCCGATTAAACCATATGATCTTGTTATTAACCATAAGCACACACATACATATATATCACCAAAGGTTATCATGATCAACATTCATCATATTGTAAAAGATTCATTTTAACCATCCCAAGTTATAGCAAACTAAGCATTTCTACCCAAAACATTTATTTAAAAAGGGTTGTCCAAGGTAAAGGGGATAAAATTCTAGTCATGTCCTTAAAAAGGTTCATTTTCCCATCAAATTTATGCAAGTATAACATTAAATGTAAACTTAGTTATCATGCAAGTTGTGTGGGACAAAAATAGAATATGCAGGGGGAGAAGTCCACTTGCCTTTCTCCAACAAAACTACTACTATGTTCTTTCGTTCTTTGATGCTCTTGATCTTCAAGACTTCCGAACAACAACTTGATCTTCTACTCGAAGCAATCATCGGGCACAACACATGCAAAGAAGACAAACAAGAACAACTAAGAACAATTCACCAATCAATAAAAGGGTTTAAAAGAGGATAAGGTTTGGTTGTAGGAATGCAAAGGCAAGAAACACTAAGAGGATATGGTTTGGTTGTAGGAATGCAAACGCAAGAAGCGCTAAGAACGGAACTATCGTTGAAAAGGCACATCTATCGAAAGATTTGTATTATAACACACAAAGACTATATGCTAGATATATGTTAATTGAATAAAGAAATGTGCATAGGTTATTTCTGAGAAATACCCTATTTAGAATTAAGCAATTTATATTTTTATACAAAAGGACGGTGTTGAGCTTAATTCAATTTTATTTATAATTATTCAAGTATGATTTATGCAAATTAAATATTTGAATTCAAAAGAAGTATGTAAAACATCTAAGCGTATAACTTTATGTTTGGAGTTCAACTAAATAAATTATAGTTCAGAAACACATTATAATCATATTAGTCAAATTAGCATTTGATTAATAAAGCCGAGTGCAACCTATGTAACTTTTATTTAGAAAGCAGATTAGATAAATATTAACCAATTTATCATTTATATTGTGAAAAGTCGAAGCATAGCTCTAGATAGATTTTAATTAGAAAACAATGTTACTAGGAATTAGCCAATTTAATATTTAACTAAGAAAACCGTTTTTAGGTCATAATCAATTATTATTAAGAAAAGACATTTCAGTAGACGTTAATCAAATTAATTTAGAATACAATTATTAAAACACATTTTAGGTAACATTAGCACTAGCGCGTATTTTGTTGTGAGACGAAACTAACACAACAAGAACGACCTTAAACAGGCTAAAGCGTGAGATCTACAGATTAAATGGGGATTAGGGATCTAATCAAGGTTAACTGTAGGTTGGATGGGAATTTACAAAGGAAGGAGTATATGGAGACATGTGACTTAGATTACTAGAAATTTATGGAATTGCATGATAGATATATTTGAGGATGTATACGACATCGGATGATGAAATGATGACATCAAGCAAGGTATCAAATGAACGTATGAGTGAACCTATAAGTTTTATTAGCTTTTGGATACTTGCCTAAGAAAGAACACATGCACGTACATGATCGTGAGCAAACATGATGTCAACAAGAATAAAACTATTGGAGTTCACGGTGATACCACTTTGTATCTAGACATTATGAACATGTTGTGAAATGACTTGCTTGAAAAGAGGTATGCATGTTCGAGAACTATAGATTGCTAGATAAAATAGACAATTACGATTGCGTACTGATGGAGCTTGGTACCTTGTGATGAAGGCAAATGATGGTGACTGACGTACGTTGAGCTGATGAGAAAGAAGCGCCGGCGCTAGCTTGGTATACCGGCCGGCGAACTACAACAGCAAGTTTTAGCGTCCATCCTTGCCGGGCGTGAAGATCGGAAGACACTGATGCTAGCTGTGCTGAGATTGAACGAATGAGAGTCTGCATATGTAGGCATGAAGGGGAACATGAAGGCACTAAAGCACGTACATGTTGATGAGAAGCTCGCCAACGGTGGAGGACGAAGGCGGCTGGAAAAGAGAGAGCGGACGAGAGATGGTGTGTCGGCCGCCGGTTCGGGGACTGACAATGGCGACCAGGACGTGGACGACAAGCGACGGCAGACGACGAAGCTCCAGGTTGAGGTTGATGCCGTGGTTCTTGCATTGTGATGGCGCCTGCTTGGCTCCCGCACGCCTTCGGCTCCGTCGAAACGGCCATGAACAACGGCGGCGGCCGGCTCGGATTGACGGCACTCAGGTGACGAGATGCAGATGATGGCAGGTGGCGGACCAGCGGCTTGGTGTTGGGAACTTGGGATCCTCACGATGGCGCTGACTTGTTCTGAGGGACGGCGACCGCGACGAATCGGAAGGGCGTCCGGCGTCCGGCGCTCTGCTTCAACGACGCGCACTGGTCTGGCGAAATAGCGACGAACACCGGCGGCGATGGACGACATGGTGGCCGGACTCGGCCAGGGCGACGGACGATGGCAACCGACTCGGGTTCTCCCGGCAGCGCTGCTCCAACAGATTGCACGGAGGGGATGCAGACCGGCTGGCGGAGCTGTGGCCTGACTTCACGATGCGTGGTGGTGCTGCTTTGGTTCCGTCGGCATCCGAGCGCGGCGGACTGACCGGGTGGAGCGCAACAAATAATGGCACTCGGCCCCAGCTAGCAGTGCGCGTTGGCGTAGTGTAGATGAGCTATGTGGAGGCAAGGCATGTGCGGTGTGAGCAGAAGGAATGAAAGGGAGCAAAGCAGGGGTACGCGGAGGACTCAGGGAGCCGCAGGAACATAACCAAATCCGTGGAACGGAAATGGTAATGACCATTGATGGTCTTGATGACGTGCAGTTACTGGTGGAGTGAAGGGGCGACAGTTTCGGATGAGGCATGCGAGGAGCTGAGCAAGACGCTTCCAGGAGGATTAAAGAGAGGAAGCCGGCCATTAAAAGCACGGGTGATGGCGTCCGTTTCTGGTAAGAGAGAGGAAACGAGGCCGCACTAATGGAAGGAGGAACGACCGGCCATTAGAACTTAGGTGGCCCACAATGGTACTCGGAGGTGCGGTGATGGTGGAGGCCTGGTGAAATAGTTGTTACACTTACACCGGAGATGAGAGAACGCAAGTGTGCGTGCGAGGGGAGCGACGCGAAGAGGCCAAGGGCCGTGGCCGGCGGGGACGCGTGCGAGAACACGCCGATGGCGCGGTGCGTGCGGGAGTCGAGCGGCTTGGGCACACGAGCCGGGCGGGGCGGCACATTGCGGAGGGACGTCGCTCGAGAGTGAAGCCGGCATGTGCAAGGACACGAATGGGTGCACGGCCGAGCGGCCGAGCGACGCGGGCGCAACGCATGAGCACGTGCGGCACGAGCGCGGACACAACACACGGACACGAGAGAGGGAAAGGTCGCGGGGATGCCAAGCGGCTCGAGCACGGGCGGTCGGCGCGCGAGCGGTGGTGGTTGGGCGTGCATGCCGGGATGGCGACAGAACGTGGATCAGCTCGGGCGCGGATGAGCACCGGTGCTATGCACAGGTGCGCAGAGCCGAGCGAGGCGTGCAGCGCACAGAGCCAATCGAGACTTGCAGCACTAGGTAGGCGGCTATAGACGCGTGAACATGAGGGCCAACTGACGATTTGAGCCGTGGAAAAAGAAGACCGGATGAACTCTGAAAAAAGGATTAGAGAGGGGATTGAGTTGAATTATAAAAACATTGAGAGAGATGGAGAGGGTTTGGATTCAATCTTTTATGATTTTCAAAACACTACAAACATCAACCGAAAACCATGCAAATGAATATGAATGCATCACTCGTAGAACCATTTCATTTAATTAGAAAAACAAACAATGATCTTCCTATAATAATTTTTTAAAGAAAATAAATGTTGAGTAAATTTTAAAATTACTTCAAAATCGTTGTTTAATTATTCTTCCTAATAACATCCTGAAATCAAGAAATTTCAGGGTGTTACAAATCTACCCCCCTTAAAATGAATCTCGTCCCGAGATTCGGAGAGAGAAGAAACAAGGAGTAGGGAGACAAACAAGATTTTGATGATAGAGTGGATAGTCTTTCATCTTTTCGTGTCATGGGTAGAATCTCCATGTTTTTATCTTCATCTTGGTTCTTGTAATCTTCATTAAAGAGTGAGATTAGGGAGATAAGAGTAGGACTTATTTTTCTTGGACTTGCTTCAGTATAGAAATTGATGATGGCGATAACATCTCGTTGTTGACGTTGCCACGTGGTTGTAGCTCCTAGTTTTCTCTTCCGTCTTCATCCATTAGATTGAGCAGAGAGAAAGATGGATAACAAGGAGGTGGGAGGTACAAAAGAAGAACCCAACTAGACAACTGATGTCATTGTAGGTTGAAGACCCACAATACACCAACAATCAATACAAAGAACCAACTCAAACAAGGTCATAAAGACAACCATCATCAATCAAACACTTGGCTTCACCATGCAACATACAATCAAAGGAACGATGCTACACGTTGTTATTATGGTTTGAGGGATCCTCCAAAGTTTGGTTGGGATGCTTGCTTCTTCGATCCCACGAAGGTTGACTTCAAGCAATAAAATGTAGCTCCATTCGATTCTTCGATGAATTGAGGGAATTTCAGGTAAGGTGGCAAGGATTATCTAAACATTTTGAATAAATAGAGAGTATGATATCACTTTGGAATAAAAAGCAAGGCACGGATCCAAAGTGACAAAACTTAGGAAGCAATGAGAGCAACAATTAAGAAGATAGATACTTTGAAAATAAAATAAAGGAGGAGATAGGTCTAGGAAGACAAGTTTTAAGTAAAAACATCAAGAAGTAAGCAATTTCACTATAAATCAAAAGGAGGTGAGTTGCGCTAGGTAAGTTCATCCATCAAATGAAATATATGATCGGATTAAGAAGAAAATCAAGGAGAGATCGAATATATAAATAAAGGTTGAGTTTTTTTCTTTTAGATTTGCAAAACAAGAATGTGCAAATGAAAAGCGTCAAGGGGAGAAGTAAGTTATCAAGGTCGATTTAAGAAAAGAAAATGATCAAATTGTGAGAATATTTCTCAGAATGATCAATGGTAAGGTAGGAATTATTTTAAGAGTAAAACAGACCTTAGGAAGTGACCATTTGTATCTAGGCTTACGTCCTACAGTCGATACAGCTCTGATACCACTCTGTCACACCCGATTTTCTCGAAGAAAACCAAGTGCTAGCTATATGTATGCCGGGATCTAGTTTCATACATATAGTGACATCATAGTGAATAACGAAACAATATCACGTAATGAAAGAGAGATTATCGAGAGATTTACAAGCGGAATCCTGGGAAACAACGGCTCCAAACTTCACAGGCAATCGACTGGGGGTTGCGTACGCCTAGCACCATCTTCTGGACATCATACACCTTCTTCTCCTTCCTATTCTTCTTCTCTGAACAGCGGTTTAGCAAGGGTGAGCACACTTATGGTTGGAGCTCAGCAAGTGGGGGAAACAATGCAAGACTATCAAGGATAGGCTATGGTTCACAGCGGTAAGCATTTTAAGTTGGTCAAAATTTATTAGCAAGCACCTATTTACTAGATGTAAGTTCATACCAACCCACTTAAGCATTTAGAAAACATATCATCTCAAAACCAGAAGAAACCACGATTTAATTTCATCTTTATGTTTGATTATCATGTGAGGGTCCAGGCCGCTCTTGACCGTGAGCACGGCTGATCGATCAGTTTTACACTCTGCAGAGGTTGTACACTTTACCCACAGTTCGTGTTCCCCATGTCGCCCGGGTTTGCAAGGCCCTTAAACACTTCCGAGGTGAGTGGCTAGGGGTCCACTACGAAGCCTTTACAAAGGAAAGAAGAGAAACCAATAGCCCGCGACGATTACGACGGCGGAGCGGCGACCATAACCCTCCCTAAAGGTCGGCACCTTAGCCAAGGCTGCTACCCCAAAAGAACCGGGCTATACCCCTTCAACTCCGGCCCCCTGTGCCCCTCTCGGAGAAAGGCTATCAGCTAACCCACTCTCCTAATTACTTGGCTAAGCCAGAGCCATGTGGACTGTGGTTGCACTATTTTCCTGGGTGGTTCTCCATGTTCCGATTAAACCATATGATCTTGTTATTAACCATAAGCACACACATACATATATATCACCAAAGGTTATCATGATCAACATTCATCATATTGTAAAAGATTCATTTTAACCATCCCAAGTTATAGCAAACTAAGCATTTCTACCCAAAACATTTATTTAAAAAGGGTTGTCCAAGGTAAAGGGGATAAAATTCTAGTCATGTCCTTAAAAAGGTTCATTTTCCCATCAAATTTATGCAAGTATAACATTAAATGTAAACTTAGTTATCATGCAAGTTGTGTGGGACAAAAATAGAATATGCAGGGGGAGAAGTCCACTTGCCTTTCTCCAACAAAACTACTACTATGTTCTTTCGTTCTTTGATGCTCTTGATCTTCACGACTTCCAAACAACAACTTGATCTTCTACTCGAAGCAATCAACAGGCACAACACATGCAAAGAAGACAAACAAGAACAACTAAGAACAATTCACCAATCAATAAAAGGGTTTAAAAGAGGATAAGGTTTGGTTGTAGGAATGCAAAGGCAAGAAACACTAAGAGGATATGGTTTGGTTGTAGGAATGCAAACGCAAGAAGCGCTAAGAACGGAACTATCGTTGAAAAGGCACATCTATCGAAAGATTTGTATTATAACACACAAAGACTATATGCTAGATATATTTTAATTGAATAAAGAAATGTGCATAGGTTATTTCTGAGAAATACCCTATTTAGAATTAAGCAATTTATATTTTTATACAAAAGGACGGTGTTGAGCTTAATTCAATTTTATTTATAATTATTCAAGTATGATTTATGCAAATTAAATATTTGAATTCAAAAGAAGTATGTAAAACATCTAAGCGTATAACTTTATGTTTGGAGTTCAACTAAATAAATTATAATTCAGAAACACATTATAATCATATTAGTCAAATTAGCATTTGATTAATAAAGCCGAGTGCAACCTATGTAACTTTTATTTAGAAAGAAGATTAGATAAATATTAACCAATTTATCATTTATATTGTGAAAAGTCGAAGCATAGCTCTAGATAGATTTTAATTAGAAAACAATGTTACTAGGTATTAGCCAATTTAATATTTAACTAAGAAAACCGTTTTTAGGTCATAATCAATTATTATTAAGAAAAGACATTTCAGTAGACGTTAATCAAATTAATTTAGAATACAATTATTAAAACACATTTTAGGTAACATTAGCACTAGCGCGTATTTTGTTGTGAGACGAAACTAACACAACAAGAACGACCTTAAACAGGCTAAAGCGTGAGATCTACAGATTAAATGGGGATTAGGGATCTAATCAAGGTTAACTGTAGGTTGGATGGGAATTTACAAAGGAAGGAGTATATGGAGACATGTGACTTAGATTACTAGAAATTTATGGAATTGCATGATAGATATATTTGAGGATGTATACGACATCAGCATGATGAAATGATGACATCAAGCAAGGTATCAAATGAACGTATGAGTGAACCTATAAGTTTTATTAGCTTTTGGATACTTGCCTAAGAAAGAACACATGCACGTACATGACTGTGAGCAAACATGATGTCAACAAGAATAAAACTATTGGAGTTCACAGGTGATACCACTTTGTATCTAGACATTATGAACATGTTGTGAAATGACTTGCTTGAAAAGAGGCATGCATGTTCAGAGAACTATAGATTGCTAGATAAAATAGACAATTACGATTGCGTACTGATGGAGCTTGGTACCTTGTCATGAAGGCAAATGATGGTGACTGACGTACGTTGAGCTGATGAGAAAGAAGCGCCGGCGCTAGCTTGGTATACCGGCCGGCGAACTACAACAGCAAGTTTTAGCGTCCATCCTTGCCGGGCGTGAAGATCGGAAGACACTGATGCTAGCTGTGCTGAGATTGAACGAATGAGACTGTGCTGAGATTGAACGAATGAGAGTCTGCATATGTAGGCATGAAGGGGAACATGAAGGCACTAAAGCACGTACATGTTGATGAGAAGCTCGCCAACGGTGGAGGACGAAGGTGGCCGGAAAAGAGAGAGCGGACGAGGAGATGGTGTGTCGGCCGCCGGTTCGGGGACTGACAATGGCGACCAGGACGTGGACGACAAGCGACGGCAGACGACGAAGCTCCAGGTTGAGGTTGATGCCGTGGTTCTTGCATTGTGATGGCGCCTGCTTGGCTCCAGGCAGCTTCTGGCCTGTCGAAACGGCCATGCACAACGGCGGCGGCCGGCTCGGATTGACGGCACTCAGGTGACGAGATGCAGATGATGGCAGGTGGCGGACCAGCGGCTTGGTGTTGGGAACTTGGGATCCTCACGATGGCGCTGACTTGTTCTGAGGGACGGTGACCGCGACGAATCGGAAGGGCGTCTGGCGTCCGGCGCTCTGCTTCAACGACGCACACTGGTCTGGCGAAATAGCGACGAACACCGGCGGCGATGGACGACATGGTGGCCGGACTCGGCCAGGGCGACGGACGATGGCAACCGACTCGGGTTCTCCCGGCGCCGCTCCCAACGGATTGCACGGAGGGGATGCGGACCGGCCGGCGGAGCCGTGGCCCGACTTCACGATGTGTGGTGGTGTCGCTTTGGTTCCGTCGGCATCCGAGCGCGGCGGACGACCGGTGGAGCGCAACAAATAATGGCACTCGGCCCCGGCCTAGCGGTGCGCGTTGGCGTAGTGTAGATGAGCTATGTGGAGGCAAGGCATGTGCGGTGTGAGCGAAGGAATGAAAAGGAGCAAGCGGGGTACGCGGAGGACTCGGGGAGCCGCAGGAACATAACCAAATCCGTGGAACGGAAATGGTAATGACCATTGATGGTCTTGATGACGTGCGATTCTTGGTGGAGTGAAGGGGCGACGCTTCGGATGAGGCATGCGAGGAGCCGAGCAAGACGCTTCCGGGAGGATTAAAGAGAGGAAGCCGGCCATTAAAAGCACGGGTGATGGCGTCCGTTTCGGTAAGAGAGAGGAAACAAGCGGGGCCGCACTAATGGAAGGAGGAACGACCGGCCATTAGAACTTAGGTGGCCCACAATGGTACTTGGAGGTGGGGTGATGGTGGAGGCCCGGTGAAATAGTTGTTACACTTACACTGGAGATGAGAGAACGCAGTGTGCGTGCGAGGGGAGCGACGCGAAGAGGCCAAGGGCTGTGGCCGGCGGGGACGGTGCGAGAACACGCTGATGGCGCGGTGCGTGCGGGAGTCGAGCGGCTTGGGCACACGAGCCAGGCGGGCGGCACATTGCGGAGGGACGTCGCTCGAGAGTGAAGCCGGCATGTGCAAGGACACGAATGGGTGCACGGCCGAGCGGCCGAGCGACGCGGGCGCAACGCATGAGCACGTGCGGCACGAGCGCAGACACAACACACAGGCACGAGAGAGGGAAAGGTCGCGGGGATGCCAAGCGGCTCGAGCACGGGCGGTCGGCGCGCGAGCGGTGGTGGTTGGGCGTGCATGCCGGGATGGCGACAGAACGCGGATCAGCTCGGGCGCGGATGAGCACCGGTGCTATGCACAGGTGCGCAGAGCCGAGCGAGGCGTGCAGCGCACAGAGCCAATCGAGACTTGCAGCACTAGGTAGGCGGCTATAGACGCGTGAACATGAGGGCCAACTGACGATTTGAGCCGTGGAAAAAGAAGACCGGATGAACTGCGAAAAAAGGATTAGAGAGGGGATTGAGTTGAATTATAAAAACATTGAGAGAGATGGAGAGGGTTTGGATTCAATCTTTTATGATTTTCAAAACACTACAAACATCAACCGAAAACCATGCAAACGAATATGAATGCATCACTCGTAGAACCATTTCATTTAATTAGAAAAACAATCAATGATCTTCCTATAATAATTTTTTTAAAGAAAATAAATGTTGAGTAAATTTTAAAATTACTTCAAAATCGTTGTTTAATTATTCTTCCTAATAACATCCTGAAATCAAGAAATTTCAGGGTGTTACAAATCTACCCCCCTTAAAATGAATCTCGTCCCGAGATTCGGAGAGAGAAGAAACAAGGAGTAGGGAGACAAACAAGATTTTGATGATAGAGTGGATAGTCTTTCATCTTTTCGTGTCATGGGTAGAATCTCCATGTTTTTATCTTCATCTTGGTTCTTGTAATCTTCATTAAAGAGTGAGATTAGGGAGATAAGAGTAGGACTTATTTTTCTTGGACTTGCTTCAAGTATAGAAATTGATGATGGCGATAACATCTCGTTGTTGACGTTGCCACGTGGTTGTAGCTCCTAGTTTTCTCTTCCGTCTTCATCCATTAGATTGAGCAGAGAAAGATGGATAACAAGGAGGTGGGAGGTACAAAAGAAGAACCCAACTAGACAATCGATGTCATTGTAGGTTGAAGACCCACAATACACCAACAATCAATACAAAGAACCAACTCAAACAAGGTCATAAAGACAACCATCATCAATCAAACACTTGGCTTCACCATGCAACATACAATCAAAGGAACGATGCTACACGTTGTTATTATGGTTTGAGGGATCCTCCAAAGTTTGGTTGGGATGCTTGCTTCTTCAGTCACTGAAGGTTGACTTCAAGCAATAAAATGTAGCTCCATTCGATTCTTCAGATGAATTGAGGGAATTTCAGGTAAGGTGGCAAGGATTATCTAAACATTTTGAATAAATAGAGAGTATGATATCACTTTGGAATAAAAAGCAAGGCACGGATCCAAAGTGACAAAACTTAGGAAGCAATGAGAGCAACAATTAAGAAGATAGATACTTTGAAAATAAAATAAAGGAGGAGATAGGTCTAGGAAGACAAGTTTTAAGTAAAAACATCAAGAAGTAAGCAATTTCACTATAAATCAAAAGGAGGTGAGTTGCGCTAGGTAAGTTCATCCATCAAATGAAATATATGATCGGATTAAGAAGAAAATCAAGGAGAGATCGAATATATAAATAAAGGTTGAGTTTTTTTCTTTTAGATTTGCAAAACAAGAATGTGCAAATGAAAAGCGTCAAGGGGAGAAGTAAGTTATCAAGGTCGATTTAAGAAAAGAAAATGATCAAATTGTGAGAATATTTCTCGAATGATCAATGGTAAGGTAGGAATTATTTTAAGAGTAAAACAGACCTTAGGAAGTGACCATTTGTATCTAGGCTTACGTCCTACAGTCGATACAGCTCTGATACCACTCTGTCACACCCGATTTTCTGAAGAAAACCAAGTGCTAGCTATATGTATGCCAGGATCTAGTTTCATACATATAGTGACATCATAGTGAATAACAGAAACAATATCACGTAATGAAAGAGAGATTATCAGAGATTTACAGCGGAATCCTGGGAAACAACGGCTCCAAACTTCACAGGCAATCGACTGGGGGTTGCGTACGCCTAGCACCATCTTCTGGACATCATACACCTTCTTCTCCTTCCTATTCTTCTTCTCTGAACAGCGGTTTAGCAAGGGTGAGCACACTTATGGTTGGAGCTCAGCAAGTGGGGGAAACAATGCAAGACTATCAAGGATAGGCTATGGTTCACGACGGTAAGCATTTTAAGTTGGTCAAAATTTATTAGCAAGCACCTATTTACTAGATGTAAGTTCATACCAACCCACTTAAGCATTTAGAAAACATATCATCTCAAAACCGAAGAAACCACGATTTAATTTCATCTTTATGTTTGATTATCATGTGAGGGTCCGGTCGCTCTTGACCGTGAGCACGGCTGATCGATCAGTTTTCACTCTGCAGAGGTTGTACACTTTACCCACAGTTCGTGTTCCCCATGTCGCCCGGGTTTGCAAGGCCCTTAAACACTTCCGAGGTGAGTGGCTAGGGGTCCACTACGAAGCCTTTACAAAGGAAAGAAGAGAAACCAATAGCCCGCGACAGTTACAGCAGCGGAGCGGACCATAACCCTCCCTAAAGGTCAGCACCTTAGCCAAGGCTGCTACCCCAAAAGAACCGGGCTATACCCCTTCAACTCCGGCCCCCTGTGCCCCTCTCGGAGAAAGGCTATCAGCTAACCCACTCTCCTAATTACTTGGCTAAGCCAGAGCCATGTGGACTGTGGTTGCACTATTTTCCTGGGTGGTTCTCCATGTTCCGATTAAACCATATGATCTTGTTATTAACCATAAGCACACACATACATATATATCACCAAAGGTTATCATGATCAACATTCATCATATTGTAAAAGATTCATTTTAACCATCCCAAGTTATAGCAAACTAAGCATTTCTACCCAAAACATTTATTTAAAAAGGGTTGTCCAAGGTAAAGGGGATAAAATTCTAGTCATGTCCTTAAAAAGGTTCATTTTCCCATCAAATTTATGCAAGTATAACATTAAATGTAAACTTAGTTATCATGCAAGTTGTGTGGGACAAAAATAGAATATGCAGGGGGAGAAGTCCACTTGCCTTTCTCCAACAAAACTACTACTATGTTCTTTCGTTCTTTGATGCTCTTGATCTTCACGACTTCCGAACAACAACTTGATCTTCTACTCGAAGCAATCAACAGGCACAACACATGCAAAGAAGACAAACAAGAACAACTAAGAACAATTCACCAATCAATAAAAGGTTTTAAAAGAGGATAAGGTTTGGTTGTAGGAATGCAAAGGCAAGAAACACTAAGAGGATATGGTTTGGTTGTAGGAATGCAAACGCAAGAAGCGCTAAGAACGGAACTATCGTTGAAAAGGCACATCTATCGAAAGATTTGTATTATAACACACAAAGACTATATGCTAGATATATTTTAATTGAATAAAGAAATGTGCATAGGTTATTTCTGAGAAATACCCTATTTAGAATTAAGCAATTTATATTTTTATACAAAAGGACGGTGTTGAGCTTAATTCAATTTTATTTATAATTATTCAAGTATGATTTATGCAAATTAAATATTTGAATTCAAAAGAAGTATGTAAAACATCTAAGCGTATAACTTTATGTTTGGAGTTCAACTAAATAAATTATAATTCGAAACACATTATAATCATATTAGTCAAATTAGCATTTGATTAATAAAGCCGAGTACAACCTATGTAACTTTTATTTAGAAAGCAGATTAGATAAATATTAACCAATTTATCATTTATATTGTGAAAAGTCGAAGCATAGCTCTAGATAGATTTTAATTAGAAAACAATGTTACTAGGTATTAGCCAATCTAATATTTAACTAAGAAAACCGTTTTTAGGTCATAATCAATTATTATTAAGAAAAGACATTTCAGTAGACGTTAATCAAATTAATTTAGAATACAATTATTAAAACACATTTTAGGTAACATTAGCACTAGCGCGTATTTTGTTGTGAGACGAAACTAACACAACAAGAACGACCTTAAACAGGCTAAAGCGTGAGATCTACAGATTAAATGGGGATTAGGGATCTAATCAAGGTTAACTGTAGGTTGGATGGGAATTTACAAAGGAAGGAGTATATGGAGACATGTGACTTAGATTACTAGAAATTTATGGAATTGCATGATAGATATATTTGAGGATGTATACGACATCAGCATGATGAAATGATGACATCAAGCAAGGTATCAAATGAACGTATGAGTGAACCTATAAGTTTTATTAGCTTTTGGATACTTGCCTAAGAAAGAACACATGCACGTACATGACCGTGAGCAAACATGATGTCAACAAGAATAAAACTATTGGAGTTCACGGTGTGATACCACTTTGTATCTAGACATTATGAACATGTTGTGAAATGACTTGCTTGAAAAGAGGCATGCATGTTCAGAGAACTATAGATTGCTAGATAAAATAGACAATTACGATTGCGTACTGATGGAGCTTGGTACCTTGTCATGAAGGCAAATGATGGTGACTGACGTACGTTGAGCTGATGAGAAAGAAGCGCCGGCGCTAGCTTGGTATACTGGCCGGCGAACTACAACAGCAAGTTTTAGCGTCCATCCTTGCCGGGCGTGAAGATCGGAAGACACTGATGCTAGCTGTGCTGAGATTGAACGAATGAGACCGTGCGAGATTGAACGAATGAGAGTACGCATATGTAGGCATGAAGGGGAACATGAAGGCACTAAAGCACGTACATGTTGATGAGAAGCTCGCCAACGGTGGAGGACGAAGGTGGCGGAAAAGAGAGAGCGGACGAGGAGATGGTGTGTCGGCCCGCCGGTTCGGGGACCGACAATGGCGACCGGGACGTGGACGACAAGCGACGGCGGACGACGAAGCTCCGGGGTTGAGGTTGATGCCGTGGTTCTTGCATTGTGATGGCGCACGCTTGGCTCCGGGGCGGCTTCCGGCTCGTCGAAACGGCCATGAACAACGGCGGCGGCCGGCTCGGATTGACGGCACTCGGGTGACGAGATGCGGATGATGGCGGTGGCGGACCGCGGCGGCTTGGTGTTGGGAACTTGGGATCCTCACGATGGCGCCGACTTGTTCCGAGGGACGGTGACCGCGACGAATCGGAAGGGCGTGCGGCGTCCCGGCGCTCGCTTCAACGACGCACACCGGTCCGGCGAAATAGCGACGAACACCGGCGGCGATGGACGACATGGTGGCCGGACTCGGCCGGGCGACGGACGATGGCAACCGACTCGGGTTCTCCCGGCAGCGCTGCTCCAACAGATTGCACGGAGGGGATGCAGACCGGCTGGCGGAGCCGTGGCTCGACTTCACGATGTGTGGTGGTGCTGCTTTGGTTCCGTCGGCATCCGAGCGCGGCGGACTGACCGGGTGGAGCGCAACAAATAATGGCACTCAGCCCCAGCTAGCAGTGCGCGTTGGCGTAGTGTAGATGAGCTATGTGGAGGCAAGGCATGTGCGGTGTGAGCAGAAGGAATGAAAAGGAGCAAGCGGGGGTACGCGGAGGACTCGGGGAGCGCGCAGGAACATAACCAAATCCGTGGAACGGAAATGGTAATGACCATTGATGGTCTTGATGACGTGCAGTTACTGGTGGAGTGAAGGGGCGACAGTTTCGGATGAGGCATGCGAGGAGCTGAGCAAGACGCTTCCAGGAGGATTAAAGAGAGGAAGCCGGCCATTAAAAGCACGGGTGATGGCGTCCGTTTCTGGTAAGAGAGAGGAAACAGCAGGGCTGCACTAATGGAAGGAGGAACGACCGGCCATTAGAACTTAGGTGGCCCACAATGGTACTCGGAGGTGCGGTGATGGTGGAGGCCTGGTGAAATAGTTGTTACACTTACACTGGAGATGAGAGAACGCAGTGTGCGTGCGAGGGGAGCGACGCGAAGAGGCCAAGGGCCGTGGCCGGCGGGGACGGTGCGAGAACACGCTGATGGCGCGGTGCGTGCGGGAGTCGAGCGGCTTGGGCACACGAGCCAGGCGGGCGGCACATTGCGGAGGGACGTCGCTCGAGAGTGAAGCCGGCATGTGCAAGGACACGAATGGGTGCACGGCCGAGCGGCCGAGCGACGCGGGCGCAACGCATGAGCACATGCGGCACGAGCGCAGACACAACACACAGGCACGAGAGAGGGAAAGGTCGCGGGGATGCCAAGCGGCTCGAGCACGGGCGGTCGGCGCGCGAGCGGTGGTGGTTGGGCGTGCATGCCGGGATGGCGACAGAACGCGGATCAGCTCGGGCGCGGATGAGCACCGGTGCTATGCACAGGTGCGCGAGCGAGCGAGGCGTGCAGCGCACGAGCCAATCGAGACTTGCAGCACTAGGTAGGCGGCTATAGACGCGTGAACATGAGGGCCAACTGACGATTTGAGCCGTGGAAAAAGAAGACCGGATGAACTCGAAAAAAAGGATTAGAGAGGGGATTGAGTTGAATTATAAAAACATTGAGAGAGATGGAGAGGGTTTGGATTCAATCTTTTATGATTTTCAAAACACTACAAACATCAACCGAAAACCATGCAAATGAATATGAATGCATCACTCGTAGAACCATTTCATTTAATTAGAAAAACAAACAATGATCTTCCTATAATAATTTTTTTAAAGAAAATAAATGTTGAGTAAATTTTAAAATTACTTCAAAATCGTTGTTTAATTATTCTTCCTAATAACATCCTGAAATCAAGAAATTTCAGGGTGTTACAAATCTACCCCCCTTAAAATGAATCTCGTCCCGAGATTCGGAGAGAGAAGAAACAAGGAGTAGGGAGACAAACAAGATTTTGATGATAGAGTGGATAGTCTTTCATCTTTTCGTGTCATGGGTAGAATCTCCATGTTTTTATCTTCATCTTGTTCTTGTAATCTTCATTAAAGAGTGAGATTAGGGAGATGAGACTAGGACTTATGTTTCTTGGACTTGCTTCAGTATAGAAATTGATGACGGCTATAACATCTCGTTGTTGACGTTGCCACGTCGTTGTAGCTCCTAGTTTTCTCTTCCGTCTTCATCCATTAGATTGAGCAGAGAGAAAGATGGATAACAAGGAGGTGGGAGGTACAAAAGAAGAACCCAACTAGACAACTGATGTCATTGTAGGTTGAAGACCCACAATACACCAACAATCAATACAAAGAACCAACTCAAACAAGGTCATAAAGACAACCATCATCAATCAAACACTTGGCTTCACCATGCAACATACAATCAAAGGAACGATGCTACACGTTGTTATTATGGTTTGAGGGATCCTCCAAAGTTTGGTTGGGATGCTTGCTTCTTCAGTCACTGAAGGTTGACTTCAAGCAATAAAATGTAGCTCCATTCGATTCTTCAGATGAATTGAGGGAATTTCAGGTAAGGTGGCAAGGATTATCTAAACATTTTGAATAAATAGAGAGTATGATATCACTTTGGAATAAAAAGCAAGGCACGGATCCAAAGTGACAAAACTTAGGAAGCAATGAGAGCAACAATTAAGAAGATAGATACTTTGAAAATAAAATAAAGGAGGAGATAGGTCTAGGAAGACAAGTTTTAAGTAAAAACATCAAGAAGTAAGCAATTTCACTATAAATCAAAAGGAGGTGAGTTGCGCTAGGTA
Source organism: Cenchrus americanus (assembly GCA_947561735.1). Classification (NCBI taxonomy): domain Eukaryota; kingdom Viridiplantae; phylum Streptophyta; class Magnoliopsida; order Poales; family Poaceae; genus Cenchrus; species Cenchrus americanus. Next base: position 3,271,655 of record OX387245.1, on the reverse strand, counting down.
AGTTCATCCATCAAATGAAATATATGATCAGGATTAAGAAGAAAATCAAGGAGAGATCGAATATATAAATAAAGGTTGAGTTTTTTTCTTTTAGATTTGCAAAACAAGAATGTGCAAATGAAAAGCGTCAAGGGGAGAAGTAAGTTATCAAGGTCGATTTAAGAAAAGAAAATGATCAAATTGTGAGAATATTTCTCAGAATGATCAATGGTAAGGTAGGAATTATTTTAAGAGTAAAACAGACCTTAGGAAGTGACCATTTGTATCTAGGCTTACGTCCTACAGTCGATACAGCTCTGATACCACTCTGTCACACCCGATTTTCTGAAGAAAACCAAGTGCTAGCTATATGTATGCCAGGATCTAGTTTCATACATATAGTGACATCATAGTGAATAACAGAAACAATATCACGTAATGAAAGAGAGATTATCAGAGATTTACAGCGGAATCCTGGGAAACAACGGCTCCAAACTTCACAGGCAATCGACTGGGGGTTGCGTACACCTAGCACCATCTTCTGGACATCATACAACTTCTTCTCCTTTTTATTCTTCTTCTCTGAACAGCGGTTTAGCAAGGGTGAGCACACTTATGGTTGGAGCTCAGCAAGTGGGGGAAACAATGCAAGACTATCAAGGATAGGCTATGGTTCACGACGGTAAGCATTTTAAGTTGGTCAAAATTTATTAGCAAGCACCTATTTACTAGATGTAAGTTCATACCAACCCACTTAAGCATTTAGAAAACATATCATCTCAAAACCGAAGAAACCACGATTTAATTTCATCTTTATGTTTGATTATCATGTGAGGGTCCGGCCGCTCTTGACCGTGAGCACGGGCGATCGATCGCCTTTACACTCGCGAGGTTGTACACTTTACCCACGCTTCGTGTTCCCCATGTCGCCCGGGTTTGCAAGGCCCTTAAACACTTCCGAGGTGAGTGGCTAGGGGTCCACTACGAAGCCTTTACAAAGGAAAGAAGAGAAACCAATAGCCCGCGACGATTCTGACGACGGAGCGACCATAACCCTCCCTAAAGGTCGGCACCTTAGCCAAGGCTGCTACCCCAAAAGAACCGGGCTATACCCCTTCAACTCCGGCCCCCCGTGCCCCTCTCGGAGAAAGGCTATCGGCTACCCACTCTCCTAATTACTTGGCTAAGCCGCAGCCATGTGGACCGTGGTTGCACTATTTTCCCGGGTGGTTCTCCATGTTCCGATTAAACCATATGATCTTGTTATTAACCATAAGCACACACATACATATATATCACCAAAGGTTATCATGATCAACATTCATCATATTGTAAAAGATTCATTTTAACCATCCCAAGTTATAGCAAACTAAGCATTTCTACCCAAAACATTTATTTAAAAAGGGTTGTCCAAGGTAAAGGGGATAAAATTCTAGTCATGTCCTTAAAAAGGTTCATTTTCCCATCAAATTTATGCAAGTATAACATTAAATGTAAACTTAGTTATCATGCAAGTTGTGTGGGACAAAAATAGAATATGCAGGGGGAGAAGTCCACTTGCCTTTCTCCAACAAAACTACTACTATGTTCTTTCGTTCTTTGATGCTCTTGATCTTCACGACTTCCGAACAACAACTTGATCTTCTACTCAAAGCAATCAACGGTGCACAACACATGCAAAGAAGACAAACAAGAACAACTAAGAACAATTCACCAATCAATAAAAGGGTTTAAAAGAGGATAAGGTTTGGTTGTAGGAATGCAAAGGCAAGAAACACTAAGAGGATATGGTTTGGTTGTAGGAATGCAAACGCAAGAAGCGCTAAGAACGGAACTATCGTTGAAAAGGCACATCTATCGAAAGATTTGTATTATAACACACAAAGACTATATGCTAGATATATTTTAATTGAATAAAGAAATGTGCATAGGTTATTTCTGAGAAATACCCTATTTAGAATTAAGCAATTTATATTTTTATACAAAAGGACGGTGTTGAGCTTAATTCAATTTTATTTATAATTATTCAAGTATGATTTATGCAAATTAAATATTTGAATTCAAAAGAAGTATGTAAAACATCTAAGCGTATAACTTTATGTTTGGAGTTCAACTAAATAAATTATAATTCAGAAACACATTATAATCATATTAGTCAAATTAGCATTTGATTAATAAAGCCGAGTGCAACCTATGTAACTTTTATTTAGAAAGAAGATTAGATAAATATTAACCAATTTATCATTTATATTGTGAAAAGTCGAAGCATAGCTCTAGATAGATTTTAATTAGAAAACAATGTTTCTAGGTATTAGCCAATTTAATATTTAACTAAGAAAACCGTTTTTAGGTCATAATCAATTATTATTAAGAAAAGACATTTCAGTAGACGTTAATCAAATTAATTTAGAATACAATTATTAAAACACATTTTAGGTAACATTAGCACTAGCGCGTATTTTGTTGTGAGACGAAACTAACACAACAAGAACGACCTTAAACAGAGCTAAAGCGTGAGATCTACGATTAAATGGGGATTAGGGATCTAATCAAGGTTAACCGTAGGTTGGATGGGAATTTACAAAGGAAGGAGTATATGGAGACATGTGACTTAGATTACTAGAAATTTATGGAATTGCATGATAGATATATTTGAGGATGTATACGACATCAGCATGATGAAATGATGACATCAAGCAAGGTATCAAATGAACGTATGAGTGAACCTATAAGTTTTATTAGCTTTTGGATACTTGCCTAAGAAAGAACACATGCACGTACATGACTGTGAGCAAACATGATGTCAACAAGAATAAAACTATTGGAGTTCACAGGTGATACCACTTTGTATCTAGACATTATGAACATGTTGTGAAATGACTTGCTTGAAAAGAGGCATGCATGTTCAGAGAACTATAGATTGCTAGATAAAATAGACAATTACGATTGCGTACTGATGGAGCTTGGTACCTTGTCATGAAGGCAAATGATGGTGACTGACGTACGTTGAGCTGATGAGAAAGAAGCGCCGGCGCTAGCTTGGTATACCGGCGGCGAACTACAACAAGCAAGTTTTAGCGTCCATCCTTGCCGGGCGTGAAGATCGGAAGACACTGATGCTAGCTGTGCTGAGATTGAACGAATGAGAGTCTGCATATGTAGGCATGAAGGGGAACATGAAGGCACTAAAGCACGTACATGTTGATGAGAAGCTCGCCAACGGTGGAGGACGAAGGCGGCCGGAAAAGAGAGAGCGGACGAGGAGATGGTGTGTCGGCCGCCGGTTCGGGGACTGACAATGGCGACCAGGACGTGGACGACAAGCGACGGCAGACGACGAAGCTCCAGGTTGAGGTTGATGCCGTGGTTCTTGCATTGTGATGGCGCCCCGCTTGGCTCCGGGCGCCTCCCCGGCTCGTCGAAACGGCCATGAACACCGGCGGCGGCCGGCTCGGATTGACGGCACTCAGGTGACGAGATGCGGATGATGGCAGGTGGCGGACCAGCGGCTTGGCGTTGGGAACTTGGGATCCTCACGATGGCACTGACTTGTTCTGAGGGACGGCGACCACGACGAATTGGAAGGGCGACCGGCGTCCGGCGCTCTGCTTCAACGACGCGCACTTGTCTGGCGAAATAGCGACGAACACCGGCGGCGATGGACGACAGGGTGGCCGGACTCGGCCAGGGCGACGGACGATGGCAACCGACTCGGGTTCTCCCGGCAGCGCTGCTCCAACAGATTGCACGGAGGAGATGCAGACCGGCTGGCGGAGCTGTGGCCTGACTTCACGATGCGTGGTGGTGCTGCTTTGGTTCCGTCGGCATCCGAGCGCGGCGGACTGACCGGGTGGAGCGCAACAAATAATGGCACTCGGCCCCAGCTAGCAGTGCGCGTTGGCGTAGTGTAGATGAGCTATGTGGAGGCAAGGCATGTGCGGTGTGAGCAGAAGGAATGAAAGGGAGCAGCAGGGTACGCGGAGGACTCAGGGAGCCGCAGGAACATAACCAAATCCGTGGAACGGAAATGGTAATGACCATTGATGGTCTTGATGACGTGCAGTTACTGGTGGAGTGAAGGGGCGACAGTTTCGGATGAGGCATGCGAGGAGCTGAGCAAGACGCTTCCAGGAGGATTAAAGAGAGGAAGCCGGCCATTAAAAGCACGGGTGATGGCGTCCGTTTCTGGTAAGAGAGAGGAAACGACGGGGCTGCACTAATGGAAGGAGGAACGACCGGCCATTAGAACTTAGGTGGCCCACAATGGTACTCGGAGGTGCGGTGATGGTGGAGGCCTTGTGAAATAGTTGTTACACTTACACTGGAGATGAGAGAACGCAGTGTGCGTGCGAGGGGAGCGACGCGAAGAGGCCAAGGGCCGTGGCCGGCGGGGACGGTGCGAGAACACGCTGATGGCGCGGTGCGTGCGGGAGTCGAGCGGCTTGGGCACACGAGCCAGGCGGGCGGCACATTGCGGAGGGACGTCGCTTGAGAGTGAAGCCGCATGTGCAAGGACACGAATGGGTGCACGGCCGAGCGGCCGAGCGACGCGGGCGCAACGCATGAGCACGTGCGGCACGAGCGCAGACACAACACACAGGCACGAGAGAGGGAAAGGTCGCGGGGATGCCAAGCGGCTCGAGCACGGGCGGTCGGCGCGCGAGCGGTGGTGGTTGGGCATGCATGCCGGGATGGCGACAGAACGCAGATCAGCTCGGGCGCGGATGAGCACCGGTGCTATGCACAGGTGCACAGAGCCGAGCGAGGCGTGCAGCGCACAGAGCCAATCGTGACTTGCAGCACTAGGTAGGCGGCTATAGACGTGTGAACATGAGGGCCAACTGACGATTTGAGCCGTGGAAAAAGAAGACCGGATGAACTCTGAAAAAAGGATTAGAGAGGGGATTGAGTTGAATTATAAAAACATTGAGAAAGATGGAGAGGGTTTGGATTCAATCTTTTATGATTTTCAAAACACTACAAACATCAACCAAAAACCATGCAAACGAATATGAATGCATCACTCGTAGAACCATTTCATTTAATTAGAAAAACAAACAATGATCTTCCTATAATAAATTTTTTAAAGAAAATAAATGTTGAGTAAATTTTAAAATTATTTCAAAATCGTTGTTTAATTATTCTTCCTAATAACATCCTGAAATCAAGAAATTTCAGGGTGTTACAAGATCGGTGTGGGAAGGCCCTTAGCCCCGGCGAGAGCGGCCAAGGCTGGCGGTGCTCCGCTCCGGGCTTGTGAGGATGGCGAGGCAGGGTGCGGCGAGCCAGAGAGTAGGCAGAGTTGCGGAACAGAGACGGAGGGAGACAGAGGGGAGGCAGGAGGCTTTTTGCGTCCTGGCCGTTGGAGACTGGAGATTTTAGGTGCGTGGGTGGTTCCATGCACGCGATCCAAAACCACAACTAGGTCTCGTATTTGGGTTCTTTTGTTGGAGACGGTCTAAAGTAATGGAATGGATGGCATACCAAGGGCACGGGGCACAGGGCACGACGTGTACGCCGGCATATCCTTGAAGATTCTGTTCAGCCTGTCGACGATGTCGTCGTCGTCCACTTCATCTCCAGGCATCCGCGACGTGTCGTCGTCGCCGGTGTACTCGTACCCTAAGGGTGTCGCGAGCCATCAGCGGCTGCACCCTACGCTTCATGAAGCTGAAGGCCACATGTTCGACCCTCAGCTCGGCTTCTCTCAGCGCCTTGATCTTCGCCAGCAGCTCGGGCAACTGAAGGCCTTCTTGCATCGTCGGCTCCGAGTTCCACCACGGCCGGTGTTTGGGCTGCTTCCCGCTTGGCTTCGGCGGCTCGGGGTGGTGGTTGGTAACATAGAGCCACTTCGCCTTCCACTCCTGGTTGGAATCTATCAGCTTGTAGGAGAGGTACTGCTCGGCGGCATCCTCCCTCATCTGGATTCCCGCTCCTCCGACTACTCGGGGATTGCTGGCGCTGGGTTGAGGCTTCACCCGGAAGAACTTCTGGAACAAGGTCCAATGGGGCTTGATCCCCAAGAAGGCCTCACAAAAATGTACGAAGACTGAGGTATGGAAGATACCGTTGGGGTTGAGGTTGAGGTACTCGATGTTGTAGTACCCCAGCAGCCCTTTGAAGAAGTCGCTGGCGGGGAGGGACAGTCCGCGCTCCGCGAACTGGGTGAACATCGGAATCTCATCCGGGTTCTTCTCCATGGGGTACGGATCCCCTGCGGCGGCTCTCCACATGTCCACCTCCTTCTCCCGGATGAACCCGCTGTTGAGAAGGGTCAGCAGATCCTCGGTCTTGGCCTTGGACTTCTTCCACTCGCGGTTTGGATCTAGTCGCGACGGAGACACCGGCGGCGATGTTCCCGCAGCAGATCCAGCGGCCTCTTCACGAGCCCTCTTCGTCCCACCGACTGCCTTCATGGTCTTCGACGGTGAGGGCTTCATTCTCCAAGTACAAGGTGTCTTCACGCGCATTCGCTCGGGGGCTACAGCGGTAGCTTCCTACGGCGGTGCGCTCGGATCCACGCTCGACGGCGGCAGTGCGCACCAGTGGAGATTTCTAGCCCGATCTGCTGGGAATGGCTGCGAATGCGCAAGGTGAAAAACCCTAAGGGTTTTGGCTTCTATTTATAAGTCAACAGCGGCCCCTCCAACGGCCGGATGGATAAGTCTGCGCTCGGCTGACTCAGCGGCGGCGCGTGACTTTTCAACTTCTACTAGTCGACGCGCTTCACATCGGGGGCTCGGCTACTTCTACTCGACTTCCTGGGTAGCGACAAGACTCAAGAGCAACTCAGGACACATTCTACAAGATGACCCTTCAATTCGAGAGGAAGTACTCGACTAAAGGCTCAGGGGCTCCGTGCCACGTGTCCTTCGGTTTTTTCTCCGGATTTATCGGGATTTTCTTGCCAAAACTTCAGATGGACCCTCAGTCAGAGTCTACAACTCAACCTAAGGCTCGGGGGCTACTCCATATGGAGTGCGATTTTGCAATCGCACTTCCATATCAGTTTCGGCTTCAAGACAACACGGGCATTGTTGAAGACCTTCAAGAGCAGCACTCGAGGACGCTTGGGACTACTCGAGAAGACTTCAAAATTGTTCAAATGTCAGCTGGAGTACATTCCAGCCTCGGGATGCTTCGACTACTCTTGAGGACTTTTGACTTGTAGTACTCGGGGACGCTTGAGGACTACTCTTTAAGGCCGTCAAGACTACTCGAAGCTATCCTTCTCGACTACAAAGTACTCGGGGGCTTGTCGTATGGACCTCCCTGGGCCCGCTATCCTCTTGACGGCCTGTCAATGTGATGTCCTCGGCGAAGCCTGAAAACGAGCGCATAGACACACACTGAACTGTATGTCTGGCCTCGTCGCCGTCACGTAGAGGAGGGAGCCAATCATGCTCCTGTACTCCCGTTGGTCCACTGGTTCTCCGTCCTCGTCCGCATCCAAAGTGGCCGTACTCCCCATGGGAGTCGACATCGGCTTCACTCTTGCATCTGGAACTTCCTCAGCATGTCTTTCGTGTACTTGGTCTGGTGCACAAAAGTTCCGTCCTTCACTTGCTTGATCTGCAGCCTGAGAAAGTACTGCAACTCGCCCATCATGCTCATCTCGAACTCCCTGCTCATCTCATCTGCAAACTTGGCAGCAAGGTTATGTGACGAGCCACCAAAGACAATATCATCCACGTATATCTAAACAATCAACAAGTCATTTCCATGCTTGAGGAGAAACAGGGTCCTATCCACGGTACCCATCACAAACCCTCTGCTCAACAGAAAACCTCTCAATCTCCCATACCAAGCACGGGGCGCCTGTTTCAACCCATACAGAGCCCTTTTCAACTTGTACACCCTGTGTGGGTACAACTCGCTCTCAAACCCAGGTGGCTGCTTCACATACACCTCCTCCTCTATGACCCCATTCAGAAAGGCACTCTTCACATCCATCTGAAACAACTTGAACCCTTTAGCCACGGCAAAGGCTAGAAGGATCCGAATTGCCTCAAGACGGGCCACGGGAGCAAAGGTCTCCTCATAGTCAATCCCCTCCTTCGACTAAACCCCTGAGCAACAAGTCTGGACTTGTTCCTCACAACCATCCCATTCTCACCCTCTTTGTTCTTCCAAACCCACTTGGTTCCTATAGGATGGCAATTTGGAGGTGGTTCAACTAACTCCCACACCTGGTTCCTCTCAAAGTTTTCCAACTCCTCATGCATAGAATTGACCCAGTTTGCATCAGATAAAGCGTGTCCAATGTCCTCGGGCTCAAAGGTGGCAACAAAAGCAGCATGAGCAAAATGAGAGGAATTCATGGACCTTGACCGTGTAGTACGTTCGTCGATGTCCCCAATGATCTTCGACAGGGGATGCACTTCTTGAATCCGCCGGGGAGCCTCACGCCTCGAGACTACCTCCCCCTCAACTTCAGCTTCTCTCGCCTGGTCCTCTTGTTGCACCGTCGTTGTCCATGAAGTAGACGGTCCACGCTCCGTAGTGGTCGTAGGGGAAGTAGTGGGTACACACTCATCTTCAGGCGCATGGTTCTCCCCATCATCATCTCCAGCTTCTTCCTTCTCCTCTTCAAAGAGGTCCTCGACCATCTCCTCATCACCTGCACATTCAAAGCCAAGAGAGGTACATGGCATTGTCTCGTCGAAGGTTACCTCGCAAGTCTCCATGATTTTGTTAGTCTCAAGGTTAAGCACCCTATAGGCTCTAGAGTAGTTAGCATATCCAAAGAAAATACCATCACTAGACCTAGCCTCAAACTTGTCGAGTTTTCCCTTCTTAAGAATAAAGCACTTGCAGCCAAAAACTCGAAAATGACTAACCTTGGGTGCCCGACCATGCATCAGCTCATAACAGGTCTTCTTCTTAAAAGCTCGCCTGTTAGAGACATGACAAGCCGTATTGACCACCTCAGCCTAATACCTCCTAGGAGTCCTGTGCTCATCGAGCATCGTCCTAGCCATCTCACAAAGAGTCCAATTTTTCCTTTCCACGACTCCATTTTGAGGGGGCACATAAGGGGTCGAATACTGATGTTCAAGACCTAGATCACGACAAAAGGCATCAAAACGAGAGTTCTTGAACTCTGAGCCATTATCACTTGCGCATAGCTCGAATAGCATTCCCATGCCTCTCGTTTTTCAACCTCACGATCAGATCTCGAACAAAACCAAATGTCTCACTCTTATCCTCCAAGAAAGACACCCAGGCATAGCGAGAGTAATCGTCCACCACAACAAGGACATACCACTTCCCACCCACCGAGCGAACTCGAGCTGGCCCAACAAGGTCCATGTGCAACAGCTTTGTCGGACACTCGGTCATGACATCGGTCAGGGGTGGATGGGGAGTGGCTACCATCTTGCCATGCCTACACGGAGCACAAACCAAATCCTTCTCAAGCTTCAACCTCGGCAATCCTCGGACAAGGTCAAGACCACGCAAGCGGGAAACCAAATCAAAGCTCAAGTGTCCCAACCTCCTATGCCATTTCCACAAATCAGAAGAAGGACCAGCCATCAAATAGCGAGTAGGACCCAAAGAATGAGAGAAATCAGCCCTAAAAATCTGACCCTCGGGGATTTGAAACGAGAATCCAGCAAACGAGACTCGCCAGACTTGAAACGCACCTCAAAACCCTCATCAAGCAACTGAGAAACCGAAAGCAAATTGAAACCCAAAGACTTCACAAGAGCCACTCTCTTCAATGTTACCTTGTCACTCACATGCACAACACCCTCAGAAATCACCCTTCCTCGTCCATTGTCCCCAAATGTGATATATATCTTTTCCTTCACTGGGGTGAGGCTGGAGAAACACTTCTTATCTCCGGTCATGTGTCGAGAACACCCGGAGTCGATCAACCAAATGTCCTCCAAGCCTCCTGCCTGTAGTCAGAAACAAGAATGAGAATGAGCTAACAACTCGACACTGGGGTTAGCACAAAGAAAGTTGAACCAGTGTCGAGCCATCTGCTCAAAAGAGGGGTTAGCAAACATCATTCCCTTGCCACCAAGCTTCCCATGTCCCATGGAAGGAGTACGAGCACCACGAGGGGGAAAACGTGGTCTGTAGTTCCTCTGGAACCCAAAGCTGCGATCATCTCCCCTAAACCCGTATTGAGGACAAGTAGGGAGACGTCCAGCAAAGGCACCACGAGCCCAACCAAACCTCTCACCAGCACGCACACCATCATCTCTCCTCTCAAACCTCGCACCACCACCTCTCTGTGGGAACCTGCCAACACTCCTCACACTTCCCACACCCTGTGGAAGTGGCACTCTAGGCTCAGGAATACCATGAGACTGGCGATACCTGTCCTGGTTTGCTTGCTCCCTAGCAAGCCTCTCATCCCTCTTCCTCTTATAGCAAAACTCAGCTAGGTGTCTCTCCTTGCCACAATACTCACATCTGAAGGGGATGGGTTTTGGTTTTGGCTCTGGCTTCTCACTAGGCTTCACACCCTTCTCACTCACAAACTTCACCGGTTTCTTGAAGTCATTTGTCTTAGGTGGGAATTTGGGTGGATCTTGGGTTGTGTCAAGCTTGTTGCAAAGGTGGTTGGGCTTTGATGTGAAAGAGTTCTTGGGTGCTTTTGGAAGTGGGACTTGGATGTCTCCGATCACCTCAAACTTGGGGTTAGACTCAACACACTTCTCATACACACTCTCCCCACTGTTCTCTCCCACTTTCTCACCCAACTTCTCAAAACCCAAACCACGACCATCAGCTCTCTTGAACTCCTCAATCATGATTTTCAATTGAGGTTCCCGCCCCGTACAACCAACCCAACACCTTCCTCAAATAGTCATTCTCCTCATAGATGACATCCAAACGGGAAGTAAGTTCAAGATTGTGCAAAGTAACTTCATCACAGCTAGAGCATGCATTTGCAACAGGAGATTTCAAAGATGCTTCCAAAGAACTAATGGTAGAACGAGCATCAACAAGCTTAGCATGCATAGTAGGACATGATTTACAAGCACCAAGCAAAGTAGGTCTAGCCTTAAGCTCATCATACTCAGTCCTAAGAGCATCTAGTTTTGCCAAAGTGGAAGCATTCTTCTCATTAAGCAACTTGATCTCATTCAACCAAGCATCACACTTAAGATACTCAAAATCATCAGGAGTAGTAGGAGCAAGTTTCAAAGAGTCATTCTCAAGTTCCAATTCAAGCAATTTGGACTCTAACTCTCCTACTTTCTCACTAGCATTCTCAAGTTGAGCCCTAAGATCTTTCCTCATCTTCTTAGCATCTCTCAACACACTATCACGGTTGTCAATCAAGCCATTCAACCTAGTGATCTCAGCAAGCAAAGAGTCGGGGTTACGATTTACCTCATCCTCCAAGTCGGAGTCGCTGTCTTCCTTATCGCTCTTCTTGCTGCTCGAGCTATGGGCCGTGCCACAAAAGCCTTCAAGCGCCACACAGCTCAATCCACTGAGGTCCCGGCTTGCACTCTTCTTGCCCTTGCGCCTCGCGACGTCTTCATCTTCACTGCTTGAGCTTGACTGCGCGTCGCTTGAGCTTGAGTCGACGTCGCTTGCACCGGCCACCATTGCTCTTGCCTTGTCCTTCTTGTAGCCGCCCTTGCTCGGTCGCCGCTTGTCCTTGTCCTTGCTCTTGGACTTGCTGAAGTGCTTGCCCTTGGAGAAGTACTTGTCTTCACGCCTCGGGTGCGCCTTGTACTCATTCATCTTGTACTTGTTCTCCTCCGCTTCTGGGCACTCGGCGATGAAGTGGCCACGCTTGCCACACGTGTAGCACGTCCCTGAGCTCTGCCTTGCATTCCTCCGACTCTCGTGTAGTCGATCAAATCTTCTTGAGAGCAAGGCCAGCTCCTCCTCGCCCAGCACATCAAACTCTTCATCTGGGATAGACATAAGAGAAGACAAGGAAAATTGTCGACAGTAAGGGTTAGCTTTGCCCTTTGATCCACCCACAAGAGCAAGACTATGGTCAGTCGAGCCCTCATGCTTCCTGTCAACCTCAGCCGACTTGAGCTTAGAAAAGAGGTCATCTAACTCAATAGTCAAATATTGCCCAGACTCCTTGATGGCCTCAACCTTAGCACCCCAAACATTTGGATCCAAGACATGCAAGAGCTTCAAATCCTGATCATGCTCGGTGTAAGGAAAATCCTCAACATTAGCCTTCATGTTGTTCACGATGGCGGTGAACCTCTGGAACATCGCATCAATGTCCTCACCGGGAAGTTGAGTAAAGTTCTCATATTGCATCCGGTAAGAAACAAAGAGGCGAGCCTTCACATGGTTATCACCACCGTGAGCAACCAACAACTTCTCCCAAATTTGCCAAGCAAGATTCAAATGGCGAACACGCTCAAACTCTGGATCACACAAGCTTCGGACCAAGTGATCAACGGCTTTTGCATTAGCCTCATACTTGGCCTTAGCACCGGCATCGGTCACCATAAGAGTATGGATGTTGGCCGGAATAGCATAGGTCTTGTCAAACACAATGAAATCCAACAGCTTGCCACGAAGAAAGATCATCATATGAGCCACCCACTTGTGGTAACCCTTGCCATCGAAGTGCGGTGGACCGCCCCACTCAACGTACGCCATCTTAGGATCCAAGACTTGTCAAACTCGCAAAGAATCTGGCACCAAGCTCTGATACCAATTGAAGGATCAGATGGAGACTAGAGAGGGGGGGAGTGAATAGGAGCCGGTAAAAATTCTTCTCAAAGAACCCGGCCTATACCCTAGTCAAATCCCGGTCACACACAAGCGATGGATCGAATCACACACCAATCGCCAAGACAACGAGGTTATGGATCAACCTCTAGTCCTAGGAACGATTCCTTGAAGCACACGCGGAAGCACAAGAAAGGAAGGAAGGAATCAAACCAAGAAGCAAAGCACACAGGCTCTGGCGGACCGTCCTGCCAGGAGGGGCGGACTGTCCGCACGGGCCACGCGGACCGTCCACCAATGTACCGCGGACTGTCCGCACAGGTACGGCGGACCGTCCGGCCTGGGCCGCGGACTGTCCGTTAAAGCCAACAGAACCTCCAGTAGCGAACCCCGAAAAACGGACCGTCCGCGGGGAGCACGCGGACTGTCCGCCAGGCACCCGCGGACCGTCTGCCCGCTGCTGCGGACTATCCGAAACCACTTCCAACCAAAACTCGAAACCAAAACGGATCGAAAGCGAAACCGAGCAAGAACACGAAGAACATGGGAATAACTCTGTGCTCGCGGACCGTCCGCCAGACCCTCGCGGACCGTCCGCCAGGCACGGACAGAACTGAAAACAGCCCGACCCCGAAAGTCAACACTCCCAATCCATCACCGGATCTCCCAAACGGTAGAAGCTGTTGAGCCAAGAGTTTGGGGACATGTAAAGCGTCAACCAAGGATGCTATACCCCAAAAACTTCTTCTCCTAACTCCCTAAATCATCGGGAATCGCGGATCCTTTGAACACCACCAAAAGCTAGAGCGCCGAACGAAAATCCTTGAATCGAAGTGGTTTCCCGGCGTTTGAGGGCACGAGATCAATCACAAAGATGCACTAGACATCCATCCATGTTTCCCTCAAAGAAATCCGGGGAGAAACCCACTCAAATCTGCGGAATCACACCGAGAACAAAGGCACAAAAACAAGCACAAAAAGGCCAAGAAAAACACAACCCCGAATCTTCTATACAAACCAGGAAAGATTCACAAGGTCTAGCATGCCTCCCTAGCATCCATCCCTCTCAACAAATCTCTCATGAAGCTCTCATGCTAGCCTAGAGAAAACGGAGAAGAAAATAGCTACGAAAATGAGAAATGGGAGGGGGAAATGAAACCCTAAGTCGCGGAGAGAGAGAGCCATCCACACACACTCATGGCTTATATATCAGGTCCCGCCGGAGTGGTAAATGACTCGACTACCCCTAACTCAACTACTGGCGATACAACCCACGCAGGGGCATTTAGGTAACATTTGTGGGTCTTGCCATGGGACGGCCACGCCTTTGCCGCACCCCGCGTCCTCCCGACGCAAGCCATGCGATCCCGCCGCGTGTCCTCCGCCTCGAAGCTTCCCGACACGCTCGGATCCCGTCTCCGTCGTGTTGGGCCCTCGGACTTGGTTTTGAGGCCCAAAACAAGAAACCGTCCTCCGATGGTTTTGTGGGCAAACCACCAAACCCTGCGTGCTCGGTCCGGCCTCCCGCCAAACCACTTGACTCGACCGCCACCGTGCACCGGCTCGATTGTCCATGACTTCGTCTTGCTCGTATCGCCACCATGTGGCCCGCACCTAGTCCCACTGTCCACCGGGTCCCTCGAACCGAGCCTACTTGTCTCTCCATCTCCTGGAGGTCACTCAAGGCTGAAGACCTTTCACGCCCGTTCTTCACCTGCAACAACATGAACTAGGCCGCAGCCTACACCTGCGCACTAAGCCAAGAGTCAGTCCAACACCCGTTGTCAATCACTCATCACTGAGGAGCAGTCATCCATCGACCACCGGGACGCTCCTGGTCCCCAACATCACTGACTTCATTGGGGCACTACAGGAGGAGGACTCTAAGGGCTTGGCTATCAAATGTTCTCCATTCGCTACCCCAGGAGAATATGACGCGAGTTGTGGTGACCGTGCGGGCTATTTGGCACGCAAGGAGGAACACTATTTATGAAAACACCTACCAGGGATCTCTGTTGACTCATGTTTTCATTGACATGTTTGTTGCTGAACTTGGTATGGTGCCGGCCGTGCGGAGTAAGGAGGGACAACACGGGTACTCAGTTCCGAGGTGGATCCCTCCTCGCCAAGGGCTCGCAAAAATCAATGTGGATGCAGTTGTCCCCAAGAAAGTGACAGTTGTAGCTATTGCACCATGTAATGTGATTGTTATATATTCTCTCTTTTGTGCTGAGTGTGGATGAAATTACATGTATATAACTGAGCATATGTAATTGTATATTTGTGTGTATGCATCTATGTATAAATTAATAGAATAGAAGGTATTTTAATATATTTTTTTGTTTTTAAATTTCACATGGTAACGGGTATTATCATAATGCCATTACCAATGACTGACATTGGTAACGGGCCTCAATGACGCCCGTTACCTATATCTTGTTATTGCCCGTTACCAATGCAAGTCATTCGTAACGGGTATTACCATAATACCCGCTACTGGTCATGGTTATTGGTAACGGGCATTTGATGATGGGTTATTTGTAACGCTTGATTGGTAACGGGTGTTTTGCCCGTTACCAATGTCAATATATGCCCGTTATCAAAGTGAGTTTTTCACATAGTGTCCATTCGACGGTGTCATTTTCCTTCCTTTTCTTCTACGGTTTTGACCCTTGAAAAATGCATTATTTTGTCATTTTGGCATGCGGTATTTTTGCATCATTTGGATCTAGAAATGTCTACAAAGACATGCTCAACAATATGGTTAGTCCAATCAATTATGTTGCCATTAATCACCAAAATCAAACTTAAACAAAAATGGCATATGAGGTCATATTCGCTACAAAGTTGCCTATATATACTATGTTGGCCGTTGATTGAGCTCGTTTGTCAGAGCTGTGTGGCTGGCGCATATGGTGGTGACCGTGAACAATGCGGAAGATAGGCTCGCTCTGTACTGTCCTAGGGTGCGTATTCAGCAGTAACAGCATATATAATTATATCTCACCATGCAAAGTGTCCACATCTCCATCCACTAACACATGCCATTATGTTTCATTCAAACTATTCACATTAGCAAACCACAATATTACTAACATATTTAGTTGTCAAAAAAATCATCCGCTAATATGTATTATGATATTTATTCAATGATATTAGCAAATACAATTAGTATATTCTCATCGGCGATTCCCGCAGCAACGCGCGGGATTTTCTCCTAGTTCTATAGATCCTGCATCCCAACGTGTTTTGTGGAGGTATACTTGCTGGGAGTGCCGTTTTTTTCCAACAGAAGATTTATTGTTCAACTAGATTTCACTACAGCCATATTGCAGACATCTATGCAAGAAGCTAGGAGTAGGCCAAAGAATACTTTTAAAGTAGCCGAAGAGTTCTGAGCGCAAAGATGCGCCACAAAAAAACAACAATCTCTGTGTATGAATTATTCAGAATGGTACATTCAACACATATCCCAATCTTTTCCAAAAAAATTAGGGAGATGGTAGTTTTGTTCCTTGCCGACACGTCCTTAACTGTTTGATGAGATTAGACGGCTTAGATAGCCTTAGCAGGATGGCGGGACTACGTGGCCAGCATGGGTGCACAGCCTAGCCCAGGTATCCGGGCTTAAGGCTCCTGCGGTCATTCAGCTAGCCGAAAAATCATAAAGGGCCCATTTATTTCCTAGTTTTAGGTCAAAATAAGTTAACATAAAAATTAAGTCACATTTCTATTTTTTGGTGATTATAGTATCATATTAAACTAAAATATTTATATAAGCACTTTAAGTGCTAAAAAAGTAATATGATGAGTATACATTATTAATTTATTAAAAAGTAATATGATTGGTATACATTGTTAATTTATCTCCAAATTTAAGTCAGCACCTAGCATCTACATTTATCAATATTTTTACCTTAAGATTGACAAGGTCTTCTACATCTTAAGTGTATAAGATTTTTTTTCTCCCGCTACAATGCACGGGCAATTTTGCTAGTAAAGGTCAAATCATTGTTGTCCAAAATTCCTATTTAATTTGGTCACGCGGTGTCATTGTCCTTCCTTTAATTTCTTCTACGGTTTTGACCCTTGAAAAATACATTATTTTCTCATTTTGGCATGTGGTATTTGTGCATCATTTGGATCTAGAAATGTCTACAAAGACATGCTCAATAATATGGTTAGTCCAATTAATAATGTTGCTATTAATCACCAAAATCAAACTTAAACAAATGGCATATGAGGTCATTATTCTACAAAGTTGCCTATATATACTATGTTGGCCGTTGATTGAGCTCGTTTGTCAGAGCTGTGGCTGGCGGCCTGGCGCGTATGGTGGTGACCGTGAACAATGCGGAAGATAGGCTCGCTCTGTACTGTCCTAGGGTGCGTAATCAGCAGTAACAGCATATATAATTATATATATATGTATATAATTATATGTACACAACCCAAATAATGATGACCAAGTCTATAACTGGAGTAGGTGTGTGGTCATCAAGGGAAAACAACAAAAAAGCATCTGGATCATGTACGTTGCTATCGAGGTCGAGTTCCTGAGCTACGTAGCTGGCTCCGAAGATATATTACTATCCGACCAGACGGCGACCAGCGAGCGACGGAGCGACCCGCGCGCGCGTCCAAAATGCTGCTGGCTGCCGCCCAACCCACGGACTGTGTGCAGTGCGAGCTGGAGGCATAACGTAGCAGTAGTACGAGCCATGGCTGAGAGCACCGCAGGAGAGCACCACCTCCCCATGCCGGCTCACGGCGCAGGTTGTGCAGGCAGCGGAGACACGCCGGAGAAGCAGCTGAATGGCTTCGTCCGCGTCGTCGCGCTGATCGAGCGGATGGGCAACGCCCTCGGCACGCTCGCCTTCACCTGGGCAACCGTCGTCCTGCTGGGCGGCTACCCCACGGTGCTCCGCAAAGACAGCGACTTTTGGTTCTCGGCCGCCATCGTGTTCCTAGAAGCCTCAAGGTAAGCAAAATCATGTGGTACGTACGTTACGTTTCTGCATGCCACACGTTAGCATATATACAAATGTGATTATCTAGCAACTTACCTACCTAACTAGTAATAGTTTTGGGCCTTTTTGTTGCATGTTCGGGATTGGAGAGGGTCGTTGATGGGAGGGATTAAATCCCCTGCAAGTTCAAATTCCCCTCCAATTAATCTTCTTGTTTGGTAGATCTTTCGCTGATTTGTATGATTGATTTGTTGTGAGAGCTGATTTGTACGGTTCATTTGTTATGACACAAGAATACCGTGCAAGAAGCAGAAAAAAAAAAGAAGCTGAACATACTCGAGATTATTAACAAGATTCTTATTTGATGATGGCACCATTAATTGTACTGCACGCAGGATGTTCAGCCGCAATAACAAGCTGGATTACCGGTTGTTCTTTGACACCATAGGTGCTTTACAACCTCCGGGCTGGAATGGTCTGACTCTGGTCGTAATCTTTACCAGCGTTATGGTATTCCTCAATTGCTACTCCTTTACTGTGTTCGGATCGTCTCCAATGGTGGCATCGCTGTGTGCACTTGCAGCAGGGAGGCTTATGTTCCAAGGAAGGCTGCTTATATCCAATAATCAGCTACGACGTGCCATATCGCTATGGAGCCCCTTTGTTCCAATTTTATTTCTGGGCCTCAGTGTACTATGTGTCAACACTTATGAAGGATACGGCATCACTGAAATCGCCAAATTGCTAGGGTTCCTACTACTGTTTGGGGTTGTGCTCCTTGTGATGATCAGCAGGCTGCCGTTTCCAAGTGTAATCAAACTAGTCGATCGTGCTCTAGGAAGCCAACAGATGCTTCCGCGTCGAGGTATTCTGAATTCGTGCATGCTTGCTACAGGAGTTATGCTGCTATTCATTGGAGGAGATAACATACGTGACCTTACCGCATTTGAACTATATGCTGTGGGAATAGTGTCATTAGGAAATTTACAGATTCCAGCAGCAACCGTGCGCGTGGTCTTCGCACTATTGCGTCTTTTTCTACATAACTACAGTGATGATGACAAGAGGGACGACGATGGAAGTAAGATAAACCTTGCACAAACCCTAGATATATTCTACGGGATGGTGTTTGCTCAAGGAATACTCTATGGTGTGGCCTGCATACTCGCGTTATTCTCTTTCTTCCCTCGGAGATCACTTGCTCATCGTGGTGGATTTGGAGGTCGGTGGGGAGTGGAGTCTGTCAATCTTTACTATGCATATGCCTTTGAGAAATACATCCAAGGGGATGTACTTGCTCCAAAGAACATCAACCTCAGCAACTTTGCTGTCGAGTCTCTAAATTCAGACACGCCCAAGATGCAGCTCCATGGGGTTCGGGTAATGCACAGTCTTCTGCAGAAGCAGCCAACTAGGAGGTGGTTCATTTTGAAACTCAACACATCTATGGAAACGGTGGCTAGACTAATAAACATGCTGGACTGGAGAGGGCCAGAGGATACAACTGTTAGATTGTTTGCTGCAAAAGTCACTGCTGAACTTGCAACAAGCATCCGAGTTGTTACTATACCTGGGACAATTCAGGTTGTATCTGCGCTTCTGGACTACGGTAATCAACAGAAAAGAGGATACCCACTGTTGGAGACCAATGATGAACATGACAAAATATGCAACTCAATTCTTGATCATACAGTTACAGACACCGGCAGCCTACTGGAAGCACAAGTCCGTCCAACCGAGCAAGTTGACACTGACGAACAGAAGTCCTGGATACTCAAATGTTGTCAACGTATCTCCAAGTTCTGGTCAATTCCTCAGGAGGAACCATTGACAGAGCAAGATCTTCTACCTGTACTAGCCATGTTAATTCTCGATGGCCTTGCTAGTTGTGATCAAGAAAATTGTGTGGAAATCAGCAGGGCAAGTGGCCTCATCTCGAAGATCATAACATTCACGAGCTGTAGAAGTGGCACCACATATACTGAAGCACAACAGAAGGTCCTAGTGAAGTCATCAACGAAGTTGTTGCATAGGCTAACAAGTGTGGAAGGGGAGATAGGCTTAACATTGCGACACAAGGTATCTAAGAATCCCTTTCTAATAAGAAACCTTGCAGAGATCCTAGAAGACAGTAGGAGCAGCCAAGAACTAAGAACATTGGTGGTAGGAATCCTCAGAAACCTTGCCATTGATGAAAACGCAAGGCAAAAAATTGGGCACATCCAAGTGATTATTACCTGGTTAAAGCGGGCATTTCTCAGAACAGACAGCCCCTCAAGTACAGATGCTGATCGGTCGCTACGAGAGGTGGCCGGGCAAGCACTGGCAATGTTGGCAATGGACAATAGCAACAATTGTCTAGCCATGTTAGGGGAAGCAACCCATGAGTTCATTACGACACTCACAAGTATGGTCCATATTGATAGGTACAGATGCATGGGAGCAAGTTTGTTGCGGAGTATTTGCCAGAATGCTCGACCTGAGCTTAAAGAGCGGGACCTGAAGGAATTATCTTATTGCTTGAGACAGGTGTGTTCTATTAATCTAAGCTACCAGTTCAGCCTTAAAACTTAATAGATGCAATTTACAATTAGCCTATATGTGCAAGTGCACTCTCTTTAAACTTTATTTGTTTTACTGTTAGCTTTGTTTTTTCTTCAATTGGTACTTGATTTTATTTGGGTGGCCTATAGTGCTGCTTGTGAATTGTGTCGATTAGTTTAGCTTAGAAAAATATCAGTTTCTAATTTTGGTGGTTACTAAGCCAGCATAGGGTTATTTTCGTTTTTTTAAGCATAGAGTTTGCTCTCAATTATACAATAACGGTGTTTGTAGTGGCGAAATTGAACAAATATGTGTGAATATTTAATACGAGCAATTAAGTGGATACATGTATCTATAGTTTTCGGAAAATATCTATAGTTTTCCAAATTTGTTCGGTTGAAATAGCTATGGGTAGCAGAGTTTAAATGGTCATGTCTCACAAAAGTTGAATTTATTTTCATTGCAGGTGTTGGAAATAATACTGGTTGCAGACGAGGCAGAACTAGAGATTTTCATTGGCCTTGGTTCACAGTTATGCAAAGTCATTCCAGGAGACTTCATCCGAGAACTAGAAGATAGTCATATCAAGGACAGATTTATGAAGCGGCTCGTCGACACACTGAATGCAAACATGGAGCCTAGCTCTCATTGCCCTGGGATCAGGAGGGTGATACTCGAGCAAGCAATAAACATGATGGAAAATGACTGCCGCTACATCAACTATTTCATCGATCGTCGCATGGCAGAAGCACTGTACGTGTTGGAAGAGACAACCTCAGAGGCCGAGAACTACAGCCTCTTCCTGGGTGATGTAGGGCTCATGGAGGCTCGTGAGCCTTTGTCCTCCCTTGTGTCGAGGGCCAAACAGCTGCTGGCCATCCGTTGAAGTTGACACTTTGCATGCAGCCATCATGTATACAAGTTGTGGTTGTGATGCGTATATTGTTTTCTCTACTTCGGAGTCCTGTCTATTTTATACTTGAGGGTTAGTGGTGTGAAAGTGAGTCTAGAGCCTATGTATAAGTATACTGTATTATTCTTGTGCATTGTGAAAAGGATCTTATTGTTGTTAAATTATATTTGTGATTAATTAATTAATTGTCATAAGACTTCGGTAGCTTTTTTGCAAAGGTTGTAGTGTTCGTGTAAGTCAGCAAGATCTAGTATCATCTGCATTGCCAGTCCAATGGACAATTGAAATGGATCTAGGATTTTAATTTAGGGTATTCCAAGCTGCTAGTACTCAAATGTACATTATGTAAGATCTAGTAGATAATTTGGTAAATTTTGCCAAACAATTTGGTACACAACTATATAAGATAAAAACATGATAATATCCTTACAAGATCTTATAATGCCATATCCGATAAAAGATCTTATAATGTCTTAAAATTTCTCAATTAATTTTGATTAAGCACAAAGTACTTATAAAAAGTTCACTGCATCGAGTCTAAAATATGTGTAAAAGAAGATAAGCACGATTTAAAATCTACTACCTCTAGTTTGGTAAAAGAAGTCGTTTTGGACAAGGTTTGAGTCAAACATTGGGAATATAAATCATGAATAACTTTTAAGTCGTTGAGTTTGAAAATGTGACAATTACATGAGTAGATTTGTCTTGTAAAATACTTTCACAAAAGTATATATACGTTTGTTTTTAATAATTATTTTTATAAAAATAAGAAGTCAAAGTTGTACTAGACCATGTTGATGTCCTAAACGACTTCCTTCACCAAACCGGATGGAGTAGTGGATAACTCATAGAATTCTCCATTATCAACTATTATAGTGTGCTACTAATGCTGACTATGCATTAAAAAATCAGAACTCCCCACGCATCGTCTCCCCCGGGCGACTCGAGGGGCGCCCCCGCCTCCGCCACCTAGCCCCCTCCCTCGCGCACTCCGACGGCGGCCAACGGTGCCGACGCACAACCGCCGCTAGCGCGTGCCTCCGCCTCCCTCTTTCCCCTCCTTCCCCCTTCTTTTCCGTCCACACCACCACTTTTGTGGTCGATCCCTAGGTCGCCGGCGTTGGCGCGCCCTTCTGTGTCGGCCCCTCTCCGGCGCGTCCTCGGGTCTCCGTCGGCGTCCTTCGTCGCCCCCCACTCCCTCGCCGCCCGCCGCTGCCGGGACGTAACCCTAGATCTGGGCCGGCATGCCCCCCTCCCGCGCTCTCCGGTGACCGTTGAAAGACATCCAGGCCCTTAGTGGTTTTTGGTGTATTGATTAACAAATAGATTAAAGATCTAATGTCTTTGTTAAGCATGTGAGCAGGCTGTAACATATAAATAACAAAGCATAGTATATGACATTGAATATCTATACGTGAAGACAAGCCATTGTTGTACAAGATAAGTTGAGGAATTGGTTATTGTCTCACATTGTGAAATGGCCCTATTTAAGGTTGAATGTCATGATTCTTGATATGTGTGTTCCCACGGAGTTTTGCTTAATATATAAACAAGCCAATGAAGGTGAAGAAAGAGACATAGTGATATTGGAATGATGGATGGTCTCTAAATAAATAGGAAAGCTTGTTATACACAAATAGGATATCAAAATCAAATCTTGGCATGATCTCAATTGAACTCCACTCTTGATGTTGAACCAAAGCTTAACTCAAATTGGCAACGAATGGATGAAGAAATCAAGCAAGGGATTAGCAACGAGGTACTAAGCTAAGGTTGGCCGAGTAGTGACTTCGACCATGTACTTGGCTAGGGTGAAGTGGCTATAGCTTGGAGAGTTTCGAGGTATCAAGTCGAGCCTAACCGAGTGAAGCAATGAAGAAGCATTATATATTCGTTGAGTCATGTGAAGGGTGACTTGATCAAGAAATGGGTTTCATTCTTGTATGAAGATCAAAGTCAATAGCTCAAGGAAGAAGTGCTCAAATCAATGAGACATTGATGGATGGATCTCTCAAGTGGATATATTGATGAAGTATGGCTATTCTTGAAGATGAAGCTCAAGAGTTCTAATATCGCATTTATATTTGATCTTGAGTATAGGTACGTCGTACTATCAAGAGGGATGCATCACAAGGAGTTTTGATAATGTCTCAGTGCTCAAGTAACCCATGTGAGTTGAGAGAGACACAAAAACCACACATACACGTCTTCGGGTTTGACCCTGTGTCAAACCCGGTGGCACTGGTTTTGTGTCAGACGGCCCGATAGCTAGTTGTTTGAAATCTCAGTGGCACCGAGTTTGGGAACTCGGTGGCACAGGTTTTCACCTGAGTTTGTAACGACTAGTTTTTGGGGAGTCGGGTATTTATACCCCACAACCCCCATTGTTGCAAGTTGTTGTACCTGAGGTTGCTGGTGTGCTTCCTTGCTATTCCTTGCTAAGCCAAAGCCATTATAACTCTCCCCAACCCCTCTTAGTGAGGTTGTTCGATCTTTGCTAGATCTAGTGAGTTGGGTGGTAGAGAGAACAGAGAAGCCTTCGTGAGCTATTCAATAGCACTAGAACCCTTGAGCACTGTTAGACGTCGTCAAGCTTGTGTGAAGTGTTTGTCACTCTTGGAGGCTTGCCTCCTAGACGAATAGGAGTCGCCCGCAAGCTCCCAAGGTATGGTGAGCTGTGGGACAGTTTGTGAAGGTCTTGCTTCACCTCCGAAAGGGAAGAAGCTATCTAGTGGATCGGGAAAAGGGTTGAATGCAACCCGGCTTCGGTAGGAGAAGCACCCAATGGAGACTAGCATTCACACGGTGGTGAATTTGAACTTTGGTAAAACAAATCATTGTGTCTCTTATTGGTTTACCTAGTATTTACCTGGCTTCTTATTTCTAGCTTACTCTTTGTCATATTTGTCGATCTACTTGGTTGTGGGTGTTTGTGAAGTGCAGGGCTATTGTTTTCCTTCTAAGGAACACTTCTTAGCTTTACACACCAAGTGGAAACTAGTTGGGAGCAAGATTGTCAAGGCAAAGGTTTGAGGGATCACTGCCAGGACAAGCCCGGTGGCACCGGGTTAGCAAAACCGGTGGCACCGGTTTGGGCAGTGTTATCTATTCCGTTGCGCAGGCGCATTTCCAGAAACTCCGAAACTTAGTTACAGAGACTCCAGAACTTGCAGAGACTCCGGACCTAATATCCAGAGTATCCGCTCTTTTCTGATAAAATTGTTTTAAGTGGTGATTTTTCAGGTTGCGCCTATTCACCCCCCTCTAGGCGACATCAAGATCCTTTCAACCGTGTCCGCCCCCTGTGCGCGCCCGCGGCGAGGACCCAACGCCTCCTCCACCCGTCGCGCCCGACGTCCTGTGGCGCAGCCACCGCCCCTTCTACTTCGACACCGGCGGCCTCCAAGATCCGGTCGGTCGCACCGGGGTCGGCGCCGCCGGCCCCCGGCCCCTCCGCCGGTGACCTTGGCGGGCGCCGCCGCGGACCTTTTCCTCGGCCCGGCTCGGGCTCGGTTGCCGGTGGTCTCCACTGTCGCGCCCTGGTCCTCCTAGATCGCTGCGCGCGGTACAGGCCCGCAGCCTCCCTGCGCGGGTTGGGGTCCAATCGGCGTTGGTCCACCTGTCGACCCTGCGGGTGGCCACGTCGGTCACGACGATGGGGAGGAGGCACACGACGAGTTGCAGGCCGCCGAGGCCGAGCCTTCCCTGAGCACGGGCCCTCCTGCAGGAATCAGCACAGGCGGGCGTTGGCTGTGTCGCCGCCTGCAGGAGGGATGGGGGTTGTGCCTTGCTGACCTGGGTAAGGTGGGAGACCGCCCGGTGGCCCGCTCCCGTGCGTCCCGCTCCTTGGAGCCGGCTGTCTGCCTTCTCACGCTACCTCGGGCCCCACCTTGCGACGACCTCCTCATCTCCGCGTCCCATGCGCCGTCTGTGCGCGCCTGTGACCCACCTCAACGTCGACGCTGCGTGGTGGGCTGGCGCCGCCTCACCAAGCTCCTGCCTTTGCAGGCTCGCCTACTCTGGCGCTCTTCTGCCGGATTGGCCCGCCCATGTGACTCCTCCATCCCGGCCTCCTCGGTGGCCTCGGCTCCTCCTTGCCATCGTCGGCCGTCTACGCCTCTCCCTGTCGACCGTGTTGACCGTGCCTGATGTTTGTTCCTAGTCGTCGCCTACAGCCCCTCCCGAGCGGTCAGCTCCCCCTTGCTAGCATCCATCTCTGGGCTGGCGGTCGAGGTCCCTCCCCCCGTGTCGGCGGTCGTTGTGCTCCCCTTCTGTTGGTGGTCGCTGCCCTTCCTCCTGTCGGCGCTCACAACTCCTCCCTCTTCTCGGGCCCACGGTTTGGCGGTTTGGATCATTCTTCAGGTTGCAGTCGCCGGTTAGGCGGCGAGGTGGTTCAGACGACTGCGTTTGGTCCCGGGGAGTTGTTGTCATCGTCTTGGTTGCGGCGGGTCCCTGCACCTGCACGTTCTTCTAGCCTGCGCCGAGGCTTCCTGCTGCGTTCTCCACCGCCTTGCCCTCTCCTTGTTTGCGTTGGCCGGTCGTGGATTGGTGTTGACGGATAAAACTCGTATCCATGTACGATCCGCAAGCATACGGACCTACACCTTTTTCACCACGGGGATTCCCTAGGTTGTTATCAATCCGCGGAGCAAGGGGATTGCTAGCGCTTAACCAAGTACTAATCTAGTTGAATGGAAAACCTTTGAAAGAGTATTAATCTAAAGGTAAAGACAATCTAACCTAAGTTGATCAAACAAATCTAGAGTTAAACTAGATGGTAAAGGGTGGACACAAGAGAGTGATTAAGAAAGATAAGCGTTCCCTCCCTAGGATCTAGGATACATGGATATGCATCTACTACACGAGAGTGGTAAACCAATCTACCGGGGGTTGTGACCACATTTTCGCCCTTTCCCTCCCCTCGTACTGTCACTACGTGAAGGTAATCGTGACTAGACCTATGATGGACACGGTATGTTGATGGAATCTATGGGAGTAGCGGATATCATACGCCCGAAAAACACGGTAGCTAACCTTAATCATCAAAGCATCATCAACATGAAAGCAATGGATTGAAACCACGAATCAAGTAGCGATCACATAGCATGCACCCATCTGACCCTAGGGATGAACGGAGACATTACCCCATCATCTTACACGGATTGAAGCACATAGGGGTGATGGAGACTCCGGAGAACGTCTTCGATGAAGATGGCGGCGATGGAGCCTGGGAACACCCGTAGGCCAGCGGCTTGGAGTCCTCCTCTTGCTTCCTTCTCTCCGTCGGCGTTGATCCTTGCGACGAGCTCATCTAACTCTCTCCCTCATCTTGCGGCGGCAGTTTTCTGGTGAATGGCGTCAGTAGAATGATTTGTTCGATGTGGCGGCCGACGGCGGCGGAGGCAATAAATAGACAAACACCTAGGGCAAAGGGCGTCGCGAACCGGGCCAACAGGCCCCTGGGCCGATCCGACTAGGCCGACCAGCCCAAGCCCTTTCTGGGCCGGTTCGGGCCCGTGGTCCTCCCCGGTTGCTTCTTGCACGATTCCTTATTTGTGTGCACTTGCATGTGGGCCTTTGACGTCGTTTCCTTCACGGTTAAGGCTTGAATCCTTGCTATACAAGCTTCGTTGTTTTCTGGTTGAGTCCCTGAAGACTTGCACGTTGACGCTTCGGTCCTCGGGTCATTTGGAGTCATGTTCATCGCGTGTCTTGACTCTTGTCGGGCTTCATGATCTTCCCTTGAAGCGCTTGATGAACTTATCCCGAAAGTCTCCTTTTTAACATTAATTTCCTACATAAAAAACAAACTCCAAAATCGACATGCAAGTGTGAACTTGTTACATCATTAGTATGCCTAGTGGCGGGTTAGTTGCAAATCATAATCGAAACCAATGTATAACAAGTACTCTAGGTTGACGGAAATTCACCGTCAACAATTGGCATCTAAGGCTAGGGCGAAAGCCTTGTCTAGCTTCTACTAGGCCGACAATGGACTTACCCTGCTGGGGGCATTGCGTGGCCTCCAATCACCATGGTTTGCCAGGTGAAGACTCCGGCTTGCCCCTTCACAGGTGGGCGGATGATGGCGGCGTCGTCGTCGCTCCCTTCCTAGAGGCATCGTCTTGCGGAACCTCCACTTCGGTCCACACTATTGCAAGTTGTTTAGCAAGCGGTGATGTGCGAGTCTCCTCTGTGTTCGTCTGTGCAGATCTAGGGCTGTCCTTGGGGGCCTCTCCGTTGTACCCTCCTCTGCTTCCTTGCGGTAGTCTAGCTTGTGTTGGTGGTGTGAGATCTCTTTTCTTTTTCCTCTGTTCGTTTTAGGTGTAATCTTGTTGTTCCTTCGCTCTTTGCGAATTCTCCCATCGTGGCGCGTTGTAAAGCTCTCTCTTCTCTTAATGAAAAACGTGTTTTGCACGTCTTAAAAAACATTGAAAAACCAAATAGTTTGCAGTGACATAATACTAAGTAGCAAAATCTGAAGGAGTAACTCACCAACAGAGGCTCCCGAACATTCAGATCAGCCACCTGCCCATAGCCCACCACCTAAGACTATTCGCAGCAGATTCCCGACGCGCATCTGCAATATGCAGCACGAGAGAGCACACTCCCATGCTGCAAAAGGGAAGGGTATCCAACAGTTTTCCCGTTGCCGTCGCGCAACGACGAGGCGGTTGTGGCTCCCACGAGTGTTGGGATCGAGCGGAGATAGCTCGGGCGATGGGCGGAGGAAGACCGGCTCGGGCGACGCCTCCCCTGCTTCGTTGTCGTGGCCCCGAGGCCGCCGCTGCCTGGGATCCAAATCCTGAGCCCGTGTCGGCGCCTAGTCGCGCCAATCGACGGCCGCACCGGCGGATTTCGCGGATCGGGGCGGCGCGTCAACGTTTCCGTGGATGGGAGGATGGCGAAGCGGAGGTGGTGGAGGAGCGAGCTGCGCCGGCTTGGGCTCCAGCTCTGCCAACGCGCGGTCCAGGTCGTCGGCGAGGCGGATCCGACGTTTCGCGTTGCAGGCGGCGAAGGAGTGGCTCGGCGACGCCTCCCCTCGCTCCGTCGTCGCGGCCCCGATGCCGCCGCTACCCGAGCTCCAAGCCCCGAGCTCGTACCGGTGCCCGGCGGCGCTAATTGACGGTCACGCGCGCGGGATTGCGCCGGATCGGCGACGGACGGGAGGCGCCACGGAACTCCGCCCCCGCCGCGGGCGCGTCCTCGCGAGCTCCGCCGGCCGGCGGAGGGAGGCCGAGGAGCGAGCTCCGCCGGAGGAAGGAGGCACCGGCGCCGCGGCTCCCTGCAGGCTGGAGGGGGAGGGCGATGGAGGAGGGAGCCGTTCGGCGGAGGGAGGAGGCTAGGAGGGCGACGGTTGCTTTGCAGAAAGCCGGAAAGGCCCAGGAATGCGGTCGCAGGGGGGCTTCACTCATTTTGCAGCTGCCATTGCGGCAGCTCATGGAGCCAGCACAATATCCTTTCTTTCTTCATTTTGCGGTAGTGGGTTGCTTTGGAGAATCCGCTAGAGTCAGTCTAATGCACGAGAGAGTGATGCCAAAGAACGATAGCCGATAGGAACCCAAGAAGATGCCTGCTGCCCGCACCAACAAGAACGTTAATTTCAGCAGCAAGATTCAGAAAACTATGCATACAAACGGCAATGCAGTTGGTTCAGGAGATGGCGCTGCCAGGGAATTCGCTACATACGCATGTACAGACGTTGAATTGTCAAATGTCATTGGTCTCTTTGTACAGAAGTCACGGGCTCGGGTTTTTTTTTTGCACATCAATACATGGGCTGTTTTTGGACTGGGCCGGATATAAGGGTATGCCGTAGCCCAACCAAAATCACCAATCTGCAATCGTACCAATCACTACGGAAGGAGTACAAATTCTGTAAACTATTGCGGTATGTACCGGCAAAATTTGAAAAAAAAATCTCAGCTCTAACAATCCTAAACCCATGATCATATCGCTGCCACAAGAGCAGGGCATCAATTGCCCACATTTCCCACAACCACAAGCTAGTTAGTTTCCATCTAGGCGGGCAAGACGGCCATCGAGGCGTGCATGGGTCCATGCCTTGACCTGCTGATCGCCGATGGGTCATGCCGGTGACAATCGCTCCTTCTACTCGAGCCAAGTTGCTGCGCATCACAGCGAGGGACCTTCATCCGCCTGGGCATGATCCATTCATTTTGGAGGAGATGCTCACTGCCGCCGCCGTTCTTCGCCCTTCGTCCGGCCGGTTCTGGGACTCGGAGTCCGAGTCAGAGTGCGAGGATCTCGGCGACGCGAGGCGCACCATCCCACGGTGTCGTCCTCGCCGGCGCCGACACAAGGGGCCCCTGCCGTGGTTGCGCCATCAGCGACGGTTTTGCCGTTGGCGCGGGGTTCGGCCACGCCGCCACGCCGAAGTCCGTCTACGCCACCGCGCCGGGCGAAGCCACCATGGAAATCCCTGTGGAAGGGCCCTTTGCCACCCGCAAGATCCTCCCCGCCGGCAACCCTGGGTGACTTTCTGCCGCCGGCGCTACGGACTGCAGAAGGGCGAGGAGACGCCGCGGCGTGGATTACGGATCACGATCCGTTCCTGCCGCTGGTCCCAAATTTGGAACACGCAGGGCGCGGTGTGCTGACCACGGTCCACCACCTGGATCACGACCTGAATGATTTGCAATCAAAGTCCTGTCATGTTCCACCACGTGCGGTGCCAGGGGTCTGTCCTGGTCCACCGTACAGGAAGCAACCAGGATCTGGTCCACCGAATAGGGAGCAACCAGGATCCGGTTTGTTATTCTCGACTGGTCCTTCGAGGGCGCCGCCGCCAGGAGATTCCGCGGCGTCGCCGTCTGCACCGCCCAGCACTCCGCCGGCTCCTCGCTCCCCGTTCCTCCTCCCGGACGCCGCCGGCGCCCGCGTCAACACTCTCGTCCCACCGCACCTCCTCTCCCACCACGCCCTACCGCGACGCTCTAATGGCGGGGAGGGGACGGTTTCGCCGCGAGAGGGTTGGAAGGCCGGGCGCCGCCGCCCATCGACCGCCGGCGGCCGGACCGACCGTGTGCGTGGCCGCGGGGTGCCGCGTGTGTGGGGGCGGCGCCCAACCTTTGGGTGACGGCGACCGCAAGCCGGCGGGTGAGCGCGGTGCAAGCCGCGCAAGGTGCGGCGGGGCCGTGTTCGCGGTCGCGGTGCTCGGGACAACGGCCGCTAGTGGAGGAGCGCACGGCGCCGGTGCCGAGCGAGAGCAGCCACGCCGTGGTCGTGGCGAGGATCTTGTCCCCGACGCCTCGATGTTGGGGCAAAGACGGAAATTGCAGGCTGCGATGGGGGAAAAGGAAAGCGGAAACGAACGGTGGAGTGTGTCATTTGCACGGTCGACCACTACACCAATCGGTGCTCTCTCCTCCGTGGTCGGAAGTCGTCCGTGGCGTCGTGTCTTGCTTCGGACGACAATGGTGGTTTTTTCCATATTCAGGCTGCAAATGAGCATGACATAGTTGCAGCCGAAGTCTCTCCTGCCACCGCCCTCATCAAGGTGGAGTCTGGTGAAGTCTCCCAACAGCTGCTGTTGGCTACACTAGCACGGATCGTTCCGGTCACCTGGCGCTGGGAGGCGCATGAGGAGGCGCACAAGTGCTTTATTGTGCCTTTCCCGAGCAAGGAGGAGCTAACACGTATGGTGGCTATTGGCACTATCACGACAAAGAATAAGGAAGGTACCTTCTCGATTGAAGAATTTGTTGATGATGTTCAACCAATTAAAGTCCTGGATCAGGTGTGGGTGACGATCACCAAGGTACCGCGTGCACTTCGTTCCTTCCTTCCTTTGTGGGCAGTTGGCACTATGATTGGAGCTACTCAGAAGGTGGACATCCACCACCTTCGGCGTACGGGGGAGGTACGGATCCTTGTGGCTATTTTGGACATAAAAAATACCAAAATTCACTGATGTTTGTGTGAAGGGATGCATGTACCGCCTGTACTTCAAGCCAGATGAGGAGGTAGCAAAAGGAGCAGATCAGGATGATGATGATGACCTGCTCACAGATGATGACAAGGGTAATGATGCGGATGGGGACCGAAACATGAGGGATGCTAACCCCGCTCGGAACCCAAAGGGTGGTCATAAGGAGGTTTCTTTTGCAAACCCCCAGTCTTCGGCACCCCAGAGCGGGAAATCTCACAGACAGGCTACTTTGATCCAAGAGGCACTTGATATGACTTGCGAGCAGCTGTTGGATGAAATTAGCATTAAGGTCATGCTGGAGAAGGATCCTGTGGGGTGGAAAAGTTACAGCCCGTTGACTGATGAACAACGGAGGCTGTACAATGCTATGGTGTCACCTCCTGTTAACCCTCACCCTTTTGTCTCCGATGTGTTTGAGCAGGCTGGTGTAACTCACCTATCTTCGGCCGGGGGAACACCGACACTCTTCTACCTGGTGTCTACGACACTTCCCGCTGTGGGGGAGGATGGAGACTTGCCCACCCCTATTCTTTCACGAGGGGCCGGGTCTCCGTTGGGGGCTGTCGCTACCCTTGCCAACGAAGGGGGTCGGAAGATGAGGACTCCACCACTTCGGACAGACCGACTCTCCCCACGGCAGGGGGGGTTGCTTCCCACTCCACTACCACTGAGGTGACAGTGGTGGCTGCAGCCGCTTTGGACGGGCTGCCCCCGACGACTGGGGGGGACACTTCCCTCGACGCTGCTACTGAGGCGGTGGCCGCAGTGGAGGCAGAGGACACCGCTGCGGAGTTGATCACCTGTGCAGCGCCGCTGCGGGTGATGGCACCCGTTCCTACTTCACCGGAGGAGGCACCTTCGGCTGGGAAGGATGCCCCCAGGACACTACGTCGGAGCAGCAGGAACGCGGGTAGGGCTGACGAGCATACCCTACTCAAGGCGGAGCGCCTTGCGAAGAAAAAGAACCTCGAAGGTAATTCTTTTTATACCTTTTTAGATTCGCGCATTATTTCAAACCTTGGTAGGCTAGCCATCAACACAACTACCTCGGGTGTCACTCGTCTTAAGAACTTAGAGGTAGATAGATTGGTTGTCTGCACTAACAAAAATAATAATGTTAATGCTAATGATCTATTAAGTGATGATGAACGGGGAGAAAGACTGCAGGAAGTTCTCAACCACGCAGGTGGTTTCCTAAATGAGAGCTTGTTTGATGCAGAGAGTGATCATATTCTAGATCTCTCTCCTGTCAGTCGAAAGAAAAAATTTAATAAAGCCAAGACTCAAAAGACTGGCAATCTTCCCAAGAAGCCAAAAACCCCTTCAAAGATTATTATAAAATGAAAGGGGTATTCTGGAATAGCAGAGGTCTTGCTGACTTGGCTAAACACAGATTATTGGCTGAACTAGTTAGAGAAGAGCAGATTAATTTTATTGCTCTCTCTGAAACTGGTCGTGAGTCCTTTCCTGATCATGTCCTCAAAAATTTATGTGCTGGGCGTGATTTTCTTTGGCACACTATGGCTCCCCATGGCAGATCAGGTGGGATCTTGCTGGGGGTCGATCTTAGTGTGTTTGATATTGGTGCTATCGATGAGGGGGATTTTTATGTTAAATTTACCCTTAGATACAAGTCAACTGACTTCAAGTTTGTCCTTTATTCTATTTATGGACCGGCACAATCACAAAACAAGGCCGCGTTTCTTGCTGAACTCGCTAATACCTGCTCAAAGGAGAACCTTCCTTATCTTGTTGGCGGGGATTTTAATATTATGCGAAAACCTGAGGACAAAAGCTGTGGAGTTTTTGATACTAAATGGCCTTCCCTTTTTAATGCTGTAATTGAGTCCCTTGATCTTAGGGAAATTGTCATGACAGGTCGCCAGTTTACTTGGGCGGGTGCGGGGGATAATCCGACTTATGAGAAGCTGGACAGAGTTTTAGCTAGTACGGAGTGGGAGTTAAATTTCCCCCTGGCCAAGGTCGAAGCTAGAGACCGGAACATTTCAGATCATACTCCACTAGTTGTGTCCACAGGTGCTTCCACTCACCGGTCCGATCCGGACCCTTTCGATTTGAGAGGGGATGGCTCCTAAAGGAGGGTTTTTACGACATGGTTGCAAATATTTGGTGATCAGAAAACTCTGGATCTTCTCCCCTACAGAGGTGGCAGTCCAAGATCCGTAGACTTAGGCAGCATCTTAGAGGCTGGGCTTCAAATTTGGTCGGCTCCTATAAAAAGGAGAAAACTACTCTTTTGGCCCTACTGCAGGATCTTGATAAAAAAGCTGAATTTGATATGCTTTCTGATCATGAAATCGATCTAAAGCACTATCTTAAAGAGCGGCTCGTTTCGCTTTTGAGGGAGGAAGAGATTAAGTGGTATGAAAGAGCTAAGGTCAAAACCCTCTTGGAAGGGGACGCTAATACAAGGTTCTTTCACCTTGTTGCCAATGGCAAACACCGTAAGCAGCTTATTTATAGGCTTGAGGATGACAATGGTGTTGCTGTTAGTTCTGACTGTCTTAAATGCCACATCACGAATTACTACAAAAAATCCGTTCGGGTTCCCGCAAGCGGACGGATATCACCTTGATGGAGGATCAGATTCATGATATTCCGCAAATATCTGATGAGGAAAATGAGATCCTCATTGCGGATTTCACTGAAAATGAGGTGAGAGAGGCGGTTTTACAATTGGAGCATAACAAGTCTCCTGGACCAGATGGCTTCCCAGCTGAATTCTATCGAGTGTTCCGGGGGTGATTAAAAATGACCAGGTGGCTATGTTCCATGATTTCCATAAGGACAATCTTGACCTTTTTAGCCTCAATTTTGGGATCATTACCTTAATTCCAAAAATTGAGAATGCCACTAAGATTCAGCAATATAGACCGATTTGTGTCCTCAATGTTAGTTTCAAGATTTTTACTAAAGTTGGAACTAACAGGCTGAATAAAGTAGCAAGGACGGTGGTGAGCCCAACACAATCTGCCTTCATGCCTGGTAGGAATATCATGGAAGGTGTTGTTATTCTACACGAAACCATTCATGAGCTTCATACCAAAAAATCTAATGGAGTCATTTTTAAGATTGACTTTGAAAAGGCCTATGATAAGGTTAAGTGGTCATTTCTCCAGCAGACTTTACGCATGAAAGGTTTCTCACCTAAATGGTGTAGATGGATCCGAAACATGGTTTCGGGAGGGAGTGTGGGAATCAAAGTTAATGATGACATTGGACCATACTTCCAAACGAAACGGGGGCTCAGACAAGGGGATCCTATGTCTCCTATCTTATTTAACATCGTCGCTGACATGCTAGCCCTGCTCATTAATAGAGCCAAAACAGATGGGCAGATTAAAGGGGTGATTCCCCATCTAGTTGACAATGGTTTGTCTATCTTACAATACGCAGACAACACCATAATCTTTCTAGACCATGATCTTGAGCAAGCTAAAAATCTTAAGCTCCTTTTATGTGCTTTTGAGCAACTTTCGGGACTGAAGATTAACTTCCACAAGAGTGAAGTCTTTTGTTATGGTGCGGCCAGAGAGATGGAAGCTTCATATACCTCTCTCTTTGGTTGTAATTCGGGAGATTACCCTTTCAGATATTTAGGTATTCCGATGCACCATAGACAACTCCTAAATTCCGAATGGAGTAAAGTCGAAGAACGCTTTCAGCAAAAACTCTCGTGTTGGAAAGCAAAATATCTATCCTATGGGGGGAGGTTGGTTCGCTCAATTCGGTGTTAAGTAGCCTACCCATGTTCATGATGTCCTTCTTCGAAGTTCCTAAGGGAGTTCTTAAAAACCCGGATCATTTCGGATCCAGATTTTTTTGGCAAGGCTCGCTATTAAACATAAGTATAGGCTTGCCAAATGGGACATCTTGTATCGCCCCAAAGATCGGGGTGGCCTTGGGATTTTGAACTTACAGCTACAAAACAAGTGCCTGTTGGCTAAGTGGTTAGTGAACCTTTTGAACACTGAAGGGACCTGGCAATCTTTGCTAAGGAACAAGTACTTGAGAACCAAAACCCTCACGCAAGTATCATCTAAACCCAATGACTCTCACTTTTGGAGAGGACTCATGCGTATTAAAGATGAGGTCTTGTTTAACGGTTCTTTTGTTATCAAAGATGGAACCAACACGAGATTTTGGGATGATACGTGGATAGGTGATAAGCCGCTCAAGGATACATACCCATCCTTATACCTTATTGCGCGGGATAAGCATGTCACGGTTTCTAAGGTTTTGTCCTCAAGGCCCCTTAACATTTCTTTCAGGCGGTCTTTGGTGGGTAACAACACGATCCTTTGGCTTCACCTAGTAGCTCGGGTCTCTAATGTTGTTCTGGTGGATGATAATGACTATTTTAAATGGAAACTGACAAAAAGTGGTTTTTTCACTGTTCGGTCACTGTATCTACATGACATAGATACTCACCCACCTTTTCAGCATAGGAAGATCTGGAAGTGGAAAATACCTCTAAAGATCAAAATTTTTCTTTGGTTTCTTCAGAAGGGGGTTGTTTTGACAAAAGATAACCTTGCTAAGAAAAATTGGAAAGGGAGCCAGCAATGTGTCTGCTGTAATTCTAATGAGACCATTCAGCACCTGTTTTTAGATTGCCCTTCCGCAAAAATGATTTGGAGGATTATTTTCTATGCTACTAATTTGTCCCAGCCTAGATCTATTAGCCATATGTTTGGTACGTGGCTTAATAATCAACATAAATTCTATAAGCCCCTGATCTGGGTTGGTGTCTCTGCCATTTGTTGGGCTATTTGGAAATGCCGGAATGATATTATTTTTAAAAAGGTGAAGTTTAATTCGCTTTTTGCGAGGTTATTTTCGGGGGAGGAGCTTACGGCTACGCTTTTGGGCCCAGCTGCAAAGATAAGGAACGAGCTAAGGATACCCTCATTGCCATGAGCAGAAATTTAGAAGTCGTTGCTCTTCAGATTGCTAATAGAGGATGGAACAATTTTTATCGTTTACCTTAGTCGGGACTTTGTTGCCCGTTGCTGCTTTTTTCACCCTTTTGTGGACGGTTCCGTGTAACTTTGTAATAATGGGCTGTGTACATCTTCGGATGTAGAGACCGGATTTAATTATCCAATCTCTAAAAAAAAGTTAGTTTTAGGATCAGGAAAACCTCCTGACAATCAAAGCGTAGAGAAGCTCGTTCCAGGCGTCCGGCACGCCGGGCAGGCACCAATGGCTGCAGTCCGCGGGCGGCGGCGGCGGCGTCGTCGTCCAAATCGACGGCGGCGCCACGTTGTACACCGACGGATGGCCGTCCCTCCTCTGCGCTGTCATCATGGTGACGTTCAGCACGTGCAGCTTCTTCTTCCTCTTCTCCGGTGCTTCGCCGAAACTCGGGTTCAGCACGCCCGGCCACCGGTGCAGCGCGATCCTCGACGCGTTCAGCTCCGGCAGCGTCTGCGCGGCGCACCCTCCTCGGCCACCGTCTGCGACGTCCCTGACGTGCGCCGGCGAGTACGTTCGGAACACCACCAGCGTTTTCGCGGCGTTCACTTCCTTCTCGATCCATTTCTGCAGTGTGTTCGTCGCTCTTTGGTAGGCGTCCTCGACGCTCATGTTCAGACGCAGCTTCTTGTTGCCGTCCTGGAAGTAGCATCCTCTGCGCAACAAAAGGAAACACAACGTTCTTAGCACAAAATTAAATAGCTTGGCATGAAAGATTTTATTAGCGTGCTCCACAAAAGGTTTCTTCAAGAAACAACGGATCAAATTATGATCTGATTTACATGGACACTAGTATGATGAATCGGCCATTGCCTTTTTGGGGTGTGTGACCCTATGATTAGGTAAGTTTTGAAAACGTTAATTGCGTTATTAATAATTTCCTTTTTATTATAAATAAACAGTAACAATTAGCATTTGAAGTTGATCTGTATAGTAGATATAAATAGGAACGAAATGCTCAATTTGTAGGCGATGCATTTTAGACCGTGAAGTGTACTCACAATCGCTGCAGCCTTTCCTGGTTCCACCAGTGGCCCGTGTTGAACACCAAGATGTCGGCGTCCTTCCACCGGGCGGCCCTCGGATCCATGGCGCCCAGCTGGAGCGTGGTGCCGACGCGCTTCGGCGAGTGGCGCGGCGGGCGGCCGCGCCGGATCAGGTACGGTGACCGGTAGTGCTCCACCGTGCAGTTGTGGTCCCGGAACCGGAAGGAGAGGAAGCCCTTGTGCTTGGTGATGGGGTTCCCGTTCTCCTCGTATATGGGTTTGGAGCCC
The DNA here is from genome assembly GCA_947561735.1 of Cenchrus americanus. NCBI lineage: Eukaryota > Viridiplantae > Streptophyta > Magnoliopsida > Poales > Poaceae > Cenchrus > Cenchrus americanus. The sequence continues at coordinate 3,234,347 of OX387245.1, read as the reverse complement.
TCGCCCTCGCCGCCGGCGACGGCCGACGCGAGCATGCACAGCATGGACTCCCACTGGTTCCGGCCGATCGAGTCGCCGACGAACACCAGCCGCCTGTTCCGGAGGATCTCGAGCAGCCTTGTCGCGTCGAAACTTGGCAGCGTGCAGCGCCTCGGCCGCCACCTCCAGTTGGCGTACTGGCCGTCCGGCCGGCCGTTCTCGCGGCACCGGAACCCCTCGTCGACGAACGGGCACTGCCCCGGCTCGTACAGCACGCCGCGGCGGCGGCCTTCGGCGTCGTCGCGCACCCACTCCCCGTCGACGGACATGGTGCGGAGCAGGTCGTCGTCGTCGCTGCAGTACCTGCTGCCATCGCTGTCGCCGTCGCCGTCGCCACCCGCGCCGTGAACGACGGCCACAGCGCCGCTCGCCGTCGTGGCCCTGACGATCTCGCTGACCTCCTCGGCAGTGAACGTGAGCGTCGCGGCGCTGAGCCCCGAGGAGCCGGCGGCGACGAGCAGCGACATGGCGGAGAGGAGCACGCAGGCGCCCCACAGCGCGATCTGCTGGTCGCCACCGCCGCCGCCCTGCGCCTTGTTCGTCCCCCTCCTCCGCGCGCTCGCCATCTCCATAGCGCCGCGCCCCTTGCCGGCCGCTGGCCTTCACCGGCGGCGGCAGTGGTGTGGCATGGCACGCAGCGCGAACGAACGAACCAAGGGAAGGGCGGAGACGATCACGTACTCCTTGCGCCTTGTTGTTTCCGTTCTTGTGTTTTGTCGGGACAGGTAATTAATTTTGTTGCCTTGTTCTTGGATTATACTACGACGAGGCCGGCGAGGGGGCGCCTATATATATTTCACGTCAGTTAGGCTGGCTTACCGGTATCGGATGCGTCTCCGGATACTCCTCCAATACGAGTATCCGAATAATTCAATTTAGAAATAAATCATTTAATTCTCGATACTTGGTCGATACTCGGCAATACTTCCTCCATGCAAATCTTTATTGCGTTAAAAAACTTGATGTTGTTTTTGCGTTTTAAAAATCTTTGAACTGCTTGCAATATGCTTCTATGCATTATTTACCTGCTTGCTACTTACTGATGTCTGGACATGTTGTATTTGTATATGTTTTTAAAATTCTAATCGTATCGGTATATCGTGTAGACTGGATGGAAGAACCGCTGCAAGGCGTTGGCAACTTGGCATTTGGCAGCGTCCGCTGCGGCGCGCGTATGCAAAATGTAAGGGCCTGTTTGGGAGGGCTCCGGCTCCGGCTCACGGCGGCTCCGGCGGAGCCCCTGCTAAACGGTGAAACTGCCGACTCCGGTGTGGAGCCGGAGCTGGAGCCCCTCGCGGCTTTCAAAGGGGAGGTGGAGCCACGTTTTGGTGGCTTCACCCGCTCCAACTAGAAATCCACCGGAGGAGCCTATTTTGCTAAACGTTTTTAAAACGACTTAACTCCACCGCAGGCCCACTCCACCGAGGAGCCGAGCCGGGCCGTTTTTGGAGGAGCGAGCCCCGCCAAACAGGCCCTAACTGTTATTTGAAAATTGAGGGAACGATTAATTTAAAAAGGCCAAACACAACATGTAGTGCGCTTTGAATTTAATCATAATCATAATTTAATTTAACTTTGTTTGTTTGAATTGCTGACCCCGATTACCAGGAGGTGCGAGAGGGATCGTAGAGGGTGGGTGTTATCACCACGTTAAGTTCTGTCCACGTGAGTGATGTGGTATATAAATCTCGAAGCAGTTGTCGAAATTCTCGAAGGTTATCGCAGAATTTGGGCTCTAAGTGTAACGGGCTGCAGATAAGGTATCGGCCCATTTCGCGAATTTCTGCCCATTAATAGTGAGATGATGCATGCCCACGGGCACGCGCCAATCTGCCAGTTACTACGTGGCACATTCTCTCTTCGAAAGCAAAGTCAGGCAGTTTTTTTAATTAAAAAACCAAAAACTTGTTGTCTCAAGTAGTCAAGTACATCTAATGCATGTCTTAGCACACGTTTTGACTTTAGGCAAATCTTTCTTGCATTCTTGGGGGACTTTGGCAGTGAACTGTTGGCGCATGATTTACTTGACAAATTTGCACTACTAGGTACTATCACAGTTCGGTGAAGATGTGTACGATTAGCCATCTCACACGCTTTGTAAAATGTATCTCGGTACTTCACGTATGCAAAAAATTAATGCTTTTCAAAAATATAGAGGGAACCATAAAAAAGGGCTAAGCACAACATGTAGTGTTCACTAACCGTAGAATATCTCGCCACCAGAAAGATCCTTTTAAAGTGTGATTTGACAGCTTCCCATTAGCATAATATTTCTCCCAGATTAATTGGACCCAAGGTATATTGACCTTGTTGTAGAATTTGTGCAGGTTTTTCAGGAGCTGAGCTTCATTGTGTGTTTCCAAATGTAAAACTCCCAGGCCCCCTTCTTTTTTTTGGGCAGACATACCATTGACCATGCAGCTTTTGGCGGCGTTTTATCATTAATATCTTCTCCCCTCCATAAACAATGTTTGCGGTATTTATCAATCTAATGAATGACAGTTTTGTGCATCTTGAAGGTGCATAGGTGAAAGGTAGGCAACACTGAGAAAACAGCATTGGTCATTTGGAGTTTTCCTACCTGTGAAAGAAATGTTGATGTGCTGGACAACCTCCTCTCACACTTAGAGATTAAAGGTAGAAAGTCCAAAACTTTTGGTTTGGTTGTCCCCAGAGGTAGGCCTAGATAGGTAAAAGGCATGGAACCTATGGAGCAGCCCAAGGTGTTAGCCAAGATTTGCATTTTTTGGTCTTCTACATTAATAGGCACCATCATTGATTTTGAGTGGTTGACCTTTAGACCTAAGTAACTTGCAAAGTTTTGTAGCAGACTTCTGAGGAAAACTAATTGTGTCTAGCACAAGCTTCCATTATGATAAGTGTATCATCAGCATATTGTAATATTGGAAAGTCTGAAGTGAAGTTTAGTGGAATTGGCAACTGCAAAAGGTTCTGATCTTTGGCTTTGTTAAGGAGAGTTTGAAGGAAGTCGGCTGCTAGAAAAAAGAGCAATGGTGACAGAGGGTCACCTTTCCTTACTCCTCTTTTGCAGTGAAAAAATTTGTGTGGCACACCATTTAGGAGAACATCTGATTTTCCAGATCTGAAAATCAAATTCATCCATTGAATCCAATTCTAATTGAAACCCTTATGTTCCATAATCTGTAACATTGTTTGATGCTCAATTCTATCAAAAGCCTTTTCAAAATCCAAATTTTAGGATAATCAATTCTTTTTTTGACTTGTGGCATAAGTGTAGATATTCAAAGGCCCAAGCCAGACAATCTTGGATAGTCCTAGACTTAATGAAACCATACTGATTCTGGTGAATAAGACTCATGATATACTGTTGCAGCCTGTTTGCTAGGAGCTTTGTGATTATCTTGATTGAAGTGTTGAGCAACGAGATAGGTCTGAAATCAGACACTTTTGAAGGAGCATCCACCTTTGGAAAAAGAGTAATATGTGATCCATTTATACTTTCCAAACAGACAGAACCCGAGTGAAATGCATCACAAAGTCTGTAGAAGTCAAATTTGATGATTGACCAACACTTCTTCACAAAGTCTGTGTTAAAGCCATCTGGGCTTGGAGATTTGTCACCGGGTAAGTTGGAACCACAAAGTCTGTTTCCTCATGTGTGAAAGGTTGAATTAAGAAATCCAGATTCTCAACCCTCTGTAGGAGTTCCTGAAAATTGAATGACATGTCAGGGTTGACAGTTGTTCCAAGTCTGTCTTTGAATGCCTCCCACAGGATGTTGGCTTTTGTGGGATGATCTGAGTGAGGTTGATCATTGACATCTTTTAAGGAATTTATCAAGTTCCTTCTCTGCCTGATTGTAGCATTAGCATGAAAAAATTTTGTTCATTCATCCTCAAGTTTGACCCGCTTAATTATCCCTCTCTGTTTCTAGTAAATCGTTTGTTGTTGCAACAAAGATTTATATTTTTCCTGTAGCAGCAACCTGAAATTCCATTCCACCAAAGATAGGTCTCTGAATTCCTCCAAAATTCCCAAGAAGATAAGTATTACTTTTACATTAGTGATGTTGGTCTTGAGACTAGAAAGTTGTGACTGCGCAGGCTCTTAGAACCTTTACGAGATTTTTGAATTTTGTTGTTAAAATTTTGCTGCATCTAGTTGCTGAACAGGAATACCAACCGTGAGCGACCACCTCCATAAATTGATCATGTTCCAACCAATAATTCTCAAACCTGAAGATGTGTGATTTTGGAATATTGGTATTGATGTTTATCAAACAAGGCACGTGATCAGAATCAATAATGTGTAATCTATTTTTTTTACTCTTGTATTTTTCAATCACTTGCGTGACACGCACGTGCGATTCCACTAGTGTAAAAAAACTTGACTCACAAGTGATCGAGTACACGTCTTAGCACACGTTCTTTCTTGCTTTCTTGGGGCCATTTGGCAGTGTGGCGCATGATTTGCTTGACAAAAAAATTGCACTAGTAGGTATTATCACAGTTCGGTCAAGATGCGGTGTTCAATTAGCTATCCTGCACACTTTGTAAGTTGCAGTATCCTACACACTTTCCCAGTTTAGTTCCCCAAATATTCACCAAATATACTCGTCACATCAATCTTCTTTCCACTAATTCGGAGTACTAAATATATGTGACAACCCGCCCGGAAAATACCGTACTATCGCCTAAGACCGATCCACTTTGGTCATTAAGCAATAGTAAAGTATCATCCTGTCGTTGGTTGCGGGGTTAACGCCCGGTAAATCACTTGGACATCGAACGAGAGGATCGACACATGCATTAAAACTCACGCGAAGGCGAGTCCGAGTACAACATGAATTAAACATTTTATTACAAACCATTGTTCATGACATGGAGTAAAGGTTCGCAGTTTGAAAATACAACGGAAATAAAATAAACTAGCGCAACGGTAGACATAACGGAGGCCATCCGTGATGTCATCACTTGTCGTCACCCATCCGGTCAATCACACCCGCAACAACAATTTTAAAGCAAGGTTGAGTATACTAATACTCGGCAAGACTTAACCGTCGGGTGATAACTACATCACCAAACTCTAGACATGAAAGGCTTTTGGCCGGTGGAGTTTCTTTTGCTAAACAGTACCGCTAAGAGTAGATCCTTACTTTCCATCTTTTAGCACGAGTTCTAGTTGATTACCATTTCTAAGTGTGCCAACTAATTCAATCCGAATTGGACAAGCAATTAATTCATACAACAATATTCCTCGAGTTCCATCATTATGGGATATCATGGCCGATTGATTAAGCGAGTCTCGGGTAATGGTGAGAGGCCGACAATCGATTGATTTAAACCTTGCAAGGTAAACCCAAACACACGGTAGGCTGCCCCCGCAAGGACAACTTTCCCAGGCCGTTCCCGTCGATCTTCGGCTTGGGAGCGGAACCTACATTCCTTGGTACAAGGTTTTACTGGATCGCTCCCACACGAACGTCCAGACTCACGCAGGTACCACACTGTTGCAAGCAGGGGGACACAAGTGCCCCAGGTGTAGTAGGGAAAGGTTCCCTTACCGCGTCAATCGGGTACTAGGCTTACCGGTCCCATACCCGACATATGTTTAGTACGTTCAAAAGCTTAGCCCACGAATGCCACTGGACCGGAGCCCGAATCCCATGCTCTTACCACATGAGCAATCCATTTAAGGATATCTTATGATTCCTATCTAGGAACCTAATCTCGCGAGTGACGAACATCACTCGACTTCTATCGGTCCTATAGCATAGCAGCTATCGACCTAGCATACTAGTGATAGAGCATAGGTACCTAGGGATCATGCATCTAGGGTTTCAAATCAACTCTCGAAACGTAAATGCACAATCGTAGCAACATAATTGCATAAATTTCAAAACGGGGTTAATGATCCGGGGCTTGCCTTCGATGGCAAGGTTGGCCTTGGGCCCTTCCGGACTTGGGACGGGTCTTGCTCTACAACGACGTGGTGCACGTCTCCGTCGGCCTCCTTCGTCTCCTCCGACCGCACACGCGTACGGCTACCGTTCGGGAGATCTACACGAGGATGCAAGTGCAAGATTTAATTGACGATTTTAATTTAATTAATCACAAACAATAAATTACAACCATATGGTGCATTAGTTGGACACATTCACCTAGATAAGAATACATTTAGCATACTCTTCCAAAAAGGAACAATATGCAATTCTTTATTAAACATTTGAATAAAGGTTCTTATTATACTTATCATTTTATGTGAAAGCTTCCTTTCCTTTTTATCTTCTCCAATAAAGTGTAATTAATCTTTTTATTTAAGAATTAATTTCTTATTAGTGATGATAATTATTTATCTTTTAATTGTATTACATAATACTTTTCAAAAAGGAAAAAGAATTAATTAAGGGTTTTTCTTTATTTAATTTCCCTTTATTATTAAAAAGGGCTTTTAAGCTTTTTATTAAGCAATTAAATTACCAAAAATTAAAGGAGTGTTTCTTAAGCCCACTAGCACCTATACTGGTCCATTGGACCCACATGCAAGTGTTGGATGCTAGGGAAATAAATATTTTTGAAAATGACAAAGGCTATCTAGTGATTCCATTTTAAATGCATATAAAAATAAATAAGCATCAAAATGATCCAAACTTTCTTGTGCATGCTCTCTAGTCCTAAACAAGTCTAAAAAGCCAGCATGTTCACATGGAATCTCTACTGAACTTGGTTTATTAATTTACAAAAGAAAACATGCATAAATCAAGAATAATCATTTATGTTAATCCAAAAATCATGATTAATTCACAAGATGTGTATTTTGGTATTACAAGACAGTGTTCACAAGTTGGAGTCAAAAACATAAATATATTTAACATGAAAAATCATTTATGCAGTTCTGCCAGAGATAGAAAAACATTTTTATAAAAAGATTTACATTATAACTTTGTGCCATTTTTGGCATAGGAGCTAGTCATGACCTAGCACACAACATATCCAAAAATTAGCTACAGAGGATTTATAGTGTTTGAGATATTGCAGATCTAGTTTTTTCACATTTGTATTTGCATGCAAAAATTAGAAGGAATTAGCTCAGGATAGAATAACAAAAGTTGTAGAATAAATCACCACGGATCCAAAAAAATTGGTTTCACATTTTTCTGAATTTTCTGTTATTTTCTACGCAATTTACAAGAAACAAAAACAGTTTTACTATTAGAGTTGCGCTTTTGCAAGAAAGACCCCGGAAAGATTGGTACCCTTGCAATGTCACTCCGGGGCGCGGCCAGCTTACGTTCGCCGGAATTGGGGGAGCTCGCCGGCGCTCGCGGCCGGGGAAGGGTGGGGGAGTGGTCTAGGGGCCACGTGCGCACGATTTTGGGGGGTTGGAGAAGGCGGGGGCGGCGCCGGCGGTGGCGCGCGCGCGCGGCCGACGGCGGTGGCGGCCGCCGCGGCCGTGCGCGGCGCGGTTGGGCGGCGCCGGGGCGCGCGGCGGGCGGGCGAGGGACGGACGGAGCGTGTGCACGCGCGAGAGTGAGGCGGCCGGCTCTTATACGTGAGCTTGAGCGCACCGTACGGCGGCGCTCGGACCGCCGGTCTCCGGGGGCGCCGTCCGTGGTACGACGTCGCACGCAAAAATACGCTGCGGCACGGATTCGCGAGCACTTGGGGCGCGGGGACCTCGGGCGCGGGCGCCTCGGGACGGGGACGGCCTCGGGGGCGCGGGCCGGCGGCCGGCGCGCGCGGCGCGGCCGGCGCGCGCGCGCGCGGCCCGGCGCGGCGCGGCCGGCGCGGCCCGGCGCGGTCGGCGCGCGGGCGGCGCGCGGAGCGCGCGAGTCCGCCAAACGTGTCGGTGTAGCGCCGTTCGACGGCGTTTTACTCAAAATTTCGAATAGAAGTGCACGGTGCGGTCAACGGGAAAGTTGTAGATCTAACTACCCTCTACAACTTTCGTAAAGGCTCTAGGGTGTTTTTCTCAATGGATTTTGCAGGAACGTCGTGCCAACTTGGAATGTCGGCTGTTCGGAAAACAGGAACATCCGTCTTGCAAGGGGTTTTTCACAATTTTCCACCCAAAATTTGAAATGCCAATCTACATGAAAGTTGTGTCCCTCAACAAGATGGACAACTTTCATAAAGGTAGATTTTGAAGTGTTTAGGTGAATTTTGGAGAACGCGGCAAAAGTTCCGGACGACATTCGCTGACGTCGACGGTTAAGCGGGGGTTTGACCGTGTCTTTGACCACGGGTTGACCACGGGTGTGTGTAGGCTTGGCCGGGGTTCATTAGGGTTCAATGGCGAGGTTTTCTGGTGACGGCCCAGGTTGACCTAGGTTTGACCGGTGTTTGACCGGGGTTTGACCGGTTGACCTGGTCATTAGCGTTAATAACGTTAATTAGAAAACTGGGGCGTCACAGCCTACCCCCCTTAAAAGGAATCTCGACCCGAGATTCGAAAATTAAAGACAAAGGTAGGGGTAAGGTTCTTCTTGTTTCTTGATTGAAGAAAACCCGATACTTGGTGTTGAGGAAGTGCTCGGTCCCCCACGTAGCTTCTCCTTCGGTATGGTGACTCCACCGTACCTTGTACATCTTCACGGTATGTCTCCTAGTTTGTCTTTCTTTTTGATCTAGCACTCTCGGCGGATGCTCTACCACCGAAAGATCCGGCTCGATCCAAGCGTTCGCTTTCGTGATCACTTCGTCTCGGTACTTTCACACCTTTCTTCAATTGAGTCACATGAAACACATTGTGCACCGCCGATAATCGATCCGGAAGTCGGATACGATAAGAGACCGGTCCACATATCTCAATGATCTCGTATGGGCCGATATAGCGTGGGGCTAATTTCCCTTTGACGCCAAATCTCTCGTACACCTTTGGTCGGGGGAAACCTTGAGGTATACGTAATCACCCACTTCATAGTGTCGGGTGTCTTGTCCCTTTGTCATGGTAACTCTTTTGTCTCATTTGAGCCAACTTCAAGTTTTCTCGATCACTTCCACCTTCTCTTCCGCGTCTTTAACTAAATCCGGACCAAAGAGCGTTCGCTCTCCGGCTTCGACCAATTCAAAGGAGTCCCAGCATCTTTGTCCATAAAGAGCTTCAAATGGTGCCATCCTCAAACTAGCTTGATAACTATTGTTATAAGAGAATTCCCGCCAAAGATAGACACTTGTCCCAACTCTTATCAAAATGCATGATGCTTGCTCTCAGCATGTCTTCCACAATTTGATTGACTCGCTCGGTTTGACCATCGGTCTGAGGATGATAACTTGAACTACGAATCAATTTGGTTCCCAAAGATTCATGCAATTGTTCCCAAAAACGAGCCACAAATTGAGTACCTCGATCAGAAACAATGGTCTTGGGAATCCCGTGCAGACGCACAATTTGATCGATATAGAGTTCGCATAATCTTGGACGAGTAAGTGGTGTGCACTTTGCGATGAAATGAGCAAGCCTTGGTCAATCGGTCCACTATAACCCGGATGGAATCCTTCTTTACGGCGATCGGTGTAAACCCACAATGAAATCCATACCGATGTCATCCCACTTCCACAAAGGTATAGCTAACGGTTGAAGTACACCTGGGCGACTTCAAATGGCCGGCTTTGACTCGATGACAAGTATCACACTCTGCCACATATTTGGCTATGTCTACCTTCATGTTTGACCACCAAAAGTTTTTCTTCAAATCCCGACACATTTTAGTGCTTCCGGGGTGAATAGAGAATTTGGACGGATGAGCTTCGTCGAAAATTTCCTTTCGGAGTTCCGATCAACGGGAACTACGAGACGTTGCTCAAACCACACCACATCTTTTGCATCCTTGCGAAAAAAACTATATTTGGGGTCTCCTTCGCTAATTTCGTTTTATTAGCCGGACACCTTCATCATTGAGTTGAGCAAAAACGATTCTGTCATATAGATTGGACTCACCGAGATAGCATTCAAGCTTCCTTGCTCCACAATTTCTAATCGGAGCTTCCGCAAGTCTTCACACAAAGTCTCACTATACGACTCCACGGTTAAGCGATTGCGGGAACCTTTCGGCTAAGCGCATCCGCAACAACATTGGCTTTTCCGGATGATAGTGTACTTCTAGATCATAGTCTTTAATCAATTCCAACCATCTTCTCTCGCCTCATGTTCAATTCTCGATTGGGTGAAGATATACTTGAGACTCTTGTGATCGGCGAAGATATTACAACGGTTTCCCATAAGATAATGCCTCCAAATCTTGAGAGCATGAACAACCGCCGCTAACTCAAGATCATGGGTCGGGTAATTCACTTCATGGGGTCGAAGCGATCGTGAGGCATAGGCAATGACTCGATTTTCTTGCATAAGAACACAACCGAGACCAAAGGCCCGAAGCATCACAAAAGACTTCAAACGGTTTAGAATTATCCGGCTGCACTAGCACTGGGGCTGTAGTCAGATGTTGCCTCAACGTGTGGAAAGCCTTTTCACAATCTTTGCCCCACACAAACTTAACTCCTTTCTTTAATAGCTCAGTCATAGGTTTAGTGATCCTGGAGAAATCCGGAATGAAACGACGATAATAGCCTGCTAAACCCGGAAAACTACGGATTTGATGTATGGTCTTGGGTGGTTTCCAATCCATCACCTCTTGTACTTTCTTTGGGATCCACGGATATGCCTTCCTTGGAAATAGTGTGCCCCAAAAATTTCACACTATCCAACCAAAATTCACATTTGGAGAACTTGGCATAAAGCTTGTGATCTCGCAAACGTTGCAAAACAACTCGGAGATGTTCTCGCATGTTCTTCTTCATTCTTGGAATATATTAAGATGTCATCAATGAATACCACTACAAACTTGTCCAATTCCGTCATGAACACGGAATTCATGAGATACATGAAATAAGCGAGTGCATTGGTAAGACCAAAGGACATTACCAAATACTCATAAAGACCATATCGGGTGGAGAAAGCTGTCTTGGGAATATCACACGGCCTGATCTTTATTTGATGATACCCTGACCGAAGATCAATCATGGAGAAAACTCTGGCTCCAGCCAACTGATCAAACAGAACATCGATGCGGGGTAAAGGATACTTATTCTTGATTGTTACCGCATTGAGAGGTCGGTAATCCACACATAACCTCAAACTACCATCTTTCTTCTTCACAAATAAGGCTGGGCAACCCCAAGGTGAAGAACTTGGGCGAATATAACCCTTATCTAGCAACTCTTGAAGTTGGGTCTTCAATTCTGCTAATTCCTTGGGTGGCATACGGTAAGGTCTTTTGAAGACGGGGCTGTCCCGGTTGAAGTTCGATGACAAACTCAACATCTCTGTCGGGTGGCATACCCGGCAATTCATCAGGAAAAACATCCGCAAACTCTCGAACCACTAGAATTTCTTCCAGCTGAGAAGTCATTTCCACATAAGAACGAGGATTCACATCATCTTTGAAAGGTAAATATAGAGTCGTGGCTCCAACAATTGGTGAGTTGATCTCTACCACTCTCTCTGAAATATCCAGTACCACCTTATGACGGTTCATCCAAATCCATTCCTAGAATGACATCAATACCTTCTAATCCCAAAATGATAAGGTCCGTGTCAATTGTTTTGCTTCCTAATTCCAAGAGTACTCCCCCGGTCACCAACTCGGAAGAGATGTTCCCTCCCGTCGTTTTGATTGTAAAAGAGTCCCTGGTGTTGCAGGAGTTCAGTCCTACTTTGCTCAGCGTCTTTGCATTCATGAAACTATGGGTAGCGCCAGAATCAAACAACACACGGATGGGTTTGCCTCGAATAGAGAATGTGCCCATCATTACTGGTGCTCCTTCTGGAATATCACCCACAGAAGTGAAGCTGAGTCTGCCCTCCCTGACTTGAGCAATCTTCTTCTTGCCCTTCTTGATGGGTTTGGAAACTTGTCTCTGATTAGGCTGAGTTAGCCGGTGCCGCCTGTTGGTCTGGCACGGTTGCAGGCATGTCCTAGCGAAGTGTCCTGGTTCACCACACTTGAAACAACAACGCTCATTGTTGCCATTAGGACTAGGTACAGTGGGCTTGGGAGTCGGCTGTTGAGTGTTGGGAAAGTGAAGGTTTTCTTGAGTCCGATCCTGGGACAACTTAGCCACTAACTTTTCCGACTGTGAAGCCTGCTGGAAGTCTGGGAAGGTCTTCCGCATGATGCGTATCTTGCAATGTTGTGCATTATTGGGCATGGAGTCGACCTTTCTTTTCTTCTCGGCTTGGGCTCTCTTCATGGCATCTTCCTGGGAGATAGCCTTATTTACTAGCATGGGGTAGCTGTCAAACTTTACCAGGTTCAGCCATTCAGCCAATTTACTATTCAGACCTTCACGAAAAAGCTCCATCTTCTTCGTGTCGGTATCCACATGATACCCTCCATACGGCGCAGGTTATTAAACTTCGCGCGTACGGCACACCGTGTCCGACCCTTGCTTGAGAGTCAATAACTCTCTCATTTTCCTATCGGTAAGTGCCTTAGGAAGGTGATGATCTCCGAAAGCCTTTTTGAATTCTTCCCAAGAGATCTCATACTCCGGTGGTTGCATGGATTTGTAGTGTTCCCACCACATTAAAGCGAACCACGAAGCCGCAATGCCGCGAATTTAGCCTTGCGTCCTTCGAACATGGCAAGGTAAACACCGCAAACATAGCTTCAATGGCCCGAATCCGGGCATCGGCATCCAAGGGTTCTTCCGTCCCACCGAACCGCGGAGGATTCATATCCGTAAAGTGCTTGTACTTGGTTACTTGACCTTGGGCATTAATCTGATTCCCATGAGGTTGCTGCTGCTGGGATTGCTGCTGCAGATATAGGAGAATTTGGCGCATCATCTCGGTTTGAGTAGCCACTATTGTCGGGTCTGGCGATGGTGGCGGCTGGTTGCGACCACTAGGATCACCGAAACCATTCGGAGTGTTGCGTGTCGAGCCCACCATCTGAAAAATTCGAGTTTTCATAAGTTACACATTCGTAAGCTTGTTCAACAAGTAGAACATGTACGACGAAAACTCAAATTGACCAAATAGCTAGACTCGAGACAGTTGCACTGCATCGAAATGACAATTTCCAACATTCTGAAACCAAAGTTTCCGAAATGTTCAAATTTCTCCGGCACTCGGTAGGTTCATAAGACCAAACTTGATAGTCAAGGGTTAAGCTAGATGAGTCGGAACAAGGTGCAAAGGTGCAAGATTCGGAGTGACGTGTTCCGGAAAGACGGCAAGATCTAGGTTTACTATTTGAGCATAGCTTGAGATTTGAAAACCTATGATCATGCAAAAACTTCTCGACAAAGATTTGGATAGATTGGGGGCACTTGGGTGTAGATCACTATTACGGAAACTCTGCAGGAAGGTCTAAGAAGAGGTCACGACAACAGGGTCGACTAAACGGTTCAACAACACTTTAGATTCGGTTTAAAGGTTGTTATTATATTATTACTTAAGGAAAACAACACTTGTGATCCATTTATTATTCAGCAGGTTTTGATCATGATGCAAGAACGACCTATTCGTCCTCACAAGGCAATCAAGCCAAAATTCGAAGTTAGCGCCGTGGCATGGCACATACACGTATCTCCCTATAATATCTAGTCGAGATCTAGTCGATGCCGACTTAGCGACTTACGAACGAGGTTAGTGTACCTGCGTAAGATCACGAACACAACGAACCTTTCATGCCGGCACTCATGAAAGCGTCCACATACATTACCGTTCACTATAGAAACGGCATCCATGCGTTGAGCCGCCGCATGGACGGCGTCCAACCTCGGACATTCTCCGTTTGAATGGAGTACATCCTTGCCTCGCATGAGCGACATGCGGAAAGCTCACGTATGAAACACGTGGCAAGACACAACTCATAACCGGACGCGAAGATGGGATCCATGGAATGGATCACTCCATCAACCCTCGCAATTCCCGTGATGCGGAACAAGCACACGTATAAAACACGTGGCTCCTAGTTTGGTTGTGCGAGAAAGTAAGTCCGACATAAAGAAATGTCTCCGGAAGTTAGCAAAATAAACCATAGATTAATAAGCCACCCGAAAGAAAACCAAAAATTTCCCTCTAGGGCCTCTCGGTCTAGTTTATCCTTAACGGACCAACGTGTTTTGCAATTCAAACAATCTTGGCAAATTTTATTCGAAAATCATGTGATTAGAGTTGTTAATTAAACTCGGTGCTTGTAGTCGCTTCGATACCGCAAGGTGACAACCCGCCCGGAAAATACCGTACTATCGCCTAAGACCGATCCACTTTGGTCATTAAGCAATAGTAAAGTATCATCCTGTCGTTGGTTGCCGGTTAACGCCCCGTAAATCACTTGGACATCGAACGGAGGATCGACACATGCATTAAAACTCACGCGAAGGCGAGTCCGCAGTACAACATGAATTAAACATTTTATTACAAACCATTGTTCATGACATGGAGTAAAGGTTCGGATTTTGAAAATACAACGGAAATAAAATAAACTAGCGCAACGGTAGACATCACGGAGGCCATCCGTGATGTCATCACTTGTCGTCACCCATCCGGTCAATCACACGTGCAACAACAATTTTAAAGCAAGGCCGAGTATACTAATACTCGAGAAGACTTAACCGTCGGGTGATAACTACATCACCAAACTCTAGACATGAAAGGCTTTTGGCCGGTGGAGTTTCTTTTGCTAAACGTACCGCTAAGAGTAGATCCTTACTTTCCATCTTTTAGCACGAGTTCTAGTTGATTACCATTTCTAAGTGTGCCAACTAATTCAATCCAGAATTGGACAAGCAATTAATTCATACAACAATATTCCTCGAGTTCCATCATTATGGGATATCATGGCCGCTGATTAAGCGAGTCTCGGGTAACGGTGAGAGGCCGACAATCGATTGATTTAAACCTTGCAAGGTAAACCCAAACACACGGTAGGCTGCCCCCGCAAGGACAACTTTCCCGTGCCGTTCCCGTCGATCTTCGGCTTGGGAGCGGAACCTACATTCCTTGGTACAAGGTTTTAATGGATCGCTCCCACACGAACGTCCGTACTCACGCAGTACCACACCGTTGACGGTGTATTTTGGTGCACCTAGCATGTTCATTACACTTTGGTTTGGATTTGATTATGGAACTAACCCGCCACTAGGCACACTAATCATATAACAAGTTCATCTTTGTGCATGCATTTGGAAGTGTTGTGTTTATGTAGGAAAACATGGACATAAAGGACGGATTCGCAACAAGTTCAAAGGAGCATTCATGGAGTCTTGTTCGTGTTCATGAGCTTGCTGAAATCACTTCCAATGGTGGCGAGGACCGAAGTGCTACGAGGAACACCCCCGGGGATTGAAGCGTAAAAGATCAAACTTCATGCAAAGAGAGCCTCCATCTTGGACGCGAGGATAACAACATCAAAATCATGCAAGTGGAGGGGGCAAAGTACATAAGTGCACGAGGACCCACGGAGCAAAAGGGGCAACCGAACCGGGGCTGAATTGGGCTCGGGCCGGCCGGCCCGGCCCACTTCCGCACCGGTTCGGTCCCGTTTTCCTTGCCCTCGAAGGATCTTCAACCCTAAAACCCCCAAGGCGCCGCCAACACCGAGAAGAGGAGTCATTCGCACCGAAGGCCATCCACAAGCTAGAGAGAGAGGAGGAGGATCTCCGGCGGGAGATCAACCACCTCGAAGGAAGCACCCTCTCGTGGAGAAGAAGGAAGACACGGCGGAAGGGAAACCATGATCAACGGTGCCATGATCGCACCTTGATGGGGTAATCTTCTCATTCGTCCATGGGTTGTAATCGATATTGAGATGTAATCGCACTTTGTCGGATTATCTATCTATCATCTTGTGTTGAATATACTTTAATGCTTAAGGTTTGCAACCATGCCGTAAAGGGAGTAAGGCCTCAATGCTTCCTTGGATCCATTCAATACACCGTGTCCATCAAAGGTCTAGTCATGAATACCTTCGCGTAGTGACAGTACGAGAGGAGGGAAAGGGCGAAACCGTGGTCACAACCCCGATAGATTAGATTGGTTTTTCATATTTTTAAGCGATTGCATGCTCTAGTATCGTAGACCCGTGGGCGAGTGTCTTCTATCTTGATTGTTTATCATTCTCTCTAGTGTAGTTTAGTGTTTTTCTAGTATAATAGTAGTTAGGGTTTTAGTAGCTAGTGTGTCGTTGTTGATCGAACGCTTGTAATCCCCTTGCTCCGCGGATTGACAAGAACCTTGGGAATCCCGTGGTGAAAAAGGTGTGGGGTCCGTACGCTTGCGGATCATAGAGGGATACGTCTTTTATCCGTCAACAAGCCCCTTTTTCCCCGGCGCCGTTGCCGGGGAGCAAGTTAGTTTACATCGTTTGATTTGCATCTAACTTAGTTTTATATTTTAGTTTATCTTTTATTTGCTATATCTAACATATATTATCTAGAAAAACACTTGTTTCGTTTTTGTTTTTGTTTTTATCTTATTGTCTAGATGGAGTTCGTTAATCAACCCGTGGAAGAACCGGAGAAATCATTAAGGGATTACGCTAGCCCTCGATGTGAAGACATAAAAGTACAAGAGTCGGATTCGAAGCTCGAAGCGACCAAGTATGAAATTAAATCCAAGATCATCAAGATGGTGGCGGAAAACCCATTTGAAGGGATGGTTACGGAGAACCCATATAGACACATAAGGGATTTCACGACAATATGCAACACGGTGCGTCAAGAAGGAGTTCCCGATGAATGGTTCAAATGGAATCTCTTTCCCTACTCACTTGCCGCAAAGCAAAGACATGGTATTCGGTTGCGTCCTTTGAAGTTGAAGGCAATTGGAACAAGTTGAGAAGTTTTGCGAGAAGTTCTTTCCAATTAGCAAGGTTCAACATCTAAGGAGGCAAGTGATCACTTTCATGCAAGGAGAAGAGGAAGGGATAGACCAAGCCTGGGATAGGTTTAATGAATTAATCGAACAAGGACCAAAACTCGGCTTCACCGGTGACGTACTCTTGCATACATTTTTCTTTTCCCTAACCCCTAGTTGCATGCGACACGTCGAAATGTGTGCGGTGGGGATCTCATGGAGAAAACACTCACGGAAACCGCCCAACTTCTACAAAAAGTTAGTAAAGCGGCCGCCATGCGAAGAGATTGGGAAACAAGGCTTGCGAAGAGCCGGAATACACTTCAAGGAAGAAGAAACTTGCTGATTTTTCTAAAGAGGCAACCCCGGAAGTCACAAAAGAGGAACCAATCATGGAAAAGCTTGAACAAGAACACATCAAGTCAAGAACTACACCAAGCGTCGACTTCGCCACACCAAATGAGACGAACAAGAGAAGCATGTCAAGCGCGAAGCCACTAAGGGAGTTCGAACCAATGGATTGGGTTCCTATTGATTACGGAGAAGTATTCGACAAGAGAAGACCGTTCCCTAATCAAAAGGGAATGGCAAGAGCATTGGAAGTGGATTTCCCACCGGAGAAGAAAGCTGAAAATTCATACGACCTCGAAACCACCGGTGAGATTTTTGAAAAGCTCTTTGGAGATGACGTGGTGGATCCGAACATATTGCCGAGGTGAAGAGAATCATGGGGATCAAGCCCGAAGCATCACCATACGCTCGCCTCGCTGAAATTTACTCGATAGGATCCGAAGAAGAAGAGAAGATGACGCCACACTTGAGTTGCGAGATCAACGGAGTTCAATGCAAAGCTTTATGCGACATCGGAGCCCAAGTAAGTGTTCTATCTTCTAAAATTTACGATAAAGTTCAATACCACAACCTAGACTTAGCTCCAACATCAACGAAATTAATTATGGGAGATGGTAGAACTATCAAACCTCTAGGTATTGCTTGCAACATGAAAGTAAAAATCTCTAGAAACTATATACCAACCGATTTCTTTGTTATTGATGCTTACCATAGTAATTCTGATCATATAATCTTAGGTAGGCCTTTTCTTAAGTTGGTTGATGCCGTGTTAGATGCGGAGAAGGCAAAGTAACAATGAACCTTAATGGAACAAAGTACACATATAACTTTCTTCGTGCTTCTAAACACCTTACACCTTTTCCTCCCGAAGATGAAGAAGTAGAAGAGATAGATAGTCTTTGTTTTGTTGAAACCCTCGCAGACCCGCTGCAAAGAGCGATGGAAAATCAAATTAGTAATCAACAAGATGAAGAACTAGAGGAAGCAACAAAAGGCTTAGAGCCGCATGATGGTAGTGTGGAGGAAGAGAAATTTGAAGACATAGGAGAAATCAAACCCGAGGAGCCACAAGTGCCCGAGGTAGACCTTAAACCTTTGCCCAAGGGATTAAAATATGAATTTTTGGGCCCGGACAAAACTTATCCAAGTCATTGCGAGCGACGAGTTGAGTCCCGAAGAAAATGAAGCGTTGCTGATTTTATTAAAAAACATAGGAAGGTGATTGGATATTCAATTAATGATCTCAAAGGTATTAGCCCGGCCTTTTGCACTCATCGTATACCAATGGAAGACCAATGTAAGCCCTGTAGTGGACCATCAAAGGAGGCTAACCCATGCCATGCGAGAGGTAGTAAAGAAAGAGGTTATCAAGTTACTTGATGCCGGAATCATCTACCCGGTTCCACATAGCGAATGGGTGAGCCCGGTACATTGTGTACCGAAGAAGGGAGGTTTGACCGTGGTGAAGAATGAGAAGAACGAGTTGATACCGCAAAGGACCGTGACCGGGTGGCGGATGTGTATCGATTACCGTAAGCTTAACAAAGCGACGAAGAAAGATCACTTCCCCCTACCGTTCATAGACGAGATGCTCGAGAGGTTAGCAAACCATTCTTATTTTTGCTTTCTCGATGGATACTCGGGGTTCATGCAAATTCCTATTCACCCGGAAGATCAACATAAGACAACGTTTACGTGCCCTTACGGAACGTTTGCATATAGGAGGATGCCCTTCGGCCTATGCAACGCTCCGGCCTCTTTTCAACGTTGCATGATGGCCGTGTTTTCGGAATTCATCGAAGAAATTGTTGAAGTGTTTATGGATGATTTTTCCGTTTACGGGAAGACGTTCATGGATTGCTTAGCAAACTTAGAAAAGGTCCTTACAAGGTGTGCGGAGGTAGATTTGGTTTTAAATTGGGAAAAGTGCCACTTCATGGTTAAGCAAGGCATAGTGCTCGGACATGTTATATCCGAGAGAGGAATTGAAGTGGACAAGGCTAAGGTAGAGACGGTTGAGCAACTCCCACCTCCTACGGATGTTAAGTCCTTAAGGAGCTTTCTAGGCCATGCCGGATTCTATAGAAGATTTATAAAGGACTTCTCGAAGATCACTAAGCCTTTAACGCACCTTCTTCAAAAGGATGTGGCTTTCGACTTTGACGAGAAGTGCCTAGCGGCATTCCGGACCTTGAAAAATGCGTTGGTGAGTGCTCCCATCATCCAACCTCCGGATTGGAGCCAACCTTTCGAGATCATCCGGCCGTAGGCGCGGTCTTGGGTCAAAGTAAGGAAGGCCGAGTTCACGCCGTTTACTACGCTAGCAAAACACTTAGTGGGGCACAATTAAATTATGCCACTACGGAAAAAGAGTTGCTAGCGGTGGTATTCGCTTTCGAAAAATTCAGATCTTACATCGTGAACTCGAAAGTCATTGTTTACACCGATCACGCAATCATCAAGTATCTCTTGGCTAAGAAGGAAGCTAAACCACGTTTGATTCGTTGGATCCTTCTTCTCCAAGAGTTTGATGTGGAAATTCGTGATAAAAAGGGGGTAGAGAATGTTGTGGCCGATCATTTGTCTAGGATGAATCGTGGACAAGATGATAAAGAGCCCATAGAAGATAAGATGAGAGATGACCACCTCTATAGAGTGCTTGATAAAGACACTTGGATGATCGACATCATTCGAGCAATTCGAAAGATGCCCCTCGATCATCTAGATAAAAACACTCAAAGGAAGATAATCTCCGAAAGTAAGAAATATTTTTGGGATGCACCATACCTCTTCAAGCTTGGCAATGATGGAGTAATGAGAAGATGTGTGCCAAGGGAAAAGAGGGTTGAGATTCTAAGGAAGTGCCACTCGGCGGAGTACGGTGGACACTATAGCCATTTTCGAACCGAAGCAAAAGTATGGTCGAGCGGATTCTATTGGCCGGAGATGCATGAAGATACTAAACGATATGTTGCGTCATGCCCCGAATGCCAAAGAACCGGAAACATCTCTCAAAGAAATTCTATGCCTTTGAAATACAACTTGCAAATCGACATATTCGATGTATGGGGCATAGACTTCATGGGGCCTTTTAAAAACTCATTTGGATTCGAGTATATACTTGTTATGGTTGATTATGTATCCAAGTGGGTAGAGGCTATACCATGTCGTAAAGCTTCCACGGAGGAGTCCATCACTATGATCAAGAACGTGATTTTTCCCCGTTTCGGTACACCGAGAATCTTGATAAGTGATGGAGGAACTCATTTCACCGGAAGAACTTCAAAAAGTGCTTGTCCAAGTTGGGAATTGAGCACAGGGTCTCCACGGCCTATCACCCACAAACCAACGGACAAGCGGAGACGTCAAATAGACAATTAAAAAGCATACTCAACAAGACCATAGAGAAGGGAGGCAAGGATTGGTCAAAGAAATTAGACGGAGCTTTATGGGCTTATCGAACGGCGTTTAAAACACCGATAGGTATGACCCCTTATCAATTCATCTATGGAAAAGCTTGCCACCTTCCGGTTGAGTTGGAACATAAAGCCTATTGGGCGATTAAAGAGATGAACCTTGATCTCGATGCCGCGGTGGTGAAACGAAGAATTCAAATAAGCGAGCTAGAGGAGTTGAGGTTGAAAGCTTATGAAAACGCAAGCATATATAAGGAGAGAATCAAAAGGTGGTATGATAAAAGATTGAAGAAAAAAGAATTTAAAGAAGGAGATAAGGTCCTCCTCTACAATTCGAGGTTTAAAACCTTCGGAAAGGGGAAATTGCAAAGCAAGTGGGACGGACCTTATGTTGTGCATTCGGTGTTCTCCAACGGAGCGGTAACCATTATGGATATAAACGGCGATCAATTTGTGGTGAATGGACAGCGGCTTAAGGTTTACTACGAACCCGATGCCGTGCCCCTTCACCATGTTGACGTCTTTACCATGGAGGAAGAACCCGAACGTCCCGCCTAGGACGAAAAACAAGGGATCAACTTCTGTAAATAATTTTTCGTTTAGTTTTCTGGAGTTTTTCGCGAAGATTTACCGGGCCAACTTTTTCCCATGGGCTAAGGAAGAAAAAATAGTGCGGTGTGCAAAAACCGGACCGGCCCGCCCCCGAGGCAGGGGTGGGCCGGCCGGCCCGTGCGGACCGGCCCGAGAGGGGCCCGACGCCCGATGACGCCGAATTTCGCCCGAATTGCTCCTTTTTGACTTCCTTGTTTGGTCGGAAAATTTTAAGGGAAGTGTAAAAAAGGAAAATAAGGTTCCCGTGGCTTTTCTCTCGGGACTATTTATTTGGCCGAACCGGGAGCTCGAGAATCAAACCTTTCAAGCAATGTGTTGCACCCTTGTAGCGACCATTGTGCCTCCAAGAATCTTAGAGTTGAAGCAAGAAGCCAAGAAGCCATCGATGGAGGAGGCGATGCGATGCGAGCTCAAGCTACCCGTCAAGAGGACCGCACGCATCCGTTGCGGAGGACGTGTCCCGACCGAGCTCTTGCATCTCGCAACCCCGTCGAAGGAGAGAAGGTCCCTACACCCGTTCGAAGGTCGGCACGCCTCCAAGGCATCAAGCGCAAGGATTACAAGGAGGTGTCGCCGAGCCTAAGGATTATGGGGATAGCGACTACTCCGACGATCGTAGCCCGAGCTCGTGGGCGGCCGCTGAGAGATGATGATGATTGGGATGAGCAGCCCAATGAAAGGACTCCCAAAGGCCCCAACGGCGACGGCAACGACGGTGGCGAAGGCAACGACAATGGAGGTGGCAACGACGGTGGTGACAACGGTGGAGATTATGGCGACGACGACCCCTTCGGATTGCATCCGTGTGTTGTCGAGTTTGCCGTCAATCCATCGCGGATCTCTACACGTCGGCCGACGAATGTCTCCAAGCCATGGAAGCGATGAAGCAGCGTATGGAGGACTTGGAGCGCGTAGTTGAAGATGACTACAAGTTCCTTAACCGCAACGTGCACAAACTCTTCGGCATGGTTGGAAACATGAGAGGCAAGTGGTGCAAAACTTGCTTGAAGTACCACTAGATCTAGTTTTCCCCTTAGGATTTTTGTAAGATACGACGAGGACGTCGTATATTTTAAGTGTGGGGGAGAGCTAGCTCGCTAGCCTTAGCTTTTGAACTTCAAATTTAGGTTCGGTTTAATCTTCATGTGAGAGTCTTAGTGTTTTAATGAGTCTTTAGTTTTCGAGTCCGTTTTAAAATTTTTGCAAGTGTCTTAAATTAGTGTTGAGTCAAGAAAACCAAATAAAAAGAGTCTTTATATATATCTTTGTGTTTTACGTATTGTTTATCTTTATTTACTTGTTTGTTTAATCTTCGATTCTTGATATATGAACACAAGTATGTGGTTTGAAAATCGTTTACCGTGGTGCTTAGTGGAATCGCTACTACTTAAAGTACCCATACCGCACTTCGATCTTGAGCTTCACATGTTAGTTGTGCTATGTTCGATGCTAAAAATTGGAGGATTTCAGTTCTGAAAATTATCTTAAAACCCTTGTAATAAAGGTTAGCAAAACCTCTTTTTCCAAGTTGAGAGTAAGAAAAAAATTCCTATCCAAAGCCAAGTTTATTTTTTTCGCTCCACCATAAGTGTGATTAGCACGATGAGTTAGGCTAGGACCCTTCTCTCTTGGTGAGTTTTAATTTCAAGCAATGATCATGTCCTTGTGCTTATCTTTTGTTGCTAGCCTCGTCATATATTCGGTACATGACTTTCACAACGAAAGTCATGATTATCGCCGGATTCCATACCCAACCCTATACATCTCTTTTGTACATCGTATTCCTTGAACACAACCTATTTTCAAAGTTTCGTCTCGTCTCTAGCATGATTTATTTAAAATTTCAGATTGTATGCATGCGAGGAAAGAGAGAATTGAAAGCTTTGAAAAGTTGTCAAGAGAGAGAAAAATAAAGAGAAAAGGTATGAGTATTGAAAAGAAAGAAAGAAAGAAAGAAAAAATCATATGTGAATGAAAGAAGAAAAAGAAAAAGAGAAAAAGATGAGGTAGCAATGAAGATATGAGAGGGATGGATCAAGTTAAAGAATAGAAAAAAAATAAAGTGTAAGGAAGGATGTCACGTTGATTGTGAGACGAAACTTTTACTCTATTTCCAACCATGTGCAATCCGACAACGAGGACATCATTGGTGCCTTGTAGTCACAATTTTCTTTTGCCCTTGCACATGTCCACCATTCTAAATCTTCTCATCCTTGATATCCCTACATATGGTTAATTCTCATGATCATTGGCTTTGAAAGGTAGACAACCATTAGAGGAAGTTCTTAGTTTGACAATACTTGTGTTGATTGCGCTAGCCCTACCTATAGCTCCACTTTACATGATATACGAGAGACTAATGGGAGGTGAGAGTTTTATAAAACTTGGTTAGGATAGCCACTTTATATGAGTGACTTGAGAGAGCTTGGAGAAAGGTTTTTTGTCTAATACTTGTTGCAGGAATTTTTGTTTTGAAAACCATAAAAACCCTCCGATAGAAGCAAAGGAGTAAGCATGGCTGAAATTGAAGACTTCAAGTGAAGGGTTTGAGTTGTGGGGTAAATCTTGACGTGGTAAAAAATCTAAACGCCCATGTTTATGTTTGATTATCATTACTTTGTGTTTATGTATTAAAGATGAAGGGATTGACTAACTTGTGAAGAAGGATAAGTGGTACATGATTACAACACCTTGGACGAAATTCTTTTATGAGTACTTGCTCGAGGACGAGCAAGATCTAAGTGTGGGGAGATGTTGACGGTGTATTTTGGTGCACCTAGCATGTTCATTACACTTTGGTTTGGATTTTATTATGGAACTAACCCGCCACTAGGCACACTAATCATATAACAAGTTCATCTTTGTGCATCCATTTGGAAGTGTTGTGTTTATGTAGGAAAACATGGACATAAAGGACGGATTCGCAACAAGTTCAAAGGAGCATTCATGGAGTCTTGTTCGTGTTCATGAGATTGCTGAAATCACTTCCAATGGTGGCGAGGACCGAAGTGCTACGAGGAACACCCCCGGGATTGAAGCGTAAAAGATCAAACTTCATGCAAAGAGAGCCTCCATCTTGGACGCGAGGATAAAAGCATCAAAATCATGCAAGTGGAGGGGGAAAAGTACATAAGTGCACGAGGACCCACGGAGCAAAAGGGGCGACCGAACCGGCCGACCCGGGTGGGCACCGGCGGCCGGCCCCGGCCGGCCGGCCCGGCCCACTTCCGCACCGGTTCGGTCCCGTTTTCCTTGCCCTCGAAGGATCTTCAATCCTAAAACCCTCGAGGCGCCGCCAACACCGAGAAGAGGAGTCATTCGCACCAGAAGGCCATCCACAAGCTAGAGAGAGAGGAGGAGGATCTCCGGCGGGAGATCAACCACCTCGAAGGAAGCACCCTCTCGTGGAGAAGAAGGAAGACACCGGCGGAAGGGAAACCATGATCAACGGTGCCATGATCAGCACCTTGATGGGGTAATCTTCTCATTCGTCCATGGGTTGTAATCGATATTGAGATGTAATCGCACTTTGTCGGATTATCTATCTATCATCTTGTGTTGAATATACTTTAATGCTTAAGGTTTGCAACCATGCCGTAAAGGGAGTAAGGCCTCAATGCTTCCTTGGATCCATTCAATACGCCGTGTCCATCAAAGGTCTAGTCATGAATACCTTCGCGTAGTGACGAGACGAGAGGAGGGAAAGGGCGAAACCGTGGTCACAACCCCGATAGATTAGATTGGTTTTTCATGTCTTTAAGCGATTGCATGCTCTAGTATCGTAGACCCATGGGCGAGTGTCTTCTATCTTGATTGTTTATCATTCTCTCTAGTGTAGTTTAGTGTTTTCTAGTATAATAGTAGTTAGGGTTTTAGTAGCTAGTGTGTCGTTTTTGATCGAACGCTTGTAATCCCCTTGCTCCGCGGATTGACAAGAACCTTGGGAATCCCGTGGTGAAAAAGGTGTGGGGTCCGTACGCTTGCGGATCGTAGAGGGATACGTCTTTTATCCGTCAACACACACTTTGTTGCAAGCGGGGGGACACAAGTGCCCCGGGTGTAGTAGGGAAAGGTTCCCTTACCGCGTCAATCGGGTACTAGGCTTACCGGTCCCATACCCGGCATATGTTTAGTACGTTCAAAAGCTTAACCCACGAAAGCCACCGGACCGGAGCCCGAATCCCATGCTCTTACCACATGAGCAATCCATTTAAGGATATCTTATGATTCCTATCTAGGAACCTAATCTCGCGAGTGACGAACATCACTCGACTTCTATCGGTCCTATAGCATAGCGACTATCGACCTAGCATACTAGTGATAGAGCATAGGTACCTAGGGATCATGCATATAGGGTTTCAAATCAACTCCCGAAACGTAAATGCACAATCGTAGCAACATAATTGCATAAATTTCAAAACAGGGTTAATGATCCGGGGCTTGCCTTCGATGGCAAGGTTGGCCTTGGGCCCTTCCCGGACTTGGTCCAGGTCTTGCTCTACAACGACGTGGTGCACGTCTCCGTCAGCTCTTTCGTCTCCTCCGACCGGCACACGCGTACAGCTACCGTTCGGGAGATCTACACGAGGATGCAAGTGCAAGATTTAATTGACGATTTTAATTTAATTAATCACAAACAATAAATTACAACCATATGGTGCATTAGTTGGACACATTCACCTAGATAAGAATACATTTAGCATACTCTTCCAAAAAGGAACAATATGCAATTCTTTATTAAACATTTGAATAAAGGTTCTTATTATACTTATCATTTTATGTGAAAGCTTCCTTTCCTTTTTATCTTCTCCAATAAAGTGTAACTAATCTTTTTATTTAAGAATTAATTTCTTATTAGTGATGATAATTAATTATCTTTTAATTGTATTACATAATACTTTTCAAAAAGGAAAAAGAATTAAATAAGGGTTTTTCTTTAATTAATTTCCCTTTAATATTAAAAAGGGTTTTAGGCTTTTTATTAAGCAATTAAATTACCAAAAATTAAAGAAGTGTTTCTTAAGCCTACTAGCACCTATACTGGTTCATTGGACCCACATGCAAGTGTTGGATGCTAGGGAAATAAATATTTTTGAAAATGACAAAGGCTATCTAGTGATTCCATTTTAAATGCATATAAAAAAATAAGCATCAAAATGATCCAAACTTTCTTGTGCATGCTCTCTGGTCCTAAACAAGTCTAAAAAGCCAGCATTTTCACATGGAAACTCTACTGAACTTGGTTTATTAATTTTCAAAGGAAAACATGCATAAATCAAGAATAATTATTTATGTTAATCCAAAAATCATGATTAATTCACAAGATGTGCATTTTGGCATTACAAGACAGTGTGAACAAGTTGGGGTCAAAAACATAAATATATTTAACATGAAAAATCATTTATGCAGTTCTGCCAGAGATAGAAAAACATTTTTTATAAAACGATTTACATTATAACTTTGTGCAATTTTTGGCATAGGAGCTAGTCATGACCTAACACACAACATATCCAAAAATTAGCTACAGAGGATTTATATATTTTGAGATATTGCAGATCTAGGGTTTTCACATTTGTATTTTTCATGCAAAAATTAGAAGGAATTAGCTCAGGCTAGAATAACAAAAGTTGTAGAATAAATCACCACGGATCCAAAAAAAATTGGTTTCACATTTTTCTGAATTTTCTGTGATTTTCTACGCAATTTACAAGAAACAGCAAAACAGTTTTACTATTAGAGTTGCGCTTTTGCAAGAAAGACCCTGGAAAGATTGGTACCCTTGCAATGTCACCCCTGGGGCGCGGCCAGCTTGCTGTTCGCCGGAATTGGGGGGAGCTCGCCGGCGCTCGCGGCCGGGGAAGGGTGGGGGAGTGGTCTAGGGGCCACGTGCGCACGATTTTGGGGGTTGGAGAAGGCGGGGGCGGCGCCGGCGGTGGCGCGCGCGCCGGCGGCCGACGGTGGCGGCCGGCGCGGCTGTCCGTGCCGCGGCGCGGTTGGGCGGTGCGGGGGCCGGGGCAGGCGGGGCGGGGACGGACGGAGCGTGTGCACGCGCGAGAGTGAGGCGGCCGGCTCTTATACGTGAGCTTGAGCGCACCGTACGCGGCGGCGCTCGGACCGCCGGTCTCCGGGGGCGCCGTCCGTGGTACGACGTCGCACGCAAAAATACGCTGCGGCACGGATTCGCGAGGCACTTGGGGCGCGGGGGACCTCGGGCGCGGGCGCCTCGGGACGGGACGGCCTCGGGGCGCGGGCGGCGGCCGGCGGCGCGGCGCGGCCGGCGTGGCGCGGCGCGGCCGGCGCGGCGCGGCCGGCGCGGCCGGCGCGGCGCGCCGGCGCGGCCCGGCGCGGTCGGCGCGGCCGGCGCGCGCGCGCGCGCGCGCGCGGGAGCGCGCGAGTCCGCCAAACGTGTCGGTGTAGCGCCGTTCGACGAGCGTTTTACTCAAAATTTCTGAATAGAAGTGCTCGGTGCAGACAACAGGAAAGTTGTAGATCTAACTACCCTCTACAACTTTTGTAAAGGCTCTAGGGTGTTTTTCTCAATGGATTTTGCAGGAACGTCGTGCCAACTTGGAATGTCGGCTGTTCGGAAAACGGGAACATCTTGTCTTGCAAGGGGTTTTTCACAATTTTCCACCCAAAATTTGAAATGCCAATCTACATGAAAGTTGTGTCCCTCAACAAGATGGACAACTTTCATAAAGGTAGATTTTGAAGTGTTTAGGTGAATTTTGGAGAACGCGGCAAAAGTTCGGACGACATTCGGCGATGTCAACGGTAAAGCGGGGTTTGACCGTGTCTTTGGTCAAGGGTTGACCACGGGTGTGTGTAGGCTTGGCCAAGGGGTTCATTAGGGTTCAATGGCGAGGTTTTCGGGTGACGGCCCCGGAGTTGACCTAGGTTTGACCGGTGTTTGACCGGGTTTGACCGGTTGACCGGTCATTAGCGTTAATAACGTTAATTAGAAAAGCGGGGCGTCACGGCCTACCCCCTTAAAAGGAATCTCGACCCGAGATTCGAAAATTAAAGACAAAGGTAGGGGTAAGGTTCTTCTTGTTTCTTGATTGAAGAAAACCCGGATACTTGGTGTTGAGGAAGTGCTCGGTCCCCCACGTAGCTTCTCCTTCGGTATGGTGACTCCACCGTACCTTGTACATCTTCACGGTATGTCTCCTAGTTTGTCTTTCTTTTTGATCTAGCACTCTCGGCGGATGCTCTACCACCGAAAGATCCGGCTCGATCCAAGCGTTCGCTTTCGTGATCACTTCGTCTCGGGTACTTTCACACCTTTCTTCAATTGAGTCACATGAAACACATTGTGCACCGCCGATAATCGATCCGGAAGTCGGATACGATAAGAGACGGTCCACATATCTCAATGATCTCGTATGGGCCGATATAGCGTGGGGCTAATTTCCCTTTGACGCCAAATCTCTGTACACCTTTGGTCGGGGAAACCTTGAGGTACACGTAATCACCCACTTCATAGTGTCGGGGTGTTGTCCCTTTGTCATGGTAACTCTTTTGTCTCATTTGAGCCAACTTCAAGTTTTCTCTGATCACTTCCACCTTCTCTTCTGCGTCTTTAACTAAATCCGGACCAAAGAGCGTTCGCTCTCCGGCTTCTGACCAATTCAAAGGAGTTCAACATCTTTGTCCATAAAGAGCTTCAAATGGTGCCATCCTCAAACTAGCTTGATAACTATTGTTATAAGAGAATTCTGCCAAAGATAGACACTTGTCCCAACTCTTATCAAAATGCATGATGCTTGCTCTCAGCATGTCTTCCACAATTTGATTGACTCGCTCGGTCTGACCATCGGTCTGAGGATGATAACTTGAACTACGAATCAATTTGGTTCCCAAAGATTCATGCAATTGTTCCCAAAAACGAGCCACAAATTGAGTACCTCGATCAGAAACAATGGTCTTGGGAATCCCGTGCAGACGCACAATTTGATCGATATAGAGTTCGCATAATCTTGGACGAGTAAGTGGTGTGCCTTTGCGATGAAATGAGCGAGTCTTGGTCAATCGGTCCACTATAACCCGGATGGAATCCTTCTTTACGGCGATCGGTGTAAACCCACAATGAAATCCATACCGATGTCATCCCACTTCCACAAAGGTATAGCTAACGGTTGAAGTACACCGGCCGACTTCAAATGGGCGGCTTTGACTCGATGACAAGTATCACACTCGCCACATATTTGGCTATGTCTACCTTCATGTTTGACCACCAAAAGTTTTTCTTCAAATCCCGACACATTTTAGTGCTTCCGGGTGAATAGAGAATTTGGACGGATGAGCTTCGTCGAAAATTTCCTTTCGGAGTTCCGGATCAACGGGAACTACGAGACGTTGCTCAAACCACACCACATCTTTTGCATCCTTGCGAAAAAAACTATATTTGGGGTCTCCTTCCGCTAATTTCTGTTTTATTAGCCGGACACCTTCATCATTGAGTTGAGCAAAAACGATTCTCGTCATATAGATTGGACTCAGCTGAGATAGCATTCAAGCTTCCTTGCTCCACAATTTCTAATCGGAGCTTCCTCAAGTCTTCACACAAAGTCTCACTATACGACTCCACGGTTAAGCAGTTGCAGTGAACCTTTCGGCTAAGCGCATCTGCAACAACATTGGCTTTTCCGGGATGATAGTGTACTTCTAGATCATAGTCTTTAATCAATTCCAACCATCTTCTCTCGCCTCATGTTCAATTCGATTGGGTGAAGATATACTTGAGACTCTTGTGATCGGCGAAGATATTACAACGGTTTCCCATAAGATAATGCCTCCAAATCTTGAGAGCATGAACAACTGCTGCTAACTCAAGATCATGGGTCGGGTAATTCACTTCATGGGGTCGAAGCGATCGTGAGGCATAGGCAATGACTCGATTTTCTTGCATAAGAACACAACCGAGACCAGTGCCCGAAGCATCACAAAAGACTTCAAACGGTTTAGAATTATCCGGCTGCACTAGCACTGGGGCTGTAGTCAGATGTTGCCTCAACGTGTGGAAAGCCTTTTCACAATCTTTGCTCCACACAAACTTAACTCCCTTCTTTAATAGCTTAGTCATAGGTTTAGCAATCCCGGAGAAATCCGGAATGAAACGACGATAATAGCCCGCTAAACCCGGAAAACTACGGATTTGATGTACGGTCTTGGGTGGTTTCCAATCCATCACCTCTTGTACTTTGCCTGGGATCCACGGATATGCCTTCCTTGGAAATAGTGTGCCCCAAAAATTTCACACTATCCAACCAAAATTCACATTTGGAGAACTTGGCATAAAGCTTGTGATCTCGCAAACGTTGCAAAACAACTCGGAGATGTTCTCGCATGTTCTTCTTCATTCTTGGAATATATTAAGATGTCATCAATGAATACCACTACAAACTTGTCCAATTCCGTCATGAACACGAATTCATGAGATACATGAAATAAGCGAGGTGCATTGGTAAGACCAAAGGACATTACCAAATACTCATAAAGACCATATCGGGTGGAGAAAGGCTGTCTTGGGAATATCACATGGCCTAATCTTTATTTGATGATACCACGACCGAAGATCAATCTTGGAGAAAACTTTGGCTCCAGCCAACTGATCGAACAGAACATCGATGCGGGGTAAAGGATACTTATTCTTGATTGTTACCGCATTGAGAGGTCGGTAATCCACACATAACCTCAAACTACCATCTTTCTTCTTCACAAATAAGGCTGGGCAACCCCAAGGTGAAGAACTTGGGCGAATATAACCCTTATCTAGCAACTCTTGAAGTTGGGTCTTCAATTCTGCTAATTCCTTGGGTGGCATACGGTAAGGTCTTTTGAAGACGGGGGCTGTGCCCGGTTGAAGTTCGATGACAAACTCAACATCTCTATCGGGTGGCATACCCGGCAATTCATCGGGAAAAACATCCGCAAACTCTCGAACCACTGGAATTTCTTCCGACCGAGAAGTGATTGCCACATAAGAACGAGGATTCACATCATCTTTGAAAGGTAGGTATAGAGTCGTGGCTCCAACAATTGGTGAGTTGATCTCTACCATTCTCTTTGAAATGTCCAGTACTACCTTATGTCGGTTCATCCAGTCCATTCCTAGAATGACATCAGTACCTTCTAACCCCAAAATGATAAGGTCCGTGTCAATTGTTTTGCTTCCTAATTCCAAGAGTACTCCCCTGGTCACCAACTCGGAAGAGATGTTCCCTCCTGCCTGTTTTGATTGTAAAAGAGTCCCCGGTGTTGCGGGAGCTCAGTCCTACTTTGCTCAGCGTCTTTGCATTCATGAAACTATGGGTAGCGCCAGAATCAAACAACACACGGATGGGTTTGCCTCGAATAGAGAATGTGCCCATCATTACTGGTGCTCCTTCTGGAATATCACCCACAGAAGTGAAGCTGAGTCTGCCCTCCCTGACTTGAGCAATCTTCTTCTTGCCCTTCTTGATGGGTTTGGAAACTTGTCTCTGATTAGGCTGAGTTAGCCGGTGCCGCCTGTTGGTCTGGCACGGTTGCAGGCATGACCTAGCGAAGTGTCCTGGTTCACCACACTTGAAACAACAACGCTCATTGTTGCCATTAGGACTAGGTACAGTGGGCTTGTGAGTCGGCTGTTGAGTGTTGGGAAAGTGAAGGTTTTCTTGAGTCCGATCCTGGGACAACTTAGCCACTAACTTTTCCGACTGTGAAGCCTGCTGGAAGTCTGGGAAGGTCTTCCGCATGATGCGTATCTTGCAATGATGTGCATTATTGGGCATGGAGTCAGCCTTTCTTTTCTTCTCGGCTTGGGCTCTCTTCATGGCATCTTCTTGGGAGATAGCCTTATTTACTAGCATGGGGTAGGTCGTCAAACTTTACCGGGTTCGGCCATTCGGCCAATTTACTATTCGGACCTTCACGAAAAAGCTCCATCTTCTTCGTGTCGGTATCCACATGATACCCTCCATGCGCGAGAGGTTATTAAACTTCGCGCGTACGGGTACACCGTGTCCGACCCTTGCTTGAGAGTCAATAACTCTCTCATTTTCCTATCGGTAAGTGCCTTAGGAAGGTGATGATCTCTCGAAAGCCTTTTTGAATTCTTCCCAAGAGATCTCATACTCCGGTGGTTGCATGGATTTGTAGTGTTCCCACCACATTAAAGCGAACCACGAAGCTGCAATGCTGCGAATTTAGCCTTGCGTCCTTCTGAACATGGCAAGGTAAACACGCAAACATAGCTTCAATGGCCCGAATCCAGGCATCAGCATCCAAGGGTTCTTCCGTCCCATTGAACTGCGGAGGATTCATATCCAGAAAGTGCTTGTACTTGGTTACTTGACCTTGGGCATTAATCGATTCCCATGAGGTTGCTTCGTCTGCCGGGATTCTTCGCTGCGATATAGGAGAATTTGGCGCATCATCTCGGTTTGAGTAGCCACTATTGTCGGGTCCGGCGATGGTGGCGGGCCGGTTGCGACCACTAGGATCACCGAAACCATTCGGAGTGCTGCGTGTCGAGCCCACCATCTGAAAAATTCGAGTTTTCATAAGTTACACATTCGTAAGCTTGTTCAACAAGTAGAACATGTATGACGAAAACTTAACTTGACCAAATAGCTAGACTCGAGACAGTTGCACTGCATCGAAATGACAATTTCCAACATTCCCGAAACCAAAGTTCCCGAAATGTTCAAATTTCTCCAGCAACTCGGTAGGTTCATAAGACCAAACTTGATAGTCAAGGGTTAAGCTAGATGAGTCGGAACAAGGTGCAAAGGTGCAAGATTCGGAGTGATGTGTTCGGAAAGACGGCAAGATCTAGGTTTACTATTTGAGCATAGCCCGAGATTTGAAAACCTATGATCGTGCAAAAACTTCTCGACAAAGATTTGGATAGATTGGGGGGCACTTGGGTGTAGATCACTATTACGAAAACTCGCAGGAAGGTCTAAGAAGAGGTCACAACAACGGGGTCGACTAAACGGTCCAACAACACTTTAGATTCGGTTTAAAGGTTGTTATTGTTGTTATTAGATTATTACTTAAGGAAAACCACACATGTGACCCTTTTAATTATTCAGCGGGTTTTGATCATGATGCAAGAACGACCTATTCGTCCTCACAAGGCAATCAAGCCAAAATTCGAAGTTAGCGCCGGTGGCATGGCACATACACGTATCTCCCTATAATATCTAGTCGAGATCTAGTCGATGCGACTTAGCGACTTACGAACGAGGTTAGTGTACCCGCGAAGATCACAGAACACAACGAACCTTTCATGCCGGCACTCATGAAAGCGTCCACATACATTACCGTTCACTATAGAAACGGCATCCATGCGTTGAGCCGCCGCATGGACGGCGTCCAACCTCGGACATTCTCCGTTTGAATGGAGTACATCCTTGCCTCGCATGAGCGACATGCGGAAAGCTCACGTATGAAACACGTGGCAAGACACAACTCATAACCGGACGCGAAGATGGGATCCATGGAATGGATCACTCCATCAACCCTCGCAATTCCCGTGATGCGGAACGGCACACGTATAAAACACGTGGCTCCTAGTTTGGTTGTGCGAGAAAGTAAGTCGACATAAAGTAATGTCTTTGGAAGTTAGCAAAATAAACCATAGATTAATAAGCCACCCGAAAGAAAACCAAAAATTTCCCTCTAGGGCCTCTCGGTCTAGTTTATCCTTAACGGACCAACGTGTTTTGCAATTCAAACAATCTTGGCAAATTTTATTCGAAAATCATGTGATTAGAGTTGTTAATTAAACTACGGTGCTTGTAGTCGCTACGATACCAGTGTGACAACCCGCCCGGAAAATACCGTACTATCGCCTAAGACCGATCCACTTTGGTCATTAAGCAATAGTAAAGTATCATCCTGTCGTTGGTTGCCGGTTAACGCCCGTAAATCACTTGGACATCGAACGAGAGGATCGACACATGCATTAAAACTCACGCGAAGGCGAGTCCGCAGTACAACATGAATTAAACATTTTATTACAAACCATTGTTCATGACATGGAGTAAAGGTTCGATTTTGAAAATACGGCGGAAATAAAATAAACTAGCGCAACGGTAAACATCACAGGAGGCCACCCGTGATGTCATTACCTGTCGTCACCCTTCCGGTCAATCACACGTGCAACCACAATTTTAAAGCAAGGCTGAGTATACTAATACTCAGCAAGACTTAACCGTCGGGTGATAACTACATCACCAAACTTTAGACATGAAAGGCTTTTGGCCGGTGGAGTTTCTTTTGCTGAACAGCTGTTAAGGGTAGATCCTTACTTTCCATCTTTTAGCACGAGTTCTAGTTGATTACCATTTCTAAGTGTGCCAACTAATTCAATCCGAAATTGGACAAGCAATTAATTCATACAACAATATTCCTCGAGTTCCATCATTATGGGATATCATGGCCGCTGATTAAGCGAGTCTCGGGTAACGGTGAGAGGCCGACAATCGATTGATTTAAACCTTGCAAGGTAAACCCAAACACACGGTAGGCTGCCCCCGCAAGGACAACTTTCCCAGGCCGTTCCCGTCGATCTTCGGCTTGGGAGCGGAACCTACATTCCTTGGTACAAGGTTTTACTGGATCGCTCCCACACGAACGTCCAGACTCACGCAGGTACCACACTGTTGACGGTGTATTTTGGTGCACCTAGCATGTTCATTACACTTTGGTTTGGATTTGATTATGGAACTAACCCGCCACTAGGCACACTAATCATATAACAAGTTCATCTTTGTGCATGCATTTGGAAGTGTTGTGTTTATGTAGGAAAACATGGACATAAAGGACGGATTCGCAACAAGTTCAAAGGAGCATTCATGGAGTCTTGTTCGTGTTCATGAGCTTGCTGAAATCACTTCCAATGGTGGCGAGGACCGAAGTGCTACGAGGAACACCCCCGGGATTGAAGCGTAAAAGATCAAACTTCATGCAAAGAGAGCCTCCATCTTGGACGCGAGGATAACAACATCAAAATCATGCAAGTGGAGGGGGCAAAGTACATAAGTGCACGAGGACCCACGGAGCAAAAGGGGCAACCGAACTGGGCCGAATTGGGCTGGGCCGCCGGCCCGGCCCACTTCCGGCACCGGTTCGGTCCCGTTTTCCTTGCCCTCGAAGGATCTTCAACCCTAAAACCCCCAAGGCGCCGCCAACACCGAGAAGAGGAGTCATTCGCACCGAAGGCCATCCACAAGCTAGAGAGAGAGAGGAGGAGGATCTCCGGCGGGGAGATCAACCACCTCGAAGGAAGCACCCTCTCGTGGAGAAGAAGGAAGACACCGCCGAAGGGAAACCATGATCAACGGTGCCATGATCAGCACCTTGATGGGGTAATCTTCTCATTCGTCCATGGGTTGTAATCGATATTGAGATGTAATCGCACTTTGTCGGATTATCTATCTATCATCTTGTGTTGAATATACTTTAATGCTTAAGGTTTGCAACCATGCCGTAAAGGGAGTAAGGCCTCAATGCTTCCTTGGATCCATTCAATACGCCGTGTCCATCAAAGGTCTAGTCATGAATACCTTCGCGTAGTGACAGTACGAGAGGAGGGAAAGGGCGAAACCGTGGTCACAACCCCGATAGATTAGATTGGTTTTTCATATTTTTAAGCGATTGCATGCTCTAGTATCGTAGACCCGTGGGCGAGTGTCTTCTATCTTGATTGTTTATCATTCTCTCTAGTGTAGTTTAGTGTTTTTCTAGTATAATAGTAGTTAGGGTTTTAGTAGCTAGTGTGTCGTTGTTGATCGAACGCTTGTAATCCCCTTGCTCCGCGGATTGACAAGAACCTTGGGAATCCCGTGGTGAAAAAGGTGTGGGGTTCGTACGCTTGCGGATCGTAGAGGGATACGTCTTTTATCCGTCAACAAGCCCCTTTTTCTGGCGCCGTTGCCGGGGAGCAAGTTAGTTTACATCGTTTGATTTGCATCTAACTTAGTTTTATATTTTAGTTTATCTTTTATTTGCTATATCTAACATATATTATCTAGAAAAACACTTGTTTCGTTTTTGTTTTTGTTTTTATCTTATTGTCTAGATGGAGTTCGTTAATCAACCCGTGGAAGAACCGGAGAAATCATTAAGGGATTACGCTAGCCCTCGATGTGAAGACATAAAAGTACAAGAGTCGGATTCGAAGCTCGAAGCGACCAAGTATGAAATTAAATCCAAGATCATCAAGATGGTGGCGGAAAACCCATTTGAAGGGATGGTTACGGAGAACCCATATAGACACATAAGGGATCTCACGACAATATGCAACACGGTGCGTCAAGAAGGAGTTCCCGATGAATGGTTCAAATGGAATCTCTTTCCCTACTCACTTGCCGGCAAAGCAAAGACATGGTATTCGGTTGCGTCCTTTGAAGTTGAAGGCAATTGGAACAAGTTGAGAAGTTTTGCGAGAAGTTCTTTCCAATTAGCAAGGTTCAACATCTAAGGAGGCAAGTGATCACTTTCATGCAAGGAGAAGAGGAAGGGATAGACCAAGCCTGGGATAGGTTTAATGAATTAATCGAACAAGGACCAAAACTCGGCTTCACCGGTGACGTACTCTTGCATACATTTTTCTTTTCCCTAACCCCTAGTTGCATGCGACACGTCGAAATGTGTGCGGGTGGGGATCTCATGGAGAAAACACTCACGGAAACCGCCCAACTTCTACAAAAAGTTAGTAAAGCGGCTGCCATGCGAAGAGATTGGGAAACAAGGCTTGCGGAAGAGCCGGAATACAATTCAAGGAAGAAGAAACTTGCTGATTTTTCTAAAGAGGCAACCCGGAAGTCACAAAAGAGGAACCAATCATGGAAAAGCTTGAACAAGAACACATCAAGTCAAGAACTACACCAAGCGTCGACTTCGCCACACCAAATGAGACGAACAAGAGAAGCATGTCAAGCGCGAAGCCACTAAGGGAGTTCGAACCAATGGATTGGGTTCCTATTGATTACGGAGAAGTATTCGACAAGAGAAGACCGTTCCCTAATCAAAAGGGAATGGCAAGAGCATTGGAAGTGGATTTCCCACCGGAGAAGAAAGCTGAAAATTCATACGACCTCGAAACCACCGGTGAGATTTTTGAAAAGCTCTTTGGAGATGACGTGGTGGATCCGGAACATATTGCCGAGGTGAAGAGAATCATGGGGATCAAGCCCGAAGTATCACCATACGCTCGCCTCGCTGAAATTTACTCGATAGGATCCGAAGAAGAAGAGAAGATGACGCCACACTTGAGTTGCGAGATCAACGGAGTTCAATGCAAAGCTTTATGCGACATCGGAGCCCAAGTAAGTGTTCTATCTTCTAAAATTTACGATAAAGTTCAATACCACAACCTAGACTTAGCTCCAACATCAACGAAATTAATTATGGGAGATGGTAGAACTATCAAACCTCTAGGTATTGCTTGCAACATGAAAGTAAAAATCTCTAGAAACTATATACCAACCGATTTCTTTGTTATTGATGCTTACCATAGTAATTCTGATCATATAATCTTAGGTAGGCCTTTTCTTAAGTTGGTTGATGCCGTGTTAGATGCGGAGAAGGCAAAGTAACAATGAACCTTAATGGAACAAAGTACACATATAACTTTCTTCGTGCTTCTAAACACCTTACACCTTTTCCTCCCGAAGATGAAGAAGTAGAAGAGATAGATAGTCTTTGTTTTGTTGAAACCCTCGGAGACCCGCCGCAAAGAGCGATGGAAAATCAAATTAGTAATCAACAAGATGAAGAACTAGAGGAAGCAACAAAAGGCTTAGAGCCGCATGATGGTAGTGTGGAGGAAGAGAAATTTGAAGACATAGGAGAAATCAAACCCGAGGAGCCACAAGTGCCCGAGGTAGACCTTAAACCTTTGCCCAAGGGATTAAAATATGAATTTTTGGGCCCGGACAAAACTTATCCGGTCATTGTGAGCGACGAGTTGAGTCCCGAAGAAAATGAAGTGTTGCTGATTTTATTAAAAAACATAGGAAGGTGATTGGATATTCAATTAATGATCTCAAAGGTATTAGCCCGGCCTTTTGCACTCATCGTATACCAATGGAAGACCAATGTAAGCCTGTAGTGGACCATCAAAGGAGGCTAACCCATGCCATGCGAGAGGTAGTAAAGAAAGAGGTTATCAAGTTACTTGATGCCGGAATCATCTACCCGGTTCCACATAGCGAATGGGTGAGCCCGGTACATTGTGTACCGAAGAAGGGAGGTTTGACCGTGGTGAAGAATGAGAAGAACGAGTTGATACCGCAAAGGACCGTGACCGGGTGGCGGATGTGTATCGATTACCGTAAGCTTAACAAAGCGACGAAGAAAGATCATTTCCCCCTACCGTTCATAGACGAGATGCTCGAGAGGTTAGCAAACCATTCTTATTTTTGCTTTCTCGATGGATACTCGGGGTTCATGCAAATTCCTATTCACCCGAAGATCAACATAAGACAACGTTTACGTGCCCTTACGGAACGTTTGCATATAGGAGGATGCCCTTCGGCCTATGCAACGCTCCGGCCTCTTTTCAACGTTGCATGATGGCCGTGTTTTCGGAATTCATCGAAGAAATTGTTGAAGTGTTTATGGATGATTTTTCCGTTTACGGGAAGACGTTCATGGATTGCTTAGCAAACTTAGAAAAGGTCCTTACAAGGTGTGCGGAGGTAGATTTGGTTTTAAATTGGGAAAAGTGCCACTTCATGGTTAAGCAAGGCATAGTGCTCGGACATGTTATATCCGAGAGAGGAATTGAAGTGGACAAGGCTAAGGTAGAGACGGTTGAGCAACTCCCACCTCCTACGGATGTTAAGTCCTTAAGGAGCTTTCTAGGCCATGCCGGATTCTATAGAAGATTTATAAAGGACTTCTCGAAGATCACTAAGCCTTTAACGCACCTTCTTCAAAAGGATGTGGCTTTCGACTTTGACGAGAAGTGCCTAGCGGCATTCCGGACCTTGAAAAATGCGTTGGTGAGTGCTCCCATCATCCAACCTCCGGATTGGAGCCAACCTTTCGAGATCATCCAGGCCGTAGGCGCGGTCTTGGGTCAAAGTAAGGAAGGCCGAGTTCACGCCGTTTACTACGCTAGCAAAACACTTAGTGGGGCACAATTAAATTATGCCACTACGGAAAAAGAGTTGCTAGCGGTGGTATTCGCTTTCGAAAAATTCAGATCTTACATCGTGAACTCGAAAGTCATTGTTTACACCGATCACGCAATCATCAAGTATCTCTTGGCTAAGAAGGAAGCTAAACCACGTTTGATTCGTTGGATCCTTCTTCTCCAAGAGTTTGATGTGGAAATTCGTGATAAAAAGGGGGTAGAGAATGTTGTGGCCGATCATTTGTCTAGGATGAATCGTGGACAAGATGATAAAGAGCCCATAGAAGATAAGATGAGAGATGACCACCTCTATAGAGTGCTTGATAAAGACACTTGGATGATCGACATCATTCGAGCAATTCGAAAGATGCCCCTCGATCATCTAGATAAAAACACTCAAAGGAAGATAATCTCCGAAAGTAAGAAATATTTTTGGGATGCACCATACCTCTTCCAGCTTGGCAATGATGGAGTAATGAGAAGATGTGTGCCAAGGGAAGAGAGGGTTGAGATTCTAAGGAAGTGCCACTCGGCGGAGTACGGTGGACACTATAGCCATTTTCGAACCGAAGCAAAAGTATGGTCGAGCGGATTCTATTGGCCGGAGATGCATGAAGATACTAAACGATATGTTGCGTCATGCCCCGAATGCCAAAGAACCGGAAACATCTCTCAAAGAAATTCTATGCCTTTGAAATACAACTTGCAAATCGACATATTCGATGTATGGGGCATAGACTTCATGGGGCCTTTTAAAAACTCATTTGGATTCAAGTATATACTTGTTATGGTTGATTATGTATCCAAGTGGGTAGAGGCTATACCATGTCGTAAAGCTTCCACGGAGGAGTCCATCACTATGATCAAGAACGTGATTTTTCCCCGTTTCGGTACACCGAGAATCTTGATAAGTGATGGAGGAACTCATTTCACCGGAAGAACTTCAAAAAGTGCTTGTCCAAGTTGGGAATTGAGCATAGGGTCTCCACGGCCTATCACCCACAAACCAACGGACAAGCGGAGACGTCAAATAGGCAATTAAAAAGCATACTCAACAAGACCATAGAGAAGGGAGGCAAGGATTGGTCAAAGAAATTAGACGGAGCTTTATGGGCTTATCGAACGGCGTTTAAAACACCGATAGGTATGACCCCTTATCAATTCATCTATGGAAAAGCTTGCCACCTTCCGGTTGAGTTGGAACATAAAGCCTATTGGGCGATTAAAGAGATGAACCTTGATCTCGATGCCGCGGTGGTGAAACGAAGAATTCAAATAAGCGAGCTAGAGGAGTTGAGGTTGAAAGCTTATGAAAACGCAAGCATATATAAGGAGAGAATCAAAAGGTGGTATGATAAAAGATTGAAGAAAAAAGAATTTAAAGAAGGAGATAAGGTCCTCCTCTACAATTCGAGGTTTAAAACCTTCGGAAAGGGGAAATTGCAAAGCAAGTGGGACGGACCTTATGTTGTGCATTCGGTGTTCTCCAACGGAGCGGTAACCATTATGGATATAAATGGAGATCAATTTGTGGTGAATGGACAGCGGCTTAAGGTTTACTACGAACCCGATGCCGTGCCCCTTCACCATGTTGACGTCTTCACCATGGAGGAAGAGCCCGAACGTCCCGCCTAGGACGAAAAACAAGGCATCAACTTCTGTAAATAATTTTTCTTTTAGTTTTCTAGAGTTTTTCGCGAAGATTTACTTGGGCCAACTTTTTCCCATGGGCTAAGGAAGAAAAAATAGGGCGGTGTGCAAAAACCGGACCGGCCCGGCCCCCGAGGCAGGGCCGGCCGGCCCAGCGGACCGGCCCGAGAGGGGCCCGACGCCCGATGACGCCGAATTTCGCCCGAATTGCTCCTTTTTGACTTCCTTGTTTGGTCGGAAAATTTTAAGGGAAGTGTAAAAAAGGAAAATAAGGTTCCCGTGGGCTTTTCTCTCGGGACTATTTATTTGGCCGAATTGGGAGCTCGAGAATCAAACCTTTCAAGCAATGTGTTGCACCCTTGTAGCGACCATTGTGCCTCCAAGAAGCTTAGAGTTGAAGCAAGAAGCCAAGAAGCCATCGATGGAGGAGGCAATGCGATGCGAGCTCAAGCTACCCGTCAAGAGGACCGCACGCATCCGTTGCGGAGGACGTGTCCCGACCGGAGCTCTTGCATCTCGCAACCCCGTCGAAGGAGAGAAGGTCCCTACACCCGTTCGAAGGTCGGCACGCCTCCAAGGCATCAAGCGCAAGGATTACAAGGAGGTGTCGCCAGAGCCTAAGGATTATGGGGATAGCGACTACTCCGACGATCGTAGCCCGAGCTCGTGGGCGGCCGCCGGTAGAGATGATGATGATTGGGATGAGCGGCCCAATGAAAGGACTCCCAAAGGCCCCAACGGCGACGGCAACGACGGTGGCGAAGGCAACGACAATGGAGGTGGCAACGACGGTGGTGACAACGGTGGAGATTATGGCGACGACGACCCCTTCGGATTGCATCCGTGTGTTGTCGAGTTTGCCGTCAATCCATCGCGGATCTCTACACGTCGGCCGACGAATGTCTCCAAGCCATGGAAGCGATGAAGCGGCGTATGGAGGACTTGGAGCGCGTAGTTGAAGATGACTACAAGTTCCTTAACCGCAACATGCACAAACTCTTCGGCATGGTTGGAAACATGAGAGGCAAGTGGTGCAAAACTTGCTTGAAGTACCACTAGATCTAGTTTTCCCCTTAGGATTTTTGTAAGATACGACGAGGACGTCGTATATTTTAAGTGTGGGGGAGAGCTAGCTCGCTAGCCTTAGCTTTTGAACTTCAAATTTAGGTTCGGTTTAATCTTCATGTGAGAGTCTTAGTGTTTTAATGAGTCTTTAGTTTTCGAGTCTGTTTTAAAATTTTTGCAAGTGTCTTAAATTAGTGTTGAGTCAAGAAAACCAAATAAAAAGAGTCTTTATATATATCTTTGTGTTTTACGTATTGTTTATCTTTATTTACTTGTTTGTTTAATCTTCGATTCTTGATATATGAACACAAGTATGTGGTTTGAAAATCGTTTACCGTGGTGCTTAGTGGAATCGCTACTACTTAAAGTACCCGTACCGCACTTCGATCTTGAGCTTCACATGTTAGTTGTGCTATGTTCGATGCTAAAAATTGGAGGATTTCAGTTCTGAAAATTATCTTAAAACCCTTGTAATAAAGGTTAGCAAAACCTCTTTTTCCAAGTTGAGAGTAAGAAAAAAATTCCTATCCAAAGCCAAGTTTATTTTTTTCGCTCCACCATAAGTGTGATTAGCACGATGAGTTAGGCTAGGACCCTTCTCTCTTGGTGAGTTTTAATTTCAAGCAATGATCATGTCCTTGTGCTTATCTTTTGTTGCTAGCCTCGTCATATATTCGGTACATGACTTTCACAACGAAAGTCATGATTATCGCCGGATTCCATACCCAACCCTATACATCTCTTTTGTACATCGTATTCCTTGAACACAACCTATTTTCAAAGTTTCGTCTCGTCTCTAGCATGATTTATTTAAAAATTCAGATTGTATGCATGCAAGGAAAGAGAGAATTGAAAGCTTTGAAAAGTTGTCAAGAGAGAGAAAAATAAAGAGAAAAAGTATGTGTATGGAAAAGAAAGAAAGAAAGAAAGAAAAAATCATATGTGAATGAAAGAAGAAAAAGAAAAAGAGGAAAAGATGAGGTAGCAATGAAGATATGAGAGGGATGGATCAAGTGAAAGAAAAGAAAAAAAAAATAAAGTGTAAGGAAGGATGTCACGTTGATTGTGAGACGAAACTTTTACTCTATTTCCAACCATGTGCAATCCGACAACGAGGACATCATTGGTGCCTTGTAGTCACAATTTTCTTTTGCCCTTGCACATGTCCACCATTCTAAATCTTCTCATCCTTGATATCCCTACATATGGTTAATTCTCATGATCATTGGCTTTGAAAGGTAGACAACCATTAGAGGAAGTTCTTAGTTTGACAATACTTGTGTTGATTGCGCTAGCCCTACCTATAGCTCCACTTTACATGATATACGAGAGACTAATGGGAGGTGAGAGTTTTATAAAACTTGGTTAGGATAGCCACTTTATATGAGTGACTTGAGAGAGCTTGGAGAAAGGTTTTTTGTCTAATACTTGTTGCAGGAATTTTTGTTTTGAAAACCATAAAAACCCTCCGATAGAAGCAAAGGAGTAAGCATGGCTGAAATTGAAGACTTCAAGTGAAGGGTTTGAGTTGTGGGGTAAATCTTGACGTGGTAAAAAATCTAAACGCCCATGTTTATGTTTGATTATCATTACTTTGTGTTTATGTATTAAAGATGAAGGGATTGACTAACTTGTGAAGAAGGATAAGTGGTACATGATTACATGTTGACGGTTAATAATTGTATCAAAGTTCGTTCGTGACTCGCAAGCGTACAAGTCTCCCGTCGTAGTCAAGGGACCCTTCTTCCCTCGAGTGGTGAACCCAAGGTATCGAATCCGTGGAACAAATGTGTGACGCAAGACTTAATCTATTAAAGCCAAGTAATCTTCAATAAAGAACCTAATGCATCTAAGTTAAAGACATAAAACGAATCTAATCTACTAAAAACCGGAGAAAACAAAGTAAGATTAGGTAGATAAACCAATCTAGAGAGATCGGGGTAAGCCTTTCGTTGAAGTTCCAAGCAAAAGAAGAAGTAGCAAATCGAATCTTAATAAAAGCCTCTTTAAATCGTGGTTTCCCGTCCAAATCCGAAAACATCCGCCTTTCGAGACCCCCGTTCGTCACAACGTATCCCTATTCATGCGGGGAGCTTAGGGCGAGTCAAAAGACAAGTCGAGATTCTTTCGGAAGATCCGGCGTGTACCTCTAGCCACCGCGGCTACAAGAACACCCTATGTAATCTATCTCGAGAATAGAATTGGAATAAG
Organism: Cenchrus americanus; assembly: GCA_947561735.1. Lineage (NCBI taxonomy): Eukaryota > Viridiplantae > Streptophyta > Magnoliopsida > Poales > Poaceae > Cenchrus > Cenchrus americanus. The sequence goes on along the minus strand of OX387245.1, from coordinate 3,190,019 downwards.
CAAAACCGATCGAAAAACGAAATCTTCGAGGAAACACTTGATCGCTGAGAAAAGATTCAACTTGATAATTCAACTATAACAATGATACATACACAAGATCACCACCGGGATCCTTCCTTGATCTTGCTTCTAGCTCCGGAACTCCGACGTGGTCTTCCTTGCAAGGTTCCCACGTCGGCTAGGGAAACCCTAGTCAACTAGCTCGACCCTCTCCTCTCCTAGATGGTGTCCCTCTCTTCTCTCGCTTCTCGGCGGCCGAAGACGAAATCTTCTCTCGCGTGGCTCTCGGTCGGGGGACTATAAATAGCCCGATTAGCGGCTAGGGCAAAGGACGACGCATTTGGGCCCTAAATGGGCTCGGGCCGACCGGACCGGGCCGGCCGGCCCGGGCCCATTTAGGCCCGGCCCCGCGGCTCCTTTGCCCGAGGTCGGTTCCCTTGCTTCCCGGATGCTTCCCCCTTCGCATACGGGTCCATGTCGTCGGTTTCTCTCCGAATTGGACTCAACTCCTTGTCTTGGAAGATTCAAGCACTTTTCCCGGTCGGTCCCCGGAGTATGTCGTCTTCTCGGATCAAGTCCCCGGCTTCTTGGAGTTAGTTTTGCTTCATTGCATGACTTGTTCGGGGCTTCAAGGTCTTGTCATGAGGTGCTTGATGAACTTATCCCGAAAGTCTTGCATTCAACACTAAATCCCCGCATAAACATTAAACTCCAAAAACGACATGCACACGTGAACTTGTTATACCACGGGGGTTAGTACCAATGGATAAAGTATAAAACTCATGCCAACACCGAAGGTAAACTCATGGCTAGGTTGACGGATTTTCACCGTCAACATCTCCCCCATGCTTAAACCTTGCTCGTCCTCGAGTAAGCCTTCGATGAATATCATCATTGCTAAACGATGTTTAAACTTTGCATTTGATCATACATGAGAAAACATAATGCTCTCAAAATTTAATTCATTAAAGTTCCATAATGTGCTAGCCTTCATCTCTACGGAGGGTAGATTCTTATTAAGCTTATCCCACAAGTATTAACATGCTCACAAAGTTTTAAATAGATCTCGAAATTTTTGAAATAAAGAACGAGATAGAGAAAAAAAACTAAACCAAATTCACAAATTTAAATCATCTCATATATTGCTCATAAACTCTCATCTCACTTGTCTCTCAAGCCTATGTATTCTACTCCTTTCCCCCTCATATATATGTGGTAGGCTTTATATGGAGCTTTTGGGAAAGTTTAGTCCTAACAAGAATTTATAAATGAGGTGTTGTCAAAACAAGACAAGCTTCTCATGGTCTTACCGAGACTCGTCAAAAAGGTCATTGGAAAATAATGTTAAATCAAGGCGGGGAAAGAGAAAAATACACACACTTTAGATGAGTGGACATGTGCAAATGGCAAAGAGTGATCCCGAGGCACAAAGAAAGTCCTCGTTATCGGATTGCACATGGTTGGAAAATTGAGAATGGATCTTTTTATCTTGAAGCCTTGAATGCACTCTTAGAGAACCGGGGAGTTCACTTTACGCACAAATATATATTTTTTTCTTTCTCATTCTTTTCTTTCTTTCATTCATTCATTTTTTTCTTGCCTCGTCATATATTCAGTCCATGACTTTCACAATGAAGTTTTGATTTTTTTGATACCTTGAAAGTCATGCATATCACTGGTTTTTTTCTTTCATCATTATATATATATTTTTTTTAAAAAAATACTCCCTTTTGAACTCTAAAACTGCACCGTACCTACCTCCTCCCCCATGCTTAGACGTTGCTCGTCCTCGAGCAAAGAGGCGAAAAATAAGGTAGGTACCGGATATTTTTCCTTGGAGAGATACTTGAAATCTTCAACGTTGGCACCGTCTTGCGATCTTCCTTGAATTGATGATCCATTCTCAACGATAGGTTGTGGTCAAGGAGGTAATCACAAAAAGATGATATTTGGTTTAAGGGAGGATATCCGGCGAAGTTTGTGAGATCACCGATGCGGGGATACACAATGCACGGATAAAAGGCTAGCAAAAAGATAGATACGCAAAAACGGAATGACCAGCTTCTTAGTCTCGGGCCAGAGAAATCATGGCCTGCAATAACTCACTCAAAAATAAATCTTGTACACTAAGGTTTATGCACTCAAATATATATAAGGCTTTGGATAGGTTGAGCAACACACAAGTGATATTTGCGACAAGGTTAGTAATATTTTTGAGCATAAAAGACATCTTCAATCCATTCATAACTTGAGAGCACATAAAACACTATGGGTCTTTATTTTAATCATAACCTCCGCTGAAAATTAAGCTAGCATTTAAATAAATTCAGATCTGTATTTTTAAGAGAGCACTAGCTTAAACATGCATAAATCAACTACAAAGATGAACAAAGCTGCAATTTTAATCATATATCATCATAGCACGAATTTTGTAACTTTTCCAATAATATAATCAAGGTGGTGACTTTATTAATGGTGATATCAAGTTGAAATACACACTGAAAATAAAGAAACATACTTGCTGAAAATTAAATAAAAACAGAAAAATACTACGCAAACACACATAAGAAAAAGCTGAAAATTACAGAGAAATAGAAAAGAAAAGAAAACTAAAGTTCCTAAATCTTCTAGTCCTCCGCCGGTGGTTGATGTTGGTAGTCTTGATAATAATACCCTTGCTCATAATATGAATGAACACTTCCTCCGTCGAATTGATTTGGCTCCACAAGGTGAAGGCGTCCAAGTTCAAAGGCAATATTTGCGTTGCCTTCACCGAGTTGAGCTGCGTTGGATTGGATGGCTGCTATATTTTGAGCATTTCTTGCAGCATATCCTCCAATAATAGCCATGCTTTGTTGTGGTTGGGGATGATGAGCGTAGGACTCCGCGAAGTTAGCGTTGGGCACAACATAATTTTGTGGGGGTACCGGTGCACCACCCCCCCATGCTTGTTGTTGAGACCCTCCGTAATAACTTGGCGGAGGAGGAACCCCGCCGGATGGTTGCACATTGGGTTGTGCTCCACCCTCTTGTGCGGAGGATGTTCCCTCTTCTACGATCCTTCCTCTTTTGTTCTTCCTTGCGGGGACAAGTATTCCCTCTTCCAACCAATCTTCCCTTCCTTCGGTGAAAAGCCTAAGCCTCTCATCCGGAAGAGGGAGGTTCACAATGGCCAATCGGTAACCTCTTCTCTCATCTCCACTAATGTACTTGCCTTGCCGCAAGTACTCAAAATCGAGAGAGGTACCTCGCAAAAGGTGAGCGGGGTTTCTTGCGATCCCCGGTCGCAAGGAAAAGGCCAACATGGAGAGGTAACACCCCGAACCAATATCACTAGCCCCCGATGTTGCTTCACAACACCAACGGTTGATCATGAGGTAAGAGGGGTCAATTGGCTGCCCGGCAATCAAAGCCGAGTATAGCCAATTTAACTCCGTGTCGGTCACCTTTGTTTCCCTCATCCTCCCCAATACCCTCTTGCACATCCAAGAGTGAAATATCCGGATAATGGGGTTGCGGATGCTTTTGCGTTGTTGATGGGCATCTCCGGAGATCATGCCCCAAAATTCCGCCAACATGCCGGGAGGCACGTCGACTTTCTCCGAGCGCCCTTGTGGAATCCAAGCAGCTCCCTTACGTGCTCGTAGGGAACCACTTGTTGGATTCCCTCCAAACGGAATGACAAGCATTGCACCCCATCATCATCAACGATGGGTGCCATAGTCATTAAAATTTCCAAGGTGTAACCCAAGTGGGTGTCCACCGAAATTTCGTTGGAGAACTGAATCCACCCGAGGTGCCCCAACATGTAGTTTATGTCGGTGCGAAAACCCAAGGTGTGGAGTGCTTGGTCGTCGATCTCGACGTTTGGCACAAGCCTCTTCTCAAGATTGGCAAGCCTATCCTCCTCCTCCGCCGACATGATGATGAAGCCGTACGAAGATTGTGTCGGGGTGTAAGGAGGTGGTGCGGTTGAGCGAGTCGATCGTCGTGGTGGCGCGGGTTGCTCCTCCGTGTGCCCACGAGGTTCGGTGAACCTCATGGAAGTGCTTCTCGCAGCCCTCATCCCACCAAGGAGGAGAGCGTCGTTCCTCCTCGGTGGTGCCGTGTCCGTCTCCATGCTCCGGGGAGACTCGGAAACCGAGTGCCTCCTCGAAGACGTGGTTGATGACGGCTTGGACGACGACGAACTCTTCTTCTTAGAGAAGAGACTTGCGGTCTTCTTCCACATGTTTGCTGCACTCTCTCTTCAACTAAAAATCCGGGTTGCAACCGGTAAACTAGGCACTTAAACTCTTTGCTTCGGATGTGGACTTTGAGTGGATTAGGGAGGTGGATTTTTTTTTTCTTGAGCTCTCAAGCTTGGGTGGTTGGCTAAGTCTACGGAGGTTCTGAGCACACAAACTTGAACACACAAACAAGGGAAGGAGAGGGAAGCTTGCTCGCAGAAGACGGGCGCCGGGGGACGCCATTTATAGGGCAGGCCGGCCGGCCTAGGCCGGCCGGCCCGAGGGGTGCTCCGGCTCCTCCTCGGCGCGTCTTTCTCCCGGCACGATCATTTCGCCTCTCGCAACTTTCCCCGCCCGCGTGCTCCACGAGTTGCACCGCCCAAACGCTCTCGTCCACTCGTTTTCTTGAATTATTGGTCCTCCCACTTGATGCTCCATGCTTTGGGTCATGTCCATGCTCCCTAGCTCCACTTGCTTCACATGCCACCATTGAAATCCTGCAAAGTTGATGCTTGCTGCCCACCATGCTTGTCCTTTGCATGTGGAATTGGTGAAAGTTGATAAAAGGGAATCCAATGGTGCATGCATGATTAATTCAAACTTGATTGCCTCCATTTAGGTATGTTTAAGGTTAAGCACTCCTCTAATTCGAATTTTAAAATATTTTTCAGAGCCATGCAAGAGCTTGAGCATAATTTTAGAGAAGTTTTTAAACCATTAAAAACAGATGTAAGTCGAAAATATTTTTCGACTACGTCGATTTTGGTCTTACCGGTAAAGTCTGCTTTCATCGGTTGAGAGCGAACGTTTTCCGGCTTGATCATGGGGGCATAGGTTTAGGTTCTAATTTTGGCTAAATAAGAAAGATTTTGAATAAAACAAAATTAGAATGGGCTTAGAAAAATTCTAATCCTAGAGAAACCAAGGATAAAGATTTTTGAGACCAACCAAAAGCTTTGATTTCTAGGTTCACGCGAGTCTTACCACGTGCTGAATTTTTATAACACTTGAATATAAATCGTGGCTCTACTCGTGTGGTTTTAGCATGAAAAATAAGTCAACCTCAGCACCATAATGAGGGTGAAAGGTTGAGTTAAGGTTCTGAAATTATTTGGTTGAGGGGTTTCTCGAAAAGAAAAGAATCAAACAAGCACATAGGAGGGTTCATGCAAAGGGTTTATGATAAAGCAAACATTCAATTAAGAATTATGTCTCTAATATTGTTCAACCACTTCTAAGTCTAATGTCTTTGCGTAGTAAAACTCAAAAACTAAATTATTAAAAATACTCGAAAAACCTGGAATCGGGTTGTCCTCCCGGTAGCTTATTCTTGACTTGACTTGACGAAACGGGTTGCCTCCCGCCTAGCGCTTCGTTTATAGTCTATAGCTAGACTTCTTCACTTGATTACTCCGGATCAACGCTCTTTGCGGGCGTTGCAATCTTGGGTACCCACTTCCGCACCATCTTGGGCGCGGGCTTGTCTTTTGGCTTGGGCGGCTTAGTCATTTTTTTGGTCTTCACGGGCGGCTTCTCTTCCTTTGTCTTGACGGATGCAACACCTTCTTTAATTTTCGTTACGTTCACTTTTTTCGGCTCCTTCTTCTTTTTCAGCCCCTCCGTTTGTTTTGGTTCTATCTTCACTCCAATCATGTTGCATGCCTCAATCCTTGGACGGAACTTGAAGGAACTCCTTTCCCCGTTGATATCGAACATGATCTCCCCCTTGCCAACATCAATAGTTGCTCCCACGGTCTTGAGGAACGGCCTCCCTAGGATGAGTGGCGGCTTCTCCCTCTCTCCCATCTCGAGCACAACGAAGTCGACGGGGATGAAGTGGTGTCCAATCTTCACGGGTACATCTTCGCAATGCCCAAGGGATAGCGAATGGAGTTGTCACCCGGCTCCAAACATATTCCCGTAGGCTCCATCGGTAGGCGTAACTTCTCGAACACATCCCTCGGCATGACACTCACACTAGCTCCAAGGTCGCATAACGCCTTCTCGAAGTTGAAAGAACCAACCGAACATGGGATTGTAGGGCACCGGGGTCTTTTTGCTTCTCTAGCCCATAAGCAATAGCCGCACCACACTCCTCGGACATCTTGACATGATCTACCCCGAGTGTTGCTATCTCATATTTATTTGCAAGTATATCTTTAAAGTAACGAGAATATGTAGGTACTTGTAGGGCATCTAGTAATGGCATGTTGATGCTAAGTCTACGCACAACTTCCACAAACTTCTCAAAGTGGTTGTCAAGTTTACCTCGGAAGTAGCGTGGCTTGAGTTGCGGTATCCTCGTGTCATCCTCCGGCATCTCAAATTCGGGTTCCTCGGTGACGATCCCCGTAACCTTCTCTTTAGCAGCTCCTTCCACCTCGGTGGACGGTTTCAGCTTCCTTGCTCCCGCGGTACGTTCCGGATCTTCGGTCTCCTTCCCCGAACGTGTTTGAATGGCCTTCGCCGATTCGGGACATTTGGGTTGTCCCGGAAGCTTCCCTTCATCATTAGTGAGGCGCCCCGCAAGTTGTCCAACTTGCGTCTCGAGCATCTTCATCATGTTGAGCACTTGATGATTGGAACTTCCGACCTCCGTCACTTTGCTATCGATGTTCTCCAACACCTTGTCTATGGTCTTGAACTTGGTGACGGTGTCCTTGTTGATCTTAGCTTGCTCATCCATGAACTCCTTCAATTGTATCCGAAGTGGAACCGCGTTAGGAATAGATGAGCTTGCATTAAATTGAGGCCTACCTTGCCCGTAGCGGAAGTTCGGCAATTCTCCCTTCCTCATGTAGTCGAGCACTTTGGCTTCCTCCGGACAATCTTTGCGGACATGGCCATACTCTCCACATTCTTCGCATGTGGACCTTGCTTCGGCGGCCTTCAAGTCTTGAGCCTCTTTCTTTTCTATCTCCATCTTCTCCAACCTCCTCATGAGCGAGTCGATCTTGCCTTCAAGTATGTCTTCCTTCTCCACTTGCAAGACTCCTTTGACGTTCCCCATAGGTTGAGCCGGGTGTAGGCGCCCGGATGACGCCCACGTGTCATTATCCGCGACCTTCTTGAATAGCGTGAAAGCTTCCGTCGGTGTAAGCTCGATGATAGATCCTCCCGCCGATGCATCGATGATCGTCCTTGACGCCATGGTGAGTCCTTGATAGAACTTTTGCACGAGGTCTTCTTTCGGGAACTTGTGATGTGGAACCGCCAGGGTGTACTCGTTGAAGCGCTCGAATGCCTCCGAGATAGTTTCTGTAGGATATTGAACAAAGGTGGCAATCTTATTACGCAAGCTTTGAGTTTTACCCGGTGAGTAGTATTCCTTCATGAAAGCCTTCATCAACATGTTCCAATTTTGCACCGTCTCCGCCGGTTGAGAGTGGAACCATTGCAAAGCCTTCCCGAGTAGTGAAAACGGAAAAAGCCTTGCCCTCATTTGATCTTGAGTCACCCCATCCATGTTGAAAGTCTGACATAGTTGAATGAATGCTTGGAGGTGAAGGTTCGGATCCTCTTTGCCGGTGAAGGGTGAATGTTGCACCATGCGGATTGTTGAGGTCTTGATCTCGAACGGTCTTCCGATCTCCTCGAGGTTCAAGATTGGTAGGTCGATGATGTCCGGGGTGCATAGCTCCCCAATCTTGCGTTCTTCCGGTGGTTGGTCACCCATTGGTGGAAGTCGGTTCTCCCGCGGACTTTGAGGTGGTGAATTCTCCGGAGATTCCTGCGATCGTTCGTCTTCCGACTCCGAATCTACAAAATCCAGCTTTTTAGCTTGATGTGCTTCGCGTCTCCTTAGCTCCGTAAAGTTTTTCTCGGATCATCCACAAAATTATTGGGTTTGTTGGAGAGGTAGCCGTCCATCTCCTCGTTAGGGTTAGCAATAAACAAAGTATGCAAAAAAAACTAGAAAACAAAACAAATCCGTAAAGACTAGAGTTAGACAAACTAGATTAGATGTATTTTGAGGATGATCGAAGCTTATTAGATGCAAAAATAAAACAAAATCAGTACTGAAAATTACAAAAAAAGCAATAAAAAATCAAATCTTGATCACTTGTTCCCCGGCAACGGCGCCAGAAAAAGGGGCTTGTTGACGGTTAATAATTGTATCAAAGTTCGTTCGTGACTCGCAAGCGTACAAGTCTCCCGTCGTAGTCAAGGGACCCTTCTTCCCTCGAGTGGTGAACCCAAGGTATCGAATCCGTGGAACAAATGTGTGACGCAAGACTTAATCTATTAAAGCCAAGTAATCTTCAATAAAGAACCTAATGCATCTAAGTTAAAGACATAAAACGAATCTAATCTACTAAAAACCGGAGAAAACAAAGTAAGATTAGGTAGATAAACCAATCTAGAGAGATCGGGGTAAGCCTTTCGTTGAAGTTCCAAGCAAAAGAAGAAGTAGCAAATCGAATCTTAATAAAAGCCTCTTTAAATCGTGGTTTCCCGTCCAAATCCGAAAACATCCGCCTTTCGAGACCCCCGTTCTGTCACAACGTATCCCTATTCATGCGGGGAGCTTAGGGCGAGTCAAAAGACAAGTCGAGATTCTTTCGGAAGATCCGGCGTGTACCTCTAGCCACCGCGGCTACAAGAACACCCTATGTAATCTATCTCGAGAATAGAATTGGAATAAGCAAAACCGATCGAAAAACGAAATCTTCGAGGAAACACTTGATCGCTGAGAAAAGATTCAACTTGATAATTCAACTATAACAATGATACATACACAAGATCACCACCGGGATCCTTCCTTGATCTTGCTTCTAGCTCGGGAACTCCGACGTGGTCTTCCTTGCAAGGTTCCCACGTCGGCTAGGGAAACCCTAGTCAACTAGCTCGACCCTCTCCTCTCCTAGATGGTGTCCCTCTCTTCTCTCGCTTCTCGGCGGCCGAAGACGAAATCTTCTCTCGCGTGGCTCTCGGTCGGGGGACTATAAATAGCCCGATTAGCAGCTAGGGCAAAGGACGACGCATTTGGGCCCTAAATGGGCCTGGGCCGACCGGGACGGGCCGGCCGGCCGGGCCCATTTAGGCCCGGCCCCCGCGGGCTCCTTTGCCCGAGGTCGGTTCCCTTGCTTCTCGGATGCTTCCCCCCTTCCCGCATACGGCTCCATGTCGTCGGTTTCTCTCCGAATTGGACTCAACTCCTTGTCTTGGAAGATTCGAGCACTTTTCCGGTCGGTCCCCGGAGTATGTCGTCTTCTCGGATCAAGTCCCCGGCTTCTTGGAGTTAGTTTTGCTTCATTGCATGACTTGTTCGGGGCTTCAAGGTCTTGTCATGAGGTGCTTGATGAACTTATCCCGAAAGTCTTGCATTCAACACTAAATCCCCGCATAAACATTAAACTCCAAAAACGACATGCACACGTGAACTTGTTATACCACGGGGGTTAGTACCAATGGATAAAGTATAAAACTCATGCCAACACCGAAGGTAAACTCATGGCTAGGTTGACGGATTTTCACCGTCAACATTACAACACCTTGGACGAAATTCTTTTACGAGTACTTGCTCGAGGACGAGCAAGAGCTAAGTGTGGGGGAGATGTTGACGGTGTATTTTGGTGCACCTAGCATGTTCATTACACTTTGGTTTGGATTTTATTATGGAACTAACCCGCCACTAGGCACACTAATCATATAACAAGTTCATCTTTGTGCATCCATTTGGAAGTGTTGTGTTTATGTAGGAAAACATGGACATAAAGGACGGATTCGCAACAAGTTCAAAGGAGCATTCATGGAGTCTTGTTCGTGTTCATGAGATTGCTGAAATCACTTCCAATGGTGGCGAGGACCGAAGTGCTACGAGGAACACCCCCGGGGATTGAAGCGTAAAAGATCAAACTTCATGCAAAGAGAGCCTCCATCTTGGACGCGAGGATAACAGCATCAAAATCATGCAAGTGGAGGGGGAAAAGTACATAAGTGCACGAGGACCCACGGAGCAAAAGGGGCGACCGAACCGGGCCGAGTGGGCTGGGCCGGCCGGCCCAGGCCGGCCGGCCCGGCCCACTTCCGGCACCGGTTCGGTCCCGTTTTCCTTGCCCTCGAAGGATCTTCAATCCTAAAACCCTCGAGGCGCCGCCAACACCGAGAAGAGGAGTCATTCGCACCGAAGGCCATCCACAAGCTAGAGAGAGAGGAGGAGGATCTCCGGCGGGAGATCAACCACCTCGAAGGAAGCACCCTCTCGTGGAGAAGAAGGAAGACACCGGCGGAAGGGAAACCATGATCAACGGTGCCATGATCGGCACCTTGATGGGGTAATCTTCTCATTCGTCCATGGGTTGTAATTGATATTGAGATGTAATCGCACTTTGTCGGATTATCTATCTATCATCTTGTGTTGAATATACTTTAATGCTTAAGGTTTGCAACCATGCCGTAAAGGGAGTAAGGCCTCAATGCTTCCTTGGATCCATTCAATACGCCGTGTCCATCAAAGGTCTAGTCATGAATACCTTCGCGTAGTGACAGTACGAGAGGAGGGAAAGGGCGAAACCGTGGTCACAACCCCGATAGATTAGATTGGTTTTTCATGTTTTTAAGCGATTGCATGCTCTAGTATCGTAGACCCATGGGCGAGTGTCTTCTACCTTGATTGTTTATCATTCTCTCTAGTGTAGTTTAGTGTTTTCTAGTATAATAGTAGTTAGGGTTTTAGTAGCTAGTGTGTCGTTGTTGATCGAACGCTTGTAATCCCCTTGCTCCGCGGATTGACAAGAACCTTGGGAATCCCGTGGTGAAAAAGGTGTGGGGTCCGTACGCTTGCGGATCGTAGAGGGATACGTCTTTTATCCGTCAACACACACTTTGTTGCAAGCGGGGGGACACAAGTGCCCCGGTGTAGTAGGGAAAGGTTCCCTTACCGCGTCAATCGGGTACTAGGCTTACCGGTCCCATACCCGCATATGTTTAGTACGTTCAAAAGCTTAACCCACGAAAGCCACTGGACCGGAGCCCGAATCCCATGCTCTTACCACATGAGCAATCCATTTAAGGATATCTTATGATTCCTATCTAGGAACCTAATCTCGCGAGTGACGAACATCACTCGACTTCTATCGGTCCTATAGCATAGCAGCTATCGACCTAGCATACTAGTGATAGAGCATAGGTACCTAGGGATCATGCATCTAGGGTTTCAAATCAACTCCTGAAACGTAAATGCACAATCGTAGCAACATAATTGCATAAATTTCAAAACAGGGTTAATGATCCGGGGCTTGCCTTCGATGGCAAGGTTGGCCTTGGGCCCTTCTGGACTTGGTCCAGGTCTTGCTCTACAACGACGTGGTGCACGTCTCCGTCAGCTCCTTCGTCTCCTCCGACCGGCACACGCGTACAGCTACCGTTCGGGAGATCTACACGAGGATGCAAGTGCAAGATTTAATTGACGATTTTAATTTAATTAATCACAAACAATAAATTACAACCATATGGTGCATTAGTTGGACACATTCACCTAGATAAGAATACATTTAGCATACTCTTCCAAAAAGGAACAATATGCAATTCTTTATTAAACATTTGAATAAAGGTTCTTATTATACTTATCATTTTATGTGAAAGCTTCCTTTCCTTTTTATCTTCTCCAATAAAGTGTAACTAATCTTTTTATTTAAGAATTAATTTCTTATTAGTGATGATAATTAATTATCTTTTAATTGTATTACATAATACTTTTCAAAAAGGAAAAAGAATTAAATAAGGGTTTTTCTTTAATTAATTTCCCTTTAATATTAAAAAGGGTTTTAGGCTTTTTATTAAGCAATTAAATTACCAAAAATTAAAGAAGTGTTTCTTAAGCCTACTAGCACCTATACTGGTCCATTGGACCCACATGCAAGTGTTGGATGCTAGGGAAATAAATATTTTTGAAAATGACAAAGGCTATCTAGTGATTCCATTTTAAATGCATATAAAAAAATAAGCATCAAAATGATCCAAACTTTCTTGTGCATGCTCTCTGGTCCTAAACAAGTCTAAAAAGCCAGCATGTTCACATGGAATCTCTACTGAACTTGGTTTATTAATTTACAAAGGAAATCATGCATAAATCAAGAATAATTATTTCTGTTAATCCAAAAATCATGATTAATTCACAAGATGTGTACTTTGGTATAACAAGACAGTGTGCACAAGTTGGGGTCAAAAACATAAATATATTTAACATGAAAAAAATCATTTATGCAGCTCTGCCAGAGATAGGAAAACATTTTTATAAAAATATTTACATTATAACTTTGTGCATTGTTTGGCATAGGAGCTAGCCATGACCTAACACACAACATATCCAAAAAGTAGCTACAGAGAACTTATGGTTTTTGAGATATTGCAGATCTAGGGTTTTCACATTTGTATTTTTTATGCAAAAACTAAAAGGAATTAGCTCAGGCTAGAATAACAAAAGTTGTAGAATAAATCACCACGGATCCAAAAAACTTGGTTTCACATTTTTCTGAATTTTCTGTGATTTTCTACGCAATTTACAAGAAACAGCAAAACAGTTTTACTATTAGAGTTGTGCTTTTGCAAGAAAGACCCCGGAAAGATTGGTACCCTTGCAATGTCACCCCCGGGGGCGTGGCCAGCTTACTGTTCGCCGGAATTGGGGGAGCTCGCCGGTGCTCGCGGCCGGGGAAGGGTGGGGGAGTGGTCTAGGGGCCACGTGCGCACGATTTTGGGGGTTGGAGAAGGCGGGGGCGGCGCCGGCGGTGGCGCGCGCCGGCGGCCGACGGTGGCGGCCGCCGCGGCCCGTGCCGCGGCGCGGTTGGGCGGCGCCGGGGCCGCGCAGGCGGGGCGGGGACGGACGGAGCGTGTGCACGCGCGAGAGTGAGGCGGCCGGCTCTTATACGTGAGCTTGAGCGCACCGTACGGCGGCGCTCGGACCGCCGGTCTCCGGGGGCGCCGTCCGTGGTACGACGTCGCACGCAAAAATACGCCGCGGCACGGATTCGCGAGCACTTGGGGCGCGGGGACCTCGGGCGCGGGCGCCTCGGGACGGGGCGGCCTCGGGGCGCGGGCGGCGGCCGGCGGCCGGCCGCGCGCGCGCGCGCGCGCGCGCGCGCGCGCGTCCGCGCGCGCGCGCGGCGCGGCGGCCGGCGCGCGGCCGCGCGGCGCGGCGCGGCGCGGCGGCGCGCGCGCGGAGCGCGCGAGTCCGCCAAACGTGTCGGTGTAGAGTCGTTCGACGGCGTTTTACTCAAAATTTCCGAATAGAAGTGCACGAAAGGTTTGTCAACGGGAAAGTTGTATATCTAACTACCCTCTACAACTTTCGTAAAGGCTCTAGGGTGTTTTTCTCAATGGATTTTGCGGGGACGTCGTGCCAACTTGGAATGTCGGCTGTTCGGAAAACAGGAACATCCGTCTTGCAAGGGGTTTTTCACAATTTTCCACCCAAAATTTGAAATGCCAATCTACATGAAAGTTGTGTCCCTCAACAAGATGGACAACTTTCATAAAGGTAGATTTTGAAGTGTTTAGGTGAATTTTGGAGAACGCGGCAAAAGTTCCGGACGACATTCGCTGACGTCAACGGTAAAGCGGGGTTTGACCGTGTGACGCCCCAGGTTTTTAATTACCATCATTAACGCTAACGACGCGATTAGCCGGTCAAATGGTCAACCCTAGGTCAACCTGGGCCCTCACCCCTGAAAACTCCCTAACATACCCCTAAGTGACCCTAGTGAATAGTAAAACACTGGTGGGGCCAACCCTTGGTCAAAGGGTGGGTCAAAGCCCCCTTGCCACCCAATGTCCACAGATGTCTGCCGGAACTTTTGTCGCGTTCCCCAAAATTCACCTAAACACTTAAAATTCTACCTTTGGGAAAGTTGTAGATCTTGTTGAGGGACACAACTTTCATGTAGAGTGGCATTGCTTGGTTTGGAGGGGAAAATTGTGAAAAAGCACTTACAAGCCGGGAATTACCGTTGACGAACCCCGCCGACATTCAAAGTTGGCACTACCACGGTTTCAAATCTAGGCAACAAAACCCTATACAACCTTTGTAAAAGTTGTAGCCGGTACCTAGATCTACAACTTTGGTATTCATCCCTTGGCACGCTTCTGTTGAAAAATTTTGAGAAAAATCGAGTCAAAGTTGGTACCGGCAACACGGCCAAAAGCCGAGCACGCCATGCGCGACGTCGTGCGCGCGCCCGAGCGCCACCGTGCCGCCGCCGCCGGTCTTGCCCCGGCAGCCGTGCCCACGCCGCCCGAGCCCTCGACGTCCGCGCCATGCTGCGTCCCGAGGCACGCGCGCCCCGATGCGCACCGTCCCGAGGCGTCTAGGCGTCCGCGCGCGCCGCACGCGCGCGCGCGCCACGGACCGGCGGTCCGTCGGCGGCGGCGCCGCCGCCGCACGCGCGCGACCCGACGCGCCGTAGCACGGCAGCATCTCCCCGCCGTCACCAACGCGTCACCCACGGGCCGCCCCGCGCCGGGTATAAAGCCTCCCGGCCCCTCCTCGCGCGCCGCACCGAGCCGCCCGCGCCATCGCCGCCGCCGGTGATAGCCCTCCCGGCCCGTGCTCGCCGCCGTCCAAGCACACCGCTAGGCTCCTTAGCATCCGGGCTAGCTTACCAGCACGCTTGTTTGCGCCAATTTGATCTCCCCGCCGCACCGCACCGAGCCCTCCCGAGCGCCGCCGCCGGCCGCCGCCGCGCGCCGTCGCCGGAGCCATCTCCGCCCTCGCCACCACCACCAACCCGACCGTGGTGAGCTCAATTTCACCATGGTGTCGCTTGTTGTCGTGGATAGGTCCCACATCGCCGCCGGCGAACCCTCCCGCCGCCGGCAAGGGCACAAATGTGAACCCAGGGGCATATGTGCAAGGATTCCTAACTTAGTTTATTTACGAGTTCGGTCCATGGTCTTAGAAAATCCCTAGAAAATCACAGAAAATTCCAAAAATTCCCAAACAAATTTTGTAGGACTCAGGATGCCAAACCCCATCCATGTGTGGTACACTTGTGGCTAGATTCAAAGTAGCTTTGGCAGAAAAATTACAAATATGTTATGCTTGAATATGTCATATCTTGAAATGTACAGCTCCTCTGTAGTTAGGCTTTGGATATGATGTGTGTTAGAGTAAGACTAGATGCTGTGCCAAAGATTGCACAAAGTTACCATGTGAATGTTTTTATAAAAATATTTTTCCATCTCTGGCAGTGCTAAATAAATGATTTTTCCTGTTAAATATATTAATGTTCTTGAGCCCAACTTGTGCACACTACCTTGAGATGCCAAAAGGCACCTCTTGTAAATTAATCATGAATTTACGAGTACCAGAACTAATTATTCCTGATTTATGCCTATTTTCCCTTGTAAATTAATAAACCAAATTCAGTAGAGGTTCCATGTGAACATGTTAGCTTTTTAGACTTGATTAGGATCATAGAGCAACCACCAGAAAGTTTGAGTAATTTTGATGCTTATTTATTTTTATTTGCATTTAAGATGAATCACTAGATAACCTTTGTTATTTTCATGAATATTTAATTTTCTAGCATCCAACACTTGCATGTGGGTCCAATGGACCAGGATAGGTGCTAGTAGGCTTAAGAAACACTCATTTAATTTTTGGTAATTTAATTGTTTACATAATGGCTTAAATGCCCTATTAATATTAAAGGGAAATTAAAATAAAGAAAAATCCTTAATTAAATCCTTTTTCTTTTTGGAAATAGTACTTAATATAAATAAAAGAAATTTCATTAATATTACTGCTCAAGAAATTTAATTCATAAATAAAAGATATTAAGTACACCTTGTTGGTTAAAAATAAAGTGAAACAAAGCTTTCACATGAAATGATAAGCTTAAATAAACCTTTATTCAAATAAGGAATAAAAGAGTAATCCATGTACAACCAATGACTTCCTCAAATAGAAACCTTAGATAGATGCTTATTAAGGTGAATATGACCAACTAGAGTTGGATAAGACAACAAACTATCACATCACCTAAAGTGCATTGCATTCCGTGTAGATCTTCCGGACGGAGACTACTCCCTTGTCCCGAAACCGAGGAAGGAGGAGCGGAAGGATCTCTGCGCAAAGACGTGGACGTACTCGACACCGAGGGTGCCCAAGCTAACTTAGCCGACGAAGGCAAGCTCCGGTGCATCTAACCCGAGTTTAAAAGTTCTTTATTCAATTACCCGTGAATGATTGTGCATGTACGTTCGGGAGTTGAATGAAACCCTAGATGCATGATCCATGGGTACCTTTGGTCTCTACTAGTATGATAGGTCGATAGGTTGCTAAGCTATAGGACCGTTACAAGTCGGGTGATGACCTCACTCGCGAGAATAGGTTCCTAGATAGGAATCACATTATATCCTTAAATGGATTGCTCACGTGCACTACAAGAAATCCTTTGATCTATGACGAAATATTCGTCATAGATCACACCGCATCCATGACAAACAGTCAGATTTCGTCATAGATTCACAGTGCTGGATATGAAGCCCGATATGAAGTCTAAACACTATGACGTTCTGCCAATTTTGTCATAGATTTCGTCACAGATCACACTACTTCCATGACAACCGTCAAATTTCGTCATGGATTAGCAGTGTTGGATATGAAAGCCCAATACAAAGTCCAAGCACCATGACGTTGCGCCAATTTCATCATAATCCGACCCACATTGCATTTCAACATTTCCTCATGATTAATAAATTTACAAAATCATATAATGTATGAAAAGAATTATAGATAATAACAGTCTTAAATTTAAAAATCTAAATTTAAAATTTTTTCTAAAGCATATAATATTATATATTCAATATATAGATATACATATATAGAGGCAAATAAAATTGAATTTCCGTTTTATGATTTTTTATAATTTACTATGATTTTCTAAATATTTGGTCGAAAAATAAAAAAAGAAAAAGACAAAATCATTTATAAAACTACGCATAACCAAGTTCTAGATGTAGTCTTTACAATTTCAAAGGTTGAAGGATATGCTTTGTGTAGTTACGAGTTTAGGGACGAAAACTAGACTTTCGCAAAAATTGAATAGGTGTCAAAGTGATTTGGGCTTGCTAACCGGAGTCAAAGTCTGCTCGACGGCCCTTTAACTACTTGACGTGCTTAGGAAACCCACCCCGGACAACCAAACCAGCCCACGCTGCACAACAGGCCGGCCCAAAGGCACAGCCCAAAAGGCCGGCCCAAATTTGCGAAAATGGAGGGTCACCACTAGACTTTTTGCCATCCATGAGTTCAACATTCAATTATTTCTAATAAATCTGCATAAATTCATTTAAATGATAGAAAATAGCATTTTGTTCGAAAAATCTTGAAACTTCTAAGAGACAACTTAAATGTGTTCTTTTACATGCGAAAAATATATTTGGGGTATATAAGATAATTAGTTTTTCAGTTAATTCATAAATGTGTCTTAATTAGGTATTTTAAAATAGAAAAATATGTTTTTTGCATAATAAATGGCACTGTGACCCCCTTGTGTTAATAGAAGAGTAAATTTAAGGTTATGTGTAGAATTGAGGTGTACATGACCAAGAATTGAGGTGTTAATAGAATTATTCTATTTACTATGAGGTAATGAAAAATGAACAAGGGTGTACACATTAGTTATTTAAAAAATTGAAAAAAAAACAAGTTTTTGCACAACAATTGGTAATGAAAACTCACAAATGTTTATAAGATAACAATTTTGCAACTTTCTTCACAAGGGTGTACTCATTAGTGATTTAAAATTTAGAAAAATCAACTTTTTGCACAACTATATAGAAAAACCATTTTTTATTTGTTAAAGTTGTAGATCTTGGTAGAGAATGATTTTAGAAAATTTTAGAAAAAAGAATCATCCAATTTGGAGTTAGTATGAGGCAGAAAAACTAGTTACGAGTTTTAGACAAAGATTAAAAAGAGAAAACACACTTGTTCATCTCAGTTCATAGCAAGTGCAATTTCTGTTTTTAATCTTCGGATAAAACTTGTAAACTGTTTTTCTTCTTCATACGAACTCCAAATCGGTTGATTCTTTTTCCTAATTTTTTCTAAAATCACGTTCTTCCATATAATTTCATTTGTTTTTATGTTAATTATTATTAATAGTATAATCTTCATAGGGCTTGTTTCCTTCTATTAAAGCATATAACATAAATACATGTTTTTTCCATGCCAATTAGTAATTAAACTTCATAATTGTTAAAGTCAAGGTCGACTTATGTTTGGGTACAAATTTTAGATGTAATGGAGTTGGAAAACGTTATGAGGTGTTCAAATATCAAAGTTCATGTTGAGATGTATGAAACAATATGAGGGATCCATTCATTTTGTGAGCAATGTACACTTCTTTTTTGCAAAATCCAATGAAACTTTTATGTCAAGTTTAAACATCAATACAATGATTTCATGGCAATTTTTAGAAGTTTTTAAGAAGTTTTAGATTTTATTATCATTATTTTACAGTAAATATGCAAGTAGAAGTTTGAATTATGACAAGAAACATTTGAAACTTTCATATATTTTCAGAATACGAGTTATAGTAGATCAGAAGTACTTAAAATATAATTTTGATAATTTTTTTAAATTTTATTTGAGATACATATAGTTCAAATTGGAATTGTTCCATATTGCAAAAAAATGGAAAAAGAAAAAGAAAAATGTTAAGCATAGTAGGAATATAAACAGGCCCATTATGGCCCAAAAGCCCACATAAATTCTGGCCGTCCATTTCTGATCGATGGCTCAGATCGCGTGCTGATGATATATAATCATTAGACTTCCCCTCACCAGCCGAAACCCTAACTCCTGCTCCCACCCCCCATCCACCACCACAGGCACGGCCTCCTCCTCTCGCCGCGCGTCGCAGCCGCCGGGGTCCGCCGCCTCCCGCCTCCTCCACGCGCGGGGTGGGCGGCTTCCCTCGGCGCGGGATCCGGGCCGCCTCCTCCTCCCGCCGCGCGTCGCGGCCGCCGGGTCCGCCGCCTCCCGCCTCCTCCACCCGCGGGGGGGCGGCTTCCCTCGGCGCGGGATGCGGGCCGCCTCCTCCTCCCGCCGCGCGCGCGTCGCGCCCGGGGTCCGCCGCCTCCCCGCCTCCTCCACGCGCGGGGTGGGGGCGGCTTCCCTCGGCGCGGGATGCGGGCCGCCTCCTCCTCCCGCCGCGCGGCCGCAGCCGCCGGGGTCCGCCGCCTCCCCGCCTCTTCCACGCGCGGGGTGGGGGCGGCTTCCCTCGGCGCGGGATGCGGGCCGCGGGTCGCCGCGGGGGAGACGGAGCTTCGGGGCTCCGTCGTCCGTACGTCGCCTTTTTTGTTTTTGGATGGGGAGGATTTCGTTGCTCTTGGGGGTGCTCTCGCCTAGGCTCGAGCTTGGTCCGGGGCAATGCCGCCGCCGAGCTCGAGTTGACGCCGACCGTAGGGCCCCCACGCCGCCGCATACCCCCGTCCGTCTCCCTTTGATGCGTCCCCCCCGCCCCCTCGATCCGAGGGCTCCGTTCGTGGTGCGCTATTCTAGGGTTTGATGGAGCCCCTACGGTCCAATCTAGTGGGTGTGCGGTCGCCGATCTTCATTCCTCGGGTCGTAGGGCTTCATTTCGCTACCTTATTGTCCGATTCACGGCGTGATATGTAGTACATTTAACCGGGTGTTGTTGGAGGTAAAATGCGAGCTATCATAATCCCCATCTCGCCGCCGCCACCGAGCTCTCCAACCCCCCTCACCAGCCTCTCCGCCGCCGTATGAATCCATGTTCTTTAGGGTTTCTTTGTTTTTCTATATATTTCCGGTAATTAAATATAACAATTGTATGCAAAATCTGTTTTTCTCATGTAGATTTGCGAGCTCTATCATCCCATCCGGTGCCCCGCAAGTTCTTGTTCGGTATAATGAGGCATCTAGTCCCTTCTCACCCCCCCCCCCCCCCCCCACTAATTTATGTGTGCTGCCCAATGATGATATATATTTGTTATTTTCTCGAGATCCGGTCCAAGTTAGTATATGATGACAACAATTTGATTTTGAGCATATGTCTAAGTCTATGATGATTGCAAATAAAATCCGAGCATATGTCCCTTCTACTTGAATGTTTGTTCTCGGCTCATTGTTTAAAATGATTTGTTCGGATCTTGAGCACTTGTCTTTGTTAGTAACCTAGTCATGCTTGGGCTCGACTAGGGAATAATGGCATAGTCGATTGTTACTTATGCCTTTGCACAACTATTTTGTCTTTCTTCAACTACTTTTTCTTTCTTGAACTTAGCTATCTTTCCGGACATATGCGTGATATTTATTGTTTCCTGGTCTATGGGCGAGAGATTGGATAAATGTGGTGATGATTTTTAATTTTGTAAGATACTACACTAATCTGAGACTATGGACATATGCAATGATGTTTATTATTGTTTGATACTTTTCTTGCTCTAAGGCTTCACGCATGTGCAATGATGATTTTTCTATCTGTTTTCTACCTAAGGCATGAGACATCTGCAATGATGATATATATTTGTTATTTTACGAGATCCGGTCCAAGTTAGTATATGATGACAACAATTTGATTTTGAGCATATGTCTAAGTCTATGATGATTGCAAATAAAATCCGAGCATATGTCCCTTCTCTCGAATGTTTGTTCTCGGCTCATTGTTTAAAATGATTTGTTCGGATCTCGAGCACTTGTGTTGTTAGTAACCTAGTCATGCTTGGGCTCGACTAGGGAATAATGGCATAGTCGGTTGTTACTTATGCCTTTGCACAACTATTTTGTCTTTCTTCAACTACTTTTTCTTTCTTGAACTTAGCTATCTTTCCGGACATATGCGGTGATATTTATTGTTTCTCGGTCTATGGCCGAGAGATTGGATAAATGTGGTGATGATTTTTAATTTTGTAAGATACTACACTAATCTGAGACTATGGACATATGCAATGATGTTTATTATTGTTTGATACTTTTCTTGCTCTAAGGCTTCACGCATGTGCAATGATGATTTTTCTATCTGTTTTCTACCTAAGGCATGAGACATCTGCAATGATGATATATATTTGTTATTTTCTGAGATCTGGTCCAAGTTAGTATATGATGACAACAATTTGATTTTGAGCATATGTCTAAGTCTATGATGATTGCAAATAAAATCTGAGCATATGTCCCTTCTACTGAATGTTTGTTCTCAGCTCATTGTTTAAAATGATTTGTTCAGATCTTGAGCACTTGTGCTGTTAGTAACCTAGTCATGCTTGGGCTCTGACTAGGGAATAATGGCATAGTCAGATTGTTACTTATGCCTTTGCACAACTATTTTGTCTTTCTTCAACTACTTTTTCTTTCTTGAACTTAGCTATCTTTCTGGACATATGCAGTGATATTTATTGGTCTATGGCTGAGAGATTGGATAAATGTGGTGATGATTTTAAATTTTGTAAGATACTACACTAATCCGAGACTATGGACATATGCAATGATGTTTATTATTGTTTGATACTTTTCTTGCTCTAAGGCTTCACGCATGTGCAATGATGATTTTTCTATCTCGTTTTCTACCTAAGGCATTAGACATCCGCAATGATATTTTATTTCGATGGTACACTAAACCCCGAGGAATGAGACATGTGCAATGATGTTTTATTTGTGATGGCCATAATTAGATCACTTTACCATTTATGTTAAAGCGGGAGCTCTTCGATAATCACTAATGTTACATTTGTTCTTTTAATTTCGAAAAAATAGAGAACAAGAAGTTAGATAAAGCTCTTGTTGGATGAAAACTTGTATCCGAAGTGTTGGAAGAAAGACTTTATATTTGTTGTAATACAAGATAAACAGTTTTTTTATGTGATGCTAGTTCTGTTTAATTGTGTAAATGAGATCCATGGGTTGAAATTGTAATCTTGAAGTGGGCTGAAATTCTATTAAAATTATTGGGCCAATATTTGTTATGTGTCGTACATCTTAATGGGCTGAAAATGTTATGATGTCATCATTTATGTATGCTGGTATTGAATTTGGCTAGATTAGCGCCATGGGATGCCACGTCAGCGCCACATGGCATCCACGTGGCAGCCATGTTAGCGCCACGTGGCAGCCAACTCATCTCTATAAGTGACGTGGCGAGTCAATCCATGACGATCACTTTCGTCACAGATTTTGGGCTTCGGCCGGGTTCAATGGGCTTTACACCAATCTATGACGGCTTGAGAACGTCATGGATCACGCTAATCTATGACGAAAATTTAAGGACGTCATGAGAAGGGATCCGTGACGCTCAATACATGACGTTCTCAAATTTCGTCATAGATGTCATTTTATGACGAAATTTTGATGATCCGTGACGAAAATTGACCGTCATAGACCACGAGATTTTTTGTAGTGGTGGTAAGAGCATGGGATCTGGGCTCCGGTCCAGTGGTTATGTGGGTTAAGTTATTGAACGTACCAAGCATATGCCGGGTATGGGACCGGTAAGCCTAGTACCATAATGAGGCGGTGAGGGATCTTACTATTACTACTCTTGGGATTCGCTCTCACGGCTAGCTACCGGTGGTGTATGGTGACTCCGGGTATCTCGCGGGGTATGCCGGATAGCCTGCACCAAAGACTGTAAGATTCGATCCCAACCCGAGGATTTATGGGGACGGCCTGGGGAGTTGTCCTCGCGGGGGCAACCGACCGTGTGTTTGGGTTTACCTTGCAAGGTTTATAATCAATCGATTGTCGGCCTCTCACCGTTATCCGAGACTACTTACTCCACTAGTCATATGATCCCTAATGATGGAAGTTGATGAAGATGATGTTTGAATAATTGTATTGTACAACTTTGTTTGTACTAGTTGGCTAATGTAGTAAAGATTTAACCCCTAGAACTTGTGCTAAAATCTTGAAAGTAAGGACATACTCTTTGTTACTTTTTAGCAAAGGCAACCCAGTAGCCAAAAAGCCTTTCATGGTCTAGATTTGGTGAAGTAGTTATCACCGACGGGTAAGACTTGCTGAGTATTAGTATACTCAGCCTTGCATTAATGTGTTGATCCAGGTAATGCCTTCGGTGATGTGTGGCCCGGTGAGATCCCACCGGCCGGGAGCCGGACCGGGTGGAGGACGACTACCGAAGCATCATGGATGGCCTCCCGTGGTGACTTGCTTCCGCTAGTTAATTTCCGCCGTGTCTTTTCAAAACTCTGAACTATTCTGCCATGACAAAAACTATGGTTTGTAATAATTAAACCCTTCGGGGTGCGAATTTGAATTTGAATGTTGTTGTATCTCTGGACTCGCCTTCGAGTGAGTTTTAATGCATATATTCGATCCTTGTGCTCTCAAGTGATTTACCGGGCGTTAACCCGGCGACTTACGACAGGATGGTACTTTATTATTGCTTAATGGCCAAAGTGGATCGGTCTTAGGCGATAGTACGGTACTTTCTGCGGGCGGGTTGTCACGTAGACCGTGTCTTTGCTCAAGGGTTGACCACGGGTGTGTGTAGGCTTGGCCAAGGGGTTCATTAGGGTTCAATGGCGAGGTTTTCGGGTGACGGCCCAGAGTTGACCTAGGTTTGACCGGTGTTTGACCGGGTTTGACCGGTTGACCGGTCATTAGCGTTAATAACGTTAATTAGAAAACTCGGGGCGTCACAATATCGATTAATGACAAAACTTATTCCATGACCCCTACCTCAATCTTTTGAAATTGGTTCATTATTCTTCTCTTCTTAATGAAAAATGTAATATGCACATTTTGTAAAAAAACGCACACACACTACATGAGTCATAACAGTGGCGACAGAAAAGCTGTACACTGGTCTTTGGTTGGAGGTTGAATTTTTTTCACTTACTATTTGCAACTTTGACCTCTAATCAAGCATTAAATAATGGTAGTTTATCAAATTACCTTCACAACCTTTGAGCTAATTCGTGAGACGAATTTAATGAGACATTTGACTACATTATTAAAGATAATTATTGTGTCATTGATTAATTAAGTTCATTAGATTCGTCACGCAAAGTTACACTCATATGTGAAAAGGTTTTTGCAATTAGACTCTATTTAGTATTCCATGTATGTAAGATTCCTTTGGTGAATTTGTTTTTACTCCCATCCAAACACGCCCCCGAGTGGTGTCCCGAGATGAGACTATCTCCAACAAGGTGACCCAACCTTAAAAATGGGTTGTTCACAGTGTTTTTGGGTAGCAAAACAACTTCCAACCGGCAACACAAACGAGGGATCCATTTGGGGTTCGAGCCGACGCCTGAGGCAAAGATGTGTCATCTGTCCATCCTTCTACATCTCCACCTGGACATTGGGCCCACTAGGTGGGGTGCCGTCGGTGACATGAGGCACGGGGACGAGCCAGAGCCTACCCATTAGTCAACCCACTACCGGAGGCCCGAGCTGAAGCGTCGACCGAGGGTTGAGCCCAAGGCTCTGCCCCTGTGACGCTGGCGTCCCCTCACCTCAAGTTGTCGACACTGCCATTGAAGCTCCACCCGCTAGGCACGTGCGCCTATCCCGAGCCCGCCTCCATCCGGATTGGTGTGGGAAGGCCCTTTGCCCCGACGAGAGCGGCCAAGGCTGGCGGTGCTCCGCTCCGGGCTTGTGAGGATGGCGAGGCAGGGTGCGGCAAGCCAGAGAGGAGGCAGAGTTGCGGAACAGAGACGGAGGGAGACAGAGGGGAAGTGGGAGGCATTTTGCGTCCTGGCCATTGGAGATTGGAGATTTTAGGTGCGTGGGTGGTTCCATGCACGCGATCCAAAACCGCAACTAGGTCTCGTATTTGGGTTCGTTTGTTGGAGACGGTCTAAAGTAATGGCATGGATGGCGTACCAAGGCATGGACGTGCTGACTCACCCAACCTGGTTCCTACTACTTGTTCCTCGTTGTTCTCACACCTGGTTGCACGCTGTCTTCCCAACGAATGCCTATCTTCCAATCCTCTTGGTCTGCTGTGTGGAGTTGGATTTGGAGCATGGTGAAAGTCTCGCCTGACCTCCGTTGGTGCTGACAACGGCTGCGTTCGTAACGTAGCCTTCCTCGCTGAAGGTGTTGTTGTGGCTCCAAATCCATTTGGTTTGCAGGGTGAAAACCCGGTCTGGTCCTTCGCGGAAAGACGGACGATGGCGACACTCTCGTCATTCCCTCCTTGGTGGCATTGTCATGCATGACATCTTCGCTCGATCTTCGTAGGCTTAGATTTTAGGCTTCCGGTGATGGAGCATGTTGATCTTGGCGTCTTTGTTGTCCAGTAGACTACACTCCTCTAGCCCTTCTACGTCTTCCTTTGTGTGGTGGTGGTGTGGGCTCTTCTTCCTTTCTAGCCGTTGTTAGGTCGCTTTGTTGTAGCTCTTTCTCTTCTCTTAGGGCGTCCGCAATGATAATAGTTAGTACTAGCTATATAGTTAGCTGACGTGGAGGTGAGAGATAAAGAAAAAAAGTATTTTACATTATTGAACCACATGCTCATATCACATATTCTTGAACTACGTGAAATAGATAGGTTATTTTCTCGTCGCTAGTGACTATTCTCTCTCCTACTTTTTGTCTGTCCACGTCATAATAGCTAGCCAAATAGTCAGCCATTGCGGACGACCTTAATGGATAACGTGCTTTGCGCGTTTAAAAAAATATATGTATATAGTCATATAGATGTCTGGACCCTGACGCGAAAAAACCAGATCCCAAGTAGGAAAATTCGAGAAATAGTCCAATCCAGCCCTTCAGTACATTGGTCATGTTTGGATGATAGATGTTAGTGTTAATGTTAGTGGTAGTTTTTAACACCTCCAAATTAATACATAAAAAACTAACACCTTGGATGTTTGGATGGAGATGTTAATTTGCATTTAAAGTAACTTTTCCGATCATTTGAAAAAGGAGAGGGAGAGAGAAAAGGGGTGGGGTCCACCAAACTAACACCAATTACCATATCTTGGAGGTGTTAGTTTTTTTGGGTGTTAGTTCCAACTAACACCAAACTAACACATGTGTTTGGCTCCAAAGTGTTAGTTTTGGTGTTAGTTTGCTACAAACTAACACTAACACCTCCATCCAAACATGGCCATTAGTTTGAACTTTGAAGTCCAACTAAAGATTTTGACACACATTTTTTCAGCCCAATCCGATCTTGCGTTTGAATATACGCCATCCTCACTTTCACCGGGAGCCACGCACTTAATAGTTTAATGAGCATCAGCGCTCGATGATGCATTAGGTACAGAGGCGTCCAACCACAAAATGTCAGGATCGATTCAATATCGACCGTGGGCAGGGACGTACACGTTCAATGTGCATCAGTTGCGTGCAAGAGTACCTCGGTTAGTCCAAATCGTTCACAAATTAATGAAAGTTAAGCTTGTCTTTTGGTGTCCTGGCCAGCTAACCGTTGAACTTTTTACTTATTTTTGTTTCTTTTGAGGTACGCGTCAGTGATTCTTAAAAAAAAGTACTCCCTCCGTCCCTCAAAGACTGTTCATAGAGTAGCTTTCAAAAATTATCTCACAAACAGTGTTCTTTTAGCTCGTATTAAATGCTATTCTCATTAAACTAACATCAAGTACCAAGAAAATATTACATTGAGAAACACAAAGAGCCAATAAAATGCTTATTTGGTGCCTCTTTTCAAGTTCCAATACATGATTAATTTAGGGCAACAAGGTCATTTGTCACAACTACTAACATGTCCTAAATTTTCTACACGAACGTTCTTTGTGGGACGGAGGGTGTACGCGTCATTGGCAGCTTTAATTAGGCAGACCTTTGTGGTTCACGGGCTGTGCTCCCACTAGATCTGACTTGTGATAATCTGGCGGAAATTAACAGCACCTCAATCAAGGTGGAGGCTTAGGACCGTGAGCTCGGCCACAAGTAGTATTCAAAGCCATCGATTCCCCATAGTCGTAGCTGCCTGCTTGAATGGAAGTTGAGAGTTTTTGTGCATGCCCTTTCCATGGACCGGCTTCACTGATTTAATTTCACTGTGGTGGTGACTGGTGAGTTGTTTCAGTATGTTATGTTGGATTCCCCATTCTCAGATCATTCTCCTGGAACTTCGTCTCTGATATCATTTCAGTCCTGCTTCTGATGCTAGCTCTTGTGTTCCTTTGCGTGGATGCGCCTACAGCTAGCTGCATGCTGCTCGTACGAGGTGGATCGGAGCCATTTCGCACATAGTATAACATCGGTCATCACTAATCTCGTCGTTGTCAGCATGGCACATGGATGCTCGTCGTAATCGACCAGATCTATGCTCAAGAAAACCAACCTCTTCATAATAAATTACGGAAGCACACAGGTACGTGACGGATCGATCGAGCTCGGGTTATGCATCTGCTCAACAGCTATAGATATATAGATAGATAGTGTTCCAAGCTAGTATTAATTTGTGCACATCGATCTCCATATCGATTTCTCATGCGCAGCTGGCGCCAACCTCTGCTAATTTGCAGGACCAAACTTAGAAAATCAGGAGGAGGAGAGAGGAGGAACGAAGCCGGCTCAACGCTCGCTGATCGCGCACAAGGCCCGGAGGAGGATAGATCGATGGCAGCCGCGGGCATCGCAGTCAGTGTTTCCATGGGCGCTCTGAAGCCTGTCTTGGAAAAGCTCGCCACGCTCCTAGGTGACAAGTACAAGAAGGTCAAGGGTCTTCGGAAGGAGGTGTCCTTCCTCATGGAAGAACTAAGCGACATCAAAGTCCTCCTTGAGAACATGGACGGCGCTGAGGATGAGCTCACCCCGCAGGCCAAGAAGTGGAGGAAAGATATAATAGACATGTCATATGATATTGAAGATTGCATTGACAACTTTTTGGACCGTGTTGGGGATGCCGACGACAAGGTGGGGGTCCTCAAGAAAGCTTCTCACTACCTGAGAACTATCAAGGATCGGTACCGCATAGCCAATCAGATCAGTGAGATCAAGACTCGTGTGATTGAAGCAAGCCAACGCCGAGACAGGTACAATCTCAACGTGTTGTGCGCCTCTAGTTCTACCACAAAAGTCGTTGTTGATCCTCGCCTGACTGCGCTATACAAGGATTCAACAACCCTTGTGGGCATTGACAACCAAAAGGAAGAACTTGTCAGATGGGTGGAGGGTGAAGAGAAACAGCTAAAGGTGATGTCAATAGTAGGATTCGGGGGTTTAGGCAAGACCACGCTTGCCAATGAGGTATACCATAAAGTCAGAGGGCATTTCAATAGGAATGCAGCATTTGTGCCGGTTTCTCAGAAGCCAGACGTACCAAGGCTACTCAGCAAGGTGTGTTCAAAACTTGGGTTGTCTCCATCTTCTCATGCTTGCGATGTCCAAGAGCTAATCGACACTTTGAGACAACACCTAAATGATAAGAGGTACTCATTTGTTCTCATACTCATTCCCTTACCTTACCTTACCTTACCTTACCTTACCTTACATATAAGGTGTCATATGTGCTCACTCTCATTTTCGATCATATTCTAATACAATATAATATTTATATTGACGTTCTCTTATCTTTACATTGTAGAATAATTTTCTATCCTAACTCCTAGATGTCCCCTTATCGTTACACGTCCATGTGTGTCCAACGTTTTAACCCAATACTTGTCAATACTTCCTATGTTTATCCTGTTGAGAAGGCTTTAGATATATTATTGTCCATTCACATTATCATTTTTCCACATTACACTACATGTCCACGTGTGTTCAGATCAAACTATTTCTGACGTGTTCTTATTCTAAAATGATACTCATGTAAATACTTTCATGTCTTTGTATCAGTGTGATACACTTTAGTTACCAATTTTTTATATACTTTTTTGCCCTAGGTCATTTATGATTGGGGGTTACTTTTGATTTTTTTTTATATAAATTGTAGAGGTGGGTAATTTAGATACAAATTTAGGGGTTACTTTTTAGTTTTTCTATATTAGTAGTGATAGAAGTCAGTAATTTAGAAGCATGTGTATAGAAATACTCTTGGATTTTTTATAAAAAAACTGATGGATGCATGTAATTATTTAGGATATTACATTAATAGTAGATGAGGTGCTTAATTTAGATAAAAATTGTTGGGATTATTATTCAATAATTTCATATTAAGTAATTCATAACAATACTTAAGGACTTACTTTATACCACATATATAGAAGAGGTGGGCAATTTTCTAGAAAATGTTATAATCCAATCGTACATCAAATTTAAAATTAGTGATTGTAGCATATATATATAATAATGCAATACATGCTTTCTAGAATTACCAGAGTGTTTATTCCGTTTCCTATTTAACCCATGTAGTTTTGGGATATGTTTATAGGTACCTCATTATACTTGATGATTTGTGGGAAGTGAAACATTGGGATATCATTAGTTGTGCTTTTCCAAAAAACAATCAACAAAGCAGGCTTATTGTGACTACAAGAATTGAAGGTGTGGCTCAAGCATGTCGCATTGGCCATGGGCACATTCATTATATGAAACCACTAAGTGACGTGGACTCAAGAAAGTTATTCTTTAGAAGAACTTTTGGCACTGAAGATACTTGCCCATCTCAGTTCACACAAGTTTCATCTGAAATTATGAAGAAGTGTGGTGGTTTACCACTTGCAGTTGTCACTATGGCTAGTAGCTTAGCTGACAAACCCAAAGAGCACTGGGAGTACATACAACGTTCTATGGTCACTGAATCTGCAGCAAATTCCTTGGATGACATGATACATATCTTAGACCTGAGTTATAAGCACCTTCCTCATCATCTAAAATCATGCTTTCTGTATCTCGGCATTTATCCTGAGGACTACGAGATTAGAAAGGATCACCTGATTGACTTATGGGTAGCAGAACGTATTGTGACGAGCAAGAATCCTCGGCAAGATGTAAGAGATGTAGCAGAGAGCTGTTTCAATGAACTCGTCAATAGGAACATGATTCAATCAGAATCATATCACTACAGAGTACATGATATGATGCTCGATCTAATCATAAAGAGGTGCAGAGAAGATAATTTTGTAAGTGTTGTGCACAGTGCACAGGTGGTGGTAGAACGGCAGGACAGGGTTCATCGACTCACAGTCAGCGTGAGCGGAGGTGCAGAGGATGACACCATACTGCAGGTGGCCACTAATTGCTGCCGATCTCAAGTTCGTTCTCTTGTCGCGTTTGGAACATCAAAGTGGATGCCTCCATTTTCAGAGCTTAAGTCTCTTCGGGTGCTTTACCTTGAATTTCCTGAGCACTTGATGAGAATGGACCTCACTGGTGTTGGCCAATTGTCTATGCTGAGATACCTCAAGATTGAACCCAGGTCATGGTGGACTCGTTCAGAGTGCTCCGTTGTGCTGCCTAGTGAAATTTGGAGGCTACAACATTTGGAGAGGCTGGAAATACGTTCCATACCCGTTTGCATCACTCCATCAGAAGGGAGCACGTCGGAGAAATCTTTGCGTACTCTGAGATCATTTCTATTAGCGGGATTCATGTCAGAGAATATTAAGGGCGAACTCAACAAGCTGGAAGTGTTGAACCTCTATTGCTGCAGAAATGACTACATGCCTAGGCCCACTGTCTTTTTTGAAGGAAAGCGTAGGTATGGATTCACGGATGATGACGATACACCCAAGACTACATGGATGGATGCTCAGTTTTTCCTGACGTCTGAATGTGTGGCTATTGGTGCTGATGCGCAAAGCTCACTTTCTCCTCCTTTCCATGACCTTGAGGTGCTTCATCTCGACGGATTGATCTTCCTTCGAGTTCCTAGGCGGATCGGAGGCCTCCAAAAGCTCCGTGAGTTGAGAATTGGAGCAAAGCAGATGCACCGCGAAGATATTAGCATGATTGGAACACTGCCCTGTCTCATCAAACTCTGGCTGTGGATCCCTGGCGTGCCTACAGGCAGAATGGTGATCGGTGGGGCCACAGGGTTCGACGCTCTCCAGAAATTTGAGTTCAAGTGTGACGTCGCGTCGTACCTGACATTTGAGGACGGAGCTATGCCCAGCCTCCGGAAAATCGCGTTTGAACTGGATTATGTCAAATGGGACGATACTACACCTCTCGGCCTCCAATATCTGTCAAACCTCGAGGAATTTAGCGTGACAGCGTCTGGCGATGATAGAGACCCAGGAATGAAGGGCACAGAGATGTGCGATGCCTTTGAGACAACATATGACACGCTTCGTGGTCGTGCTCGTGGGCTCCGGAGCTTCTGTTTTAACGGAACGGCCGCACATTGGTAAACATGCATGTTTTTGTTGGCCGCTGACACTGTAGGCTGAGGTGGGGTGGGGTGCAGAATTATTGCCATCACGCATGCATACACACCCTGCCGCTATTTCCGCTGTTGCCTCTGCAGATGGGGAGGGAATCCTTCTAGTCATAATAAATCCCATTTCATTTTGAACTGCAGTTTTCACCCTGCAATTGCAGATGGGGGGGATACTCTACGTGCTTGTAGCAAATTTTCTATTGTTTCATAGTAGGTTCTATAGCTACCTTCAGAAACACTTAATGGCTTTAATTTATTACCAGTTCTGTTATGTTTGATGTTCAATTTACACACAACTTGTGCCACAGACGGTATGGTCCACAATCCACATCTAAAAACCAGAAAACTGCCGTGTCTGAAAGCACTCGATGTTGCAGTGACACGAATTTGCTCTTCCGGACATGCAATTGTTTCTGTGCCGCTGCTTGCTGAACACCGGCCTGAACACGAACAGGCAGTGCTGCTGGCAGTGCGCGGTGTGAATTTCGCGGCTCTGTTTAATATGTTTCTGAATTTTTTTGAGACGAACGTTCCTAAGATGGAGAGCTTGGAATTGCTCCAAATGCTCTGCTTATTCCTACAGTCGTTGCATGATGCGTTAAGGTTCAGGCAAGGACACTGAAACAGGGCCTCATTAAAATTTCGACGATGTAATACTCAGGAGAACCCCTCTCATCAAATGCAGGTGGGGATTGTGCAGAAAAGTGTCACCCAGGAAATTTCGCCACGTGGAATGGGGATTGTGCAGAAAGTTCAGTTGTCTGCATCAAGAAGTGCTAGAACACTATACATGGAGAAGTTAAAACTCACAAGGTTCTCAGGCAAGCAGGCAACTGCAGTGAAATGAACTGTTTCGTTTCAGATAATCCATTGCTCGATCACCACACCCGAGAACTTTGCTGAGTTGAATGGGGGTCAGAAATAAGGTCAGCTATCTACACCACGCCAGTAATAATGTGCTAAAAAAACACTTCCCATGGAGCACTTAAAACTCACAAGATTGTGGACCAAGAACAAAAACTTGTGGCACCCAATATTACCTCCCCTCTGAAATACAAGGCTTTCCTATGCGTTGGTCTATCTGATTTCAGGACTCCTCTGAAATACATGGAGAAGTAAAAACTCACAAGGTTCTCAGATCAACAATTTGTGGGCTGTGGTAACCAAACACTTTCCGGCAGTAATGCAGAATGGAGATTGTACAGAAAAACTGTGCCCCCCTAGGACAATTTTTTAATATTAACCTTTTTTTTAAAATTATTTTTAAAAATAACCCCTGGGGAATTTTATTTGCCCTTGGATGACTCTTTTGGCCGCGCCGCGCGCGCGCGCGGCAAGCGGCGCCGCCGCGCCACATGCGGCGGCGCGGCGGCCCGCCACGGCCGGCCGCCCGCGCCGCGCGCGCCGGGCGTGGGGCCGGGCTTGCCGCGCCACATGCGGCGGCGCGGCGGGGGCGCCGCGCCCCCGCGCCCCCGCGCGGCGGGGCTGCCGCGCCATCCCGCGTGGCGCGGCGCCGCCCCGCCTAGAGGGCCCGCGCGGCCCCCCTTCTTCCTCCTCCCTCCCTTCTTCCTCCTCCGGCCCGAGCCGCCCGCACGGCGCCTTGCCGCCGCCCGCCCCCCCCCCCCCCCCCATTCCGCCGGATTTGGGGTGGAAAAAGTGGGGGGATTTGTTCCCCGCGTTGTTGTGAAGGTATTGACCTACTTCTCTCCCTCTTTTACCGTTGCATTGTGTAGATCGGAGTAGATTTTTGTGACCTAGGGTTAGGTATAGAAATTTGAAATTTACACCAAATGCAATTAGTTTTAATGGAAATGATGATTAGTTCATACGCGATAGTTTCTCTCGCCCTCGTTATTGACGTGTAGAACTTGTTGCATGAATCGATTTAATGATATTATTGATGTCAAATGTTTAGGGTAGTTGATAATGGGTGTAGCTATTATATGGATGCCTAACAATTTTGTTGAATACCTAACAATTTTATTAGGGGTAATCTGCACGTGTATATATATAACAAATCGAGATGGATATAATTTTTGTTGAACACAATTCTAATTTTTCATGTATATTTTTAATAAATATCTATTTTAGTACTATATTGTTATTGAACAAGTTATAAATTTTGTAGATGGACTGTTTAGTTCGCATGTTTCATGGGGGCGTAGTTAAAGAAAATGGAGAGTTTGAGAATATGACGAGTTGGTAGAAACATTTGATGGTCCGCCAAGCTTTAAGGATGTAGTTGATTGTGCAATGGTCAACTATGGAGTTGGAATGCATGAGTTGTCATTTAGAGGTCGTTTTGATTGTGGGAAGGCTAGAGCTCATTATGTGTTGATGAGCTTGTCAAGTGAAGAAAATTGGAATCGGTATAAGAAGGTAGTTGGTCAAGCTAATGTGTCATGTCTGGAGGTTGTGGTAGATATAACTCGTGGGCCTAGTGGTAATGTTTACATGAATGAGGAAGTGCCGTTTGAGGCTCTACGAGGTACACAAGAGTCTACAATTTTGGAGGAGGACTTTGGTTGTAGGGAACCTAGTCGGGATGTTGGGATGGTGAATGATGATTTTCCCAATGATTGTTTTGAGCGGGAGGAAGAAACCATGGACGATGATGATATATCTGACAGCTCTGAAGAAGGTGATTCTGATGATGAGTCCGATGAGGAGCATGCGGAGGAAGAGCAAAATGATGCCAATGCACATGCGGCTGAAGCACTCCTTGGTTTAAGTGAGGTTAACTTGGATGGTGTTCAGCATGATTATGTTGCAGGACCCTCGGTGAACCATACAACCTTTGAAAGGGAAGTGCACATAAGTAGGCCGCTAGTGAACACTATATGGTGAAAGTGAAGAACACGTGCCTAGGTTCCCGGACAACACTAGAATTGGTGAGAGTACCGAACACTACACCCAAGCTCGGTACCAATTTGGAATCCCTTCGTTCGCAATGACAGAGACTTGAGTAGGATCGATAGAGCCATTTGTGATTCTACTAGGTTGTTCACGAAGGAATAATTTTTACCGAGGGAGCCCGAGATACATGAGAAAATGATGTTTGACTCCCTGGATGAACTTAAGTTTTTCTTGTCGACTATGCGGTGAAGCATTATAGGCCTTTCACCACGTGGTCCATTCGGACGGGAATCTTAGGTATGAAGTAATGTGCAAACAAGGGTGCATGTGGCGTGTATGGGCACGGCTGCAGAGAGGGACGGGGAAATGGAAGATTACAAAGGTTGTGGGACCTCACACATGTCGGTCGAGTCGGGTGAAGGGAGTTCACGCACAATTGATCGCAAGTTACATTGGAAGGTGTATCTTAGGCGTTGTTCGTGAGAATAGTGAGGTGACGGCCAGCAATTTGATAGAGCAGATATTGATGTTTGCTTGGATATCGTGTGAAGTATTCTAAGGCATGGCGGGCTAAACAACATGCAATTGCCTTGCTATGGGGCGATTGGAAAGAGTCATATGCAAAAATCCCAAGGGTCTTGAGAGCCATGAACCACTTCAATCCCGGGGTTAAATGGTTCCCTTACGTGACCGGTTCTCGTGTTCTCGACGGTGGTGTTTTGAAGCCCGTCCTTCTACGTGTTTTTTGGTGCTTTCCACAATGTAAAGTGGCTTTCCAACAACTGTCGTCCGGTGATACTTGTTGACGGAACCTTCTTGACCGGCAAGTACGAGAGGTACACTCATGATGGCGATTCTTGTAGATCCCGAACGGCAACTTGTGCCTTTAGGTTATGCCTTGGCGGAGAGTGAGAATGACGACGGTTGGTCATGGTTCATGAGGCTCCTTCGCATTAACGTACTTGGTCCAACGCGACGGTATGTATGATCTCGGATCGGCACCATGGTCTCATCAAATGTGCGAGCGACCACCTGGATGGGTATCCACCACTTGTTCATCGGTGGTGCATGAGGCACTTTGCCGCCAATTTGTGGCGTCGTCAAAAGAACAAGGAGGTAATAGGACGAGTTGAAGTTGCCGGCATCGGTACATACGAGAGGACCAATTTAAGGAACTGCACAAGGACTTAGTTAAGAACTTGAATGAGGAAGCTAAAGATTGGTTGGAGTATGAAATGGAGGATAAGGACAAATGGGCTCAAGCATATGATGCGGGGGTATGCGTTGGGGTATCATGACAACAAACTATTCGAAAGTTACAACAACATATTTACGGGAATAAGAAGTAGACCCGTCGCGGGGATCATTGAATACTCATTTGAAAAATGCAATGAATACTTTGTGAAGAGATGGCGGATTGCACGTGATTTGTTGGATAGTGGGGGTAGAATTGGATCCTTTGCAGATGAGATAATGTATAAAGCTGGTTTAAGATCTGTGAACCAACATGCGAAGCATATGGTCCGGACGGGAATGATTTATTCTATTCGAGGTTCCTCTACTACTAATGTTGGAGGGGAGAGTCATGGCGGTCGACACTATAGGGTGGACCTCGGGCCGGTACTTGCACCTGTAACGGTCCTCAATTGTTGCATCTTCCTTGTTCTCACTTGATGACAGCTTGCACTGCTAGAGGTCTAGACTATGAAAATGCCATGTACTTGTCTCCTTTGTTCTATAGAGAACACACCATTAAGATTTGGGAATCCAGCTTTGAGCCGTACCTTGATCCGTCACAATGGCCTGAATATGATGGCCCAGAGTACGTGCCACTGCCGTCTTTGAAGAAATTGAAAAAGGGTAGGAGGCAAAAGAAGCGTTTGAAAGGGGACATGGACGCGTGTCAAGGAAGGTTTGCCGCTGCTTATGATATGGGTGATTTTGAAGCTGATGCGGACAAGATGACGTATCTTTGCTCAAAATGTCACAAAGAAATTAAAAACTGCACGTGTCGGAAAAGAAAATCGAAGGGCAAGAAAAAAGCAACGGGGACAAATAGAAGGATGGGTGGTTCCAACTCGAGGGTAGGTGTCTAGGTGAAAAATTATGAAATTTTGTATGCAAGTTAAATAATTTTATATTTCTATATACTTACCTTCAATTTTTAATTATTGTTACTAACTACAAGTAAATTTTTTCAGGATGGCGCACCCAGTGTACCCGCTCCTTGAGGCTGCATATGATGGCAGCCATCGTGCACACCTTCTGGCCGACCTTCACGAGGTATTTACAAAAGCCTGAACTTAAGATCCAAATT
Organism: Cenchrus americanus; assembly: GCA_947561735.1. Classification (NCBI taxonomy): domain Eukaryota; kingdom Viridiplantae; phylum Streptophyta; class Magnoliopsida; order Poales; family Poaceae; genus Cenchrus; species Cenchrus americanus. The sequence goes on along the minus strand of OX387245.1, from coordinate 3,153,381 downwards.
TATTAGTTATTGTACCTCCTAGTTGTGTTTAATATGTGAGCTAAGCATATTTCTTGCATTTTGAGTACTAGACATTGCTAATGTTGTAATTATTGAATTTTATTGTTTTTCAGGACTTGAACCCGTTGAGGGTGCGAGAGCACTTTCCACTTCCTTGGGACGAGAGATACGCCCCGTACTTGGCTAGAGCGGGGTTCTTGGACATTGCTTTGGTCGTGGTTCGTGGGTTGCCTGTGATGGACGGGCCGTTGTTGTCGGCCTTGGTGGATCGATGGCGTCCGGAGACCCACTCTTTCCACCTACCGTGCGGAGAGATGACAGTGACCCTGCAGGATACCGCCATGATCCTTGGTCTTCCACTTGAGGGGCTGGCAGTGAGTGGGATCATTCAGAGTGCTGGTTGGCGAGACATGGTTGAGTTGCACATTGGGGTGAGACCACCAGATGCTGATGAGGGGGATGCGTCGAAGAAGACATCCGGAGTGAACACAGTTTGGTTGAGGCAGCACTTCACCGTTTGCCCCCAGGGAGCTCCTCAGGCTGTTGTAGAGAGGCACGCACGTGTGTGGCTTTGGCACTTTGTTGCCACGTTCCTGCTACCAGATGCTGCGGGTAACACCGTTTCTTGGATGGTTCTGCCACTTTTGGGTCAGGATTGGGACAACATCCGTGGCTACAGTTGGGGTTCGGCGGTTTTGGCATGGCTGTATAGGCAGCTATGTGATGCTTGTAGGCGGAGTGGACGGGACGCCAACCTTGGTGGATGCGCTTACCTCCTGCAGATTTGGGTTTGGGAGCGTCTTCCAGTAGGCCGACCACACCGTGGGCCAGTTGAGGTACATAAGAATCCTTGTTATCTATTCATGCAGACTTATATTCATGAATTATTAATCTTTCAAATTTTGGTTATATTTTGCAGGCTTGGAATCGTCAGGATTCTCGACCCACTTTTGCGTTTGTGTGGAAGACAGCGACAGCGGTACGTGGTCCTCCGGGAAGGAGGTACAAGTTCTACACAAACGAGTTGGACTGTCTTACTCAGGCACAGGTACAAGCCCATGTCCACTAGTTCGTGTTCAATTTGTAAATTTTGTGTTATCACATTTTCTCTAAACATGTTGTATGTTTGTAGGTTGAGTGGCTACCGTACGACCGCGACTTTCCTCAGCACGTCCAGTTCTCACCCATGTGTTACAGAGACAGGCTTCTGTGGAGGTCGACAGTGCCACTCATCATCTACTATGTTGTCGAGTGGCATTTGCCAAACAGGGTGCTACGCCAGTTTGGGAGGCTTCAGCCTTCGCCTCCAGAGCACACGTCCACCGTTCCAGCCTTGCACAAGTAAGAAACCAACTTGATGCATTTTTCATTATTCTCATATGGCATAAGTTGGTTTGTAAATAATGTGACAAGCAATTTTGGTATTTCAGGGTGAACAGGCAAAAAAGATACAAGGAGAATGATTGGACGGTGAAGCATGCTAGGTACTTGGACATTTGGAACAATCGGCAGAGGATGGATCCTCAAGATGGCCCTGCTTGGCGTCCTGGACCACATAGAGAGTACATGAGGTGGTACCATACCTCTACAAGAACAAAGATCAAGCCGACTTTGACGGATGAGCACATTGAAGATGCCCCCTCAGACTCCGACGACGACATAGCGGATGAGTACGACACCCGACACGTGTGGGCACACGACCAGAGCGAGCACCTTTGCACGATTACTTGGTAAATTTATCCCAAGCCAATGTTGTTTGATCACTTCGGTTTCTAATAATTTGTATCTATAATAAGATTTTTTTTTTTGTAGGGACAACTACTTGCAAGGCTTGCAAATGAGGCGGGAGTGGCTATGGAACATGCAAGTGCTTCCGAAGGTGGAGCCCTACGCAACTTTGCAGAGGTAGTATTACTTTTCAAAAACTAAATCTTAGATTTATCCATATTTTGAACATGTCTTCATTTTGTACCAATTGCATGTTGCAGAGGGTCCGGAGGAGCTGCAGGCGTATGGCAATGAAGTTGAACGCGCATAGCGGCTCCGAGATGTTGTCCACGGCGGCAATGTTCGGGCCACTTCTTCGGATCCCGCCGCACTCCCGATTCACCACGGGGCTAGAAGCTCGACAAGGACCCCATCTCGAAGCACCGCTCGCACCGCGTCGGCATCAGCAGGTCGTGTTGTTGCTAGTGCCAGCCGTGGTCGTGGTAAGGAAATCGCCACCCCTGAGCCCAGTGATGAGGACGATGGAGACTCCTCCTCCTCCTCACCGGCAGCTGGTAGTGAGCGTGGAGACCCCACGTACGTCTCAGAGATTCCGATGGACGTACTATTTGATGCCCCACCCGCAACTCAAACACAAGGAGAGTCGACGAGTCAGGTAATGAATCCAAAAATTTCCATCCAAGTCAGCATTTGAAATTACCTTGCTCTTCTATAGTGTTTTGTCCAATTTTTGCAGCCTCGCCCACCTCCGGCGAAGAAAGCCCGCGGCCGTCGTCCACGTGGGCCCGCTGAAGTTGGGAGTGCCAACGTCTTGGACACAGAACCGGGGAGGGAACGCCGACCTAAGCAAATTTTCAGCCCCGACGACCAAATCCGCCGCCGTCGTTGATCGTATGGACGATATGTGATGTTTGTGTGTGCCGGACTATGTCGGAGGCATGTCTACGCCTTAGGATGTTGAACTGTGTGTGCCGGACTTTGTCGGACCATGTGTTGGCCTTAGGATGTTGAACTTAAGCACTTTGTGTGATGTTTGTGTGCCGAACTATGTTTGAATGTACGCACGTTGTATGAAACTATGTTTCCAGCATGGGAAGTGTCCCCATATTGGCTTCTCGATGAGTGGATGAGTTCTGTTGATTTCCTGCAGGTGCGTCGAGGTGAGAGGGCAACAGAAACCAGAAGAAACTTCTGTTTCTGGCTGGTAACAGGCTTACCGCGCCATGCGCGCCGGCGCGGCAACATAGTCCTGCCGCGCCATGCCCAAGGGCGCGGCAATCCTGGCAACTTGGGTGCCACCGATGGCCACCTCTACCCAGCGCTGCCGCGCCACAAGGCATGGCGCGGCAGGCGCATGCTGCCGCGCCGACGGGCCCGGCGCGGCAAGGCTACGTTGCCGCGCTTAAGTCTTACAACACCCGATCGCACCCTCGGCCAAGGTTCTAGTTTGGCCGGTGGTGCGGCAACACGTGCTGCCGCGCCACGCGCGACGGCGCGGCAACAGCGCCCCGCCGCGCCATGCGGTTTGGCGCGCGAGCCGTCGCCCGTGCATCTACGCGTGCCGGGCTCGCCGCGCCACACCGCATGGCGCGTCGGGATTGCTTTGCCGCGCCGTCGCGCGTGGCGCGGCAGGCACGTGTTGCCGCGCCCCTGGCCAGACTTGAACCTTGGCCCAGGGTGCGTACTGGCTTTCGTAGGATTTAAGCGCGGCAACACGCTCTTGCCGCGCCATGGGGCATGGCGCGACAACGTTACCCCTGTGGCGCGGCAGATTAAAACCCAATTTTTTTTAGTTTGCTTTCAGCTGAACATGATGAACATATTCTAACTAAAAATGAGGTGAGGCTTGATTAGGTGGCTTTGCAAGAACTAGGGAGGAATACAAGTTACTTACTTTAGGCTAAACATATGAATTTATAAGATCAACTTTTCCCATTGGACATAAACAAAAGCAACCAATAATATATATATATAAACTTCCATAATATTTTCTCTATATTATGGTGAAGTAATATCATCGATAACCACTAAACGATTAACTAGCGATGTATGCAAAGCTAGACAACGAACATTTCATAATACACTCGAAGCATATCTTTAGGATAAAAGAAAAAACAGCGAATGAAAAAGTTTTCCTAAAAAAAAGATCGAGAAATGGGGTCCACCACACCCACCTTCTCTTCTCTATATAAAGGGGGTAGCCTCCACTCATCACTCACCTCCAATCCTCACAGGCAACCTCCACTCGTACATCACCTCCATTCCTCCAGTCGTTTGAGAGTGTTGGTTGTCCGAGATGGGCTCGGGGTGGGGGTTTATGGATGTGAGGAGGGCCATGGAAGCCATGGAGGGGGCATACCCAAATGATCCCAATAGATCCATATTCAGTTTGAACAAGAGGCCGAAAGGCGAGATCCCCCCCAGTGCCATTGTGGCATGAATGCGGGATGCAAGGTCTCACGTGAAGATGAAACGTTTGGCGTGCGGTTTTGGTGTTGTCAAAACATCGATCAAGCTAAAAAGGAGCTTGCGGCATTGGCGATGAAGTGATACCGTTAAGTACCATTGTACCTACTTCGTGGTGTTCATTTCGACTTTGTATCTACGTGGCATATATTGAAGGGAAGCGGTAGATCCGTTGCTCCAAAGGTGACGAGGGCGTGCCACTTCGAGCGAGGGATCGACGACTTCATTAGTGGTCCGGATGCCGCGTTTCGGCGAGGGGGAAGAAAATCGATGGAGACCCCAAGACCGAAGCTCTTGTGAAGAAGGAACTTGAGGACTTCAAGAAGTGGAGCGATGACTTCATCGGTGGTGCATGATTGTTGTTATGTGTAACACGTGCCATTGCTTGTGTGATTTAAATTTCCTAAGACGTGCTAGGATTAGTATTGGCACATGTGCCATGCATGTCATTGGAAACTCGTGTGATTTAAATTACCTAAGGCGTGCTAGGATTAGTATTGGCACATGTGCCATGCATGCCACCGCAAACTTGTGTGACTTAAATTCCCTAAGGCATGGTAGGATTAGTTGTGGCACATGTGCCATGCATGCCACCGCAAACTTGTTATGTAAGAGAAATGTCTAATGAAATAGCAATGGCCACGGTGTTGACAAAACAATTTGTAGTTCTTTAGACTTTTCGGTTTTTTGCGGTTGAAATGATGCCTCACCGAAAAGGCTAGAGATTCCAAGGACCCTAGAGTTTCGGGGTGCATAGATATTTTCGGGGTGTTGTCGAATCAAATGTTGTACTTGGACAACATGGCTCATCGAAAAGGCTAGGGATTCCAAGGACCCTAGGGTTTCGGAGTGCATAGATTTTTTCGGGGTGTTGTGAAATCAATTGTTGTACGGGACAACATGGCTCACCGAAAAGGCTAGGGAATCCAAGTAGGCTATCTTGTTTCATGACCGCAAAGGCTTTTTCAGAGTGTTGTCAATTCAAATTTTAAAGCACACGTACATCGACTGGTGTTCTAGGTTCAGGCACATAATTGTTTGGAGTGTTGAACACACAAGGATTCTTTTGTTTAGGATGGCTTCTAACAACAGGCTGTGATTCAGGACTCAGACCAACTTCTTCGCACACATACATGACATATCAGGTCCATCACCATGGGGTTCTGAATTGAAAGCTGCAAATGGCATAAGGTAGTTTACACAACAATTACAACACTAATAATCTACTTGTACGAGAACTGTCCGGATAACATGGAGCCAAAACCACTCGATTCCTGGGAAGGCATGTAGTAGTTCCCATACGGGGGTGGAGGTGGCGGGGATGGACTTGACGGTGGACCGTTCTTCATGTGACATCTCGCAGTGCATAGCGCGTCGTCGCTAGATGGTGGATCTGGAGGAGTAAGTGCCTCCGCGAGCTCATGCTTCAGCTTCTCGATGCGTCCTTCTAGGTACGTGATGTACTCTTCATATGGATGAATAGCTGGCGGATCGACCCATTGCGAGAAACCACAGTTGTTAGGGTCATACGAGTACTGCAAGCAACAATAGTATGTTAGTTACCTAAATAAATTGATGGAAATACTCGTGGTAGTGTTCCTTACCCAGGCACGTGGACAGTGCCAAAAGCGACGACCGGAGTAGTAAAGTCCAACTCCCTCATAAACTTGCATTACACACAACTCATTGTGCATGCATCTTGGCCACTTTACTGATTTCTTCGAATCGTACGGTCTAACATCCCGCAAAGATCGGAAATAACTCTTCTCTCTTGGTGGGAAGTACTCCTTACATTCGGGATCCCGTTCGTCCACAAGTCGGGACCGAGAGAATTATCCTCACCTGAGAAGTCATCCATTGCTGGTTATTGCGAACAAATTACCTGAAGGGTGACATATATAGGGAAAGAAAAGAAGTGGTGGGCCATTCAATCCGTGGGAGAAAACACACCCTACCCCCTACCCTACTACATGTGATGTGAGTACAAGAAAAAACACCCTACACCCTCGCCACGGCTATATAAAGAGGGGACGGCGACCGCGATGACTACCACTCGCCACACCTTGCGAGTGCTCCTCCCTCTCCTCACGGGCTCATCTTCTATCTTAGGTACGGTTCCTCTCTTTGTTAATTTAATGTAATCAGTTTAACTACTTCAAAATAATGTTCAATTTTTAACAATAACTAGAGATGTCTACGGCTGCTGCCGAGGGGGTCGGGATGGTAATGGTGGTGGTGATCCGAAGGGCAAAAACACAAATACAACACCTGATCCGAAGAAAATGACCACTTTTAAAAGAGTCATGCTTCGTTATATGCAAGGAAAAACTGCAGATGCCATTGCAAGAGGAGAGGACCCCCCTTGGGATGGTCTTTTTGCTCCGGTGGTCTTTACGGTCCCCGAAGCAAACCCGTCTGCTCCTAATCCACCAACTAAAAAAGGTACCAAGAAGGATAAACCTTCGTCATCACATCACAAGGATGCCTAAATATTGGAACTTTGTATGAGGTCGTTGTCTTCGACCATGTGGTGTTGTAATATTTGAGCTACTATTTCGTTTACACCATGGTAGTGTTATATTGTTCCAAGAAAACTACATCCTTAATGTGTTGTAATAATGGAACTATTATTCCTAATTTTTTTATTCTTCTAATCTCCTGCTCCATTAATAAATCCGCATGCAACACAACCAAACACATTTTTTCATTGAAAAAATTGTTCAATACAACACATACAACCGATTCTTAAGGACCATTCATCATCAACTACATCACATAACAAAGTGTTCACTTAACACAAAACTACCAAACACACTAGTTCATTGAAAAAAAATATTACAATGCAACACATGCAACCGACACTTGACCACCCTTCATCATCCTCCCACAATCCTCTTACCTTTTCTCGTCGGCCTCTCGCCTTTCTAGCCGCTTCATCCCTCGACCTATCCCCGGACCTATCCATCAATGCCTTCCACTCCTCTTCCTTTTTCCTCTTCTTCTCACTCTTCTCCTTTGCGATCAACGGACGTATCCCCCGTTCTAAGAACTTCTCCCCGTTACAACGCCAATATGCCACAACTTTCTCGTAGTTGGCGTAACCAACTACAAATTCTAGCTCCACTCCGGTTTCACGAACCATCTCATCACAAATTGGACCACTTAGATCCTCCTCTTCCGGTAAGGGCACACCATATTTTGCTCTTATCTTGTTTTTAATAGATTCAGTTTTAAACCTCCTCCCGGTTCGAAGTTCGTCCCAACTCTAACATTAACTCACGACGACCAAGAAATTGCTCCCAATCACAAGTCCGCCCCTCCCCGCAAAATATAAGACCGTATCATACAAAGTTAAATCAAAATGAGGACAACCACAACGGTAGTGCTACCTAAATCAAAGAAGTTCACATCATGCTCACCCAAAAGTCTCCATATGCATTGCCACAAAACATTCCAAAACCGAGCTCAGATGGCACAACACCTTCCGTGGCTACTATGCCACACTTGCACCGTGAAGGTGGATAGCTAAGGCAAGGCCAAGCCTTCGTCCCGACTCGAACTCTTTCACTTCGGATTCGGTTGGCCACTCCGATCTTGGTCCATATATGTATTCATTGAAGTCACACCTAGGCCACCCACTCGAAATGCGGAACAACCATTAATAGCAATGAGTCATGGACATTTATAAAACTTAAATGATAACAAGGATATGCTTTTTACTTACAACGGTCTTTAGGGAGCAACGAAAGAATGGTGTAAACTTATTTGGGGCCTCAATGTTTGGTCGTTGAAGATACGCACGCACTCCACAATCACACACCTGGAGGGTTGTTAACTCGCTCAATGGCGGCCAACCGCTTCTCCTCATAAGTCATCGGTGGAGGATTAGGTGGAGGAGGAGCCCATCGTTGAAACTCATGATATGGCTTCAACACATGACTCGCATACGGGAAGAGACGTATCCTAGGATCAAACTTGTCGGGCCCGTCTATCCACTGCAAAAAAATAACAAGGAGTCTGCCGGGGGTGGTGCTTCCCTAATCCAACAACAAGAGAATGCTCTACCCGCGGTCCCGGCACACCTAGACTGTTTCACATAAGCCGGCACACCACATAAACAATTGGGTACGGGGAGAGCTCGAGGCACAGACCGTTTTCATCCCACTCTTCGGAAAACTTCCTTTACCCCTAACAATGGCACAAGTAACGTGGGTTTTGGTGGCTCATGTCTACTAATCCCGCAACCAATGATATCAAAATGAACAATCACTTTCAACATATTTGCAACATTGTATTAAGCATGTAGTAAAGCAAACCTACACTAAAGCGTGTAGTAAAGAAACGTATTTTCAACATATCAATAGATGACACATTGTCTAATGAAACTTTCCCAAAGCATAACTTTCAACACATCCAACATCTAACACATCACAATTTCAAATTATTGTCAAACCCTAGCTCACCTATACATGCAAAATACGGCAAAAATAAGTGCTAAAACTGAGATTAAATAAGGGCAATACCTTCCAAGGATACAGGGATCGATTTCCCACACTATCCCCGCCACAAATCGCCGGTTAGAAGGGGGGGGGGGGCGGCGGCGGCGGGCTCGCGTGGGGGACGGCGCGGGGCCGGAGAGAAAGGGGAGAGGAGGAGGAAGAAGGGGGCCGCGCGGGCCCTCTTGAGCCGGCCCCGCCGCGCCGGGCGCGGTGGCGCGGCGCCCCGCCGCGCCGCCGCATGTGGCGCGGCGGGACCGTGCCCACGCCCGGCGCGCGCGCGCGCGCGGCCGGCCGGCGTGGCGGTCCGCCGCGCCACCGCATGTGGCGCGGCGGCGGGCCGATGCCGCACCACGCGCGCGGCGCGCCAAAAGGGTCATCCAAAGTGCAAAAAATGTTGCCCAGGGGTTATTTTTAAAAATAATTTTAAAAAAAGGTTAATATTAAAAAATTGTCCCCCCCCCCCCCCCCCCCCCACAGTCGTTGTTCAGGCAAGCAGGCAACTGCAGTGAAATGAACTGTTTCGTTTCAGATAATCCATTGCTCGATCACCACCCGAGTAACTTTGCCGAGTTGAATGGGGATCGGTGATAAGGTCAGCTATCTACACCAGTAATGTGCGAAAAAGACACTTGCCATGGAGAAGTTAAAACTCACAAGATTGTGGACTAAGAACGAGAACTTGTGGCAACCAATATCACTCCCCTCTGAAATACAAGGCTTTCCTATGCGTTGGTCTATACGAAATCGGTTCGGGCGGCAGATTGTATGTAACAACTAACAACACACGCACGGGGGCACGGCATGCTATCTGCCCGCCGTGTTCCATGAATGTTACAGAGCTGGAGCGAGCAGGGTGAGCTCAGACGACTCACTCTAACGCACGCTACTGAGCTTTGCTACCGAACACCTGGTGCGCAGCCGCCGGCGACACACGACGACAGAAGATGCAAAACGGCGACAGCGAAAGCGTGTACATTTGAGCAAAACCGTGTGCGTGATGTTGGTAATTATGCATCGAGTGATTCAGGATCGCCAGTTTGTCCGGCGGCGGGCACTACTCCCCGAGCGGCGGAGCTAGCGGACGCAGGCGCGCGCGAACCGGCTTCCATGTCGCCGTCCGGCCTGCTGGGCACATTTGCGGAGGGCCCCCTACACACTTTGCAAGTTGTGTATCTCAACACTTCAAGGTCTCTAGTGAACAAAAGAAACACTGAAGACTATGATTGCTTTTTCATCAAAGTTAAGGTATAGCACGTGGATTTAAACAGTGTTACTGTGTTACTATTGCCTACTATCTGTCAAACGCCTCCTGGTTGTCTTTTTGGGTTGCTTTTGACCCTTGTACCTCCCCAATTGATCTCAAACAAGAGCCATGGGTAATTGGGTCTACATATATATAGTGCTACAGATTCAAAAGCCAAAGAATGTACATCTCAAGTTGTGAACAACACATTTACTTCTCATGATCTTCGTTTGATGTGTCAATCTTGATTACAAGCGGTTGCTGTAGATCCGAGGGAGAGGCTACCACAGGAAGCTGTGAGGTTCCAACGTCAAGCTCCCCTCCATTCTCAGCCAATGCCTTCTCCAGAGACGATTTTGCAACTTTTGTGACACAGATAATCAAGACAACTGCAAGACAATATTGAAAACAGTCAGTATATACATGATAAAGGATCGAACACAAATATTAATGTGTGATTTAACACAAATTCTTCAAAATTGCTTACAAAAGGGATTGAACACATAATGTTGCAAAGCCTGAGATAAAATCCACTAAGCCGCTGATGAAATGAAGGCCTAGAGTTGAAAGCAGCTATGTTTGTTATCTAGGGATCTCCTACTGAGATCATTTGTTCCACCTCAGCTTTTCTCAAATATTGGGCAGGGCTGCAAAATGAAGAGGGGAAGATTCTACTGGAGGCTGGAGCTGAAGCCTTAAAGAACGCGGCACTGCTACATCATCCTCAGGGGCCAGATCACGACGAGCCAAGGGCTGGAATGGTGCTGCTGCAGTAACAGTTTCGGGAGTTGGGGGCAGACTGATCCAAGCGTTGCCTTCTGAGGAGAATGAAGGATGGAACACCTGTGTAGGAATGCTGCTGTTGGAAGTTAAACCGCTCTTGTATTTTGATTATGTGTGCTTGTTCTAGTGGGGAGTCTTTTATGTAAACTGAAGTAGATATCGTTCTGGCTGTAGTTGTTGCAGGAAGGGTGGCCCTAGGTGCTAGTCCCTCCCGGTGCAAGTATCTCTGCCGTCTCTTTCTGTTTGGTTCTGTTTTAAGCTCTGTTGAACCTGCGGTTGCGTTTTTTCTTTTCCTTGTTGGAACCTTGTAATTTCGTTGCCTTGGTAATGAAATTCGGGCAAAAGCCCTTGGTGGAAAAAAATGTTTGTTATCTAGTAGCTATTTAAGAGTGCGGATTCATTTCTGCCTAGTCCCAACTCCCAAAGGCCTAGAATTGTAATTAAAGTCAGTTAAAATGCCAATTTTATCTGCTCCTCAAGGACTGAAGCTATATGCCTATATTGACATGTCATCTCATTAGTCATCCATCCATAATCAGGCCATATACGAAATCCCTAGTCTCGACTCTTGTTCCTTAATTATATGAAGATTTGGAAATCAATAGCAAGTGTGTTTCAAATCTCCTGGACCCATGGTTTTTAATATGCGAGTTAAGAATAAAGATAAATTCTGGAACTATCCACACTCTATAGCCCAAAAATAAGATTGTAGTTACACAATGTTGATGCACAGAAAGCCAAGATTTATGTAAAAATAGTCTTGGCTTCATCAAAGATTTTGAATAAAATTATGAATGTCAGTTTTAGATATGACCAAAGGAGGGGGGGGGGGGGGATATTATTAAAATCTGCAGGGAAGAAAATGGCACTTACCAGACAATACAAAGCCAGATATTATCAGAATCTGAAAAGAAACAAGAATGGGTTTCAACATTAGCTACTAGGAAGTTGTGCACAAAATTGAATCAACTTTTGAACTGCAAACGAGGAACAACTTAAAAGCCAATATTTAATTTGCATGGACCAGATGTTATCCTAACTCTGATCATACGATAAATAAAAGTTTCCTTTCCTGTAGCTCATGTCTACTCTCCATATTAGATGCCTAATGTTTTCCTCACACGTCTCCACTAAAACAAGACAGAATTCAAGACATAACAGTTCCATGACTTCCAGTACAAACCCATAAATAAATATACAGTACAGCCTAATGAACCAATAAATATACCCTTGCAACATTTAAATACAGGGCAGTCAGTCATGTTTGTCCTCAAGTACAAATCACACATCCAATGATGAAATTACTCATTTAAGTATGCAAGTGAAAACGAACAAGATACTTCCTATGTTTCCCAGGATCCAATGATGAAGCAACTAGTTAAGTTAGATGTGCAACACACGTGGATGGACACACTTTATCAATAGATATCAGTCATCATCTAAATTAGTTATCGTAAACAACAAATAGAGTATGCGGACAAACATATTTAATGAATTTTATTCATGTAGGAACCAGGATAGATGAAAAATGCAATATAATATATTCTTCTTTCTGGATGAATGTTATTTACTCTGTATTCAGAAAATTTGAACGAGTGCATCACAAAACCAAATGCATGACATGACATAGCACAATGCAGCCATCTGAAATAATGCATAATTACTTTCTTGAACACACATGAGAATAATGGTATCATTACTCACCCATCGAGTAGTAGAGATCTCACTCCACCCATGCGTCACATCTGATAGATCTTTCAGTGTTGTTCCAACATATACTAAAGCGAGGGTGATTGGCTGCAAAACAAGAATAGTTAGCAAAGAACTGCAGCATTGCCTTGCTGAGCTAAGATCAGTTTATAAATGAAAAGAAAGTTATGTAATGCTGAAACATAGCTAATTGCAAGAGTATCTTATTATTAGCTGCAAGTTTTGTGTCAATATATCAATAAAATAAAAAGTAATGTACCGAACAAGAAGTACCAAAGGGCTAGTGCATTTATGATAGAAAAGTCTAATAAGCTACATATGCAAGCATGCTACAAACAAATAGTAGTAATTATGTAAACAATGTAGCAGATGGTTACATAACGAGGTGTCAATGAGCCAGCTAATATGTGCCAGTAACCTTGTGCTATATAACAAAGCCCTTTTTATCCCAATCATTTGGGGTGGTCTAGAGATGAAAGGCAACAGTAGCCACCAAATAAATAATAGGTAAGAAAGGTAAAAAGCTGAAGCGTACCATCATTCCTAACCAAGAAGCTAGCATGTATTCTCCAATGCCAACAGGAGTGACAGACAACAGGTAGTTCAACATGTTGAACGGAAGTAAAGGCACAAGCCTCAGTAGCAACACAATCTGCGCACATTGTTAGAAGTCTTAGTGAAATTGTGATCAAACAAGTTCACAATAAGGTTACATAGCACTCCGAAATAGCGAACATCACTCAAATGTTATTTTTCAGCCAATTGAATGTCTAAAACCTACTCACTGCAAGAAGTTACCTTGAAACCAGACCTTTGAATGGCAATAGCTACGGCTTGAAACTTGGGGTAATCTTTGCATTTGGAGAGAACGTAAGGCCTCCCAATCTGCAGCAACATTATAAACTATTATAATAAATATATCGGAAAAGTAATAATGTGACTATACTGTAATAACTAAAAGAGGAAAATTATTGAACTTAATAACTCCGCCTATGGTGGGGTGCCTAGGTGTCCCAACATAGCAGGTCCCAAGCCCTGATAAAGGAGGAGGGTTGTGGTAGGCTTGGCGAGCCAACGTAAAAACTTAGCCACTCTTATGGAGATGAAACCCAAAAGAATCCCGTTGTTGTAATAGTGAACGAAAATCTACCCAGCAGACATTAATTATTCACAGAAATAAGGTGCATAACTGAACCAAATTATTTTTAATGTCGCTGCAATTGAGAGACAAGACAAAAAAGATATATGCACACCACATACACACTTTGTAACATGAATGAAAACAGTAGCTGGACGACCACACAGATGCAATGAATTGCTTTAGCATTTTATATCCCTCTGGCAAATGGCAATGTGCAGCTGGAAAACAATACATACCGTCCTGCCAAGAAGAAATGCAGCAGTGGCACCTATTGTTGCTCCAAGGGAATCAGCAACAAACCCAACAGGCAAGCCGAAAAGATAGCCCCCTCCAAGCTGGCACAGAGAATGGCAGCAACTTAAAAAGGTGATCTAACACCTGAAGACTCTTAAAAAATGACAAGGCTCGAAACAAGGGGAAATGGCAATTGCACATACTGTAAGAATTGATGCTGGAACGGCTAAGACCGTCAGAGGGATGTAAGCAAGGGCCCTGCAGTAATACACCACATGAATAGCTGGAATTAAAAGGTAGTAAGGGAGGTGATATAGAAGCACGGTACTTCAGCCTTATGCAGCTGAAGTGTGGTTGCAAGTGCTAATCTAATCCAATTATGAGCAAAGGAGTTCGATACTTACAGCACCACAGGACCCCATGGACCCAAGTTCCCCTTGATCCAAACCAGAAAATCCTTTAGAATCTGTCAAAAGTCTAAACACATAAGTATCTGATACAAAACTTAAAGCAATCTACATTCTAACTTCTAAGGTTCACGCTCCTGAGATTTTAGCAGCTAGAAAGCAAAGAGAAGGCAAGTACGAACTTCCCATACTTTGGACTATTCTAGTAAATAGAATACCACCGCACTGCAATGTTGTGATCTAAACAAGGTAAAAAAACTGACATGATTTTCTAGAAACATGACACTTCACTTAGATTGAATTATACCAAAAGGATAGCTAAGGATTACCATCAATATTTGGTTATAAAAGGCAAGCACTGAAAAAATGGACCAAGAATGAAGGAAACATCCTGACTCTGAATAATTTACTAAATATCCTGACTCTGAAAAAAATTCTTATACAGTCCCATAGCATATTGTCTACCAACAAAATATCTAAATCAAGATGAAAGCTAGAAGAACAGTTAACAATATCAACTGGATGCAGGCAGTTAAGAAGGGTGGATTGCAGGTATGAGGTGAATACAACATTAAAGCAAGAGTCAGTATCTACGTCCCACTTTGAATAGCTCCATCCTCCTAGGTCCTAGCATACCATAACCGAGTACAGCACTTACAATAGACAGTGTTAGAAGCTACAGTAATGATGCATTCAGAATGCAATAAGGCATAGACCCATGATAAACTGTTCACTGGCATGGCTATCACCCATTTCACGTACAGGGCACACAACAGTGGATGTCATGAAGGAATGCACTACTCATTAAAAGGTTTCTCACTATGCTGGAAATGCAATTCAATTTGTAAATCCGTGTCTTCGTGACAGCATGTAAGTGACCAACTTTACAATCATGCCATATCAACAATCCCAAAGGCTAAGCTCATGGCAGATTAAGGGTACCTAATGGCATGGGGAGGTCCGACCAATCAAGAGGGGCAAGGCAACCAAAGCTACATTTCAGCAATCAGACGACTAACGACACAGGCAGTGCAGATTAACAAGTGTGCGCGCCCCATGATGACCGCACACATGAGGGAGGTTGCCAGCCCCAATCCCCCGACACGGCAGGCAGACACCGAATCCCACACGAAGCCCACTCGTCGCTACGGGGGGAGGGTGGTGAAGGGATAAGAGCCGCCCGCACCTTCTCGACGGGGAGCGTGAAGAGCGCGACGCCGACGCCGGCGAGCAGGACGGCGGCGACGAGCAGGCGGACGGCCGAGGGCCACGAGAGCGCCATGGACGCGAGCAGCCTCCTGCGCCAGGGCCTGAGCCTGCCGCAGTCCTCCACACCTCCCTCCTCCGCGCCGTCCGCCCAGCCCCCCGCCCTCCCCCGCGCCCGCAGCCCCACCGCGGCGCCTGCCAGATTTGCCTCCCCTCCCCCCCTCCCGGGTCGGATCCGCCCCGCCGCACCCCTCTCCGCCTCCGCGCTTCGCTGGCTAGCACGCGCGGCAGCTCATGGAAGATGCGAGCGACGCCGGATCTGGAGGGCGTCCCGTCGCGTCGAGCACGCGTTGCGTTGCGTGCGGCCGTGCGTGTTCGATTTTTTTTTTTTTTTGGTTCCCCCTTTTCCCGGTGGGGAAGACGGAGGGGAGGGGAGGGGAGGGGAGGTGAGGAGAGAGAGGGGGGAGGAGGAGGAGGAGGCTTCGCTTCGCAGTTGGCTCGCGCACGCTTGGCTTTGCTTTGCTTTCACCTACCGTCCCCGTCCCCGGCGAGCGCGCCAGCACCGACAGATGTGGACGCGGCGTGATCCGGTCGGCTCAGGCGGCCTCTGGCGGGTGGGTCCTGCCCCCTATGCAAACCCATGGATAATGTACTAGCTACTATATAATTGATCAGTAAAGTAAGTTTATATTTATGTGTATCAGTGTATTATGTATATAATAGGGAGAGAGAGGGGGAGGAAACAACTTTGGTATCACTGTCAGCGTCTCCAAAAATGTTGACTTTTTTGAACTTTGGTCAAAGTAGATGAATTAACTTATACTATTGATGTCAGCATATTCGCGAAATATTTCAAATGCATAATCACCTTGTTTTTTCATAGTAATAATCTCTTCATCAGACTTTGATTAAGTTTACATGTACATAAAAAGGTGCATGTCAACGTCTACAGCATCAAAATTAGTTAGTTTCATTGAATCCATCACAGAACCTGTCGGTTAAATTTTTTATTTGGCAAACCCTGTGCATGTTGCCATGTTGGCGACTTGGTGGCATAGTGCAACATGTGTTTAGTACCGGGTTTTAATTATGGTGTCTTTCGGTATCTCTGCCTGATGCTTTGGACATTTAAAGATTGTCTAAGAACCAGTGGATCGTCACTGCCGGATGCAATTGTTCCCTCCGGCCACAATGGCAAGACTCATTTGAGAATAATAGAAAATCTTCGAAAATATACTTGGCAACCTATTTCTCTTAAATATATCATCGGTGGGGTTAAAATAAAAATCAGCACGCATATATTGATATGCAACTTTACACTTGGCATGTACATAATTTGACTATTTCTCTCAAAAACTACAAAGTTTGACTTTTGCAAGAAAAAAAGAAATCATCTTACATTGATGGTCATATGAATTATTCCATCTGTTTCAAATCGTACCCCCTCCATCCCTAAACAATAACTGTCACTCGTAAAGCGTCTTTCCGAGCGAGAGACACTTATTTAAGGGAGGGAGTAGGTTATTTTGAAAACTTCAAACTTTGTCCAATCTTTTTCTTTTTGCGGGAACTTTAATTTGTCCAATTTTTCAGTTCATCTTTTTTACATGTATGTATCTTGCAATTAAACATGCATGCTAAATTGCTAATTATATTGAACACAATATTACCAGTACACATCTGCTTTATTCTTCTGCCGAATCTTTGCATTTCCTCTACTAATTAAACCCACACTGCTCCAGGTACAGAGTTTTCTTTGAAACGTCAGCTGTATAAAATACTAATACAAATTTGTACTAGCTACTACCTGCATACATAGAGTGTTTGTTGATTACTACATAATAAACCAATGTCTTTGGTTTCCAAACTTTCTTTGGTTTCTTTCTTGCCTGATAACACAAACTTGGTGATGGTGTGATGGATATAGTACGTACACGTATAGTAGTATGTATCGCGGGAAAAGGGCAGACCTCGGTAGCTCTCTCACTCGCTCGATCTCTCTCGCCATGGATGCGTGCATGGGCGGCGCCAGGGTTTTTAATTCCGGGATTAAAAAAAATTCGGACCCCCTCGAAAAAGGCGAAATTCCCGAAATTTTGTTAAATTTTAAAAAAAATCGGTCAAATTTCATTTAAATTCGAAAGTTTTTGAAGATATAATAGGTCTACGTGACTTGTAATCATATCTTGAGTCGTAACTTGGTGGTTTAGCTTGAGTATCGGGAATCCTTGGAAGCACTATATTTTTTCAAAAAAAATTATGTGAAATGATAGCAAAATGAGAAAAAAACACATATTACCCGAGAATCGAACACCTGACCTCCAGATGCATGAGTGAAGAGCTTTACCACCGCAATATCTAATTGTTTATACTTTTTGTAGAAAACATAATTCAAAAATTCCGAAATTTTCAGGCGAAATTAATTTTTTCGCCCCTCGTCGAAATTCCGGAATTCCCGGCGAAATTTCGCCGAAAATGTTAACCCTGGGCGGCGCACTAGCTTCACTCAAGTGCCGCCGCACCTGTAGGTGAACTTGCAGGTGTGGCAGACCTTGACGGTGTACTTGTGCTGCGGCTTCACGAGGAAGGACGGCAGGCGGAGCAGCGCCTGGCACACGCAGTCCGGCTCCACCTCCTTGAGCCAACGACAGCAGTCCCTGTACGCGCGGTGGCCGCCATCGTCGTCGTCATCATCGTCGTCGTCGTCGTCTTCGTCCTCGTCGTCGTCCTCATCCTCGTCATTATCCTCGTCCTCATCGTTGTCCTCGTCCTCATCGCCGTCTTCTCCGTCGCGCGGACGGCCATGGCGCGGCGCGCGCCGGCGCGGCGGTGCCTCCCCGGACCCATGGCGGCGACGGCGGACGCCACCGCTTCCACGGCCGCCGCGCGCCGTCGCTGCGGGTGTGGTTCCCGACGGTGGGGCCGGGTGCTGCGCGGCGCGCGTCGTCGTCGGCGTCCACCTCGTCATCCGCCTCGACGGTGATCATCGACGACGCGGGCGTGCGCCGTGCTGGCAGCGACGCTGCCCGACTTGGACGCGGGCTTGCTGACGAGGCCGCTCTTCATCTTCTCCTGGTTGCGAGCGCGACGGAGGAGGACGTTTGCTTCGCAGTTCGCACGCTTCGCTTTGCTCCCGGCGAGCGCGCCAGCACCGACAAATGTGACGCGCCTTGATCCGGTCGGCTCTGGAGCATGGTCTGTGGTTAGAGTGCGTTTAGATCATCTCCAATAGATTAACATAATCTCTACTCCTAAAAAGTATGAAGTGGAGAAAAAAACTCGTTCGTACTTTTTCAGCTCTCCCGTGCATCCAACCCCGCGCGCCCACCTTCCGCTCGCTCGCGCCCGCCGCTCTAACACGCGTTCCCTTCCCCGCGTCGCCCGCCGCTCTAACACGCGTTCCCTTCCCCGCGTCGCACCCTCCACCCTGTGCGTTCGATCCTACGCCCGTCCGCATGTCGCCTCTGCTCCCTCCGTATCCACATCTCCTTCCTCCACCGTCCGCTCCGGCTCCGCCCCTCCTGCACCACGCGCCGCGCAGCCCACCATCCCCACGCCTGTAGCCTCCCGCTCTCCATCTCCTCCCGAACCCTAACCCTATGCCCCCCTCTTCCCTGATTGCTACTGTGAGCTGCCAAAACCAATGCCGTCGTCGCGCCTTTCAGCCGCCACCGGATCTACGCCGCCACCGTGCCGCTCCGAGTGGATACTACCGCCACAAAAACTGACACTGTCACGCCTCTCGGACGTCGTCGGGGCCACATCGCCGCCTTCGCCGCCGCATTGCTTCGTGTGGATGCCGCCGCCCGCCGGAGTTGCGCCTCTCCGGGTCAATGCCGCACCGTGTCGCCGGGTGGACGCCGCCACTGGGGCAACATATGGCAACTCCTGAGTGGTCCACGCCTCGTACGTTCTCACCGATCTGTGGTACGCCTAGCCGCCCCAACCCGACTGCTGCTTTTTTTAAGCCGCCACCGCCTCGCCTCCTCCCCCATTCGCAGATCCACAGAGGTGCTGGCACATGTTGGACCTTCCTGTGTACATCTCTATCAGGTCGACGGCGAGGCACCATGGTCGGCATGCTGCTGCTGCCCTTCCTGATGTGGCAATGGCGCACACCTCTCGCCGGCACCGCTGCCTCTCCCGTCGTCGTTGCTGGTGCACCTCGCCGCTAGGAGACCAGAAGGCCAAGGTCTTGGTGAGCCCCTTTATTTCTTCTTTCAAGGATTCGATCTCATGTATTCATGTTAAATCGGTGGAATCTAATGATTGGATTCATACTTCAGTATTGTCTTTAATTCAATCTAGGTGGTGAAAATAGTAAGTCTAATCGAATGGTTTCTCTTTTCTAACTATATGCGCATACACATAGCCATTCAAAATAATTTGAGGGGTACTATTCATTTCAGTATATATTCTTTATCTTGTTATTTGTGGAGACAGGTGTTATGATATAAAATGGTTGGGATGGCATTTGGTGGTACTGTCTTTTATTATCAGCATCATCATTTTTGTCTCAGTGCTTATGTGATTTGCCTTGTAACTGGCTCATTGCTAATAGTACAGGTGCAGGAGGAAACAATTATGAAAAAAGCTCATTGCTACTTGCTTGTGTGAGGTGCCCGATGAAGCAAATAAGAAAAAAAAGTACAGAGGAGCATTGCTCCCAGAAAGATTCCACTTATATCAAAGGTCATAAAATAGTGTTGTGATTTCATTGCTTTTCACCATTCTTACTTATATGAAAGAACAAACTTATCTAAATTGCATACTATATTGATTGGTCTTTAATTGAAATGTCATTTCAGTACCATCAATGTACTTACTTTGATTTTACTGATTGGCCTCCATGAAAGATAATAGTGTTCTTCAATTCTAATTACATTGGTCCCACTTTTTTGTTTTGTTTTTTGCAAAATAAAATCAAGGTTAGAAGGACATTGGTTTAATTTTTCTTTACTTTGAACTCTAGAAGTTTAAAGTTTGAGTGTTTTACTCTACACATTCTGGCATGTAAACTCTTCATGATTCTTGCGTGGAGCTGTGGAGTTTACTAATTTTTGTACTGCAGGATTTTATTTAGAGATATGGCTGATAGTTACGAGCTTGACGCACATCCTGAGCGAGCAAGAGTTTGCCTCTACTACTTGTGTGGTGTTTGTTCCAGGTTTCCACAATATACTATTTTTAATTTTAAAGATCATTTTTTAATCAAAGTATTAAAAATATGTGATAAGTCATTCCTCAAAGCGGAGAGTTCAGTTATTTTTTTATGCCATATTGCTGCATCTCATTTAGAAATTAGAAATGTTTGTCACAATAAGACGTGGCAGAAAGCTACTAGCTACATGCAAGGATTGTGAATTGTGATCGACTAGAACATGGATCTAGCGGATCAAGATCTTTCTCCAATCAAGCACCTACAGGTCTTACTCCTTCGCTCCTCATCTCTCCCTCTTTGTTCCTGACTGGTTCTTTCACAAGTAGTTCTAGGATTGTTTCATTTTTTTTCTTGGTTCGTCCATCTAAAAATCGCTAGAATTGGTGTCTTGGCTATAATGCACTAGCATTGCCCCACTGCTTACATGTTACAAATCTTTTCCAATGTTGTTTATGATGTGCAGGCTCTCGCAAAACTTCTTGTTGTTTGTGGTCTTTATCGCAAAATGACAGTAGGACCTTCTTGCAGTAATGCTTTATCATACTGGCGACTTTGACCGGGTATGTGTTTTTAGAACTTACTGTTAGTTCTTGTTAGTAGTATATATTCACTATTCTGCAATGTCGATCAATTTAGTTACATAAGCATTACCATGTGTGCAGATACTGTTAGTCGTAAAATTGCTTACCAATCCTAGCTGGAATCATATTTTGCTCGACACTTCAACAAGATAATCATATATAATTGTAGCTTGTAAGCTGCTTTAGTTATTCAACACTATTTACTTATCTGAGTTACCTGGACTAGGCACGTCATTATCGGTTGTTTATTTATTTATAAACAGAAACATTGTTATGTCCGTGTCATGAAGGCTTAATAATTTTATAAATGATGATGTTTTTTCAACCAGGCAACTATCTATCAACAGAAGACTTAAGATATTAATGAGATGGAACTTGACTTGACCACCCAGATACAATGAAAAGTTATGAAGATCTTGTTGTTTTTTATTATTGCCTGGAACATACCTTACATTTCAGGTTAGGTATGCAATATACTAATATTTATTTTTGATTTGTATTTGTCTAGCATTGTTCCTGGGTCAAACTTTGTGAGGTGTGCATCGTAAATAGCAATACAGGATTATTTGCTACAATATGCTTGGCAAATTAATTTTCCTTTATGAAATAGCAAGCCCAATTATTATTATTTTGGTTTGTGTGAGAAATTTGGTTAAACATTGATTACTTTGGTTAAAAGCTAACAAATGAACACATCATACTTCTTGATATATTTCTTGTGATATTATGATAACTTGGGTTCGGTTTGATGCTTCAGATTTTGATTTCAACTGGGGTGATATTAATTATGATTTACTGGTGACAAGTAGTTTGGTTGATATGGACGCGGTGCTACTCAAGGATGCATTAGCTTGTCGAGAAGTGAGTGGGTCTCTTTGTTTGACTTTTTCAAAATTGTGAGTGTGAAAGTAGCTGTCATAATAATGTTAGAAGTTGTCTTTGCTGCTAATATATCAGTTCTAGATAATTGTTTTGTTAGAAACTTATCTGAGAATTTTATGTCTTTCTTGCCTCAAAAAGCATAGCATACATTTTTGTTGCAGCACTAATGCAGCCCTCATGGATAATCAAAAACTTTTTTCCTCATGTGAGGAATACAAAATTTGTTAAATTGCTCTTTTTAAGCTCCAATTGCTCACAGGTTCCTTTTTAGCTCAATTCATTAATAAAATGATTTCTAATTGCTCTCACCATCCCTTAAGCAGAATGATTTTAGTTTGCAGTAAAATTTTTGGATGTCTGTTGATGGTGTGTTGGTTTACACAAAGTACATGGTTTTTCCATGAGATTTTAGAAGTCTGAAACTTCAAGTTCTCAAAATTTAGTTTTAGTGAACATTACTTAAGATCCCTGACATTAAAAGCAATTTCAGATGAAGATGGGCCATTCAAACTGATCCATGGAAAGAATAGGAGTGGCAGCAGCAAAATCCATGGAGGGCAGTAGAAGCAAGGTCACTGCTAGTAGGATTGTGAGAAATGTTGCGCCTAGATCTCGGATGAACATCACTGAATCCAAGCTGGTGTGTGGTGTCCATGAGTTTATAATTGGCCTTTGGCATGTGTCAGTCGGAAAAGCGTACTGGAATTCTGAATCCATGAGATTTTCAAGCATTGTTTCTGAGTATGTATGCTATGGTTATAAAAACAACCAATATCTGCGTTGTGCTCTATTCCTGATTGGCCCTTGAGATTGAAAAAGAAGAGGAGGTACTGAAAATTACAATATTTTTTCCTTGTGCCGTACGTTGTATTTGTGGCTATTACAATTTGGGTGAGGTCATCCCTTTCATTGGGGAGAAGATGCTCGGTAGGATGATATCGCTATGCATAGGTTTACCTTGTGTTTTTCGTGCAGACTGTTGAAATGCAAACAAAACTTTTTTTATAGACCCTTTCTATCATCTTATAATACTGCACCAATGCTCCATGCCTTTGCTCTATGCATCTATGCTCGACTACCCAATATCCGATGATGTTCATATTAGCAGTACAGTGATGGCAACAACCAACTCTTTATTGTTTTTTCGCAGATGGCTTTTTACAAGTGAAACATTTTCTTTACGTTTTTGGTTTGTTGGATTAAATACTTAACCATGATTGTGCTTGTTTTCACATTATTAGTGTCACGTGGAATGTTTGTGAAATGTATATAGATATTTAGATGCCCGTAGCAACGCACGGGCACGACCCTATTCTAACTATATTCGGAGATTTAAGGGTAAACGTGAATCTTATTCAGAGAGGGGACTCTCAGGTTAACCTTACACCGAGACCCCCTCACATCTTCGTTAATTTCAGATCGAACGCTACCAGTGTGCTCGTGGGAAACAAGTGGATAAGGTCGTAGGAGGGCGCAAAGCCGAAGATGCTTCTT
Source organism: Cenchrus americanus (assembly GCA_947561735.1). Lineage (NCBI taxonomy): Eukaryota > Viridiplantae > Streptophyta > Magnoliopsida > Poales > Poaceae > Cenchrus > Cenchrus americanus. The sequence continues at coordinate 3,129,846 of OX387245.1, read as the reverse complement.
TGTGAAAATCCCATCCCATTCGTTTTCTCCTTTTCCGGTACTCGCAGGTGGGAGTCGACGAGTGGCGATGGAGAGAAGGCGAGTCGACGGGCGGGGAGTCTCGGCGACGGAGGGGATGCGCACGCAGCCCGCATGGCCACGGCTACACAGGGAAGGCGATACACAGAGGATGTTCGGCTGGTAGAATGAATAGTGCTCGACTGGTAGAATGAATAGTGCTCTGTGAGAGGAAATAAGTCAAGACAAGTCAAGATATGCCAAGATATGCCAGCCGAACAGCCTCACAGTCTGCGGAGCCATGGTGGTGCAGGGAAGGCGACGCGCCGACGCGCGGTGTGGGGAGTCGTGGTTTTTTTAGAACGTGCGGGGAGCCGTGGTTGTGCAGGGGAGGTGACACGCGACAACCGAAGGCGCGACAGATGGAGGCGAATCATGATGGGCGAAGGCATAGTGGGCTGAATCCCCGGCAAGTGGATTGGAGGCGTCACACCCCGCTACGCCGCATGAGCTTGTGCCTACTACTACCCCTGATGTTGGAGGGATCCGCTTCGACGATGTGTTGCAGATTCCGGCAAAGGGTGACACTAGGTCACCAATCGAGGTAGATGAACTCCCCCTTTGTGACATTCAGCTGTGTTGAGTACTTGAGTGTGCTAATTCTAAATCGATAATTTTTGTCTTGTTCTCTAATTCGATTTGTTTTGCTATTAGATCATTATCTATAACTCCTATACATGAGCTCCCCACTAGATGGTTCTCTCAACATGCAAGCATGTCACCTCAACAACCCACTAAGACCATGACATTCAGTGGTAGACCTCATTGTTTGAACTAGCTAAAAAATGTTATAACTCAAAAATAAAAAATCAAATTAAATTCTGATTACACCATTGGATTCCTTTTAATAAATCCTTCAAAACAAGATCTCATGTTTGATAAAATGACAAATAGGCATCATCGATAGTAATTGGTATAGAGTAAATTGGAAAATAGAAAAGGAAAAAATAAGAAAGAAGAAAGAAAAAGAATAGGAGGGTGATAGTAATATTCTAACTCATAGATTTCTCCTACATACTCGCGGCAACGCACAGGGAATCGAGGAATATAAAGGAATAACATCGTAGATAGTCCTAGCAAAAACATAACGATCAGATCTTTTTTCATTTGACATCATGAAATATATCCATTTTTATACTAAATAGTTATTCAATACGTGAGTAGGCCCGACACCACCCCTAAACTACGCTTAAAAAGGTGTAAGTTATGGTTTCTAAAGTTCCTTTTGGACGCTGATAATCCGTGAAAGGGAAATATTATTATAAGAGAGATATGTTATTGTAAGAAAAATCGTGCAAACTGCAAATAAAGCTAGGTGAATTTTTGGTGAAATACCACTGTGACTTTTACTCTGGGGTTTAGGGACGCAGCAACGCTCGTGGTGTTCAAACCTAGATCAAAGAATTATCAACGGCGCGTCGAAATTCTCTCTTATGATCAGACGCGCGAGGTTGCCGAAATTCTCTCTTACGGTCATTGCAATTCTCTCTTATGATCAGACGCGCGAGGTTGCCGAAATTCTCTCTTACGGTCATTGCATTTTTCTTAATTCCCGCAGCAACGCGCGGGTGAGATTCCCCTAGTATACAATGGAACAAGCCATGAATCTAAGCAATTCTCGTACACATGTCATGCATGTGTGCATGTGAATACCTTATAATTAAAATTCTTAAATATGAGCAGCCTTTAAGTAGCATATAGCTCTTTCTATAAAACTTTTAATAGTATATTCCGTAGGGACGAGCACACGTACACATAGCACCCCGCTTACACTTTCGTCCTCACTTCGTGCAGAAAGGTTAACCCAAGGGTGTTATGGTTGGTGGACAAAGGCTTATAAGTTGATTCCACCCTTCCTCAACTAGCAATGTGGCACTAAACACGCGCACCTGCGTTCATGGGCCATCCAAATTGGGTCGGGTGTGACACTATCTTGGTGCGAGAAGTAACTAATTCTTTACTTATATTTCGTTCGAAGTAATTAACCATATATCAAGTGACATGGGAAGTAACTAGTCTGAACTTTAGGTTCAATGTAACACATATTGCTATTTGCCATCTTCATGCAATCTTATTAACAACATACTTATAGGACAACGTCGTTCTATCTTGTTGCATTGTGTTCTATTTACAAATTATCTTGGTGTGAGAAGTAACTAATTCTTTACTTATAGTCCATTCGAAGTAACTAACCATATATCAAGTGGCACAGGAAGTAACTAGTCTGAACTTTTATTAGGTTCGATGTAACACATATTATTATTCGCCATCTTCATGCCATCTTGTTAACAATGGTTTATTAGATATATATCATTACAACTTTCGTTAGTTGGAGATATACCATTACAATTCATCTATTCATAAATATGCCATTACAATTCTTTCTTTGTTTGAGATCTACCATTTTATATGTATCTAATGCCCTTGGACCCATGTGCAGACTTAGATACTTTCGTATGGACAAAATTGCCCTGTTACATATCTACTCTCCACTCACTGACTCGTGGGTCCCATACATGGATCGAGATTCGGTGGCATTCTTCGGTCTGCCATTCTCGGTGACATTGAGTCGCGACGCGTGTGGGTCCCACATGTCGGTGGTCCCACACGTCGGTGACTAACGTCACCGAGAATGGCCCGCAAGCCGGAAGAACGCCACCGAATCTGAGTCCCCCATACATCATCTTCTTCTTCTCTGATCCTTCTCCCATGGTGGCGGGTGGAGATCACTGCGCGGCTTGCGGCAACGGTCCTTCCTGAGCCCTAAACCCTCGACGGGCGCCCCTACTCCGGCTACCGGACCGCCAAGACCTGCTGCACTGGGTTGCTCCTATCGTTGGCCGTCGTTCGGGTTGGCTCTGGCGCACTGGATAGCGGGTGGCCGTTGTGGATGCGGACGCGCTCCCGGTGCTAAGTTGCGGGCGTGGCCGCGACCCGCGTCCCACTCCGCGTCGCCATGGCACGCGCCGCCACGGTGAGCCGTCCGCCATCCGCCATCAAGGATGAGGACTATGTACCTCCGCTCATCAAAACGCACCACCACATCAGGGTCGACTCACCCTACACAGAGCTCACAGTACTCCCGTCGGGCTCAGGATGGACCGCCGCCGCTCATCTGTCGCTCGTCGGCAAGTTCCACAGGTCGTGCAGGGAGGTCCGCTCGCCACCATGGGAGGTCCACCCGACCGCCCGCGGAGAACTCCCTCGGTGAGGAGCTCCGCCGGCCTCCCGCGGGGAGCTCCCTTGGCGAGGAGCTCCATCGGCCGTCCGCTGTAAGGGGAGCAGAGGACAAAGACGATGGGGAGGAATTGAGCAAGGATTGGAGAAGAAGAAGATGACGTACGTGACCCACAAGTCAGTGAGTGGAGAGAAGCTATGTAGCTGAGGCATTTTGGTCCATATGAAAATAATAAAGCCTGCACATGAGTTCAAGAGCATCAAATACGTATAAAATGGTAGATTTCAAACAAAGAAAGAATTGTAATGGTATATTTACGAATAGGCAAATTGTAATGACATATCTCCCAACGGCGAAAGTTGTAATGGCATATATCTAATAAACCATATTAACAACATGCTTATAGGACAACATTGTCCTATGTTTTCACATTACTGTCTACATGTTTTCATGATGTAACTCAGAGCAACTCATAATTTCTTACTACTGCTTGTTCATTTTGCTTTACCAGTTAGTCTTTTGACAGCACCCCCCATATGAACATACATGAAGGAACTATTCATGCTTCTAAACCAAATCAAAAGTAACATAAATTTAGTTTGAAAGTTATAGGAAGTAATTAATTTCTTACTTATATTCATGCAAAGTAACTAACCATATATTCATTGACACAAGAAGTAACTAGTTGTGAACTCTTATTGGGTTGGATGTAACCCATGTTGCTATTGACATATTTATGCTAGCATATTAACGACATGCTTATAGCATAATGTAGTAGTTCTTTGTTTTCACATTATAGAGATTGAGTATTGTTTCATCGGCATTATTAAATTTTTTAATGAAATATTCATCAAACAAATTGTGCACATTCCCTAGTATGCTTGTGATCTCAAGTTTTAATGTTGTAGAAAGTAAATAAGACTTTGATCTGAATAATTAGGAAGTAACTATGCATGCATCTAAATCTTATTGGAAGTAACTTGATCTTAGTTTGAATGTTGTGGAAAGTAACGAAGTATTGTTGTATATTATATATCATTAGATTTTGCACATGCCAACTGTGACAGAACCGCCCAAATTAATTTCGTATTATCACATAAACCGTTCCTCTTGGTCATTACGCGATAACACAAAGTTAACCTGTCGCCTCTGCCGGGTCAATCCCGGTCAATCACGAGTAACCCGGATCACAACATTCATACACAAAACTCACACGAAGGCGATTTCAGAGATTACATCATCACAAATTATATCACATCAAATCCCTTAAGAGTTATTTTATTACACACCGAGTTCATTGCATAAAAGTACATGGTTCAGAGTTTTATTACACACAGCGGAAAAAAAATACTACGCGTCATAGGTAACATCCAAGGAGGCCATTCGAGATGTCACTAAGCACTGTCCTCTTCCCACTCGATCTCCCAATCAGGTGGGAACGATCCAGGGCACAGAAACCCATCATTCACATTACCTAAAAACATCAACAATAGCAAGGCTGAGTATACTAATACCCAGCAAGGCTTAACCGACGGTGGTATTACTCACCGAACTCCTAGGAATGATAGGCTTTATGGCTAGTGGTTTATTCTGCCGAAAAGCAACAAAGAATAGGTCCTTAATTTCAAATTTTAGCTCATAATTCTAGTTGTTTAATCATTACTAGGTTGGCAACTACTGCAAGCAAAGTTGAGCAATAAAATTAAGCAATATCCAAAATTAATTCTCAATTTCATTATAAAGCTAAATGAGTTGTATAGTTAAGCAGTCCCGGATAACAGTGAGAGGCCGACGATCGAACGATTATTAACCTTGCAAGGTGGACCTAAACACACGGGAGGTGCACACCCCAAAACGACAAAGAAACCAAGGGGGTGGGGCATACACCAACCAGGTAATTCCCAACATTCCTCGGTTTAGGAGCAGAGAGGCGGGAAGGTCACGGACTCCACCGCCCAACCAAGCACATGTACCGCGTGGCCTAGAACATGGGGGCCCTCCCCAAGAGTAGTGGTCCAAGCTCCCTAGCCGATTCCCGAAGGTACTAAGCTTACCGGTCCCATTCCCGACAAATGTTTAGTACGTTCAAAAGCTTAACCAGTGACACCCACTGACCGGAGCCGATCCCAAGCTCTTACCACATGAGCATATCAGATTAAAATCTCATGATTCCACTATAAGAACCTATAGCTCGCGAGTGAAGGATTTCACTTGACTTTTACCGGGTCCTTAGAGCATAGCAACTATCGTCCTATCATACTAGTATTAGAGCATAGGAACCTAGGATCATGCAACTAGGGTTTCAATTCAACTCTTGAACGTAAATGCACAAGCATCCATATATGTAGTTGCATAAGTTAGAAAATGGGAAATATGCTTCAGTGCTTGCCTTCACTAGCACAGTCAGTGGTGAAATCCTCCGAACTTTGGTTCGGGCTTTGTTGCACTTCCATTGTGTTCACTCCTGCATTAGCGAGGTCCTCGTCAGCTTCTGGCACTAGCTCGTAGTTTCCGTCTGGGAGCTCTACACGATATGCATATGCATGAGATTGGTGTGTTCAAAACAAAATAATTTCAGTTCTGATTTTAGTGACAACCATGAGGTGTTTTGATGGACCACAATCAACAATAGGGTTAATACATTCAGCATACTCTTCCGGATTTTATCGATGTGTTGAGACTTATTAAATTTCTTTTCTAGATAGTGACTGTGTGCATATTTATTATCATTAAATTAAATGTACTTCACCAAGGACATGTTGCTGCCTCGGAATTTAATTTAGTGAAATTCAATCATTCAAACTTGCATTGCATGAAAGTGATGGTGAGTTTTCCATTTATTTATATTTATGGAGGGTGATTTGCTTCCAACAGTTTATTTAAAAACATAAACTAAACAAAAAAAACACCTCAGCCCTGAACTTGGTACAGGGAGCAAGCCACCAGCCAAAAATACCTTATAGCATCAACTAAAAATTAGCTTGGACAATCACACAAAACTATGCCTAACACAGGAAGAATAAATCACACATAAATAAATGTACATCATTATGAGATGAAACTTCACACAGGTCTAAAATACATCATAACAACAAGAGATATGCACTTATACAGCCAAGAAACCTAAGGGAGCTATACTCATGAAATGAACCAAGGACACCTACTTTCCCACCGTGTCTGTTCCTGCTCGTGAAGTCGTGCTACGCTGCCTTGCGATGGAGGTCCTTTTCCATAATGGAAACATAACAAAAATGGAGGGCTCTCCACCTAAGTCTAAATGGAGAGGGCTCTCTGTATAGTCGCCTCCATAAATAAAACGCATCTATTAGCGTTCACACATCCATGGCTGCACCGTGTATTACGCTCGTACGTGGGAGTTCGCATTGTATGACCCCCACGACCCCACACGGGTGCGCCCCCTCCTCCCGTGCTGCACTTTGCATGCAAGTGGGACTTTGCGGGTCTACTTGGCGGCGCCCAGACCGAAATAGTTGAAACACTTGCAATATGAGTCCGAAAAATGAAACATTTGAAATAGCCGTATACAACCATTGCAACATACTCCCTTCGCCCCAAAATAATGGTAATTTTCGCTTCCCGAGAAACAACTTTGTCTGGATGTATGTAAAAATATATTACTTATGATACAAAATAATATCATTATATAGATATTTGAATCTAGTGTTTAATAAATTTATTTGAAAATATAAATATTGCCCATATTTTCTACAAATTCGGTCAAACCCATGGCACGAAAATCAACGACGATTATCATTTTGGGATGGAGGGAGTATTGTCCCGACACTAACTAGTAAGAGCGTTGAGATCTATCTCTCGATGGCCGGTGCTAAGCAACATAATGACATGGGGTTTATCCTGGTTCCGGCAGTGGGCCGTACTTCCAGCACGGGTGCGCTCGTGGCGCTGTATTGCGGTCCACTGTGGTGCTCGTAGAGGGGAGCTAAAAGCAAGGCGGGAGAGGAGAAGCCTCCAGGTCCCTGAGGGTTGATTGAGGCGAAGTGCCAATATCGTGGATGAAGGCGGAGAAATGCGAGTGAGCAGCTATCCGCCGTGCCCCTGCGACCAGGGGATCGCCTCTGTTGACGGTGTATTTTGGTACACCAATCATGTTCATTGCACTTTGGTTTGGATTTGATTATGGAACTAACCCGCCACTAGGCACACTAATCAACAAGTTCATCTATGTGCATGCATTTGGAAGTGTTGTGTTTATGTAGGAAAACATGGACATAAAGGACGGATTCACAACAAGTTCAAAGGAGCATTTACGGAGTCTTGTTCATGTTCATGAGCTTGATGAAATCACTTCCAATGGTGGCAAGGACCGAAGTGCTACGTAGGAACACCCCCAGGGAAGCGTAAAAGACCGAACTTCATGCACGGAGAACCTCCATCTTGGACGCGAGGATGACATCGTCAAAATCATGCAAGTGGAGGGGGCAAAGTGCATAATCACCTGAGGACCCACGGGAGCGAAGGGGCGACCGAACCGGGCCAAAATGGGCCTAGGCCGGCTGGCCCAGGCCGGCCGGCCCAGCCCACTTCTGGGGTTGGTTTGGCCCCCCTTTCCTTGCACCCGAAGGATCTTCAACCCTAAAACCCTGGATGCACCGCCATTCGCAAGAGAGAGAGAGCCATTCACACCAGGAGGCCATCCACAAGCTAGAGAGAGAGGAGGGAGATCTCCGGAGGGGGATTGACCACCTCGAAGGAAGCACCCACAAGTGGAGAAGAAGGAAGACAACGTCGGAAGGGTGACCATGATCAACGGTGCTATGTCTAGCGCCTTGATGGGGTAATCTCCTTATTCGTCCATGGGTTGTAATCGATCTTGAGATGTAATTGTACTTTGTTGGATTATCTATCTATCATCTTGTGTTGAATATGCTTTATTGCTTAAGGTTAGCTACCATGCCGTAAACGAGTAGAGCTCCAATGCTTCCTTGGATCCATTCAATATGTCGTGTCCATCATAGGTCCAATCACGAATACCTTCGCGTAGTGACAGTACGAGGGGAGGGAAAGGGCGAAACCATGGTCACAACCCTCGATAGATTAGATTGATTTTCATGTTTTAAGCGATTGCATGTTCTAGTATCGTAGACCCATGGGCGAGTGTCTCCTATCTTGATAGCTTAATCTTTCTCTCTAGTGTAGTTTAGTCGTTTTCTAGTTTAATCATAATTAGGGTTTGAGTAGTTAGTGAGTAGATATAGATCAAACGCTTGTAATCCTCTTGCTCCGCGATTGACAAGAACCTTGGGAATCCCGTGGTGACAAAGGTGTAGGTCCTATGCTTGCGGATCGTAGGTGGATACGTCTTTTATCCGTCAACAAGCCCCTTTTTCCGGCGTCGTTGCCGGGGAGCAAGCTAGTTTACATCGTTTGGTTTGCATCTAACTTTGTTTTATATTTAGTTTATCTTTTGTTTACTAATATCTAACACATATTACCTAGAAAACCACTTTGTTTGTTTTTGTTTTTATCTTGTTGTCTAGATGGCGTTCGTCAATCAATCCGTGGAAGAACTAGAGAAATCACAAAGGGATTACGCTAGCCCTCGATGTGAAGACATAAAAGTACAAGAGTCGGATTCGAAGCTCGAAACGACAAAGTATGAAATCAAATCCAAGATCATTGAGATGGTGGCGAGAAACCCGTTTGAAGGGATGGTTTCGGAGAACCCATATAGACACCTAAGGCATTTCACAACGCTATGCAACACGGTGCGTCAAGAAGGAGTTCCCGATGAATGGTTCAAATGGAATCTCTTTCCCTACTCACTTCTTTGCGGTGAAGCAAAGACATGGTACTCGTTTGCGTCCTTTGAAGTTGAAGGCAATTGGAACAAGTTGACAAAGAAGTTTTGCGAGAAGTTCTTTCCAATTAGCAAGGTTCAACATCTAAGGAGGCAAGTGATCACTTTCACGCAAGGAGAAGAGGAAGGGATAGACCAAGCTTGGAATAGGTTTAATGAGTTGATCGAACAAGGACCAAGACTCGGCTTCTCCGGTGACGTACTCTTGCATACATTTTTCTTTTCCCTAACCCCTAGTTGCATGCAACACATCCAAATGTGTGCAGGTGGGGATCTCATGGAGAAAACACTCACGGAAGCCGCTCAACTTCTACAAAAAATTAGTAAAGCGGCTGCCATGCGAAGAGATTGGGAAACAAGACTTGCGGGAGAGCTGGAATATAACTCGAGGATGAAGTAGTGTGCTGAATTTTCTAAAGAGGCAACCCCGGAAGTCACAAAAGAGGAGCCAATCCCGGAAAAGCTTGAACAAGAACACATCAAGTCAAGAACTACCCCGAGCGTTGACTTCTCCGTACCAAATGAGACAAACAAGAGAAGCATGTCAAGCGCGAAGCCACTAAGGGAGTTCGAACCAATTGATTGGGTTCCCATCGATTACGGAGAAGTATTCGACAAGAGAAGGCCGTTCCCTAATCAAAAGGGGATGGCAAGAGCATTGGAAGTGGATTTCCCACCGGAGAAGAAAGCGGAAGATTCATACGACCTTGAAACCACCGGTGAGATCTTTCAAAAGCTCTTTGGAGATGATGAAGTGGATCCGGAACACATAGCCGAGGTGAAGAGAATCATGGGGATCAAGCCCGAAGCATCACCATACGCTCGCCTCGCTGAAGTTTACGCGATAGGATCCGAAGAAGAAGAGAAGATGGCACCACACTTGAGTTGCGAGATCAACGGAGTTCAATGCAAAGCTTTATGCGACATCGGAGCCCAAGTAAGTGTCCTATCTTCTAAAATTTACGATAAAGTTCAAGACCACAACCTAGACTTAGCTCCAACATTAACAAAATTAATCATGGGAGATGGTAGAACTATTAGACCTCTAGGTATTGCTTGCAACATGAATGTAATAATCTCTGGAAAATGTATACCAACTGATTTCTTTGTTATTGATGCTTACCATAGTAATCATGATCACATAATCCTAGGTAGGCCCTTTATTACGTTGGTTGATGCCGTGTTGGATGCGGAAAAGGCAAAGTAACAATGAACCTTAATGGAAAGAAGTACACATATAATTTCCTTCGCGTTTCTAAACACCCTACACCCTTTCCTCCCGAAGACGAAGTAGAGGAGGTAGATAGTCTTTGTTTTGTTGAAACCCTTAGAGACCCGCTGCAAAGAGCGATGGAAAATCAAATTAACGATCAACAATATGAAGAGCTAGAAGAAGCAACAAAAGTCTTAGAACCGCATGATGGAAGCGTGGAGGAAGAAAAATTCGAAGACATAGGAGAAATTAAACCCGAGGAGCCACAAGTGCCCGAGGTAGACCTTAAACCTTTGCCCAAAGGATTAAAGTATGAATTTTTGGGCCCCGGACAAGACTTATCCGGTCATCGTGAGCGACGAGTTGAGTCCCGAAGAAAATGAGACGTTGCTGATTTTATTGAATAAACATAGGAAGGTGATTGGATATTCAATCAATGATCTCAAAGGTCTTAGCCCAGCCTTTTGCACTCATCGTATACCAATGGAAGACCAATGTAAGCCCGGACCACCAAAGGAGGCTAACTCATGCCATGCGAGAGGTAGTAAAGAAAGAGGTCATCAAGTTACTTGATGCCGGAATCATCTACCCAGTTCCGCATAGCGAATGGGTGAGCCCGGTACATTGTGTACTGAAGAAAGGAGGGTTAACCGTGGTGAAGAATGAGAAGAATGAGTTGGTACCGCAAAGAACCGTGGCCGGGTGGCGAATGTGTATCGATTATCAAAAGCTAAACAAAGCAACGAAGAAAGATCACTTCCCCCTACCGTTCATTGACGAGACGCTCGAGAGATTAGCGAACCACGCTTATTTTTGCTTTCTCGATGGGTACTCAGGGTTCATGCAAATTCCCATTCACCCAGATGATCAACACAAAACAACGTTCACATGCCCTTATGGAACGTTTGCATATAGAAGGATGCCCTTCGGTCTATGCAACGCTCCGGCCTCTTTTCAACGTTGCATGATGGCCGTATTCTCGGAATTCATCAAAGAAATTGTCGAGGTGTTCATGGATGATTTTTCCGTTTATGGGAAGACGTTCATGGATTGCTTGGCAAACTTGGATAAGGTCCTCACGAGGTGTGCAGAGGTAGACTTAGTGTTAAATTGGGAAAAGTGCCACTTCATGGTTAAGCAAGGCATGGTGCTCGGATATGTTATATCTGAGAGAGGCATTGAAGTGGACAAGGCCAAGGTAGAGACGGTTGAGCAACTCCCACCTCCGACGGATGTTAAGTCCTTGAGGAGCTTTCTAGGCCATGCCGGATTTTATAGAAGATTTATTAAGGACTTCTCAAAGATCACTAAGCCTTTAACGCATCTCCTTCAAAAGGATGTGGCTTTTGACTTCGATGAGAAATGCCTAGCGGCATTACGGACCTTGAAAAGTGAGTTGGTGAGTGCTCCCATTATTCAACCTCCGGATTGGAGCCAACCTTTTGAGATCATGTGTGACGCAAGTGACTACACCGTAGGCGCGGTTTTGGGTCAAAGAAAGGAAGGCCGAGTTCACGCCGTTTACTACACTAGCAAAACTCTTAATGAGGCACAATTAAATTATGCCACTATGGAAAAGGAGTTGCTAGCGGTAGTATTCGCCTTTGAAAAATTCAGATCTTACATCGTGAACTCGAAGGTCATTGTTTACACTGATCACACGGCCATCAAGTATCTCTTGGCTAAGAAGGATGCCAAACCACGATTGATTCGTTGGATCCTTCTTCTTCAGGAGTTCGATGTTGAAATTCGTGGTAAGAAGGGGGTGGAGAATGTTGTGGCCGATCATTTGTCTAGGATGAATCGTGGACAAGATGATAAAGAGCCCATAGAAGACAATATGAGAGATGACCACCTCTATCGAGTGCTCGATAAAGACACTTGAATGACTGATATCATTCGAGCAATTCAGAGGATGCCTCTTGACCATCTAGATAAAAACTCTCAAAGGAGGATAATCTCGAAAGTAAGAAATACTTTTGGGATGCACCATACCTCTTCAAACTTGGCAATGATGGAGTCATGAGAAGATGTGTGCCAAGAGAAGAGAGGCTAAAAATTTTGAGAAAGTGCCACGCGACGGAGTACGGTGGGCACTACAACCATTTTTGGACCCAAGCAAAAGTATGGTCTAGCAGATTCTATTGGTCGGAGATGCATGAAGATACTAAAGATATGTTGCATCATGCCCCGAATGCCAAAGAACCGGAAATATCTCTCAAAGAAATTCTATGCCCTTGAGATATAATCTACAAATCGATTTATTCGATGTATGGGGAATATACTTCATGGGGACTTTCAAAAACTCACATGGATATGAGCATATCTTAGTCATGGTTGATTATGTATCCAAGTGGGTAGAGGCAATGCCATGTCGTAAAGCTTCCACGGAGGAGTCCATGACCATGATCGGTACACCGAGAATCTTGATAAGCGATGGAGGAACTCACTTCACCGGAAGAATTTCAAAAAGTGCTTGTCCAAGTTGGGAATTGAACATAGAGTCTCTACGGCCTATCACCCACAAACCAACGGACAAGCGGAAACGTCGAATAGGAAATTAAAAAGCATCCTCAACAAAACCATAGAAAATAGAGGAAAAGATTGGTCAGAGAAATTAGACGGAGCTTTGTGGGCTTATCGGATGGCGTTCAAGACACTAATAGGTATGACCCCTTATCAATTTGTCTATGGAAAAGCTTGCCACCTTCCGGTTGCGTTGGAACATAGAGCCTACTGGGTGATTAAAGAGATGAACCTTGATCTCGATGCTGCGGTGATAAAACAAAGGATTCAAATAAGTGAGCTAGAGGAGATGAGGTTGAAAACATACAAGAATGCAAGCATATACAAAGAGAGGATTAAAAGGTGGTATGACAAAAGGTTGAAGAAGAAAGAATTTAAGGAAGGAGATAAGGTCCTCCTCTATAATTCGAAGTTTAAAACCTTCGGAAAGGGGAAATTGCAAAGCAAGTGGGACTAACCTTACGTTGTACATTCGGTGCTCTCCAACGGAGCGGTAACCATTATGGATGTGAAAGGTGATCAATTCATGGTGAATGGTCAACGGCTTAAGGTTTACTACGAACCTGACGTTGTGCCTCTTCACCATGGAAGAAGAGCCCGAACGTCCGGCCTAGGATGAAAAACAAGGCACAAATTTTTGTAAATAGTTTTTCTTTTATTTTTTACGGAGTTTCTCGCGAAGATTTTACGGGCCAACTTTTTCCCATGGGCCGAGAAAGCGAAAAAGGGTGGTACACGGGAAACCGGCCCGCCCCGACCCCCGAGACGGGGTGGGCCGGCCGGCCCGATCCGACCGACCCGGTAGGGTTCGCGGCGGTTCGCCCCGGTTTTTTCCCGAAATGCTCCTTTTCGACTTCCTTCTTCGGTTAGAAAATTTTAAGGGAAGTTTGAATAAGGAAAATGAGGTTCCTAGATTTTTCCTTTTTGGACTATTTATTTGGCCGAATTGGGAGCTCGGAAATCCATCCCATCTAGTAATCTTTTGCACCCACGCGGCGGCCATGGTGTCCCCGAGGAGCGTAGAGTTGAAGCAAGGTGTCGAGGAGCCATCGATGGAGGAGGCGAAGCGATGCGATCTCATGCTACCTCGTCGAGATCAAGAGGACCGCCCGCATCCGTTGCGGAGGGCGTGTCCCGACCGGAGCTATCGCATCTCGCAACCCTGTCAAGGAGGAGAACGTCCCTACTTACGTTCGAAGGTCGGCGCGCATCCGAGGCATGAAGCGGAAGGACTACAAGGAGGTGTCGCCCGAGCCTAAGGACTATGGGGATAGCGACTACTCCGACGATCGTAGCCCGAGCTCATGGGCGGCCGCCGGAAGAGATGATAATGATTTGTACATTTGGGAAGAGGTGCCCAAGGAGAATACTCCCGAAGGCCCCAACGACGACGGCAATGACGACGGCGACGAAAATGGTGATGGCGACGACGGCGGAGACCACCGGCGATGACGATCCTTTCGGGATGCATCCGATGTGTTGTGCGGCTTGCCGGCACTCCATCTCGGAGCTCTACGCATCGGTCGACGAATGTTTCCAGGCCATGGAGGCGATGAGGCGGCGTATGGAGGATTTGGAACGCGTGGTCGAGGACGACTACAAGTTCCTAAACCGTAACGTGCGCAAGTTGTTTGGCATGGTTGGGAACATGAAGGGCAAATGTTGCAATAGTTGCGGGAAGTACCACTAGATTTAGTTTCCCCCTTAGGATTTTTGTAAGATACGACGAGGACGTCGTATGATTGTAGCGTGGGGGAGAGCTAGCTAGCTAGCCTCTAGTTTTTGAGCTTCAAGTTTAGATTGGTTCAGTTTTGTCTTCGAGAGAGTTTAGTTTTCGAAAGAGTTTTAGAGTTTAAGAGTCTTTAGTTTTTGAGTGTGCTTTTAAATTTTTGCAAGTGTCTTAATTTAGTGTTTGTGTCAAATAAAATCAAATAAAAATAGTCCTTTAAATTTTGTGTCTTGTGTGTTGCTTATCTTAATTTACTCGTTTGTTCATCTTTAGTTTTTGATATATGAACATAAGTGTGTGGTTTGATAAGTGTGTGGTTTGAAAAACGTTTACCGTGGTGCTTTGTGGAATTGCTACTACTAAAAGTACCCATACCGTGCTTCGATCTTGAGCTTCACATGTTGGTTGTGCTTTGTTCAATGCTAAAAGTTGGAGGAATCCAATTCTGAAAATTATCTAAAACCCCTTGTAATAAAGGTTAGCAAAACCTCTTTTTCCAAGTTGAGAGTAACAAAAAAATCCTATACAAAGCCAAATTTATTTTTTGCTCCACCATAAGTGCGATTAGCACGATGAGTTGGGCTAGGACCCTTCTCTCTTGGGAGTTTTAATTTCGAGCAATGATCATGTCCTTGTACTTATCTTTTGTTGCTAGCCTCGTCATGCATTCGGTAACGTGACTTTCACATCGGAAGTCCCGTATATCGCCGAATTCCATACCCGAACCTTTGCATCTCTTTTGTACATCGCATTCCTTGAACAGAACCTACTCTCAAAAGTTTCGTCTCGTCTCTAGCATGGTTTATTTAAAATTTCAGATTCTGTGCTTGCAAGAAAGAGAGGAGTTGAGAGCTTTGGAAAGAGAGAAAAATATGTCAAAAGAGGGAAAAATAAAGAGAAAAGTTTGTGTATGGAAAAGAAAGAAAAAAAAAGAAAGAAAGAAAAATAAATATATGTATGAGAGAATGAAAGAGAAGAAAAAGAGAAAAGAGGAGTGGTAATAAAGATATGAGAGGGATGAATCAAGTAAAAGAAAAAAATAATAGAGTGCGAGGAAGGATGTCACGTTGTTGAGAGACGAAACTTTCAATCTTTTTCCAACCATGTGCAATCCGACAACGAGGACGTCATCGGTGCCTCGTAGTCATATTTTCTTTTGCCCTTGCACATGTCCACCATTCTATATCTTTTCATCCTTGATTTCCCCACATATGGATTAATTCTCATGATCATTGGCTTTGAAAGGTAAACAACCATTAGAGGAAGTTCTTAGTTTGACAATACTAGTGTTGATTGTGCTAGCCCTACCTATAGCTCCACTTTACATGTCATATGAGAGATTTATGGGAGGTGAGAGTTTTATAAAACTTGTTTAGGATAGCCACCTCATATGAGTGACTTGAGAGAGCTTGGAGAAAGGTTTTTGTCTAACACCTGTTGCGGGAATTTTATTTTTGAAAATCATAAAAACCCTCCGATGGAAGCAAAGAAGTAAGCGTGGCTGAAATTGAAGACTTCAAGTGAAGAGTTTGAGTTGTGGGGTAAATCTTGACGTGGTAAAGATTCTAAATGCCCATGTTTATGTATGATGATCATTACTTTATGTTTATGTATTAAAGACAAAAGATTGACTAACTTGTGAAGAAGGATTAGCGATACACGATTACAACACTTCGGACAAAGTTCTTTTACGAGTACTTGCTCGAGGACGAGCAAGAGCTAAGCGTGGGGGAGATGTTGATGGTGTATTTTGGTACACCAAACATGTTCATTACACTTTGGTTTGGATTTGTTTATGGAACTAACCCGCCACTAGGCACACTAATCATATAACAAGTTCATCTATGTGCATGCATTTGGAAGTGTTGTGTTTATGTAGGAAAACATGGACATAAAGGACGGATTCACAACAAGTTCAAAGGAGCATTTACGGAGTCTTGTTTGTGTTCATGAGCTTGATGAAATCACTTCTAATGGTGGCAAGGACCGAAGTTCTACGTAGGAACACCCCCGGGGATTGAAGCGTAAAAGACCAAACTTCATGTGCGGAGAACCTCCATCTTGGATACGAGGATGACATCATCAAAATCATGCAAATAATCACCGAGGACCCACGGGAGCGAAGGGGCGACCGAACCGGGCCGAAATGGGCCCCGGGCCGGTCGGCCCAGGCCGGCCGGCCCAAAGCACACTTCGGGTTCGGTTCGGCCCCCCTTTCCTTGCACTAGAAGGATCTTCAACCCTAAAACCCCGGAGGCGCCGCCATTCGCAAGAGAGAGAGCCATTCGCAAGAGAGAGAGCCATTCGCACCGGGTAGCCATCCACAAGCTAGAGAGAGAAGAGGGAGATCTCCGGAGGGGCATCAACCATCTCGAAGGAAGCACCCACAAGTGGAGAAGAAGGAAGACAACGTCGGAAGGGTGACCATGATCAACGGTGCTATGTCTAGCGCCTTGATGGGGTAATCTCCTTATTCGTCCATGGGTTGTAATCGATCTTGAGATGTAATTGTACTTTGTTGGATTATCTATCTATCATCTTGTGTTGAATATGCTTTATTGCTTAAGGTTAGCTACCATGCCGTAAGCGAGTAGAGCTCCAATGCTTCCTTGGATCCATTCAATATGCCGTGTCCATCATAGGTCTAGTCACGAATACCTTCGTGTAGTGACAGTACGAGGGGAGGGAAAGGGCGAAACTATGGTCACAACCCCCGATAGATTAGATTGGTTTTCATGTTTTAAGCGATTGCATGTTCTAGTATCGTAGACCCATGGGTGAGTGTCTCCTATCTTGATAGCTTAATCATTCTCTCTAGTGTAGTTTAGTCGTTTTCTAGTTTAATCATAGTTAGGGTTTGAGTAGTTAGTGAGTAGAGGTAGATCAAACGCTTGTAATCCCCTTGCTCCGCGGATTGACAAGAACCTTGGGAATCCCGTGGTAAAAAGGTGTAGGTCCATACGCTTGTGGATCGTAGGTGGATACGTCTTTTATCCGTCAACAACCTCCTCCTTTTATAGGCCAAGGGGAGGCGGTTTACAGTCATGCCACACGGCTCTAAGTGATACATATGGCGGCATGGCGCACAATGTCGTGGAGTTGACAGTCGTCCTGACGAATCTTGCGTCTGGCGGGCGTCGTGGCGAGTCTTGTGACCGTCCAGGAGTGGCTTCGAGGGTAGTAGCACGGCAGCTTCTTGTTTGTTCACCGTCCATACGCCGGTTTGAGGGCTGGGCTGACGAAAAACCGGAGGTTGCACAATGGCTGGCGTGGCGACCTGGGTTCCCACAGCACTGGGGATGACGCTGCAGTGCCTGGGATGGTGGCACAGTGACGGAGATGGCCGTAGAGGGCCGGAGGTGACTGGGAAGACGCGCCTCGCCGGCCTTTTGTCACGACGTCGTCCCCGGCGGGTGCAGAGTACGTGGCCGTACCCCTTTTGAAGGTGCCGCCGTCCTCTTTTGAGGGGGGCGACATGGAGAAGGTATGGGAGCGGGTGGCACAGTGTCGTGAAATGACACCGGCCTTCCCGCACAGCGGCGGGAATGGCCGCACAGTGCGGGTTGGTGAAACAGCGTCGAGATATGATTCCCAGGCGGTGTCAGAGAGCCAGCGTGGTGGGATTCACCTTTGACTCGAGCGCCCGTGACACGCTAGGGCATTTAATGCTTCGGTCGGGGGAGCAGGTGCGGACTCGCGGGTCTAAGGCGGCCTCGAGCGAGACGGAGACTTGCTCGGGGGTCCCGATCCCTTGAGCGAGGCGGAGACTCGTCCGAGGGAGCATCAAGCCCTCGAGCGGGGCGGAGACTTCACCCGAGGGGGCGTCAAGCCCTCGAGCGAGGTGGAGATTCGCCCGAGGGGGCGCCTGCCCTTCGGTTGAAGTGAGGATTTCGTGGTGCGGCGCCTGGCCCTCGAGCGGGGCGGAGTTTCGCTCGAGGGGGCCGAGGTGTGACGCCCTAGGTTTTTAATTATCGTCATTAACGCTAATGACCGGATCAGCCGAGTCAAACCGGTCAAACATCGGTCAAACCTAGGTCAACCTGGGTCATCACCCCGAAAACCCTGCCAATGAACCCTAATGAACCCCCTGACCAAGCCTACACACACCCGTAATGGACCCTTGGTCAAAGACACGGTCAAAACCGGCTTAACCGTTGAAGTCAGCGAATGTCGTCCAGAACTTTTGCCGCGTTCTTCGAAATTCACCTAAACACTTCAAAATCTACCTTTATGAAAGTTGTCCATCTTGTTGAGGGACACAACTTTCATGTAGATTGGCATTTCGAATTTTGAGTGGAAATTGGTGAAAAACTCGATCGACTGACAATACCTCCTGTTTTCCAGAACAGGCTGACATTCAAAGTTGGCACGACGTTCCTGCCAAATCCGTGGAGAAAAACACCCTAGAATCTTTTTGAAAGTTGTAGAGGGTAGTTGGATCTACAACTTTCCTATTCACCACTTGGAGCACTTTTGTACAAATTTTTGAAGTTTTAACACGTCGAACAGGGCACACCGAATGGCGGACCGCCGCGCGCGCGCGCGCCCGGGCGCGCCTCCGCGCCGCGCCCGCCGCCGCCGCGCGCGCGCCCGGGCGCGCCGCCACCTCGCGCCCGCACCCTTTCGCCTCGATGGCCGCGCGCGCATGCCGCCCGAGGGCCCGCTCTCCAAGGTCGCCCCTTCCCCACGCCGCGCGCATGCCGGGGACGTCTAGAACACCGCGCCGTCGTACGGTCTCGCGTGTTGCCCCGCGGTCCGTGGGTCGTCGTCCGTCTCGCGAGCGCCCCAAGACACCGCCTTCGGTCCTCCGGTCCCCCCCGAGGCTCGCGCATCGGCTACAAAAGGGCGTTTCTCCCGCCTTGTGCTGCGGCATCACCGGCCCGCACCCTCACGGTCCGCCGACCGCACCCGTGCCACTCACCGGCCGGGTGGCCCTCTCGCCGTGCCGACACCCCACTACCGCCCTAGACCCTTCCCCGCATCCCGCCGGAGCCCGCAACGCCGCCCGCGTGGTAGCCCCGGCCTCAACCTCGTCGGAGACGAGGCGTACCACGGGCCGGCCGCGGCCGCCGCCGCCGCACACCTCGCCGCCGGCCATCTCCACCCCCGACTCCGACCAAACCGGTCCCTAGCCACCCCTAGGCCACCACGCGCCCGTCCCCGACCGCCCCGCCGCCGCCCCCCCGGCCGAATTTCGCCGGAGCCACGCCGGCCGGCCCCGAGGGCCACATTGCGAAGCTCCTTTTATTTCTGAGGGCTGAACCGCAAAGTAGGGGCATCTGTGTAAGAATCTGAAACTTCTAGGGTCCTTGCTGCAAAACGGTTCTGAAACAGTACTTGAGAGTTGGCTGATTCTTGCAAATTGCGTAGAAAATCACAGAAAAATCAGAAAGATGTAAAACCAATTTTGTTGGATTCATGGTGAAATACCCCACAACTTTTGTTATTCTGGCCTGAGCTAATTCCTTTTTGGTTTTGCATGAAAAATACAAATGTGAAAACCCTAGATCTGCAATATCTCAAAAACCATAAATTCTCTGTAGCTAATTTTTGGATATGTTGTGTGTTAGGTCATGACTAGCTCCTATGCCAAAAAATTGCACAAAGTTATGACGTAAATCTTTTTATAAAAATGTTTTTCCCTTTCTGGCAGATCTGCATAAATGATTTTTCTTTCTAAATATATTTATGTTTTTGAGCTCAACTTGTGCACACTGTCTTGTAATGCCAAATGCACATCTTGTGAATTAATCATGATTTTTGGATTAACAGAAGTAATTATTCTTGATTTATGCACGTTTTCCTTTGTAAATTAATAAACCAAGTTCAGTAGAGTTTCCATGTGAACATGCTGGTTCTTTAGACTTGTTTAGGACCAGAGAGCAGGCAGGAGAAAGTTTGGATCAAATTGATGCTTATTTATTTTTGTATGCATTTAAGTTGAATCACTAGCTAGCCTTTGTTATTTTCCATAATATTTAAATTCCTAGCATCCAACACTTACATGTGGGTCCAATGGACCAGGATAGGTGCTAGTAGGTTTAAGAAACACTCATTTAATTTTTGGTAATTTAATTGTTAATAAAAAGCTTAAATGCCCTTTTAATATTAAAGGGAAATTAAATAAAGAAAAACCCCTAATTAATTCTTTTTCCTTTTTGGAAAAGTATTATTTAATATAATTAAAAGATAATTAATTATTATCACTGATAAGAAATTAATTCATAAATAAAAATATTAATTACACCTTTGCTCGTGAAGATGAAAAGAATTAAGCTTCACATGAAATGACAAGTATAATAAAAACCTTGAATCAATGTTCGATAAAAGGATAACCCATGTACACCAGTAACCTTCCTAAAAGAGAAACCCTATCTAAATGCTTGTTAAGGTGAATATGACCAACCCAGAGTTGGATAAGACAACAAACTATCACATCACCTAAAGTGCATTGCATTCCGTGTAGATCTTCCGGACGGAGATTACTCCCTTGTCCCAGAAACCGAGGAAGGAGGAGCGGAAGGTTCTCTACGGCATGTGGAAGTGCTCGACACCGAGGGTACCCGAGGCTAACCTAGGCCGACGAAGGCAAGCTCCGGTGCATCTAACCTAGTTTTAAAGTTCTTTATTCAATTATCTATGAATGATTGTGCATTTACGTTCAGGAGTTGAATGAAACCCTATATGCATGATCCCTAGGTACCTTGTCCTTACTAGTATGATAGGTCGATAGCTGCTAAGCTATAGGACCGTTACAAGTCGAGTGATGACCTCACTCGCGAGAATAGGTTCCTAGATAGGAATCATGATATATCCTAAATGGATTGCTCACGTGGTAAGAGCATGGGATCTGGGCTCCGGTCCAGTGGTTATGTGGGTTAAGTTTTTGAACGTACTAAGCACATGTCGGGTATGGGACCGGTAAGCCTAGTACCTTAATGAGACGGCTAGGGATGGAACTGTCACTACCCTTGGGATTCGCTCTCACGTCTAGCTACTGGTGGTGTATCGTGACTCCGGGTATCTCGCGGGGTATGCCAGATAGCCTGCACCAAAGACTGTGGCCTTTCATCCCGACCCGGGGATTTTTGGGGACGGCCTGGGAAGTTGTCGTAGCGGGGGCAGCCTACCGTGTGTTTGGGTCTACCTTGCAATGTTTAAATCAATCGATTGTCGGCCTCTCACCGTTATCCGAGACTACTTACTCCACTAGTCATGAGATCCCTAATGATGGAAGTTGATGAATATGATGTTTGATTAATTGCATTGTCCAACTTTGTTTGTATTAGTTGGCTAATGTAGTAAAGATTAAACCTACTAGAACTTGTGCTAAAATCTTGAAAGTAAGGACCTACTCTTTGTTACTTTTTAGCAAAAGCAACCCAGTAGCCAAAAAGCTTTCATGGTCTAGAAGTGGTGAAGTAGTTATCACCGACGGGTAAGTCTTGCTGAGTATTAGTATACTCAGCCTTGCTATAATGTGTTGATCCAGGTAATGCCTTCAATGATGTGTGGCCTGGAGAGATCCCGCCCGGCTGGGAGCTGGAGTGGGTGAAGGACGACTTTTGAAAGCGTCATGGATGGCCTCCTGTGATGTCTACCGTTGCGCTAGTTTAATTTATTTCCGCTGTTTTCGAACTCTGAACCTCTACTCCATGTCATGAACAATGGTTTGCAATAAAATGTTTAATTCATGTTGTACTCTGGACTCGCCTTCGCGTGAGTTTTAATGCATGTGTCGATCCTCTGTTCGATGTCCAAGTGATTTACCGGGCATTAACCCGGCAACCAACGACAGGATGATACCTTCTTGTTGCTTAATGACCAAAGTGGATCGGTCTTAGGCAATAGTACGGTATTTTACGGGCGGGTTGTCACGAAATCGGTATCGAGCGACCGCATGCACCGCAGTTTAATTAACAATCTTAATCACATGATTTCCGAATAAAATTTGCCAAGATTGTCTGATTTTCCAAAATACGTTGGTCCGCTAAGGATAAACTAGATCGAGAGGCCCTAGAGGGAATTTGTGGTTTCTTTCAGGTGGCTTATTAATCTATGGGTTATTTTGCTAACTCCCAGCACATTTTACCTTATGTCAGACTTACTTTCTCGCACAACCAAACAAGATGAGCCACGTGTTATATACTTGTGCTGTTCCGCATCACGGGAATTGCGAGGGTTGATGGAGTGATCCATTCCACGGATCCCATCTTCGCGTCTGTTTATGAGTTGTGTCTTGCCACATGTTTCATACGTGAGCATTCCGCATGTCGCTCATGCGAGGCAAGGATATACTCCATTCAAACGGAGAATGTCCGAGGTTGGACGCTGTCCGTGCGGCGGCTTAACGCATGGATGTCGTTTCTATAGTGAACGGTAATGTATGTGGACGCTTTCATGAGTGCCGGCATGAAAGGTTTGTTGTGTTCTGTGATCTTCTGCCGGTACACTAACCTCGTTTCGTAATTCGCTAAGAAAGCATCGACTAGATCTCGACTAGTTATTATAGGGATATGCGCGTATGTGCCATGCCACCGGCGCTAACTCCGAGTTTTGGCTTGAATGCCATTGTGAGGACGAATAGGACGTCTTGCATCATGATTAAAAGTCGTGAAAGAACCTAAACTGAACTCACGTCTGTTTCCGTACTCTCTGAAGTAAATAGTAATAGCGTGTTTTGTTCTGTTTAGCCTCTTTAGGTGTAGATGTATTGTCATGCTTGATTTATTAGAATTGTTGTTTAGATTGCTGTCCTCGTTCAAGAATCTTTTGTCTAGGTGATCCTAACCTAGGTTGCTCCAATCTAATCCCGTTCTGCTACCCCCAGTTCGTGATCGTACCTTGTTCTACCACAAGTTATGCTTGGTAGTCAACCTTTGTTTTGCCATCTCCCTAGAACCTTTTTCAAACCTTGCTTGGTTAAGCACCTTCCTAATCCTCTGGCTCAACCTTCCGTACCCAACCGTGAGTCTCGAAACCTTGCTAGGTGACTACGCAAAATTGAGAAGTGTTGGACTTTGGCTCAAGATTAGGAAGTCCGGTTTCCGATTGCCAGACCCTGTACCATTTGGAATGCCTGCTCATTCGAGTACAGCATACGTTGGGGCTTAGTATGCATAATTACCCCATACCTTAACCCTACCCGTATTCGTGGATCGAGTTACCTTTGTACGCTCGCATCCGCCTAATTCTCACTTTTGTCGTTATGACCAGATGGACAACACTGGCTCTACATCGGCTGATGTGGAATCATGGACTCTCGTGAACTACCTCGAGGAGGGTAGTTTTCCTGCACTTTTGTTGGACACCCTGAAGGACTTTGGGTACACCACTTACCCAGAGTACTCGACACGTGAGGTCATGACCACGGGCCAACTCCCGGGTTGCGAAGTGAAGGTGAAGATTTCGGTATGCCCGACCAATCTCGCTTGGGAAGAGTGGGAGTGTATGGCCCACGAGAAGAAACTTGCCCGACACGGTGCGAAGGCGCTCTCAAAGCACTCACAACTTTCCGTGGAAAGCACCTCGCCGAGATAGCCAACTCGCGGCCAAAGTAATCCCGGTGCCGAGCGACACATTGCACCGGGTGGTGAACGAGAAACTATCCTTCCAGCCCAGAGCAACTCTCACTATAGTCCTGACCTTGTCACCTCAGTCCGCTTTTCGGAAGCCATGTACGACACCTACCAACGAATGGTGGGAGAAAGCGTATTCTATAGACATCAGATCTATAGATACAAAGTTAAGGAAGTGGAGTGTTCAGCTCAAGCGTTGAAGGAAGCCCGAGCAATGATCGCCACTCTCAAGAAGGAAAGACGAAAGGATAAGGCCAAGATACAAGAGTTAACCGAGAATATACATGAGCAGAATTTCTTGTTGCAGCATAACGATCAATATATGCTTGAACTAGAAAATCAACTGGAAGCTCTAGTCGTTCCACCCCCAGAACCTGTCATTCCTGGACCAGCGCAAGAAGAAGATGCTGAGGATATCCAAGGCGAATCTGGAATTGAGTCTGGACCCGAATCACCGTAGTCCTTCAGCGTGGAAGACCTCACCCTTGGAAGTTGGTCCCTCAAGAATAAAATCCAAGTGGTGAGAATGCAGTGTTGTGAGGAATCCTAGTGTACCATGACCACTTTTGGTCAACTATCACTGTCGGTTGGACTAGGAACCTTGTCATTGCAGCTAGTCTGCCTTGTAATCATAAATGTTGTTGGTAATTCTGAAAACCCCCATCAATGTAATGCCTTGATTAAACACCTCTTTCCGAAATGATCTTTGTAAGCATCAATTATGCTAGTTGTGATCAAACAAGTTCCGTGCTCCTCCAATCTCGTGTCAATCAGGATCCAATCGATTCCTCAATCCTGAACTTGTTCTTTTCGGTCTTGCTCAAACCTTGTGATTTAAATTAAAATGTGGCTTTTGAGCATGCGCTGCATAGCATATGCATTTGGGAAGCATGGGTATATTAACGTGCATCCACATGAAACTCCGTACCCCTACTCTACCTCTCTTGTTTGGTGATGTTGTTACCCCACAGTCAAAGGTGCCGCGACGGAACCTAGGGTATTGTGTGTGCTACAGCCACCCGACTGCCACTAGGAGCGCGCTAGGTATCTTGGTTGTGAGATAGCAACTCGTCACACAGATCCTCTCTCTACTTTGATTTCCCTTCCAATCATCAACGCATATGGGTAATCGAGTCATGCTAACGTGCATCATGAGCACCATACTGCACAAGCATCTACATTGCATCAACTTTGAAAAGTATTGCACTTTCAAAACAATGAGTTGTCGAAACCTCAAAATTTGCGAAATAAGTAAAGGTGTGAGCAAGATTATTCTTTGAAGTTCCCACTTGAAGTCATATTTCGTACAAGAGATTATGGAACTCTATCTTTAGCCTTCCTTTCCTTGTAATGGTCTATTGGAAATCTCTGACGAATTGGTCCCCTGCCGTGAATCTCGACGACCTTGTAGCATCGATTCCTTTTCCTGCTAGCCAAGTGGAAACAGTAAAAGTAGAAATTTTTCTCGAGCAGTCAAGGTTCTCGAATAGTCAACATGGAGAAGTCATCCATCGTGTATTCGTTCTTGGTCCGTGCTCATAACCTTCAAATCCTCAGAATCGAGCAAGGAAGTACGCCCAGGATCGATCGAAGCTTTATGCTACGCTCCTCTGTGTTGCTATCGCAAACATAAAGCGTAGTACACTGAGCTTTTCTCGTTTTGCTCCCCATCACGGTCGATTATTTAGACCGTTGAGCCCCATCGTCATCAGAGTCACGGTCATACGACGCCATGACGTCGCTCTACCATCGATTTCCGCAACCGTATTCACGACGCCGAGATCGCGTGAGCTGACCTTGTCGAGCTCCGTGTTGTCTGCACCCGATCCCCGACTGGGTCAACTGACTGTTACGGCCCGCAGCGGTTATAAGATGGAACTATTTAACCGGAACCGCCGATACGAAAGCTCCATTTCCATCAGAGATCGGCATTATACTGTTCTTGTTCTTCTTCTAGCTAGCACCGGCTACTTGCCACTAGAGCACCCCTCCCGGATACTTCAATCTTCCCGAGAAAACTTGTTCCCCGTCTTCATTTCCGACGTCAAGAAGAAGTTCGGAGAGCGGTGAAAGCGAGAAATCAATCCAAGTCGCCACCCATGACTCCGTCTTCGGAAGAGCTCGAGTCGTTTCGCCGGACATTGTTAGGGATGTACCTCGTATCGTAGGAGGATTATGTCCGCTATTAGGCCGTGCATGTGCACCTTCATCGCTCGCTTCCTCACGAACGGCGATGAGGTAGTAAGGAAAAGCACCTTGCACCTTTTTGTTCCATCTCGCACTTCCCAATCATGAGATGTGTGGACCGGGCTTTACCAATTTGATATTGTGACTTTTGGATGTCCGGTTTGCATCGCTTACCGTGAACAAGTCTCGGAGAGCATGTTCAAATTATAAGTTTACGAGCAAGACTCCGAACATGCACTAATTAGGGACTTAAAATTTTCAGATGTTCAGACCGGCATGGAATAACCCCTATGGTGTTGATGCATCAGGTAGTGGCGATCTTACGCTACCGCCGCCCACGATGTTGACCAAAGCTTTCGTAGCAGCACATACCGAGGTGTTGCGCCAACTTCTGCAAACGCAGCAACAGATGGCTTAGCAACTACCGCAGATGCCACCGTTGCAACAGAAGGTTCAACCTTCCAAGCCCTGTTCACTCGAAGTACCCACCCAGAGGGACATGAACGCCATTGTCGGCGTAACTCAACTGTTAGAAGGGCAGAATTCCATGTTGAACCAGATGGTGTACGATATTATCCAAGGACGTTATGGGAAACCATATCAGAATAGTTTGGCAGACATTCTCTCTTAGTCCTTATCTGCCTCTATGGTCGAACAAGCCCGTTTGTTCAGTCTGTTGGAGGAGTATGTTAATCAAGACCAACCCCAAGCCTCCGACTCGATATTACCACCTTCTCGATTACCAATGGATCTTAGAGCAGAAGAGAAGGCCAATCGAGGCCACGAACGAGTCTTATCCGAGATAGATGTAAGTGAGTGGGAAATTACCTGTACGGAGACTTATCCGCACCAGGGCAAACGAAGATGTAACCCTAGCAAGGCCACTCAATTCCCTGCTAGTGAAACACCTTCGTGAACCATGAAGAGGGCAAGGAAAAAGGAGAGGAACAGGCTCCGCCTTATCCGGGAAGCCCGGCAACCGATCTCCAAACCCGGAGATCTTCCACCTCGTTTGTGCTACAATTGTAGACAACCGGGCATTACGCAAAGGAGTGCCCGAACCCAATAAATCGGAACCTCCAGCAACACAAGCGGAACCCGGATGCCGCTATCAACAACAAGCCAAGCCCTCAAGTGGAGCAAAGCCAACCGAATTTCTTAGGTAACACCTCTACCCCGAACCATTTCCTCACTCCCCTTGTAAATTCGAATCTCGGGACGAGATTCTTCTTAAGGGGGTAGGTCGTGACGCCCCGGGTTTTTAATTATCGTCATTAACGCTAATGACCGGATCGGCCGAGTCAAACTCGTCAAACATCGGTCAAACCTAGGTCAACCTGGGTCATCACCCCGAAAACCCTGCCAATGAACCCTAATGAACCCCTTGACCAAGCCTACACACACCCGTAATGGACCCTTGGTCAAAGACACGGTCAAAACCGGCTTAACCGTTGACGTCAGCGAATGTCGTCCGGAACTTTTGCCGCGTTCTCCGAAATTCACCTAAACACTTAAAAATCTACCTTTATGAAAGTTGTCCATCTTGTTGAGGGACACAACTTTCATGTAGATTGTCATTTCGAATTTTGAGTGGAAATTGGTGAAAAACTCGATCGACTGACAGTACCCCCTGTTTTCCAGAACAGGCCGACATTCAAAGTTGGCACGACGTTCCTGCAAAATCCGTCGAGAAAAACACCCTAGAGTCTTTTTGAAAATTGTAGAGGGTAGTTGGATCTACAACTTTCCTATTCACTACTTGGAGCACTTTTGTACAAACTTTTGAAGATTTAACGCGTCGAACGGGGGCACACCGAAATGGAAGACCGCCGCGGCGTGCTCCCGCGCGCCTCGGCGCGCCGCACGCGTCCGGGCGCGCCGCCGCGCGCGCGCGCCCGCCGCCGCGTCGGCGCCCGCCGCCGCCGCGCGCGCGCCACCTCGCGCCCGCGCCCTTTCGCCTCGATGGCCGCGCGCGCACGCCGCCCGAGGGCCCGCTCTCCAAGGTCGCCCCTTCCCCACGCCGCGCGCATGCCGGGGACGTCTAGAACACCGCGCCGCCATACGGTCTCGCGTGTTGCCCCGCGGTCCGTCGGCCGTCGTCCGTCCGCGAGCGCCCCAAGACACCGCCTTCGGTCCACCGGTCCCCCTGAGGCTCGCGCATCGGCTACAAAAGGGCGTTTCTCCCGCCTCGTGCTCTGGCATCACCGGCCTGCACCCTCACGGTCCGCCGACCGACGCCCGTGCCACTCACCGGTCGGGTGGCCCTCTCGCCGTGCTGACACCCCACTACCGCCCTAGACCCTTCCCTGCATCCTACCGGAGCCCGCAACGCCGCCCGCGTGGTAGCCCCGGCCTCAACCTCTCCGGAGACAAGCGTACCACGGCTGGCCGCGGCCTCCGCCGCCGCACGCCTCGCCGCCGGCCATCTCCGGCCCCAACTCCGACCAAACCGGTCCCTAGCCACCCCTAGGCCACCACGCGCCCGTCCCCGACCGGCCCCGCCGCCGGCCCCGGCCGGAATGTCACCGGAGCCGCGCCGGCCGGCCACGAGGGCCACATTGCGAAGCTCCTTTTATTTCGAGGGTTGAACCGCAAAGTAGGGGCATGTGTGTAAGAATCTAAAACTTCCGGGGTCCTTGCTTTGCAAAACGGTTCCGAAACAAGACTTGAGAGTTGGGCGATTCTTGTAAATTGCATAGAAAATCAATTTTGTTGGATTCACGGTGAAATACCCCACAATTTTTGTTATCTTGGTCCGAGCTAATTCCTTATTGTTTTTGCATGAAAAATACAAATGTGAAAACCCTAGATCCGAAATATCTAAAAAACCATAAATCCTCTCGTAGCTAATTTTTGGATATGTTGTGTGTTAGGTCATGACTAGCTCTTATGCCAAAAATTGCACAAAGTTAAGTTATGATGTAAATCTTTTTATAAAAATATATTTTTTCTTTCCCGCGGATCCGCATAAATGATTTTTCTTGCTAAATATATTTATGTTTTTGAGCTCAACTTGTGCACACTTGTCTTGTAATGCCAAAATGCACATCTTGTGAATTAATCATGATTGTTGGAGTAACGAAGTAATTATTCTTGATTTATGCATGTTTTCCTTTGTAAATTAATAAACCAAGTTCAGTAGAGTTTCCATGTGAACATGCTTGGTTCTTTAGACTTGTTTAGGACCGGAGAGCAGGCAGGAGAAAGTTTGGATCAAATTGATGCTTATTTATTTTTGTATGCATTTAAGTTGAATCACTAGCTAGCCTTTGTTATTTTCCATAATATTTAAATTCCTAGCATCCAACACTTACATGTGGGTCCAATGGACCAGGATAGGTGCTAGTAGGCTTAAGAAACACTCATTTAAATTTTGGTAATTTAATTGTTAATAAAAAGCTTAAATGCCCTTTTAATATTAAAGGGAAATTAAATAAAGAAAAACCCCTAATTAATTCTTTTTCCTTTTTGGAAAAGTATTATTTAATATAATTAAAAGATAATTAATTATTATCACTGATAAGAAATGAATTCATAAATAAAAATATTAATTACACCTTTGCTTGTGAAGATGAAAAGAATTAAAGCTTCACATGGAATGACAAGTATAATAATAACCTTTATTCAATGTTCAATAAAAGGATAACCCATGTACACCGGTAACCTTCCTAAAAGAGAAACCCTATCTAAATGCTTGTTAAGGTGAATATGACCAACCCAGAGTTGGATAAGACAACAAACTATCACATCACCTAAAGTGCATTGCATTCCGTGTAGATCTTCCGGACGGAGATTACTCCCTTGTCCCGGAAACCGAGGAAGGAGGAGCGGAAGGTTCTCTGCAGTACGTGGAAGTGCTCGACACCGAGGGTGCCCAGGCTAACCTAGCTGACGAAGGCAAGCTCCGGTGCATCTAACCTAGTTTTAAAGTTCTTTATTCAATTATCTATGAATGATTGTGCATTTACGTTCAGGAGTTGAATGAAACCCTAGATGCATGATCCCTAGGTACCTTGTCCTTACTAGTATGATAGGTCGATAGCTGCTAAGCTATAGGACCGTTACAAGTCGAGTGATGACCTCACTCGCGAGAATAGGTTCCTAGATAGGAATCATGATATATCCTAAATGGATTGCTCACGTGGTAAGAGCATGGGATCTGGGCTCCGGTCCAGTGGTTATGTGGGTTAAGTTTTTGAACGTACTAAGCACATGTCGGGTATGGGACCGGTAAGCCTAGTACCTTAATGAGACGTCTAGGGATGGAACTGTCACTACCCTTGGGATTCGCTCTCACGGCTAGCTACTGGTGGTGTATCGTGACTCCGGGTATCTCGCGGGGTATGCCAGATAGCCTGCACCAAAGACTGTGGCCTTTCATCCCGACCCGGGATTTTTGGGGACGGCACGGGAAGTTGTCCTTGCGGGGGCAGCCTACCGTGTGTTTGGGTCTACCTTGCAAGGTTTAAATCAATCGATTGTCGGCCTCTCACCGTTATCCGAGACTACTTACTCCACTAGTCATGAGATCCCTAATGATGGAAGTTGATGAATATGATGTTTTATTAATTGCATTGTCCAACTTTGTTTGTATTAGTTGGCTAATGTAGTAAATATTAAACCTACTAGTACTTGTGCTAAAATCTTGAAAGTAAGGACCTACTCTTTGTTACTTTTTAGCAAAAGCAACCCAGTAGCCAAAAAGCTTTCATGGTCTAGAAGTGGTGAAGTAGTTATCACCGACGGGTAAGTCTTGCTGAGTATTAGTATACTCAGCCTTGCTATAATGTGTTGATCCAGGTAATGCCTTCAATGATGTGTGGCCCGGAGAGATCTCGCCCGCCGGGAGCCGGAGTGGGTGGAGGACGACTTCGAAAGCATCATGGATGGCCTCCCGTGATGTCTACCGTTGCGCTAGTTTAATTTATTTCCGCTGTTTTCGAACTCTGAACCTCTACTCCATGTCATGAACAATGGTTTGCAATAAAATGTTTAATTCATGTTGTACTCTGGACTCGCCTTCGCGTGAGTTTTAATGCATGTGTCGATCCTCTGTTCGATGTCCAAGTGATTTACCGGGCATTAACCCGGCAACCAACGACAGGATGATACCTTACTGTTGCTTAATGACCAAAGTGGATCGGTCTTAGGAAATAGTACGGTACTTTCCTGGGCGGGTTGTCACACGAGGCTGACCGTTTGGTGGGCCGATATGGCTTGTTGGGCCGTGGGCCCTTCTCCTCTTTGGGTCGCGACCACGCGGGGTGTATTTTGTGGCTTGTGGGTTTGTTTGTTTACTTTTTATTATTTTTAGAAAAGGGCGTTTTCCCCTGTCATTAGGGGACCCTTATGGCTGTCTCCGACACGTAATGAACCAAGGATGCCTACTTTTCGCATCGTGTCTGTTCCTGCTCATGAAGTCGTGATATGTTGCCTTGCGATGGAGGTCCTTTTCCATAAATGGAAACATAACAAAAATGGGGGGCTCTCCACCTAAGTCTAAATGGAGATGGCTCTCTGTATAGTCGCCTCCATAAATAAAACAAATCTATTAGCGTCTGAACATCCATGGTTGCACTGTGTATTGCGCTCGTACGTGGGAGTCCGTGTTGTACGACCCCCACGACCCCACATGGGTGTGCCCCCTCCTCCCGTGCTGCACTTTGCATGCAAGTGGGACTTTGCGGGTCTACTTGGCGGCGCCCAGACCGAAATAGTTGACACACTTGCAATATGAGTCCGAAAAATGAAACATTTGAAATAGACGTATACAACCATTGCAACATACTCCCTTCGTCCCAAAATAATGGTCATTTTCGCTTCTCGAGAAACAACTTTGTCTGGATATATGTGAAAATATATTAATACTTATGATACAAAAATAATATCATTATATAGATATTTGAATCTAGTTTTTAATAAATTTATTTGAAAATATAAATATTGCCCGTATTTTCTACAAATTTGGTCAAACCCATGGCACGAAAATCAACGACGATTATCATTTGGGGATGGAGGGAGTATGTATATAGCCATTGCAACCTATGCAACATCTAAGTCTACTTTGCAACATCCGCATGAAGCATTTGCAGCAAGCAAGTGAAACATGTGAAACACTCCAAACATGCACTTGCAACATGAAGCGGAACCTGGCATGAGGAGTGATGCAAAGCGGATCCAACGTTAGAGAACGGTAGAGGAGATGGCAACCACTGGCCTACGTGGAGTGCTCTGATCGACGAGCGCTGGCGCTCCATCCTTGTCCCCATCTCGAAGCACCAGCATCGTCCGTGTCGATGGGAGTAGGAGAGTGACGAGCTGGTGCCTCTATCAATCTATGGGTGGAGGCTGGGCTCTGGGGCTGCGCTGGTGGATGCCAAGCTCCGGGCAACTCAGGACTCAGAGTGCATCTATACCCCTAAGTGGATTTGGTGAATTGAGTGACAAAGGATTAAATGACTAACTTGTTTGTCTAAGAATGTGAACAAGTTTTAATTTAATTATTCATGAGTTAATGTTGTCACATATTTGAGGATGAATATTTGACAAGCAAGTGTATGATCCCATGATGCAAAGTGATATATGTCAAGCATCAATAAAGATAAATATTGATGATATTTTCAATGATTAATTCTAAGTCCCTGATGACTGTGTTAGCTTGGTTGAAAATCAAGGGAATCATAAAAGAAAAATATGTATGGTTGAAAATCAAGGGGATCATAAAAGAGAAATATGTAATTCTCACTAGAATAAATGTAAGACTTCATATGGAAATAGCAAAAGAATACTAAGGGTATTTCTAAATTTTTTGATCCTCAATTGGAAGGTTGCATTTTCGTTGTGAATCAAAGACAAGCATTTGAAGTGGTTTTCAAATGAAGAATAAATGTTGATGAAGCAAAACCAAACTCAACGTGGATTGGATAAGTGATGAAGAGATTAATAGAGGTGACTAAAGTGAGGTTCTAAGCAATATGTGGTGTTTTTGCTAGGGTGAAGCATCTAGTATTCAGGGGTTCTTGAATGATCATATTCATGCATTAACCAAGGGAAGCAATGCAACTTATCTATATGTTACAATTGACAACATGGGGTGACTTTGAAAAAAATGTAAGCATACATTCTTATTTTCGATGGAAGGATTTTAAGTCACTAGCTCAAGTATGGTTGTGCTCAAGACAAATAGCAATGTTGGAAGTCCTCATGTTGAAAATGTTCAAGTATGGCAAGATTGAAGAATCTACAAGCTCAAGAGGTTGATACACCAACTACCTGTAATATCAATCTTCAGACACTAATTAGGAGTATTAAATGTGGATTGATGACAAAACCCATTCCACAACCTCTACCTTAATTATCCAAGACGAAACTAACAAGCCTAATTATGTCATTCGCCCTGTTCGCTTGGCTTATCAGCTACCAGCCAACAGTATTTTTCTCTCACAACAAACCGCCACCAGCAACCAGCCAACAGTACTCTTCTCTCAGAACAAACCAGCACCAGCCATCAGCCACCAGCCAACCGAACAGGCTGATTATTAGACAATGGTGTGCTACATTAATCAATCTTTAATGACAAAATAATTATACTTCATGGATTGATCTCGTGATTTCCAGTCCATTCATGTAAGAAATTTTGTAATTAGTCTATGTTTAATACTCTTAATTGACCTTGAAAGGGAATTCCAAAAAATTCTCTAAACTTTTTTACCGAACTAAACAAACATCGTGATGAGAGAATAGTGCATTAGAATAGCAGCCTGTTCGTTTGGCTGGTGGTTGGTGCTGATTTGTTCTGAGAGAAAAGTATTGCTGGCTTGTTGCTGGTGGCTGGTTTGTTCTGAGAGAAAAGTACCGCTGGCTGATGGCTAATAAGCCAAGCAAACAGGCGTACGTGTACAAAGAGAAGATGTGATGGGTGAAGGAGGGTGAACGGTAAAAATTTCTTGAGGTGTTTAGTTTGGAAAAATGGTGAAGATGTGACTCAATATGGTAGTGTAAATTGAAAGTTTCACCAACTACTCGTCACATCAATCTCCGGACACTAATTAGGAGTATTAAATGTAGATTAATGACAAAACACATTTCACAACATCTACCTTAATTTTTGAGACGAATCTAACATGCATAATTATGCCATGATTTGACAATGTTGTGCTACGGTAACCAATCTCTAATGACGGATTAATTAGACTTAATGAATTCGTCTTGCAATTTCCGGTCCATTCGTGTAATTGTTTTTATAATTAATCTACGTTCAATACTCCTAATAAATCTTGAAAGAGGACCAAAAGTTGCATCTCACGAACTAATTGGGTTATTGGGAAACTAAAACAAGGCTGAAGGAAACTGTGTTCCCACATTACCTGTTTTCTCTAATACCAGCCTAAAATGAAAGGTAAACACAGCCGCGCGCAAGGGCGCGCGCCCATCGCTGATCACGCACTCACGCTCTATGCCGCATGGGACCAGACCAACTGGGCCCGCACATCACAGCAAAGGATAAGAACTGGTGGGTAAATATCTTTGCCTCGTAGTCTTGGAATGCAAGAAACGACCCCACGGCCACACCTGACACTCACCCGGGCCCACTTCGCAGTGGCAAGCAAAGGGATAAGATCATAGAACGATGTGCCCAACTGCGCATGAGGTTGCCAATAGAGTCTTGGCCAAGAAGAAGACCCCACACCCATCAGGGCCCATTTTGCAGTGGGCACACAGCAGTGCCGTCCCCCTCTTCATTCGCTTTGCTTGGGTCCCACAACATGTAGGACTAGTATTGCGCAAAACCATTTAATTTGAGGGGCTCAAAAGCAACTTCCATCGCAAATAAACCCACTACCCCGTGTGATGCCTGACCACCCATTGCTTTCAGAATAGCCATTGCCCAAAACCCCACTGCCCCCAGAAGCTGAGAGGTCTACGAGGTCGCCGCGGAGAGAGCAGGACGCCGCCGCACCACCCTTCTCGGCGGAGCGGCGTGAGGGCTGAGAATCAAGGTGCAGGCGGGGCGGGTCATTATACGAACCCGCAAACCCGCCCCGCAAAAACATCATTTGCGGACCATGTGGCCCAGCGGCCAAACTCTGGTGGCCCAATATCCGTGATCTGCTAAAGCCCGCGGACAAGATAATAAACCCGCAAAGAACCCGCAAGATCCCGCATCTTTGTTCCTCACGAAACCTAGCGGCGGCGGCGGCCGCCGCCGGTCAACGTCCGCATCCGTCGCCGCTTCGTCGCCGGTCGCCCTCTCGCATCCGGCTTTCGGCCGTCGTCGTCGGTCGCCATCCGCAAACGGCCGCCGCTGTCGTCACCGATCGCCGTCCGCAAACGGCCGCCGCTGCCATCGCCTGTCGACGTCCGAACATGGACGCTACTGCCGCAGTGCCGCCCCAACCCCTGCCTCGTCCTATTTTGCTGCAAGGGCACTGCGGTAGTGACGAGAATGAGCTCTCCTTCAGCACCACTGACGACGAGGTGAGGTCTCCTCCAACCATGGCTTCCTGATTTGGTTGGTTAATTGATGGCCTCTGGATAGTTACGTTTGTATCTGAAAGAAAGAATAAAGAGATGAGGTAGACGTAGGCACTGGATTGCAAGGTAGGAATCGTGAGGAAATTGTTTGGCAATCAGCAATTGTTTGTTGGGATGTTCGGTGGTAATACCACAATCCTTGTGCACGTGTGGTGGTAGGTAGTATTGTCAACAGTCAAATTAGCTTGGACATTCGGTAGGATACGTCAACGGATTCCTTAATACTTTATTATAATTGAGGGTTAGATTAACTTAATCTGTCATACATCAACTTGTTGCAGTCTTGTCCAACAGAAAATCTGGCTCCTGCCGGCTTGTGTTTTTAGCTCGAATTATAGTGATGTTTTTTAATTCAGTTAGTTCACTGCAAGGTTACTGTCCAATTTGTTTGATTCTAATGAGCATCCTACAATAGGTCAGATGTGATATTGTCTATATCCTTATCTTATTGTTGTCTAGGAACAAATCTGCTATGAAAAGAACTCCTAATTTCTTCCTGGAACATGTATTTTCTTTTTGCATAAAAAGGTGCCTTATTCCGTCCCATTTCTGTACCTGGAAGTGTGCTGAGGTTATCTAACCAAACAGCCGAAATTGAGAATATTAGCAACATCATAATGGGGCCGGATCTCGATTTTGAGCTACCTAGTGGAATCTTTGTTTCCATCAATATTTTAAGTTACATAATTGTGCCTATGGTTCAAATGTTATTCTGCTCCTTGTTAGCCTTATCTGTTCATCCTGTTTTTCGTTTCTTGCACTGATAATATGACTGATGGCATCGTTAGTTACTGATGTTTTCCCTACAGTTCTGCTGGTTTTCCTACTAATATACCCATACACCATAATCCAGATTAGATTTCAGATTATACAATCTAGATGGATTATAACCTGAAACCAACAGTGCATATGTTTGCTGCTTGTTCTTGCGGCAGTGATCCCCTTTCTATCTATGAAAATGTGCATAGTTAAATTATACACAGCAACATCAGCTGCAACTTGGTGGGAAGGTGTCCTGAGAACGATGGTGTGAGTGTCCTTAATAACCTTGGATCTCGTGTGATTTCTGGATGATTCTCCACTTCCGTCCTGCACTTTGCTGTTATGCTTGCGTTCTGATTTTCGTTGTTGATTTGTTTTCGGGGTAACAGGAACGGTAAGAGTAAGGAGATCGGCTATGAGGTCGCCGCGAAGCAGGCGCGGATCCTCATGCTCACGCTGTTCGGAGAGGACGCCGATGCGGATGACGCAGCCATGGCCCGCTTCAACGATGGGAAGGCAAGTATGTCACACCCGATTTTCCGAAGGAAACCAAGTCCAAACCTATATGCATGTTAGGATCAAGTTTCATGTATATAGTGACATATAAGTAAATACAGAAACAGTATCACGTAAGAAAAGAGAGATTATCAGAGATTTACGCTTAAATCCTGAAAACGAAGGTTCCAAACATCACAGGCAGTCGACTGGGGGTTGCGTACGCCTAGCACCAGCAACATCTTCACAAGACTCCAGAGTAGCATCCTTTTTCTGAGGAACAATGTTTATACCAAGGGTGAGCACTTGTCGTACTCAGTAAGTGTGGGGAAAAGAATGAATGCAGAGGCTTTATAATGGACTGGGCTATAAGCATTTAAACAATTTTAGTTGATCAAGTTTTATTAGCACCTGATTACTAATAAAGTATAAGTTTATACCAACCCACAATTAAGCATAAGGGTAAGAGAAACGTCATAAGCATATGGCAAGCATAACCAGAGAGAACGATTTAAGTGCATCTTCAAATTCAATTATCATGTGAGGGTCCAGGCTGCCCTTGACCGTGGGCACGACTAATCGATTAGTTTTACACTCTGCAGAGGTTGTACATCTTTACCCACAAGTCGCGTAAAAGTCCCGAAGAACTTTAAACCCAACCATGCGATGCCGGCCAAGCATCATACCACACTACCGAGGTGTGATTGCATAGGGACGCTACGAGGCCGTTACAAAGATCCCTAGATGTAGGCTGCCCGCTAGGTTACCTGGTCAGTGCAACGTATAAAGCTCCCGGACGAGTACCGTGTCTTAGCTAAGCCCACACCTACGCCCGAGCAGGTCCATACGCCACTACCCGCCAGCCCCCAACCCTTATCAGGTAAAGCATACCTAACACCTAGTTCACTAATTAATAAGCCAAGACAGAGCCATATGTCTTGTGGTAGCACTGTTTTCCTGGGTGGTCGCTCCATGTTCCGATTAAACATATGATCTTGTATTAATCATCCAAAGATATATCATAAAGGTAAAGCATGATTCATCATTGTTGTTCATTAAAACCACCATAACCCAGGTATAGCAACTAAGCATAGCTACCCAACATAAAAGTAAACCTAGGTTAACAACGAGTGATCATAAAGACTAGGTAATCCTTAATAGGAACCCATTAAAATTAATGCAAGCAATGCAATGAGTGATTAAGTATAATTCTTAGGATAAAAGATCAAGAACACACTTGCCTTTAACCAAAGTAGTTGCTCAGAATCTCTTCAACCTCCTGCTCTTCAAAGCTTCTCGAACGGCGTTCACTCTAATCGCATCAATCATCGGGCACAAACATACAAAGCAGACAAACAAACAGACATACTAAGAACAAAACGCCAATCAAAGGAAAACTTTAAAAGAACGCACTAAAGGATAGACTCGATTAGATGGATCACTAAAGAACACAAAGTGTGCTTGGAAGGGAAAGACTTGGTTAGCTTTAAAGAGATGGTTGCGGAAGATTCAGCAAGGACCGGAAAGATCACACTTAGATTGAGCTGAGAAAAGAACGTCTAACGAACGTTTTGCATATATGAGAGAGCAAGGCTATGAGCTAGATTCATTTTAATTAACAAAACAAATATAAAGAATATTTCAGAAATAAAATACCCTATGTTGACATTAATGCAATACTAAACTTTAGTTATGAAACCGGTGTAAAGAACTAGCCAAGTTTTATTGATAAAGATTGATATATTCATTAAACCGATGAAACATTTAATTTAGAAAAAATAAACTATATGAACAATCTACATGAAACTTTGTAATTCGAGTAGATCATATTATTATTAAAAACATTATGGTATTGGCATTAATCAAATTAATATTTATTGTAAAAGCCGATGTAAAAGCCTAATCAAATTTTAATTAGAAAAGATTTATTAACTATTAACAAATTAACATTTGGTTTAAGAAAACCCGAAATAAAGATCTAATTAACTTTTATGTAAAAAACATGTGATAGAAACTTTAATCCAATTAAATTTGCTTATGAAAAACGATGTGTAGATCTATTTTACTTTTATTTATAAAAGACATGTGTAAATAGACATTAATCAAAATTAATATTAATTTTATTTTCAGAAAACAAAACATGGTGAAAACACTCCGCTAACGCGTGCTTTACATTATTTTTCGTGCCTTTATAGGGGCGCGAGCAGGAGCCGCGCACGCCCCCCACAGCGGTGGCGGCGCGGCCCGGCCGGCCTCCCCGGCCGATGGGCTACGGCGGGCCGGGCCGGGGCCGGAGCGGAGCGGGTGCGGACGGGTCGAGCCCACTGGCTCGGCCCAGTCCGGTAGGATAGTTTTTTTTCGAATTTGTTTTTAATGCCAGAAACAATTCCAGAAATTGCAGAAATTGTTTTAAAGGCACGAAAAATACTCCGAAAATCACAAAAATTCCAGGAAAATTTCTAGAGATAGATTAAGACATGAACAATCCAAATAAAGCATTTGGAGCTCATGAAAAAGATTTTAGAGCCTTCTAATAAATAGAAATAGCTCAAAGAAAATGAGAATAAATTCCAGAAAAATCCGGAAAATTCTCGGGAGAGTTAGGACAGCCCCTAAACGCATTTTTGAAACCTTTTGCACTCAAGAACCACTAGATGCATCGGTATGAATGCAACACACATAACTTTTCATTTAATTTAGAAAATCAAACAATGGATTTTTCCTATACTATATTTCCTGTAAAGAAAATAAATGTAGAATTTTTTTAAAAAATTATGAGAAAATCGTTATTTAATTATTCTCTCTATTCACACCCTGAAAATTTCAGGGTGTGACAATGTACTATGTCGCGCAAGGCCCCCGCTACCACCGCTGTGCCCGTCGCCGCCCCCGCCCCGCCGTCGCCGCCGTCAATGCCCCCGCCCCCGCCGTCGACGCCCCCGACGCCCAGGAGTTTTAGCTGAACTTGTTTGTTCTTGTGAGAGTTGTTAGATGATCAGTACTGGGTACAAG
The DNA here is from genome assembly GCA_947561735.1 of Cenchrus americanus. Taxonomy (NCBI): domain Eukaryota; kingdom Viridiplantae; phylum Streptophyta; class Magnoliopsida; order Poales; family Poaceae; genus Cenchrus; species Cenchrus americanus. Next base: position 3,089,736 of record OX387245.1, on the reverse strand, counting down.
TGGCCCCTCCCGGATTTTGTGGATTAACGCCATGTTTGACTCTATCGCTTTATATGATCAGTGTGTTTACGCCATCTGTCGTCTTGTCGATTTGGTTAATCGAGAGCCGTTTGTTTTGTGGATTTGCTTTGTCGTTTGTGGCGAGTTCGTTTAATTAGCCTTCTGTTCTCAAATGTTTGATTATCCATCAATCAATTTGCTAGACTGTTGGATCGGCGCTGAACGGTGGTGATCACGCTGTTTACTGTTACCGGGTTCAGGCTTTGTCTCCTCGTTTACTTCGTCTCCTTCCAGGCTTCTTCATTCGTTCCCTAGATCCTTTTGTCTTAGATCCTGTGACTGCGAGGAGTGAAAGAGCTGCAGGAGGGAGGCTAGCGACGCCGCGGCTTTGTGCTGGCCACACCGCCGGTGTCCGCGAGCGGCGGCGGCGGGATCCGCGTGACCCAGCATGGAGGACCAGGGGTAGTGCGGTTTCGCGGCGAGTCGACGACCATTTTATTTCAGGGGAGGCAAGAAGGATGAAGGTGGAGAGGAGCATGCGAATCGACGACTTCATCCGCACATCAGGTATGTTTTGCTCCGTCTGTTCGTTTGATTCACCGCCTGTACTTTTTTGCCTTCTGCTCGTCTGATTCCCTGCCTGTAAACCTTATATGGATCCTTAGTTTAGCTTTATTTTTTTTGTGCAATTTTTTTGAGATGAGATCATAGTGCCATATTTGTAGACATATTATGGATCTTATTTTTTTTGTTCAATTGGCGTGTGTGCCATTATATATAGCATAATTTACTGGAAATGGCTTTGTTCCAGTAGCAATTGTTCTGATAGTATCTGTCATTAGCTAATCTGCAGAATTTGGTGTGAATTCTGAAGTACTCTTTTGGGCAGTAAGTGTTAACTTTTGTTTATCATGGGTCTTTTATCAACAAGATAAAATCTATACAAGTATATGTCTCTAAATTACAATTGCTTCTGATATTAACAGCACCTTGAGTGATACAGTTTGTCTTTAGTTTGAAAGCGATCAGTTCAGTATTCATGTCAGTGTGTTCATGTTCTCCAAAAGGATCATTACCTAAAATGTCCAAAAACAATTGATGCTACAACAAATGCATGCTCAGAAAAACTCACTAGTGTATATGAAGTTTACACTGCTAGCACTGTAAATTCTTTATTTATTTCTATGCTGCGCTACTCGAAAAACAAACAAACTAATAGCTTATACGAAATTTACACTGTGATCAGAAGGAGAACTGTAAAGTGCAGTCTAGCATAACTACAATTTTTTGTTTACTATTCTCGTTTCATCTGGTTTGGAGAAGGGATAACAAGCTGTAGCAGGATGAAATTAACTAATCTGAGCTCTTTTCCTTTTGTTGGTGTCTGATCAATGCGTAATGTTTTTTTTGGGCCCTTTGATTGCATCAGGCTCTCCTCCTTAAAAAATTTGTTGCAATCTGCGATAGAATCATGAAATTATTCATGGGCCCACAAATTTGTTTAACCTTATCGTTTTTTGTGTTGCTTTATAAGATAAAAATGCACCTGTGTTTTTATGACTGCATGTGTATTTAAAAATGTTAAATTTAGTACATTAGAACTATAGTTTCAACAATCAGATCACATATGACTAGTTAGGTCATGTCATTATTTTTTGTATTTGTGCTAGCTTAGCTGATAAGCATATTTCTTAATTGTGGGACTATCTTTTGAGGCTACGGTTCGGGCTGGGAGTTCTTCTCAGGAAGAAACTATTTCGTCCTTCTCAGGAGTCAGGAGTATATGCTAAGATTGTTTAGCATGATTAACTGTCACTTGTGTTCATGCATGTATCGTGTATAAATGCAAGCACTTAACTGTTACTGTTTCCCTAAAAAAAAGAACTGTCACTTTGTTAATGGCATTGCAGCTTCAGATCATTGCTTATTGGAACAAACTCAGCTGCATTTGCCATGGCCCTCATGTTCCTTTTGGGTCGTTGTATATATTGTATACGTTGTCTCTGTCAAATGGGTGTAAAAATTGAAAACCGGTTCCTGTGCATGTTGTATGTAACCTGTTTGTGTTGGAATTGAGGATAATCTGCAAACCATGGTGTCAGTTTAATATGACGATTATCTTAGCAGTTAGCCTTTGAAGGTATTAAGTGTGATTGTGTGAACATTATCCCAGGATAGCTAATATATTGTGGTTGTAGTTTTGACTAATCAGAATCTGATGAGAAACATGAAACTGGTTATGCTGAGTGTCAGAATGGTTGTATGGCTGGTCGTGCCAATTTGTTTGTCTGCATAGCATATATTCTTATTTTGATAGTTATGCATATTTTTTTCTATCTCAACCACTGTAGAAATAAATGCTCGCTATCATGTTTGGAATTCTGTTGCTGATATTTCTCCAAATCTATTCTGCTTCTGCATTAACTGTTGAAACCGCGCAGTAGTGTTTGGTAGTTAATCTGTGTCTTATGATCCTTTATACATTTCTTTTTACTAACAGGAAATTTATTTCCCCCCTTTTCAGCTATTGGCAGATAGAAGAGCCCCAGTAAGGCCCACCTCACAATACGAAAGAAGGTAAGAGAATTTTTTTTCTTCCATTCCAGGATTAGTACAAGTGCTAGCAATTGCAAAGCTACCACAGTATGCTAGAAAAGTGGGGTTCACACTTGCCTGCCAATGTACACACTCAAGATACACTTTCTTCCATGGATCTAATACTTTCCATATGATGGAGTTCTTTGCTTGTTCAAATATGTTGATTTCTAGTTTCAATCTACTGTCTCATTCATGACCCTGTAAGGCTGTAACACGCCAAAAAAAATTGTCTTTCAAATTTTAATTGGAAGCAGAGTTAAGCTCTTCATGGAGAAATGTGTGGTTATGTAGATTGCACACGTAGCCTCGAAAAAGACCTAACTTATGATGTTGAATGATTATGTGTGGTAGGTATGAGACCTGGGGGGTTTAAATTTATGTCCTTGATCATCGGTGTTCTTTTATTGAACCTATGTGGAGATTGCCATATATTTTCGTAGAATTCAAGTTTATCTATTAGTCAACTAGTACTTCAAAATGTTTCCTGATACATAAAATAGAATTGTAGACTGATTAATTTTCAATATATTGTTTCCATTTGTATGGATGTGAGTTTTTGCCACTGTACCTGTTACTGGTTTTTGTGTGGAGCTCATGTTCTGTAGAAAGTAAGATTGGATATTGATCCTCAAGATACACGCTTTTGTGGTGAAATTGTGAAAATGATCTGGTTACTTGGTAGCTTATGTGTATATCTTTCCAGTGTTGCTGTATTACTTTTTGGAAAGAATGTTCAAAACATGCTTCTTTCTTTGGTTTGTCATTAGTAGGTTCCTGTAGAATTCAGGACTTCCTGTTTTAAAACTTGCTCATCTGTATAACGCTGCAGTTCCTCAACCGCATCGGTACAAACCAGGGCGTGCAATAGACGATTTCATAACTAAGTTTGTCTTTTGCTTCATATTAAGTTCTCAAAATTTGCAACAGAATCAATAAACCACACCTTGTCTATTGAACTTGCAGATTTCAGCGGAATGCTGGGCTCGTTGCCAATGGTGTGGCTAAGAACCTGAATAGAGTTGGGACCTGCATCAAAGACACTCTGGGTGATGTGATGTGCCCGAACCGCAAGCGTCCCAGGTAGAACATTGGTCTGCATAGACAACCAGGCCAAGACATTAGAAAACTAAGGGGAGTGTGTGGTCGATTACTCCCCAGAACACCTGGCATAGAAGCAGCGTAATGTTGGTTTCATAAGCTGTAGAAAATAGCGGTATTTCAATGCTAGGAAAAATAACCACTCGAGCATTGATGCATTATGGACAGTATTTCATTAGCTGTTGGGGCATGGTATCTTGTTTTCCCCCGAGCCCCACCGCCTGACCCCACCCATTGTTGTTTCACAGGGTACCTCCAGTAATGTACAGGATGTCATGTAATAAGACAAAACAGCCCCAAATTGTGCCTTTTTAGAATAACATCAGAGTGGCATCGAGAGTCCGAATGATGTAGGTTCTTGGAGCATTGCAGTATGTGTGGAAACACAGGATACAAATTCATTTCGAACAGTGATTTTTGATACCATTGTCAAACCTATGTTATCTAATTCAAGAGAACAGGTGAATTTTCACAAGGTATAAGTGTCAAACCTGTGTTATCCGGCTAGGGAATTCAAGCAGACAGGTGAATTTTGAACAACGTCTATGATCTAAGTTGGTACTTCGAGTAAACTGAGACCACACGAGGGTGTCCACTCGAGGCGCCTTCTTTTCGTTAGGAAGTTAACTTCTTCCGGATCTAGTGAGAGAAGCAAACCATAGATTGGCAAGCATTTGCACACCAGCAACCATGTCAAAACTGACGACGGGAATATGAAGGTAGAGGCAAAATTAACCTTCTGCAATAGACCCTCGACCCTCAGAGAAAGTTGGAAGTACCAAAATAACTATTTTGCGACGACAACAAAAATGCACACCTCACCCAAAAACTTTTTACAGGTACCAAAACTATGTTGAATGACATTTTTCTTGTCAGGGAAAGAGCGGGTAGGATCAAATGGATACTACATCTTACAACTGTTACTGCTCGCACCATGAATGATTAAAAATAATATTGGGCGAAGGCAAAACTAACAAAAATGGGGAAAAGTGCACATTAATAATAACATTCTCTGGTAAAATATGACATACTCCTTTCTCTTACAAGGATTCCAAATTGTTTCAGTAAAGCTTGTGACAGAAGCAACTTATTGCCTTATTCTAATTATCGAAGACTATTCGGGCTGGGGAAGAGACTCCATCCTTAAGCAGGGTCACCACCTTTTCTTGCTCATCCTTATCCATAGGAAATATGCGGTCCATAGAAGGCCGGGGTGGGAAAATACCCATCTTCTCACAGTCCTCGCAGGGGTCATCATATTTCAGAAGAATAGTGTCCAAGATAGGAGCTCGCTGCATAACAGATCTTATAAATTCTATCTGTTGTTCCAGTGGCTTGAAGCCGATAATCTGGAGCTCCTTCATATAAGAATTCTTTGGGCTTGCAAATTTAGGCACCTTCCATGAGGGAACCGGCCTTTCCTCAAAAGTCGGCATCACTTCATTTATCTCGCATGGATGTTCCCATATCTAATAAGCACAAACACCAAGCTAATCTTTTAGTTTGAATTGGAGGTGTCTCTTGAATCAAGGTATACTATTTCCAGATAGAACATAAAGAAGTAAAAATGACTAGCATAGCAAACAGATGAAATACCTCAATATCAAACATCTCAAGGAATGGTGCAGCATCAAGAAAGACCAGCGTCCATAGTAGGTTGAATTCAACAAAGATGCCATGTAAGGACAGCTTCCTCAGCTTATTAAATGCAGCGACAAGTTGTTTTCTTTCTGGTTGCAGCCAAAGCTTGAGAAAACAAGAGAGATAAAGAGTTCAGGCAGAGATACAAAAACAGGGACGGGAAACAAGAGAGTATGTATGTATATGTATGTTCTGGATCGACTATGCTCATGAAGAAACCTCTAAAATACACATATCTCTGCTTTCCTCGATAAAACATTTTGTTAAGAAAAAAGGAATTTAGAATATGTATCTAGTCATCTTGCTCCCTTAGACTATTATTACTATCTAAATGCCTCCAAGTAATTGAAAATACAAGATAAGACAATAAACACAGATAGTAATAAGTATTGGAATAAATCAAGTCATGCAGAACCTAGAGCAACCATAATATATACTGTTCAACTTCCATAGAGTTACTAGTTAGTCTTATTCTGAACAATTTAAAATTAGAAGCACATTATACATAAATATACTAATGATAATGGCAGACTCCAAAATATGCAGACGCAGTAACCTTTTCTCCTTGGAAATCTAACTTTATAGTATGTATGCCTATGGTATCATTCAGGGCGTCACTTAACACAAATCCTCTATGTCTGTTTGATGCAGCACAGATGAGGCATAATTCCTTGAGTGATGGAACAACACCAAGTGATAGAGGGGCACGGGAGCAAAGCCAAGTATCCCATTCCAGACGCTCCAGTTTTGGCAGGCAAAGCACATCAAGTCTCCCCAACAAGCATACATTTAATTGAAGAACACGGAGATTCGAGCCCGGCGCATCTATCTTCCACACTAAGCATCGCTCCACATCACAGTTTGAAAGGTATAGATGCTGCAGTTGCTTGCAGCATTCAAATAGGTGATGATTAATGTCCCATTCATCAAAGCACAAGTTGTATAGAGATAACCTTGTGAGGCACTGAAATACACTAGGGTAGGCACTAAAAAAATCATTCACAACTGAACCCTGTTCCAGCATTTGGTCATCCGTACAGTCTTGAATCGCCTTCTCATCCAAAATAGCGAGGTTCAAATCTTCTAATATCCCAAGTTCAATTGCTTCACTAAGTAGAGGGCCAATGTCGCATGCATAATTATTGATCAAGTAGAGCTTAAGTTGCAACTTTGTAATAGCCCCCTCATTCCGGGGGCTAGCCAAGAAGCTCCTGGTCGCTTTTGTAAGTGATGACATTGCTTCATCCATGTGTTCAGCGTCAATGGGGTTTGATTGCAGGACAGGTAGAAAATCCTTGACATCAATGGTCAACTCACGTAGCAACCACGGCAGATGCTTCCACCGCACTGACAATACGCATGTCCTTACAGCCGTAGTTATGTCAACTCTTCCCAAGATAGACAACAAAATATCATCAGTCAATACGCTGAGTCTATCTTCACCCTCCACTTCCTAAAATAAAGTAGACCAACCAGTTATGCAGTTAGAAATGACTAAAACAAAAAAACAAATTCACATAGTCTGAACAAATGTTGTAATAAGTGACAAGCCACATTAATTATATATAAGATGTGCTAAGCCTGAGTCTATCTTCACCCTCCACTTCCTAAAAAAAAGTAGACCAACCAGTTATGCAGTTAGAAATGACTAAAACAAAAAAACAAATTCACATAGTCTGAACAAATGTTGTAATAAGTGACAAGCCACATTAATTATATATAAGATGTGCTAAGCTTACTCCCTGCAGTGTATTAAAAAACTAGTGTTTTTTCTGATTAAAAAGGCTCAGAACTATTCTTTTAAAATAGAAACGCTATTCAGTATAGAACTTAAAAAACTAGAATCCAGATGACATTGGGTGATAGTAAATGTGCAATAGAACTTTCTTTAGCAGGGAAGAATCCTGTTGTTTCCTCATCATATATTAAAGATCCACAAAACAGATTGAGCACCTACTGGTTCATAAACACAGGAAAACTGGTGTGTTGCTATTTGTATCACCCAGTTATCTAACTCTTTCAAAACTAGGAGATCAAATGGTGACTCACTTATGAATCAATGAGTTCAAAGCAGCTATACATCATTGAGCTGCAAAGATGTGTTTTACATCCATACTCCATAAAGTACAAAGCATAAGAACCTAAACGGATCGCAACTAAAAGGAAAGTGATGCACGGCAGTTGGAAACAATGATAGCAAGACTTACGGTGTCAATAACATTGTTATTATATAACTCCATAAATAATCCGGCAGAGGTTTTGGCGCCACCAAAAATCTGGTGCAGGCTCTGTAAAGATCCAATTATGGAGGGCTTATTTCAAAGGTGGGAGCTCCTCCGGAGCTGTAGCTCTGCCAGAAACAAAGGTCCAATGCTGGACGGCTTATTTGAAAAAAAGGTGAGAGCTCCTCTGAAACCCAATATGGTCCTCTGCTGGAAACCCAATATGGTCGACTTGTTTATATATAAAATGAAAAGCGCCCCCAGGGTCAAAATAAAAAACGGACTCGAGCTACAAGTATATTCCAAGTCCAGTTACAAATCACGGCATAAAAAAGAGGCAAAAACAGCTTATATCTAATGTGCACTTGTAGTCCTAATCTTACCCGTGTGAGATGCTCCCTCGCCTCCCACTCCCGCGAAACCAACATAGAGAAAAAATTCTAACATATATCATACATTATGCTTTTCGTTAAACACATATCAGACATGAGAAGCGAAACAAACGACAACTTAACGAGGTGCGAGGAATCAAGATTTGAATCTAAGGGAAGAACCCCCCACCCCCCAATCAAACCGAATCGAACTCTCACACCAATTCGAGCAAAAGAGAAATCGATATGCTCCGTTTCGATCTCCACTTCGGTGGATAAAGGAGGAGCGGCGCGGCGGCAAGCAGCAAGGAGAGGGCTGAACGGCGGCGCTGCACAGGGCTGCTGTAGGGTTTGCCCCGTCTTGGTGGACTCTTTGGATGGGAGAGAGATCTTGCAATCCGTGAGAGGGGAGGTGATGGAGCTGGGCCACGGCGTCGCAGGGATCCGCGTCGGCGGCAAGGCGTGTAGCGGCGCGCGGATGAGGCGAGGAGAAAGAGGATAAGGATGACGAGACAAAAGATGATATGGGCCAAATTTGCCCAGGGCCAACTTCACATAAATTTTTTTATTAGAAATTGTAAAATTATACTATACGACCACCGTTGGGTCACGACGGTTGCAGGGAACCGTCGTGGCGCGCGGCGGTTAGACCCAACGATATGGGTCAAATTTGCCCGACCAAGCCTAGGAGGGCCAACTTCACAGAGATTTTTTTATTGGAAGTTGTAAAATTATATCGTTTTGAAATTTATCCGGACCACTGCCTCGGTCACGACTGTTGCAGGGAACCGCCGTGGCCCACAGCGGTTAGCCTCATTTTTTTTAACTTTATGTTTTATTTTTTGGTTTTATTTGTTGTTTGTTACATTAAATAATTGCATTGCACAAAGAAAAACTAGCTGGTAATAACGAACAACAAAGTGACATAATAAAAAAATAGTTCATACAGCTAGTTATGATCACAGATAAGAGTGTTGCTGCCTAGACAATATGCAACCTAATCTAGCAACGCCTCTTCTTCTGGTGCAGCTTGTCTGCTCGGGCTGCAACCCACATCTGGTCGCGAGGGTACGTCAACGGATCATATGGGTGGATTTGTCGACACCTAGCATCAGCAGCGGTAGGCGGTGTCGCCATCACCGACGCCGACCCTGCAACCTGGTGGGACGACCTTGGCAACCCTCCTGGAGACGACTGCATCCCTCCGTTCGCTTGTGTCCATGTGGGTGCCGTGCCCGGTAGCTGCGACCATCCTAGCTGCGTCCCTCCTCCCTCCTGTGTCCCCGTGGGTGGCGCACCTCCTAGTTGCGACCCACCAAATTCCTCCTGCGTCTCGATGCACAACACACCACGCAAGTGGTCGAAGAAATTTTCTAGAATTTCTAAACAAGATAAAGTAATTTTCTACCATTTCTAGAATAGATAAACTAATTTTCTACATTTTCTAAACCAGATGAAGTATTTTTTTCTAAACAAAATAAAGTAATTTTCCATAATTTTCTAAACCACATGAAGTATTTTTTATAGATTTCTAAACAAAATAAAGTAATTTTCCATAATTTGTAAAGCAGATAAACTAATTTTCTACAATTTCTAAACTAAATAAACTAAGTTTTTAAGTTTTTAAAGTAAATAAACTAATTTTTAAATTTCTAAAGCAGATAAACTAATTTTCCAAATTTCTAAACTAAAATACAAAGTTTCTAAATTTCTAAACAAAATTTCTAAATTAAATAAACCAATTAAACTAAAATAAATAAACTAATTTCTAAATTTTCTAATAAAAAACTAACTTCTAACTAATTACACTATTCTAAGATAATTACATAAAGTAAATAAAGAAAGGAAATGTACATAAGAGAGAGGAGGAGCCCATGGGGGAGGGAGGCGGCGATAGAGTGGGGCGGGACGACAGCCGCCGTCACCCTTTATATAAGCGCAGCAGCCGCCGTCCGCCACGGCGGTTGGAGCCTACCGTCGTGGCCCATGACGACGGTAGGTTGTCGCGGGCCCACCGCCAGGCCACGCGGCTAGCCCACCGTTGGCGGTAGGCCTACCACCGTAGGCCATGACGGTTGGCCCTATCCGTCGTGACCCACAGCGGTGGTCATATAGTTTTGATAAATTTCAAAACGGAAGTATAAATTTACAAAAATCTAATATATATATATATATATATATATATATATATATATATATATATATTCACTTCACATGTTTGATATCCCTGGCCGAGTTGTGGGAGTCGGATATCCTACATACCTTCCAAAAGATTTTTCCTTATGCATATATAACTCACCAGAAGTCCAAGTAGGGCCCAACAACAGCAACCCTAGCTCACCATCCTCCACTCTTTTCCATCTCCAGCCCGTCGCCTCCGCCGCCCCCTGTGCGCCCGGTCACGGGACTCGCCTGTGGCCTCGCCGGTGCGCCGTCGCGCACCCCACACCCCTCGCGTGCGAGCTCATTGGCCCTTCGTGGTCGAGCCCCGTGCGTCGTTGTGCGCCCGCCGCGGCCAGGTGCCCCTTGCGTCGCGCGCCGAAGCGGACCGGTCGTGCCTCCTCCGTGCCCACCGCGGTCGACCCCGTGCGCGCGCCGCGGCCGGCCGGCGTGCCGCTGCTGGCTACCTGGAGGTTGAAGAAAGGCAAAACAAATGTTGAATTTTTCTTTTGGAAAATGTTGGAACATTTTGAGAAAATGTCGGTCAACATTTTCATGAAAAATGTTGAAAATGTTAATGAAACGTTTCGTAAAACCGTTGAATCTAACGTTTCTCCCAACAAATATTGATTTCGAAAAATGTTGGCTCAATTTTTATGAAAAATGTTGGTTCAACATTTTGGTTGAAAAATGTTACAACATTTTTTAAATCTGGGCTGGTGGGAAAAAATAAAAAAGCATACATTTAGATGGGCTTTGGTGGGTTGGAAGTTCACATCCTTGTTCACCTTCCAGTAGCCATATGGGAGCCCCCGTTGGGAGCCGCTGACGTCCATTTTCCCCTCTCTCTCCTGGCTCTAGTCGCACGCTCTTAGGTTTCGTTTTTCCTCAACCTGGCTCTGGCGGCGCTCTTCGTGGGAGAATCTTTCCGACGGCGGGAGCTCTCGCGCACCGTTGACGGATAAAACTCGTATCCACCTACGATCCGCAAGCGTACGGACCTACACCTTTTTCACCACGGGATTCCCAAGGTTCTTGTCAATCCGCGAGCAAGGGGATTACTAGCGCTTAACCAAGTACTAATCTAGTTGAATGGAAAACCTTTGAAAGAGAGTATTAATCTAAAAGTAAAGACTATCTAACCTAAGTTAATCTAAGTTAAGTTGATCAAACAACCCTAAGGTTAAACTAGATGGTAAAGGGGTGAACACAAGAGAGTGAGCAAGAAAGATAAGCGTTCCCTCCCTAGGATCTAGGATAACATGGTATGCATCTACTACACGAAAGCGAGAAACCAATCTACGCGGGGTTGTGACCACGGTTTCGCCCTTTCCCTCCTCTCGTCTTGTCACTACGCGAAGGTATTCGTGACTAGACCTATGATGGACACGGTATGTTGATGGAATCTATGGGAGTAGCGGATATCATACGCCCGAAAAACATGGTAGCTAACCTTAATCATCAAAGCATCATCAACATGAAAACAATAGATTGAAACCACAAATCGAGTAGCGATCACATAGCATGTATCCATCTAATCCTAGGGATGAACGGAGACATTACCCCATCATCTTACACGGATTGAAGCACATAGGGGTGATGGAGACTCGGAGAACGTCGTCGATGAAGATGGCGGCAATGGAGCTTGGGAACACCCCGAAGCCAACGGCTTGGAGTCCTCCTCTTGCTTCCTTCTCTCCCGCCGAAGTTGATCCTTGCGACGAGCTCATCTAACTCTCTCCCTCATCTTGTGGCGGCGGTTTTCCGGTGATTGGCGTCGGTAGGATGATTTGTTCGATGTGTCGGTCGACGACGGCGGAGGGAATAAATAGATGAACATCTAGGGCAAAGGGGGGACCGAACCGACCCCGGAGTGGGCTGGGCCGGTCGGCCCGGGCCGGCCGGCCCGAGCCCACTTCGGCCCGGTTCGGCCCCGGTTTCCTCCCGGTTGCTTCTCCCGTGATCCCTTATTCGTGTGCACTTGCATGTGGGCCTTTGACGTCGTTTCCTTCACGGTTAAGGCTTGAATCCTTGCTATGCAAGCTTCGCTGTTTTCTGGTTGAGTCCCTGAAGATTAGCACGTTGACGCTTCAGTCCTCGGGTCATTTGGAGTCATGTTCATCGCGTGTCTTGACTCTTGTCGGGCTTCATGACCTTCTTCCAAAGTGCTTGGTGAACTTATCCCGAAAGTCTCCTCATTAGCGTTGATTTCCTGCGTAAACAACAAACTCCAAAATCGACATGCAAGTGTGAACTTGTTATATCATTAGTATGCCTAGTGGCCGGTTAGTTGCAAATCATAATCGAAACCAATGTATAACAAGTACTCTAGGTTGACGGAAATTCACCGTCAACACGCACTCACGCGGGCACGCTCGGGAAAGGGAAACTTCTGCGTGTGCTTCTTGTCGGCTGAAATCCATAGCCTACTTGTACCACTCTTTTCTACCTCCCTCGGTTCTTCTCCTCCTCTCCACTCTCCGCTCCTGTTGAGGCACCGTCGATGAGGTAAGCTCCACTGCCGGCATGGTCGTGGTGTTCCCCAGGCTTCCTCTTCATTCTCCCCGTGTAGATCTATGTCCAGGCGGCGCGGCTCTCTCGCGGGCTCTGGCGAGGCGGTCATCTTTCTCCTCCTCTTCTTTGGCGAGGCGGTGTTGTTGTTCATGGATCTGCTTCCCTTTCACATTTTGCTACCTCCTCACCTCTAGCTATTTTCAGCAGCTTCTACACCCCCTCCTGCTCACCCGAGGTGAAATCTCTACTTTTCCTCATTTCTTTGGTACACAGTTCATTGCTTTGCTCAAATATATGAGTTGTTTGTTGGTATTTACTCTTGTGACGGATAAATCTTAGCTGTATTAGTTCATGCTTCGTTGTTTTGTTGATGGTTCCATGTCAATTTGTTTCATATTGTTACTGTTGTTGTGTGTGATCATATTTTTCTCGGTGCGGGAGATGAATGGTCGATGATGACTAGCTTATGGGCATAGGCAGGAATTTTTAGTAGTGCAGTCATGCCTTTTTTTCATTTCTGAATGCTTGCACTTACATTCAGAGGCCAGCGAGACTCTACTTAAATTGCTTATACATTTGTGAATGAATGTAGATGGATGCAAATGCACAACATGCATTGATGGCTAGGCAAGCAGCAGAGATGGTTGTTGTTATGTGTTGACGGATAAAAAACATATCCACCTACGATCCGCAAGCGTACGGACCTACACCTTTTTCACCACGGGATTCCCTAGGTTCTTGTCAATCCGCGGAGCAAGGGGATTACAAGCGTTTGATGTACCTCTACTAACTAACTTACCCAAACCCTAATCTACGGTTGAACTAGAGAACAACTACACTACACTAGAGAGAACGATTAAACCAACAAGATATATAAAAGACACTTGCACAAGGGTCTACGATACTTGAACATGCAACCGCTTAAAACATGAAAACCAATCTAATCTATCGGGGGCTGTGACCATGGTTTCGCCCTTTCCCTCCCCCCGTACTGTCACTACGTGGAGGTATTCGTGACTAGATCTATGATGGACACGGCGTATTGAATGGATCCAAAGAAGCATTGAGGCCTTACTCTCTTCACGGCATGGTAGCTAACCTTAAACATTAAAGCTCCTTCAACACTAGATGATAGATGGATATTCGAACAAAGTAGCGATTACATCTCAAGATCGATTACAATCCATGGACAAATGAGAAGATTACCCCATCAAGGTTCTAGACATAGCACCACTGATCATGGTGACGCTTCCGACGGTGTCTTCTTTCTTCTCCACTTGTGGGTGCTTCCTTCGAGTTGAGCGATTCTTCTTTAAAGATCTCCCTCCTCTCTCTCTAGCTTGTGGATGGCCTCTCGGTGCGAATGGCTCTCTCTCTTGCGAATGGCGGAGCCTCCACGAACTTAGGGTTGAAGATCCTTCGGGTGCAAGAAAAGGGGGGCCGAACCGACCCTCGGAGTAGGCCAGGCCGGCCGGCTTGGCCGACCGGCCAAGGCCCATTTCAACCCGGTTCGGCCACCCCTTCGCTCCCATGGGCCCTCACGTATTTATGCACTTTGCCCCTCCATTTGCACTATTTTGACGATGTCATCCTTGCATCCAAGATGGAGATTCTCCTTGCATGAAGTCCGGTCTTTTACGCTTCAATCCTCAGGGATGTTCCTTTGTAACACTTCGGTCGTCACCACCATTGGAAGTGATTTCATCAAGCTCATAAACACAAACAAGAATCCTTAATTGCTCCTTTGAACTTGTTGTGAATCCGTCCTTTATGTCCATGTTTTCCTACATAAACATAACACTTCCAAATGCACACACAAAGATGAACTTGTTATATGATTAGTGTGCCTAGTGGCGGGTTAGTTCCATAATCAAATCCAAACCAAAGTGTAATGAACATGTTTGGTGTACCAAAATACACCGTCAACATTATGGTTTCCTTTATGGTCAATAGGTTTAGAACGATTAGTGGAGAAGAAACAACCTCTTATGGGCCTAGGAATCAGGCTAAGAAGCATAGACAGAGCACACTCTAGATGATATACAACTACAACGATGTTGAATGCATTGTCATGTTATGTCGGCGTTTAAACCACTCGACCTCCATGGGAGGTACCCGCAAGGCAAGGTAGAAGGTGGGGATCGCCATGATGCGGAACCCGAAGGTAAGCGCGAGGACACAAGACACAAGATTTATACGGGTTCGGGTAGCCGGAGTAGCTACCCTACGTCTGTTTGGAGTAGTATTGCGCCTGCGCTTGGGTTGTTCCCCGAGGGATTGTGGATGTTTGGCTAGGTACCCGGCCCTCCTTTATATAGTCCGGGGGGCGGGTTCCTAGTCGGTTACAAGGCGAGAGTCCTAGTAGGATTACACGGAGCGAGTCCTAGTAGGAGTACGGGGGGAATTCTAGTAGGAGTTCGTCTTCTATTCTTCCTCCTTCCTTGCATGAGTACCGGGAGTATGCCCGACAAGCCCCCGAGCACATTGTAGTCGAGTGTAGTAGTTCGAGTAGTCCCGAAGCCTCTTCGAGCGGTTCTTGAGCGTCCTCGAGTATTGCTTGGAGAAGTCTTCAATAGTACTTGAACCGCCGCGAGGGCCGGAAGGTGGTCCGGCTCATCGGTCTTGAAGTCGAGTTTATATGGAAGTGCGGTTGCAAAATCGCACTCCATATGGAGTAGCCCTCGAGCCTTAGGTTGAGTTGCGGACTCTAGGGCGAGGGTCAATCTTGATTCCAAATCTTCCGTCTTGAAAAATTTGAATGATGGGTGTAGCATAGCGACCCCGAGCCTTGAAATGATTAGGTAATCAATCCAAGGGTCTTCAGTGTTCGTGAAAGCCATCATCTGAGTACTCTCGTAGCGTTCAACCCCCGAGCTCGTCGCCAAGAGAGCCGTAGGAGCCACGCCGAGTAGTTGTTGGTGCCCGAGCCCCCGAGCTAGAGAGCTAGCGAGAGACTACTCGAGTTGTTGTCGAGTAGTGATTTGGTGCGTAGCCCCCGAGTTGGGAACTAGCCGCGCGGTGGAGGTACGCGGAGCGTCTTGGAAGTCGTCGCCGGAGCTTGACACGAAAGTAGAGATGCGTACATTATGTAGCATTTTTGTAGAAATTGAATCTACAAATGACAAATACCAATATGAATATAGATGTAAGTGTCATGTGTCATGCCCTTGTTTCGGTCGTAAGGCGTCGAGTAGTTAGCCCGATGCGGTTTAGCGCCCAGTCTCTGTGATCGCTGTTTAGCCATAGCCGCTGGGGGCGTGAAGACATGACGGAGAGCCGGTTTAAGCGCCGGTCTCTCGTGGTCGCTGTTTAGCCATAGCCGCTGGGGGCGTGGAGGCATGACAGGAGAGCCGAGGCTTTGCGCGGATCAAGGCGTGTGCTACTGTAGCGAGACCATTAAGAGGTAGACGAAAGTAGTCGGCATGGCGACAAGAGAGAGCGCGATTGCTCGTTGTTCCGCGTGGCGGAGAGCAGGATTGCGCAGTGCCTCCTCAGGGTGTAGTTGTGCGCCTCCAGCACTCAGTACACGAAACGTCGTGGCAAGAGCCTCCTAATTTGGTGCACCAAGCTCCGTGGCGGCGGTCAACATCCCCAAGGAATAGGCGGCACGGTGTGCTCGCTGGCGGTAGCCGTTGAGAGGCGTACACGAAGTAGTCTTTGGCGTTGGTTCCTGTATGTGGAGAGCAAGCCAAAGAAAGAATGATTATTGAAATAAGTGACTTAGCTTGATTCGTGGACGAGTGTCGACGAAGCCGTGGCGGTCGGTGATGGAGCCGCGACGGTTGGAGCTGAAGTCGACTAGTTGGAGGTGGATCCGGACTAGTTGTTGATGTCGCGGGAGCCGTCCTCGACTAGTTTTCTAGTTGAGACTAGTCGAGGTAAGTAGTCGAGGTAGTCGTACGCCCGAGAAGACGACGTCGCGGCGGCGTACGGCGTAGTCGATGTAGAGCCGCCGCGGCGGGGAGATGAGTACTCGCGGCACACGGCGAGGTTGACGTAGAGCCCGTGCGGCCGGGTGACGAGTAGTCGCAGTGCACGGTGAAGTTGATGTAGAGCCGGTACGACGTAGTTGACGTAGTCGTGGCTGCGTACGTCTTCCAGGTGCATGGAGCAAAGAACTCGGAGAATCCTTGGTAGCTTGGAATCTTGGCACCGGATGCGTGACGGTACCGCCGGGATTGCTCCACTTTGATTCGGATTTGGACGGTGATGCGTCCATCTTGATCTCCAACCCGGCGACTTGGGAACCGAGGCGGAAAAAAAAAATTGGCGCTCGTTTCCGCTTGGTTCATGTGCTCCTCTCGGATACGGCGAGTTGACGTGGAGAACTTCAAACTCGGCGAATTGGAATCCGTTTGCGCCGAGTAGATTGATCCGGATTTGGTCCTTCGAATTCGCCCGATGATCGTGACGATGGCCCCACGGTGGGCGCCGGTGTCGGTGTTTAAACCACTCGACCTCCATGGGAGGTACCCGCAAGCAAGGTAGAAGGTGGGGATCGCCATGATGCGGAACCCGAAGGTACGCGCGAGGACACAAGACACAAGATTTATACAGGTTCGGGTAGCCAGAGTAGCTACCCTACGTCTTGTTTGGAGTAGTATTGCGCCCTGCGCTTGGGTTGTTCCCCGGAGGGATTGTGGATGTTTGGCTAGGTACCCGGCCCTCCTTTATATAGTCCAGGGGGCGGGTTCCTAGTCGGTTACAAGGCAGGAGTCCTAGTAGGATTACACAGAGCGAGTCCTAGTAGGAGTACAGGGGAATTCTAGTAGGAGTCCGTCTTCTACTCTTCCTCCTTCCTTACATGAGTACCGGGGAGTATGCCCGACATGTTACGCATGAAAAGGGTCCCTTTTTTTCTTTGTGCAACCTGCTTAGGAGTAGAAAACTTGTTCTTGAGACAGTAGGATGTCCTGTGAGGGGCAGGTGCCAATGTGTATTGATGTGGAGCATTATTTGATGAGGATGTGCAAGCCATAATGCTAGAACAGGACCACTATCTTGGTCATTGCAAGGTACAAAACAATGTCTGAAGCATTCTCTTCTTAATTGTATCCTCTCTTCTTAATTGTACCCTTTCTTCAGGACAACTCTAAGCATGCTGAGTTTCTGAACACTCCAATTAGATTCTACTCTGAGATGGAGGCTCTCTTTGGTAGCACCTTGGCTACTTGTCGGGGACAACCATAGGGGTCCCCTAAACAACTGGGGAAAGCCCATCCTCTTTCGCAAATAACAAAACATAAACGAACTCACGAACGTAAAACACGCCAAAAACAACCGCGGATCAGTAGCAGGGGCCCACGGTCCTGGCGGCCCGAGCGACCTGCCAGAGCAGTCAGCCCCAGCCACCCTCAGGTGAAACTCCGTTTCGCTTGAGGGGTACGACACTGCACTAATGAAACTCCGCCTCGCTCGAGGGCCGGACGCCTCCTCGGGTGAGGCTCCGCCTCGCTCAAGGGCTGGCCGCCCCTTCTAGCAAATCTCCCCCTCGCTCGAGGCTCTTACGGGCTCGCCGCCCCCGCACCTGCTCCCCGACCGGGGCATTTAATGTTCTGACACATGCAGGCGCCCAAGTCAAAGACGAATCCGAGCCACACCTCTGACATGCCTGGGAATCCTACACCGATGCTGTTCCGCCAACCCTCCCGGTGAGGCCATCCCCACCACTGTACGACACTGTGCGGTAAGGTCGGTGTCAGCTCTGTGACACTGTGCCACCCACTCTCGTACGAACTGAGCGTCGTACCCTCGAAAGAGGACAGCGGAACCCTCGAATAGGGGACGGACGCCTGTTCCACGCTCGCCCAGGACAACACCGTGACAACGGACTAGTGAGGCGCGTCTCCTCCGTCACCATCAGTCCTGTGCGGCCATCCCCGCCACCGCGGCGCCATCCCGTGCACTGCAGCACCATCCCCAACGCTGTGGGAGTACAGGGCGACAAGACGCCACCACGCCTGCTGCTGTGCGCCTTGCGGCCTCCAGTCAACCTGACCCTCGAGTCAATGCACGAACAACGACTAAACGGGAGGCTCCTACACCACTACCCTCAAAGCCGCTCTTGGGCGGGTACAGTACATGCCGCGACACCCTGCCAGAAGCAAGATTCACCAGGACGTCCGTCTACTCCACAACACTGTGCGCCATACCACCACACGTAGTTAGCACAGCGCGGCACGCTTGTAAACTGCCTCCTCTTGGCCTATAAAAGAAGGAGGCAGTCCCCTTGCCGCGCGGGGGGGGGGGGGGGGGGGGACAGAGAGCACGCTTACATGCTCGCGCCTTCACCACGATATTGGCACTTGCCTCAATCAAAAAACCTCAGGGACCTGGAGGCCCCGCCTCCTCTCCCACCTCGCTTGTAGCTCCCCTCTGCAAGCACAATAGTGCGACGCAATACAGTGCCTCGAGCACACCACTGCTGGACGTACGACCCCGGCCGGAACCAGGATAAAACCATGTGTCACTAGTTGCTTAGCACCGGCCATCGAGAGATAGATCTCATCGCTTTTACTAGTTAGTGTCGAGACTACTTTCCGCACTGACACTACTGGTAGGTTTGCTTTAGGATCCAATCAGCCTTTAGGGTCAACAAGTTTAATAGTGTGGTTGCTAAGCTAGAGGGTGAAGACTTCACTTGTCCTACCTATGAAGGCAAAATTGACTCTGAGTTTGTTGAGGCCAGCAAGGCCACAGGCACAGTTCCTGTGTTAGGGACTGTTGGTGGTAAGTGTCGGGCATACACCCCGGATACCCATACTAGGACTCATTCCGTGTAATTCTAATAGGACTCCTACCTTGTAACCAACTAGGAACCCACCCACTAGACTATATAAAGGAGGGTTGGGTACCTAGGAGGACATCTCAACCAACCCAACGCCAAGCGCATCATCAACCGTGACGAGCTCCACCCGTGGCGGTCGACCGGGCCACGACCGGTTCCCGTCGCACCCGCTGCTGACGCCCCGGCGTCCGCCCAAGTGGACGCTGCGGGCCCTTCGGCACCACGGTGTCGACGACGCTCCGGCCAGCGCTCTCGACAGGCGCGGATGGAACGACGTCGGGCTGCGCGTGTCGCCTCACAACGCGACACGTCCGTCAGTGAAACGGCGACGGCACTCGCGAGGGAGCGCGTAGTTCCCGAGCCGCGGTTCCCCCATGGGATGCGCAACACCGAGACGGCGTATGCCTCGTCCGCCAGCACCGACGTGGTGGCGTACGAGGATCTTCCCGACCACCACCTCTTGGCGGTCAGGAACCTCATCGCCTCCACCAACGACGAGTCTTACCATGGCTCCGCTAGCGAGCTACCGCCCGCCACCTCGCATGGGTACGAGGAGTGGGACTTCTCCGGCGTGCCAGACCCGGTAATGTTCCAGCGGTTCCTCGACGCTGCGGACTACTGGTTCAGCTACTCCGACGACTCCAGCGCCCGAAGCTACGACCCCGCGTGTGAGTGCTTCGTGGTGGTCGTCGACGACCAAGCCGACAGCACGAACGCGGGGGGGGGGGGGGGGGGGAGAAGCCCCCCGGAACCCGGAAACTGGTATACCCCAAACCTCGGGACCGAGCGCACCCCCACCTCGCCGGTGAGGGGCGCTGACATCAACGCATTGCTGGCTCAAGCGAGCAAGCTCGAGGCCAAGCTTGCAGAGGAGTACCGCGCGGTACGACTGCTTCGCGCCTCCATCGCTGGAGAAGCTTCCGCGCATGGAGAACGCGTGCGCGAGCTGGGCAGGCAGGCTCGCGAGCGCATCAACGCCAACTTCGACGTCAACAACCCGAACACGCCCCCGTGAGTGAGCCAGAAGTTCATCGCAGCTGCGACGCTGCTGCGAGCCATGCCCGCTCCTTTGACACCCGAGGCGTAGAACCTGCACCGCGAGGCGCAGGCGCTCATCGAGCAGGCGACCATGCAACAGGCCGAAAGCTTGGCGTCCCGCATTCGCCAGCAGGGCAGCGCGCGAGATGACAGTGGCACGCAAGGCTAGGAGGTGTCGATCCATGCAGGCGGTGCGGCAGGGCAACCGGCCAACCAGGGGCGAACGCCGGTCAGGGAGCGAATCCTTGACACGCGCGGACAGGCCTAGGATGGCGATGCCCGTAACATCATCAATGCCCGCCGAACGGGCAACACGGAGACGTGGGCGGTGGTAGGCTACCACCCATGGCGGGGCGGGCGCTACGACAACTGCGAGGATCACTCATCGACGCCGGAGCCCCCTGGGACCCGTGTGTTCAGCCGGGAGATCCGCACGGCGAGCTTCCCTCAGCGCTTCCTCCAACCCAAGTCAATCGACAAGTACACAGGGGAGACGGACCCTCGAGTATGGCTCAACGATTACCGCCTAGCGTGCCAGCTGGGCGGAACCACCACCGATGAGGTCATCATCCGCAACCTACCGCTGCACCTCGCAGACTCGGCGCGGACATGGCTCGAGCACCTGCCGGCCAGTCAGATCACAACTGGGACGACTTGGTTCGCACCTTCGTGAGGAACTTCCAGGGCACGTACGTGTGCCCTGGGAACTCCTGGGATCTGCGTGCGTGCACCCAGAAGCCCGGCGAGTCGCTCCAGGACTTCATACGATGCTTCTCTAAGCGCTGTACTGAGCTCCCAAGTGTGGTCCAGTCTGAGATCGTGCACGCCTTCCTCGAGGGCATGACCTGCCGGGACCTCGTGCGCGAGCTCGGGTGCAGCCCGTCGGTTGACTCCAACGAGCTGTTCGACATCGCCACCAGCTTTGCTTCCGGCGAGGAGGCGGTGGGGACCATCTTCGATGGCAAGAAAGGCAAGCGAGTGGACGACGCGCCCTCAGAGGGAAGCAAGTCCAAGGAGCCCCAGCAGAAACACAAGCGGGGCAAGAAGGGCAAGAAGCCGCGTCGCGAGGCGCATGCACAAGGACGCGACGACGACGGGGACGAGGCCCTTGCAGTTGACCCGGCTCGAAAGGGCCCTCGAGCGGCCCCTCGAGGCCCCAGCGTGTTTGACGACATGCTGCAGTGGAGAACATCTTTCTTATCTTTGGGGGACCGACCGTGGACATGTCCAACAGCCAGCACAAGCGGGAGCGGCACGAGGTCCTTGCCGCGGAGAAGGCTCCTGCCTCCTTCCTCGACTGGTCGAAGGACGCCATCACCTTCAGCCGTGAGGATCACCTGAACTGCATCCTCAATCTGGGCCAGTACCCGTTGGTCGTCGACCAGGTCATCGACAACGCTCGGTTCTCCAAGGTGCTGATGGACGGAGGCAACAGCCTCGACATCCTCTACGCGCACACCCTGCGGCTGCTTGGGATCGGGTTGGACCAGCTGCGGCCCAGCACGACGCCGTTCCACAGTGTCACGTGTTGTGGCGATAGCCAAAGCTACCGTGCACCAACAATAAGAGAAAACCTAAGCTCAAGAACTTAACTAGGGTGAAAGCTGATCTCCGTGACCTAGTGAAGGCTCAGACTTGTTTTATTGGTCGGTCTTTGATGCTCTGCGGCTGGAAGGTTGCTTTGAACCTGGAATCTGTCGGTTACCTGGGAAGGAGACCACGCCGAAGCCTCGAAAGAATGAGAGTGTGGTCTTTCGGGATTTCTTTACCGCGGGGCTTCGACTGCCAGTCTCCAAGAAGTTTGCTGATATCTTGGCATCTTACAATGTTCAGATCCATGAGTTGACACCCAATTCCATTCCACAAGTGCTGAAATTTCTATGGGCCTGTCGGACCTTTGCTGGTGACAACGACGTGGAGACTTTCGTTCGCCATTTCGAGATCCACTGGGCGAGGAAGGTTATAACTGTCGATGACGAAGAAAAAGAAGCTCAGTGTGGCTGTTGTACCTTTTAGATGCTTCGTCCTGGCAAAAATCAAGCTTTGGTGGAATTAGCCCCAGCATACAAAAACAAGTGGGCTAACCGATGGACCTCCTACTGGTTTTATGCCCCTATTGCAGTGGTGGGGCGAAACTCGAAGCAGGAGGAAGTGACATCATTTGACTTAGCAAGTCGTATGGTTGATTTGGAGGTCGAGCTGTCGCCAGAGCTGACGAAGGCGAGCTGCTCATCAGCCAGCACAGGTGCATTTTACCAGGTGACTCGCGTGATTACTACGCGGGACGCCCTCGAGGAGTTTGTGGCTGCCGATATTTGGCCGTGCCAGCCCCGATGGGGATCATAGGCATTTAAGGTGCAATGGCTACCCGGGTTGGATCAAGATGTGCTAATCCCCATATTCAATGTTAAACAACCTGCAGATAAAACCGACAAAGAGGTCGTAGCTGAGGTTGAAAGGAAAGTTGTCCAGATGATTAGAAATTTCACCACAAAGAGTGGGAATGTGCCCAAAGGATTTTGAGACATCAGGGCCGGGTTAACTATGTTTTTGACGAGATGGGTGTCACCTATTCTCCTCGCCCGGTGCCCCCGACAGCCAGCAAGAAGATGCAGCCGCCTGGTAATATTGGATCTGAGCCTGTCGAAACCTCGCGGAAGAGTAAGTCGAGTAGAACTGCTGTAACAGCGGAAAATATTGCGAAGAACACCAAAGCCCAAGATGTCTTGGCCAAGCGGAAGGCGGATGCTGCTAAAGCTACCTTGCCTCCGCTTGCAGAAAAATCTACCAAGTTGTTGAAGGTTAACGAAACCTTGGCTCGTCGCAAGGCTGAGGCAGCGAAAGTGGCCGCAGCTGAAAGAGAGAAGAAAAAGGTTCACGACCCCTCCCCTGCTGCTGATACGGATAAGAAAGTGACTTTGAAGAAGAGGCCTTCGGAAGCCTCAGAGAGGGAAAAGCGTGTTACAATCAAAGAGAAAGGTCCCGATGATGACGAGCCCTCTGGGAAAAGGGCACGGGCTGACCCAGTCGCGGAGACGGATGAAGACGTTGACATCCTGTCGACACCTCAGATCCAACCTTGTACAAATTATCCTCCAAAGGGGTCAGCGCGGAAAATGACGGAGGAGCTATCGACGGCAGGTCCGGCCGATCCTGAAGAACCAGAGGCCCACGAAGTCAGAGGCAAGAGCGTGGCTGAAATGATTCAGAAGCAGATTGCCATGGCCGGTGCAGCCCCGAAGGAGTGCGTGGCCGGCCTTGTAGATGTCGTGGACGAGTCCGAGGACCTGTGCTACATCGATGACGACGCTACTTTGGTAATCAAGGATCCGGAAGCTCCCACTTTGCAGCCCCAAAGCAATCTAGAAGATACTGCGATGAATCCGGGCGAAAGCTCGGGTCTGAAGGCCCAGTACCCAATCGACTTGGATGCTCTGGGAATTGGGGAGTCTGCGGCACACGCGTCTCGTTCGCCACCACCGGTGTCGGATGATCTTAACCAGGCTGCTGCGAAAGCTGCCGAGGAAACCACACCGGTGCCGGCGATGACATCCAACGTTTTCCAGCTTGAAGACGTCGGTATGATACTTTTACTTAAAGATAATTTTTTCCCCCCGGCCCTGATCAGGCCCTGCTTCAGAAAGGTTTCTCCACCGCCTCTTAGGGTTAATCCAAACCACTTGTTTAGGTCGGTTTGATCCTACGGCGATGGATTATCCCTCAAGACTATATAAGCAACCCCAAACACCCCTGGGCATGGTATGCATCTCTCAGAAGATCATCATCATGAGGCCAAGACAGGAGAAGAAGAGGATACATCAGAGATAGGATAGCTACTTCATAGTTCAAGATCTAATTTCTAGATCAAGAACCTAGTTCTAGATAGAGAGTCAGATTCGAGTAGAGTTGAGCTTTGCTCCAGTTCAGATCTGTAAGTTATCAAGATTTAGTTCTTATATTGTTTCTCAATGACTTTATGCTATTTCAATGTTATGTGTGCAATTGCTAAGTTCTTATTTTATTCTAGTAGTATATTTGACATAGTCATGATCAATGATAAGTCTACGCACTTATTCGTAGAGCTCCTAGTATTTTATGCACATATGCTAGGTAGTAGAAAGTATGTAAGCATGGTGCTTAGATATAATTTACTTGTGGATTCACCTTATTCTCCAAGTCGTGTGGTAGATCGTGGGCGTGACAGGCCTATTGAGTCCTTTGCAGTCCACCTCCCGAGTATAAGACTAGTCGAACAATGATTCTTGGGAGCATCAAGTTTCGTCCTTGATCTTCTTGGGTAATCTTTGGGGTATTCACATTTATCCATGACTATGCTATATGTGATGATATGCTACATTTGAACAGATGAACAACTCAGTCTTTGCATGCTATATAGAATTGTGCCTCTTAAGTAAATCTAATTCTAATCTAGACTACTAATAGTATGTTCTATGCTCCACATGTGCCTCTGCCTGTCTGACTTATCATTACTTTATCATTTGGCTTACCTCTGTTAAAGTATGTGCCATTCCATCAAAGTCCATAAAGTATTCTACTGCCATCCCTATGTCTGTTGTTACATTCATACATCTTCCCTGTGGATACGATATTTTAAAACCCATCACCCCGGGTGAAATGCTCACCGGAATCCGTGCGCTTACGGATTATCTACCATAATATTTCTGTAGGATTCAATACCAACCAACATTTCTTGCGCCATTGCTTAGAATGGTTTCTAGACCCATTCTTTGGAAGTTGTGTTAAGAAATGTCAACAATTGCATAGGATGTTCTTGTAGCCATGGTGGCTAGAGGTGCATACCCGATCTACCAAACGTTTTCATCTTGTTCTTCTTAAACCCACTGAGTAGTAGTGTAGTACCAACCCGTAAGATTATCCCCTGTAGTGATAGTACGGTAAAGGAGGAAAACGGGAGTCCTCGGAGTCGGAACGGGAGCCATGCTTCCAATGAGATTCATCTTGCTACATTCTTCTTTACTTTGGAACTTCAACAAAAGACCCGATCCAATCTCTAGATTGGTTCTCCCCTCTCTTTCTCTTGCTACCTCTGGTGTTTAGTAGATTAGATGTGTTTTATGGTTCTTCCATAGATTAGTTGCAAAACCCCTTTTCAAGATCACTTGGGTTCACACTTAAGGGAAGAAGGGTCCCTTGGCTACGACGGAGGACTTGTCTTCTTGCAAGTCCAAACGAAGTTGGATACGCATATACACTGTCAACATGTCTCCCGGTACACGATGTTCTTTAGATCCGTCTCGAACGCCTTAACTTGCTGAAGAGAAGCCTCAAGTTCTGCACAAACCTTATCAACAGAGTCAGATGCAAATATGAGCAAAATCAGTACACGAACAGCTAGGACAAGAGTCATACCTTTGTTTTTCTGCTGGAGCGCTTTGTTCTTCCTGATGACATTGTCCCTCTTGGTCTCCATCTCCTAAACCTCATTGTCGTACTGAGCGAAGGCGGTGCCAACCTTCGACTGGAGCAGTGCAGAATGCTTCCTTGACTTGTCTAGCTCCTTCTCTAGCTCCTCGGCACGAAGGACAGTTTCACCATATCCCTTCAGAAGCTCAATTTTCTTTTGGGATCTTTCAATCATGTTCTGCACCAACAGAGTGTAATCACATCAACATCCAGGCTACTGCCCTTAATAATAAGACAACATACGGTACTCACAACCTACCTTTACCCATAGCTCCATGCGGCGCCATGACTCCAGGTTTAGTGCAGCCACCGTGGGGTCAATGAGTTCATCATCCAGCAGCTCGAGGCCCTGGTGGCTCGAGCTACCAGAGGATTCCATCAGCAGAGACCTTAGTGGCGCTGGATCTTCAATCCCCTTCTTTCGAAGGACAATCCCAGTCCTCGGGCTAGGACGAAACTCTACTCGTGCTTCCTCCCTAATCTCGGGGGTTGTAGTTGTGGCTTCCGCCTCCATTTGCTCGACTGCAATTGGATCGGGGAGTATACTCTCCTTAGCTTCAGACCCTTTCAATAACGGTCAAACAAGTTCGGGGGGGCTACAACAACCAACTAACAAGACATCGTACTCGAAGTGCCAGAATCATACCTTGAAAGGTGCAGGCTTCTACAATTGTCGCCTCCACTTCATCTTCCTCCTAACGAGGTGGCGTGGGTTCTCGTGGCCCTGTCGAGAGGTCCCCACCATCGACACGGGTACTCCTTCCTTGTATGAGTACCCGGGTTCTATGCCTGACAGCAGGGACCCCCTCTATCTATCCGCATCATCTTGTAAACAACACCCCATCAACCAAGAGCTACGCAAAATATAGGACGTAGGGTATTACGCACATTGCGGTCCGAACTTGTCTAAATTGTGTGCCACGTGTCTCTCCTTTGGGTTCTCGATCTCGCCGAGGCCACAATCATCTACTTTGGGTAATCCCCTTGGTAGGTTGTCGGTCTAAAACACCCCCGATACTATTATCGCTTCAGCGAAAAAACGACCTTGTCTTGCTAAAGGCCGCGGGGGCCGTGGGGGCGTGGGGGCCTGTGCTTTTTTTTGTCTTTCTTTCTTTTTTGTTTTTCTATGTTTCTTTCGGTTTCATTATTCTTTTACTTTTCTATTTCTTTTTCCTTTTTTTGTTTTTCTTTTCTATTCATATTTTTATGGAACACGTTTTTTGTTTTTTATTTTTTCTTCTTATTTTCTTTTTATTTATATTTTCTTTCTATATTTTATCTGTTCATTTTTTCTTTCTTTTTATTCTTCTTTCGTTTTAATTTCTTAATTCACTTTTAATTCTCTTTTCTTTATTTATTTATTTTTTACTTTCTATTTATTTTTTGTTTCTCCATTAATATTTTTATTGTTCGAGATGAGATAGATGAGATGTAGATTTGTTTTCGCTATAATAATAAGTTGTTCCGGCTATAATAACAATTTGTTTCGACCCTTGTTCTGATTTGTTCCGACACTACATTTGTTTTTGTTAGAAATGACACACAGAATTGTTTCGACTATATTAGGATTTTGTTCTAACAGTTGTTCTCAATTGTTCTGACATTTTTTTGTTTTGTTCGAGATGATATACAAACTTGTTCTGGCTATAATAATAAGTTGTTCTGGCTATAGTAATATCTTGTTCTGTTTATAATAATAACATGTTCTAACCCTTATTCTGATTTGTTCTGACACCACATTTGTTGTTCGGGATGACATATAAACTTGTTTTGACAGTTGCTCTCGTTTGTTCTAGCAATTCATTCGTTTTGTTCTAGTGATAACAGAATATATAACCTTATTTAAAAACGGATAAAAAAGTTTGTAAAAAATATAGTCAAGTGGGATCTTGTTTCGAAGTTTTTATTGTCAGAAATCCAATGGTGCGATCGGAATTCAATTTTGATGTTTTGTTTGTGATTATAAATTTTTTAAGCTTCAAATAAATTTTTAGATAGCGATGACATCACTACCTTTGACTTTTTACATGCATGCATTCACCCACCCTTACTGCATGATGAGCCTCTCTTTCTCCGGGGTGCTGGTTCCTTCAACAACAACATGTCTTTTTGTCGCTGAAGCGATGCCTAGCAGCTCCCCTAAAACAGCGTTAGGGGCTGCGGAGGAGCTCGAGGGCTGGGAGGGGGGTCAGTGGGGCTATGCGCGGGAGATGGGGAAAGGGGGGCGCGGAAGGGAGGAGGCGAGTGCAGCGACATGGGAGAAAGAGGGAGGAAGGGGAAAACGAGAGGCGCAGGTGGATAAGGCCGGGGTGTGTCCGCTTGGGTGGGTGGGTGGGGACCGGTGCGGCGCGTGGTGGGTTGGGGAGGGGAGTGAATCGGTGATGTGACAGAAACTCTCAGCGTTTAGATGATTTGCCTAGTGTTGATACTCGACAAAGTTTTTTAAAAAGTTTCATATTGTTTACATTTTTTCAAAACATAAATTTTAAAAATACTAACTAATTAAATAATGTATTGTCAAATTCACTCAGTAATATGTATTTGAGTTTCCTACTTATATAATTGAATTATCTTATGCACTTATAGCTCAAATACAATTTATATCAATTAAAATTCTATAACGACACTTAATATATTAAAATTATCAAATGATTTACCAAAATTTCACATGAATCAATTATGTTGTTTACTGTCTATACAAAAAGTTTTGTTGTCAAATCACAATTCGACCATCTCTTTGACTACAAATTTTATCGATTCCTTCTCAACGCTTAAGATCTTCTTCTTAGCTGCTTCAGTTTGTTAACATTGTACGTGACAAAATATGTGAAACCTTCCCAATTTTTTAGCACAACCTCCATGTAAGATAACATCACACCATGACAAATATCATGATTTGTAGACTTCATTTGATTTTTTCTTATAATTTGAAAACCACTCGGCCACACATTCATGATCGTATTTTCTTAACAAGATGTTCAAATTTTCTTTTCATTGCATGGATAAGGTCTCAAACTAAACTAAACTAAACTAAACTAAACAACGTGAATATTATTTTTCTACTCATTTTTCTATTTAAATCACTTGTAGTTCAAATTTGACTTTATTAAAAAATTGCTTGAAATATAATTAATTATCTAAATATAGCAAACATATATATAAAATTTACCAAACTTTGACATGGAGTACCCTATGTTGTGTGAGAACATAAAGAAAAAATTTGAATTCAAGGGGGAAGAAAAAATTCAAATTTTGTCGAGTGTCCCGGGCAGACACTCGGCAAACAGGTAGATGCCGAGTGTTGGACAAATATACTCGGCGAATATATTGTAGATGCCAAGTACCAGTTGTTGACACTCGGCGAATAGCCTATTCACCAAGTGGTTTTATGTCTGCACTCAGCGAGGAGCCTATTTGGACGTTTTTTAGCACTCCGTATTTGGGTTTCCCCGTAGTGAAGGGTGGTAATGCATGTTGGTGATTTAAATTAAGCCGGAAGCTGGAGGTTGGCATTTGGCCAGTGCAACATGTGTTTATTAGTGCGGGGTTTTTGTTATGGTTTCTTTCAGTTTTCCGTGCCTGATGCCTTGGATATTAAGATTGTCTAAGAACAAGTGGACCGGATGATTGTTCTCTCCGTGACTCCGTCCACAATTGTAAGTTTTATTGAGAATTAGAAAATCTTCAAAAATATATCTGACAATTTATTTATCTTAAAATATGTCACCAATGAGTGTAAAATCAAAACAAACGCATATATTGATATGCAACTTATAGTCAAAGCATGGTGTGTACACAAATTGACTATTTTTCTCAAAAACTACAAGTCCGACTTTTAAAAGAGAAAGAATACATCGTAACTAAAAAAGAGAGAGAGAGAAAGAATACATCTTATATTGATGGTTGTAGGGAGGGCGTGTTTGGGAGAGCTCCACGCAGCCTCCGCATCCAAAAAACAAATTTCACTCCATTTTTTCCTCGCCAAACACCCCACATCTCTAAAAACTCCGATCCACCAAATCCACGGATCTACCCCCAACTCCACCAAATCCATGAGTACCCGAAAGTGCTTCGCGAAGGCCGGTTTAAATCCTCACCGTGGAGTTGATCAAAATTACCCACCACTGCCACTGATTACACAAGCATACCGGTTCGTTTCTATTTTTTCTCCTCCCCACACCGGTCGCCTTGACCGGCGTCGCCGCCAGCCGCTTCTCCACCACGGCAGCTGACTCGCGGTCGTCGTCGCAGAGGCTGGCTGGGAAGGTAGCCGTCATCACCGGCGAGGCCAACGGCATCGGCGCGGCGACGGCGCGGGAGTTCGTCCGGGACGACCTTGGCCGCGCGCTGGCCGCGGACCTCGGCGGCGCGGGAAGCTCGACGTGATCTTCATCAACGCCGGGGTCGTGGGCTCCCTGTCGCGCCCGCCGTTGGGCGCGCTGGACCTCGGCGACTTCGACCGCATCATGGCGGTGAACACCCGTGGCGTCGTGGCGGGCGTGAAGCACGCGACGCGGGTCATGGTGCCGCGGCGCGGCGGGAGCATCATCTGCACGGCGAGCATCGCGGGGGTGCTCGGCTCGCTCATGCCGCACCCCTACAGCGTCTCCAAGTCGGCCGTCGCGTCCATCGACGCGGCGCTCCTGCTCGGGTCCATCGACGCGGCGCTGCTGAAGGTCCACGGCGCAGAGGCAGAAGGCGAGGGCAGCCCCGTGGCCATGGGCGCACTGAAGGTCTTCTTTGCCACCGGGGTCGCCTTTGCGCTCGCCCTCCCCTTCAGCGTGATCGTGATGGCCGGCCGCACGGCCGGGGCAGCCATCGACAACGAGGTCCTGGAGGCACGGAAGGGGAAAATAGTGCCTTTTGGATTCAACTTTGCTCGTGCGCCGTTCTGAATTGGATAGTTGTAATATGAAATTGGAGACCTTCATTGCATCGGCGGCGATTCCTGTTCTCCGAAAAGTTGCGGCGTAGCGGAGTGAGCAGAGGGAGAGAGAGAGGAGAAGAGAGAAGAGAGAGGAAAAAAGGAAAAAAAAAAAAAGAGGATGACATGTGGGTCCGTTTATAATGGATAAAATTGACTTTTCACAACATGATCTCTCGTTTCCAGAAATTGGAGCTGTTATTTCTGCCAAACACGTCTCTTCAACTCCAAATTGTGAGTCCAACTCCACGGTGGAGTTGCAAATTGGTGGAAAGGCGAGCCGAGAGTTGGTTTGGCGGAGCTTTTGAGCCCTCCCAAACACGCCCTATACCTTCATTTTAAATCGTTGGTCATTTTGAAAAGTAACTTTGTCCAATCTCATTTCTTCTTTTTTTTATATGTATGTTTCTTGCAATTAAACATGTACCCTAATTGAACGCAGTACTACACATCTGCTTTATTTTTCTGCCAACATTTCCTCTACTAATTAAACCCACACTGTCTCCAGGTACAGAGTTTTCTTTGGAACGTCACTACGTCAGCTGTATAACACGTACGTAGTATACCATACTAATACAAATTTGTACTAGCTACCACCTGCATACATAGAGTGTTTGTTGATTTCTTTCTTGCCGATAACACAAACTTGGTGATGGTGTGATGGATATAGTACGTATACGTATAGTAGTATGTATCGCGGGAAAAGGGCAGACCTCGGTAGCTCTCTCACTCGCTCGATCTCTCTCGCCATGGATGCGTGTGCATGGGCGGCGCAGCTGGGCTAGCTTCACTCAAGTGCCGCCGCACCTGTAGGTGAACTTGCAGGTGTGGCCGACCTTGACGGTGTACTTGTGCTGCGGCTTCACGAGGAAGGACGGCAGGCGGAGCAGCGCCTGGCACACGCAGTCCGGCTCCACCTCCTTGAGCCAACGGCAGCAGTCCCTGTACGCGCGGTGGCCGTCGTCGTCGTCGTCATCATCGTCGTCGTCGTCGTCCTTATCCTCGTCGTCGTCCTCATCCTCGTCGTTGTCCTCGTCCTCGTCGTTGTCCTCGTCCTCGTCGTTATCCTCGTCCTCGTCGCCGTCTTCTCCGTCGCGCAGACGGCCATGGCGGTGGCGCCGGCGGCGGCGGCGGTGCCTCCTGGACCCGTGGCGGCGACGGCGGACGCCACTGCTGCCGCGGCCGCCGGCACCGCCGTCGCTGCGGGTGTGGTTCCCGACGGAGGGGCTGGTGCCGTTGCGCTGCGCGTCGTCGTCGGCGTCCACCTCATCATCCGCCTCGACGGTGATCATCGACGACGCGGGCGTGCTGGCGGCGACGCTGCCCGACTTCGACGCGGGCTTGCTGACGAGGCCGCTCTTCATCTTCTCCTGGTTGCGAGCGCGACGGCGATCGCCGCCGCCGCCGGAGTCGTCGTCGTCGTTGTCCTCATCCTCATCTTCGTCGTTGTCCTCGTCCTCATCCTCATCGTTGTCCTCGTCGTCGTCGTCGTGGTGGTGGTGCTCGGGGCTGGTGGGCGGCAGGATGGCGCAGGCCTGGCTGGCGATGGCGAACTGGGTGAGGCAGAACTTCTTGGTCTGCGCCTCCGCCGGCACGCTCAAGAACGGGATCAGCAGGACGGCAGCGAGGAGCGCCACGTGGAGCGCCGGGGCAGCCATGGCTGGCTGGACCGGCCGGCCGCTCGCTCTCTCGCTCAGCCGCCGGTGGACAGAGATCGAGTATTAATTCTTCAAGAAATCTAGTTGATGTTCGATGCACGGTAGATGCGTGCCTCTGCTTATATATATATAACGATCCATCGATCCCAACATTAATTCTGTGTCTGTGAGGCTTGTGTGACAGAGAGCTAGCATCGATCGTGTTCCTCTTTGCATGGTTGCTGGATTCGTGCGAGGATGGGAGTAGGGGAGAAGGTGATGAGTTGTAGGTGCCTCATGCTCGCCGTGTGAGGGCTCCATTTGTTTACTCGTGTGCAACTGGTCAGCACGAGCTTTGCAGGGTCGATGATCTTTGTGTGACCTGCTTAGTAAATCGCCTGTCTCCAACTCTCCATGACCAACTTTCCATTACTAAAAGTCTCTAGCTACGCCTACGCGCTACATAAATAGATTAGTCCATTCAAGATTATTTATGGTCTTTGTCTTGGTTAGTTGTGTGTAATTGATCGATAAGCATGAGTCGTGCAAAGAATGAATCCTAAAGGTTACGTTCTTTTAGCAAAAAGTTACCTACTTCTGTTATCTAAACCAATCACCTTTTCTTCATAAAAATTAACCTAAAACGTACTCCCTCTGGTTTGGTAAAATAAGTCGTTTTGACAAGGTTTGAGTCAAACATTAGGAATATAAATGATGAATATTTTTTAAATTGTTGAGTTTAAAAAAGTGAAAACATATCAATAGATTTATCTTGAAAATCATTTTCATAAAATTATACATATATAACTTTTTAATAAATATTTTTATAGAAAAGAGAAGTCAAAGTTGTATTTTGGAAACCGTGTCCCTGTCTTAAACAACTTCTCTACCAAACCCAAGGGACTAGGTGGGAATCCCCCCTGAGGTTGTTCAAAAAAATTAACCTAAAACCATTCCTTAAGCTTTGAAAATTATTCATTTATGCAGGGTTTACGCCATGGAGATTTTTTACGGTGCATGTGTAGTATTGGGAAGTATTGAGAAGTATTGGAGTATTGAGAAGTATCAAACATTTTGATATTCCCACCATCTGAAAAATTAACTAAATGTTGGTGTGGGTCCCACCAATTTGATACTTTCTAATACTTCCTCGTAGCAACTTCCTGACACTTCCTGATACTTTCACCGTTAGATTTCGTCGGATGGAAATCTCGTAAAAAAAAAGAAGCAACTTAAAATTTCTAAAGTGTTGTTTCCAAAAGAAAAGGTAGGGGCGTTGCCGCCAACCCTTCCTCTACATGTCATTTTGACACTGAATGGAAGAGGAACATGGTCAAGTATAAAATTGATTGACTCTGCAAGAAAGTTGGATTGTAGAGGGAGTATGATTTATTGCAATACTTGGTTCAGTTTACCCCATAATGCAATTTGTCATTTTTGTTTCTCCATACTTAAGATGAATTTTAGTTTGAGACTTTGCATGATTGTTGTAGACATCATAATGTATATTAGAAAAATATTTTATGAATTTTTCATCATTAATTTTAAATAATTTTATATCAAGATAGTGATGCAAATTTCGTGGTATATTTTTAAAATGCGCCTTATGTTGTCTGTATCATCTTGCAAAATTTGAAACTTAAAACTCCACTTGTGTGTAGAGAAAAAAAAGGACACATTATGTTAAAGGGTAAATTGAACCAAATGATATAATTCGGGGGCAAAGCGAACCAAGAAATACTTCAGGGGTTATCGAAGAAGGTATCCTCTGATGGCCTCCTCCTCATTTTCTCTGCGAATTCCTGCATCCATCCTTGCACACCCCCACCCAACCTCGTGCATCATTTCTGTTGGCAGGAGAGAATTTTGTGAAAGGTGTCGGTCGGCCTGTGAACAAACACCCCCCTCAATTGACATTTCATTTCGAGTGGGCCTGGTATCCCACCAAAAGCCTCCTGCATACCAGTCCAAGTCAACTTGGCCAAAGGGGACTAAAAAAAAATGGTCTGCAGTTTCTAAAACCCCAGAGACAACACACTTTTATTCGTTCGATTTAGTACTAATTAATACTGCTGCAAATCATTAGAAGCACGAATACTGATGCAAATCATTTTTGCAAGTGAAAAAGTCAAAACTATGTTTCAAATCCTGAGGCTTCCATATGCATGCATTTCAGGATGGCAAATCCGTTTCATTCAGAAAAAATAATGAGCAAAATCCCCCATTCGTTCTCGGCAGGCAGATAAAAATCTAGCTATCTGTATGTTGTGAGTTTGTGACTTCATGGGCACTGCAGTCTGCACTGCATCACGTCGTGCGAGCTGTATTATTTTAAAGGTCGATCGAGGAGCAGCACGTACGTCTACGTACTGACCCGGCCAGTCGCGGTTGCCGTCCGGCGGCACGGAGTCCACTCCACCGTCGGGAAATCGCCTCGCCCTTGCCTACCCACGGCACGGTGATGGTCCCGGACACCGCCGCCCGTGCCAAGCTCGCCGTGGAAAGCCGGGCGGCAGGAGGAGGAAGAGGAGGACTGGCAATGGCGACGAGCAGGAGAAGCGAGGAACGGTGGCATTCCGGATCCGGGCGTATTTTGGCGTGGAAACATTGATCTGAGAGATGATGTGGTTTGGTGTGTATATACAGACTCCTTGGCACAGTAGGCGTCAGGATTTCAGTGATGAAAAGGGGCTGCGGAAAACTCCCAGCAGGGAAGGGTTGCTGCCTTGCTGGTTCTTTTTTTTCTTTTTCTTTTTTTTGAGAATCTGCCGTTCGCTCGTCACGGAAGAGGGAAAAAAACGCCAAGGGCTCACGGCCCAAAGCGGTTCTGTGAAAATATAGTCTGCAAGGCAAAACGACACAAGCCGGCCCAAAAGAGGCTCCATCTTTTAGGGAAAAAACAACTCATGGTCTTTTCTGGCTTCGTTTTTGTTTACTTCACCCGTTCAAAAACTGTCCTTAATTCATTTCAAAAAAAAAACTATCCTTAGTTTGACCAAAAAAATACGGTGAAGAGTATTAACACCTACCACATCAAAGCTATCATAAAGGAAACTCACTTATGCTTATGATTAAGATACCTGTCATTTTGAAGGGGATGTAATTCTTTAACAAAATGACACAAACTATTGTGTACCTAATGTCATTTTTTCACCAAAAGTCTTGTTTCAGAGCCACTCATGCATAAAGCAAAGATAGATTTGGACAGCTGGTCCCGTCCTTCATTTGTCACATTTCTCTCTACTGAAACTTCGTCATTTTTCTCACAAAAATACAAGTGTTGCACGCTTGCAACCTATATATATATATATGGTGTTTTATTATCGTGTGTAACCGTGGGCACAGTAAATCAGATGATTTAAAAACACCAATTATATGAGAATTTCACAACAGAACAAACTCTTTACAGTATGCATGCATTACAAATTACATATAAAAGGGAGCAGAAGAACACAGCAGTAGTACTCCCAAATGCAACCAACGGCAGATGGATGACTGCGTGTGTTTCACCGCTGGAGTAGTAATAATTATATATTGTACATGGCAACATTTTTGAAAGTTGAAGCAAACAACACAGAAATCAGACCACCGCCGGCGACGTTCATGTGTGTAGAGCGTTAACAATTAAGCTCATGGCTTCAAACTTGGCACTTTGAGGTTGCAGAATCTGTAGCAGGGGGACGCACAGAGCTGGAACTGCCGGTCCCTGCAGGCTTGGTTCGCCTTAGCCTGGATGCAGGCGGTGCCCGAGCATGCTGCTTTCGCGACCATCTCGCACCCATCAACACACCCTTGGCACTTGGGATCCGTCACCGCCGCCGCCGCCGCCGCCGGCGGCTGCCACATGGCGGATAGCACCACCGCCATGGCGCAGATGGCGGCGAGGGTGGAGATCTTGAGCACGGAGGACGTCGTCGCAACTCCGCCGCCGGAAGCCATTGATGACCGGAGTAGCTTACCTTTCAAAAAGGATGGGCTGATGGAGCTTAATTATAGCAAAGTGCTGGTCACACTATATATCAATCGGCTGCTGTTTATGTGGGTGGGATGCCCAATGGATGGGTAGGCTCTGCTATTTATAAGCAGCAAACTAAGGTGTGTGTGATGCTATTCCTACCTAATAACTATGCTAATTCGTTGGATCACAGCGCGTAATGCTACAAGTTGACTTCGAATTCACTCGTGTAAGGTTATGCACTCGTGTAAGGTTATGCATCAAATTACCACCAATATAATGTAATGATGATGACATGCAAACCCAACTATTTCATTGATAAAGAAGGAGGTTAGATGCCGGGACCCGACACAAAAATAATTGTACAAGCATATTTACGTTCTTGCTAACAGGAGGACTGCGAGGTCCTTCGCTCCCGCTGTAATCCACGTAGATGTCTCACACTTGATTCTCGCCATCGTGGAGGGTGTCGACGGCACTCTATGGTTAAATACTCGGTCGTTCCTTTCCTTCCATATCTCCCACATTACTAGCAAGGTGACCGTGCGTACACCTTTCTGCGGTATATCCGGTGTGGTAGTGATGTTCATCCACCATTGCAGCACCGACATACTATGTCTCCAAACGTTTGGCTTTAAGTCCGGCATCCTGGGCCAATCAACGGCGAGATTCCAGGTCTGACGCGTGTAGCGACATGATGCAAGCAGGTGATGTGCGGTCTCCATAGTTGATCTGCACAGCAGGCCCGAAGGGTTGTGATCCCATTCTCTGCGAGCTAGCAGGTCGGATGTCCATACCCTGTCTTGGACGATAAGCCATGCGAAGAATTTGCATTTTGGAGGTGCCCAGGTTTTCCATATGATGGCAATCGTCGGTGTGCTAATGCAGCTGTTGAACTGTGCCTTGTAGGCCGAAGCCGTAGTGTACTCGTCATGTGCCGTTTGAGTCCACGTGATCTGGTCTTCATGATCTTGCTGCAACTCCGTGGCATTAACGAGGTGCCGGAGATTGATGAATTGCGATAATGAATGTTTATTACTTCCTCAATTCCAAAATGTAGATCGTTGTGACTTTTTAAGATACATTGACTTTATATTATCGTTTAGTTCGGTTAGTGAAATTTTTGGGTCCTCTTCCAAGGTCAGGAGTGTTGAACGTACACTAGTTACAAAAATAATTACACGAATGGACCGGAAATACGAGATGAATCAATTAAATCTAATTAATCCATCTTAAAGATTGGAAACTGTAGCACAACGTTGTCTAATCATAGCATAATTAGACTCGTTAGATTCGTCTCGAAAATTAAGGTAGGGGTTGTGGAATGAGTTTTGTCATTAATCTACATTTAATACTCCTAACTGGTGTTCGGAGATTAATGTAACGGGTAGGGGTAGTTGCTAAAACTTTGGGGAACTAAACGAAGCTTTGATGCGTAACAACATCTATATATTTTTTAAGAAAAAAACCAAAACGATCTGCATTTTGAAACGGGGGATCGAGAGACGAGAGAGTATTTGTCTAGGTGGGAACAGTACATGCATATAATTATTTTGGTTCGTCGTCATCCACTCATCCTCGTGACATGTTCAAATTCAAAGATCCGAGATTTATATAAAAGGTTACGTGTTGACTTAAAAACGAGCGTGCGCGCGCGCACACACACATATATATAATTATAAATGAAGATCTCGATAATGGTGCACGTATCATGCCAACCGAACTCGTACTGATGTGCAGCAACATAAGGATGCATATATATATATATATATATATATATATATATATATATATATATATATATATATATATATATATATATATATAATCATATTGGCTCTTATGTTTGATCTTTTATATGCATGCAATGTTATAACAGGACCATGATATCACAATCAATAATCCCAAAAAAATCCACCTACTCCATCATTCTGTGTGTATATATTCTCTAGAAATCTGTTTTTATAAAAAGGGTGAGATATTATGTTTTTTTAAAGGCGAATGATATATACAGAATCAGGATCAAATATAATCTATTTTGCAATTCATGCACAGCACTACCAGAATACAACTATACAAGTACATAAATGTATTATATGCTGAGCATTCAAAGTAAATAGAAACATGTCCAGTATATATAGATGACAGGTTCAAGAAACTATGATTTAGTATACTGTTCATCATGTTTAGCATAATGTTTCATATTTTCTGATTTAAGCTCTTGTTCTTCCCACTGAAAATCGCCATGAGCAATGGGTGCAAATCTGGTGAAAACAACGTAATGATACATATATGAGAATTTTATGTGGTAGCATGAGAATATATAACTTGTCATTTCGTAGGACAAATTTAAACTGGAACGAGTTGAGCACAAAATTACAGTAAAAACTTCTTTGCGAAATAAGACATTGACTTAAAATGACATAATACACTCGTGTTTCAGTGGTACACTAAATTATGTATATTCCATATAAATGAAGACTAAGAAAATGGTGGATGCATGCATATCGTACCAACACCAATCCAACTCATTTTTTTTTGAGAATTACATAATACATCAGAGACACTCATAACACACACACACACTCATCCCTCTAAATACACGCACGCAAACCCTACCCCTAGGAGCATCTTCGAAGACTGTGCCGGCAAATCCTCAAGATTGAGGAAGTCACCACAGGCGCCTCGCCGTTGACGAGAATGACGCCTACCACTGAAAGCACAAACGCTGTTAAATCTTGAAAAATTCGCTCCCCACAGGGAGTCGAACCCGAGAATCCGAGGTGCTACCGGGGCTCTAGAGGCCCTTTCGCCACACCAATCCAACTCATGCATATAATTACTGGCTCACTCGTATATTTTATCGTTTTATATTTTATAGCAGGACCACGGGAGTCTTCTATGAGCTAGCGTGGAAGCAATCCCCTTTCATTTGGTATGTGGCAACCAATAACACCACAAATCATTCTGTGTATATTCTCTAGATTTTTTTAATAAAAAGGTGAGATATTATGGTTTTTTTAAAGGTGAATGTTATATGCAGAATCAGGCCGGATCAAATATGGTCTACACTTATATTAGATGGTGATGTCATTCTGGATTCATGCGTAACACTACAAAGAATACAAGTACATGCATGTATTATATGTTGAGTATTCAAAGTAAATAGAAATGTCCAGTATATATAGCTGCGCGCGATAGGTTCAACAGAAACTGTGATTTGCTAAATGCAGTGTTCATGTTTGCACGTTAGCTAACATGAAATCATTTTTAGCTTGATGGCGCATGTATAAACAGATATTATATTAGTACTTGTTTTTGACATCATCATTATATTTTCTGATCTAAGCTCTCTTGTTCCCACTGAAAATCACAGTGAGCAAATCTGTTAATAAAATGGTGAAAACAGTACATGAGAAATTTATGTACTAGCATCGGAATATATAATTTATCATTTCGTATACTGCTGGAATCAGTTGAGGGCACAATTGAAAACAGAATCTCTAATAATGTATCCCACTTCGGATCAAAGCAGTCCTCGTGGAATTATCCTCCAACCTCTCTTATCAGCCCATCGGAAAGGGCGCGCGTACGTTTTACCAAGAGGGACACTAAAGCCTTTTCCCTGATGCCTTAATTTGTCCTAGCTAAAAGTCTCACAAATAATATTTACTAGGTGACACCCCACGCATCGCTGCGAGGGTTTCTTAAGAATAATTTAAAGATGAATTTTGAAAGTAGAAACATAAGATGATTGCAAGTCAACTTGTTTTGCAAACCGAAAACATGTTTATTTTATTGAGAGAGAATTGCTCTTAAACCATTGATCCTTCATGTATTCTACTGATTTTGTAGCGTGGTACTTAAAGACTAGTAAATTGCACGAATATGGATGTTATTAGTCACAGAAATTCGGTATGAGACATAAATACAATGCTTGGATGGTGACGTGGTGTTACGTGGATAACTTGCATATGCCGAGAGAAATGAAGTTAATGATCCTTAGTGGGATTCTTCTATACAGATTGACATTGATGTGGATAACTTGCATGTAGCAAGAGAGAAATGGAGTTAATGATCCTTAGTGGGATGCTTTCTATATATGTTTGTTATATAGATACTTGTGTATGTGGGAGTATGCATGAGATAGCACATTAACAGGAAAAAACACAATCAATTAACTGGACCATCATTTAATCTTGAACATCACATAGGCAACAAGCACAATTTCAGTGGAGACATATACATCCAGATAACCAGATATATAGTACACCACCAAGCTAGCACCAGCTAGAGCCACTGGCTAGGCTAGCTAGTACATCTCGGTGAAAGTGAAACTTTTGCGGAAAGAAAATGACAAATAATCCATGCAAGCACGGACTAATTATTGTAATTACACGTATATATAGTAACACTGCAAATTAAAGTAACAATAGCAGGCAGACAGTTCGTAACACACATGCACGTGTGCGTATCGGCCGATCCATCACTGTTTGTCGTCGCACCGGACGGCCGTGCACTGGGTGTAGCAGTAGTGCATGCAGGTGTCGTACAGCTGGTTTATGCAGGACTGCTTCAGCAGTGAGATTGCGGTGAGGCCATGGCACCCCGCTTCCGAGGCCTGAGTGCAGCCAAGAGAGCAGCTGTCCCTGCAATCTCTCTGGGCCATCGCCGGCAGCCCCATGGACGACAGGGCTAGCACGGCGCACAAGGCGGCGGCGATGGCCGCCACCTTGACGGCGCCGGCGGCGTTCCTGTTGCCGACGGCTGCTGGTGAAGCCATTATTGATCGATGAGGAGTTGCAGGTGGCTAGATAAGGCTAGGCTAGGGCACGAGAGAGACGCGGTCGATCTCGGAGATCAGATATATATAATGCTCAGCTCGTCGCAGTGGATGCTATTTATAAGCAGCACCAACAACACAACAGCTGGTACGGTACACAGACATGCGCCCTGTTCGCTTGGCTTATCAGCCACCAGCCAGTAGTATTTTTCTCTCAGAACAAACCAGCCACTAGCAATCAGCCAACAGTACTTTTCTCTCAGAACGAACCAGCACCAGCCATCAGCCACCAGCCAAACAAACAGGCTGATGATGATGAGATGAATAACAAAATGCACTCGATTAGTCTAACGCCCATTATATTCGCCATGTTAATTTGACAAGGACTTGAAAATTAAACAATATATATGTTAGCGCATGCTCCAGCACAAATATATAGGTGGCTATTAAATTATAAAGATTCGGAATATGATCGTCAAAGATTTGCGCGTATCAACTACAGTAGTTAACCTAGTTGACCTTTTTTTTCTAAAAAAAAGAAGGTATAATAAACTTGAAAACCATTTAAAACCCGCACCCAAATCTGCTACCGTCCAAGCTAAGAAAAACTTCTAATGTATGAAAGCCGTCCATAGCACTACGTACACCAGTTGTGTACTAGTTATTACATTCCCGTGTAGTATTATTAGACTTCGATTATTAATTAGTTGGTTGCACGTTGGGCTAACGTTCGAAGATTGTAATGTACCCTGACACCCTGTGCTGTGCCAGGCTAACGTTAGGAATGTTGGTGCTACGCTGGTGACCTTCCTTTTGGGAGAATCGAATCTGATTTTTTTTATTTCTATATTTATTTTTCACGAATCTACAAAATATACATTCCTCCTAATTTTCATTTTATACCATTTGTAGCTTTTGTATAGATTTCAGCATCTAATGATATCATACCCACTAATATTGGGAGGAACGTATATTTTTCAGAAAATTCGTAAAAATAAATAAATAAATTCTCGAATCTGAATCATGTCCATCTACGGAGTATTTCTTTTATGATCCCTGATGGGCCGGGAATCTCCACCACAAGCAACAAGCCACTATAGCTCATGCTCAAATGCTACGCAATCCAAAGCGGCACGTCGATCCGACGTCAAAGGAAATGGAAGAGGCGACGACCGAGTATCAATTGAACCATGCATCTCGCTCTCCCCTCTGGTCGCTCCGGGTTCAGCTTGTAGGATTACCAGTCCTTGAATTTACACGGTACCAACCAGATGCCGGATAGTTTACAAGTACAAAACCATCTGAATTTTGGTTGCTGCTGCCAAACTACAAACTAAATTATCTTATATAAAAGGATTGGGTGGCAATTGGGTTACAGGAATGAAATACAGACTTCGACAAGATGGAATGTTAGGTTAACAAAACAGTCTATGGCTCACTCTCTTCACAGGATTGGCCTAGCTCCCGTTTCTGCATTTGCAGAACACTGCTACAACTACATATATACAGTGGAGGGTGGGTCCCATCTTTTATTTCAGGTTAAGCAAACCGGCGAATTGAAACATCGACAAATGCTTCATGATTCACCAATGACAAGGAAAACCTACAAAAAAAAACCTGTGTCAGATCGTAAACACAACGAAAACAAGTGCAAGTGATTACCCATTAAATATGTTTTCTAAAGGAGTAAATACACACCGTCAAATATTGTCAGAAATTACCCATCCCCGATAACCAAGCACAGGCAATCAACCACGATCAGAGTTGACTCGGCATTCTGCAATAATTTAAAAGAGAAATATGTAGGAAACTTAAGCAGCGGGGAATGCTCTGATTTCACTCATTACAAAGTACCTTATCCCAAGTAAATCATATAATTTTAAAGCTAAGGTAACATGTAAGAATACCTCTGTTCAAATACCAGACATCAGTGGTATCTATCATAATCACACCTTCCATTCTGCCTCCAACCTGCTTTCGAAACGGTGACTAGCATTAAGCCTGAAGTGCCCAAAGAACAAAACAATTGCTCTCCCAACATATTGTGAATATATGCGAGGGTGCAGAACAATGACACCATAAGGGCAGAAGGAAATAGGGAATAGCACACCTCCATTGGAAACTGGTGGCTCCATTGTCTGTCTGGAATCAGGAGGGTACTTGGATCTCCTATGAGGCATAGACCACCCAGAACATGGTGGACCTGGTGGAGGCTCCAGCGGTGGTCCACAATGAAATTGGTTGGGCGGCGCTTCAAAGTGATCTGGAAATGGGGGACCTGAATAATCGTAAAGTGTAGTCAGTGATACAGTGTCAATCGCACATCGTTTGAGAATATTAGTGTAAAACAATAGTGTCAACTGGATGATGAGAACAAAACTCGCAAAGCATAGAAGTTTTTTTTGCTAAGCATAATAATTTAATTCAGAAAAAACACTCGATTAATCTTGTATTTCAGCAAAACTGCTCAGAGCAGGCAAAACATCAATGCTGGATAGAAAAAGAGGGGGGGGGGGGGGTGTTACCTGGTGGAAAGAACGGAGGAAACCTTCCGCCATCCATAACTTCGTGGTGCATTGGCCCCCTATCATGAAAATGGTGCCATCTGTCATCAAAGTGATGCATTCCATCATTGAAGTAATGCCCTCCACCATCAAAGCGATGGCCCCTATCATCAAAGTGATGCCCTCTGTCATTGAAATGAGGTCTCATATTATATCCATGCTGTCCTCTGTCATGTCCACCATACTGACAACTCTCAGGATGGGGAGGGCCATAATTCCAAGGTTGTGTTCTCTGTTCTGGTTCAGGTGGATATGGGAACTGATTAGGACCTGGTGGATGTGGTCGTGGCTGCATATGGTATGTGCTATTAGGTAATGGTGCTGATGGTGGCTGGTGATAGTTATTTCCATGATGTGGTAATGAGGGCCCACATAAGCTGCCATGAGGCCCAGAAGGACGGAATGCTGCAATAGGCGGTGGTGGCGGAGGCGGTGGTGGTGGTTGAAACATTTGATTAGTATTCCCTAAATATCCAGAATTGTAGTGTACTGGAGGCTGTGAAGAAGTTACACATGCATCCATGTTGTTTTGATTGTTTGCAACAGAATAACGGTGTTGACCTTCAACAGTCTGCAAAGAACAACACGAAGTAATTATAGTCACTGAAAAATAAATTTTAGAGCAGTCTTTCTGCACAAA
Source organism: Cenchrus americanus (assembly GCA_947561735.1). Classification (NCBI taxonomy): domain Eukaryota; kingdom Viridiplantae; phylum Streptophyta; class Magnoliopsida; order Poales; family Poaceae; genus Cenchrus; species Cenchrus americanus. The sequence goes on along the minus strand of OX387245.1, from coordinate 3,045,359 downwards.
CAAAAGAGCAGCTACATACATAATTGGCTCCTGGATGATGATGCTCAACACAATCCGTTGCCACAAGCAATGCTCCTTGCACCTGTGAACCTTGAGAGACAGGACACGACGGGCGCGGTTGAGGTGGCGGCGATGATGGCAATGGGGGAGGAGATGGAGCTTTGTCATCAGGTAGGGGCGGAATGGAACTGCGCTGTTGAGCCGTTCTTGTACAGGTAGCATCATTGGTTAGATCTTGGCATGTGAAGCTGGCTTCAGCTCCAGTTGACGGGGCTGCATCCTCCATCTCAAGTTCACCATCCACTTCTTCCAAGATGAGTTGATGCTTTGTCACAGGCAATTGGGATGCCTCCTGCTCGTTAGCACCAGTAACTTCATGTTCAGGAGTAAGACCTTCAAAGCTCCTATCCTCAGAGGACCTTCCATCCTCATCTTCAAGTAGTTTTGTGCAAATTAAATTTGGAAGATGAAAACCAGCATTGCTGTGAAGAATGGAGCATATCAACAGATAATCTTTAGTACAAAAAAGATGATACAGAAGTTCAGCATGCACGCACACAGTTTGTTTTACATATACAAAAATAAGAGCAAGCCTGATATACAAAAATTATGTTGGGAAAATGATACTTTCGCATTTTTGTTCGGTCCCTTAGCACCATCACTAGACAGTAGTCAATAGAGAAAATATAGAAATGGAGGTAGTACATTTACATTTAGCATTATAATAAACACCCTTATTGTGTCATCATGAGTCATGACTATAATTGTCCTCAAAACTTTTTAAGCATTTCAGTACTGATACTCAATATTTTCTTTATACATCTGAACTGGTCTCAAACTGTCAAACATATAATAAGCACATAAAATCACATATCAGAAGGTTTCAATAACACCAATCTGGGATTTTAGAAGGAAAAAGAAACAATTTGTCCACAGCTACTGACCAGTGGTGCCAGCCCATACAAACATACATACATACTAGGCAACTATCATGGTAGTCTTAGCATGTGAAATCTAAATCTCATTATAGATTTTTCCATGAACCATCATCCAGTATAGGTGGTGTATGCTTTTCATGAATATCCTCGGGCCTGCTGGTGCAAGTAGTCAAGCACATTTACAAAGCAGGAAGCAGAGAGGACCATCAAACTTGTAGTTTTCTAGTCCAGTAGTACCAATCTCAAGGAACCTAGGGTGAAGGTGTCAAGCTAAGGTTGTGATATGCTATCAGCACCAAATTCATGTACTAAAAATTTTTCCTTCCTTTTACAATTATTATGTAAAGATCAACAAAACCACTCCAACACTAATGAAATGCTATGCAAAATATTTTTGCAATAGGATTAAACAGAATAAACAAGCCTACACAATACATTCATTGAACCTTAGAAATGTCCTTAGTCAAAGTAGAGCCTACCTTCCATACTCATCAACAAGAAATGCCTCATCATCCCGCAAAGGGTCGTTCAGAGCTCTCTCCGTACCTGAAGGACGGTGAGAGCTTCCAAATGATGCCTCATTAAGAGCTTCAAGCTCTTTAATATGGTGGCGAATGATGTATTCTGAAAGGGTTTTTCTCTCAAGCCAGAGCCTCAAAACCTAATCATGAAGAAACAAAAGTTCGTGAAAGACTGTTAAATACATATGCTTCAACCAGTTGCTGAAATCGCTTGCCTTAAGACATTGCCTCCGATTCTCCCAAGCAGAATTTCCAGGTGGTGCGGAAGCATATATAATTCGTGGTAAAACTGCCTGGATAAGAGAAGGATAGGCATCACCAGGTCCACCTACATGGTTCATGGTAGTAATTTAGTAGCTTCAAATCTACTCATTCGAAACTAGAAAAATATAAGAATATACACGTACCTTTCTGATTACGACAGTACCGGATTATTGAATCGACAAGGAAGAACAAATCAACCCTTTTATATAAATTGGTTTCCTTTTCCAGGTGTTCAATAATGATATCCATTACCTAGATTATTGAACAAAAAAGAACAGAATCAAATCACATCTACATCGCACGCCTTGAAACTTATTGATTAGTTCAGTGGCTATAAAATGTTTTTTAATTATAACACTGAAGGCAGCAAAAGCTGTTACTATGCTCTTGCTCAAAAAGGAAAAAAACACAGCAAGCCCACTTATTGATTACTATGCTCGAACAAAAATCCTGGAAACAGCGAAATGCCGTAGTGTGGGGCAACACAGCAAGCCCACTAACTTCTAGCTTGTGAATAGCACACTGTTGCATACTGAAGAATGTACAAACGCCATGAGAACAATATGGGAAACTATGGTAAACACATTCTTATGATGTGAAAAACCAGCCTTTCAAATGAAAAGTGATACAAGGGAAACCAGCCATGAGTTAATATCATTGCAGTTAGGGAAAGCAACAGGAAGCTATAAATACAAGCAATAAATGTTAGCAATAAAACCATGTGGAGTTATACAAAATTGACGTCCAAGACAAACCACAATGAAACATGCCTCTAAACTTAAGGTGATGAGTTTGCAAGGCCTAACCTCACCAGCAATGCCATGCTTGGCACAGTCCAGTGCAAGACGTGTTGCACGAGATATACTTTCCTTTGTTCGTGTTAGTGTACCAACAAAAGCTTCAAATGCCCTCCGTGATGAATTGGCTTCATTACGACCTGCTAATTTGCTAAAGCCCTTAAGTTGCAGATTATCGAAAGGGTCACTATCTTCTTCAGAATGAACCCTATCTGATCCAGACCCTATCGTATGATTTGGAGGTGAACACCAGTCACTTGATCCTTCCTTGAGTGAAGGTATATTCATCAAAGGTTCAGAAATAAATTTTGAATCTAGAGAATTGTGCATGAATGAATTTGACCCAGAAAATCCACAAGCATGTCCATCAGCAATTGGTTCTTTAGTAGGCATTGAATCTGGAGATATGCTCTTATCTTTTGGGTTTAATCCGTGGTCAAGGTCTCTCGGTGCAATTGCGGAAGAACTATGCCTGCAAGATTAAAGATTGAAACTATTATTATCGTCCCTAACTACATGACTAAGAACATAAGTTAAATCTACAACAACACAAAAACATAGCCTTTTGTCCCAAGCAAGTTGGGGTAGGCTCTGATGATACCCAAAAGAAACAAGGGTAGGAGAAACACCCAAAAAAACCACAAGATAGCAGGCAGAGTGGAACTGATTAAGCTTACATAGCCCAATTCACAATTAAATCCATCTTTGTTATACTGTTAAAGAAAGAACTAACACAGTAGTCTTGATTATATAAGGTTCTACACCGACCCAGCCATCATAGGCAGAGCTTGCTTTGCTTAAGCAAGTGATCAAGGCTGGCACCCCCACCCCCACACCCACACAAAAATTATCTTCTAGCTCCGTCACTGCTTATTCTGTTATCCTATTTGTTCAAAACATACAGGCAAGTAAATGCTGATAGCAAAGGTGAGGACAAACACATGGCTCCTAAAATTTGCAGCAAGTGAATTAATGCAAAAGTGCACACTATCCAGGTAAACAAATGTGTCTGTATATAACAAATAAATTGAATGTTTGCTTTCTGCGTGAAATAGAAGACTTACTCTTCAAATGTCCTGGTGCTTGTGTCAGAATGAATACATGAAACTTTGGAAACCAATGAAGTAGTACTTGTTCCGTCACAAATATTAGCTGTTGGTTCAGCTAAAACAGTGTCATCAACAGGATCACAAGTGCCATTAGTATACGAGACAACAGCATTTGCTTGGCTAATTAGCTCAGGAGACACATTAATAGTTATGCTGAAAGCATTTTTAGAGCCTTCAATAGACTCCGTAGGCTCATTTCCCCTTGCTTTCTGTGAAGGTGATTGATCAAACTTAGATACAAAGGCTGGCTCTTCCAATTTCATGGAACAAGTTGGAGTTTTTCCAGTGTCATCATTATCAGTCCCAGTACGAACCAAATTAGGTATATTTTCACTGTCCATGCAGGCTTCTTCAGAAACTCTGTCCCTTTGTATACTGTCACTGACATCATCATTTCTCAAATCCAAACGAACAGGAGAGAAGGCATCCTTGTTCAACAGGACAGCTTGTGTGATATGCTTTTGGCCAGTTGGAGCATCTAAAGAATGTGGACTCAAAGATACCTTAGGGCTTTCAGCCAATGCAGATTTTGGACTTTTAACGAGCGCATCTGCAGAGTTATTAGGAGGGGACCTTTCTGTTGAAGCAGTGGAGCCTTTCAGAGTAACATCGTTGGACCTTGTAGCTTCAAGTAGATTACTTAAAGTATCAGATGTATTAGCAGACATAGCTTCTAAGGCACGATGAAGGCGTTTTGATGGAGGCAAAGCAGCCTCTACATCCAATGTCAAAACCTTTGGTTGGTATTCTTTATTATTATTACAATAATCTGGGACTACTCCTGATGGCACAGGGAGGTTTATTTTGGGTGAAGCGTCTACGCTTGGAGGTATGTCATCAGCTGATTGGTCGTTTCCAGATATTACAGGTGTAGCATGCTTATAACATGGATCTTCATGTTTAGTTGGCTCTGTTTTCTCATAAGAATGGTCATGTTCATCAGCTGTGGTATCCTCGGGTGTCGGTCTTTCCATCCGTACCCTCGCTCTTTTGACCAATGGCAAGTGATCATCTCCATCTGATTTGTTAATTTCATTCCTTGAAATCGGAGAATATACAATATCTCCATTTGACTTAGACTGCAATTCCCTATTCATATTTGTTACCTCACTACTGACAGGATTATTAGCACGACTGTTTTGCCTTCTTTTTCTTTTAAAAGTTCGGGTTGTGCTCATTGGAAGATCAACCATTCCATTCACTTTGACTCCTTTATCCCTGACTCCAGTTTGGGATACTTCATTACAAGTATATTGCACATTATCTTCTATAGTACTCGGTTTATCATCATTACTAGCACCAGAGGGTGCAAGTTGAGTGCAGGTTACTTGATTTGAATGTAACAAGGCAGCATCCTTTGTCGCAGAAGGGGAACACGGACTAGGTTTTTCATCCTCAACGAACTTATGCTGAGCAGAATCTTTCAGATTGTCACCAGGAACCAGATCAACAGAAAGCAGATTGGTACCATTTATCAGGCCATCAGTGTCCTGGCTTGTTATTAATTCAGCACCTAATGAACTTCCTGATCTGCATGAGAATGCCAAATTATCTTGTGTGCAAGAATCTTGTTGCTGTGAATCTTCTTGTCTCTCCTTTGAACACGAACTAGCATGCAAAGGAGAATGACTACTATCATGAAGGATATCTGATTTTTCAATAGGGTTACCATGTGCAGAATTCACAACACAGTGCTCACCCACCATTGTATTGATATTAGACCAAGTATTATCCATGTTGTGATCCATGGAAGAGGTAGGACAATCCTCCATCTTGTTGTCATTGGCACCTCCAGTATCCAAACTGCTATTGTTATTGACATGATTTTCTACATCCGTCCTCAAATTGTTTTCAGTCAAGACACTCTTATTATTTTCATTATTAGTCTCTTTCTTTAAAGAATCATAAATCTCAATTATTTCCTTAACCGCTCGGACAAAATCTGCCCCTTTCCCATGTCGCTTAACAAGTAGCGATTTTTTCTTCTCTTCAGTAAATGCCTCAAGGTCAGCATAGCTACAAAAAGCACTGCAATATAATTAAAAAAACCTGATGTCAGTAAAAAACAATCGTCTTAGTGAATTGAGAAGTAAATATCCAAATCTGACAATTGCCATGAGGTGCAAACAGTGCCTTTATGCTAACCAATTCAATGTCATAAACTGATGAGATGCTAGTATAGAACCTAACACTAAGTAAGAAAAGAGATCACTACATCAAGTTTTCATAATATTAATTAATACAAGATTCCTAAAAGCATGTGCAACAACCTCAAAAAGGAACTAAGAGCTGCTAGATAATCCAAACCAGAAGCTAGCCCATTGCACGGTGGGGCGTTAATCCAAGAAATGTTGGAACTGGGAGCAAAAGAATGAGCTAAGGTAATAAAACAAATGTGCAAAGTGGATATCAAATACAGGGAGGGGTTGGACACTTGCTAGCCAGGACTGGGAGACCTGGCCTAGCTGGCATTAATTAATTTGATAGTGGGTCTCACTATTTGAAACGGAGACCCTTTTACTTTGTGTACGTGGCAGAAAAAAAAAATTATCCTTGCCGGACTGTATATGCTTTAAAAAAGGCGCATCTCTTTAGTTGGCCCTGACTTTTTGAGCACATGAAACTATTCTTCCAGACTTTTTGAGTTGCCTAGAAGTAAGATACACTAAATAAAAGCATCATAATTCATGGTATGAGATGAAAGCATGGTAAAATGGTAAAACCACCACATTACAAAGGGCATTCCACAGAAGTTAGCCAAACAAACCAATTAAATTTGGCATTCATCTAGCATGGAGGGCATTTCACAAACCATCATCAAAGGCTCTAAGTCCGAAGCAAGTTGATTACGCCACATGATTGATTAGGGTGCAAAGCACAAGGGTTACATATATGGTCTCCAGGGTTTATAGAAAGCCACCAATCAGGAGATCCTAGCCTAATTAAGGAACCGGCTAACCTAAGCTAAAGGGGGTGGCGCATGGTAACAGGCCTGTGCGGCCAGCACCCCAGGCCCATAGGGCCGGTCTAACAATTTTGTCTGAGAATACTTTTCACAGAATATTGAGCATTTTTACCGTCTATAGCTCCCTTCCTAAATAATCATTATCTGGGATGCTAATTTGATGGGACATGATCATCACCTAATCTTCTTTGATATATGCCTTAGAATTTGTAAAATTGTGCATGCATTTTTTTAAAATGTAATTTTTTGTAAGATTGCATTTGATTTTTTAAAAATCCGAGTAAAATCTTGGAAACGGGTAAACTAATTTACTTGGATCCCACAGACATGTTAGACTAAAACTAAATAATCCTAACTTTGTAAGACATTATAGTCATTGTCTCAACTAAAAATAAAGAAATCTTAAGACACTAACCGCTCCCATACCCATATTTTAAACGCGAGAGGTGATGCTCATGCACATGGTGCTATACCATGGAAGTCCGGCTGGCTGGGAACTACAACGACCTTGAGTGGCCATAAGGTGAAAACCACTTAAATCCTCATTATGCCCAGGAGTATCTAACAGATACTTCTGTAAATTATGGAATTATTATGCAGCAAAAAACATGGTCAGCTTGCAGTTAAAGAGGCAAACATTGAGATGCTGCTTGTGTTCATAAACATGAGGGAATATGTATGCTAATTGTGTTCAAAACATGAGGGGATATTTGCAAATATATTGGAGCATATGCACATCATTAAGTCACATACAGTTTCATGAAAGTCAAATTATTTCTGAATAATAAACCTTAAGAAAAGAGCTATCTGATTGCAGCAAACAATGTACATGGGACAGATAAGCATATATAGGGTATCAAAAGGAAGATCTTAAATTCAAAGTGATACTCACACTTGTTTAGTTCCATAAAAGTAGACCAGCAACTTCTTTTTGGGTGCAGGAGGAGGAAGGTTCCATTGTTCTGGTTCACTTATCTGTAACAGCATGAGTGTCATGAACCGAGATATTCAATGAAGATACTCTCCAATTTCAACTCACAACAACATGCATGATCAAGAGTTAAACAAAAACAAGACTATGAGTGCATAAATAGAACCAGAAAAATACAAGAACCAGCTTCGCCCAGGAAATCCCAGCATAATGGCAAGTAACACGGCATACAAACAAGAAAAAAAAACTGGTTTGCTGAAATAACACCAAAGAACTTCTGTTAGAATAGAGACATTATCATTTAGTAAAAGCAACCTTTGGAAAACAAAGGCGAAGAAATATGTCGTAGCTGAAGGAAAGTAACTGTCTATCACTTATGAGTTATGACCCATGAAATATCATGGAAAAATATAGGACCATAGGTTAATATCGAAGTTAGTGATGGTTGACAAATGACAATGATGTCCTGTTTACGTTAACACCTAATTAATATATATATATATATATATATATATATATATATATATAACTTAATGAAATTACATGTAGCTCTCCTGCATGTTTGAGGAAAAAACTAATGGGCAACTCTAAAATCCAACATGAAAAGGTAAGAAATCCAGAAACATATAACTGCAGGAAAATGAGAAGCAAGTTGTTCGAAAACATCTAGAGAAATTCTTATTCACAACAACAGAGGCCCCAATTTAAGTGTGGGACAAACTGCATAAAATTCTAGACAGATGTGTCCAATATCAAGTCTCGTTAATAATTGATAGGGCTTATTTCCTCATCACTGCGGACTCATTTCCGAAATAAAGGTAAGCGAACAAGCAGCATTTATCAATACTATATCCAACATCACTTCTTAAAGCTCAGAATAGTAATCGATTGGTAAAACTAACTGTATATCTCATCGCCCCATGCTCTGAAAAGGAACTTACAGTGCCACCTATATGCAACTGTGCCTTGAGATCTATAATTGTTGGCAAGGACTAAATATTTGAGGAATTAACATATCGAATGAACAAAACAAACCAAATGTTATTTTAATGGGGAGTTAACATCAAATCTAGATCTAAACCCCCACACTCATGAGAAAGCAAACAAGAATTTTATCGAACCAATTCATGGTGGCCATCAATCTTATAAGCCAAAATCACCAAGGGACTAAATTATGCCAGGAGAAACTTCAAATAAACCAAGTAAGAGTAGTGCGGGGTTGGCCCACCTTCAAACGAGAGAGAGTATAAGGATTGACGCACCGACAAATGGTCTTTAAAACTATTGTATTTCATAAAGGAAACATTAATGGTTGTTTCCAAATCTTCACAGTTCAAATAGATAATATAATTGTTAGAGGACTAAACTGTCAAGGGATACAGAACAGTATGCGAGCAATAATAAAAATAACAAAGCCAACTACCAAAGAACCATCTGAACTTCATAATTTCATATGCACAGCATAATTGCATGAGTTTATTGCACATATTCCATCTGTTGTAACTTGTAAGGGTTACTACGCGAGCATAGATAAGCACGGGGCGAGTCTTCTAAGGAGATATATTAGTAAATGGAACCAAACAGGTAATCACCATGTTCCATTGAAGTACACAGCGTGAATCGTTCAGAAACCACTGGAGCCCACATGTTGGTACTAACAAGCAAAATTTTAGCATCTCCTCAAGTCCTCATTCATCAACTAAAGGACCAGGGCTTAACTAAAATATAGCCCTTGCCGACATATGGCCTGAGGAACCAACAGTTGCTCCAACAAACATCATTAGCCTACTACATCTTCATTAATTCTAAAGTTAAACAAGCTCCCATATACCGCCCAACTTAATTCTATGACCCCATCAGACAGAAACAAAGAGATCTTGACTGAAGTAGCCATTCACTTATCAAGGCAATCAATATTTATTAAAAACATCAAATTGCAGAGAGAAATCATAGCTAGGACATGGAGGTACCAGAAACATATTAAGTGTTCAGAACTTCTATTCATTGGTGAGCAACTCACTAGTAATATATATGCTGAGAAAACCATAAACAATGCCAAGCTTAACTAAACGCACCACCAAAACCACAAAAACTTGTACAGGTTAATAAAAAGGCTGTCAAATCACAGTGAGCAGGGTGTACAAAACTTAACTCTTAGTCTGGATCAGCATAATACGGTACAAAAAATCTAATCCGATAAAACAACGAAACCTAAGCGAGCTCTTCAACTACAGTTAGCATCCGCAGACTGCGTGGTAACGCCTACTAGTACTAGTGCAAAGGGGTGCCGGATCAGAGAGAACAAGCGGCCAGAGCCACTCACCATGGCAGGCCACGCCGGGAATCCCTTCATCTTAGCGAGCACGAGGTCGCCCACCTTCCACTGCGCCGCCGCGGCAGCTGCGGCGGCGGCCGCGGCCGCGCCGCGCTTCCTACGGGCCGGCGGCATCGCTGACCCTCCCGCCCACCCGCCACCGGCGCTCAGATGGCGCCTCCGTTGCGTCTAGTGCCAGGGGCGGCGCCGCCGCCGGGTGCTGGGGCGGAAGCGGGTCCAGACTTGGCGGCGGCGGAGGCAGGAGGCATGTGGCGCCGGAGTGGGAGAGATGCGGAGTCCGGCTAGGCTTCCAGAATTCTCCCTTCCGATTTGATTTTACTGGCGCTCTTTCCCAATTCTTTGTCTTTTTTTTTTTTTTTGCTTTTCAGGAGTTATTAGGACTTTAGGAGGAGTTCGAGTTCCGTTTGGGGGGTGGGGGGGGAGAGGCCAGTATATTAAAGCACTTGTAATTTTATTTTTTTCCCAGTGACGATTATCCTAAACTAGTTGTATATGTATTTATCTTGTGGCGAAAGGGTAAAAAATCAACATTTTAAATAGCAAAAAGTATAATTTTTTAGGAGAATCCTACAGAGAACTCTTGTGCCCTGTTCGTTTGGCTTATCAGCCACCAGCCAGCGGTACTTTTCTCTCACAATAAATCAGCACCAGCCAAACAAACAGGCTGCAACTCATGGCACTTATGGTGAATCATTTGAGTCATAAAATTCACAGTAAATTTATGCAAGCCCCAAACCAAAACTAACAGGCAGGCTTGCTCAATGGACAATTTTGCACTTGCATTGCATGTTACTAGGATGGAAAAGACAAGTGAAGGTTACAGTTCTATTGAGCTTAGAACTGGAGTACAATGCTCTAAAAACAGTGTGCATAATTTGGCTTCTGTTAAGTACTCCAGTAAAATAAACCACGGCCATGCTCAGTAAACCACAGTACTATCAACTTCAATATTTACCGAGTACTATCAACCTCAATATTTTAAAAAACACCGTAAAACTAAACAAGGTAGAAGCGTTCTTGTTCTACAGAACATCACATTCTCAAGTCACCATGGCCACCCAAGGTACACTACTTCATGCATTTGATTACAGAGAAACCATGGGGAAAATGGAGTACAATGCTTTAGTGATGATGATGCCTAAGCTCCTGAAGGTAATACATGTTCTTCGATAGTTCTGTCCTTCAGGGTATCACACGAACATGTGTTGCCAGGAATTCACAAACTACACAGCTTGTTGCATAGAAGACTCAAACTTTATCAGCAGCATCCAGTGATGTGCCCTCCGAACTTCTGACAGCTGCCAGCTTCTCAGCTAATCTTTGTTCCAGTGCCCGTTGACCCCTCTCTCTGCAATGAGACAAAAAAATATTTAGCCAGACCAAAAGAAGTACAATGTGCAAAACAAGCAACTGGCAACAGAGTTGTATCATATTAAACCACCAACTGGAGCTACAAGCTAGTGCAACAATGGTGGAACTAAAAACATGAGTCATCAGGAACAAATGGCAGTTCCACTCTAGTTCACGAATTTGCAAATGCAACTATGTTGTAATGTAGTGTACAGAATCCATGAGGTAGAGTGCAGTATCATGACATGAAACCAGATGTGTGTGATATTAGCATACTCCAGAAAGCATAAATGCTAGTTTGTGGTGTTGCTTGTACCAAAAGATTGTGTATGGACAAAATCATATGAGCAGGAAAAAATTACACACTGATAAAACTGAAGAGAGCGGATAAAATTATGCACTGATGAAACTGATGAGAACCACAAAAGCTAACCTCCTCCTGTTTGCCTCAATCGAATCTGAACCTGGCAATGGTGAGGTATCTGATGTTTGTCCCCTGGCATCAGATCTTTCAGATCTTCCACAAAGGAGCCTATGGAATATGGATGCTACTGGATCCAGAATTGGTCTGCATGTTTCGAAAAAAATTGTCAGGGAATACTTCAGTGCAAAATAGCTTAGAGATTCTATAAAGGGAAAATATACTACCTTAGAAATTCAGGGAAGAAGCTTGAGAAAGAGAACTCCTCACTTGGGTCTCCTTTCAGGCCTGTCTCAAGTCTCTTTTGGAAGTACCGCAGGTAAATCCAACTCATATAAATGCCAAACAACAAAACTGGGAGATAAGACAGCGAGTCCTTCACAAAGAAGCTTACAACAATTGAGATCAGTGCAACAAGAGATGGAATCCACTGAAACCCAGAAAAAGAAAAGATTGTTAGCGAACACTGAACAAATGATACCATGGAAATTATAGTTATTCATTCAGAATTGAAGAAACGGACCTTTGCCTTGATCTTTAGCACGAAAAGATTAAGCTCTTGATCTGGTAAAAGCTGTTTAATGCCCACCATCAATCCTGAAAGAACTCCATAGAATCCAGAAAGAGGAGTATAGCTGAAAAATCAGACAGTAAGAACACCAAAGTAGGACTTAATATGAAACATCCGACAACAAGCTCATAAGATTGAAGAGAAATACAGCACTTACAGGTAGATCTCTTGCTGAGTTATATAGTACAGTACGATAGCAGTCATGAAGACGCACGCAGAAGTTGAAAAGTTGACAACAAAGATGAACTTTGATAATTCTTTTGAACCCCATAAAGGCTCTAACAGCTTCCCAAATAGAAGAAGACCAATGATGCTAACAATCACCTGTAAGAGTATTGAGCGTGCAATTTTCAGATAGCTCTTGACAAATATGACATTGATGTAAACAAGTTTATAACACTTGAAAATTATGGCCAGTAGTTGAATCCACAAATGTGATGATATTTCATTTAACACATAAACAGCAAATGGCAGATCAAACACTCCAAGACAAAACAGCCATAAAACAGGACGTCAGTCCCTAGCTGTAAGATTACATTCAAGTTTACAATGAACATATATAATTCTCAGTAACAACTAACAAGAACCATCCCATATGTCCACCATGCTAATGAGGGAAAGCTGGAAGCAAATTAAGACTGTGTTTCTCCTAGTTTGAGTGATATAAGGTTGCATTCAAACAAGCATATTGTACATTTCTACTATAGTCTACCCCCTACCTGAATTTCATCCAGGTCATTAGGAGTTTCAGGCTAGCTGCTTCTGGTGATAGTAAACTATCTAAAAGTGTCACTAGCCCATTTATATGATTTGGATGTACTTCCCTTTCACATAAAAGTGAAATATGGCCATGGAAACAATGTCATTTCAGGTGAATTTAGTTCCATTAGTCATCTTTATTAGATAAAAAGAAAAGGACTGGGTGTAAGGACAGCTATGAGGTAAATAAGTTCAGAATTAGGTGCACTGGCCTCTGAATAAATGATAGGATGAAAGAAATTACCCCTGGAATTGTTTGCTCTACATAGCCAGCAGTTATCAGGTTCCAAGCAAAAGGGATCGTCCTGCAGGAGAAAAATAGTTCTGAAAAATGAAACTGCTGAAAAATCGGCATTCACATTTATTTAGTGATTCTTTATATCTGGTAACTTCACTTCATAGGTCAAAACTTAAAACATCTTTCTACGGGCACCAGATAAAATGCTGAGTACAATCTAGTGGTGAGATTGTGAGACCATCATGTCTTCAATTTAACACACTGACTAATCGTTATCAACCTGCATTCCAAATGGATGTGCTGGTTACCGGTACCTCTCATTAACAGCCATTGTTAGCAGAAGGTTTCACTTCATTGGGTAATTATGAAACAACTTAGTCATACAGTGGGAAACTCAAAACCGAGGTAATCACGAAACAGTTCTAGAGCAAACTAGGAGCCAAGCAACTAGTAAAGATCTTGCCGGATACAGAAGCATTGGAGGTCTGAGATTCTTACCTTGCGGGAATAAGCGCGAGATAGGCTACAGCCGACGGGAACAGCTGTACCACGAGGTGCACAAGGAGCAATATGACGGCGAGGCCCTTGCACAGCTTCGTGTATCCTCTGAAGAAGCTCCCACTCTGCATTTGGTGAAACACGCCGCATCTGATCAGTGACAAACGCAAAGGCGTTCCGTAACTTTTCGACCGTAATCCCGCCGCTAGCAAACTAACAAATCTGCTAAGCTGCAGAGAAGAGCACACGAACACACTGGGAAATTGGAACCGAATTAATCTTGTACTGTATATGGCCGGATATCATGGAATCAGACGGCGCGGGGGCGGGTGCGGCTCGAAGCGCCCCCCCAAACAGAGATGCATGTGACCGGATCTAGAGAAGGAAGAGAGGTGAGATGGGAGAGGAGAAAAGTACCCCGGCAGGAAGCGAGGGCGGCGGCGGCGGTGCGCTGCCGCTCATCATGGTGGCGGCGCCCGTCACCCGACGAGATCCGGAGCGCCGCTACTGCACCCGCTGCAGCGAGCGATTTGCCGCCCGGATTCGGGGAGACTACCTGGCTGCTTGGTTTCTCGCTCGGGATCGCAGTGGGAGGGCTCTGTACTGTGGAGAATTGGAGTGCAGAGCAAGCAAAGCAGGCTGGGTTTGGAGAGACGAGAGAGAGAGCAGGTTTGGGTAGACGATCGACGGCAGAGTCTATCCGCGAGCTTGAATTGCATGTGGTTTTCTTTGCACTTGGGTCGATCGTATATAGCATAACAATTATCGAGAGGATAATTATCACTAATGACAAGCTGAAGGACAAAATCACGAACGTTCAAATGCAACGAAGTAATGTACAGGATGCTGGTGTTTTTGCCACATGTCGTTTGATCATCTAACTTCCTGTCACAATTTTTTCTTTTTGAATGTAAACCTGTCACAAATAATCAAAAGGCTATCGCACAAAGCAATTCAGATTTTGGACTAGCATAGGTGAAAGTATAATAAATACAGTTTAAGTATAAAAGTCCAATCATAAATCCAGTGTTACAATACATTGCATTTCATCATTTCAATTGAATGCAGTCAAATACAGTCGACTACAAGTCGACAAATCTGGACTAGCACAAGGTAAGGACTTCTGTGAAAAGAACATTCTGCGCCATCACTCCCACTTGATCAAACCTTGCGCCAGACCGGCTTTTGCCATGCCACCTGTGAGCAACTTATGATCACTAGCTGCAAAGCAACTGTGCTTCACAGCAAATTCAATTGGAGTACAGAGTCAGTAGGAAATATATTAGCCATAGCTCGCTCCACAGTAAGCAATTGGGCCAGGAAGAGGGATGGAAGTCACAACACACAAACACACGCTAAACATTCATGATATGGCACCACAAAAGCACCGATATAGAAAACACTTTACAATGAAAAAGAAACAAGGAACTTCCTCTTCTAGTCTCATCTGGGCAGCCATTAGATTCTCGGTTTCACACGTCTTCCATTGGCATCGCCACCATCAAGGACTTCAGTTGAATACAAGCAGGGAGTGACTGCGTGCTCTCCTACCTTGGCCACGTACTCGAGAAGCTCAGTCAGAAGAGATGGGCAGCTTTGCTGCAAATAATCAAACCCATCGGTTTGCATGACAGCTGCAAAAAAAAACACAGTTAAGCAGATGTTTATATATATCAAATCGAAGTACCTATTTACGGTCCATCATTAAAGTGGTATGTCAGTCAACATCATAACATGAATCTATCCAATACTAGCATATCAGTTTACATGAAACTACATAGCAACTAGAACAGAAACATCCCCAATTTAACCGCGTTGAGCCAACAGCTCCATGAGAAATCAATATAAAATCAAGTCAAAATTAAGAAAATTGTGACTTACCTTTCAAATTCTCAGGCAGAGCCACGAATTTCAAGCAAACAGTTTTTAGCTGATAACAGTGATGTTGTTCAGCCAGGGCCAAAGTGTTGGCAACTGTATTTATAGCAACATCTTCGCACAGCTTAAGTTCACAGAGCAACTTTAGTCTCTCCAATGCATAACGGTCCGCAGCAGCAAGTAAATGCTGAGCCATCAAGGTGGATACCCAAGTTGTATTTACACCAGTAAGCTCTTCAATATCCGGCAACTCATCCCAGTACATGAAATGGAGCAAAGCCTGCAAAATTCGACATGTGACTCAGATTGAGCAAGTTGCTACTGCTTACAAGGAAAACAAATACAACATGCTTCTGCGGAACAAAGATAATGTAAAGCTTAGTTAACATGCAAGGACCCATCAACAATGAATCATACAATGGGATCAAGTAAAGACTAGATGAGCTTGACCCTCTTTTTGCTATAGCTAAGTGAAACTGAAATGCTTGCTAGCAGCATCCTCCCTCCATCTCAAATTATAGGTTGCTTTGAGATATATATTATGTCCAGATACGTAGCAAAAGCTATGGATCTAGAAAAGCCAAAACAACCTATATAATTGGGGCAGAGGGAGTATATCCTAATAATAGTGCACACCATGAAACTTCAGTAAGCCACCATCAAACAGAACATCAGCAATTTGTTCAAAGGCAATAGAATGAAAGCCATTGCTTGCTTGAGTACTGATTTAAGAATTCTACAAGTTTGCATAGGTTAACCATGTCTATATTCTGGTTGTTTATATTATATATGCTGTTAATAACAGTATGTGTGAAAAATTTTAAACAAATATGATGGAATCATAGTAGCACGGAGCATTTACCTTAAGACCTGACAGTACAAAACCAAAGAAAATAGACAGCACAAAAAACATCTAACAAAACAAGGAATGAGGGGGGTTACCTTGAATACTGGAGCCTCCATGTCTTCAATCTTTATGCATTTCATATTCTTATCTTTCATGGGACCAAAAAGTTGTGCCCTGAATACCGGAGACCGGGCTGAAAGAACAACCTTGTGGGCAGGAAACATCTCTCCATCAACTTCAAATGTGATGTCAGTTCTCTTTCCACTTGTTAGCAGCTGACCAATATGTTGAGCCATGTTGGATGGCGGTACTGGTATTGTGTATATCTTTGGTCCTTCGGTGTGTGACTGTACAACACCAACAGTGCAGTTCACTAAAAGGCAATCATCTTTAAGATAGTCTGATGTTTCCAGGGCAGATCTTTTGAAGAAACGCTTGTAGCCCCTGCATGCACATAAAGATAAGTTACTTCCAATTACAAGTGAACAGAACGAACAACACAGAAAAGAGGCTATAAAAAACACACGATTAAATTGGATAGCAGATGAAATAATGTGCAGTAAAGGAACTACAACGAGACTAATGACATGCACATAAAAATCTGAAAATAGAAGTAATGTCTAATTTGTGGTCTCAAACTCTCAATTGATCATTGCCTTGTATATGTAGCGCTAACTTATATACCATTCTAATCAATAAAGTAAGATTCCAATGCTGAATGCCAAATATAAGGATAGAAGGTGCGTGCAGTTTAAGAAACCCAGAATCACATAACTACAAAAGGCAAACAATCCCATCCAACAAAATGTTCACAGGAGCCCTCATATATTTTAATACAGACATTACAACAAGTGCACATTAGCACCAGAAACATCAAATTTCCAAACACAAACATTCTGAAAAATACATCGCTCAATTAATTGCAATAATGATGTCAAAATAAACAAATTAGTCTACGCCTATTCAATCTAAGGAAATTTTAAAACAGAATTGGAAGCATGGTCCTTTTCTTAATCCAGAATCATCAAATCAAAACATATATGGCCCAATTAATAACAATTTGAGAACCAGATACACATGTAGCGGTTACAACATAACTTTACAGCACTTGTCACCACAATAATTCACAAAACATCAAGGCAAAAACAGATAATAGGTTGTGCATATCCACAAACGGGAGTGACAAAAGCAAGCAACCTCGTAGAGCAGTCAAACAACTCATGGCATGAAGCCAACTAGCCAATTGCATGCATAACAAATCAAATTTGAAACCATCAACATACATGCAGAATCATGCCTATAGATACAACTAGTAACTGATTAAAGCCTTTAGAATAATCTCGACAAACTGAATCCACTACAAATTTCCAGCAAACCAATCAACCAAGCCGTTTATCATAATGAACAAACGAAACTGAATCAGATAGCAAATGTTCAGGATAAAATACAGCAAGTCAGCTTGGAGTTTTGGGGCATTAAAAACAAGATGAATTCACCTAAGGACATGCATTAAACACAAATAGACTGGTAAATCCAGGGCTACCAGACACTACATCTAAAAAATAAATTGACTGATCAACCTAGAAGGGTTACCAGCCTGCCATTCAAATTTCCACCATACAACCACGTTTCACCAACATACAAAATGTGACATGTATCCTAGAGCCCATATAGCAGTTCCTACCCAAGAGAATAGTCAAATTAGCAAACTTCAATTCAACATGCCAGTTCACTTCCCCAGACACCACAAATCTATGCGACACGCAACCCCGTGTAACACATGCACAGGCAGAGGAAGTCTCACCACATGCTGCCGCGGTACTTGAGGGTGTAGGGGCCGCTCTCGAGGGACCTCCCAAAGTGGGTGTGCACCTTGTCCTGCCCCTTGCCGCTCTGGTCGACGAGCGTGAGCTCGAAGAGCGCGCGCACATCTGTGCCCTCGCTGGCGAGGGCTATGAAGAGGGAGACGTAGGCGGCGCCGTCCTCGCCGCTCTTCCCGTCGGGGTAGAAGTAGATCGCCCAGTCGAACCCCCCTACGGAGAAGGACTCGGAGGCGATGTACTTCCCCACCCCGATCCCCTTGGAGAGGGAGTAGCCGTCGATCTTGAAGTGGTGCGACCCGTTCACCGTCTTGGTCACCGACGTGGACGCCGTCTCGGAGGGGGACGCGGACGAGGAGGAGGAGGACGCCGCGACCGGCGGGAACGGCCGCCCCGCGGCGGCGCCAGCGGGGGAGGAGGACGGGCCGCCTCGGCAGACACGGCCGGCGCCCATCGCCCGGGGGGGAGGTGTCAAGATCAGGCTAGGGTTCCGCCCCGAGCGGCGGCGATTCGGCACGGATCGGACGGATCGGGGCGGGGCGCGCCGGATTACGACGCGGCGGCGTGGGGATTCGGGGCGCGGGGGAGATCGATTTTGGGGGGGGCGGGGGGGGGGGGGGATTTGGGGGAAGGGAGGAGGAAATGATGGCGATGACGAGACGGAGGGGGCGGAAGAGGAGGAAGGAGGAGGAGGTTGTGGTGTTTGGTTTTGTTTGGTCCGGGTTGGGTTTGGGACTTTGGGTGGGTTAGTGGGTAATAAAAGCTGCTCCGGGGGGGTTGGTTTGGGTGGCTGGCTTGGGGCCGTTGCCTTGCGAGACTTGACTCGGCCGGCCAGTCGGCCCGGGACGAGACGAGACTCGTGTTGGAGACGCCGCGCCGACCTGGCCGCAAACAAGTTGTCGGTAAAAAATATTTTAGGTAAACCTCTTCTTCCGACACATATTCGGTTTTTATAGTCACCAAAGGGTTCAACGCGAGTAGCAAGACTCACGGCCAGGCCGCACTTGGTTTTAGCAACTCTGAGGGCGAACACTTCGCGAAATTTACCCGCAATGCCACCGCTTATGAGCTCGTAACGGTTCGTGACCCTTCCTTTTTTTGGGTTAATTGCTTCTGTTCTATTATAAATATCGTATTTTTGAAGAATGCGATTACTATGCAAGTAACTGCATCAATGCCATTACAATTTCGCAGTTGTTTGATAGATGCCGTTATGTACGCGAAACAATGTATCGGGCCCACTTGCAAGCATACCGAGGGCTCTGTATTTTCGTATGGACAAGATTACCTTTACTTCCCCTCTCTCGTTCCACTAACGTGTGGGACCCACACGTCAAGGTTGTCTTCAACCTCCGTTCATCTACATGATGCTGTGGGGGCAAACGGCCGAGGGGTAGGAGCGAAGCACACCCAACAACAACAGCTCAGCAAAGAGCGGCGGCGCAGGGCCGACGCCGGAGGGAGCCCTACACGACAACGGACGAGCTCGGGATGGCGGTGGGCTGGCAGCAAGGGATCTCCGATTTCCGCCCGTATGGGCCATGGATGGCAATAGGGATGGCAACGAGGACCCGATCCTCGATTCCCCGTGGGGAATTCCTTTATTAGGGGACGGGGATGGTACAAAATTGATCCCCACGGGGATCTAATCGGGGCTAAAGTTGTCCCCGTCGGGTACGGCGGGGACGGGGATGGTATACAGCCCCCCGTCCCCGATTCCCCGCAACCCCGCTTCGATATGCAATTCGGCCCAGCAACCCACAACAAAGAGGCCCAATAACATAGGTATATAACTTCCAAACCCTGGCTAACCCTCAGTCGCTCCCTCACCCGGTCGCCCACCAGGCCGTGACCTGCTCGCTAAGCCGCCCCCGCCACCGCCCCCAAGTCCCAAGCTTGTCGCCGATGGTCGCTGGCCCCTGTCGCGCCGCTCCCTCACCTTGCTAGTTGTTGCCGCTGGGCCCTTCGACCTACTGCTGCAGGCCTGCTGTGAAGCTCGAGGTCAACACCGCTCCAGCGGCTAGCGAAGTTGCGTCCGACCTCGAGTTGCAGATCCGCACCCATCTGAGGTCCAACAGCAAGGCACTGCGGGATTCATCCTCCCCACCACTGAACTCCGACGTCGACAGGTGAGAGCACCCATGAAACGCATCTCCTTGCATACTGCGTGTAGGTCTTTGACATTTCTCTCTACTTCTTCATTCAATACGTCTGCAAGTGGGCCCGACATAGTGTTTTGTGTACATAATGATATTTTTCAAACAAGTGGAAAATTATAGTGGCACGCAG
Organism: Cenchrus americanus; assembly: GCA_947561735.1. Lineage (NCBI taxonomy): Eukaryota > Viridiplantae > Streptophyta > Magnoliopsida > Poales > Poaceae > Cenchrus > Cenchrus americanus. The sequence goes on along the minus strand of OX387245.1, from coordinate 3,024,828 downwards.
TAATGGTATTGTTTGAAAACGTGATATTTATAATGGCTCAACCGATTACGGGTTTTTTTGCCCCCGTCGCCTCTCCCCCTCGGGGTCGCACGAGGCACGGCACTCCTGCCGCACGCCGCCTCCTCCAACCTAGGTTCCAGCTCTCCCCTCCGGTGGTGGTCCGGCCCTTCCCTCCGGCGGCGGCGGCGGCGGCCTGCTCGCCGGCTGTGCTGCGCCCGCCCCTCCTCCGCCTCTCCACAAGCCGGTGCCCGCCCCTCCTCCACATCTCCTCAAGCCGGCGGCGCCCTGTGCCCTCTGGATCTCCAGCAGGACGCGCTGCTGCTCCGCCTCCCCACGGTTCCTCCCTCGGCCCTCTTCCTGTGAGATACGTAAGTGACCAGATTCCTCCTTTCATCTTTGTAGTGACCAAAATGGATTGGATTTGAGTAGTAATATGTCGGTTTGTGTAGGAATCGTTTGATTCTTCATCTTTGTAGTGACCAAAGTGGATTGGATTCGAGTAGTAATATGTCAGTTCGTGTAGGAATCGTTTGATTTGTGTTGCAATTGTTCGATCTATCAAAATTAATTTGTAGCAGCCAGTGGTTATAACTCCAAGTAATTTAGACTTATAATATACTACACATAATTTAGTTCCATGTAGCTAAAAGTTAAACTCTAAACATCTGAAACTTAGAGCTTGAAGCTTGCATGCCAACCTTGAATGCCGTCAAACAAAGAAAGTTTGCATGCCGTCCAACATAAAGATTGAAGTTAAACTCTCAAACATCTAAAATTCAGAAGTTTTACCAAATGCAATAAGTTTTGCCATGCAAAATCAGATCTGACCACTTAATTAGGAAGGTAATTAGTTCTATTTTCTAGGATTGCATTCTTTGTGGGATTTTTTTTTCAAAAGCTGGGATTACACTTTTTTATAGGATGGAGGGAGTATATCATTATACTGGCCATGTGTGATTTAAGTGCTATCTAAGCGGCCCTAAGCGTCAAAAGCCGCTAGCTCTACCACTGCCTCGTTGCGCGCCTCGACCATCAGTTGGTGAGCCTCTTTACTCCATCACACGACTACTGCTCCCATGATCTCGGTAGATAATATTTGGAATAAGTGAGTTTCAAACACTTAACCGAGTCGACTTGGTTAGTGAGGTTATTACGGAGCTGAGGACGTCTTTCGATTCTGTTTCTGTTAGTTGAAGACTTGAAGATGAAATCAATGTTAAACAGTGGCTGCTAGATCCAATTGTAACTACTAGGAGCAGATACTGAAGCACGTAATATTGAACAGTATAAACCACAGTGGAGCTTATGAATTAGCTCCACGATGGTTCAGTTCAATATGCCTATTGAATCTACTCGTTATTTAATCAATCTCCTTTCAGAAGAAAGAACCAATCTCCGTTCGGAAGAAAGAAAAAATAGACACTGAGACGGTGATCTTGGCAACCTGTGCACACCTTATCGCCTAGGTGACGGGGTGGATCAGTTTCCCAAAGCCAGCTGGGTCCACCCGGATGCCTAGGCATCGCCTTTGAAACACTGGTGAAAACACTTAACTGATGAATTCTCTGAACCATGGCACTGTGCTCTGGTCCATCCTTATCCTCGAAGGAGAACCGAATGTGTTGTGACTGGCTTGCAACTCCTTTTTCTGAAAAAAAACAGGAGGGGCGGAACCCTACTTATTATATTAAATTAAAAAATAACTATAAGAAAGTATAAACACATTAAAGAGGGAATAAAAAAGAGAAGCTACTGAACACTAATTAGGGGAAAATAGCTTTGCTTCGCAAGATGGAGGCATGCAGCTCAGTTAGACATTGCCTTCTTTTGCCATAGCTTCTTTTAGCAGAATTATTTTTCCACAATTTGAACTGATGTGCACTAGCTGTGTAGATTGTGAATTTTATTATTCCACATTAATTTGGAATTAAGTGTGATGAGTGATGACAACCACCAATCATTGCTTCTTGACTTAACAGCTTCACTTGTCACCTCTCCCCTCCGTGGCTCTTCTCGTGATGTGTATTCTCATTCTATCCAACATACCTCCAAGATGATTATCTTTTACATTACTGCCATTACCCCTTTCTGTCTTATCTTAGGCACTGTGACAGACAAAATCTGCTTTGGTTCTCTTAAATTTATGATGACCACTGGTCCTCCGTCTGGGTGCAGGAGCGCTGCAGGAAAAGAAGTGTATAGTTAACATGGTTCACTTCAAGAATAGGTACATGGTGATGGAGGTCTTTATAGATGCAGGTAGAGGTGAACAAGACCCTGTCATCCTCACCCAGTTTAATATAACCAAAGTTATAAGAGACTGCATTCATCTGAACTTTGGGGAGTGTGGCCTGGCTGCATCTCTTGGATCATTGCAAGGTACTAGTACTGATTACTCTTGAATGTTTTCTTAATTTTATAGCAGTTTTAGCTGCATTGAGTTTAGTACTGGCTTCTTAATCTTATGAGCTCTGATAATTTCAGTGAAGTATGTTAATCCTATAACAAAGCTTTGCATTATCCGTGTGTCACGTGAAGACCACCAGAAAGTTTGGGCTGCAATTACAATGGTGAGGTACATTGGGAAGATACCTGTATCATTCAACCTGCTCGACATGAGTGGTGAGTGATTTACTCTGTGGATGGTATTACACTTCATTTAGTGCAGCTTGAACCTTCCAATGAATTGATAGTGGTAATGGGTAGTTCATTTCTGTAGTGTAGTGGATTTTCTTTTCTTGCTACAATAGAAATTGGTAGATAGTTTTGTCATTTAGATCCGATGTGATATGCCCATCTTGCATTACTGTCAACCTGTGTTGCCATTTCATCGGTGTATTTTAGCTCTAGTGTTTGTTTTATAATGAATTCACGAATTCATTCTGTTGTTCACATACACCTATTTTATAGATCTAGTTGAATATGAATTTCCTCATCCAGAACACGGAATATAGTTATGTCAATTCTTCTCCTGCTTTAAGTATTTCTACATGTCAATTTGAATGGTCAGGCCCAGAGTTTTGCGTTATTGTAGTACTAATTTGTACTCCTTAAGGAAAGGATTGCTATTTTCTATGACCAAACTGCCAAAGGTAAGCTCATTAACTATCATCGCATTAACTTTTCTAGGAAGTATCAGGGCTTGCAAGAAAGCCGCACTTGAGTGTGATGAAGCGAAATTTGAACAATACAAGGTGGCTTCTGGTGACCGTATTACACCAGAGATCATCCAATCTGTACAGTGCTGCTTTGAGAAAATTAGAGGACTAGAGAGCTAATATCTGGTCCTTACATGAAAGAAAAGTATGAAATGGCAAATCGGGCCAGTGTTTAACATTGAAGGTGTAGCTTATGGCCTGAATAGAAGTAACTATGAAGGTGTCAACCATGCTGCTATACATGTTCTGCTGTGTTGCTACCTCCTAATCTTTGGCTCCGAATCTGTATTGTGCAAAAGCTGATGCAACGGAACCATTGAACCAAAAGTTCATCTGTATACATGTTCGGTTTGTACCATTCCCATTTCTTTTACTTCAGTTTAGACACTGGGACACTGCCTGATAGATACTTTTCTTCCGGGCCAGTGCAAACTTTTGAATTTTATTATTTACAATAGAAGTTATTAACATCTGAAAAATATAATTGCATGCACTATATTAACGGTTCTAGCTGCTGAGTACTTGAATGTATACGAGTGATTGAAGTTACTTTTCATGTGTAACTGGGCGAATTTTTTTTAAAGGTTTTCAGTTGCATATTTTTTTATTGAGCTCGGGATATGGTGTTCATCAGTTTCATCAGTGTTATCGAAATAAAAACTCCATATAAACTTCTGTAGTGTTATCAGCAACTTCTGTGTCAAGCAAGTATGAGTTTCATCGGGTGCCTGTCTAATCATAGTAAGAATTGCGATCAAATTTCATTTTTATTAATATTAGACAATTATTAGTGATCAAATTTCATGAACTAAAAAAAGCTTTAAGCAACGGATGAGGTTGGCAGCTATGGTCAGACTGTCAGAGACAGGGGCAACCCATTTGCGAATGCTTAGGAACTATATTTCTCTTGACCAGATTTTGGATAGGTGAAGTTTCAAGAACCCATTTAGGGTCTGTTTGACAGGGCTCTGACTCCTCCAAAAACGGCTTCAGCTCTTTCGGTGGAGCGGCTTTTTTATGGAGCTGAAGCCGTTTTGAAAAACGTTTGGCAAAACGACTTCACTTATTGGATTGAGATTGTAAAATGTCTAAATTGTCCTACTTTTATTTTTTCTTTTTCTTTTATTTTCTTCTCTTTTCTCCCTTCTATTCCTTTCCTTTCCTTTCTTTTCCCCTCCCATTCTCTCTCCTTATCCATCTACTTCCTCACCGCCTCCCCCGCGCATCGACCAGAGCAGAGGACAGCGGGCTCCCGCCGCCGACCGCCTCTGCCCCGCAGTGCGCCGCGGCGAGTGCCATCTCCACCACCACCCTCAGCCCGCCGCCGACCTCCTCCGCCCCCAGCGCGCGCACATCCTCCTCCGCCCAGCTTGGGCGCGGAGCGCCTTCGCCCCACCCGGCTTTGCGCCGCGGCGAGCGCCATCTCCGCCTCTACCCCAGCTCGCCGCCGACCTCCGCCCCCAGCACACGCACATCCGCATCCGCCTCCGCCTAGCTCGGGCGCGGAGCAGTGGGGGGCGGCGGAAGCGGCGGGCGGCAACCTCCCTCCGGTGCCGCGAGCTCCCGCCGGTCATCCCGTGCCGCCGCGAGGTCCCTCTGGTGGTCGGCGTTGCATGCCCGCTCGAGCCTCAGGGGCAGGGCTGTCAAAGGCTTGCTGGAGCTGTGTGTAGCTGGGCGGAGCTAGTGTTTTGTGGCTCCACGCACGTGAAACGGCTCCAGAGAGCATGATTCCCGGGGCTTCAGCTCTGGAGCCACCCACAGAACAACCATTTGGGAGGGCTCCATGTGAAGCTACTCACGGAGCCGCGGGAGAAGCCCTCCCAAAGAGACTCTTACCCTAGTTACTATAGTGCATCGGTGCAGCAAACGATCACATCCAGATTCTTATTTGTTACGACATATACTCCATATGCTAGAAATGGGAGGGGTTGGGAAGGAATGGGAAGGAAGCTTCCATGTTCAACACTAACACACCAAAGGTCTTCTAGCTTAGTTAGTTAGACTGAGGTATGATCGTAAACAATAGATCTAGATTCGATTTCTTGTTAGAGCGAATTTATTAAACTGGTTTTAAAAAATCTCCTCACTAGTGAAGCTAAAAAATTACTAAGTTGGGATTAAGATCCCTTGTCTTAATGAAAACCGCTGGATGATCTTAACCTCACCAACTTAGTTTGTGTCAGCACTCAACATTCATGTCCTGTGAGGTTTCCGTTCTAAGTACGGGGCTACCTTGGTTTAAAGACCGCAACGTGCTAGTTATGTTTTACTCCCTCTCTTACATATTATAGTTCATTTGACTTTTAATTGTCTTTGAGTTTGACAACCCGTCTCTCAAAAAATTATGCAAAATATTATATTTTTGTGGTGGCTTGCTTTATTAATGAAAGTTCTTCAAAAGTAACTTACATTTGATAAGTTTGCGCAAAACTCCGTGAAAGGCAGAAACCCATTCTCTTCTGGTCACAAATTAAGGTCCACCGCCAGGGAGAAGGAAATGTCGAGTTTGGGTGGAACCGGGTCAGGTTTGGGTTCAGATGGATCCGGTCTGATCCGTTAAGGTATAGGGTTTTTACTTTTCGAAATATATTTTCCCGTGCGAAAACAAAAATCTAAAAATTTCTAGGCAAGGTACACCAAAAAAATAGCCTGACAACACCAAAAATCCAGATAGATCCCGGAGCTATATTGGGAGACGATGAATCCAAACAAACTACTTGGAGTTCATGAAAAAAGATTCTAATGAACGGCTTCTAATCAACTTCCTGTTAGAAAATAAATGCTGAAAAAAATTAAGACTATGATACAATTATTGCATTTTTTCTAATCACATTCTGAAATCCACAAATTAAGAGTGTGACAGTTTCATCTAGATGAAACTTGTTCCATTCCTTCTTTGAAATGCTGCTATATATATCATCAAATTACTTATGTATCACTGCCTTAAACGAGTGTCCACTGAAATTTTTTTGCCTTAAAGAACAAGGAAGTCGTCGAACGTGGCCGGCCGTGCACATCACCAAACAGCTAGACCAACCATTTGCTCTCCTCTAGTGAGACCTTCACTACCGCATATGCTTGATGACACATCATAGCAATCACCACCTAGCTAGAAGAGCTTTGATTTGTTGCCCCCGATGTCGATCACGAAGCGGTAGCGGACGTACGTCGTTGCGCGCCAGCCGTGCCAGCCGCAGAGGTCCAGCCCTCCCGTCATGCTCCCACTCACCGTTCTCTTCCCTGCAGGGCAGGCATCGTGAGAAGCCACCACCTACCGAGCTTGTGATAGATCTCAAAATCTCTCACAGTTAATTTCAACTTAACAAGGGGCCAGTTCTGCACACATCGCAGGAATGAAGTTGGGATTAGTCGGACAACTGAATATTATTTGGGCAGCGGAGGTGAACCGGTCCCTGAGATTATTCACCACCATCTCCTGTTCATCCTCGTTGCTGGGGAACCTGGATTTCCCTTATGAAGTAATTGGGGTACTGTTTGCACTGCAGTCCTTGCAGTACTGTCCCTTCAGAACTACAACCTGTAAGTTTGAAGCTCGCTCCATCACTGCTCCAATAAATTCGACTTGTTCTGCTGTTGCACTGAAACCAGAGAGTTTGAGCTCTTTGAGAGGCAAAGACTTGGACGAGTGAGTAATAAACTCAGACACATCCCATGGCGCATTAGTTCTTTCTCCATACAACTGTTTGTCCTGATCATCGTCACCGCATATATGGTCGTGTACCTACATACATATAACGTGAGCATTTCCTGAATTAAAAGTGAAGTAATAAATATCTTCTGTTTTTTTATGTGTAAGGAACTAACAACATTTTTTCTCAAACACGCAGCAGAACTGTATAAATATATTTAGAAGATTAGGAACTAATAACATCGAGCACAATACAGTGCAAATGTTTGTGCTTTGTTTTACCCATATGTCATGAAAAAACAAAGGGTGGGATGATTCAAGACACTTGGAGAGATACATCTTATAGCATATACAACATGACAAGAGGAGACATGAGATGTTCAAAAGGTCAAACAATTAGAACTCGTTGCCAGTCATGGATTAAAGCAATTTAAGAGCTTTAGATGTTCACCATTCCTAACTGATTTCTATTATCAAGAAAAGGGCACTGACCATCTTCAACTAAACCTAAGTATGATTGGATGAAATTGTTGGCCGCGCCCTCAATCTCACTCACTCTCGCAGGCACCGGAACTCCGGCGAGGGAGACGAAGCACAAAGATGATTTGCCAGCGACGAACGCCGCGGAGCACAAGCTCCTGTATCTTGGCTTCTATTGATTACATTGGACTCGGCAGCGAGCACAACAGTACACGGGCATACATATAGACCTGGCGACACCGGAGCTAACCTCCACGCCACACACGTCTCCGCCCGATCCGCGAGACGCGCTCGTCATCGTCGTGAGCCACGCGCTCTCCCAACGATGCGGGCGGCTCCCCTTCTCACGATCAGCGCCATGCACTCAACTCCTAACCACCTAAGACCCTATCAACACGTGCACGTACTGCACCTAACAAACTCACGCGACACGCGCACAACCAGCATGGCAACAACCTTGCCGCACACTTGAACGAAGGCACGCACACACACCCGCACATGTCAAGCTTATTGCTAACAGAAACCTGCCAATTCTGTTATGTATGCCCTGTTCCCAACAAGAATCACTCAGATTAATCCTTTAAACGAGTATTATATTGCAGCTGTAAAAGACACTAGATTGTTCTCTTTCCAAAAACAAAGCTGTGCTAAATTAAAGAGTAAGGAAAAACAGAACAGACCTCAATGTCAAGTTTCTCGAGCAATGGCGCAGCTTCAACAAAGGCTGTTGTCCACAATAGGCCAAATCCAACAAAGATACCATGAAGCAGTAACTCCCTCAAATTGCTAAAAGCTGATCGAAGTTGATATTTTTCTGGCTGTAACCAAATCTGAAGTGATGAAAAAGAATATAAACAGTAAGTGCTTTGCATGTAACAAAACTATGCCAAAGAAGCACCACTTAGAAGCTTGTTTAACTTTTGTCCAAGGAAATCCAGTGTTAGCACAGTTATGCATGTTGTTCCACTTAGAAGCTCACTTAGCTTGAATGGTTGTTTCTGGTAATACACTGTTGCAGAATAGATATCTACTTCCTTGAGGCATGGAACACATCCTAAAGTCAAGGGCAGATACGGTGATGACCAATGGCCTAGTATGAGTTGCTCTAGTTTTGGTAGGCAAACTACCTTAACTTGTATCCAGGAACAATAGGCAAATTCTAGAACATTGAGTTTTGAGTTTGGCGCATCTATCTTGAACAATGCATCGATACCAGTATCACACTGGTAGAGATAAAGATATTGCAGCTCCGTGCATGTATTTGCAAGGAGATTATGCAAATCAGATGTGCAAAAAGTTGCATTGTAAAGGACTAAGCTTCGTAGGTAACCGGATATTTTAGGATACCATCTGCATGTTTTACCATTTCATCTTCAGCAACATCAAAAGGAAACCTCTCAACCCCACTGATGAGTTCTGTATCTTTAACCATTCTATTCTCAACCGCTTCATTAACAATATCACCGATTTCCTTTGAGTAGATGCTTGTTAAGAAAAGCGAAATGCTGAGCTTTGTGATAATGGTCTTTCTGCGGGTAGGGGCCATCATGCTCCCAACAGCTTCTCTTAGAGATGACATTGCTTTATGAATGTGATCACCAGCTGTGCAATCAGTACACGGTTCATGGAAAAAAAAAATCCTTGACATCTATTTTTAGTTGAGCCAGCAACCAAGGTAAGTTTCTCCAGCGTTTGGATAGGACAGTAGTCTTCACTGTCATCCTCCGTTTGCTGCAAGATAATAACCAACTGATTTATTTAAGTGGCCCAAAAGAAGTCCAGCAATATCATATAATTTAATACGACGATATCTGCCCATGTACTTAGGAATGCATGTTATATTACATGTCTTATAGCACAACTCCTTTTATTTGATAGACATAAACAATTATTTGGTTTAAAGCTGGCTAAAGGTAAAGTGGTGTTGAAATATCACAGCTAAACACGTTCTATTGAGCAACTGATATTCAGCCTGTTCGTTTGGCTGGTGGCTGATGGCTGGTGCTGATTTGTTCTGAGAGAAAAAATTACTGCTGGCTGGTTGCTGATGGCTGATTTGTTCCGAGAGAAAAGTACTGCTGGTTGGTGGTTAATAAGCCAAACGAACAGGGCGAATCTACTCATTTTTGCTACATGTAACTAGAAAGCCAAACAAACAAAACTTAAAACCTATCTCTCTCAGCCTAATCTATAAATTCCGGTTAATAAAATTTTCTGTTTTACAAGGAAGCCTATTAGAGGAGAGGTAAAAGAATGCACATAACATGTAGAAAAAATCATTGTAACAGGTGTGGCACTACAGCAGACGAAAGTTTGTAATTTAACTAGACATCACAACAGGAAACGCGTGCTTCGCCAACAGCTTAGAGCTGTTGGCGAAGACTCCAACCCTGTTGGCGAAGGCTTTCCCAACAGGGTTTCCGAGTTCCTGTTGGGAAAGAACCGTTGGCGTTTTAAGTGATGGGAAAGAGCTCTTCGCCAACAGAACGCGGGCCTGTTGGGAAAGCTTCGCCAACGACCACGTGTACCGTTGGCGAAGGGGGACGCCGTCGGCTCGGCTGCCGTTACCTTCACCAACAGGGAAGCGACGGCTGTTGGCAAAGTCCGGTTGGCAAAGGGCTTTGCCAACAGCATGGGCCGAAGCTGTTGGCAAAACTGGCCCGCGCTTCAGGGGGAAAGCCCAGCTTTGCCAACAGCCTGGGCCAAAGCTGTTGGCAAAGCTGTCGCGACTGGTGGGGAAAGCCCAGCTTTGCCAACAGCTTTGGCCCATGCTGTTGGCAAAGCTGGGAATTTTTCCCCCTTTTTTGCTGTTTTCTAGCCTTTAATTCACACATCAAATCCACACATCAGCATATGAACCAGAATACCACATATATATCAACAATATAGCATATGAACCACATTTCGGCATCGGTTTCGATCTCAACATGAATCCACACATCAAATCCATCGATACATGTCCATAATACACATAAAATCACAAAACGAGTGCATACATGTCCAACATACACGAGGATGTCCAACATACATGTCCAAAATGTCCGACAAGTCCAACATACATGTCCAGGGGTCTAACATGCATCGCTACTAGTCCATAAGAGGTAGTCACAAATACCTAGCTCGTGGCGCCGTCCCCAGGGGTCTTTGTGAATAACAAATCAGATATATAATCCTTCCGTTTTTATTTTTTATTTTCTGTGAGAATAACACACCTCACACGCTACATAGGAGTCCGGCACAATTTTTAGTAGGTTAATTTGCAACAACAACCTGAACAATTGGCTACATTAAGTTAAATGGAAATCTTGGCTCCTTAGTAGGGAAATTTCATGAGCACTTTGTGCACTGATAAAAGTCAGGGCATGATTTGTAAACTATTTTAGGTGTCATGGAAATTCCATGGGATACACTACGTCTGTCCACCCCAACTACAAAGAGTTATGGTTTCGTTATACGTATACGTTAGCATTAGTTGTTAACTCTGCTATCTCATGTCATGGGCTTATGGCAAAACGAAGGCATATCCTTCATGTGTTCTTGAGCTACATTGTGTATAATCCCAACAAGTACGCTGTATATTCCGGTTCGAGTAAGCACCCGAGTATAGGAATAGATTGCAGCAACATAGTCCCCCTTTGCAAAAGCTTCCTTTCCTTCGACTTGGCATCAACTATTTGTTTTGCCACTGACTCCTGAACACAGTAGCACATGTTCAGTTAATTCATGAGGTTCCAACAATACAGTCACCGAAATTTGCTCCTATAGCCAAATTCATAAAATCAAATCATGCAAGTTTTCCTAACTTAGCTTTGGGAAAATGTGTAACATACCTGAGGCTCGAGACGTAGATATTTCATAGTTCTAATAATCCCATCAGGATTCCAGTCTGGAATAGATGGGATTGGTTTTGTCAAAGGAAGTAGAATATTGACAAGCTCATGTTGCTCATGACCAGCTGTTAGCATGATTGGTAAATTCCCACACTGCATTATAACAATAAACATGGAAGTGGTGATACAGTCCAGCAAGAAAGCTATAAACAGTAGAAATTTCCCTCAGCAAAAAAGAATAGAGATTTGAAAGTTAAGATTTTTGTGAATTCATATAGATGGCATACATAGCCCCATATATTGTAAATGCATATAAATGAATTTGAAGGCAAACTAGCAAAAAGTGCTCTCAGAATCTCAGACACCTTGGGTCTATTTACCACTCACCGGGAATAATCAGATTAAAGGGCAATGAAATGATACATACATCTTATCCTAAACCACCAAAGTAAAGAGCACTGTTTGATCATATATGAAGGAGAAGCATGCAGTGTTTTTACATCCACTGTGATACATAAATGGAACATGAAAACTCATGGTGCTCTAACATAGTCCTAACCATAGTCGCGAAGTTTTCGGGTCGAATGGGTCGAGGAACGGGGTCAAGGATCGAGGGTCGATACTTTTGAGTGCGTTTTACAAGGCAGGGGCGAAAATGACCTCGTGTTCCCGGGTTGGGATCAACGTTCCCAGGTCAAGGGTCGATAACATCGACCCCGTTTTATGACTATGGTCCTAACCCACCCACATGTCTCCACAGGCCTTTCAAGACCACAAAGCGAATGCTACCAATTAATTGTTGAAAATACATATGAACATCATAAATGGTTTTTAGAGTGGAGTGAAACTAGTTCAGAATCTGAGACCTTGGCTTTATTCTACCACCAGACCATCAAAAATGCAAAGAGCAATGTGATTGTACGCCTCATATATAAGCATCAAAGTAAATAAACAACAAGCACAAAGAAAGAGCAATGATTACTCCATCATTAATGTTAGGTTCAGCTCCAGCCTCTAGCAAGAATTTTACAATGTCCATCATGTCATCTTCAACTGCCTGGAATAAAACAGGTCTCCCTGACGGACTTTTGAAGTTCACATCAGCACCAGCCTACAAAATTAAGAACACAAGTAGCTTCGGTAAACAACAGCTCAGTATAAGATGGTAGATCTGACTGGTAGGATGCAGGTTCACTAACAAGATCATGGTCACACTTGTAGTTTGTAATGCAAAGAGATTGCAATGCCCCCAGAATCAGGCCAAGGTACTATAGATTATTCACTTTGTTATCATACCAAACTAAAAATATTAAGTGGACACATCCCATCACTGAGCAACATCCTATAACCAATTTCTTAACAACACGATAACGAGTGAGTGGCTGAAGTTAACAGGTCAAAATGCTAAATAACTGTTGTATATTTACACAAATCTATGCAGTGAAATCAGGGACTCCAACCTGATTTATCAGAGCAGCCGAGCGAGAGACAAGCTCGATATCATTGCCATCAAGAATGAGCTCATCCTTGACCTTCTCAGAACGCAGGATGGTCACACCATCAAGCATGTCAACCTTCCGCACCTGCAGCAAAATAGCAGCAGCATGATACAAGAGATCGACACCCCAGCCTGACTGAGCCAAATTTGGACACAGGTAGATCGAGACCCTTGAGAATTGCAGGCTATGTATAGCATTGATATCACTACATAAGAAACCA